>CM077198.1:21070410-22354910 GCA_039654625.1 Rhinogobio ventralis | reverse complement strand
AAGCACTGACTCCAGCTGCAGTCCACTCTTTGTGAATCTCCCCCACATTTTTGAATGGGTTTTCTTGCACAATCCTCTCCAGGGTGCAGTTATCCCTATTGCTTGTACACTTTTTTCTACCACATCTTTTCCTTCCCTTCGCCTCTCTATTAATGTGCTTGGACACAGAGCTCTGTGAACAGCCAGCCTCTTTTGCAATGACCTTTTGTGTCTTGCCCTCCTTGTGCAAGGTGTCAATGGTCGTCTTTTGGACAACTGTCAAGTCAGCAGTCTTCCCCATGATTGTGTAGCCTACAGAACTAGACTGAGAGACCATTTAAAGGCCTTTGCAGGTGTTTTGAGTTAATTAGTTGATTAGAGTGTGGCACCAGGTGTCTTCAATATTAAACCTTTTCACAATATTCTAATTTTCTGAGATACTGAATTTGGGATTTAGTTGTCAGTTATAATCATCAAAAATAAAAGAAATAAACATTTGAAATATATCAGTCTGTGTGTAATGAATGAATATAATATACAAGTTTCACTTTTTTTTATGGAATTAGTGAAATAAATCAACTTTTTGATGATATTCTAATTATATGACCAGCACCTGTATATATATATTGTTTGGGTATGAGCGGTTATATATAACCGCTCATACCCAAACAATCATTACAACGGTACTTCATTTGATAAAACATTTAGTAAAACAATACAAATCATTATATTTTTTTCCTTGTTTACTGAAAAAATAAATAATTTCTAAAAGAACTGCATTTTTGTACTGTAAATAAAAGCAGACTTCTTTCAAAAACAAACCTCAGATTGGCAGACTAGTTTCATTCTCATATTTGAATGCAAATGAACATCAGACCTGTTAAGCATTATATAATGCATCTGAATGTCTTATATGGAGCCAAATGTACAACAGAACTCACTGAAATTCTATCACTTTATATCTAGTGATGACTGCAGCAGTTCGATGATAAAAGCTCTTTTTGGGCTCTGAAGCAGGGAAAGAGCTAACTAAAGATAAGGTATTCTTGACTGCACTAGAGGGTTTGTTATCCACTGTCTTTCCATCTGCATTATTACGAGCTCTGCATTCAATGCGATCACTTCTTAGGAAACTAGCATGCATCAGTCATCCTGCGGAAACACACAGAGTTGAAGTTCTACATGTCATTTTCTCAAATATTAGGCCGCAGTAAAGTGCTGGGCTCAGTGTGACATTTTAAGTTGGAGCTTGTGAAAAGGCTTTTGGCCAGAGGCAGGAATTTTTGTCTCATTGTAAGGATCAGAATAGCGCAGTGCAGTGAGTACTTCGTATCTCTCATGACAAGAATTTGCCCTGAATTTGCAAGCTTGGGCAGTTTTTTTCCCCATTTTTCTCTCTTTCCTTTTTAAACCGAACCACACATTTCTTTTCAAAAGACTATTTTAGAGAGTTTATATAAACATCGATATTGAAATATGGTGCACAAAGGACAATATGTACGTCATATTCAATCAAGTTTCTGTAATCTAAACTGTGCATTGTCAACGCAGCCTCTTTTCAATTCTGAAATAAACTGAGCAAGCTTGCAAAAACTTAATAGTTGACTCTCAACTCAATTTAGACCAAAGGCAATCTGCCAATCCATTATCTGTCTGCTCTACAAAAGCAGTGAACCTAGGATGCTTATCTTTACATGTGACCTACATCTTCTCTGGCAGGGGCCTGTCAGCGCAGCCCCATAATTCTGCTGGGTTGCTCCACACTCTCATGTAGCAATGCCACAAATGCTCCATTTAATATTTAATAAAAATAGGGCTTCCCCCTAATAGTCGACTAAACCTAAAAGAGGCTTAGTCGACCAAGATTTTATTAGTTGGTTAGTAGCAGAAGAAAAAAAAAAACTTGACAGGACGTGGCGAAGTCACACTCCATGAGGGACAGAACATTAATGTGGTAACTAAAGTATGTCGGTCAGGAAATCTAAACTTTCTTCTATAATCCATTGACCTAAAATATGGCTTATCATTTGAAACAAGCAACTAAGTGGAAACTTTATAACTCTAACGTTAACCTATAAATGTGCGCTATTATTAGGTGCATATCCAAGTGTTCATGCGGAGTGTGGAAGGCAGCTAAAGTATAGCATGCTTTACTGCACGACATGGAGGTGCCAGCATGATCACTTGCATTTTTTCAACTTAAAATACTCTGTCTCCCTGAACTGCAGCACGTCACATAAATGAACCAAAATACAGCGTATAGGCTACTTGCCTCACAGGCATGAGAAATATATCCATAAAAATCTTGAAATGTCTGCTTTTAAACTAACCAATTTGAATTGAAAACAAATACTTTCCGCATGAAATCCGTATGAAAGATGCTCTCTAAATGCGTGTTCACTATAGGCTACTGCAGACATGACAAGTCATCATCATCTTCATCAACTTCATCTTTGCAGCCAACACTAGTTTATTAAGTAAGGAATAATTGACAATGGGCCGTTGAATTGTTAAAAAAATTATGTACACCCGAGGTGGTAATGCAGTCATGACGTGCATTATTTTTCATTAATTCAACAGCACAGAGTCAATTATTCCTCTTATACAACGGTTACCACACCATTAGTGTTAATGCGGCCACGCCCACGGAGCGCGCATTCTTTTGAAAGTCAAATACTGACGCAATCCATGCATACAGAGTCAACGCCCACATCAACTCAAATAAACACTTCAGGTTTAGAGCATGTACTTTACAACGTTTTGAGACGCGGTGAGGAATAATCCTGGAATAATTTACCTTGAAATAAGAAAAGCTGCTTATTTCTAAGAACAACGGATTCAGCCGATGATTGTAAAGTAAGTTAATTCTGTTAGTGTCTGCGAATATTAAACTGCAAAAAGACCATTTAAATATGAATCCTGCATGTGTCTGTGTGACGTATTAAACTGTATTAATATAACAAATACACTACATAAAATGTCATAGATGTAAGACTGTTAGACGAGATTTCTTTGGCCTGTTTTGGACAGATTATGAAACGTTTACTGTAAAATAGCCTAGTGTCAAATAGCCAAGCTGGCGCCTATGATAGGCTATTGTTTGCTACATTTGCTTCTTATTTACCTATTGTAGGCTATTGTTGGCTATATTTGCTTCTTATTTATTTAATCCAGGCTATTGGCTGATGAAACATTGATTAAAATTAAGATACAATTTATACAAAATGAAACTGACTTTAAAGAAAGGCTTTCTACAAAACAAAACTTAATGAAGTGGTCAAAATCATGTCTGACCACTCCATGTATTCTGACATATTGCGCTTCTTATATGTGTCCTTTCTTACTCGTGCTGTTCACTTTTCATAATCAACATATATCAAATTAAAAAAGAACATTAGGCTATATTATTTAAACAAATATGAAACAAAATATGTTTTAATAGCTACAAGAAGTTGTATTGTACACAAAACTTATAGCATCTGAGCAGAGGGTTAGGGTAAGGGTTAGGGTTTGCGAACAAAAGCTTTATTGATGTGACACTAGGCTTTTTTACAGTAAACTAGTGTTGTCAAAAGTACCGACCACGATACCAAATCCGTACTGAAATTTTTAAAATGTGACGCTTTGAGCGGAATCTTAAACACTTCTGACTGGCCAATGTGCTCACGCGCTCATCAAATATGTCTGTGATTGGCTACAATGATCAGCGCTTCACAAGTATGTTGTAAATATACATCAATTACACTTTTCACGGAGCGCTTACACAGATACACACGGAGCGTTTGAATGCAGGCGTCTATCAGCCTACCGGTCCGCTGGTTGATGCCTGCTTGTGCTTTCAAACGCTCCAGCTCTCGCTTTCAAAACACTTTCAAACACTTCCGTGTGCTTTCAAATGCAGCTGTGCGTTGATCAGTGTAGCCAATCACAGGCACATCCGATGAGCGCATGAGCACAATGGCCAGTCCGAGGTGTTTACGATTCCAGCTCAACAGCGCTCAAAGAGTCAAATTTTTTAAATTTCAGTACCGATTTGGTATCGTGGTCGGTACTTTTGACAACACTAAAGACTTCATAATCTGTTTAAATCAGGCCAAAACATTTTTGTCTAAACAGTCTATGACATTTTATGTTGCAGCAGGATTCATAATTAAACAGTCTTTTTGGGGTTTATTATTCAAAGACACTAACAGAATAAACTTACTTCACAATCATAGGCTGAATCCGTTTTTCAGGATTATTTCACACCGCATCTCAAAATGATGTAAAGAACATGCTATAAACCTAATGTGTTTATTTGAGTTGATATGGGCGTTGACTCGATGTTGCATGGATCGCGTCAGTATTTGACTTTGAAAAGAATGCGCTCTCCGTGGGCGTGGCCACATTAGTGATAATGAGACACTCGCAAACGACTGACATCTCTCTCTTCTCAAACAGATTACATAAACAGAAAATATTTGTTTTCGATTTGATTTACATTATTTAAAACCTGACATTTCAACGTTTCTTTAGACATGCCTGATGTTTGTGTGACAAGGATTCACTAAGTTACAGTTCATTTTCTGAAGAGTATCAGATTGGACTTCATTGACAGGGAGGCTGCAGATCGCACATCATGTTTGTTTTCTTTATTTTGCAAAAAGCACAAAAAATTTTTTTATTGTGAGTATACCCTAAAAAAGTAGATACATAACAGATTATAATGATGTATAACACTTGCCTGAATGATAAAAAACGACAAAGTTATTTGAGTCTCTTTGGCACTGATAAGAAAAAAATCGAGGCGGTTGCGCCGGCGTGATCTTCGACCTCATTGTAAAGTGTTCCATTAGCTTAGAATGAGCCATTTCTATCTACATACATCGCGAGTCACCATTTCGCGCTGCCATGTTTCTACAGTAGCCCTTAACGAACAAACTACTCTACAGAACGCAAGCTACTCTCTGCTGTCTCAGACGATGACTTTGTCCTACGTCGGCCACAGTAGCTACTCTATGTGCTTTAAAAGGGAGGGGTGAGTGGTGGACTGTAGCAATTCGCAACCTCACCGCTAGATGCCACTAAAATGTACACACTGAACCTTTTAGTTGCTAAACTATTTTACTGATAAGATGAAAATTTTACAGTTTTCTTGAAAATAACTGCACACCTTAGAACATTAGTCAACCAATCAGATTCAAGCATTCAACAGCCCCGTAGTATAATTAACAATTAAAATGTCTCCTTGCTATTTTTTACAACACATTCATAATCAGTACTTTTGCCAGTGCTTTGCAGCAAGCTTTATGCGTGTTTACGTGGAATAGGAGTCAGCCCCCAGTATATATTTATGTAATTAAATTAATATAAACGTGAGATTAGTCCACTAATTGCTTATATGAACGACTACTAGTTGGGGTCAGCCCTAAAAAAAAATATTTATTTATTTCATACTTTCTTGTACTGAGTGAACAGCTGTAGCGTTATCGCTGCTGAAATTGGACTGGATTTCACACCGGTGTGTGTATGGCATTGTAATTACATAATTGTTGTTAAAATTTACTTGACAGATGTCTTCATATTCCTGACACTGCTTTCTTAAACTGTGAAAGTTACTAAATAAAGATTTTTCAGTGAAACATTTTCAATGACATCTTATCTGCCTGTACATTTAGTGCGAGTGAACAGGCGGTGAACAGTGTGATTTTTCACAGATGAAGTGTGGCCCTGTTCCTCATCACCACAACCCCCCCTGCAGAGCTTAGCACCATGTGAAATCGCGAGCCGGGCTCCAGTCGGGCCCCGGCGGGGCAGAAATGCCATACCTTTGTTCATGTCAATCAACTGTTTCTTCTTCTGCTGTCTTTCTAGTTTCTCTCGCTCAGCTTTCTCCTTTGCTAGCTTGGCTCTCTTGATCTTCTCCTCCATCTCCCTCTTCTTGTGGTTCTCCCGCACAGCATCCTGAAGTGTCAGAGAGAAATAAAGACAATCAAATTAGAGGGTAAATGAGATGACTGTGGACGAGAAGGGAAAAAATAAAATTCCAGCCCAATTCTACTACTGAAGAAACAGTAATAAACTGTGTAGACAGCACTCTATAATGTGGAGTGACAGACTGTAGAAACAATGGTGAAACCATACACTAAGGATATTGCTTATCTGCAGGCCCACACTGACTACGCCTGCAGAACTCCACAGAATTCAAACTTCAGTCATCCATACAGGGGAAGATGTCTGTGTGCACAATGTGCATATTCGCTTGTTAAGTTGTGATGCAAGGAATACTGTTTCCGGGTCCAAACCGCTACTTGTTTCAATCAAGAATATGATCTCATCTTAGCTGAATTGAGCATTTGGCGTCAGATTTAATAAGTGGATACTGATTAGATTTTAACATATTAAAACATGAGTTCAGCATGTACAGTACATGAATACATCATTTGATACATTATTTGCGGAAATAAATCAAAACATTTGCTAGTTTATTTTAGTATAATAAAAATACGGCCTACTATATTTAAAAAGATGCGTCTCATCATCAATTTTGTTCACTCACTTGCACAATCACAGGATCATAGTCAAACAAATTTGTCTGAAAGTTACACTTATTCCTTACATTAAATTTTAAATGATTCTACTGAATTATATTAATATTAAATATGTTTAAAAATAAAAATGTTATTTGTTATGGCAGTGGTTCCCAAACCTGTCCTGGAGGACTCCCAGCACTGCACATTTTGTATGTCGCCCTTATCTAACACACCCACTTCAGGTCTTGCAGTTTGGGAACCATTGTTATTATGAACAATACTACATTATGTCCTCGAGGTATTTTGCTCTATTTCAATTTACCCAAGAGTCTAACTTTTAAAAAATAAAAAATAAAGTTAGATTTGTGTAAACTGAAAAATACCAATATGAGGACGTCCTCACAAAAAGAAGGTTTTGTCAGATTTGGCTCACTTCTAGTTACAAACTGTATATCATAACCCCCAATCCTATACCTACCCCTAAACCTCACATAAATCACAGAAAACTTTCTGCATTTGTACATTTTCAAAAACATAATTCTGTATAAGTTGTTTTCCTCATGGGGACCAACAAATGTCTCCACATTTCACCATGTTAAAATCCCTTCCTAAATTCCGAAAGTCTGCAAGGAAAATGTAAAGAAAGTTCACAGATTTAATCTGAGCCTGCTTATCTGCTCTTGAACTACAGGGACACGGTTTCTGCATACAGTGAATGAAACAATGAATGCTGAAAAGAGGAAGCAGACAGAGATTGTCTAATTGAACATCAAGATGGCTCCTGATACTGCCGTTGTCCCCACTGAGCTACAATCTCCATTAGCATTAATGTGAAAGCAGATAACACAGTGTCCATCCTGGATATTTCCAGTGACTGAATGCCAGGATGTTGCGCTGGCAATGCTGGCAGGGTACCAGCGAGTGGGAGAGAGGCCTGTATTCAGAGACACAGAGATATCGTCGTCCTCCTCTCTTCTTCTGTAAATGCCACGGAGGTGTCAGGCGGAATGAAGACGGCGAGAGGGCTAGACGGAGACGCTAAGAGGGCACGGAAACACAGCAGAGGATAGAGAATAAGCCACTTCTACATAACCTTTCCAGCACAGCAAAGGTCTCTTCACCCCAGGCCTGCACCACTAACCTGACAGGCCTTGCCTTAAAGGGAGGAACGAGTGTTTTGTGTATGCGTATATGTGTGTGTCTTGTTCTTTCTTGGTACGATATAATGAGTGTCGACAGTCTGGCCCTTTCAGACTCCCTTAGGGTTTCTGACGTGCATGTCGTTTTCAGTGCTGAGGCACAAGGAACATGGGTACAGTGTGGGAGGAGAGAAGTATAGCTCATCATGGTGGTCAATAGCGGAGCAGCCGTCAAGCCCGAGAACAGAAGCTCACACGCTCACTGTCTTTTCATGAAATGACAAGGACACGGATGAACATAATAGAGAGAGATGCACCTGTCCCAGATTTGCATTTTGCTGCAAAACTATAAGTCAGCAATGCATAAACACAATACTTGTTCTAATAAAAAGTAATTGAGTCAGCATGCATATGGCTGTCCTTCAAAGACTGTGAAAAGGAGTTCTATATTCATCTATTCATGCCACAGAGTGACAACAAACATTAGCATAAACAATTCTTCCTGTTATTGTGATTTCGCATTTTCAAATAGAGTATTATGAAGCCACTGGATTATGGGTCTCCAAAACTGACAGTTCAATCTCATTCTTGTAATTGGAGATAGCATCAAACTCATTGTCAAGCGTTAGATCCTTAATTGAAAAATTATTTATTCATAGCAACAAAAATAATTCCTGCTGGCAAAAGTTTTTATAAACAAACAAACAATTCTCACTGCAAACATGATTACACAACATAATTATCTCACTCTCATCAAACATGCAAAAACTCTAATTACCATGGCAACAAACATGTTTTCAATCCTTTGCCTGATCCCAATTAGCCCGGGGCAGTCTTTATGATTTTTATCAATTTTCTTAATTGTGTTTTAGGTATTAGGAAGCTTTACATGAGATAAACAACATCCAGAGGGAGTGCTTTTGAATATCACTCTCACTCTCTGCGCTATTGACAACAAAGGACAGAATCGCATTAGCATAAAGCAAGAATGATGGTGGGATGCATGCTTTTTTTGCCATTTCTACATGTAGCATTTTACGTCTGCTTAGAAGAATCAAATGCACAATTTAGACCATGATCATGTTCTTGCTCACGGACGGCCCGAAGAGCATTCATGTGAGCTGCGTGGTCTCATGGAAATGTGTTTCTCTTGGTCACAGTGCCTCTGACTGTTGCAAATTCAAATCGCATCCCCATCGGTCCTCCCTGCCAGGGAAAGCTGATATCTCACGGCTGCAGATACGCTCTATGCAAACTAAAGGTAAAGGTTAGTTTAAAAAAAAAAAAAAGATAGAATAAAACAGGAAGGATTGAAATCTACGGGAAGTCCTGTGGTTGTCAGCGGTGGCAACCAATCAATATGTTAAGGCAAATTAGGCCGGCTAATTGTGTTTGCACACTAAATAATCCAAAGTCATTAGGAAAGCTGATTACAGGGGGAAAAGTCTTCTTTTGGTTAATTAGAGTACTCAGAAAGGGTTATTTAAAAGAAAGATCTGTCTTTAAAAGGACAATGCCGTAAAAAAAAAAAAAAACTCAAAATTCACACTCATGTCTTTTCTTTTTAAACCTGTATAACTTGAAAACAAAAAATAAGATATTTTGAACACCACTGACTTTCAAGGTTCTTCTTTTGTGGTCCGCAGAAGAAAGAAAGTCATACAGGTTTGGAACGACATCAGGGTAAGAAATTGTGGTTACACTTTATTTTAAGGTGTCATTGTAACAGTGTAATTACATATTTAAGTACTGAGTAATATTATTTTAACAACTGCATACTTACTATAGGGTTAGGGTAGGATTAGGGTATGGTTGAGGGTTAGTTGCATGTAATTATGCATTCTGTTATTACTATGGTAAGTACATGTAACATACACTATACTGCCAAAAGTGTTGGGATGAAGAACAACCCCACTGCGGTGTCCCAATACTTTTGGCAATATAGTGCATGTAATAAGGACACTGTAAAATAAAGTGTTATTGATAACAGAATTTTCATTTTTGTGTAAATTATCATTTTTGAACCCTCAGTTAGTAGGAGGACGAATATTAATAAGATCTGACACAGTATATATTTTATGTATATATATATATATAGTGTTGAGTGAAGAAAATGTGGGAGGATTTGATAAAATTTTCAGTTGGATGAATCACCAACTTGATCTGCTAATAGGAAAGACGATAATAAACAAGCAATTTCCTTTTAACACCAATCAACACGACACACCCACCTGGGAAAAGCACATTTTATGTAAAAACGCGTTGTGTTGTGCGGCAAGGCGATGTTCTGCAGGCTTCTCTCCACAGTACTGTTTGCACTACTCTAGGAGAGGGAATGCTGCGGAACTGAATTTGCCAATATGGACTTCATCTACCACGGGTGTGTTTATGCATGCTGGCAAGCACAGGATAGGACGCTGTCCTTCCAGGCAGCCACTGAGGACTAGGTGTCTTTGTAAATATATACATGTGCAGCAGAGTGACACTAAGGAAGCGAGCTCCTGCTGCAATCCTGCGTTGTGGAGGTGGCTTTGTAGTCCCTCCTGTTTGCCCAGCCTCAGAATAGAATATCTGAACAGCCTCATGCTAAGCACACAGACAAAAAAGGGTGGCTCTTCCAACAGCCAGGGGCTCTATAATTCATGAATCTTTTTTGGAGGGTTGGCCATCATATATGTATTACCCTACATGCAGTGCATACACACTTGGCTATTCAACAAACACTTCAGAAAAGGAAAAAAAAAGAGGGTGAGAGAAACGGATTAATCCACACCACAGATGGGCCTATTTGGCCAACACAAAATGTACACTAACTGAACCAATTTGAGTTATTTATTTATTTATTGGATCGTATCCCCCATTAGATTTCAGCAGGCTGTGAGAGGCCTACAAAATTGCCAAGAGTGAAAAGTGGCCGATGTTGTGTGTGTTGACTCAAATATTAGACTAATCTGAAGGGACACTCCATTGGGTTTAATTACGATCACTCACAGTGGCTGTGTGGTGGAAATGAAAAACTGGCAGCGATGACATCACACTACATCACAATCTTCATTACTAGCATCATCATTATCATTATTCCCAGGGACGGCATAAGGCCTTCCATAAATGTGTATGTGCAAGCAAATGTATTGGCGCAAATATGCACGTACACTAACGCACACACGTGCAGTCTATTGATTAGCTGAGTCATGCTTGCCGTGCACCATCACTGTGGCTCAACCTCTGCTGATTTTATTGGTGTAATCAGGAGCTCACTCAATTAACAAGTGAGATTGTTAGTTCATCACCATCTGCTGCGCTTTGATAAGGCATTAATATACTGATATACATCCACCGCCGCTAGTCAGGATTACACACAGAAGACGAAGACACAGTGGGAGTCTCTCTCTCTCTATAGTTCAAATCTGTCAGTTTACTGGATAAATTGATGGGACAATCTGAAACAAACTTCATGTGCTGAAATAAAATTTCATTTCTATTGACCCTGAAAAGAAATATAGCTAATGGATTCTCTTATTTGAGTGTGTGCGCTTCTTGAGAATGGGCAGGCGGGGCTTTTTTGTCCTACTAAATGGATGTGTCACTCAGGCAATTTAACATACAGCAATGTGGGCTATTTCTGAGGATAAATGTTGATACAACTATGAGGTGCTATAAATATGCTATGGGGAAACATAAATTATGTGGAGGGCTCTATCATGAATATAAATTTCTTTTATAACCTTTCCCTGCCAGAGAGTCAAAAAGTACATTTGCAAATATGTGGCTAACATCCAGTCATAACTGGATGTGATGCGACAAACAATTTACTGTATCTGGCCATATTTAAGGTGTAATGTTCAGTTATGAGTAGTAGGATTTTGGACCAATGGAACTTCAAAGTGGACGGGTCTATACAGGAAAAACAAGCCACCGATGAAATGTTCTGTCCTGGCAGGTTAGGGCCAACAACTTATATCGGGTTTAAATTGATCACATTACGTCTGGCCAAGACACAATATAACATTCCCAGCATACACCAAAAGAGCTCTCAGCTCTTATAAATGTATTTGATTGGGAAAACATGCTGGTTTGGCCCAAAAAAAAAAAAAAAATATAAGTAAAAATTTTGTACATGCCACACATGGAATATTTGTGGTGCCATTGGACATCCAGCCAGCTTGTGCTCTCTACCAGCTCTGCTCTTTCCAGCATTGAAGTCTAAATCACTACTAACTTATTCATAAAGAGCTATTCGCTTTAGAGAATAATTTATTTTCAAAAATGTGCCTTTTACAGGCATTCAGCGCTGCATCGTGAAGGGATCGCCGAGTCATGTGTTGCAAGACTTTGATCAGGGCGTATGAAAGTTGGTTTTGAGAAAGGGGTGAGACAAAAGCCTCAGACAAGGAGACCTTGAGATTCACTATAATTGTTTTTCAAGACTTTGAGCATACCTTCTGGACATCGTGTTATCACTTTCCTACGTCTACCTATAGGAATAAGAAGTCTATCACAGCATGCATAAGGTCCTTGAGAGTTATCAGCAGCTATCGTGTTTCTCCGGAGCTAATTAGCTTGTTGTATCAGAGACATAATTTAAGACATTTTAAGGCCTTGAATTGTAGAAAGTCAAATTAAGATTTGTTAAGACCTTTTTAAGACCTGCGGAAACCCTGATTTAAAATAACAATAAATAACTGATAATGATGAAAATATTTAAGTGTAAAAAATCTCTAGATACTGCTTTGTGAGGAGGCATTCTGCCCTCCTCCTCAAGTCCATTTTGAGGTTTCATTTTAAATAAATATGATCCTTGAAATATTCTTTGAACTGAACTGCAAAAGGAGTTTCATGAAATGTTCTCCATCCAATAGAAAGTCTCGGTGTCATCATGTTAAGCTAACAGAAATGTATTTTTTGTGCAGGATACATATGAAATGTTGTGGAATTTGATCAAAATCTTTATGCAAAACATTAAGAAGCTTCAGAAAAGATGTAAAATGTGTTTATTTACATTTATTTTGCCAGAAAAGTAAACATAAATTAATTAAATTTATATATTAAAAATTAAATAATTAAAAGATACAAATAATAAAAACATACAAATTAATTAATTTAAATTATTATTAAAATATGAATAGCTATAATTGTAATTATTATAAAAGGTGAATATTACATTATTATAAATATGTATATTAAAATTGAAGTCACCCTGTTGTCAATCATTCTATCCCTTAAAACTCATCTTTGATCAACAACGCTTTGAACAACTTAGAACGTAGGCATATACACTCACCTAAAGGATTATTAGGAACACCTGTTCAATTTCTCATTAATGCAATTATCTAATCAACCAATCACATGGCAGTTGCTTCAATGCATTTAGGGGTGTGGTCCTGATCAAGACAATCTCCTGAACTCCAAACTAAATGTCAGAATGGGAAAGAAAGGTGATTTAAGCAATTTTGAGCGTGGCATGGTTGTTGGTGCCAGACGGGCCGGTCTGAGTATTTCACAATCTGCTCAGTTACTGGGATTTTCACGCACAACCATTTCTAGAGTTTACAAAGAATGGTGTGAAAAGGGAAAAACATCCAGTATGCGGCAGTCCTGTGGGCGAAAATGCCTTGTTGATGCTAGAGGTCAGAGGAGAATGGGCTGACTGATTCAAGCTGATAGAAGAGCAACTTTGACTGAAATAACCACTCCTTACAACCAAGGTATGCAGCAAAGCATTTGTGAAGCCACAACACGCACAACCTTGAGGCGGATGGGCTACAACAGCAGAAGACCCCACCGGGTACCACTCATCTCCACTACAAATAGGAAAAAGAGGCTACAATTTGCACGAGCTCACTAAAATTGGACAGTTGAAGACTGGAAAAATGTTGCCTGGTCTGATGAGTCTCGATTTCTGTTGAGACATTCAGATGGTAGAGTCAGAATTTGGCGTAAACAGAATGAGAACATGGATCCATCATGCCTTGTTACCACTGTGCAGGCTGGTGGTGGTGGTGTAATGGTGTGGGGGATGTTTTCTTGGCACACTTTAGGCCCCTTAGTGCCAATTGGGCATCGTTTAAATGCCACGGCCTACCTGAGCATTGTTTCTGACCATGTCCATCCCTTTATGACCACCATGTACCCATCCTCTGATGGCTACTTCCAGCAGGATAATGCACCATGTCACAAAGCTCCAATCATTTCAAATTGGTTTCTTTATGCAAAGTATGAATAATATATATATATATTTTTAATCATTTTAATTTTATATCCACAATTCAAGACTTTTTTTGGTAAAGTTTCTTGATATCCTGTATAAAAAGTTTTCATAAAGTTTAATTTATATGCCCCGTTTAGGTTATAAGAAGCAAATACAAATCAGACTTTAAGAACCTAAAAAAAAGTATCAATTAGCTGGAAATCTCATATCTTCTTTGTACAGTGAGATGTACTTTAAACGCCTCCCCTGGCTTCACACTCAGTCAGGATAAATCCCATCCTATCAGCAATAACCTAGTCCTACCTGCCTAAATCTTGGGTAGGGAATTTTTTCTCCTTTTTTTTTTGACAGGGAGAAGGCGTTGCCTTGATATCCGCTAAATACTGAAACTAACGAAACTCTGAAAGGATAAGAAGCTTCTGAGACTCTTTTATCTGCATGGGAGCCACACGTTTGGTAATACATTATACATTCCATTCTCAGCACAGTTTATGTATTCTTTAATCTGCCCAATAAACCCGTCCTTCCATCTCTTCAACCCTGTGAGGAAAATGTCTTTATCAAATATGGTAAGCTAAATCACCACATGCACTTCAGACAAGGCCAGCAGCTTTAGTTTGGAGTGGCGTGCTATTACTTTTAACTATGTACTGATAATGTAAACATATGTTTGTTCACATTGATATTGTTCATTGAAGCTTACTATATTATGTAGAGTACTGTGTGAGAGAAAGATCGAGTGAGTGAGTTTATTACCTGCATTTAGATACAACATTTTCCTTCAGGTCAGTCTTATGTTCATAATAAAAAAATCAGTTTGAATGTCCGCTGTGATGGTCCTTTTAACAGTAAAGGGGTTTCTAGCTCTAGTCAAAGCTTTGGTCAGTTGCGGTTGTTCTGTGTTCACAAGTTTTAGTCCTTTCAATATAAGTCTTTGCGACTGAATGACTCACTCATAAAGACATTATCATTAGTCTTTGCCGCCATCTAATTGTGCCTAACAACGTCATTCGGCTGTGACTTATTCACGATACCCGATTACTTACACACACACACATTATATATATACTGTATATATATATATATATATATATATATATATATACACACTCACCTAAAGGATTATTAGGAACACCATACTAATACTGTGTTTGACCCCCTTTCGCCTTCAGAACTGCCTTAATTCTACGTGGCATTGATTCAACAAGGTGCTGAAAGCATTCTTTAGAAATGTTGGCCCATATTGATAGGATAGCATCTTGCAGTTGATGGAGATTTGTGGGATGCACATCCAGGGCACGAAGCTCCCGTTCCACCACATCCCAAA
Source organism: Rhinogobio ventralis (assembly GCA_039654625.1). NCBI lineage: Eukaryota > Metazoa > Chordata > Actinopteri > Cypriniformes > Gobionidae > Rhinogobio > Rhinogobio ventralis. The sequence goes on along the minus strand of CM077198.1, from coordinate 22,339,745 downwards.
GATGCTCTATTGGGTTGAGATCTGGTGACTGTGGGGGCCATTTTAGTACAGTGAACTCATTGTCATGTTCAAGAAACCAATTTGAAATGATTGGAGCTTTGTGACATGGTGCATTATCCTGCTGGAAGTAGCCATCAGAGGATGGGTACATGGTGGTCATAAAGGGATGGACATGGTCAGAAACAATGCTCAGGTAGGCCGTGGCATTTAAACGATGCCCAATTGGCACTAAGGGGCCTAAAGTGTGCCAAGAAAACATCCCCCACACCATTACACCACCACCACCAGCCTGCACAGTGGTAACAAGGCATGATGGATCCATGTTCTCATTCTGTTTATGCAAAATTCTGACTCTACCATCTGAATGTCTCAACAGAATTTGAGACTCATCAGACCAGGCAACATTTTTCCAGTCTTCAACTGTCCAATTTTGGTGAGCTCGTGCAAATTGTAGCCCATCCGCCTCAAGGTTGTGCGTGTTGTGGCTTCACAAATGCTTTGCTGCATACCTCGGTTGTAACGAGTGGTTATTTCAGTCAAAGTTGCTTCTATCAGCTTGAATCAGTCGGCCCATTCTCCTCTGACCTCTAGCATCAACAAGGCATTTTCGCCCACAGGACTGCCGCATACTGGATGTTTTTCCCTTTTCACACCATTCTTTGTAAACTCTAGAAATGGTTGTGCGTGAAAATCCCAGTAACTGAGCAGATTGTGAAATACTCAGAACGGCCCCGTCTGGCACCAACAACCATGCCACGCTCAAAATTGCTTAAATCATCTTTCTTTCCCATTCTGACATTCAGTTTGGAGTTCAGGAGATTGTCTTGACCAGGACCACACCCCTAAATGCATTGAAGCAACTGCCATGTGATTGGTTGATTAGATAATTGCATTAATGAGAAATTGAACAGGTGTTCCTAATAATCCTTTAGGTGAGTGTATATATATATATTGTATATACACACACACACACACACACACACACACAAACATACATATGCACACATATACATACATACACAGGCTTTTGAAATTAACACCCGCCTTTTTATTATGTTTAAATTATGTTTACTCACTTTGCTGGGGAAGTTCGTGTAAGCCAAATCTGTGCAGATTTAGCGCAAATACTCAATTAATGAGTCATCATGATTTATTAAATACAGCATATTTTGCAGAATCTGCACATATCTGGTTTACTTGAATACACGTTACTAGGCAACAAATGGCACAATTGTTCATGTGCATTGAAGCAATAGCGAAGATTAAAAAAAAAAAAAACATCATAATGTGGCGATACTTGCCTGGGGTAACTAACCCCAGTGAAAAAAGCAAGGACCCGCCAAGCAACAAAGCAGACCCTGGCTTATCCTGAGACCACAGGTTTGTTTTGTACTATATTAATGTGTCCACCTAAAATACATTTTTGGTGAAAAGGATTAGGATGAAAGAGAAAGGGAGGAGATGGCTGGATAACAGGATTTTGTTTTAATAAGAAACGAATGTATGAAATAAAAAAATTATTTTATATATATATATATATAAGCTGTGACATAGTTTATTTCTTTTTTTTGGTAACACTTTACAATAAGTTTTCATTTGTTAACGCAATGTTAATGCACTGTTAAGTAATATATCTGTATTTTTTTATTAACTAACATTAACAAAGATTAACAAATGCAGTAACAAATGTATTGCTCATGGTTAGTTCATGAACTTTTAAGGAAAAATTCATGTTACTTTACAGTGCATTAACTAATGTTAACAAATACAACTTGATGTTGAAATTAACATTAACTAATGTTAAAGGGGTGATGAATTGAGAAATCAACTTTCCCTTGAGCCTTTGATATATACAAGTTCATGGTGATATAAGAATATCCTGTAAGTTTCAGAGCTGAAAACTTCCTTGCTAGTCAAAGAAAAGCTTTTATTGACACCAGGCCCAGAAAACGAGAGATCTCAGAATATGTCAACCATTGATGTCATAGAATGCAGAAACGCCGCCTCAAAAGATAAATATGTACGCCTGCTTCTGTAGCCCCGCCCACCGACTCGTGGAGCTAAACGGATCGCGCTACCGAGCTATAAACATGCCGAAAAGAGTAATACATTGCGCTGTGCCTGGTTGTGGAAGAACACAGTCCCTGCATAAGCTTCCTTCGGATTCTAATATTAGGAATGAGTGGGTTGAACTTTATTTTTAATGAAGTTCCAGCTCACGTGCGTAAGACATTGCCCGTTTGTTCGCTTCATTTCACAGCGGAATCGTTTGTAAACAAGATACAGGTCGAGACTGGATTTGCAGACATATTGAGATTAAAACACAATGCTGTGCCTTCTATATTGGATCCGACAGGAATGGTGCAACACACTTATGTGAGTAAAACATGTTTTTTATTTGTGATAGTATTGCATTGTTACAGATCGTATTGATTATGTGTACGTGTCTAACTAAACATACCTTAGCACGCTGTCAAAGGCTGAAGTATCCTTTATTTGTAATGCTGTTGGTTCATTGCGATTCGGGATCAGAGTCGGACATGTATGGGCCAGTACTCACAAAGCCCAACGTCCCGGGTCTATGTGTTTTTCAGACAGGCTACCAAAACGTAAGCCCGGCCTGCCGACGGGCTATCTTAAATAGTGAAATAACATTCCTTTCTTGATGTGCGTTGTTCACTCTCTTGACATCATATTCGAAGCGTGCGCGCGAGTGTGTACGGTTCGCAGTTATATCCAATGATCGGGCGGGCCAAGTAATAAAAAAATAACATTCCAATCAATCGCAGGTGGATGAGAGATAAATCATTGTGTTTGTTTGATAAAGACATTTTGCGCGCCCTGTGAGCGAATCATTCCGGTTGCTGTTTCCCCACACGATTTCAAAACAATTCCCACATGTACTGACAGGGGAGCTGAAGCTCATTAAATATGAAAATCTTATCCAATCCTAGCGGTGGGTGTTTACTTCCAAGTCTTCAGTGCAGGACGCCCATAAAAACCGAGCGTTTCTTGAGAGAGCCTCAAAACCAGGGCAGAAAATAGCCTATTACATATTCATTATGATGTTTTTGAATGTAAAAACCACGCAAACATCATAAGTTGACCTCCGACAACAGTATAAAAAAATTAAAAAGCCAGTTCATGACCCCTTTAACCAACAAAACCTTACTGTAAAGTTTTACCTTTTTTCCCTTCTTTTCGGCTAGTAGAAGTTCTGAAAAGTTCTGAAAAGCATCGGAAGTATTAATTAGAATATCTGCACCTGTTCTCTAAGACTCTTCCAGAAAGCCAGATTTATACACATAAGAGAAAGAAAGAGAGAGAAAAAAAATAATCTCTTCAACCTTGAGGAGTGCAAAGAGCAGAAGATAGAACCACTCTGCTGAGGCGGAACAGGTAACAGTGCTACTGTACTCACCATGAAGAGGTTGCGGAAGTTAGCCAGGTCTCCGAAGAAGTCCTCGATGCTGAAGGTGTGGGGGTCGAAGGCGAAGTAGCTCCCCAGGCTCTCGTAGAGCTTCTGCATATTCTTGTGCATGGTGGAGAGCTTCTCGTACTGCTCTCGCGAATGCTTGGAGAAGCCGTGAGAAAGATACGGTTAAGGAAGGAAGGGTATTGTACAGTGATGGATAAACATCGACAAACAAAGAAACTTGCTGCCCTCCAAATCCTTTCCACAGTCCTTCAACAAAAAAGGTCACCTGCGAAAAATTGAACAAAGCCACCATTTCTCTGCAGAGGTCAAGCGAGACAAACAGAGGCATTCAATAACCTCTCCATCTAAGTTTGGAGTCAATGGCGCAGTGAGCTATTAACGCCGGCACAGGAGTGATAGAGGAGAGTTACATAGTCTGGGGGTCTAACACAGATGCTGGAGGGAATAGCAGATTGCAATCATTGCTTCTCCAAATAAGAGCGGGGTCAGCACATGCCGAACCCCCATGAGAGATATGCTCTGTAATTTAAAGAGCAGATAAAGGCAGGTTCTCTCACTGAATGACTATTGACAGCTCCTGTCAGGGATGGGCAGTCTCACAGCTCACGAGGCGCACGTGGACCGTCCCTGGCCTCATAAACCGCACACACATACGTAAACAAACAGGTAGTGCATGTCAATAGAGCCTCGCTTTCTTTATGGCGCACACTAATAAAGCCGTACATAGACTGTGATTTAGCTGCACGTATTCAGCCTTCATTTTTAGGTGATTGTGTTTCCTGGATTCAAAGTGGCACGGATGGGCCAAGTTTGCCCTTTTGAAGGAACAGAGAGGATATATTAAACCCACGTCTGGCATTTTATTCAAGCTATTCATATCAACTTCTCATGTGAGTCAGATTGTTTAACAGCCATTATAGACCACGAGTGGTGTCCTGAAAACAACTCTTTGCAACAAGTGGCATGGAACCATCAAACTCTATAAACATATTGTATGTTTTCTGATGAGAAATGGAATTGAGAGCAATTTTGCAAAAGTTGTTATCTTTAAAGCTGAAAAAGCTTTTTTCAGCGTTATAATACTTACTCTTATCCCATTTTAATATGTAGTCAACTATGCTAATTTTCCTCACAAAGTGTAAACACTGTGGCTCTTGGAAGCTGTCAAAATGTTGTTCTGTTTGTTTTGAGTATGACGACTATGCCGAAACAGAAACACTGGGTTTGGTGATGAATTATCCATTTGTCCAACTAACAGCAGATGGGCAGTGTTCAGGAAACCTGCTTGAAAATGATCATTATTCTATTTGATCACACTAGATGCACATAAATGATACTTCAGCTTGAAGATTTGAGGTGGGATGGTTTATTTCTTGTTCAAAATGCATATAAAATGTTACGAAAACCTTTATGCAAAATATGAAGGGGTTTTACAGAAAATTAAAAAATGTAAATATAAATTTAAATATAAATAGATTTAAAAAAAGAAAGTTTAATTTAACATAGATTTAAAAATATATTAAATGTTTTATGCAAAATACTGAGGATCTTCATAGAAAAATACAAACAAAAACACAAAAAGTAGAATATGTTGATTGCTGGGATAATTATTAGTCTGTCACCTTGTTAACCCATTTTATCATTCCATTCCATCCATCCAACAGTGAAAAAAAAAGTATTAATTAGTCTATATGTACAGTATGTGTCTGGAGTGGTGTAGAAAGGTCATGTGAAGTAATTAAAGAGTACAATAATATATAATTATAAGATATAAAATATAAGTTTACTGTATACTCAATGCTGACCAATTGTTCACACAAACACTGTACTCTCACAGTCTCAGTCATCCACCACAGGAGTCCCAAAAGCCTGCATGAAAACTGTGTTTGAGACTGAATACCTGCAATCATGTCTGTATGTCTTTGTCCTTGGGCCTGAATTTTATTTGCTCTTTTGACAAGTGCAAAATTACTTCCTGTTTCTTTTAAGCTGAAAAATTAAGCAAAAATCCTCAACAGGTTGTGCAACGTTTTCAACCCCAAATACTATAATATCTTGTATTTGAACAAGATCTGTTTAAGACAAGGAATGCAGATATAGCGAAATCATAGCAACAAAACTTTGAGCTTTGGTCTCGATTGAATACACTGCCTGTACCTGAGAGAAAGTGGTCGAGAATATGTGGGTGTGTTTGACAACAGCTCATCACAGTCATACGTAGTTCCACTAGAGTGGGCCGGGCCCTCACTGGCTATTATTTCCACATCAAAGAAGTGTCACATTGACAACAGCTGACATGCAAGGTCCAATATCAGTCCCAGCTTCTCCTTCAAAAAAAGCAATTCCTTCAACTCTTTCTCTTGCTTTTTCTTTGCCTCAATCTCTCTCACTTTTCTGTTACCTCTGTAAGAACCTTCAAAGTACACTCTTCATGCTTCTTTGTCACCCGTGTCACCTCTGCTTCACATGCTGGGGTGGAGAGAAGTTCCTGGATAAAACATTATGCACTACCTTCTCCAAAGCAACCACCGTCTGTTGGTTCTCTCTCTGTCTCTCTCTCCAGCTGTCCTCAAAGGAGAATACGAACACAAGTTTCCCAAGCAACATAGCATATTTCACTATACAAGACACAAGACAGTGTTAGAAAAATAGCGTAAACAACTCCCTTTAACCTCATTACTTTACAAAACTACTTTAATGAAATTCCAACAAAGAAGCCCACAGAAGAAAATTCTGCACATCATCCATTCAGCACATGATAAATGATTAAAAGTCCTTGAGACGGTGAGAAAAACAATTGTTTTACCCTAAAAAATGTCCAGAAAGTGAATTCCAAACACTGCCACCTGTGAAGCCTGCCATAAATTACCTTGTTTGTTTACCTGTGTGTTTGTATGAGTGAATGAAATGGTGCATGGCTCCCTTAGGCAAGGCCAAAAAGCCTCCTTAATAAATCTCCACTAACCCACTTCCATTAATGTTTATTTAATGCTTTCCTATGTGCCTCCTGGCTCTATGCTTGGAGGCAGATAGCAACTGAGCTTTTAGTGTGGATTGACTTCCACCCTCAAGCCCCACAGCCGAACTACAGGCATCCCACCTCAGTTTGGAGCGGAAGGTGGCGGCACTCTCGCTAGGCCACCAACAGGGACTGTATTCATGGATTTAGAGCACTCGCCCAGGCAGAATGGGGCGGAACAGCATCTTTTTTGGTGGTATTTGCCATGGGGAGTTGGAGGGATGGAAATATATTTCCAAGGGTGATGTGTCAGTTGTTGGTGTTGTGAAATAGCACAGAGAGTGAGCTTGCAGTGTATGAGAGGGACTCCGTTTGCCAGATGTATTGATCCATTGAAAGTGGAAAGCGCTGTTCTCTATATCCTAAAGGGATAGTTCACCCAAAATGAAAATTCTGCCATCATTTACTCACTCTCATTTTGTGTCAAACCTTTATTCTTTGGGAGACAGAGGAAGATATTTTGAATGATGTTGGGTTCAAAACCACATTGGGCTACTTTGATTTTCTATGTACAGTATGGACAAAAAAGTAAACAATATTTCCTTCTGTGTTTAGATGAAGGAAAGTTAATATATGATAGCTTTATGCGCGGAAGAGGCCCAAATTTGGAACAATACAACAGGGAATAAATAATGAGGGAATTAAAATTTTTTGGTGAGCTATCCCTTTAAATAACCAACTGGCACTTACTGTGTACTTGCATCATTCGTGACAATGACAATGAACTGCCTCTCTGACTGAAGGACAAGGTGTTCAGTTGCAGTAAAAAAAATAAAGGGCCTCCTCATTAACATTCATCTCCACGAAACAATCCGAGTGCCAAACAATGACACTTCCCTTCAGGCAAACATGAATAAAAATAATAGAAGCCCATACCTCATGAACCCAAAGAAGAGTTTTATCTGTAGCATGAAAATATTGGAGAAGAAGAAGAAAAAAAAAAGTTAGGTTCACTGTAAACCATGAAAATTATTTGAATTGTACCAAATTGAACGTCACAGTTCTCTAAATTCTTTGAGGGTTTCTGGACGGCATCCAAAGTAATTAACACAACACCTTGGATGAGGATCAACAGAGAGCCACAGACAGGATTTCCGCCACACGCCTTTCCAGCACGCTACCATCACAGTCCTGTCTGCTCTTAAAAGCTGCCAACACAGCCACGACTGTTAGATAGTATCTCTGTCTCCTTTCTATGTGTAATTATGCTGTATTGTGCAGCTGTACAAGCAATCAAGCGTCTGAACTCAATCAAAAACTTTGCTCAGACCCTGTTAGGGTACCTCTGGAAAATTTGGAGAGCATGCTACTGATTAATGGTCTATTATTGACAAAACAACGAGCCTAGCAAGCTGTGATTTGAACAGTAATGAGAACATCCGTGGCTGAAACAAATTTTTTAAAAGGGGAAAAGTAGGTAATTGCTCAGGCAGTAATGAAGCTGATGAGCGTTGCGATTTTGATGATTGTGTGGCTGTGAAATATTTGAGTGGGACGTAATAGAATGGGACACATTTCTGCTGATTCACCCATTCTGAATTTTACACAAGATAGGGAGGCACATTGATTATTCTCTCTGAAACTGAAATGAAAAAGGAAGGAGGTCTTTGCGCTACAGTGCAGACAGTTAAGTTAAGTTAAGGTTGCATTCCTTTCATGGTCAAGTTAAGAAGCATTATGAGTTGTGCTGGACATGCTTTTAGATTTATCTGACAAAAACGATATCACATAGGAAATGGTAATCTACTATTAAAGTGTCCCATTATTCTTTTTCGAATATTACCTTTAATGAAGTGTGTAATATAGCAGTTTGTGAATGTATAAGGTCTGCAAAGTTTTAAAGATCAAAGTGCACATATAAAGTTATTGTCTCCGAAAAGAAAGAATCGATTCTGAACTGAATTTGCGCAAAACTTTTGCGATATTTTGCAAAATGATGGCCTTTCCATTAACCGATGTTATGCGACTAAAACGTATTTTTTCCTCTCGCGTTATATCATTCCAAAAATTATGCCAACATATGTTGGGTTTATGTATATCCCAGCCACCGCAAAATAGAAATAGCTTACTGCACCTTTAAGAGTCCCCTTCCTAAAATATAAATTACACATTTTATTTCAAATAGCCCTAAAAATGAAAATTCTATCATAATTTACTCGCCCTCATGTCGTTCCAAACCTGTATTGTTTTAGTTGTTGTTGTTTTTTTTCTCCCCCAAATCAATGAATACAATATTTATTGTGGTTCATAGTTAGGGTAAACAGATTTATCATTGTGGAATATGGGACGGCATGGACAGGTGCACTTAACTTAATTAACATTTATGACACAGACAGGTATTTTAGGGTGCTGTCACTTTAAGACCGAATGCGTCTAAAAATACTAACACATATCCGTTTTTTCACCAAACTTTTTACAGTAATCAACTGTATTTACGTGAGATACTCCACATGATGGGCATTTTGACAACTGTGTCTGTATTTGACCATTCAGGTGCAAAGAGAACTAAATTTGGGATTGCGCGCTGTCTGAGAACTCTTCTGGTGTGTCATTCAGCGCAATACCACAATTAGTTCATTTTTCACAACTTACTGCGCATAATAACACTATAAACTCTTTTCGAAGATCAAATGTACACATGCTTCTTTGACATCTTTGCATCTGACTTGATCTGCTCCCCATGCTCTAATATCCCGCCTTCACTAACTGTTAATCGATAACGATTAAATTGTGATTGGATGGTAATTTTGTTCTCCAAAATATACTATGACAAAATCGGCTACCTTTGGCTATTCTCACATTACAGAAGACCGCTACTCGCTTTTATATGATCACCCAGCAAAGGCAATTTAGGAAAGAAGAAATAAGGGACAAAACATGATTTTTTCATTATAAGGGACAGTAAAATAGAGCTGAATACAGGAATGTCCCAGGAAAAATGAGTTGATGATTTAACGTTTTTTAAATGTTTAATCATTTAAATACATAATTTATTAAATATATATACACTGCCCGGCCAATAATTAAAAAAAAAAAGTTGCAAAAAATTGATGCACCTCTTGATGGAAATAAATGTTGTGATGTTATTGCCATCAAGAGGTGTATCGATTTTTGGTCAAGATCTTTTATTGACAATGCAAGAGTCAAGCACTCTGTAAAGTCTACTCCAGCACATCCCAAAGACTTTAAATAAATTTAAGGTCTGGACTCAAAGGTGCCAATTCATGTGTGAAAATGATTCTTCATGCTTCCTCCCAAACATTCTTTCACAGTTTGAGCCTGATGAATCTTGACATTGTCATTCTGGAATATGGCCATGATGTGTCTTCTAACGTGGTTGTTTAAGAAATGAAATGCTACACACTCCATCAATTTGGGTTAGAACTGTTGCCAAACATATAACATGCTAGAAACATAATAATGACTACAATAATGATCCAATCATTGACTCATTTGCCTATTTATTTATTTACTCATATGTTTATTTACTCATTAAAGCATTTGCCTATTTAAACCCAAACAGCGACTTTTTTTTTGGCCAGGCAGTGTATATTCTCTTTTTATAATTAAATTAAAGTTTTAAAATCACTGTAAGAAAATAAATTAAAATATTATCTGGATATTATCATCTTCTAGTTGACAGAAAATTAAATTAACCTAAAATTAACCTAAACAAATAAATAAGCAGGCCTAAAAATACATTCTGTAAAATCGTTCTTGTCTATCAATGTTCTGCAGACCCCACAATAGCCACCTCAGTCTGAAAACCCCAGACACAGCTAGTTCTAGAACACAATTGTCACTCTTCTTTTAAAACCAAAACGAATGTAAATGTATTCTGTATGGTAGTACACACCTACACACAGGCCCACAGACATGCATCAACAGGCACACACTCTAACACGAAACAAATGGAAATGAGGTATTTTAACATCCACACCTTCATTGGCACTCAGACTCTCTCAATTCTCTTATCAGCGAGTGGAGCTGACAGCTGAGAGTGAATACTGCATGCAGATCAGATGTGTTGCATCAGCGCATGTCTCCTCCTGCAGGCTGTGTTCTACACTTCCACATTAACCTACAGTGCTGGGGGTCCAATTTTACCTCCACACACAGGCTAGTAATTAAAGCCTCAGCCCCTGGCAATAATCGGGATGTGATGTGTCGATGGTAACAGTGAGGCGGCGGATAAGTGAATTCCTTCCTCCCATTTCCTCGCCAGTGAGGTCGAGACCTCTTGTCACATCACGCTCCCTGTCACATCAGCACGGAGGCCCTCTCTTCCTCTTCATTTGAAAAATTAAAAGCGGGATTCAGAGTCAATTTCACTGTCAATTTATTCTGCATCTCTGCAAATGAAATATTTATGGATCTGCGAGATGGGTATCCGATGCCTCTTGCGCCAGTATCCAGCAGAATGTGAAGTGGTACTAGTGGAGAGCTGTCCAAATAATCATCCAAACTACAGGACGGAGCAAACATGTATGAGTATGAGGTACAGGCCACAGTGAAAAACTTAAGGAACGAGTGGAAAAAAGGAATGGATTTAAGCATCCTGTGTCTAAACTAATAGCATGCCTGTGGTTCGGCACATATAGAAAGCTTAAGGCTATGTGTTGATTAGCTACAGTACACTAACACAGAAAAGCCATCAGAGGAAGTGTGAAGTTTTTAGGAGCTGTGGTGTTTTACTCTGGAGGGGATCCTGACTAAAGCAGCATGCTCCAGAACATTATACATGTACATGTAACGTGCCTCAGCGAAGGTCATCTTTCATATCAATGCTGTTGGCTCTACCGACCTGATCTTGACACCAACAGATGTGCTGCATCTAACACGTTCTCCAAAGGGTTCACATGTTCTGTTTTTTACATCAGCGCCCTGTCACATTATTATACGTCTTCCGCCTAAGCTTTTGAAGGATGAGCAAATAAAAACAGTTTTTTCAGCAATAGGATGAACACCATTCAATAATCCTCTGAAAAGGAGCACTTAAACAGAGGGTATAGTACGGTGACAGAGTGAGCTCAACACACTGCCACTGAAGAAAACACATGCAAATAGAAAAAAAACACTAGCAAATTAAGAAAACATCTTCATTGGTTTGACAACATGTGCTGCAAATACTCACAACGTAACCAAATACAGAAATGAAATGCATACCTTCTGATAGGCCTTGGGTGTTGAACTTGGTAGACTTTTTTTTCTGTCGTACACCCAAAGAATTTTTTTTATTTTGTTTAAACATAAAACTTAGGATCACATGACCATTTACGCTACCCAACAAAAGTCTTTTAAAAAGACTCTCATGCTCACCAAAGCTGCATTTATCAAAAAAAAAATAAAATAAACAAATAAATAAAATACTACTACTAATATTACTAATATAAATATACTGCTAATAATACTAACAATACTAATAAAATACTACTAATAATAATAAATATAGTACAAACTAGAGACCTGCACGGGACAGATTTTTTAGTCCTGCTCCTGCAGGATTCTGTCCCTCAAAATATACGTTGCCTTCTCCCGCTCCCGCCCGCAACATTCATGTTTTTTTCCGCGTCCGCCCACTTAAAAGTATAAATAGATTTTTTGGCTAATTCACAAATAGTAATTTAACATAAAAGCAAGTGCGTGCATGGTTTGCCATGGCAGAATGCGAGCAAAGTGTGCGCCCTTAATAATTCCTAAAAAGCTGACATCTCAGTTCAGTGCGATCTCACAAAGCTCTGGCTGCACAATGAATCTTTCATAATTTTCATAATTCAGGATTTGCATGCAGAATTCAGCACTGAACAAAAACTCACTCAGCGGTGAGTGGATTCTATCTTAAATGCATCTGATTGGCCATTGCATTAAAAAAAAATCAACACATATGTCTGTGATTGGCTACATTGCACAACGCTGCAAAAACATGTTATAAATAGAAACTCTGCCTATGCTTGCGCCTGTAAATCGTTTTTATTTTGATTTAGTTGTTCTTGTTGCTTTTGTGCAATAGATGAATAACAATACATTTTTTTTTAGATGTTTTATTTTTAGATATTTCTATTTTGCGGGAGTCCCGCAAATCGTTTTATTCTCCCGCAACCTGCACACACACGAGTACCTTACCACCCGCGCCCGCACTCGGCCATCAAATCTAGTCCCGCACTGCAGTCTATTGCGTTGGGTCCTGCGGAAGTGCAGGTCTCTAGAACAAACTGTAATATTGTGTAATATTATTAAAGTTTAAAATAACTGTTTTCTATATTAATATATTTCTAAACATTTAATTTATTCCTGTGATGGCAAAGCTGAATTTTCAGCATCACTACTCCAGTCTTCAGTGTCACATGATCCTTCAGAAATCATTGTAATGCTATTTGGTGCTCAGGAAATATTTATTATTATTAGTGTTGAAAACAGCTGTCCTGCTTAATGTTTAGCTGAAAACCATTATAACTCCCCTTCGTCTCTTCTTTGACGAAGAGAAAGTTCAAAAGAACAGTATTTTGAATAGAAATCTTTAGTAGCATTATAAATGTTTTATCTTTTGATAATATTAATGCACCTATTGAAATGATGACTTGGTGAAAAAAAAAATCCAGATCTTTAATAGGAGCTATTGTGCAGATTGTGTGACATAAATCTATCCTATAGATAGTATCCCTCAGACAAGATGTTGGTTATGCTATAGGTGCTGCCTCTAAGTGTATCTCTGAGCATACCTTCACCTTCTAGTAATTAAGTTTATCACTCCTTACAAACTGCTCAGTGATTATACAAATTACACAATTGGTTTCAGCGATTGCTATCATTCAGCTGCTGAAATGAGAACAATTGCAGGCTTCTTCATTTTAATTGAAAATCACATCGGCATACAGCAGGTTGTTCAGAGAGAGAGAGAGAGAGATAGAGAAAGGGACTTTAAAACCCTTTAATTAAACATAAATAAAATACAATATACTCTACACATGCAATACTAAAAGAAATCTCATACAAGTATTAAAATTGACCACCAGACATCACCAATATACACTCACCTAAAGGATTATTAGGAACACCATACTAATACTGTGTTTGACCCCCTTTCGCCTTCAGAACTGCCTTAATTCTACGTGGCATTGATTCAACAAGGTGCTGAAAGCATTCTTTAGAAATGTTGGCCCATATTGATAGGATAGCATCTTGCAGTTGGAGATTTGTGGGATGCACATCCAGGGCACGAAGCTCCCGTTCCACCACATCCCAAAGATGCTCTATTGGGTTGAGATCTGGTGACTGTGGGGGCCATTTTAGTACAGTGAACTCATTGTCATGTTCAAGAAACCAATTTGAAATGATCCGAGCTTTGTGACATGGTGCATTATCCTGCTGGAAGTAGCCATCAGAGGATGGGTACATGGTGGTCATAAAGGGATAGACATGGTCAGAAACAATGCTCAGGTAGGCCGTGGCATTTAAACGATGCCCAATTGGCACTAAGGGGCCTAAAGTGTGCCAAGAAAACATCCCCCACACCATTACACCACCACCACCAGCCTGCACAGTGGTAACAAGGCATGATGGATCCATGTTCTCATTCTGTTTACGCCAAATTCTGACTCTACCATCTGAATGTCTCAACAGAAATCGAGACTCATCAGACCAGGCAACATTTTTCCAGTCTTCAACTGTCCAATTTTGGTGAGCTCGTGCAAATTGTAGCCTCTTTTTCCTATTTGTAGTGGAGATGAGTGGTACCCGGTGGGGTCTTCTGCTGTTGTAGCCCATCCGCCTCAAGGTTGTGCATGTTGTGGCTTCACAAATGCTTTGCTGCATACCTCGGTTGTAACGAGTGATTATTTCAGTCAAAGTTGCTCTTCTATCAGCTTGAATCAATCGGCCCATTCTCCTCTGACCTCTAGCATCAACAAGGCATTTTCACCCACAGGACTGCCGAATACTGGATGTTTTTCCCTTTTCACACCATTCTTTGTAAACTCTAGAAATGGTTGTGCGTGAAAATCCCAGTAACTAAGCCGATTGTGAAATACTCAGACCGGCCCGTTTGGCACCAACAACCATACCACGCTCAAAATTGCTTAAATCACCTTTCTTTCCCATTCTGACATTCAGTTTGGAGTTCAGGAGATTGTCTTGACCAGGACCACACCCCTAAATGCATTGAAGCAACTGCCATGTGATTGGTTGATTAGATAATTGCATTAATGAGAAATTGAACAGGTGTTCCTAATAATCCTTTAGGTGAGTGTATATATATATATATATATATATATATATATATATAAAATAGTCCCATCTTTACAAAATGACAATAAATCACCATTCATACACCATTTGAACTTAAATTCAAGTATATTCCTTGTGATTTGACAGAATTTATGTTCCACTCTGATTTTAGATGGAACCAAAGCGGTAAAAATTTGCAGTACATTTGTTTTGCCCCTCAGCAGCCATTCTACATGTCTTCCAAACGGCTAATTTAGCTTGTCCAAATATAACATTTGCAAAAGTACACTGTTCTTTATAGATTTTGAATACTTGCAACCATAAATAAAAAGTTTCTTGTTAAAACTAAAACCCAGATTTCCAAATATATTTATTCCAATAAAGTAAACAATGGTACTAACCTGGAGCATTTAGCAAAAAACATGAAAAACAGTCTTTGGTATAGTACAAAACTTACAAGACGATTAAAATTAATATTGACGTTAGAAACAAACATATTTGTAGGTAATACACAATGTAATATTCTCCACTGCAAGTCTTCAGAACGTTTTGGAAGGGGATCTTACAAGACGCCTCCAAGAAAGATCAAGATCATCAGGAAGCATGAGATATTCCTTCCATTTTGTATCACATCTATGATTGAGATCTTCACAATAATCAGTCTTTACACATATCTGATAAAACTTGCTATTTCCGACTGCCTGAATATCAAACTCTTGCATCCCATTAAACGTCAATCACTTCCCTTTTTGATCACCCTCTGTACAAACTCTTGAAGAAACAAACAATTTATGGAAAGCACATTGTGTAGAGCCACCAGACAGAAACTGGAGGAGTTGAGAAGGAAATGCAGCTTTCAAACTGCCTTTGAGCTGCTCCAGCATCCTCACAGATCTAATTCCTACCTGATCTCCATTTTCTGGAAGCAAAATCAATCAAATGTACAACTTTGGCCAATCCCTTCTCCATAAATGTTTTAACAATACTGTTAGATGTATACTATCATTCAGGCCAAAATGGTCATTTTCTCATCTAAATTCCTTAAAAACAGTCCATGATTTTAAAACTGAAACATAGAATTTTACATCAGATACAAAACTTTCACTATACAAGGACATCAAAAACTATTGCCTATCAAGGGGAAACCAACCAAAAATTAGGAATGATGCTCATGGTGTATGTTCTTTAAAATAGAGAGAGATAGTGACAAATGGGACACTGAATCTGATTGAAGCCCTGCATACAGTTTTGTGAAAGCATCCTTAGAGTACAGAGAAATACGCCTAATAATGCATGCAGGACAGAATTGGGCCAATACCCTCTATTAATCCACTTTGAGAAAAGAGACATCAAATTTGGGAAACATCTAAAATTTAGTGACCCTAACTCTTATCATTTTATCATCACTCTTAGCCCTTAAAAACCATAAAATGGTAACACTGAAAAGAGCCCCTTCATTCAGCTGGTCCCGAGGCTCCAGAAACAAATCAGACTAACACGGCTAACAACAATCATCCACAGAATCCGGCCCAACCAAATGATTAATGCACAAAAAGAAAACTACCTAGCTTACTAGAATAAAACAACACAAAAACTAAGTAAAATACAATGTTAGAATATCTGAGCAGAATACAGATACAGCCTGGCTATAGAGAAGGGCAGATACAGATAGAGCTGGCAACCCAGAGAGAGCAGGTTATGCTTGTATTGTAGCCAAGGAGTAATAGAAACAGAGATACACTTCTTAACCACCTATAATGAAATTCAAAAACACTTCACAATTTCACAAAGTTGGAGAATGATGCACAAGCTCACTATTTACATGGTGAAAAAAGAGACAGTATTTCACTAGAAGCAAAGTACATCAATTCCTGCCACAAAAAGAGGAAAGAGTCAACCAAATAGTGGTGTGCCCATTTACTCTCTCTCTCTCTCTCTCTCTCTCTCTCACACACAGAGACATGTGAACTCACACAAACTTTTGAACACACACATATGCAAACACATACCACTCAAAGAAGTGTTTTTCTACACTTGTTCATTACACAATTCGTAACTACTTTGTTAATTTTTATTTTTCCTGCTTTCCCTGCAGAGAGAGAGAGAGAGAGAGAAAGAGAGACTTTGACTTTTAACCCACTTTATTAAAACAGTCTAAAAACGAACAGCTCATTATACCTCACACATAATCACAGTGCAAGATGTTCAAAAGATAATAAAACAAACAAAACAAACAAAAACAAATTAATAAATTAAATTAAAACATACCTCACTCAAAATGACCACTATAGCTACATCACCAATTAAACATTACTTCTCCATCCTCACAAAGTGACAGTAAGGCCCCATTTACACACCATTTAAACTCAAACTGAAGCATGTTTTTTGTCATTTGAAAAAATCTATGCTCCACTCTTACTCTGGATTCCACCAAAGCAGTAAATAACAGAAACACATTTACAGTTCGTCCTTTAGCAGCCAGTCTACAAGACTTCCAAATGGCTAATTTGGCTTGTCCAATTATGAAATTAGCTAGAGTACACTGCTGTCTGTGCGCTCTAGAATACTTGCAACCATAGATAAACAGTGTCCTGTTGAAAACAAAACCCAAATTCCCAAGTAATCTTTCTAGACACATATATAATGGAAACAATCTAGAACACTCAGTAAAAACATGAAAAACAGATTCTGGTAAAGAACAGAAAATACAAGGTGATAAAACATTCAAGTTAAATTTAGAAACATGAGAATTAGTGGGCAAAACACAATGTAATAACCTCCACTGTAGGTCTCCAGATCGTTTAGGTAAAGGACCCTAATAAAAAAGCCTCCAAGAAGGAGAAAGTGCAGCAGGCACGGTTAAAAATTCTCTCCATTTTGTATCACTTCTGTCCTTAATTTGCTCAAAATGATCCACTTTGACACACAACTGATATGGACCTTTTTTACGGCCACCTGAAAATCAAGCTCTTGTAATTTATCAAATTTCAGAAGCTTTACTTCATGATCATCTTCAAAACCAACCTTGAGAGACACAAATAACTTAGGAAACAAAACTCTAGAAGGGCATCCAGACAGAAAACAGTTAACAAAACAGGAGGAGTGTGGAGGGAAAAGCTGCTTTCAACCCACCTATAAGCCGCTCTATCGTCCTCACTGATCTAACACCAGCCTGATTACCAATGTCTATCATTGACCTCCATTTTCTAGACGAGGTATCAACCAAATCTGAAACTTTTGTCAATCCTTTTTTCAAAAGATTTTTAACAACTGTATTGGATGTACCACTATTATCACCTAAAAAGTAAAACAGTGGTTCTTCAAGGCCAAAATTATTTCCATGTCTAATCAATTTAAACCTTTCCAGGAGTTTAACACGGAAGCATAAAATTGTACATCAGATGAAAACTTTCCATCATAAGACGACATTAAAAACAAATGCCTATCAAGACAGAACCCCCCAAAGGTTCTGAGCAACGCCAGACCAAACGACACCCATGGCTTAAAATCCTCAGGGTAGAGTAGGTTTTGAACCATTTTTAACCTCATAGCCTTAACCTTAGCAGCCAAATCAATCAACCCTTGGCCCCCTTCACTGACTGGCAAATAGAGAATTGCAGGGGGAAGCCAATGATAACCACCCCAGAAAAACTCAACGAAAGTCTTCTGCAAACGTTGCAACAAATCTTTTGGTGGATCAAGCACATTCAGACGATGCCACATCATGGAAGCTGCCAAGTTGTTAATAATGAGCACTCTTCCCCTACATGACAGTTGAGGCAGTATCCATCGCCATCTTTGTAAGCGTCCAGAAACTTTTTCAAAAATACCATCCCAGTTTTTTCTGAATATACAGGTCAGTCCCAAGGAAAACCCCCAGCACTTTGAACCCCTCTCGACTCCAGGAACAGTTCTGAGGAAGTACTGGAGGGCTCCCATTCTCCCATTCACCCAGTAAAAAGGAAGCACACTTTTGCCAATTAATTCGAGATGAGGATGCTTTCTGATAAATCTCCAAAGATTCTCTCAAATTTATGACATCCTGAGCAGATCTAATAAAAACAGTGACATCATCAGCATAGGCACTAAGCCTAGCAGTTATTAGTTCTGAGGTCGACGGACACACTGTTGATATGCCACCCAGCTTATTCCTCAGTGCAACCAAAAGTGATACAGGATTCCTGAGAGACCACACCCCTGCCTTATGCCTCTGCGTACACTGAATGGTCTTGTAAGAGTACCATTAATTTTCAGCATGCTGTATATGTCAGTATACAACAGTTTAATATAAGCAATAATAGATGGACCAAAACCAAAAGCCTCAAGGCACTTAACCAGGAAACCATGATCAACCCGATCGAAGGCTTTCTCCTGATCCAAAGAAACAAAACCAATGTTAAAATTATGCACCTTAGAAAAAGAAATTAAGTCTCGAATCAAAGAAAGGTTATCAAAAATAGTCCTTCCTGGAATGCAGTATGACTGATCTGGATGAATCACAGAGAAAATGTAGAGTTTGACTCTGTTGGTTAAAGATTTTGAAAGTATCTTATAGTCAACTCCGAGTAAAGAGACCGGACGCCAACATCTAATGTCTTCAAGATCACCCTTTTTAGGTAATAGGGTGACCACAGCTCTTCTTAGACTCAGTGGAAGTGTACCTCTTTTAAAACTCTCCATGAAAACGGAGAACAAATCCTTTCCAATGACTGGCCATAAATGTTTATAAAATTCTGCATTAAGTCCATCCAATCCCGGAGTTTTGCCAGAAGACAGTTCTTTAACAGCAACAGATAGTTCATCAAAAGTCAATAGTTCGTCAAGCTTAGATTTCTCCCCTTCCGAAAGCTGAGGTAAATCCTGAAAGAGAAGTTCAGCCATCTCCTCATCGCAAGTTTCAGCTCTGTTAAGATCCTCATAAAAAGACAGTGCGTAAGAAATAATCCCATGACCATCAGTAACCTTCCTCCCCTCTGGAAGCCTCAAACAGCCTAAAATCTTCTTATCCACAGTCTTCTTCTCCAGGTTAAAAAAGAAAGTTGTAGGAGCATCCATGCTATTGAAAGAAGAAAATCTTGCACGAATCAGCGTCTTCTGGGCTCTTTCCTCCAGTAGATTCCGCAAAATAAATTTCTTGCATTTCAAGGACTCAGTGGTATTGACAACATCCCCTTCAATGTCAAGTAGAAGTATTTCCTGTTCAAGCTATGCCATCTTTTTGTCCAAAAAGCTTTTATTGTAAGCAGAGTAGCTCTGGCAAAACAATTTAATTTGAGTTTTGCCGATGTCCCACCACTGGCTCAAGGACTTATACTGTGTTTTCCTCTCTCTCCAGATCTCCCAGAAATAAGTGAAAGTGCACAAAATTTTGATCTAGTAATAATCTATTATTAAATTTCCAAAAAGATGTATTGAACGTGCTCTCTGCAGTAGTGACATCAACAGATAGAAAATGGTGATCAGACAGAGCAGTAGGAAATATACAGCTATTATAGAAATGATCTCTTTTGCTTTTTTGTACATATATCCTGTCCAGCCTAGCCCCAGATACTATATTGGAGTTTATTTTCACCCAGGTATATTGTTTGACCTGAGGAAATGATTCTCTCCAAACATCTACAAGATTGTGGTAAACAATTAAAGACCTAAGCACATCTGCAGATTGACTATGTGGCTCTTCATGATTCTCGTCCAAATTATGACTTAAAGTACAGTTAAAATCCCCGGCCAGAACAATGGTCCTATCATGAGAAACATCACAAAAAAAACAACCCGATCTAACCCAATTTTTGGGTGCATACACATTAAAAAAAGAAAAATATGTAACCCTGAATAGTTACATCAACTCTCAGCAAACGACCAGAAATCACTTCAACAACACCGACCGGCTGCTCTTTATATTCAGGTGTCAGCAGTATAGCCACCCCTGCACTGACATTAGAGCCATGACTCAATATAGCCTGGCCCTTCCATTCACTCAACCACTGTATCTGATTATTCTCATCTGTGTGCGTTTCCTGTAGAAACACCACACCAGCACTCTTCATCATTACATAATCAAAAAGACTAGCCCTTTTCACAGCATCACGACACCCATTAACGTTCAATGAACTAAGTCTCAAAGGTGCCATGAAAAAAAATATAAGATAAACACAAAACTAATCCACAAGAGTTATTAAGTAACCAAGCCATGCTCATTTTTTAACTTGTGAATTCAAAGAACTTCTAACATTAGTAAGAAGCTTCTTAAGACGGTAGCGTTTGGGTTTGTCAAGCTCTTCCAAGGAAGCTTTTCTCATAGCCATCGTACCAGACAACAGAAACAACTTTACATCCGGAAAATATAACTCAATTTTAGGTTTACGATGGCCCTTAGTAGTATCAAGGAAATGATTAATCTGCTGAACAGAGTAAAGTTTGGTCTTACCCCCAGAGACAAGCTCTGAATCCACCGCGTCATTCCCCATTATCTCTACATCTTCGTGTTCAGTGTCAGAGTCATCCATTAAATCCACAGGTTCTTGAGATAAAATGTCATCTCGACTCTGACTAAACGAGTCATCAGTAGTAGTCTCATTTTCAATTTTATCAGGCTGCGTTTGTTTTGCATCAAAAATCAATTCCATTTCAGACACGGACTGCAAGCACACCTGACCCGAGCTCGTCTCTGCCTGCGGTCCAGCGGGGATATGACTCGGGCCGGCCGCCTCCTCAGCAGCCTCCGCCAGGCCACCTTCAGAGGCCTCCAGCACCGGTCTCCTTTCGGGCATGTCACCTGACGGCGAAAGCACTCCGCTCGGCTGGGGTTCTGACGCCACAGCAGTCGCAGCACTATCCGCGACCGGCCGCCCTCTCGCTATTCTCTGCATCTGTAGCCGGAACCGCAATAAGGCCCGCCGGCCTGTCTCGCCTCGGGCAAGTTTGCCTGACGTGTCCAAAATCACCACAAATAAAGCATCTCATTGACTCTGAACTAATAAAAACCGTGTAATCTTTGCCATCGATGCTTAGTTTCGCTGACAGATTTAATGGATCACTCTGCGAATTTAGAATCATAAAAACCTGACGACGAAAAGACATCACATGTTTAATCTCGGGAGTTTTACATCCAAGAGGAATCATTTTAATAGTACTCACTATTTTACCATACCTCTGGAGTATTTCTTCCAGTTTTTCATTTGTAACGAACGGCGGTACGTTTGATAAAATAACTTTCTTGGCTGGGCTTGACAAAGGCAATACAGGCACAAAAATGTTTTTGATTACCAACCCATTTTCAATCAATTCGTCTACCATTTTCCGTTCACTGAGAAAGAACACAATGGCTTTGTTCATTCGGGAGGCAGATCTAATGTTAGCACCACCGATCGCCTCGCTCACGGCTATCAAACAATCTTCCACCGACACCGCGGCCTCAGGCATACATTTACGACCATGTTTGAGTGTTAACTGTGAGAAATCCCCCGCTTCCGACCCCATTATCCCCACTCACTGACCGAAGTCAGGAAAAACTACAAACTTAACTAAACCAAATACTCTATAACAAAAATTAAATAAATATGGAAAAGAAAAGTAAAGAAAGAAATTTCACTGAGAAACTTTCACTCCCGCCAACCGGCTCCTTCCACACTCACTCCCAGCATGCACTCGCACAGAGAGAGAGAGAGAGAGACAGAGACAGAGAGAGAGAGAACAATAATAATAATGTGAGAAATTACTCAAACAGAAGGGGGAAAAAATACAGAAGAGGGGATGTGTGGGTTTAAGCGTTTTAATGGTGACACAGGCCTATCTGGTTAAAAGCAATAGTCTAATAAGGTATAACCTTATTTATAAATTTGAATTTTTATATTCCCCTTTTAACTTTCCATCAGTGATGGTGATGTGAGAGTGGTTCTCAGGAGGGTGGTTAATATATTTCCTGAGCATGCCTGTAATCAAGACTAGTAGGATTGTTCTGATGGAGTCCCTGCTGAGCTGACTTTGAAGTACGCCCCCAGACGACTAAGTGTTTTAAATGTCAATAGAATTGGAGTTTCTCTTTTTTTTGGACATATAAAACTTCTGTACAAATAGCTGGTCTAAGCACTTAAATGCTTTTAGCTCTGTACAAATTGGATCGATGGTGAGCACTTTTGCTGCAAAGCGAACCTTTCTCCTTTTTGTTTTCTATTTTATTTCATTTCATTCCTTATCTTGTGGTTGTTATTACTCTAATGAGAGTCTATTTATTTATTCTAAAGAAATCAATTCCGACACTTTCAAATGAACAACTATTTGGATAGACTGAGCAACTCATCCTTAGGATGTTTGCCAGCTTCTGTGAGATTGTTACATGTGCACACCCAGAGAGAGAGAGAGAGAGAGAGAGAGAGAGAGAGAGAGAGAGAGAGAGAGAGAGAGAGAGAGAGAGAGAGAGAGAGAGAGAGTATTGATCAGTCTCTTCCTGTTGAAGCAGCAGGGTGCTGTGATAGGCAACAGCTCCATTCAATATCCTTATCATTCTCCCAGTCTTCAGCCTAACAGCAGGTCACACCAGTGCTGAAGCGCTAAAGGAACATTTCGATTCCTAAAGCCAATGAATTCCATTAAAAGACCACTAACACATTTCTTTGTTCATAGGAACTCTAGCTTAATGAAGTGTCCAGAGAAAAAAAATATACATACTGAAGAAATACTGGACCTTTATGCTATTTTAAAGGCTCCTAATTTTGTTCTGGAAGTCTCCTGCAAAAGGTTTACATGCATCAAAGGTAAAAAAAAAATAATTCTCATAAGATACATTGCACATCACTACATTTTTCAATGCATATGAATTAGTCTCTCTAAATCCCTCCTTTCCACGAGCTACTCTGCTCTGATTGGCTAGATGACCCATTCTGTTACGATTGGTCTACCGCTTACAGCGCATGTTTCTGAAGCTAAATGTCCATTACCCTAATTGAACTTCAGCCTGGTGAGGAGGCTAGGAGAACTAGTTATTCCACCCAAACCTCCATTGCAAGGACGATTTGAGCAGGACGTTTCTCAGTAATGCGATACTCATTTTGAGGTACCTTATGAGGTGTTGCAACTGTAATTCCTCACCATCAGCATTAACAAGTGTATGTCCATTAACAAACTGATGAGTATATTTCCAATTTATTGCGAACTCTGAGATTTGAAAAGCAGTCGTCGTCAGTAAAATGACCTTTGAGGGCGGGTCAAGTTGTTCACAGACAGACAACGTACAACATTATGCAAATGTGTTTTCTAGTGACATAGAACCGTCAAACAGTGGGATTCGAAACAAAAACGACTCGTATAGGCAGTTCAGAGTCGATTCTTTCTTTTGGGAGACAACTTTATCGTACACTTTCGATCTTACAACTTTGCAGAACGTTTACATTCACAAAGCTATATTACACTGCGTGAAAGGGAATATTCAACCATTATAGGGGCACTTTAAACTATACACTCAGGATATATCAATCAGACCAATAAACAGGGCTGATATTTAGCCATTATGATTGTCTGCAAATACATATATATATATATATATATCTTGATTATTATTTGTCATCAGTCACCCTGCACACTAGATTGATCTCGCAACGTGATTTATAATGTATAATGCATAATTTATCATGTATAATGCATAATTTCAATTCATGACATATATATCTTGATTATTATTTGTCATCAGTCATCCTGCACTCTAGATTGAGCTCTCAACGTGAATTTTAATAGCAAAATATGAAAAAAAAAAAAAAAAAATGGATCATGAACAGATGTTGCATTGAATCTTACAGTGTGTTAAAGAATAAAGGATGTTGCAATCTATAAAGGCTCATGTTCACAGCTGGTCCAATGAGTAATAATCAGCAAATTTAAGTATCGAGTGCTGCATGCACCCTGCTGGCTATAAAAGGAACATTTTTCTTGTGTGCTGGCTCTCTCTGATTAGATTAAGTGCAGACATGATACAAATGAAAATCATATTTACGGTACACCATCATACATCTACTGCCGACCCGTGTCAAGTCTGAGAGTGTGCTGAAATAATGGAACAGTCTCCAGTGGAGACAAGAAGGCACAGCCACTATTTTTAGCAAATTAATTTAAGGCTTTGAATAATTAACTGATAATTATCTGGCAATCAAGTGTAAGATAAAATGATCTCTCAGTTTCTCCAGCAAAAGCTGGGGAGCTTTACGGTGATGCTGAACTGACAAGGAGAATGAGACGCGTATCCTGAAGGCAAGTGCATTTGCGAATCATTAATGTCTAATGAGTGACAGGAAACTGGCGCCCACACAATGTTTGTTTGTGACATAACAGAGGGGATGTGAAAAAGCTGTCTGCTCCAGCCGGGGCTGATCAGAAACATGTCACAGAGCTGACGATCCTTCACACAAACACCAGTGTGAATATCCCTCCAGCAAAGAGGCATTTTACAATGGACAGAGTTACGTGAAATGTTTTAGAGTGCTGTTGAATTCTGGATGGTTATGGCAATGAAAGCGGTCCTTTCATTTGTCCTTTTCTATTCAGCACCTAACAAGAAATGCATCCTCAATTAAAATAACCTAGATTCTCAAGGCCAAAACATTTTTATTTGGAATGTAACTGAAGACATTGCATGAATATTGGTGACAGCACATGAACTGCACATGGCACTGGCCTTTGCTCATTTTATAATGGCCTCCATGCAAATTATGTCATGAGAGAGTGAGCAGAAATAAAAATGAATTCACATTTTTCAAAAGTTGAAGATATGCAAGGATATAATGCAGTTTTTCATATTCCAAGGCTGTGGGTCTCTATTAAACTAAAGATGCAAAAAACCCTGAAGCTCTGCTTATGAAAAAGTTCAGGATGTGAATTGGCACTTTCCGCAAACTGTGTACAGAACAGGGCCTTGAACGTGACCTACTGATGACGTGCAAATGAAAGCACACAAACGCAGCCGGATCATTTCCATAATGACCAATGCAATCAGCGCAAATTAGCATCTGGTTTAAGATTTTGGACGGTAAATAATGGCAACATAGTATAGTATATCTTCATATAATAACATCATAATAATTATACTGAATATTTTTCAATTAACGAAAAGTGCCTACCTGTGATGAAGTGGCAACATTGAGGAAAATTAGTGAGGTTTTTTTCCTGCTGGCTTTGTGCATGTTAAGTAGAAAGAAAGAAAGAAAGAAAGAAAGGGCCCTTATGCCCTAGATAACTGCACAATGACAGCTGATGAATCACCCAAAATTATGTGTTAGTGCTTCAATGTGTGAATATCAAAGTGTCTTTACAACTAGTTCCTCATAATTCTCTCTAGCCCCTAACCTGCCAGTTCTTCTCGCTCATCCATCCATCCATCCATCCATCCATCCATCCATCGCTCCTCTTCCCCCTTTTCGAAGCTCTCTTTAAACATTGTTCCACTAGCATTTTCATGTAGAACCATCTGTCAGGCTAACTATATCAACCTGTCAATCCGTCTATTTTACTGTCACTTTATTTTTTTCCTCCCCCATTTCTAGTCCGGCACTGTGGAGGCTGATATCTAATTTCAAAACACTGTACCATCTCAGTGCCAGAGAGCTGCAGAGAGACACGAGTACAAATGGAAATGTGGATTGCACCCAGGAATCATCTGTCTGACAGCTGCTTTCAATATCAAAAAACAAGCCTTTCACGAGCCACATAGTTTACACACAAATAGCAATTCCTTTTTTAATACAAGAAGGCAAGAGAAAAAAGCAGCTGTGGTAAATATGCTTCAGATGATGGATATGCAACTGGCTGGACGCACTTGACTACTGTGTCCTTTAAAATAACTAAACGTCTAGGGAAGCTCAATTACTTTGGATCTTGAGATGTGCATGGCGAGAAGGTAGGTTGACAGGCTACCTACTTCCCACTGTGTAACCTTTTATGAAATCGATGCAACAGCTAAATGTGGCTTCCCTCTTAACTGTAGACCCCGTCGACCGAACAGAGAAAAACACCCACAAATAGATAAATCTATCCACTTACCATAACGGTATTCTCCATCGCCGACTGACAGCGGTAGTATCATCTACATCAGACATTTTCTCCCTGAAATAAAAACTAAAAGAGCTACGGGCGTCTTCGCGCTAACGAATCATCTCTCATTACGCTTATCCAGAGTGCTATGGATCAGCTAAAACCTCTATCTGTGTCTGAGCGGTGAAAAGGTTTGACATAACCTTGACATGTTCGGTGCCTGCACTTTGATTAAGGCCAGGGAAAAGAGTGAAAAATCCATAAAAATATCATCAAGTCTCTGCTGGGAGAGTCATGGCGCATGCCGGCAAGCGTGATGCCTGCCCAGTAAACAGAAATTTGAAAAGTCCTGCCTTCAACCTACACAAAAGAACACTCACGTCTATTCTCCAAACACACATCTCAGAGAGCTTCATGCGTTTTCAAAGGATCGAAAATGATAGCAGTAGTCCACAAACACCCAGACTTTCACCACATTTATTTATATAACTAACAGAGGTCTGTGCACCGCATGAATACTGAGGCTTTCTAAAAGAAGAGACACAAAGAGATATGAAAGTCGACAAGTTTTGTCCGCAGAGATCATTGGGAATAAGTGAGATTGATTGGACGTGCAGACTGGAGCTACTCTGGGTTGTTTACACAGGAAGAGACGCTCCAGATGCCACCAGCATGGGAGCCGCATTAATCTAAATGGAGCCCGGCACCTTCTGCAGGTGCTGGCGACAGAAATGAGCTGTAGGAGAAAAAAAAAGAAGCGAACTCCATTTCCATTCGGAGGCGGCCATTTTGTGCACTTGGTGACATTCATTTGCGCAATGAGGGATCTTAGAGTCTCTCCGGCTCCTCTCATTAACATTAACCGCTGCAATTTAGAGCCAAAGCGCATTAACCCACTTACTTTCCTAATTACCTTTCCTCTGCTTTTTATTATCTACTTTCCGTCTGACCTGAGAGAGGTTACTTAGAGAGCCTTCCATTCATTACACGGATGCTCCATGCTCCATGAAAGACAGGAAAAATGTAAAAAATGTATTTATGAGTAAACTCATTCATAGATGCTTGAAGAGCTGAATGGATTCATTTTAATGTTTTAGCAAAGAAGCATCTCAGTAATTAATCACTTACAGGTTCAGCATCTTCAATACAAAAGAAGCATTCATAATCAGATGTGATACAAAATTAGGTGCTTATTTAATTCATAACAGGAACTAGTCTTCTATCTTGAAAAGAGAGTGGGGGGAAATGTAGATAGTGGTTTAAACAGCAATCTAGAGTTCTAAAATCTCAAACCAGAAGGGTTCATTTCTTTAGTTCCTTACACCAGACTGCATTAACTTCATCAAATGCACACGATTGCCAAAGAACTCGTTCATTCTGCCTGTGTCATTTATTATGGCAAAATAAGAGAAGATATGAACTGAGGAAAAAGCTTTGCTCTTTGGATAATTGTAATTAGGTGCTTAATTGCCTAGATCATATGCATTCTCTTGGTTGTGACTAGTAAACTTACAAAGAAAACTGCTTCTTTCCATGAATAAATCAGCCTGAGCAAGAGACTGCAGTTTAAATGTCTCTCTGGTGACAGTAATTACACAAAACATTCTGCTCACATCTCAATGCATTGATGGAGAAAAAAATAAAACAGAAAAAACAATAGTACACACTAAAAATGAAACGCTAGAAATAAACAAGAACATATTTGCATTTAATTTACACATCTATATTGGTATTGTAAAATAACTGAGATGAGCCCTTAACATATTCATTTTAGCGATAATTAAAGCTTAACAATAAAATAAAAAGTAGGAAAAAATAATTACATCAACATTTGGCAAAACAACTGATTTGGCCAGTGTTGATATACTGTAAGTTGTTTAATGCACTCTCAGGAAAAAAAAAAAAAATGTAAAAAATTTGCAACATTTGTGCCTTTAGGGGTAAAACACTTGCACTAGGGCAGTACTACTCTTAAAATTACATCATTGTACCTTTTTTACCCTTAAAAGCTTCATAGTAGTCCCACAAAGGTGCATATTACTACTTTAAGGTACAAACACACCTTTTAGGGGTAGATAAGATGCTAAATTGTCCCTTTTACGGTACTGCCCAGTGACAAGTTGTACCTAAAAAGGTACATTTTTTGTAATTTTATTTACAGTGTATATCACCAAAAAAAAAAAAAAAAAAAAAAATAATAATATATATATATATATATATATATATATATATATATATATATATATATATATATATATATATATATATGTAATAATGTATTACATTATTAAATTATAATTTAATATATGCAGCAGTTTTTGATGTAAAAAAAATATCCTAAACTTTTGATATTAGTTTAAATAGCAAAATGATCCTATAAATACATATTAATTTTCACCTTTAATTAGATTTTCGGGCGAGGTGAGCTGGAACACCAGAGAACCATCGAATAGAAACGATCCCACAAGGAACTGATAATGCCTCATCAGCTAGTATGTGTGTACACGTGCACAGGCCTGCTTGATTAGCTCATATATATCCTCACCAGGAGGATCCCGAGCCAGGCCTCACGCTGCCATGCGAGATTAGCCATAACCGCTGTTTTATGTCTGCTCTTCAATTTTCAAAATCCAATTTAAAAAGGGGAGGGGAGGTGCGGGGGACTCAAACGATCGCATGCCCCAATATGAGGCCTATATTTGGAACAATCATTTGGAATTAGTACCGACAATGATTAGGAGCTTTATCAAATAATACTGACCTGGAACTTTGCTGCTGTTTTAGTTCTTTGCATTCTTTGTTCGTATGCAAATTGCTACGCTTACCATTGTGTCTTTTATCGTTAGCTCGCAAAGCAGCTCCCGTGTTATAATTGCTGCAATGTTTCATGAAGTAAATTTGGAAAATGAAAGTGTTGTTGGAATCCCAGGAGAGCAGTAGCTGAACCTGTGGCACCGCAGCAGTTGAAAGCATCCCTCTGAGAATGCTTACCATCTCTACTTTCTCTTTTACTCTGTAGTGTAAGAAAGAGTTAACAATCCACTTTAAGACATAGTCAAAGTGAATAAGGGAATTAAAGGAAGAGAAAATCTTATCTCCTATCCCCTCTGTCTCGATGAAAAGCTAGGCACTAGACAGATATGGTGTTAGAGCAAATCTCTGAGATATACTTTTAGTGCAAATTGTAACTTGGAACTGACAAGCTCCTTCCTGTGATCTCCCTGAACTGCTGTGAGTGGCAAGTACGTGGCAGATGCCGCATGGCCCTTTATTCTCTGAATACTCAAGCACTGTCGCTTTCTTATACGTTGACTTATGTAACTTAAATTTTCATTTTGAAATGCAGAAATATTAACTCTAAACTAAAAGAGCATAAATTAATTATATCAGCAAAACTCATATGAAATAATATCCTGCCATGTTGTTAATTTAAGGCTCAATTTATGTGTTTTAATCAAGTGGCATCTAACATTTGTAAAAAAAAAAACAAAAAAAAAAAAAAGCTAACAAGCCAAACATAAGTTAAATCCTCAAACATGGGAAAGCAAAGGCATTTGAATATTCTCACAGAAGAGAGAAAGAGACCATTACATTAGATACTCTTCACTGATGGAAGATAAACAGATACTGGGAAGGGATTAAGTTATCAAAGAGGATCAAGCTGGTTGATAAGTATGATTCCTGGCAAATAGGCCTATGCAAGATTGATAAAGAGACACAATGATAGAATTGTTACCATTGTGCAGATATCTCTCTCACACACACACACACACACACACACACACACACACATACACACACAGCTTCTGCTAGAGATAAGAATCCATACAAGCAACACATTGCTGTGCCATGCAATGCAACACCCTTATTAGATGCTATATGGAGACCAGCTGGTGATCTGAATTCAGAAGTACCTCTGAGCAGGTCAGTTTTTTTCCCATAGAGACGAACAAAACAGGGCTGAAACAGATGCTCAACCTGTACACAGACTAATGTAATTTATAATTGGAGAAGTGACATAGAAATGAACAACAGAGGAAGAAAAAAAAAACAAAAAAAACACTGGAGTATGTGAGAGGCAAATAGGCTCTGACAGAGCAGCATGTGTGGCAATTACAACTCAGTGGTAGATGAGACCGGATGGAGCGATTTCCTACAGCACTGTGGCCTCCACAAAGTTGCCATTAGAGGCTCTGCTGGGGTACTTTGTCTTCTGTTATTACTGTCTCTCTGAAGTCAATCTACCTCTCTATCATTAAGAACACAACAAGAAATCTGTGCATCCAACCATTAGAAGACATAAGCATAATCCGGTCAATCAAACTGTACAGGTCACATCGCACCCCAAAATGGAAATGAAAAACAAATATAATAATATATAAATAATTGACTAAAATTAAGAAAGACATTTTAAGGATAAATATTACGACATCATTTTCATGACAATTAGACATATACCGCCCAAATTAGCATTACTGTGTAAGGCCCACCCAATCGTCCCAACGATGGCTTCCGATTAGCGGGAGAAGGTTTCTGTGCGTTCGGTCTTTTCAGCGGGGCAAAGTAATTTAATTCCAATTTACTTTTATCTGACTCCATTTTATCATGACCTCGAATTTAGGTTAGAATGTCGATGGTTATTTGGTAATTTGTATAACAATTTAATTACACATTTGATTATTCAATTGAACTCTTTACTCTTATTTAAATCATTCATTTGGTTTTCTGAGTCGCACAGGGTCCTCACACCGGCTGTTATGCAGGCCCACGATCACAAACTCGCCAGTCCGATCATTAACCACAGGTTATGGCTAAAGCAATTTAACAATGCCACCCATGCTTGCTATTGTTAAAAAGTACCCATGTAGCCCCTACAGTCGCCTATATAACAACTTAGTTAAAGCTGAAACAGTAACCAGATGTTATGACCAGTACCATAAAATAATGCCATATTATTTTAATAGTATTTTATCTGGCCCCCTATAGTGAATGTGACTGCATAGCAACTTAAAGTTGAGCAGTTAGTCAGAAATCTAGAATCTCGTCAGATGTGCCCCATGCTCCATACAATCCGAAATCTAGTATGTACTTAACCCTGGTCGCAGATTTGCGGTAACAAAGGATACATCGTAATGTACTAAAGTCAATAATTTCAGAGTAAGTCAGAATGAAATCAAATGTAACAATTTATTATTAGTCAGGTAAATGTATTATGCCAATTGCACAATCAATTCAAAGATAATCAATACATAATATAAAATGCTCTGAAGTAAAGAGTAAAAGATGGATACCTGACAATTACATAACACTGAGTGTCTAGAAGACACTCAGCATTACGGGCTGACCTGAGTAAAGGTCCTCCTGCAACATCCCTTAAATACTCAGATCAATACAGAAACTTCTTTCAAATGTAAACTTTAGTTCACAATAGGAATTTGCATTAATCAAGTCCTGTAGACCTGTAATTTACAGCTTATTGAGGACAGGAGGTAAAGGACAGACCCACCACTATCCGGTTGTTAAGTCTGACGTCACGCGGCATTGCTTCCGAGTCCAAATCTCATACCACAAGAAAAATAACAAACGGTGCTAATATACACACACAATGTGGTGTAATACTACAAAAAAATTATAATCATAACCTTTATCTCCATACCAAAATTCCAGATGGCCAGACAGTTATAAATCGTTAAAATATTAATGTCTGTGACGCTGTGAGCACAGAGACTGTTGTGTAGACTGTAAGTATTTAAAATGTTTAACTTAACAAGCGGATAAGCAAAATATCTCTAAACTCTTAAAACCTTTGTTACCTTTTGGTTTACTTCTGTGGGAATGAGACCTTTGTACCAGTCGCACTGAGACGTTTTTTAATGATCCCAAACATGTATATTACTGTATAGTACTTGTTGACAATAACCCATATAGATTTTGGGTGAATTTCAGCATGTGGAGAGGAGAGATGAGGGTGAGGGGGATGAAATGTAAATTAAGGTGATTGACTTTGTGTGGCTGAGCCTCGGGTGGGGATGCCACTTTCACAAGAGATTCAGATGTTAATTCCC
Organism: Rhinogobio ventralis; assembly: GCA_039654625.1. Classification (NCBI taxonomy): domain Eukaryota; kingdom Metazoa; phylum Chordata; class Actinopteri; order Cypriniformes; family Gobionidae; genus Rhinogobio; species Rhinogobio ventralis. The sequence goes on along the minus strand of CM077198.1, from coordinate 22,306,984 downwards.
CGAAACATCCTTTGTTTTCTCGGGAATAGTCGTTCCTTAGCTAAATAAAAATAAAATTAAATATCACAATTAGTATTATACTTGCACAAGTTTTAAAAGTTTTTTAAAAGATGAAACGGAAGTAGTAACAGATCTTTTCTTATCGAAAAAAATAAAATATAGAGTGGGGACTTGGTTCTATCTGTTGTATTGGATTTTGAGGCATTTCTTGAGTTTCTTCTGTTTTTGTGAGATTCATTCAACATGTTGTTGAATCTTCACTGTCTATATTTTACTAAAGAGTGCAACAGAGTTGTTGCAAAACATGAATAAAATTAAAGGCATTTCATTCCCTGCTCACCTACAACTGTAAACTATGCAATCACATGACCACAAACACACAGAGAAGCTCATTAAAAACAGAGATACAATATTTAATAGATAACAGCTTGGCTGTAAACGACGTATAAGGGGTTACACAGAGAGTAAGCAGATGAAACTCAGGGTCAGGCTTAAAATATAACAGGTCATGGCTGTAGGTTAATTGTCACAGTGGCAGGGTAACAGGGGCAGGAATGGATGTATGAAGACACTAGAGGAGAGAGGGATGATCTGTCTGATAGTTAGGTGCATGGCTGGAATTAAAGATTAGTCGGTCGGATCTGTGGGCCGAGGAGAGGAACGCAGTGTCATTTATTAAAAGCTCTCTATTCTCAGCCTTAAGAGGGTATTTGCCATCTGCACACCAAAATTTGGCACTGTCATTCTACTTCTATATTTACACAACATATTCTTACTCTCAAAGTTGCTCACTGATGGTCTGTGTAATTAAACAGTGAGGGAAAATTCACAGAAATGCTCTGAAAGATACTAAAGTTACAATTAAAAATGAATTCCGAGCAATATGTCTGTTGCTTTATCATTTATAATTTTTTTTTTCTCTTTTTTTTGTGTGAAACACTTTACTTTAAAAGTTTGTTTGGCTTTCTTTAAAATATATGCCACTAGGTATGACATTTTGTTAGTTCATGCAATGACATTCATTCATTTTTAAGAGTGACCTAAGTGTCCAAATACTTTTTGGGGCCACTTTGAGAGACATTTTAGGGGCACACGAGGACAAATAGGGGAAACAGACTGGTTTAAGTGTGTCCCTTGCTGTGCTGCTTCAAGCAGAGAGGAAAAACTCATCAAAGGTTTCAGAGGGAACCATGGCTCTCGCACTCAAAATACAAGAACAAATGTAGGTGGACCAGTGACTTCCTGTTGTTGGCTGACAAGGGGATGAAAGGGAGCAGTGATGTAACATCGAGTAGATAATGTCGACATTGATAGCATACAGTTACCTCTGCCACCCCTGTGTCACACTACAAAAAAGTAATTATATGAAAAGCTTTGAGCTCAGGACACAATTAAAATGATTAAAGGCCAGATTTCGCATCACAAACTAGATGGTAATGGATTATTCGTCACCAGCAGCAGCATAACATATTGTAAATAGAAAAAGAATAAATATCTTTCTCATGGTCTCCATAGCATTCAGGAAGGTCAGATGGTGTCTCAGGAAAAACAGCCTGAAACTTTCCTTGTCTTTTTCACAAACAGTCAAAAGAGCAGCACCCCTGTGGGCAACATTCTCCTGCTTCTCTCTTCCACACTCCACATGCCAGTCCCATTTCACAGCCCTCTCTAGATCTGCCCAGCACCCCCTACACAAACACACACACACACACACACCCTACCGTCCCCCATCACCTTGCTCTGAGATGAATGAGATCGCCAGTGTCCTCAATCATTTTAATCACTACATTGGAAAATGCCTTGTTCACGGTTATCATTTTTGGGCTGCCTTCTGGCAGCTCTCCCTGCATCTCTGTGTGACAGACTCAGTCTCGCAAGCGCACACACGCGAATGGCCAAGTTATAAGAGTCACAGCTAACAGATGGTGGAAGATTGAGCGGAAGATACCTAATTTTGACTCTTCTGCCCTTTTAGAGGGGGCCTAGTTTGAGAATGTAGGTTCAGCATCTGCTTCCTGCAGCACAGGGGCAATGTGCTGAACGCTAGCAGCCTCTCCAGCATGATGATGCAAGCGTGGGCCAACAGCACAGCCACCTGAGACGCCAAGACTGCACCGCTCTCAATTAAATTAATCATTTATACGGAACAAAAGAGCTTCTTTTGTTCCACATTATCACATAAAGATCCAAGTGTTTGGATGAATGAGAGTGCGTGTGGGGACAGCATGTCTACATTCATTCATGTTATTATATATAGTATGAATTTCTATTTCTATATATGTAGGCCAGAACTAATTAAAAAATATAATAAAATAATACATCAAATGTGCATTATATTTATATTAAATTGATAAAAAAACAGACTTATATCAACTAAAATTGAGGCACACTGTACATTGGGTATTTGCTGAGAAATTATTTAAATTCAAATATCACCTTTGTCACAGATGTTTCTCTAAACATAAAAATGGAAACAAATGAGTACTGAATGAATGTGGGGGATGGAGGGATGGATGGATGGATTGACAGACAGACAGACAGTATTGCAATAATTGATTGATTGATTGATTGATTGATTGTAATGTAGACACTTCTAATAGCAATAATGCAAGTAATCAAGTTTTGTCAGGTTGCATGCATTCTGTGTAGACACGGTGAGAACAAGAGACAGAGAGTGATGGCTGTCACACACTGATGAGTACAAGAGAATAAAGATCATTGCTAACACATTTGAGACGTCAAACACTTTCCACTTTCTGTCTTTCGGTATCCCCCCTAAAAAACAATCCTTCCTGATGGCCTACCTGAGTCCTAACCAATGGCAAAGGAAGGGTAGCTAAAATCCAGGGGATCAACTGTAAGTCATCATCACTAAGAGTCAATCCAAGGTCGGACTCGGCTCAGGTAGCTGGAGTGTGTCTGTCTACCGAGCTCTGCTTAAATGACAAGGCTTACCGTACCTGTGCGAATGTCAGCTTCAATTCAAGATGGCCTGCTGCGTATTCTGCCGTGCACTGAAATATAATCAGCCTCCACAAAATATGTGGTCCAGAGCTACAGTAAGCACATTATACAAGTCTTATGGCTATAATTAAGGTCCTATTATCTGCTGTTGTTTGGATATGTGAGGAGATTACACTGTTGTTTTGACAGAACCTCACAACCATGGCGCTTACAATGCCGAGTGAGATTAAATGTGCAGTGTTGCTACAGAATGCTATTATTGTTATGCTATTATAACTCTGCTGTTTAAGTGGTATACAATTGTGTGAATCTTTAATGTGCATGAGTAAATGAGCCTTGCAGATCAGACGGTGTAACTATTAGGCTACTGAATCAAGCCTTCACCAAGATAGGGTGAAGCTGATTGAGTGGCGGCGGAAACTGGAATGGTCCACTGATCATAGCTATCAATGGAGCAGTAAATCTAGAAATTTACTGAAAACAATGAGAACAGACAGCCAAGATGCCCAGCTCTCAGTTCAAGCGCTGTCTGATAAAACAGTATGAGCTCAAATTGTGAGCTCCTTTTTCTGTCTGTCTATATGGAACATTTTATTGCTCAGTTATTCTTTTGGAGTTCTTATATTATACTTAATTGCCAAGCATCTTTCGTAAACAGTAAGAAAAAAATTAAATATACAAAAATTTGGACTTTTGTTTTTTGGCAGACTGACATAATCTGAAACTCTAGAGAAGGCACAAAATATTACTGGGCTCTTTTTCCCAGGTGAAAAATCTGAGGCATAGAAGACTTATATTCTCCATTTGCTTTAGACTTTGGGGGGGAAAAAATAAACCCTGAGGTGTTAAAGAGATCTCACCTTCTTTCCGATGGGACTTAACTGAGACCCTTAGGGTAAGATTGATCATTATAAGCACAAAGTTAAGTGCAGAGCACAACAGACCATTTGATGAGCATAAAGGGAGAGCGCAGACGCGTAATATCGAGACCCACAGCATTCATTATTTCCCCCAGATTCAGAGAAATGTGCGAGAAAGCACTCATGAGGATGCTGTTTGCATCTGGCTATGTCTACAGGGTCTGGACTATAAATAGTATGCTAAACAGTGTGAAAGATGCCTGAGACATCCTAAGAAGTCAACTGTGCTGAACGCTCAGGGAGGGCTGTGTGTATTTCTTATTATGCACTCACTTTCACTAAGTGCAATTTGTTGTGTTTGGGCTCATTTTTAATGAGACAAAAAAGGCCTCACACAAACTTGGGTGTAAACACCTGATAAAAGCATTTCAAGAACACAACACAAATGTTAAACAGAGTTTTTTTGTTTGTTTCCGCCTTCACTGAATGTGAAGCTTGGTTTTGCAATATCATGGCATCATCAGAAAGAAAACATGACTAATTTCTCAGAGATTCCGTGACACATTGGCAAGAATGGGCTCGGCAGAGACAGCGTGTCTGTGCGTGCGCGCATCTGTCTGTCGTCCAGAGGCGGTATCGTGCTGCTTGTCCTGTGGAAGCATGCAGTGACAAGACACAGCAGCTCTGAACAACCCCACTGCCCCCCTCTGTGTGATTGATGAGGCTAATTTTGTCAATTAATGAAGAAACCCCTGTTGATTAACATCAGATTGCAGTTTGTAACTGTTAGTGCACCAGTCTGTCAGAAATACATTTTAATTAGAAGATAACACACTGTATTCCTCTATCAGCTACCATATCTGCTGATCCACATCAGGACATGACTAAGAACAGATAGCAGTTCCACCGAAACGATTCATTTAACCTATTCGCTCAGATTCGTGAGTTCCCACCTGGGCTGGACTTCCTGCTAATGCTGGCATTATTCATCATAATTAATTTGAACGCACAAGATAATTAGCAGGCTGTATTTACATAATGAACCCGCTAATTGGTTCATAACAGACGAATACAGTTGATATATCCGGCTGATGGCATGTCTGAGTTCACATATATGAACAGACAGGGAGATGGACGGAAATGCTACGGGCCTATGAACACACATCTAATAGAGGACAAATAGAGAATTGTTTGCTGTTCCCTCAAGAAAGTCATTAAGCATTAAGTTGACATGTTTAGAGAATAAAGACTCCAGGAAATCATTTGATGAGAGTGGAGATGACATGATTTCATATCGATAATGGAAGTTTGGACAAGACATTTTCTAATGCTCATTTACTCACTGTTTCCAATAGCCAAAAGGGTTCCCAGCCATGAAGCATGACTTTGTACTTGCTAACTGGTTGTATGTGGTAACGCAGGATGGACATTCTCCTCCAGGTGAGCATCTGATTGGACAGAAATCTTTCTAGTGCAATAATTAAAATGTAAACATTTAAAATGTATAGTCTTTCTCTACTGGCAAAATTGACAAGTAGAGAAAGACTATACATTTTAAATGTGAATATCTGAAAAACATAAATAAAAATACACCAGCATACTTTTTAAAAGTTGGAAGTCAGTAAGTTTTTTTTTTTTTTAAATAAATGATTACTTTTATTCAGCAAAAACATCTCACACACCGAAAAAAAAAAAAAACTGAAAAAGTACAGAGCACAACTGCAAATATTAAAAAAACCGAACAAAACAAAACGTTTTGACAAAACGTGCTGCAAATATTCACAACACAACCAAATACAGAAACACGTTGCCACAACAGAAATGTTTCAAGGGGACCCAACAAGTGACGAACCTGGCTGGGGCAAGATTATTGTTCAATATCTACTCATCAGTTTTGCGTTGTGAGTATTTGCAGCACATGTGTTATATCAAACTGATTAAGATGTTTTCTTAATTTTCTGGTATATTTTGTATTTTGTAATATATTTTCTTCAATTGCATCATGTTGAGCTCTCTCGGCCAATATAAACAAATCTGAAAAACAGTTTTCAAGGGAAACAATTCAAAATAAATGTTATTTATAAAGGTGGATGTGTGATATAGTGCAAGAATATGGATGAAGTACTGAAACTAAATTTATATTTTTGTGTAAAAGATTCATCAGCATTTGTAGCAATGTCGTTTTACAAAATAATAATAATAATAATAATAACGATAATCTCTACAAACAAATATCTTGGTTAGTGAGGCACGTACAATGTAAGTGAAAGGAATAAAATTTTGAAGGCCATAGGGTCAGCCATCAAACACTGAACTGAAATGGACTAGATCCAAAAAGCAACAGCATGAACACAAAGAGGTCTGAGACCACATTCCTACTTAAGTGGATCAAAAAAGGATCTTTCATGGAGAACTGGAATATTCCCCAAGAGAACTGGGTCCTTTTTCACTCGGTTCACCTCTTGGTCCACTTAAAGGAGTCTGAGTTTGGTTCTTTTGAACAGGGCCTAAGTGTGAAAACACCTTAAATGCCACATTTTTATTCAGTGGGGTCTTTAATTTGATTTATTATTTGGTCCAAATCTGATCTGGTGGGACATCATCAGTCCGCACACCTGGGTGCTTTATATTCAGCCTCAGACTTCTTACTGGCACTAAAAAACAATAAATAGTAGCAGTGGTGAAAATTTCACAGCGTGGAGTGGAATAATAACCGGCAAACTTCCAACCCCATATATTTTCAGTGTGGACTAAGTACACTTCAACTTTCCATTTAAGATATCACTGAGGCATCAGTTGTTATATAAGTGTCTTACAGTCATTTCTGCTGAGATATGGTGATAACGCTCATTACGGCAGACGGAAATAAAGAGAGTTTGCACAGAGGAGGCTCTCCAAGGCTGTGTTTATCATTTCTTTATCGTTTATGGAAACATGATACTTCCATAGAGCACACCCAATGCACAGCTCTGATTCTCCTTCATGCCGCCTTGTCCTAAAACATTCTGTGAGCAGATGTCTCTTTTGAATTGAATAACACTACAGTACAGAACCCCCCCCCCCCCATTTGGTGACAATGGTGCAATTCAGCGAAGAGGAGCTGGGATTTCCATTAAAACATCAAATGAAAGTGAAATTACGAGCCATGACGGCGAGCGAGTTGGAAAATCGCAGAAGAGTGAGTCGGTGTCTACAGTGGGATTAACAAGGAGCAACAAGTGCTGAGTGCTTTGCATCAAACCCACGGGCCCATGACAAATGAGTAGGAGAAGCTCTGCGTCTATTACCCGGCTTTAAGCCAGAGTCTTCAGGGGTTATAATGAAGTATTGACTGGAGCAAAAGCAGAAAGTTCCAGAGGATGAGTGCTCTCTGTGGATCTTCGCCAAAACCCTCAAGACAACTGGGACGCGCTCTCTGTCTCTATCTCTCTCTTTGTCTGTCTCCCTTTCAGAATAAGTGCATTCAAGTATGCTAACTAGATGTGCTATTTTTCCCTCTCTCTGTGACGAAAGTCCAGGGTGGTGGTGTACCGCTCTAAGATTATTTCTTTGTTCCTTAGGGAGAATAGGGAAACCTAATGTCCCTACAAATCAGAGACAGGAGGAGAAGACGGGGCAAACTGAACAGGAAGAAAATGTAACATTCAAGCTGTTACAGACATGAAAGCCCCACCTTTCAGTCAAAAGAGCCACTTATTGTCATGATTTACTGACAAACAGTTCCCTAGTCGAGTAGACAGCAGGGTTGTATACCATTCAGAATTTAATATAGAATGCCTCTTGAGTTCTTGAATTTGGATGGAACTGAGGTTGTTAAATGGATGCAGAATTCCAATTAAAATCTGAAAATAGAGTTAAAATTAACTGAAATTATCTGTCTAAAAAACAATGTTTAAAAAGAAGAAAACTTGATGACATCTATTAAATGTAGTGAGAAAAAGAAATGCAAAAAGTGACAGGATTAAAATGAAGGAGGATTAAAATGGAGAATAAAACTGGAGCTCTAAAAGAAGTCCACATCATCTGGTGTGTCTAAATCACGATATTCAATGATATTGCGAAGATCCCCACGCATCATTCGATTGTTTTTAGGTTTTCCAGGGTAACCGCCTTGCCCACGGAAGTTGTCGTAGTTGAATTAAAGTGAAAGGAAGACTGTTTTAAATATGTATATATATTTATATAAACAAACAATATATAAATATATATATTTAAAACAGTCTTCCTGTCACTTTAATTCAACATTCTATGGTGTAGCTAATTCTACTCAAATGCAACCCATAAATGGAAAGAGAGGCAATTTTTTCATTCTTAATCACTTTTAAGAGTACATTTAAAGGTGGGTACTTTCATTCTTACTCAAGTACATTTTTAATAACAAAAATGTACTTTTACTTAGTTACACTGGGCTACATTCCTGTCGTTACTTTATTCTTTCTGCAAATGTTAAGAAATGTGTAGTTTATTCCAAGCGTGCAGCCTCTTTTACATGGGGAATGAGGGATGCACTATTCGTGAATGAATTTAAAGCGGTCACACTCATAAACGGAAAACTTAAAAACATCAAGAGCGTTGGATGGTGTATATATGAACCTACAATCTACTGAAACCAAATGTGCACGTGCATCCTATTGTTTGTCTTCAGTGATGAAAATCTTTATTGAGTGAACACCTGCGTGAGCAGCCTGTGAACGATTCTATACTTCAGGTAATACATTTTACAACTAAAAGATTATTAAACACAAAAAGTAAACACGACCACTTAAGTACTACACAGTGTGACATTACCATGTTTTGGGACATATACCGTAATTTAATAAATTAAATAGGTTAAGGAATTGTTCACAGAGTATGAAATGAATGCCCGCCAAGTGGGTGTTTCTTGACAAGAAATGCCATTGCTTAGACACACCTTTACATATCAAAATATACATGCAATATACATTTATTTTGACACTGTCTTATTTCCCAAATGTAGCGCTATTATGTTCACATTGCAAAGATCAGTCCCAATTTATATTATGCATCTTTAACTACTATGTACTAACATTTAAATTAATCATTTGATACAATGCACTTATTGTGAAAATACATGTTTTTACATTGTCCTTGTACTTAAAAAAAAATTACAGCTGTAATGAATTTCTAGAATTACATCTAAAATTACACTGTTGACCATTCCCTTCCCTTTTTACCCATCCTTAAACCTACCCATACATCCAAACCCATATCCCACCTCAATAGCAGAAAATGTGTTTTGCAATACAATACGGACACAATAAGTACAATGAACTTATTTTTTTATGTAAGTACATAGTAGTTAAAGCCACTTAATATAAAGTGGGACCCAAAGATCTAATAATATTATGGTATAGCATTTTTTTTATTGTCAGATTAACTACTAAAAAAGAGATGGCATTTTAATTTATTTCTGCAAGATTTGACACGCCATCTTTCATGCTTGGACGTAATGGGGAGAAAATATCCCTATTGTAATGCATGCACCATTGACTTCATCATCATCACCTTGCTTGTTCTGAATCAGATCTGAATTAACTAGTAACTCACTACTTGAGTAGTCTTATCATTGGATATGTTTTACTCTTACTCATGTAATTATTAACATTATTAGTTTTACTTCGTCTTGAAACTTGCGTATTTCTACAAGTACTTTTACTTGAGTACAGATTTTGGGTACTCTACCCACCTCTGACAAGGACTGCATGCAAACACAATACAAAAGAGCAACAATTAGCATGATAGCAAGAAATATAGATTTGGTTGTACATTGGGTGTGTGGCGCTCATTTACTGAGGCATTTAACTGACCATTTAACTGGTATTACAGAACCAAATGTTCCAGATAGAATGCTATAAAGGACACATTTTTATATAAAACATGACTGCCATTAGATTGTGTCGTTAGAAACGAATACGACTGGCTCAGATTTCTTATTTGATATGTGAAGTCATACTGACATCAGGCTAAAATGTGTTTTTTGATTAATCATGTTCCAGTAGGTCTGATTTCTGACACTGGGAATGCAGCAGCTAAAGTGTAATTCAAAAACTGATGGACTGGAAGAAGATACAGTGGCAAATCCTGTCATTTATGACTCTGAAAAGACATTTCTCCAGGAGAATGTGGCGACCACACGCCACTTTGAGAGCCCTTCAGTGGGATTGGCCCTTATTTTTCTCGTCATCTTTCTGCACACCTAATATGCCAAGCATGAAATGGAATGTAGCCTAATACAGATCACCACCTTTCGGATGGAATTGGACGGTGTTTCGCATGTAAATCTACACAGACCTCCTGCTTCCTATTTCCTGGAGATGATGAGTTACATACAGCAGAAGAAATGGGAGAGAGAGTTGGCTGAAGGCTTTCACCTCCACCCTGGGAGTAGTATGCCTGTCAGCCTCAGTTTTAGTGGCCGTATCAGCCCTGAGCTCTGGGTTAATGGACCTGCCAAATCAGTCCCAGACCCCCCTCCCCCCTCCCCCCTCCTCCTTTTAACAAGACACTGATTGTGGAATTTCTAGAGAATTCGCACACATAATGATAACTCGCATAGAGACGTTTCCATGACTGACTGAGACCGAACAACTACAAAAAATCAGGTCAGGCAATCACGAAAATTTGATTTATGAAATACGATAGCAGAAATATGCTCAATCTCTTTCAAAGTGTCATTTTCATTAGAGGAGAGTGCAGAGCTGATATGCGTCTCTGGAGGGTGAGGCCCAACAGAACACTTGTGTGTGACGACAGCCAAAGCACGGAGCGGATGATTTCAACTGTTTGGCTGTGCTTTAGGGATTGTAATACGATCAAGGCAGAATCTGAGGGTCTGATGAAGACTGGCCACAGTGTGAGTAAACTATGCTGTTGTTCGGTAATGAGTACCATACTCAGCCACTGCTGGGAGCTTGTTGGTTTACAAAGAATACACAACACTAATATATAAAAGGGGCAACTGGGAGATATAGTCAACTCCAAAACATGTAGTGTTCCCTCTGTCCTGCTAGCAAAATTGAATCATTGACAGTTTATTGCTATTATTGTTATTTCACCCCCACCTATCGGTTCCAGTTATAAAACACAGTCCCAAATGTCAATTCAATCAATTAAACACAGCAATAATACCACAAATGGCCAAAGCAAAACAGCACTTTAACAATCAGCATCATTCTGCATCAGTGGCACTGATGTTCCATTAAATACCCTTCTAATCATGGCTTTACAAACACAGCCTCCTCCCTAAAGCGCAGAGGGCCGCACTGAATGGCGAAAGCTTTGAGGATGGGATTCGAAGAAGCAGTAATCGAGCCTCTCTCGTTCGTGCTGAGACTACCCCACCCAGCTACACATCAAAGCAATCAAGTGCATTAGCATATGCAAAATCCTATCACACAAAACACATGGTTTGGATGCCATTTCCCAATAAACACAAATCTGTGCACGCCGGCAATATAATCACAGACATGAGCGCCAAGTCGGTTTTGTGCTCAGACTTCGGCCTTTGCTTTCTTTATGACTATCATTACTGGAATTGCAATTATTATTTGGGCTTGCTTTTGTTTATTCTGTTCAGGACCAATTAGAATTTGTTAATTAAAATCTTAACGTCTCCTGTGACACGCGGTGAATTAAAGTTAGCCATTGTTGTCGAACATTGCTGTCCCCTGTAGACAATACAGACCCGGAATAAACAAAAAAGCCAGTGGAAAGGAAGTAAAAGATATGGCCTGAATCAATCATCCTTTTCACGTTTACTTCGGTCCAGCTCTATATCAAGAAATGAAAGAGCTGAGATGCAAATTGCGATTCATTCTCTCTATTATTTCAAGCAAATATCTTTAGAACTAGATGCAGACACAGAGTTATTGCGAGGTAAACATCACCAGCGCAGGATGCCACCACACTCCTGTGACCTAATTCCATAATTAACAGAGGTTTGAGACTAAGCAGATGCATATACACAGAAAGGAGCTGGAAACACTGTGCAGACTGCTGCAAACACATCTTCATCAATTCATTAGAGACTCTGTACCCAAAGGTAAAATAATAATCGCCGTTGATCATTCCTCACCTAGATTTGCATGATCTTCAAGGGCAATCTGTAATGCTTAGATGTGTAGAAATTCGCACAAGCCAAGCTTTCTAAGAAACCCTATATGACTTGTGATTTACATCAGGCAGATGAAATGTTCTCCTGCAGCACTCTGTGTATTTCTGCTCCTCTCAACCCATCAAACATCGCCGCCCAAAGCTACTGCATTTCCACAGTAGGTGTTAAAACACAAAGCGAGAATGTGTGCCATAATACAATGCGTAAAAGGAGCTATGCTGGAAATCAAGTGTTATGCTGCCCCGCTGAGCACTGGCTGACACTCTAAAACCAGGATGGAAACCACAGTCTTTCAACAAGAAATACACAGTGCACAATATAACAGTGGCATCTGATATTTCTCTCTCTTGAAGAATGTTTGTTTATGCTGGGTTTATGCTATGTTTTATGTTCAGGTTCAGGAATGCATGTTCTAGTGAAAACAGAGGTTAAGAAAACAAGTAAATCACACATTTCCTATAGAATGACCAGCCTGACTGCTCTAGCACTTCCCTCAGTGGGTGATTTCCTCTGTCTAAAGAGGCATTGTATTCTGCAGCTATGAGAGATTATTTGTTTACAGGCATTTTAAAGAGAGCCAAAATAAAGTGCAAAGCTTCAGGGAGTCTTTAAAGAAACTGTGCCCTCTCATCTGAATGGAATGTTTATAGCTTGGCAGGTGAAAAGGAAAGCCGTGGATTTTATACACATATTCATACCGTTAATATGAAACAACCAGCTTTATATACCATTATCCTAACTGAGGGCTAAAAGAATATGTGGTCTTTTGCATATGTGCATTTAATGGTTTCAAACATGGCTCATCTAACCAGAACTGTATTAACTTTTCTGCTCCTGCATGTGCTGTGTCATTAGAGGGAGAAACTGGCCAGCTGATTGGTGTTTTTCTGTCCCGAGAGAGAGAACAAAGGTTAAGTTAAATACTAGCACATCGAATTGTAGCAGTGCAAGATCTATTAGACAGGCCCCCTCATCTGTCAATACTCAGTATGGATGCCGAACGCTGCTGCAAGCCTTCCGCTCTCCATTAAGTTCCCAGTACGCCCAGTCCCCAGGCAGGCCACCTCCAACACTGTCCCTCCGCTGAGTTACAGCTCTCCTGGGGCCGCTAGTTCATTTGAAAGCCTTTGTGGGGTGCCATTAATTCTGATAGATAGATATCACTAAACTGCTAAACAAACATCCTACTCAGTCATTTGCATACATTACAGTAATGGTGGAAAAAATAAAGTATTCCTACCAATAAGTGTGCATCTGAGCTACTCTGCCAGCATTTTACCAGTTATTGAGATCCGTTTAAAGCAGAGGACTGTATAACTATATGGTTTTAATGTATGCTGCCGTATCTTGTATATATGAAATGCATTTATGTAATGAAAAACTCCCTATCCTGACTGGGAATGCCTTTATAAGGATATTCCAGGAATACAAATAACACATAATATACTCTAAAGCATGTGTAAATGCATAAATTGAAAACAAAAGAAGAAGAAATAAAAGCAACAACAACAACAAAAAAACATTTGTTGTTTGCAGGTTGTGTGAATTATGATGCATGGAGATCTTTAGTACTAATGATGGTTTAAATAATGTATACGAGTCAGTGGGAGTCTATTTCATTTTTCTAAATACCCATAATGCATCTGCAGCTAGTTTCCCATAGCTGACCTAATACTTTAGACAAACATACTATCGCAAATACATGTTCATATTGCAAAAGGGAATATTGAGCAGTCGGTAATAAAAGTAAATTCTTTTATTTGACTCTAAAAACTAACCCTTATGCATATCAAGAGTTTATTTCTCTCTTGCAACAGCATGCTCAGTGCATTTTCAAACCGGCCATGATTTGCTGCCACAATCATTTCTATTTAATGGATCAATATATCAACAGTGCATCGCTATGTAAGCTAATAAATGCATATTTGTTCCAGAGTCTTAAGCACCTTAATGTGAATCTAATATGATATTCCCATATTTGGTGAGATTTTTTTAATATTGCGAATTGTCACCTCCACAGTTTCAGAGGGGTGTGAAATGTGTACCGCTATTATTACATCCAACAAAAAAAAAAAAAGCTGACTCCTACCTAGGCAAAATTCCTCTACCTTTCTCTCTCACAGCCTCCCTCTAGTTAAAGCCTTTTTATCCTCATAAAATTTGGTACTAGTTCATTCTCTCCTCCTATCTCGCTGGCAGGGCTCTAAATCTGTAGTTTGAGCTGCCATGAAAACTGAAAAACAAAAAACAAAACAAATGTTCTGCATATGAAATGCCACAACTGTATTGTGTTGGTTCTCCCTGGAGCAGTAGAGAATAAAAAAAGAAGAATAGTGTGATTTCAGGGTAGATTAAATCACATGGATCTCAAGGCTACAGTTCATAAAAAAAGGAAGAAATCTGAAAATTCTGACAGTGCCCACCTGGAGTAGTGTGATTTGGACGAGTATCTACAGGCAACAAAAACACTGTTAACAAGGTAACATCTGTCTTTTTCCTTAGTCACACAAATTTCCTTTCCCACACCGTTTAAACAAGCCCTGAAGCTAAACCGTCAAGCTAAAAAGTGAATGTTTTAAAACACTTCCTGCACTGCCACTCTAAAATAGCATCTCCACACCGTAGTCATTTGTCAAAAGGTCACGTTGAGGTCAAACTCATAAAGAGGGGGCCAAGAAGCCTGTTGCTATGGCAAGCAATGGAGTGCATCTAGCAGAAAGCGCACACACACACCTCCAGCGCTCACAAATTCAATCACTAAACCTCTATAACATCTAGCCTGCTGTCCACAATGGTTGAGTGAAACAGCTTTCAGCCTCCTTTAGCTCTGTGACAATGTCTGCCCTGTCATCCGCAAAAGAGCTGCCGCAGCTGTGTTTGAACGTGCTGTCAGTCAGCATCTCTGCAGCCTGGCTCCGACGCCTCTGAAAACGAGTCGAGACTGGTGCACAATGAGGGTGGAGCCGTTCCTTTTCAGCCGTGGCTCTCTCGCTCACTTTTCTTTCTCTGCTGCTAAAAAACCCCACTCAAATCATCAAACGGACGTGACTGTATTCAGCCAAGGCTGCGTGGCAGCTCTGATGACAGATCAGGTGAGACAGGGACGAGATGCGTCTACGTTTGCACTCGGGGCCTGGTCGGCTTTTACAATCCTCTGGGGACGCCGCGAGGCCTCGTTGCTGCCGCAGTCTATCCGCGCCTCTCCATTTCCCCTCACTCAAGTTCCAATCCTCCCTGAGTCCTGCTAATCAATGCTTTAACTAAGGCCACAGAGGTTTTTTGTGCCGCACTGCAGGCTAGAGAAGCTGATTGTTCTTAAATCATACAAACCTAAGCAGCCCTCTTTGACTCTGAGCAGATTTTTAATGTGTGCCGGGGCTATTACTCTTATGCCACCCAAAGTGCCGCGTAAGCCCCCCATAAATCTTGACGTTGAGCTCGTGAACAAAGAGCTAAAATAAGGTTAACTGCTGTCTTTCCTGTGCTTGGGGAACATATGGGAAGACTCTCAGACTTGATAAGTCATTGATTAATGGTTCTTACTCGTAGTTAATAACACCGCTGAGGAATGGCAGGAATTGAGCGCGAAAATAAAAGTCAGGCCGGCACTCAGAACTGGCACAAAAGTCAAACTTCCTTAAATAAGCACAATTTCGCATCAGCTCTGTTTTTGGCACACATAAACATTCACATGACAGAAAGGAAAAGTTAAACAACTGTCTAACTTCCTTACTTAGAGTCTGAGAAGTGTTGTGGCATCTAATTCGAATTGAGGCTAGCGAGCACTTGCGTTCCTGTTATCGAAATGGGAGAGGTGCTTTAAGAGCTGATCAGAAAGTTCGAGAGAAGGGGCCTGTGGCTGGTCAGCAGATGAAATCAGCATGGGGTTATAAGTATAGAAAGCTAAGAAGCCGTCCATTAGAGTCTGTGGGGAGAAAGTTGTGCAGTATAAATAGCTCCCAGGCTGAACTCCCTTTGGAGAGCTTGAGAGACGAGGAGAATGCGGATAAACATCTCACTTTGAGACAGCCTATCCAGTATTTTTGTCTTGTTTTCCATACTTAAACATTAAAGATCTTTAAAAAAAACAAGACACATTTCAATTAGAAGACAAATTGTGTAAAAAAGGCATGTTTTCGGGCAGATTTTGTTTTTCTTGTTTTAAACCTCACTATGTCTTGTTATATTTATGCTTAAAAGTAAATCAAGACAAAATTAGGAAAATAATCATATAGTACATTTATAATGTTACAAAAAGTTCTCCATTTCAAATAAATGCTGTTCTTTTGAACATTCTATTCATCAAATGAAAAAAAAAAAAAAAAAACATGCTTCTAGGGCAGCAGATTTCTGAAGGATCATGTGACACTGAAGACTGAAGTAATGATGCTGAAAATTCAGCCATCAATTTACCATCACAGGATAATTTATGTTTTGACACATATAAAACAATAATAATTATAATAATATTTAGCAAATTTTCTTCAAATAAATGTAGTGTTGGTGAGCATAAGACACATATTTCAAAAACACTGAAAAATCTTACCAACCCCAAACTTTTGAACCCCCAAATATTTGTGTTGATTAAGATTTTTTTTTTTTCTTATTGGCAAAGGGGCCTCAGCCCCTCATTCTGGCACAGGAGCCCATGTTAAACTTTCTATCATGAAAGAGAGTAGTAGTAGTAAATGCACTCAAAGGATATTGACATTTTTTCAACAAACTTATCCTGCTTGTCATCAGACTTGGGGAAGTTCTGGATGTCGTTCTCCAGCCTCTGAATATGTCGTTCCATTGTGTCCAGGCTGGCTTTCAGGATCTGGGCAGATACTGCAAAAGGAAAAAACAAAAAAACAAACAAACAATGTTTAGTTTGTGGTCACAGAAATAATTTTATTTTGATCCAAGACAAGAAACTACTTTTCATTTATTTGAAAGAATGAGTCTATGAATTTATGTCTAATTGTACTGAGACACAGTGTACAGTTGGGCTTTATTATATGTTATTTTTTTTTAAGTGTTTCAGATTTTTCTCCTATACTGTGTAGGCGGTAGTTGTCTGCCTACTTCATACTGTTTGATGAACTCCAGTGCTCTTATTTAAAATTCAACATCTTGACAAGCAACATATTAAGTCCAGCATCTAATTCAGCCCTCAGAAATCTTTGTATATAAAGTCTATTAAACACTGCACTGAAGTTACTGCCAAAGGGTTTCTAAAACAACTTTTAAACTCTGAAGACTTTGATCAGTGACATTATTACTCGAGGCACAGAATGCAACATTTAATATTGATAAAGAATCAGGTATGGACCATTATAGGAATGGTGATTCAGGCAACTTTTGTTTGAATTATCACTCATTTAAAGCACTGATAAAATATGTTAAATTGAAAAAGAAGGAATCAATCAATCAATCAATCAATCAATCAACAGAATGGGGAATTTGAATATGCAACTGAATCACAACTAACAAACTAACTAACAACTGACAAATTCAGGTTTGACTAATAGGTTCTCAGTGTCTAATTTGTCAAATGGACATTCTATCTTGTTTTGTACTCGAGCATATATTGGCTGGTTCGTGGCGTAAATCTTGCAGGTGTGCTCAGGTGGACAGGTGTACTGAAGTGATGCTGAAGTTTGCTGACTGCGGTTGCTGTCCTGAGGCTGAGTGGTGTCAGCATGGGTTCAGCTTCATTAATCTCTACATAATCACTGTTTACGGCTCTCCATCTCTCTCTGCACTCACTGTAGTCCTTTCAAGTCTGGACTTCAAAGCGCCAGCAGTGTCTTAGGGGGATCAGTAGGGATGCGGACGCAGTTGTGGCGCCATATTGTGATTGGTGTATGGCTTTAGCTTTATTGATACACACGGTACGAATGATCATGGCAAAAGAAGGTCTGTCTGAGAGGGTCAAAGCTCTGACTCATCAGAGACATGAGAGGCTTTGTATGGGTCTTAGAGTGGAAAAACACTCTTCAAGGTGGTTGAAGCAACCCAGGTGCAGACTCCAGCTCATATATCAATTACTTAATAATGTCTAATACAGGGATGTCAAAAGTATCATTACTTTGGAACCAAATAAAGTTAAAAAAGGTAGGGGAGGGAGGAAAGAATGCAGATACATTATACATATACACTATATATAATACAAACACTGTTGATGCGCTACTGTACAAAAGTTGGTGGTTTTATTTGAAAGACATTAATACTTTTATTCAGAAAGGATGCACTATATTGATAAATAATAAATACATGTATAATGTTATAGAAAAATATTTTTCAAATAAATGCTGATCTTATGAACTTTCTATTCATAAAAGAATCCTGAAAATTTCCACAAATTTTTTTTCACACAGGTATATTTGTGGCAATAGCCAACAACACATTGAATGGGTCAAAATTTGTAAATCAGGGTCACATATTACAATGATTTCTGAAGGATCATGTGACATTGAAGACTGGAGTAATGATGCTGAAAATTCAGCTTTGCCATCACAGGAATAAATTACATTTTATAATATATATATATATTTTTTAAATTATTCAATTGTAATAATATTTCACAATATTACTGTTTTTACTGTATTTTTCATCAAATACTGTAAATTCAGCCTTCGTGAGCATGCAGACAACACACTTTTTTTTTTAATCTTACCAACCCCAAACTTTTGAATGGTGCTATAGTGACTTGCAAAAGTCTGGTTAGCCTAGCTGCAGGATTCAATCTCTGTTATTTCCTGAGGTCAGTGCTAATAACATCTGCTTTAACTTTTCCTACTCGACAATAAAACCCAAATAGAAGGACAGCGGACAGCAGCTACACATCTACTCTAAGAACTAACAACAATATAAAGGGTAGACACCGTGTCATTAGTAGCATGCTGGAGGAAACCCACAACTGGGGATTTACTGTCCCCTAATCAAGGCTTACAAAGCTGAGGTTAACACTGAGGACAGGCCTTGCGAGAGAACAGAAGCAACAGAGAGAGAGAAAATCGAGCGAGGGCACAAGTTTAAGCTTTTTCAGTGACACTACAGCTTGTCAGGCTGATTTTAAAAGCTAAAACACTGTTGGTTTGAAATACTTTAATGGCATGTTACAATGATTTTTATAGGGGGAAAGAGAGATAATTGTGGGCAGACAGATGATGGAGATGGATAGGCAAGATAGCATGGTGTGTGCCTCTCTGGACCTGGTGCTGGGGGAGTAGCAAGAGTGAGAAAAAGCCAGCTTCTGAGTTCAGCTAATAACAGCACTGACTCACTCATCTCACAGGCCTCGCCACTGATGAAACACAAGCACCAGGGACCAAATGAAGAAATCTCTGTTGCAAATCCTAGCAAGCATCCTTCTGAGGTAACATGGAAGAAATCATAGACTGGCTAAAATCATTAAAGGCTGTTCTAAAAGCTAGGCATATTTTTAAGAAAATGAATACTTTTATTCAGCAATGATGCAATAAATTGATCAAAACAAATTGATTTCAAATATATGCTGTTCTTTCAAACTTTTCCTTTTAAATAAGGAATCAAGGTTTCCACAAAAATATTAGGCAGCACACCTGTTTTCAAAATGTATTATAATAAGATAATATGAAATGTTACTTGAGCACTAAATCAGCACATTATAATGATTTCTGAAGGATCACGTGACACTGAAGACTGGACTAATGGCTGCTGAAAATTCAGCTTTGCCATCACAGGCATTTTAAATGTTACATTAAATTACAGCTTTTTAACTGTATGTTTGATCAAATAAATGCTGCCTCGCTGAGCCCAAGAGACTTTCAATAACCTTGCAAAAAAGAAAATCTTAGAAACCAACATTTTTAACAGTAGTGAATACAATAAATATACTTGTAATTCAATCAATACTAATTAATATACTGTATATAATTTAATCAATAAACTATCATTCAAAAAACAAAACAAAACAAAAAAAACTATTTTACACAATATTTCGGTGCTAGGCATTTTAAGCCTATTAGGGTGCCCCGCTTTGTGCCTGACAGGCTGATCATTAGCTAAGCAACATGCTAATGCCAAACTCTATTGGAATCAACTGAGTGAGTGAAATCTCCCGTGCGGAGTGCAACACGTGTGGCAAGCAGACATAATCAATCACTTCTGAGGTTCCATCTCTGTTAGGGTACTCACTTAGATAGCAGCTGCCTATGTAGGAAGTCAGCAGAAAGACATTTCTTGGGCACACCCCTGTTTACCACAAAATAAAGTAATTTAGGACCACACAGCCTAGATAATCTATAAATAGATACTTTATTTCCCAATGTGAGCACTTAAAAAATTAATTGCTTAGTTTAATTACTACAATAAATAGGATAATGCCACGGTGTCCAGTACAATCAGGATTTTGACTGTTAGTATAGCTATAAAAAAAGAGTGGTAACAGTGTGTGGTACTGCGTGTGAAAATTAATATGAGAGGAAAATGTTAATATTTCTTTTGATGTTCCTCTGAAAGTACAGGCTCGTTATGGGTCAGTTTCTGCTTTTCAGCAATAAATTTGTTTGTCTCAGAAGCAGCTTTCCTCTTCTTAATAGAGAGCCCTGCTGGAAGCCCAAGCAGAATAAAACAGGCATCCTTTTGGGATATCATTAGTAAGATTAACAACAAAATAACACTGTTTACAGGGGACCAGTACTGGTGCATTAATAACTTGAACATGCCCATTTCATATGATCTGGAGGAGAGGGAAAAAGAAAAAAAGAAAAGGAAAAGATAACCCTAAAAAAGATTCCCTGTCCTTTATGGGACACAACAATTTAAACTAATGGCTACTGTCTGTGTGGTTACATAACACCACATTCGTCACCTCCTCAGGTCAAAAAATATTTTGGCTATTGGCTAGTTCAAAAAGTTCATTCTTGCATTCTATCTGTGCGATTTTTTTTTTTTAGACTATGTATAGTCTTTTCAAGGCCAGTCAAAACAGCAACTGTAGCTATATAGAAACTTGCATACCGTCACACAATGAGCTGAGATATAAGTGAATTTAAAGATCAAGGACTTGTTGGCATTAGTGCCCATTGTTTGGCATTACACAATAAGACAAACTCCTTGCTGGTTGGCTTCTTAAAGATTTACAGTCAGGGTTTAGTGTCTATGAGCCCTGCCCTTCTGTTCTGCCTTGCTCTGTGCGATATTCATTCTCAGAGCCAGGGGACAGACGAGGACTATTTCATTAAGGCCCTTCCCGTCTCCTCTTGCCATAAACTGCCATGAAGTAACGTCGCTTGTCATAAAAAAGAAAGAAGATGCGCTTTGCAAAATACCAAATCATCAGCTGTAATGCCAAGGTGTCAGCGTTACTGTCAGCCATTTGTTGGAGGGCACCATTTCCATGTGAGATTTATAGATAAGGCGTATCAATATTTCATTGCTGTAGCTGTGATGCTCAGATGATACAATATGAATTGAGATTTATTTCGGAGCAGGATGCCCTGGTGGAGCATAAGGCATTTGCGATTCAAATAATCTCCACCAACAAAGGAAAATAAAGCATATAACAAAAGACAAAGTCAGCCATGAACAACCATTAAGTGGTTTACAATACAATTATTGCCTCTTTATCTCCCTGCATGTGAGGATTTGAATTACACAAGAGAGTTCATGTATGAATGAACGGACAGTATGTATGCATCCATTAAAGGAATTGTGAATGTGTATGAATAGGATACGGGGGAAGAGTGTGTGAGCGAGCAAAAAAAAGAGAGATGAGGAGGTACCTAAAGGGGTTTATGCATGAAAGCTATAGCCCATCACTTTACATATGTACCCCGATAACTGGCAGGGAAGTGGGAAACTTTCATTAAACTCCAATTAGACTGGAGTTCATTGCATTCATCCTGTACAAAAAAAGTTTGATATGGAGAAGGAAGCAGAACAGGGTATAGCTAGATTATGTCTTTTAATTTGGTATGTAATGAGTTTGAGGCTCAAGAGACCCTTAAAATAAAGACGTTACAGATACAAAAACTATCCCCTCTCCAATTCTACCTTATTAACTTTAGTTCTTCCAATAACACTCTTCCCAATGAAAACATGCCTGTCATTGGACAACCATGAACAGACGAGAAACTTCAATCTTTAAAATATAAACTAAAAACACTATGTCCTCACTGAAGCGCATCTGAGGATTATTGATCTCAATATACAATAATTACCTCTAAACAAGTAGCTACTTGTATAAGCATCGAAATGATATATTTCATTGCGTTTTTGAGGCTTTTCTATTTAGTTAATGGAAAATAAAATCTTTTCAGTTTATTTACACATCTGCCAGCACTTCTTTGGCACTTAAGAATGTGTAAAGGTAATGGAAAACAGACAGCACATTAATGACATATATACTTGGCATTTTTACTTTAGCAGTACAAAGAGACAAAAGCATATCCACATCTCTACAAAAGGGCCTTTCAAGAAGAACAAAATAGCTCAGATCACACTGCATAAAGATTATATGCTTGTGGTGACAAAGCAATGCAGTTGCTATCTTATGACTATTATGGTGTGTTAAATGCTGAAATAGTGGATTCGTTTAATTAAAGCAAAAGTCAAATTGAAGAAAAGAAAATATGTATTATTGGTAATTCAGTTATTTAATAGCATGGTGACTTTTAACATTACTGTGCAGTCCAAGCAGAGTCCTCCAAACTGCACAAGTAAGATAAATATAATACAAATAAAGTGCATAATAATTCAACATGCAGTTTTACAGACATGTATAATAATGTAATAATAATAATAATATCCAAGAATTACGTGTCAAAAAACTGACTCATAATAACAATTGACTGTTCAGTAATAAAAATAAAAAAATACTGTTAAATATTAATATCACTAAAAACAGAAAACAAACAGTGCATAGTTCGTGCACAAATCACTTAACTCCAATGCAAAAAGAGTGTAAATTCACAATACATTTTGTGCAGAGCATAATTAATAGTCACCATCAATGGGGTGCTAATCGGATGGAGGGGAAACAAGGCAACAAATCCTTTTACGCTCGCTCCATTTATTATTTAAATATGTGCTTTCCTGAAATCCCTCACTTTGCAATTCATAATTAAGGACTGATTTGATCATCTGAGAGCTTTTGTATTTAAAAACCTTAAGGTTGAAATATGATTTAAAATAATCTGCCAGCCACAAGAGATTCCAGCTGATGAAAAAAATATATTTCTGGATCGTTAAGAGTAAATAAAACGGGATAAAGCGAAGACAACAAGGGGTCCATGAGGAGGGGCACTCTAATACCACTGAATCCATTGTTAGTAAAATATAAACAATCCCACACCACATTATTCACTGTACTTCTACTTCTACCACAACTACCACAACTACTTCTAACATCTGAAATTTAAAAGAAAAAGGATCAAACAACAGAACTCTAAAATCATAAGCAAATCCCATTTCCCCTCTGAATGAGATGAGCAATTCTAGATTATCCATTCACATTCACGTCACATCAACAGCACACCTCATGCAATACAAATACTGGTGAGCTATGTCTATGCTGGCCGCTGGCCATCAAGCGTGTGATTGGGAATCGTCAGCCTCTGTCCGCTCTTCTTAACGGACACCCATTTTGGAGGAGAGGATTTGCCATACAGGAGCGGTGAGGCTGGAAATAAAAGTGTTCTTTCTCTCCTCAGCTTCCCTTAGGATCCTGTAAACAGTGCTGGCCGGGCGATAACGCCACTCTATTGTGAGATGCTCATTGGTTCAATGACATCCCTTCACAACTGAGGCTCTAAAAGGACCTGGATTGGATGCAATTACTTAGCTCAAACTGCAGATAGAAATGATAGATAAAGTGTGGGTCAGAGATCCGACTCTTTCCCTGACCTAAAAGAGAGAAAAAAAATAAATAAATAAAAAAAAAAGAAGTCAACAAACACATCTGTATCAAACACATATGGAATTGCGCTCATACACTTTAGAAAACATACTGTCTTTTGCAGCTATCATGACAGCAGACAGCTGAAGCACCATCTCAGAGGGACACATAAATGGAGCCAATTATAATGCATTTTGATATATGAGCAAGATTAGACATCAACCCAAGGTGTTGACAATTCTCTGGGAGTGGAGAAAAAAAAAGCTGCAGTAAAGCATGGTGCATGGACCTATCGATCATTGCCCTCTTGAAAAGAAAAGGCAGAAAGCCTTTCAAGTTACACACATGCGTGACTTGTAGTTCTTTTATAACATGACACTGGGCAGATTTACTAAACTGTCTAACAACCAGTGAGTGATACCAGTTCCATCGGTTGCCCGGCTCTTGACACCCCAAGTAAACACCTACCTGAATAGCTCTGGAGATTCACAGAAGGAAAACAGAAAGGGATGACCCACTGAGAGAGGGATACACCTTGAGAAGGGGCTGTCAGCTAGGGGCCTCAGGGGCTCTGAGGGAAGTCTGGGATGTGCAGGTGCAGGGGGTAGAGGGTGTGTGTGGGCCATGTTTATGTGTTATGAATACTGGTGAACAGATTGTGGAGCTGGGGGATATTTATAGGAAACACACACCTTTGTCCTCCACTGCTTCACTACCCACATGCCCTTGGGTAATTGCACCCCTACTAAGGGCACTTACACACTAGAGCTCTGATGAAGCCTTGGACAGATAGGAAAGTGTAAGATCTATTTTGAGATGGTGTAAAGTGCCAGGTTGTGAAGTTATTTATTTAATTTATATTTTCAAATAAGAATAAAGCAGCATTTATATTCCATATGTTCAAGTGAAAGCCAAACGGGTGTCATACAGTTCTGGGAGGTTATAATTTAGTTACAAGACAGGTAAAATCACTTGACTTTTTTGATGCCCTTCTAGGAACATTGCTATTAAATGTTTAGTAGTTTATGATTTCTTGTGGAATAAAAAGATGGATGGATGGATAGATAGAACTTCCTCTTTTGAATCTCTAATGTAAATGTACAAGAGAAATAACATATAATAGACTTAAAGGGAGGTAAGTTTATGGCACAGAATATCAGAGAGATTTTGAAAATGTTGCAGGATTTGTAGAGTGGGAGTTAGCTGCTTATTACTCCACTAGAGTTCACAGATTAGCTTATCTGAGGGAAATTATTGTGGATCAGTATTCATAAAATCAGATACAGACAGATCAGGGAGGGCAGACTCATCCATCAATGTTTGAACATCAACTTACTGTTTAATATCACCTCTCTGAACTCAGGCTAACGAATACTACAGCAGAGTGTATATCTTGTAAGGGAATACTTTCATTTTATAGAAGGATTTCAATGACTGGTATTTCTGAGATGATGTGCAAACTGTCTCTCAAGAGTGAAGCGTACTGGGATAAATGAGAAAGAACCAGATGCTAACTGAAATAGAACCGTGCATTCCAGGGCCCAGTTTTATGGCAGGGCCCCTCTCTTACTGCAATAGTGGAGAAAGGTTTGCTACATTTTGATTGGATCTTGGTGGACTAGTACAAACAAATGTCCAGCACCATAAGATAAGGATGCTAGGACAACTGACAGACACTGTAATGGCTGGAAGGACAGGACAGTTTTATGCCCTACAACCAACTTGTGACTAATCCTTGTTCTGGGTCTCCAGATCATCCAGTGAGACATTAACAGATACGCTCATGTTCTGAGTCTCCCATCCGGTGAGACAAAAGTAGATATACCGTTCTGAGTCTCCCATCTAGAGAGACAGATACGCCAGCCTGGAAGGAGACATTAGGAAGGAGACATTAACAAATACTAAGTTCAGAGTCTTTGTCAAACAAGACAGTAACAATTACAGCACATCCCATGCCAGAGAGACAAGAGGCAGAAGACATACAGACACATTTGCAACAAGGTTAAGCTCAGGAGAGGAAACCTTCACTTCAAGGTACCTTCGTCTGCGTGTTCCAGATTGTTAAGGACCTTCTGCACCTACTTCAGGGCCTCATCTGCGTGTTCCAGATTTTAGGACCCCTTTTGGGGCTCCACTAAGTTTTGTGTCCAAGGCTGTTTAAATGGATTCCGGCTCCTTTCCCCACTGCGTTGTTACACAGCACAACCAGTGAAAGATGTCACCGCCATCTGACTGCTCACTTGACCACGTGAAATGTAAATATCACTTAAGCAAACCTCTTTCCAGAGACACCTCAATTAAATAGCCTACATTTTGAAAATAAAAGGCTCAAACATCCATTTAAGCATGTGTGTTTTATTTTAGTAATTCCGTCAGTGAAACTACAGCCTGTAAAACATTTAAATAAATATCAGTAAATAATAGTAATATAATTAATATAAGAAAGTTAAATATTAATTTAAAAAATATTAGTTTTATATTTCCCCACAGAGGTGCGTCATATGCCGCTTTGCGCTGAAAGGAATGTGGGACACGAGCAGGAAAGAGAGCATCGCTTTTCTAATATCTTAATGTTTTCTCCTGATCTTCCAAAACTGACGCTTGAAGTAAAAGATGTGAAGAGCGAACTAATCTTCTGCAGGGTCAAAAATTTTAGGCTTTGTTTGATTATGCACTGCGAGAGAAAGCGAAACTAAAAATCTCCAGCGTGTATGAAATGCGCTATACACAAACTTGACGCACCTTAAGTCTAATAACAAGCGCAAACTGTGTTAAATTGAATTTGAAGTAAAATGTTCTACTGTTTTCACTGTTTTCTACTTTACCACAGTAAATGATGCAAATATACTCCTAATTAAAAGCAAACAAAAGGAAGACATGTTTATAATCCCCTGTGAGACATAAATGAAGATTTGGCAAAATTTGGTCTCACCTCACAAAGCCTACCTCTCTTGTTCGGCATGAATCCATATGTTTCCATGGCTGCGATGTAACATTTAATTGCAAACCTATTATTTATTTTGTAAATAAAGCTTTGTACTTCACTTGTGTCATAATATTCATGTAAAACAGCATTCACATACAAAAAAAAAAGTGTTTTGGCCGACCACCGCTGGTGCTACTCAGTCACTACGGTGGGCTCTCTACCACAGCGGTGGTGCGGTTGTTACGTTTACTGGCACAGCCCTACATGATTTTCTAATTTACAATAAAATACAACTGATGCTTGTTAACACATAATCTTTCATTTATTTTTTCTGATGCATAACAAGGTTCTTCACCTTATTAGTTTTAGAGAAACAACAATTTATCTTTCCATAAGATACATTAACTCTGCCATAGACATACCCAATTAATTAACTTGTATTTATTCAACTTATGCACTTTATTCCTGATTCCTTTATTCCTTTAGTTGTGTTCATTTACTCTTGTTTACCTTTTTGTTAATAAAATATATTTTACTACACTTGTGTCTTCCTTGTTGATAATACAGAAGGGGCTCTACAAGTTAGCCAATATCTCACAAATCCTTCAGATTAGCCAGATGACAAACTTCCTTCAATCAAAAATCATTTTTATTTCTTCAACAATCTTTGATTGCTCTTTAATGGCATGGTGGAATTCCTGGCTGGTGCCCCGTAATCTGAGAAGGAATCATCTGACACTTTCACACTCCCCTTAAGTGATGTGACCAAAACTCACAATATCATTTGGTGCCCATATAGACCAAATGCTTACATTTATGGTGCTCTGAATCACTAGAGAGGTTGACTCATGTCTTCACACTCATTCACAGCTTCAAAGTCATATTCTATCACATGGTGCACGCAGCAGACCTTAAAGGGGCACAGTCCACCAACTGAGTGACATTTCAGCACTGAGGAAAGTTTCATGTGGCAGTTGCTCTGTTTGTTAGGCTGATAAGCATGTGGAAAGTCTCCATAATGCAATGCAGGAAGGCAAGTCCATGAATAAAAGATCAATATCTTTGACATTCATACTGAAACTAGTGAAACGCCTTAGGATTCTGAACAAAATGTTCAAAATCGTCAGAATCAGTGAGAAAATATCTGTTTTTCAGCATTTTCACAAACATGTAGCTCATGTAACATGTTTCTAGTGAGACAATAATATGGAGTCATATTTCAAACTGCTATTTGCTTAAGAAATATCATTTTCATGCTTTCTTATGTGCATATATTGTGAATGTCTCAATGTGCATGATTATCACCAGCAATTTCGTCACTGCTCTTATTTCTAGCTCAACAGCTCCCTCTGTGAGAAACATCATGACCTGAGAGAGAACGTCTGCACTTTTTGGGGCTCATTTAATAAGAAGTTAACAGAGTTACTTTTTGGGTTGTGTATATATATAATGTTCAAATGTTCATATACTTTATGAATCCATTGAAAACAAGTTTACAATCTAATCAACTTCAGGAAACAAACAAAAAAGCTTGTAGGTATAGATGTGCACAACTGATCTGAGCTGTTTCATGGATCGCTCATTATGTGAAACAATACAATGTAAGGGCACACCTGACTTCATTGACCATTTCCTAGCTCCCGTTAAAGGCTGAATAAAGCCTCACTTCATCATTGACACAGTTAATTCGAATAAATGAGAGGCACTGAAAACATGCAGCCTCCAGTGTCAGGGTTTTCTGCTCTCGCTGCATAAATGTCCGCCATAGATAATCAATGAGGCTTTGTAATGAAGACTTTTGTTCATTGGGGAAGAGGCTTTTAGATGATCGGTCACACTGGCTTTGTTCTGGATACAGGGCTGGGTAAAACCCAACAGTTATTTTTAGATACATGTAACACCCCAGAAACACATGAAAGTGAATGCAGCAGTAAAATTGACCACGTTACAAAATTATGACGGCTCCAGTCATGGTAAAATACATGATAAAATTATCTAGATACTGTATATATAAACTCACCTAAAGGATTATTAGGAACACCATACTAATACTGTGTTTGACCCCCTTTCGCCTTCAGAACTGCCTTAATTCTACGTGGCATTGATTCAACAAGGTGCTGAAAGCATTCTTTAGAAATGTTGGCCCATATTAATAGGATAGCATCTTGCAGTTGATGGAGATTTGTGGGATGCACATCCAGGGCACGAAGCTCCCGTTCCACCACATCCCAAATATGCTCTATTGGGTTGAGATCTGGTGACTGTGGGGGCCATTTTAGTACAGTGAACTCATTGTCATGTTCAAGAAACCAATTTGAAATGATTGGAGCTTTGTGACATGGTGCATTATCCTGCTGGAAGTAGCCATCAGAGGATGGGTACATGGTGGTCATAAAGGGATAGACATGGTCAGAAACAATGCTCAGGTAGGCCGTGGCATTTAAACGATGCCCAATTGGCACTAAGGGGCCTAAAGTGTGGCAAGAAAACATCCCCCACACCATTACACCACCACCACCAGCCTGCACAGTGGTAACAAGGCATGATGGATCCATGTTCTCATTCTGTTTACGCCAAATTCTGACTCTACCATCTGAATGTCTCAACGGAATTTGAGACTCATCAGACCAGGCAACATTTTTCCAGTCTTCAACTGTCCAATTTTGGTGAGCTCGTGCAAATTGTAGCCCATCCGCCTCAAGGTTGTGCGTGTTGTGGCTTCACAAATGCTTTGCTGCATACCTCGGTTGTAACGAGTGGTTATTTCAGTCAAAGTTGCTCTTCTATCTGCTTGAATCAGTCGGCCCATTCTCCTCTGACCTCTAGCATCAACAAGGCATTTTCGCCCACAGGACTGCCGCATACTGGATGTTTTTCCCTTTTCACACCATTCTTTGTAAACTCTAGAAATGGTTGTGCGTGAAAATCCCAGTAACTGAGCAGATTGTGAAATACTCAGACCGGCCCGTCTGGCACCAACAACCATGCCACGCTCAAAATTGCTTAAATCACCTTTCTTTCCCATTCTGACATTCAGTTTGGAGTTCAGGAGATTGTCTTGATCAGGACCACACCCCTAAATGCATTGAAGCAAATGCCATGTGATTGGTTGATTAGATAATTGCATTAATGAGAAATTGAACAGGTGTTCCTAATAATCCTTTAGGTGAGTGTAGCTTTGCAGCACCCATAGAGACCAGCTATTGACCATAGAGTAATGCAGGATAGATAGATCAACAGACAGACAGAAGATAGATGGATAAAAATTAAACAGTTGAATGCTAAGTTAGTTTCACGAACAGATAGCTTCCTGTTTCATAGCTCTTTTTCCTCATGAAATAACGCCATTTGCTGCCTCTGATCATCCATCCTCTTTGTGGGGAGCTTTGAGGCTCACGGGCCTGGAGGTACTGGGGAGAAAAATTACAGCTTGTGCCTTTGCTCTTTGTGTGTCTATTCCCTATTCAGTCGCAATGCATCTCCACGCGGTGCCACATGTGCTACATTCTGTCCTGCGCTCAGGCCTGCTGATTGCTGCGACTTTAGCTTGATTAATGGTGGATTTGAAATGAAAATGATCTATTCATCAGAGGTGTGAGGCAGTCTGCAGTCTCTTGATTGACTGTCAGCACAGGCCAAAGAGCCATGCTGGAGAGCTGGAGAGGTACGCCATTAGAGGAGTTTGCCGAGGAGCGGATATCTCTCCATGCACACCACCAGTGGAATAGCTTGAGCGCAAAAGAGCAGCGGTGGAAGTGCAATTTAAGGCACAAGAAGCTTCAAGGACATTAGCGGCCCCCGTTCAGACTGCCTGCTTTTGGGGGTGAGTGGGGCGCCTGACTCTAATCTGAAATTAAACAGAAAGCGCAGTCATCTCTGTACGCTTTGTGGTCTGAATGCAGCTACTTATTGACATGCTGCTGATTCACAGCCCTCCTGCTGCTCACGCTGATGATAACCCAATGTGAATCACAGCCAGTATCTTCACTTATGGTCTTGTCATCTCAAAACACCAGTACGGGTACTTAATGAAATGATTTAAGCATCTCCGTAAGTTATTCTGGCCATGAGACAGTGGGTCTTTGAGAAATTAAGGCAAGATGAAACAAGAAGATCAGTAAAGTTGCTTATTTTAAATCTGAAGCACAAGACACGTGAAATCTGACTGATCTGCAAGAAATCCATTTGCATTGAGCAGCACAAGTCTATTTTTATTGAGTGCTCGTATCTATGGTGAGCAAAGCTTTTGCGCCTTCCAAGGAATTCGAGCAAGTTGAAGAGGCCTCTCCAACCACACTTTCATAGTGAAGCACCAGGCTGCAAACAGCTCTTTTAGATCAATTCTTTGCTGTCAGCCTTGTGTGTTTAAATCAGCATGGGGGAAACGGTGCACACACTGTTCTGGGCCAGGCTGCCAACTCCAGTGTCTATTAAAATAGATTGTTCTCACAGTGCGTGACCTTCTGCTTGTATTGGTACTGAGGCCCAACATTACTACCGAAATTAGGATACCCTGTGTCCCCTCTTAACAGCGTAATAAACTCCATACAATGTGATTTATATCCCTCCGCCAATGATAAAGGTCAGATCAATTCCCACACCTGCAAGCTCTGTCTTCATTTAGATCGGTCGCGTGCAGGCGTCACGGACCGTGGCATTTGCACGGCAAACACATGTATAAGTAAGTGTATATTCATGATGTGTTTAAAAAGAAAAGTGCCTGGTATTGATTGTAGATTGGATTGCCCATTTGCTTTTTGTTTTGCACCCAGTAGATGCACAGCCTCGAGCATTAGATTGCAGAGCTATAAAGAAGACTCTGTCCCTCGCTCACTCGCTCGCTCGCTCTCTACCTCGGGCAATCCTTAAACTCATCAGCGTTTTAATGAGACTTTCAAGCAGGGAGATGAATTAACTGCCTGCTTCTTTTTTTCTGACTGGCAGAATCCCTACAGACGACACAAGCAAACAGAGAAGTCAGAACCTGCATTATTTCACATTGTATCTGATATTTGCCATAGTCTTATAAACAAATAAAGATCGGGATCTCCTCCACCTGATGGTGACGGCTTATTACATCTTTCCCTCTAATTTCACAGATTGTCTTATATACAAGACAATTTTCCATTTATCCAGGTATAAAACATTTGCTGGTGGCTATATGAGGGATGCTGAAATGCAATAATCTTAAAATCTTAAGGCTGAAATGGTATCTAGGGAGGTCACAACATTATTGTTCTTAGGATTATTGCACTCTTAAACAACAACAACAACAACATAAGCATTTTATTGCACATTTTAGATGCCCTTGATACAAACAGCATGCCTTCTTAATTGAAATGAAAATTTAAAATAATGGCATTTCAAGTATTCTTCTCTTGCTTGTACAGTACCTCACAACGATCATTTAAGTCATAAGTAGACTTAAAGCAATACAAAATCTAAAATAATAATCATACTGGAGTGAAATGCTGGATTGGACCTTGTGGATTGACATGGAAAATGTGATTTAACAAGCACACATGAGGTGGGCTAAAGAACATGGGTTTCTTTAGCATAACAACAGAACATTCAAGTGTAATATGGACCTGAAATGAATGTTATAATTATTAAAATGCTCTAAAAAATGTAAAAGAATGGCTTTCTGAGAATCCACACAATACGATCATTTGAACAAAATCCCAACCTTCATTTCACTAGGTAAAATTTCCTTCAACAGTATGACCCAAACCATGTGAACCTTCATCCTCACATCAATCAACTTTCATTTCACATTTGTCATGGCTAATACTGATTCAAAGGGCTTTATTCAACAAAACATCTTTGTGAACACCCAAAAGTGCATTATCACCTAAAATGAAGAGATTGATATTGCATAATGAGGTCTGATTTTCTTAATGGAAACATCTGATTAATTGAAAACGCAATGAACCTATGAGCATTTAGACGTTGGATGCAACACCAATTTCAGTCTTCTCAACCAAATGACTGCGGGGTGGAGTAATGTTTGCCTTTCTAAAGTCCTCATGTCTCTAGGCAGCTTCTATGCCTCGACTCAATTTAATAGCCATTACCTAAGGAGCTCTGTGACTCTTGGTATAACCGGATAACTAACAGCCACAAGCTGCGTGCCCATAAGGCTTTCTTCTTGCATACCCCATCTTTAAAGCTTAATAGTACCCTAACGCTAAGTAGAGAAGATAAGAATAAGAAGAAAGGCGAGCAAACAGACAGTGTTATTAGCTTGCTGCCTCTTAACGCATCAATAAGTCATGAAATGATGTCTGCACTTTCTGGTGGTTCTTTCTTCAGAGAGAGACAATCAATAAATAAGCTGTATGTGACTCATTAAGGGGACTTCACTTATGATTATTCAAAAGAAAGGTTAAGATATGTGCATTGCACTTTGTTAATTCCATTTATGAAACAATTGGATTTAGGTCCACTAAACCTTATGAACATATCATCTTGTAGCGTGTGAATATATAAAAAAAATAAATAAAAAAAAACATTTGCAGTTTATTTCACAGTCTATAGTGGACCTCTAAAAAAACACTAAAGGAATAATTCACCCAGAAATGAAAATCTGTAATTGTTTACTCACCCTCATTTTGTGACTAACATTGTATGCTGGTATTTTTCACAAAACAGAGAAAAGCTGAATAATATTGACAGCTATTTTCGATAAAACTAAATAGTGACCACATCTGCTAAGCAACCCCCCCCACAAAAAACACAAAACTGGTAATACAATATCTTTGTGTGAGGAGAAATTATATTTTAGTCATCATGGTCACTATGAACTGTAGGATGAACACTCCTAATAAATAAATTAATAAAAAAATAAAAAGTAAATAAATGTAACAAAGTAAATGTAAAATAATAAAACAAAACACGATGGTGGGTAAATAATGGCAAATTTTATTACTGGCTGAACTACACCTTTAAACAGGGAAGGACGTGGAATCCTTCTTTGCTCTCAGATGTGTTTACTTGAAGAGTGATGGCTGACCTCTGCATGACAGAAGCTCATCCCACTCTTTTACTTTAACACACTGGCCTTAGGTGACTGAAGAGCGAAAAGAGTCTGAAAGAAGAGAGCAGAGCAGGAGGGGGTGGATGGGAGCAGAGCCATAGCAGCACCAACACCTAATCCCCTCCTCCTGAGATTTTACTGGCAGCTCTAGCAGAGAATGGCAGACACCCATTATAACTTAACACATCAAAATGGCAATGTGGCACACGTAGAAAAGGCCACCTGAAGACAAACACAGTGGCCCTCGCTTTATCTGCTGTGAGCTCGCAGACAAACGCTGCATCAATTTGGCCAGCAACAATCGATTCTCTCTCTTTCTCCCTCTCGCTCTCTCTATCTGTCTCTGCTCTCTTAACTTTGAGAAGACAAGGCTTCACATGACAATGCAATTAAAATTTCATTGCAGAACTTACATTCTTGATATTTCTGATTATAGCATTCCACCCGTTGCTCGGTGACACATATCAAAGTCACAAAGTGACGCCTAATTGCGTATCGCACAAAACCGTGCCATGGTCACCATTTTACTGCCCTTTCATTTGCAAAGTGGAACAAGACTTCCCACTGAGCCTGGCCCTCCCCTTACTTATCAGCATGCACAGGACCAGGCTTTGAACCCCAGTTCTGTTTCTTAATTCCACATGCAAACACACTGCTACTCATTTTAATATATTTGAATATGGATCACACTGTGCCGCTTCATATCACGGAACAAAACAAGGAGGAAAATAAAATGCAAATCACCTAGATGTAAAGGAAAGGTCACATCTAAAAAATAGTTAGACAGAAGCGACGTAAATATGTCCCAGTGCTTAATAAGTTGGAAAATCATGTACATAATTTGTTGAAAAAGTCTGCTTCATAGGTAGGAGAGAGTGGGGTAAGATGTGTCAGTAGGTGAGCTATCCTATAAATTATGATCATATATGCCATATATTTACAAAGAGACAATCATATACTGCTGTCTCTGATTGACAGATGCATGTCAAAGTACACCTATTCAAATATATTATCAAATATGTATTCTATACAGTTTGAGAATTGCCTATGTATAACACCATGTAAATTGTTTTACAAAATTTTACTAAATTGTTTTACTTTTTAAATTGTATATATATATATATATTCTATATATATTTAAATTCTATATATATAATCATATTTTTACACCACTTGACATGACGCTTATTTGTAATGTGGCAAGCTGTCACTGGAACACTTATTAAGTCCATTTCTTTGGCACTATGTTAATGGCATTACTTTCAAAACACATTTGATAGCAGTTATCCTAAAATATAATTAGAAGCATTAGTTTTACCGCTATCTCATTTCTCCTTGCCTAGAGGACAACTTAAGTAAAAACGACACAGCTTACCTCACTCTCCCATGGCAAACTATAAATATAATGGAGCTCAAGATTTTGACTTCCCTGATGGTGTCCTTAAGGTCTGTCTCACAAAGACTAATGGATTCTCACAGCTGGCTGATGAGTGGTGTGATTCCTTTCACCTCCTATCAAGGTAGACCGTTTCACAAGCTTCAGACAGAATCATGGCATGCTGTGGCTGCTCACCACTGCTAAAAATGTATCCATGGCCTTGCTAATGTGCAGAACCACTTTACCAAACCTGCCCCAAGGGTTCTTGGATGAAAAAATTAATTAATTAAAATAATAACAAATAAACATAATAATAATAATAATAATAATAATAATAATAATAATAACAACAACAACAACCTCAATGCAATCTC
The DNA here is from genome assembly GCA_039654625.1 of Rhinogobio ventralis. Taxonomy (NCBI): domain Eukaryota; kingdom Metazoa; phylum Chordata; class Actinopteri; order Cypriniformes; family Gobionidae; genus Rhinogobio; species Rhinogobio ventralis. The sequence goes on along the minus strand of CM077198.1, from coordinate 22,271,446 downwards.
AGAAATACATATTGGCACAACAACCAATAATAAAATATGACCCAATATACCCATTTCAATTCATAAGGGGACTAGCTGGCATGAAACGAACAGCTTAAATTGTCATCGTGGCATTTCAGCCTGCAATGCAGCAACTCAATATGAGTGCACAAATATAGACAGAACCGATTGAAAAAATAAAAATAAAGAACCCAGCCGCCGAAGTGTGACTGGACCTCCTTCAACTTGGTAAATGATTCAAGCTTATAGGATCAACAACAGCCCTTGTGAGTTGTGTGATCCCTACCAGAGATGATTTGATTTGTGTGTGTTGGGCGTGGGGGAATACACTAAGTCATGATTGACAGCCTTGATAAGGACCTTTCTCTCCCTATCCTGTGATTTGAAAAATGTCGCACGCCTGATCTCAATTTTGCAGATGACATGGGCCACCAGCCACAAAGGTCAGAGCAGGTTTGGGGACTGCCGTCTTATTGATATCCGTGGCAAACATGAAAAATGGGATTTGAAATGATCCGCCATCTGTTTTAACTAGCGCAAGCTGCTACTTACATCATAAGATAATTACAGTATATAAAAAGGCTGATCTGTGAAGCAGGGCTCCGCTGGAGCGCAGTGCGGTAGGTGAGGTAGGGTCTAAGGCAAGCTGGCAGAATGAAGGAGAGGAAAGGCAGACATGATATTTAGGAGCATGTACATTTGACTCCACCGGATGTCCACCACGTTGTCCTACAGCCTGTCAGTGATATGAACAGGGCTTAACAATAAGGATAGGGTCAATATGTCAGATTTCTACTTGCTCTGCCGATCTTTTCACTGGCATTTATCATTTTAAATCTCCTAAAGTAACTGGCCTTAAACAAAACACATCTGTAGCCATTTGAAATTAGAAGCAATTGCATTTTATTCACAATATAACAAAGATGCGCACACATGTAACATGAGCAGTTATTTTTTATTTAAATTAGATTAAATTGGTCTGACTTTAGCTTTGTGAAATTATGCAACAAACACTTGCACAAAACAAAAACAGCAGACGGACTGAATGAAAAAGCAAACTCCCTTTCTGACAGTAGGTGGCGCTTACAGAACAGCAGCGATATAGCAGTTTCTTGGTTATCACTGTACACAAAGCAGCGCTGCGCTTATAAACACTACTATAATAGGTATTAAACTGAGGTAAGAGGAAAAGGAAATGCTATCAAAAGTTTTCTGAAGACAGTCAGTTCCCTTCAGAGATACATTCATATAAACCCCCACCCCCAATTCAGTATTTTCTTTGCTGGTACGTCTATTTAGTAATATTTCAACACAAATGGCATTCTGAGAAAGGATTGCAATGCAGAGATCGGCCAAAAAAATTCAATGGAGGCAAGATGTTCTACTAACTACTTTGGCAGTCACAAACACATGCATTTGGCCCAATCCATATTACAGCCACTTGCACTGATCAACACAGGACGCATCAAAGTCTTATTTGGAAGATCACACAGAGGTCAACTCAATATCTGGCCTGGCATATCTTGTTAACAAATCCTCTATTATCTGTGGTATTAGGGTGTACCATGTCAAAACATCTGCTGTGATTCTGCTGCATAGTAAATCAAGGATCCAACCACTTCTCACCGTCAAACTCACATGTTTAGAGTCACCTTCAGTGTCTCCCATTTTCACCAGCCAAAACAGTTACTGCTACACCACAGTGGCTAAACAGTATTTAGCTGGTAAGGCTGTAATCATTAATGTAATTGCTGAAGAAGGGCTGCATTTGAGGCAAGTGGGTGCACCGTGAGCTTGGGAAATATGTTGGGGACAGCTAATTTTACATATAAAGTAGCAGATATTACTTTCATTAGATTTATTTTTTAAAATCATTATTTGGCACTTTTATTTGCTCATTTAATTGTGTTCAAAGTGACTTCTTTGGTTGTGGTTAATCATGGCTCGGTTAAGGCCTGTTTCTCATTGCAACAGAAGCCGAGTGCTGCACTGTGGGATGCTATTGGAAAACTACAGTGCTAAACAAAGGTGGCTTGCAATACATTTCCCCCACACAGAGCGAGATTTTAATAACTCTACCAATGTGGAGACGAATATTGCTGCGAGATAAGACGCTGCAGGTGGTTAGACACCATGTTTATCACTGACACTTAACGAGCACACAACAAATAACAGCAGCAAAAATGATATTGCTCGTTAAAGGATAATTTTTCAAAACATTAAAAAAGTATCATGGATGTTTCTACGAAGCCATTAAAATAAAGGGCAAGCGGAGGCATCATGCGGCTCACAGAAACTTCGAAACATTTTAAGAAAAACATAAATTGTAAAGTCTAACAGTAAAGAAAAAGAAGCAGGGGGACAGAATAAGATGGAATTGGGCCTGTAAATGCTTTTGTTTGCGGACGATAGAAAGCACTCAAGCACAGACTAGCTGTAATTCGGTTTCCTTTCAGAGCACGAGCCAAATCCAGGTCATCTCCTGTATGAGGTATGCTTTTCTTTGGCTGTCTCTCACCTCTGCTTGTCTGCAAACAACAGACAGCCTGCAAATTGCTAACAACCACTTTTATCTAGTTGCTCTCATGGAAATGAATGACAGAACATAAAACAGTCGGGATTAAAAGGGGCCAAGACATCTATGATGAGTCTAAATTGTGATGTTTTGCATGGCCAATGCCACTGCAGTACATCCAAAAAGGTATCTTTTTGTTTTTTTCTTTTGAGAGACTGATATTCTTTCATTGGATGGAAGTGGTTTTTGAAAAAGTAATTAGTATTGAGGAGGAGGGAAAAAAGGTGTCTGTCAGTGTCTTTTATAATCATGCTTCTCAATGATTTTAAAACTCCAAATGAAAATGCTGCCACCCATTTAAATACACATTTACTGGCTAAAGGACCAGGATTCAAAAACCATGTGACTAAAGAAGACATCTGTGCACATGTAAACAAATACTGTCAACATGTTGTTCAGGCCAAATCATTAATATTCTGCCTTTTCCAATATCTCCTAATGGATCAATTTGTAGCTAAACTGCCTGAATCAACCTCTGTTCAAAAGCTGAGAGGAAAAATAAAACAAAAAACTACCACATAAATTAATGATTCAACTAACAATGCATGTTAAAAAAAAAACTCTACAACACTAAGTCTGTATACATATGACTTCTTTGTTGTGCTTTATGTGCTACAGCACTGCAAGTCTGGCCCAATGTTTGCATTCATTATTACATTCTATTTATTCCAAAAGAAATGGGGTCACCATCAACAACAGCAAACATGTGCTTTCATGGACCACTGGAACTTAATTGGAGCACCACCAAATCAGTCAATCAACAAGTCAAAACCAGTTTCACCTTTAAGTGAACATAAAACAGCACACAGAACCCAATTTACTTCCATAATCTGTCACACTACTGAGTGAAACAGGTTATTCAAAGAGAGAAAAATGTAGGGCAGGCAATTAGATTGTAAAAAGTAGGTGGTCTGTACACAAATAAATGAGTGCTGTCAATTGAGTGAAAAAATTACTAGATTAATCACATTCTTTTTCTGTGATTAATCGCGATTAAATACACTTACGTTGTTATACGTTTTTAATATATTTTATAATGTAATAATTTCACAATCTCCAAATGAATGTAGACGAACAAAGACAGAATATTTAAAATACTTTAATGGCATCTTTTCTATGAATGAAGGCCAGTATCACTGATACTAATACAGCTAATGATGTCTCAATGAAATGTTTTTTCTCCCCAATTTTAAACATTAATTATAGCCATTCAACATTACAGTGTAATTAAAAGCTATCCATTTTTAAACATTTATTAGTAATATGACATGTATTATGGGTTTATGTGTATTATTTGTTTGCGAATCAATATAACGGACTTGCGTGTGCTTACTGTACGACTCCTGTACGTCAACACAATCGACTTAATCTCGATTGCAATTCTCATCCATCAAAACTTTACTAACAAGACACTTGTTTGCTTTATCCAGACAACAAAAGTAGTTTATATATCATCTGGCCATACAGAGGTGGGATGTTTTGATGTACCGTTCAGTCTGTATTTCACACAGCAAGATGAACATTTACCAAAAATGACAGAGCTCGTGTTTTAAAGCAAAACACACACTGGAATGGATAATTTACCGAAAACGCATTGCAAGTCTCTATTCTCTCTGCTATTTTTGATGCAATCAGCCTGGTTTTCTTTACATTAGTGCTGTTTTGGACAGATTGTTTGAATAAATTTGCTTACTGAAAACTTTCCCGGAATTTAGTGACTTAAAATAATCTGATCGCAAACAGAGAAATCGGGTTACAGGTTTAGAATACAAATTTCCACCATGTACAGGGGGGTTTCATGAAACATTAAATTACTGCATTAATTTGGGAAGATTTCATGAATACATTACCTACAACAGTAGCCTAAAACAATGCTTAAACAGCTTATAGATTAATTCATTTATTAATAAAGTAAATAATAAATGTATTAGATTATTAATAAATTAAATTCAATTAATTAAAAATAAATTGGTCAATCAAGGAACAATAGTGTTGAGTCAGCTAAGGGAGAAGTCAAAGTTATGAAAGGAAAGTGTCTATCCCACATTTCTCACACCACACTATTACTGTAAGCTATTTACAGAGCATTGCTGAAAGTTGTCAGGACGTGGTTGTTTTGTCTTACAAATAACCTCCAAGGAAAAAGTTTGACATTGGTAAGGTTTAGTCATGCGTGTCATCTGAAGAGCTACAGCATTATCTTTTCATTCATCAATTCATTTTCGTTTCCCTATTGTTTTGCCTCCAGATGTCCCCCTGATAAAGCCTTTCTGAGATTTGTCACATCTGGTAAACACTCTAATTCAACCATACTTGTTTGTTCACTGCAGCATTCAGAGAGATTCAGTGGAAAAGAAACATTGTAGCTGGATATTTCGAGTTGTTTCAAACCTATTTGATTCTGACAGCTTTTGACAGGTCGGACTCAAAAGCTCTATCAGGCTACCAAGTGGAAATACGAAATGGTAAGATGAAGGTGGAAGTTGCAGAGCGATATAGGGGAGTCAATAATGAGACATGCTCCTTCACACCCATAGAGAGCTCTGCGAGGGGAGAGGAGCCACATTAAAGTGCTTTCAACAAAAAAAAAAAAAAAAAAGAAGAAGAAAAAAAAAAAGGCATCAACCTGTCCAACAATCCCAGTAAGCCAAGAGGTTGACAGTGACAGGACGTATTTCTTGCCTGGCAAACAGCATTATTTTCATTTTCGGCTGCATTGTCGACTTTCATCCAGATGTGCTGTCAGTTTTTCTAAGCCGGGCAGTCAGCCTCTCTGCACATGTCCATCCATGTCTGCGTACCTGCACCACCGGACAGAGAACGAAGGACGGGGGGGGGGGGGGTAGCGGGCTGCCACATCTACCTAATATTCCAGCAGGCAAAAAATGGAAGCCACAAAAAGGAACGTTTCAAAGCCATCACTCATGCAGGGACAAGCTGGGGCAGACAAGACTGCTTCCTGCCCCTGATATGCCCTCTGACAGACTTGTCTACTCTCCCAGCCTGCCTGCTGTGTAGCGGATTGGACATGCTGCCCTAAAGAGTCAGTCTCACCTCGATTGCAAAACAAATATAAGAAGAGTAGCCCTCTTCACTGGACATTAAGCAGTCGTCACATCATAAGTGGGCTGCCAGAGTCAGACATCATGGAGGTGGGGCAATGTCTAATGCAACACAATGAAACTGTGAAAAGTCTTGGTTTGAAACTACAGGGCCATGAGTAAAAAAAGTAAAATAAAATAAAAATAACAATATAAATTATACAGCATTCACACACATATTAAGCAGCACAGCTGTTTTTTTTTAATTGATAATAATAATAATAATAATAATAATAATAAGTGTTTCTCAAGCAGCAAATCATCATATTAGAATGATTTCTGAAGGATCATGTGACACTGAAGACTGGAGTAATGGTTGCTGAAAATTCAGCTTTGAATATTCAAATATTTAAAATTGTAGTAATATTTTACTGTTTTACTGTACTTTTGATTCAATTAATGCAGTCGTGGAGAGCATAAGAGACTTCTTTCAAAAACATAAAAATAAACAGAATCTTACTGACCCCAAAGGTAACACAAAGGCCAAATTCACATAATTAGAATAGGTAAAATCAAAGAATATAATTCTGATGTGCAGCAAAAGCTTCACAAAATAGAAAGTGGTTGTAAGAAAATAGCTGAATCATCGAAAATGTACACTTCCACCATAAGGGCAATAATTAATAATTAGTTCCAATCTTCAGGAAATGTTAGGAATCTGCATGTCTATACTGAAATAGTTGAGTCTTGAGGTCATAAAGCTTCAAAAAAGAAAAAGAAAAAACAGCACCACTACTGGAACTTCAAACGAGACTGGGTTCTGTGGTCATATGAAACAAACAAACAAACAAACAAACAAACAAACAAACAAAAAAACACAAGATGGGTATGTGCACAATTAAATATACTACTGGATCTTTAATGTTGTGGTCCCATTTTTTGTCCTGGACATCTTGTTCAGATACATGACATCATGGATTCTATTAAATACCAACAGACAAAAAAATCTAAACTTGACAGCCTCTGCTAGAAATCCTATAATGGGCCGTGGTTGGATCTTCCCTTTAGGACAAGGAACCGAAACAAACATCAAAATCAACACAAAAATGAGTCACTGAGCACAAAAGTAAGGTTCTGCCAAGGCCATGCCAGTCCCCTGACCTGAATCCTACAGAAAACTGAAGTGTCTGATCTTTTGTCAGATGTTGTCCATTATATCAGGCATTATAAAAGAAGACTCAGAGCTATTATCTTGGCTAAAGGAGGTAGCAAAATGTATTGAACAAAAATGTTAATTAATTGTGGCTAATATGTATTAGAGAGCATTTATTCCATAAGAAGATTTTACCTAAATTTTCAATTATTTTACTTCAATGAAAGGTTAGATTTTTGTGAATTGTTTAAATAAAAGGTCAAAATTATTACAAATGCAGATTTACTTTCATATGGTTCTTTGTTCATATTTATCAAGGGTGCCTATAATTCTGACCAGGACTGTAGATAGATAGATTGCTACAAATACATGATACATTTTTGCAAACAAAAATATCCCACAAATACAACATCACAGCATTATGTCTTTCAAAAATCCCACTTTGTTAAACCACTGGCAGTACCCTTGTGATCTTCTGAAGTCCTCCAGGAGAAGTAGATCTGCACAGATTCTGTAAACGGTAAAACTCTCTCTCCCTCTCACTGAATCTTTATTTATTTATTTATTTTTTATTTTTCTTCAAATGTTCACTTCACTTCTAATCTAAAGTGCCAAAATCAGTGTGTGTGGTATATGTGAGAGTGCTGCCCTCAGCATCTTAATCCAGACATGTTTGGCATGCATGTATGTGTGGCGCAGATAAGGCCAGTATTTTTTGGAGAGCTGAGCCACAGCTGCAAATGTAGGGCACATCTCCATGGATTGATCTGCAGGGGTAATGTATTCTGTAGGTGTGACAGAAGGGGGGGGGGGGGGATTGTAAAAAGGGGCACACCTTACAAAATTGTAAAACGGAGAGCTGTACAAGACTATAGACTTTGTGTACTAACAATGAATAATACTTTCATAGTATTTATTAGTATAGGTTAATGTTAATTTCTACATATAAATGAACATTTACATTAAAATGTATTTATTGCTACCAAACATGAATTAACAATTCAAATATATTATGTGACAAATATAAAATACACTATATATTAAATAATGTTAACATTAGTTAATGAATTAATGTATCATTAACTAACAATTACTTTTTTTTACAGAATTTATTAATCTAGGTTAATACTAATTATACAATATAACTAAATAAATTAACAAACAAAATATTATTTAATATTATTTGGTTTTCCATTACAACAGTAGCTGGCAACAAATGACTGTCACTACGAGTGAGTTGAATCATTCACTGAAACGAATTGTTCAAACTCACTAATTCATGCAGGAACTATGGCCGTGTCTGAAATTGCATACTAGTAGGTGAAAACAGTCTGTGATAAAAAAATGTAAAAAAAGCCAAAAAAGTACTCAAATGACTACAACTTCAGACGAGATTCTGAACTGTGCATGCGATGGAGACTTTACCATAGACTGTAAAAAAAAAAAGATGGACGACACGCCTTCACTCTCTTCTATTGAAGTAAGTAAAGCCGCCAGTGTTTGAATATGGCACTGACATCTTTGGTCTTGAGTCTGTGCAGTAGCAACTTGGAGCCTGAGTCTGCGCAGTAGTGAGCATGAAGTGGAGCCGCGATATCAAGGTCCTGCCCATACTCCAGCCTAATCAACAACTTTTTGTGAAATAAACAGTTATGGAAAGGTATACATTAATGTTAAAGCTCCAATCTCCTCCCAAAGTTCCCGGAAATGTCCGTTGGTGCCTCAGTGACTACTTCACTCAGAGAAGCTGTCAATCTCAGCTGTCAATCATAACGTTACACCCCCGTTTTTATAGCATCAAATAACTAACTAAAACCAAACATATTTAAAGAACGAACACTTGAACTAACATCAGCGTAATAAAAAACAGCCTGAAATGACAGAAACCATCTTTGGAAAAAAATTATTTGAAGTGTAAATTGATTGTTTAGTTTGTCAATGTCCTATTACATTTCATGGTGAGGGTGGGGTTTATGACCTATACTGCATCCAGCCAACCTGGGAGCGATCAAGACGCTTTGGCTTCACTTTTCAGGACTCGTGTGGCACATTTGGACTTTGCCATTCACAAATCCTCTCCCCTGGTCTCATGGGATAGTAGTGAAGCGACGCAACTGACACTGGTCGGTCACATGATAACGATAATATAACGAATGTAGTACGTTTGGATTACATTCATACTACACTCATTCATACTATATACAACATACTTATTTTAGCATGAGGAGGGAATACTTATTGAAAATAAATACCTACTCCAGAGAGTAAGTGATTTCAGATGCAGCCTATAAGTGAATTACTGAATCAATTATTCCACTCATTCATTCAGGAAGACTGATTCATTTAGTAATGACATTTAGGAACTACTGTGTGTTGCTTAATGGACCCCAATGATTATTTTTGCTGTGACTTTGTTAAAGAATGTCTTAGTTTGTCCATAACATGTTTGTCTGCATTGTTTATCCTTTTGATCTTTTATTAAAAAAAAAACACAAAAATCTAACCTTTCATTGAAGTAAAATAATTGAAAGTGGGGGGTAAATCACATTATGAAATAAATGCTTTTCTCCAAAACACGTTGGCCACAATTATTGGCACCCTTTTATTAAATACTTTTTTCAACCTCCTTTTGCCAAGATAACGGCTCTGAGTCTTCTTTTATAATGCCTGATGAGTTTGGGGAAGACCTGACAAGAGATCAGAGACCATTCCTCCATACAGAATCTCTCCAGATCCTTCAGATTCCCAGATCCATGTTGGTGCTTCTTCTCTTCAGTTCACCCCACTCATTTTCTGTAGGGTTCAGGTCAGGGGACTGGGATGGTCATAGCAGAAGCTTCATTTTGTGTTCAGTGACACATTTTGTGTTGATTTTGATGTTTGTTTTGGATCATTGTCCTGATGGAAGATCCAACCATGGCCCATTATATAGGCTTTCAGGTTTTAATTTTTTTATCTGTTGGAATTTGCTATAATCCATGATACCATGTATCTGAACAAGATGTCCAGGACCTCCAGCAAAAAAAAATAGGCCTACAACATTAAAGATCCAGCTGTATTTTTAACCAAACCCATCTGGTGGATTTGCTGCCAATAAGCTCTTTTATAGTTTCATCTGACCATAGAACCAGGTTGCTTTTGAAATTCCAGTCGTGTCTGACAACTGAATATGCTGGAGTTTGTTTCTGGATGAGCAAGAAGGATCTTTCTTAAATCCCTCCCAAACAACATGTGGCGATGTAAGGGTTGTTTGATTTTTTTTTTTTAGGCTTTTTGACCCCAAGACTCAACTAATCTCTGCAATTCTCCATCTGTGATCCTTGGAGGGTCTTTGGCCACTCAAAATCTCCTCCTCGCCGTGGCAGATTCGTAACATCTTTAGTTGATTGGAACTTCTTAATTAATGCCCTGATGGTGGAAATGGGAATTTTCAATGCTTTAGCTATTTTCCTACAACCAGTTTCTATTTTGTGAAGTTCAACAATCTTTTGCTGCACATCAGCACTATATTCTTTGGCTTTACTCATTGTGATGAAAGATTAGGGGAATTTGGCCTTTGTGTTTCCTCATATTTACACTCACCTAAAGGATTATTAGGAACACCTGTTCAATTTCTCATTAATGCAATTATCTAATCAACCAATCACATGGCAGTTGCTTCAATGCATTTAGGGGTGTGATCCTGGTCAAGACAATCTCCTGAACTCCAAACTGAATGTCAGAACGGGAAAGAAAGGTGATTTAAGCAATTTTGAGCGTGGCATGGTTGTTGGTGCCAGACGTGCCGGTCTGAGTATTTCACAATCTGCTCAGTTACTGGGATTTTCACGCACAACCATTTCTAGAGTTTACAAAGAATGGTGTGAAAAGGGAAAAACATCCAGTATGCGGCGAAAATGCCTTGTTGATGCTAGAGGTCAGAGGAGAATGGGCCGACTGATTCAAGCTGATAGAAGAGCAACTTTGACTGAAATAACCACTCGTTACAACCGAGGTATGCAGCAAAGCATTTGTGAAGCCACAACACGCACAACCTTGAGGCGGATGGGCTACAACAGCAGAAGACCCCACCGGGTACCACTCATCTCCACTACAAATAGGAAAAAGAAGCTACAATTTGCACGAGCTCACCAAAATTGGACAGTTGAAGACTGGAAAAATGTTGCCTGGTCTGATGAATCTCGATTTCTGTTGAGACATTCAGATGGTAGAGTCAGAATTTGGCGTAAACAGAATGAGAACATGGACCCATCATGCCTTGTTACCACTGTGCAGGCTGCTGGTGGTGGTGTAATGGTGTGGGGGATGTTTTCTTGGCACACTTTAGGCCCCTTAGTGCCAATTGGGCATCGTTTAAATGCCACGGCCTACCTGAGCATTGTTCTGACCATGTCCATCCCTTTATGACCACCATGTACCCATCCTCTGATGGCTACTTCCAGCAGGATAATGCACCATGTCACAAAGCTCGAATCATTTCAAATGGGTTTCTTGAACATGACAATGAGTTCACTGTACTAAAATGGCCCCCACAGTCACCAGATCTCAACCCAATAGAGCATCTTTGGGATGTGGTGGAACGGGAGCTTCGTGCCCTGGATGTGCATCCCACAAATCTCCATCAACTGCAAGATGCTATCCTATCAATATGGGCCAACATTTCTAAAGAATGCTTTCATCACCTTGTTGAATCAATGCCACGTAGAATTAAGGCAGTTCTGAAGGCGAAAGGGGGTCAAACACAGTATTAGTATGGTGTTCCTAATAATCCTTTAGGTGAGTGTATATATATAAAATAAATCTGCATTGTTTATCCTTTTGATCATTCACAAAAATCTAACCTTTCATTGAATTGGAAGTGGGGGGGTAAATCACATTATGAAATAAATGCTTTTCTCCAAAACACGTTGGCCATAATTATTGGCACCCCTAGAATTTTTTATGAGTAAAATATCTCTGAAGTATATTCACATTAATATTTACATTTTTTTTTTTTTAGCACACCAGGGTGACTAGGAACATGAAATTGTCCAGCTATGATGTCTTGTTGACCCCCTTTCGCCTTCAGAACTGCCTTAATTCTACGTGGCATTGACTTAACAAGGTGCTGAAAGCATTCTTTAGAAATGTTGGCCCATATTGATAGGATAGCATCTTGCAGTTGATGGAGATTTGTGGGATGCACATCCAGGGCACGAAGCTCCCGTTCCACCACATCCCAAAGATGCTCTATTGGTTTGAGATCTGGTGACTGTGGGGGCCATTTTAGTACAGTGAACTCATTGTCATGTTCAAGAAACCAATTTGAAATGATTCGAGCTTTGTGACATGGTGCATTATCCTGCTGAAAGTAGCCATCAGAAGATGGGTACATGGTGGTCATAAAGGGATGGACATGGTCAGAAACAATGCTCAGGTACGCCGTGGCATTTAAACGATGCCCAATTGGCACTAAGGGGCCTAAAGTGTGCCAAGAAAACATCCCCCACACCATTACACCACCACCACCAGCCTGCACAGTGGTAACAAGGCATGATGGATCCATGTTCTCATTCTGTTTACGCCAAATTCTGACTCTACCATCTGAATGTCTCAACAGAAATCGAGACTCATCAGACTAGGCAACATTTTTCCAGTCTTCAACTGTCCAATTTTGGTGAGCTTGTGCAAATTGTAGCCTCTTTTTCCTATTTGTAGTGGAGATGAGTGGTACCCGGTGGGGTCTTCTGCTGTTGTAGCCCATCCGCCTCAAGGTTGTGCGTGTTGTGGCTTCACAAATGCTTTGCTGCATACCTCGGTTGTAACGAGTGGTTATTTCAGTCAAAGTTGCTCTTCTATCAGCTTGAATCAGTCGGCCCATTCTCCTCTGACCTCTAGCATCAACAAGGCATTTTCGCCCACAGGACTGCCGCATACTGGATGTTTTTCCCTTTTCACACCATTCTTTGTAAACTCTAGAAATGGTTGTGCGTGAAAATCCCAGTAACTGAGCAGATTGTGAAATACTCAGACTGGCCCGTCTGGCACCAACAACCATGCCACGCTCAAAATTGCTTAAATCACCTTTCTTTCCCATTCTGACATTCAGTTTGGGGTTCAGGAGCTTGTCTTGACCAGGACCACACCCCTAAATGCATTGAAGCAACTGCCATGTGATTGGTTGATTAGATAATTGCATTAATGAGAAATTGAACAGGTGTTCCTAATAATCCTTTAGGTGAGCGTGTATAATATATATATATATATATATATATATATATATATATATATATATATATATATATATATATACAATGCAGCCATGATATACACAGTACTGAGTTTTTCACCAAGAAACAGTGCTTTGAAACTCCTCAGTCCCATAGAAATAAATGTGGATATTGATATCATACAAGTTCAAATTCCCCCCTCCCTTTCTTTGCCCAGACTCTAAACTACTCTGCCCATGGCTGTGCCATATACTAAATTGATTTATTAGCGCGTGTCATTTTTCCCCTTGGATTGTTAGACTGCCTTGACATAGAGTCACAAGGGGGGCTCGAGGAAGAACGTTGGTGGCCTCTACTTTGGAGGGGTGCTGAGTGTGGGCTTAACAAGGCATATTGGTCAATAACAGGCTCTTCAGGCTTTTCCAGCTCTATTAGCAAAGGTCAGAGGTGCAAAAATAGCAACATCAAGAAGAACCCATTCTCGATCACAATGGAATCATCATTACCAATGGCCTGGTCGTGGAAGGGACTGCATTAAGCAGGAAATTGTGAGGCAATATCTAGACCGTGGATGGGTTGATGCGGCCATCTCAGTTCATCCACAATATAAGCTTTATGCCTATAAACGGGAGCTGCCTTTATTGACAAGCACAATTTAACAGCACTATTCGGCGAGATGACAGGATAAATCAAGGCCACTCTTCTATATGTCAGTCAGGTAATGAGAGCTATCAGCTGAACAAGAGGTGAGTATTCCTCTCACTGAGACTCACTCATCCCACATCAGTCAGGGAACAGAGAGCGCCCAAAGCAACATTCAACCTGACCCCATTTAAGGCTTAACTAACAGCAGATATATTTTCGGTGTGTTCCCCCTCGCTGAGACGCGTCTGAACTCCTGATCCCTGCTTGTTCTTTCTATCCCTAGGGAAATTATCAATCTTTAATTATCTAGACCCAGCACCAAGCAACAGGGTGGGGAACCATGGTGGCAGAGATGATATTCCCACAACGGACCATTTAGCACCGACGGGCAGATAAAATATTGGGCATACACTCGTATACTTACATTTACAAGTTTGTAGGGTGTCCTTGAACTAAAGGATTCTAGCATAAAGCAAAATGAATTTCTATTTTTTTCCTTTTTTTAACTATCTATTTATTTAGATGGCTTTGAGGATGTGCAGTTCAATGTGACCTTGTGAAAGTAAAGATTCAGGTGAACTAGAGGATGTAGGATGTTTCTGTGCTGCACTTGTTTGAATATAAAAAAGGTTTTAAAATGGCTCAAGTTGAGTTTTGGTCAGGATTCAGTACTTAAATAGAAAAAGAAACATGGGTTTTTCAGCTTAAGGGATAGTGTACGTCAACCAATTATTATCTCAAAAAGAAAAAAAGGATGATGACATCTTGTATCATCCAGAAAAGGTTTATTGTACAGCTATTTACCAAATATATCAATATACTGTATGGATATGCAATATTAATTTAATTCTACAACAGACAGCTGACAAAAGTGTTCCAATCCTATTTCCCCTAGCTTTCCAGCCTACTCTATAATTCCATGTATCACCAAAAACAAAACGACTAAATAAATTAAAGAATAAATAACATACATTAATACTACTACTTATAATAATACTAATAATAATAATAATTAATACATTCAATTAAATTAAATATGTCTACATTTAAACATGGCCACACAGATGCAACTTCTTTGAACTGAGTGAATGCCCCATTGTTCTTAGTTTAAGCAGGATGCCAACAGTCACAAGTATAAAGAAATAAACAGAGCACTTCATAAATTCCTTTCAGAAGAATAAAACACTAAAAAAAGAACTTTTTTCCCTGCCCTAACAATTTATGTTGCGCAACTGTGTTGAAGACAAGCAACATCACAAACGATCAAACTAAAGAGATAGAAACAGCTTCACGAGTGTAGGCAGGCTTTTGCAAGTCCTTCTAAAGTCAGGCTAAAGCAAGTCCTACTCTTGCATACTGATTTTTTTTTTTTTTTTTTCTGTTGACATACTGCTTTCACTTCACAAAATAAGGTCTTGATCACGATCATCAAAATGCATGCTTTATGACCACTGTTCACCAGTTCACTCTAGAATGAAGAACAGCCGATACAGAACAGCAGCTGATTGTGGCAGCTCAACACAGGACACCCTCTCTGCTCTTCTAATTTCCTCTCTCCTCCTCTTGTCCTAGCTTGTGTTTCCATGAATTACAAGAACACAAAGTTACTAAACCAGGCACAGCCATTTACATTACGGACAAGACAAATAGAATGAAAAAGATGCAACATCTGAACAATTACACTGATTAATTTTCCATGTGCAGGGCATGGTACATGTTATAGTAAAACTTCTGTTATGAGATGAGTAATACAGTACTGTATAAAGGGGGAGCCATGCTCTTAGCTTGAGCTAGGGTGTTGCTAGGTAATTGCTAAGGTGTTTTAGCAAGTTGCTTACTTGAAAGACCCCTCCCTCAAAAACATAGATATGGCAGGGGAACCAAATCAGAGGCAGTCAGAGCCCTGCTGATATAGAGACATATCCACAATTACGAGTGTGTTATTGTTTTTATACAACAGTTCGATGGCACAAGTGTGTGAATAAATAAGAAACAACAATGGAGTGTCTTTAAAAACCCTGTTTTGTGCGGAACTACTTCCTTCCGCTACAGATTCAAATCTTAAACTGACAGTTTAAAAGATGAGCCCAAGCCTCCGTTACTAATTCTAACGGCTGTTTCACACTAAAAGCGTGAGCAGTGCGCGAGTTTCACGTCAGCATAACTACACCGTCACTGCAGCTGCAGAAGCGCGAGTGTATTCACACTGGAAGCGTTTGTACAGCGTCAAAGCAGCGGCTCCAACGCTACATATAATGCTTACTTATATCATATAAGTGAGTATTTCTTTATAAAGACAACTAGACTATATTTGTTTTTAGAAGTTGGTCATTTATAAACTTGATAGTCTTGAAAGTTTGTTAACATGGGGAGGTGTAGGCTACAATATTCGCATGTAAATGGTAAACAACAAACACAACGAGGAAAACAGCTCCGATCATGTCGATCCGATATGTTTACAAGACAGCAGACAAGAAAACTCTGCAGAAAATGATTTGGGTAGTGTTACAGCCTATATATGCTACCTGTCTGTGTATTACAAAAGAAAGTTTATATATTATATATTCTGGTTAGCTTACATTTTTTATAATACATTAAACCTAGACTGAGTAATTAAAAACAAGTTTAAATGGGTAAATCTTCTATAAATACTTTGATTCTTTATTTTATTTTCGGATATACTACAGTTCTTGTTAAAACCCACTAGACATGCTTACTCTGTGCATTTTGAGCACTTTTGTGTGAAATCATATTTATTTTGTCCATCAAAAGTGTGATTTCTCTTTAATTGAGCGTCAGCATTGCAGCAAAAATAGACTCTGCAGCGAAACCCCCGCTTCACTGCTGCTCAAGCGACGCTCCTGCTTGATGCTCAAGCGCTGCTCCTGCTGCCGGTGTGAATGCACTCATTGGTTAACATGCACGCCGGAAAAAATACGCACTGCTCACGCGCCGCTCAAGCTTGCAGTGTAAAGCGGCCGTAAAACGTCAAAACGAATACAGTCAAAACTGTAAAAAGAATTCTAGACCTAGCAACAAAGAAACGCAGAGTTTCTTCATTGAAGCATTTTGCATTAGGTAGAGCAGAGTATTATGAGAGAAATCGAATAAGCGAATGTATTACCTGCATCTGATATAGAATTTATTCTTTAGGTCAATCTTATATTCATAATAAAAAAATCTGTTTGAATGTCCACTGAGGAAATATCTTTGTCTTAGTATCCTTTTAACAGTTAACCCTCGGAACCAGATGAACGCGCCCGCGCGTTTTGCTGGATTGTTCCTCATGACAGTGTAAAACAACTTAAAATACTCTATTTTTAGTTAAGCAAAACAAATGTGTTTATATCTGAGAGCCTTTTATACACACACTTAACTGCAGACACTGAAATGACATACACTGTGTGGTACAGTACAAATATTTTGAGTGTCCCTTATAAAGAACCACGATTATCTCTTATTTTTGTTGCACTTTTTGTCCTTCGTTGTGTATATTTGGATTATGTTGTGCTGTAAATAAATGCAAACAATTCAAAAAGCCATTCTTTTAATCTCTTCACATTCTTTGTTCTAGTTCCCTCACAGTCCCATTCAGCTGATAGGGCCATCAGGGGAGTGTCTTTGTCTTTCTCAGGTGTGAAAAACATCAATATTCATGATGATTCACGCCCTCCCCGCATAAGCCTTCCTGACACAAAACGTGCCTTACAAATTTTAAATCAGTATATTTTTTATGTGAATGAGTGGCCAGAGTGATTTTTACATCATCTTGAAGCAAAAATTCTAGCCTACGTGATCCAAAAGTCTTGTGAACAAATATTCAGTATGGGTTTTATGGCCTTATTTCAGTGACTTAATTTTAAAAAAAAATTCACAAACCACGTATAAAGGTAATTTTCTCAAAACTACAAACTTTTAAATATACGCTGCTCACATATTATTGTAGCAGAGTTTGTGCTGAATACAGTGTAATCAGACTTTAGCCATGAAAATTTTACAAGTAACAGAAATAAGCTCAAATGTCAGGGCATGTCAAAACACCTCCAGGGCCCAGAAAACAGCTCAGGGCTCAGAGGGTTAAAGGGCATATTGCATGTTAATTTTATTTTTCAAAATGAATATATAACCTTGTATGAAAATACCATATGAAAAGTTAATGTAGGATTTTTTTTTACATTGCGTCATTTTATGAGTTGTTTGCCGGGCTCTGCAATGGCTCAGTGCAGAGTAGGTTGGTATTCAGTAGGAGTCAGTGTTTTCTGTAATTTTTATAATTTTTAATTTGTCATCGTCATGGTAAATTAATGTTTGTGGAGGTTGCACAAACTCTAGCCTGTCAGGACATCGAGTCCACAGGTTTAACAAGAAAAAGGATGGTGATATCTTCCGTGCCTGGGTGGCGTTTTGTGCAGGTGAAGAGACGGGACTTCACTTCTGCATCTGCTTCGAAAAACCATGCGAAAAACCATGCAGTGGTATGAGTGTTCGTGATGAGAAACCACTAACGTTATATTATGTAACGTTAGTGTGGACGGATATTAACGAGTGTGACATACGCTTGGTCAAAGCTTATTAGTTCTCCTCACAACACAACAATTTGTCTCTGACTGCTGTTCTGTCTAATCCTGGCCGCATAGCAGGCTCATAATTGTATGGCTGTGGTCTGTCATATGAATATGAATAAACATTTACAATTTCCTCAGCATCTGAAGTCTGAACTGTCATTACATTCCATTGTTTTCCTATTGTTGAAATTGGCACTCCCTCCCGTTAAGTCACTTCCGTTTTGGCATTTTCAGAAATTCTCACAAAAACAACCCCAGAAGCCATAGTAGCATATTTACAAGTATATTTTAAAGAAAATCTAGTTCCTTGTTTACATCCTTGTTTTAGTCCCTTTCAATATAAAATGCTTTGCTACTGACCAGTGGCATAGGTAGGGGAGGGGCCATAGGGACACTTGCCCCCCCTGAAAACTGATTGGCCCCCCAGTGTGCCCCCACCCTTCTACTGTCACTCAAAAATTCAAATCAATCTTTCGGCTTGCATTTGAATAATTAGCGATTCTACGATGCTTCTCAACAACTGGGACTAAGAATAGCAGGCAGCTGTTAGTGTTTTCCAATGAAAAAAAGCATATGGCCAGGTTTGATGTTAGCTCATAGACCAAGATAATGCTAATCATTACAATGCTCTGTGGCTGAATGTAATGCATAATAACACAATCAGGGTTCTCTTTCATAGGTTCACTCAACGCTGCGTAGCTATGACGCAATGGGGAACGACCTCTGGGTTGCCGATTGTCTGAAGCCATTATAGAATCATGCTAATTCATTGGCTGATGGTGCGGGCGCCCCCCTAACGCTTTTACGTCGTCGTATTATACTGGTGCGCACGCCATCTGCTCCTCAGATTTCTCTGCCTTCACGAAGCGGCCATTTCTAGCCCTTGGGTTTCGTTTTTTCTGGCCCAAAAATACTGGATTTCGTGCAACTTTCGTCATCAGTACTTTAGCGACTGCGGATAGTGGAACTTGGTTCTCCTTGCGGTGAAGTGCCATTGAATTTCGTCGCTTTATTGCGAGTGACGACCCTCACAGTAAGTGTGTTAAATGTTTGGGTTTTTCCACACACGCGCGAGGCGTTTCAGGGCATTTCTAAGTGCAAATTCTGTGACAATCTCCTTCTCAAAACCCTCCGCTCTAGGCTCGCGTTTTTTGAGAAGGAGGCGAACCCTGCGGTGAACCCCGTGGCGAACCCCGCGAGTCACAGTCGTCTAAACTCGACGAGAGGTTTTTAAGTGGTCCTAATTCGAGGGCAGCGCGGAGAAAGCTGCCCTTTTTCAGCGATCTGCATAGCGAAATCTCCAGATCCTGGAAGCAGCCTTTCTCCGCCCGCTTGACTAACGTGGCAGCCACTGACTTCATCAACCTCGTTGGTTCTGTGGAGCAGGGCTATTCCGCCATCCTTGCGGTCGAAGACACGCTGGCCGCACACCTCTCTCCTTCTTCGGCTCCTTCGTGGAAGTCTCGCCCTCTCCTTCCCACTAAACCCTGTAGGACTACTTCCACTCTTATCGGGAAGTCCTACACTTCAGCCGGTCAGGCAGGCATGGCCTTTCATACTACAGCCATCCTCCAAGCTTACCAGGCGGATGTTTTGAAGGAAATGGACAAGGGCGGCGGCTTGAAACCAGAAGCGGTCACAGATTTGGCCTTAAGAGCCACCAAACACACTGCTCGCGCCATAGGACGTTCCATGGCGGGCGCGGTGGCGGCAGAGCGCCACCTGTGGCTCAACCTCACGGAAATCTGTGACAAGGAGAAGGTCTTCCTACTGGACGCCCCAGTTTCTCAGTCTGGACTGTTTGGGGAGGCGGTCAACACAGTGGTTGAAAAATGTTGAGCCGCCAAGTCCCAGTCAGCTGCTTTCAAGCAGTTTATGCCCAGGAGGGTTAGAGACTCCTCTAACCCCTCCCCCTCTCATTTCAGAGAGCGTCCCTTTCATAAGAAGGAGTTCTCTGGTAGGAGGAGCGACCAGGGTCCTCCCCCACCCACCACGATCTGGGGAGCTCGCGGTCACCCATTTCCTCGCCAGCGACCTCATAGGTGCCTTGATCCAAAGCGGCCCAGCAAACCCTCCGCTCCAGCTCCTTCGAGTCGCTCCTGACCCTCAGGTCAGAAAAAGGAGAGCTCCCCCCTACATTCGAGGTTGGGTCAGACCGCACAAGCGTTTCTGCCTGCCTCTTGCCAGCTCTCCTCATACAGCCCTGTCACTTTCGCCGCCCAGTGCGTTTCGAAGTGCAGAGCTGGTTCGACCTCCACCCCCTCCGGCGCTGAAGGAAGGAGACGCGTCATGCTTTCTCCCCTCACGTCCGATTGGCTTGCTATCTGCCGCTCGCTTAGACAGAGACACGTTCGGCTTTCTCCAGGAGCTGTTAGGACCTACTCTTCCCACTCAGACCATGACATCTTCCACTCCGCATCAGGACGCCAAACGCTTTCCTTCACGATTGACCATGCCTCCCCTCACGGATCAGCTCGACACCCTAACACAGGTATGTCCACTGCACCTCAGCACTCCGCTTCCTGTCACATTTCTTTCACGAGTTGAACCGTCTGCCAGGGGTATCACCTTGGATCCTCTGCACAGTTTACTCCAGGTACACGCTTCAGTTCTGTCGCAAACAGAATAATAATATATTTCTTTATATTATTATTTCTTATTATGTAGTGTAAAACTGAGACAAATATAGGTTTGAGTCCCCTTTAAAGTTGAGGTACAATGCACAGACTTTTTATTTGTTCAATTTGCACACTAAATATGTGTTGGAGCTCTTAATTGTGAACTCTCAAAGTGCACCAGATTGATGAATTTAACATTAAAATGTACAAAATTTTCCTACGGGGGGAATGCCCCCGGACCCCCCTAGAGAGACAGAGGTCCTTCCACCACAGTTTCATTAAATCCTATGGGAAACACTGAATGCCATTATAATAACTTATTAATGTTTATCACTGAATTTAAAGCTTACTGAACTTTAAATGATTTGGATATCTGCAGTTATACATATAAATACACAACACAACATTTGGCCCCCCTGTATTCATTGTGGCCCCTCTTGTGCCCCCCAGTTGAAAAAAAGTCTTTGTGTAATAATGTAACTTTCACTGAAGTAAAAATCACAAATCACTAACAGAGACGGAATAATAAAAAACAAATATTATTTAACAATATAACAATAATTAAATATTATAACAATAATATTTAAATGAACAGTAATAGCCATTATAAACGTATACGATGTTTGTACGAAATAAATACAAGCAAAAACATCTGTAAAAAGTACAAAGCAGTGCTCTAGTTAGTACAGGATTTAAGTTAAATAAAAAATATAAAGTTACTGTATGAAACTTAACTTTGCCCTCAGACAAATTGATTTGCTCTGGAAAAAGTGATAGCTGTTCTCAGCGGGTACATAAGTGCTCAACTGCTTGGAGCTCACATCTCTGACAAAATGTCTAAACTCATTTTCAAATAGGTGCTATGTTTATATATAAATCGCATAAACAACTACATTCTAGCCTAAAAATAAAAACTACACTCACCTAAAGGATTATTAGGAACACCATACTAATACTGTGTTTGACCCCCTTTCGCCTTCAGAACTGCCTTAATTCTATGTGGCATTGATTCAACAAGGTGCTGAAAGCATTCTTTAGAAATGTTGGCCCATATTGATAGGATAGCATCTTGCAGTTGATGGAGATTTGTGGGATGCACATCCAGGGCACGAAGCTCCCGTTCCACCACATCCCAAAGATGCTCTATTGGGTTGAGATCTGGTGACTGTGGGGGCCATTTTAGTACAGTGAACTCATTGTCATGTTCAAGAAACCAATTTGAAATGATTCGAGCTTTGTGACATGGTGCATTATCCTGCTGGAAGTAGCCATCAGAGGATGGGTACATGGTGGTCATAAAGGGATAGACATGGTCAGAAACAATGCTCAGGTAGGCCGTGGCATTTAAACGATGCCCAATTGGCACTAAGGGCCTAAAGTGTGCCAAGAAAACATCCCCCACACCATTACACCACCACCACCAGCCTGCACAGTGGTAACAAGGCATGATGGATCCATGTTCTCATTCTGTTTACGCCAAATTCTGACTCTACCATCTGAATGTCTCAACAGAAATCCAGACTCATCAGACCAGGCAACATTTTTCCAGTCTTCAACTGTCCAATTTTGGTGAGCTCGTGCAAATTGTAGCCTCTTTTTCCGGTGGGGTCTTCTGCTGTTGTAGCCCATCCGCCTCAAGGTTGTGCGTTTTGTGGCTTCACAAATGCTTTGCTGCATACCTCGGTTGTAACGAGTGGTTATTTCAGTCAAAGTTGCTCTTCTATCAGCTTGAATCAGTCGGCCCATTCTCCTCTGACCTCTAGCATCAACAAGGCATTTTCGCCCACAGGACTGCCGCATACTGGATGTTTTTCCCTTTTCACACCATTCTTTGTAAACTCTAGAAATGGTTTTGCGTGAAAATCCCAGTAACTGAGCAGATTGTGAAATACTCAGACCGGCCCGTCTGGCACCAACAACCATGCCACGCTCAAAATTGCTTAAATCACCTTTCTTTCCCATTCTGACATTCAGTTTGGAGTTCAGGAGATTGTCTTGACCAGGACCACACCCCTAAATGCATCGAAGCAACTGCCATGTGATTGGTTGATTAGATAATTGCATTAATGAGAAATTGAACAGGTGTTCCTAATAATCCTTTAGGTGAGTGTACATTCTGTGACACAATAACAGTGGTATTTGTTAAATTATAGTGGGTTTACTCCTCCGCCGTTGATGCTGACTATGAGAAATGCCTGCACTATAGATCCAGCAGTAACAAGCGGAGTGATACAAATTATGAAACGGTTCCCGTGAGTTATTAATAGAATACTGCATGGCTGGAAAATTGTCTCAGCCAATCAGATTCTAGAACCAGAACTAACTGTTGAATAAATATACAGCATATAATCCTCTTAAATCCCTAATGCTAAGTATAAGCAATAATATAAAAATATGTATCTTTCATCCTTTGACTGAAAATGCACGGCTTTTGAACCATCTGTAGGTTTGTGATGTAATATAACAGGTAGAACTGGTATAAGCATCCATCCACTGCCTTTTTGTGGGCAGGGAGGTGTAACGGAGCAGCCCAGGAGGGATGAAGTTCATGAATAAGTAAAGGGGAAAATACAATGCCACTCTGATTTCATGGTCGCTCCCCGTGTCCCAGCTCTTCCTTGAGACTCAGCACATTTCTGCCTATCCTCCCAGGATGATCAAAACACATTCTAATTAGCACCGCCCTTGATGGAGGTGGATGGAAATGGATGAGACAGGAAAGTCGAGAGCTCCTCTGCCCATAGGGAAGCTCGGCCTGGGGAGGTAGGCCATGACCGCTTCTGACCTTTACCTGGGCAACATATTTTTTACAGGCCGACTAGCACAGAGGTATTAAGGGATGCAATCATGTGTGTCAGGAAGCAGAGGCTAGTCAACATGGGATTGCTAGCACATATCTCCTATTCACACAGATTTTTTTAAAAGCGAAAACCTGGATTATGTTGCTGAGGTGCATAAAATATTTAACACGTTATAAACAAAACCCCTTACGTGGCTCTGCACTGCCAGGAGAGATGAAGAATTGCCGTCACGATTATCTTGAAGGAAAATGTCAGGTCAAATCAAAATTGACATCAAAATTGCCTTCTACAACACCCCTTGAGCAATGGATAGATTACATACAGTGAGAATTGAACAAGACTGGAGGGGATGAAAATAAATAAATGCAGACGGAGATAGTAAAAGCATGTAAGACAAACATCCTTCTGAATCATATTAACAGACTCAAGCAAATGCCAAATTGTGACTAAGCTTAAAGGATACACGATTATTTAAGATGATGCAATTCACATTGATCAGCTAATAGTTGCTGCTTCAGTTTAAATTTGTCAAGACAGTATTCGGAATTGCCATTAAGATTACAATGATACAATATGGGGCAGTTAGCTTTGGACAAAAAGTGAAGTATTGTGTAATGTGATTAAAGTTGAGGTCAGATCAGAAGGGCTCAAACATAAGGATGGCCTGCTGGCCCATAGCCAGTTGACAGAATTGTCACATGCCCTATTTGGCCAGTGCATTGCTCTACATTGTGCATTTTTTATACTGAACATTGCCGCTGCCAATTGTGTGATTTCAAACCAAGCTGGCAAACATAATTAGGTTTTGTTGAAGTGGCAATAATGACTTGTGACAGTTATCCTCAAAATGTGTCAGGTAGAATGCATTGAAAATTGTAACCTAATCAGGAATGTTTTGCATTCCTATCAATTTCCAGCTGTCATCATCACTGGATAATTTACAGCTAAGCATTACTACAAAATAATTGTAATTACTTGCATTTAAATGCAATCATGCAATTATGCATTTAAACACACACACCTATACATTTATATATGTATATACATAAAACCCTACATGAATGTGGCTACTGTTGGAGCACATCTGATCGGTATTGGATGATAAAAGCAATTATTTTAACTATCAACTACTGGCTGATTGTTTAAAAACAGCCGATGATCAGGGCCGATTATAACATCAATTAAAAAGGGGAGGAAAAACATGTCAGACTGCGACTCATACCGTGTGTGAAGAAAATCTCTATTTGTTTCACTGAACCACTCGATATTTAAGCCAGGGTAGACAGGTCCGCGGTTTTTCCCTACACCAAACATTATTTGCAGTGCAACTCCCAAGCCAATAATCACAGATAACTTTGTGCTTTGTTACTTCTGATAAAGTCAGCTGTAAAATTCTCTCCATTTTATCGATATATTCAAACAATAAATGGCGTTTTGACGCTCATAAATAAAAAAAAGAAAGAAAAGAAACTTACTGTTAAGCCCTGATCTGACAAAAGATTTTTGACTTCCTTTATCTCAGACTCTTTCTCTTTCTTCTCCACTATTTTTGTGGAGATTTAAAGGTTTGGGACTGACGGAAAAGTATTCTGCAGTCACCAATCAAGGCAGAACTGAAGGGAGACAATAACTTTCTCAAGCAAATCAGGCAGAACTGATTGCACTTTTCAATCAAGTATATTAAGAGTGCCAGTTCCAACATTTGTAGATGGATATGTGATTACTGAATGTGTGTGCGCATCCTTTTGGAACAAATCTTGATGCAACAGGAAGAAATCACCTGATTTGGTCTTCACTCGTGTGTGTCGGGGCAAAGTACACAACCTGAGAGATCCTGTAAGAGCATGGGACGTGTGATAAGAGGGTTAGCAGAGCTACATACATTCAGAAGACCATGAGAAGATCCCGGTGTATGATCAGAGTGTCTACGCTTTGCACAAACCTCAAACAGCAGGGTGTAGAGCCGTGTGCTCCTGTGGGCACAGGCGGACTGGGACAGCATAGGGTTTGCAGTGCACCAGTGCTCTTGTGTTCTGGTGTGCAACTCTGCCCGTCTAAAAAGCTGCTTTGATGGGGAGAAAGGGATATGGTGGGGGAAGTATTATTCTTAAGAGACAGCATAAATATATACTGTTATATATTCTGAAAGCCCAAAGGTTAACTGAGCAGCAGAGAGTAGGGTGGAAAACAAAACTTAAGAAAAGAGAGGTAGCAGGAATTACAGAGCATGAATGGTGTCTAAACGTGGCTCAGGGTTAAGGTGAACTGTGCTACTATGTTAAAAGAAGAAACAGATTCATGTTCTCTCAACACTCTGACATGAACAGAAAGGTCTCAAAAAAGATAATTAGCCAAAGCTGAATTATTTATTCATGACTTCCTCAACACTTAAACAGGTGGGACATCTGTATGCATTACATGTAAGATCACCAGCTAAGGCCTAATAAATTGCCTTCAGAAAAGAAAAGAAAACTTTTTATATTTCTATTTATTATATATATATATATATATATATATATATATATATGAATATGCCGTTAAGCATAATGATGGCTTTGATGGACATTAACAGTCAGAAGTTAATATTTACAGTACATACAATTAATTACATTTATAGCCAAGTTAATTGAAATATACTTAACAAAATTCATAGGATTAATTATTAACAAATATAAAGCAGGGTGACATTTCTTGCTGTAACATTCTCACTCTAATGAACTAAATCAGAGCCAGGAACTGCTTAACTGTCATTCTAAATTAGATAAAGACCACGGACAAAGAACTCATTCTCTTTGAAATGTCTCTCTACAAAGCATTAGTTTGTGAATTCTTTCAGCCATCTACCTTGACATAGATACCGCTGGTCTATTCATCAGTGACCGCATCCTTCACAACAAAGCAGTAAATTAGTTTTATTAGATTAGATAAGCAATTAGGCAACTAACAAAGTAAATAAAGCACAAGGGCTTCAACCAAACAGTTCTAAATGGAATTAAATACAAATTAGCTTATTGACAGGAGAAATTACACCACTGCCAGGATATGCAAGCCTGTATTTTTCCTCTCATGGAGACGAACAGAGACAGACATTGCATGTGGCAATAATACAGAAGATTATTGCATTCACAGAGGGTCTTCATTTCCAAATCTGTTCGAAATGAATGAGAGTTAAGAAACCAGATATTTAAATTCACTGAAATCTCTCTCAGCATAGTAGGAAGCACTAAAGCTCTTAATCGCTGCAAGCCATAATAAGAATCCATTCCACAATGTCAGAATGGCTGTGTGAGACTATGCCACCATCCCTGTTAAGCTACCTCCCCATTTAGACTCTTAACCTTTCCTGTCGGCCATACTGTGGAGCATATGGGCCCCTTGCGCTTCATTATAGTTCCTTCATCAACCCTCAGAACTGCTCTACACCATTCTAATGAAACTTGTCTATTCATAGTAATGGAAAAGGCTGGATTTACACATGGCAAAAGGATTAATAAAGGCTCTGTGGCCATTAACTAGTTTTATTTCATTTTCTGCAAAAGCTCTAATTATAGTCCGTGGGGCCAATTGTGTCCAGTCTCCTGGGTTGATCTTAGTAACATTAGTTCATCTAATTCAAGCCATAAAAAGCCTCAAAGCTCACGGCTTAAAAGAAGACCACAGGAGAAAACCAATAAAGGATTTGACGAACACCATAAAGCAGTGTGATTTAGTTAGACTGAGTGAGGTATCTAATGTATATGAGGGTAAATATCTCAAGGTCACACCCGACAGAGCCCTATATTTTTCCAAAGGACACAGCTGATATCTGCCGATGAGGGGTGATAATGTCTTCACAAACCAAAGCTGGTTGTTCAATTAACAAGGCTTAACACATTTAAAGGGAAATCTGCTTGATTGAACATGATAACAGCTTATGGGAGGGAAGAAATAAAGGATAGACTCCTGGATCAAAATAAAGCGCATCTTTATCTAGCCTGAAACAATCATGCAGCTAAACCGAATTACATGGCATTACTGCAGTCTTCCAAACTGACACTAATAATGCCATCACAAACATGCCAGAAAATTGAGTAATTTTACAGAAATATTAAGTTGTGCATTTCCAGCAAACAGACTGAATAGGTAGAATGAATTGAATTCTTGATAACAATCACTTTATTTTAGAACTCTCTGTGCTGAATGGACACTCTGTATTCAACTTAAGTACAGCATTTGTAGTGACTTTTATGAACTTTCTTAACTTTGCTGTTAAAAAAAACACTGGATCACCAAGGATAACACTCTAATCTAAGACTGACTGGTATGCATTGTTTGGAAAAAAATAATCTCATATGATTAATTTTCATTATGTCAAACACTGCAACTGTATTAGTGTCTTGATATAAATTGAGGTTTGTTATTAGTCTTGTAATATACTACACAATACTGCTAAGATCATAAATGCAAATGTATTGAGACAAAGCATAATTTATATTTAAAACTATTATATTGGCTCCACTTGATAATTTACAATAATAATGATAATAATAATAACTCTTTACCCTTGCTGGCACTTTCAACATGCTCAAGCTCATCAGGGAACTTCAGGACCTCAGGATACTTTTCTTCACATTTCTCGGCCAGGAAATGCAGAAGAGTTGTATTCTGGTCTGCTGACTTTGTGTCACGAAGCTGCAAAGAAAAGATTGAGAAATTAGTTATGAAATTGCATTGAGTTGCACTTAATATGGTCATTTTTAATGATTAACCATTTAAAAGTAAACTGAAACCATTA
Source organism: Rhinogobio ventralis (assembly GCA_039654625.1). Classification (NCBI taxonomy): domain Eukaryota; kingdom Metazoa; phylum Chordata; class Actinopteri; order Cypriniformes; family Gobionidae; genus Rhinogobio; species Rhinogobio ventralis. Next base: position 22,243,065 of record CM077198.1, on the reverse strand, counting down.
AATATTTCAGCTGAATGAAGGCCTGTCATACCCACTGAGCAACATGTTTTCAGTTAAACCAAAGGAGGATTGCATGATATATGTATGCGGCGAGAGCTCTTCAAGGTGTTTGCACAGAAATCTGACAAATAGGTGTGTCAATAAAGTTGAAATTGGCTGGAGCAGAGTGCACAGAGGCATATTTTTCCCTGTTTACTTATTTACCAAGTTTAATTTGAAAAGGAGCTTTCTCCCCCAAACCACAACCGTTCTTTGTACAAGATTAAGGTGACATGAACGAAATGAAATATTTAGATCAATACACACTGTTCACACTCTTGCTGCGGGTATCTGAAGTGATGTGGTGCAGGGCTAATCATCTACAGCTGAACAACTCCAAGACCAAAAAGATGGTAGTGGACTTTCGGAGGCTCAGACCGCACCTGCAACCTATCTCCGTAGAGGGGGTCGATATTGAGGTTGTGAGGACCTATAAATATCTGGGACTACTGCTTGATGATAAGTTGGTCTGGTCTGAAAGTGTTGACTACCTCTACAGGAAGGGACAGAGCAGACTATATTTTTTGAGGAGGCTGGCGTCTTTTAACATTTGCCAGAGACTGCTGGTGATGTTTTACCAATCAGTTGTGGCCAGCGTCCTCTTCTATGCTGTGGTATGCTGGGAGGGGGGGCATTAAGAAGAGGGATGCTATGCGGCTGGACAAGCTGGTCAGTGAGGCTGGCAATGTGGTTGGTATACAGCCGGTCGATCTTTTTCCTATTTAGCACCTAAAATCTGGAACAGTCTTCCTAGCATTGTTCGGGAAGCAGACACACTGTCAGTTTAAATCTAGACTAAAAACACATCTCTACTATGGCATACACATAGAACATTATCAATGTATTATTCAAATCAGTTAAATGATTGTTTTAGGCTGCATTAACTAGGTCAGCCAGAACCGGGAACACTTCCCATAACACCTGATGTACTCGTTACATCATAAGAAGAATGGCATCTACACTAATGTTAGTCTCTCTGTTTATCCCGAGGTTTACTGCAGTCAGACGGATCCGGGCCATATCCAGATCAGATGGTGGACCTGCGCCTAGACATGACCAACGCATCCCTGATATGTCTGAAGAGACTGTGTCAATTAAACTCCATCCTGTAAATGCCGCATCGACACGACATCCTCATTAAACCCGTAACCAGCGTGACGACTGACCTGACCTGTAATGTTGCCAGAATCATAATCATACACTGTTTGTTTGTTGGCCAGAGGAGAACTGGCACCCCGACTGAGCCTGGTTTCTCCCAAGGTTTTTTTCTCCATTGTGGCCCCTGAAGGAGTTTTGGTTCCTTGCCACTGTCACCTTTGGCTTCTGGCTTGCTCAGTTGGGGACACTAAACTTTCAACTATATTACTGATCTGCCCGCATTGACACTATATGATAATTGAAATTAGCTGGATGACATCACCTTTTTCTCCAGAGCGGCTGTACAGCGAAATCAAATTCTGTTGCATTCTTTTCCTGTTATCACTGTGAAGCTGCTTTGAAACAATCAGCTTATAAATATATAAATAAAGGTGACTGGATCCCCTCATGTCAGTGGTTGAGAAAAGGACTCTTAAGAAACTCTTATCTATCATAGATAATGCCCATCACCCTCTATTTAGCACAATCTCTAGGCAGAAGTTGTCTTGTGTTGTGTATGCGATACTGGATGCTTTGAATTTCCTTCGGGATTAATACAGTATCAATCAATCAATCAATCAATCAATCAATCAATCAATCAATCAATAAAGTGCCAGAATTTCATCTTAAGAATCTTTCTCAATCCATATCAAGGATCAGATAAACAGGACCAGAGTTAACCAACCTACATTAACCCAGCTAGTCAAATAAAACTAAACTACACTACAGAAATAAAAGCTTTTTGGTTAGAATAACAGCTTAAAATTAAAAAGAAGAGTCCGACATTTAAAACGCACTACCCTGCAGAAACCGATTCCCACAGAAAAGGCACATGCTGTTTTTATACAGAAAGAACCAAGTTCCCTTGGTGACATAAATCTATTGCTTGAGAACTATAAATGATAAACCAAACATGTAGCCATGTTGCTCTTTCTCTCCCTCTCTCCTTCATTTGGAGGGCCATGGCTGCAGGCCCACATTAAGCAGTGCACTGGGGCTGGGTGACCTCTTCACCCTCTCAGACTCAAACAGATTGTTTGCTGTCAAGCCTAGACTCCAGGAAGGCTGCTTTCACACAGAAGATGGCTGCTGAGTCCCGCAGCAGAGCCGGGGAAGGCAGAATGAATCCTCAAGCTGGACTGCACAGCAGATGTGATATTAACCTTTACACAAACTGATGGCAAACTTACGACAGCTGGCACACTTCCCCGCTACACATAATGTCTCCCATAGATTTTCTCTTCCAAAATGTCTCTGTGGATACAGGGGTGAAGAATTGGTTTTCTGCTGGAAAAATGTGGCAGGTACAATGAGGTAAATTAATAAATGGATGCAGTCTTTAGCCTCTTTTCTCTTCATAAATTGTAATGGGTGTGTTTGTCTAAAAAAAAAAAAAAAATAAGACAGGAGCATCAGACCAAATGTAATATAAAAGTCAAAAGAAAACAAATATCAGGCATTACAACAACACAGATCGCATTATTTAAGATCACATTAGTGTGATTATTTAAAGGTGAAACAGAAGACTTTTCATAAAACTGCAAAAATTGCTTATTTATATATACAGTCAAACCAAAAATTTATTCAGACACCTTCAACATTTTCTCACATCATCACAGTTTATTTGCTATAGTTTAGAAAATGGTAATAAAATATGACAAGTGTGTTAAACTGTGTCAGAACAAATTCATCTTGATAATGTCAGATAACTTTGAAGGTATGTAATGGATTACAATCAACCAATCAGCTGTCAGCTGTTAAATTTAAGTACACAATTAGATAATAAATAATAGAATTTAGGTCAACCAATTACCAAGAAATGCTTAATTTCGTTCAGTCTGTGGTATAAAAGGTCACATTAGCAATTCAAGAAAAAAACACTTAAGCAAAACATGGTCAGGTCAAAGTGTCTGAATAATTTTGGTCCCACATTTCTATCCATTTTAATGTATGAAGAATTTTTGGGTATAACATGTCACAGTTTACTTTATTTTGCTATCCTCACTCACATAAATGAACTATAGTGTCATGCACCCACTAGTAAAAAATTATATCTGGTGTCTGAATAATTTTCACAACTTATTAAAAAACAATGTTTAATAATTAAATTAAATAAAACAAAGTTGTGGTAGCTTCTCAAAAATAAAATATAAAATAAAATGTATGGAGTAGAGAAATACTTATAGACCACGATCAGAAATTTTGTCTATTGAAAAGCAACAATCTGTCCATCCAAAGGTAATAATTCCCTTACTCCACTGCACAATCCCGTCAGTCATCTAAGAGTTCACCAGATTGAGAAAGTGCTTACAGTTTTGCTTGTAAAAGTGAGGGTGGAAAGCGGTCATGTACTTCTAACTAACACCTAACACATCTGACCATCAGGCTGCCAAAGTTGACCGAATCCCTCACCGACCAGCTGCTGGGTCATGAGTGGATGCTGATGTTTCATTTAATAGCACACAGAGATGAGATAAGCCTCCTCTGCTGAACAGCTGACAAGAGTCTCTCTCCCCTGCTGCATTCCATTACTGCCCATCCCATGTACGTGGCCGTCTTCCCTAATGATCTGGGATTACTTAAATGATATGCACACCAAAGGATTCATTTATCATTTTGAAATGCAAACAAAGGCGATATATTAATCTAAGCACATTGTGACGTATAATTACCTATTCAAAGGGGTCTCAGAGATCAATAAAGCTTTTAGCCCTGCAAGGCCTTTGTATCCTTTTCAAAGTGAGAAAGCCTTCCAGAGATTATAAAGCAATTGTTTCCAGGTAGGATGAATTGCTGTGAGCTCAGACTAGAGAAGTCACAATTGATTAGTCCATTAGGAAAGCATAATTTAGCCCCTTGCTTTACATCCCGTTTAGTTGTATTTATCTATTTATCGGGGAGCACGATTGCACACTTTTCTGCATCGTCCATCCTAGACAATCTGAGTAAAAAGTCCAGCAAATAATCTGTGAATTATTATTGGAATTTCCTGTGGAGTGTTTTCATTCGAAAATGCCACTGTGTTCCAGCATCCATTAGATAAATCACTTCCAATTTCTCCCTGAGAGATTGGCAATAAATGAGAGCAGACATAGAAACATGCCTCAGCTGCAATCTCCAATATAATACAACACACGCAGCACCTTACAGAGTCTCGCTGGTAAAGATGAAAAAAAAAAAAAAAAAAAAACATAAAACCAGATCCTAAATGCTGGTTTATTTTCTTCCAGAATGACCCTTTCTTCTACGCAGCTGGCTGCCTAAAATCAATATTGGTTTACAAGAATCGGAACAAAAAACAGAGCACGGAAAAACAACAAGAAATCTAAGCAAACAAAAATGGAGTTCTTTTTTTTTTCTTTTCACTTTTAGAGACACTGCGCTTGCACGGCCTTCATGAGGAGTACAACGTTTGCTGCCATTGCTGTGGAAGCTGTTGCTTTGTGCACATTAGTAACGCTTATCTGACCGGCAGCGTGTGCACATTCCAGAGTAAATACATGCTGAATTTAAAGTAAATTCCTTTGCAAATTATCTCCAGTTTGATCTACCGCCGCCTTCCTGCGTGTGAATTAAAAAACACACGATAGTTAAGGTGGAAGTAATTGTGAAAGCTCCGGTGCAGATATCAAAACAGGGCCAGTTGCTTTTGCACTGCCGACACTGCATCCGAATCCTAATGTTGTTTTCTTTATTTAAACAGAATTAAGTTTTGCACCCGCTCAGCCACAGGGTGTTTACCAATCAGCCCGCACTGAGCCGCTAACGCGCAGAACAGCGACAGAGCAGGCGGAGAGATAATGCACTTTAAAGGCATTGCCATCCGACGCTGACGACCTCAGCATGCGTACTGCATGCCTGCCTCCTCTGATTTCCACAGCTATCACAGGAAACAAGCCACGCACAGTCTATGTCTTTTAAGAGGGGAAAAACTCAACCTTAGAAAAAAGAAAAAAATTTCCTTCTAACCTCCTACACGTAAACTAACTTTGTGCTAGTTTTCTTTAATTTCTATTTGAAGTTGTAAATTATAGCACAATGATACTGAGCTATTAATGTCTTCATGATGCACACAATCAGCTTGAAGTGTAGTGCCTTAAATGCTTCATAAATTAAAATATTTGTCTTTATTTTTGTCACCTTCTTTGTTCTATCATTCGCTGTCAGTCATAATGAAAATCACAAGAAACTCTTAACAAGAATAAGTTTCTCAAAAACCCACATAATCAGTTGTTAAACTACAAGTTTCATGCCTAAATCTGCAATGTTTAAAAGAAAAATCACAACCAAGGCAACTTTCAGACTGATGCCGCATATATATATATGTGTGTGTGAAACAAATTAAATACATTTGCAGGCTCATCATCAACCTCTGCAAATAAATTGATTTTGGAATTGAATGAGTTATTCTTATATCAGGTCATTAAAGTGTATCCAATATATATAAAGCTGTTTTGCACCTTGAAACTGTGTGCAATATTACAGTCCTCCAGTGATGTTGAAAGATTTAAGTGGCAGTTATTATTGCCAGACTTTCAGTGCTAATCACATCAGCTTAATGGCCAGTGAAGGGAATACCAAATGAGGGTGAATATGTAATGGCTGCCACAAAATCCGAGGCCGCAATAATTGACATGGACATGCGAGGAACATTATATTGGTCTCATTTTCAATGGACATGTAATAGCAAGGATCAATTCACGAGAGCCCGCATTATGCCCTGAAAATTACCAGCAATCCAACCACAAGGGTTTTCGTGAATGGCATGTTCAATTGATGCTCAATCTTTCTGTGAATAACACATGCAAAAAATTATATTATTTATATATATATATATATTTATTGGCTATACAGCTAGATATCTCACCTTCAGATAATTTGACAATAAAGACACCTTAATGGCACTTGTTGCTATGGACAATGGCTATTATACTTCCTGTAGTGCAAAAGAGCTCACTGCGGATTATAACAAGGTTGGCAGGAGTAAGTTGCAAAAGTCTACCAGTCTTAACCGCTGCCACTCTACATGTGACAAGTAAAAAAAAGAAAAGAAAAATAAATACACCGGAATGAATGACAGGGGCATGTTAAATCAACCTCATGTGAAGAATCACCAAGGGATGGGTGGGTTGCAACGGGAATAGAGAGGGAGGGCAAGCGCGAGCGTCTGCCGGTGTCTCCACGTCAGTGCACCGGCAACTTGTTCCATAATCATTCCCCACTGTGACTGCACTGCTGCTGGAGACGCATGCTGCGAGAGCTAATTAGCACAGCCCTCCACACTGTGTCCGTTCCCCCTCACACACCCCGCAGCCAAGCTTCCCCACATCCCTTTCACACGTGTGGGGATGCAACACGCTCACACTTTCATTAGATGGGGATCAATCATCTGCTCACATTGGGTAATCACAATTTAATTTCATGCATTTCAAATTTTAATTTGTTTATTATTATGCCCCAAACTGTCATTACAGAAAGCTGCTACTGTGCAGGTTTGTTTTCATCTGCCAAGTAAGATCAGCACTATACAGCGAGAAAGAGATAATAAAGACGATCTGGGTACATTTTCTATACAATGAAGAAGTAGAAGTCTGAGGTCTAAGGTTTGCATGATTCAGCTCATGGAAAACGACATAAACAAATGTTCTGTGCCAAAACACACTGCTGGCTACAGAAGCTGTATTTTAAGGCACAATCGCAGGCATGCTCCTGACGCAAAGTGACCCAAAAGGTAGGCAACTTAATTATACTGCCTACTAAGAAACTTTTTTATTTGGCCAAAAATCAATCCCAGAATTTATTGTGGCTAAGGGGGAATAATGAATAGGAGTACAGTAAGGCCAGCTGTACTGTAATGCTGAAAAATTACACATTGCATGATTACATTCTGATCATCAAAAAGAAAAAGAAAAACATAATTCAAGTGATTTCAACAATATCATTCCACTGTGTAGTTATCATCATATCTGATGTGGACTTCCCTATTCCCACATAATTAGAATGATTATTAAAACCTTATAGTTACAGCTACTTTTATAGTTGGCATACTTGGGGTGAATGGCCCTTTAAAATATAGCTTCCAAGGAAGCTCTTAAGGTTCAAAAAAAAAAAGAGAAAGAGAAAAAGAGTATCAAATTAGAGAAGCAATGTATTCTTTGACACGTACCACATCAGTTATGTCAGCTTCTCTGGCAATCTTGTTCGAAATTGTATAATCTAATTTACTTTAAGTTATGATGTTCCACTAATTTTCCAGTCAAGGCACATCCATTTTGTTACTTCCATGCTTCCTTTCTCTTGTTCTTCTATGCCTGTTTGATTATGCTGATGTTCGTTACGTTCCCAGACATAGATGAATAAGGGATTTCACTCAACAATACTGGTTTCAAGAGGGGTTCTTTCAGAGGAGAGGCAAGGGAAAAGATATAGTGAGCAAAGTAAGACATCTTAGAGATGCTTCTATTTAAAAAAAAAAAAACTATATTCAATTTCTATTAAAAGGACAAATAAAAAAATGACAACATAATAACAATAATATTTAATTGAAGCTACAGTACAGTATGTAACAAAATAACAAAATGTTTATCCATCAAAATCCATCTTTACTGTCTTTTAAATATTTACTTTACACAGATACACTTATAATCCTATAGTAATTGCTTATTTTTGAGATCTTTCAGGTATCTTTCATACAAATGTTATTCACTCGTGTGTGTCACTTCATATTCATATTTTTCATATTTTTACACAGAGAAAAGCAGCTCCAGCTGTGGGTAGAATGAAGCAAAAAGTTTGATATGACAATGAAAGAGAAAAATTGACCATGCATCATTAAATCAGGCACACCTCGGTGAATCACAGGGTGGGAAAAAAAGTTTTTTTTTTTTTTTTTTTTGTTAAATAGACAATATACAATATTTTACTACATTTTATCAAGTAATTGTAATATAAAATATATAAATAACATTAATTTAAAAATATTAACTATTTTGAAATATTCAATTGTATATTAAAAATGTAAAATTAATATAAAACTCACAAACTCACACAAAAGTGTTTAACATCCATTGACAAGGCCATCTGTACATTTTAGAACTTAAAAAAAGGGGAATTAACATTAACCAGACAGACCTGCTGATAATCTCATGATGGACAAATATCGACTGATATCGGTGTACATCACTATCAGGTTGTACTATCAAGAGTGGAAGATTCAGGCAGTCATTGTATTGTGGCAGCCTGGCTCTGAACCTTGCGCATGGGGAAGATCAGTCTCAGCAAAGCAGAGACATGATGCTGGATTATGGCAAAAGCAATGAGGCACAACAAGCATCAGGTGGCCCTCATCACATGCTGCCAGCAAGGTTTGTTGTGGTACCTTTTGTCCATCCATTGCTGTCATGAGCCTGGACTTGGGCTGCCAATAAGAAAGCCTAGGCGGCCAATTTGAAAATATAATTTACAAGCACAGCCCACACTGTTGTCAGGATAAGCATGGTGAGTCATAGCCTTCAAAATATTAATTGTGCTAAAGCTATACATTCCTAATTGAATTGTCCCCTCACTTCGATAATACAAAGGGGCTTTTCTGTACTGATACTATAATTTGTATTCAACCAACATTTTAGAAGAATCTCTTTATGAGGATATCAAAAGTTTATGTTTCGAAATTGTTTCTTTTTCCATAGAGGTACAATGTCAGAGTGTCTGAAGGTGCTCAGTCATTTAAAACTGTATTCATAACAAAGATATAAAGAGGGAAAATGATAGAGAAATAAAGAAAGATGGCCTGTCTAGTTCATATACTTGAATGCACCCAATCCGCTAATTTTAATATTCGTTGAAGTATGTTGAGGAGTTCCACAGAATAACAATCAACCTCCATTGAGACATGCGAAAGATATAAATTCTCAAGAACAATTAGCTAATAAGAGACATGAGAGGCAAGGGGGACCAAGAAATCTCAGACCACCTAAAGGACTGTCATCTCTGATTGCTCAATTACACATTTTGCCAAAGGACCTTCAGTTTACAGGCATTGATTGTGCATATATCTTCACTGCAGTATTTTTTTTTTTTTTTGGGGGGGTGTCAAGAAAACTATGGGAAAGTCACACTCCAGCACACAGCAGCTGAGGGGCATGGCAGAAGAAATGCTGACGGGCGACTGGCGTATTTTGCCTACCAATGGCAGACAGCCTGGATTGGAACGGTAGCCAATAGACTAATCTAAAAGCTCAGAGCCTGCCATGAGGCAAGTTTGCTTAGTAAGAATGACAAGTGAAAATCAGAAAGCCTCAGGCTACACCTCTGGCAGTTTTATGGAGGGGAGTGAGGTAGCTCAGGGAGTCCATTTATCCGTGAGCTCACTATCCATTCCATCTGTGAGAAAGACAACCGGCACTGGGAAAATCTCTAACAAGCCGAGAAATTACGAAAATATACTGTGAACATATATGATGGAGAATTCTAAACCTAGTATATTTCACTTTCTTCTGTTAAATCTAGAACTTGCCAACATAAACACTGAAATTACGAAGTGGTGCCAGCTGAACACAACCAATCTGTTTAACAAAGTAAAAACATTGTAGAACTGTTAAAAAAGCCAAAATAAAGGTTCACTCTTCATAAACTCCTCTGACATCTCTACTGGAAAGTATCATGCTTAAACAACCCCAAAAGCAGAGAGCAAATCCAGATTTAATGAATATTATCTGTAATTTAATACCTTTTCATGCTTGTAGCTTTGAAAGGGGCTTTGCTGTTGAGTAAGCCTTTTCCCACATGGTTGATTTCATTTGAAGTTGCCATAATCTTTGTGTGCATTCCTCTGAGTCTACCTTTCCTGAAATATGTCAAATGTTCACTAAAGAAGTTGCTTTTTTTGAAAAGTATATGACAAGGAGTCAAGAATCCACAACAGAAGGTTACTTTCTACACTCACACATACTGTAAGATTAAAGTTAACTGAAGCTTAAAAGAGCAGAGATACTTTGTGTGTCTCTGAGAGATGGTCAAAGGTACTGGATCTCTATAGATGAAAACATGCTTCATCCATGCCCCCCAAAACCAGACATGGCCCAGGCTCTGTTCAAATTTTCATTTGATACACAGGCTCAAAAATGTGCATGCAACAACATATTCAGGATTAAGGTGGACCAGGATTAAGGTGGAATGTTTATGAGTAGTAATTTTAAAAATTTAATTAAATAGCTTGAAGGCAAAGTTCAAGTTACCTATCAAGTTACCCCCTTAATATTTATAGTGGTTGTGGCCCATGCAGAATTGAATAAAAACATTCCTTATCAAATCTTTTTTTTTCTTTCTTCTATAAAACATGTTCTCCGCTGTGTAAAAAAATAGTACATGTACATGCCCAATAAAGTTAACTCTGCTTTACAAAACAATGGGTTTTAAAACTTAAAGTACAGTGCAGTCTACACATTTTAACCACTCTGGCACTGAATATATTTTATACATGTCTGAATGGAGTGACTTCTGTGTTTAGAACTGCAGGAATCCATTGACTTTTTTGCACTGCCTGAAAATTGACATATTTGTCTAATAAGGAGTGAGAAAAGCTAGCTTCTCAATTAACACACTGCAAACTGCTAAACTCACTGGTGTTGGTGACTATGCTTGGCTGTTTCTTTTAAAACACCAGATGTTTAAAGAAAAGCAGGACTTAAACACAACACTTTTTCAAGCCAGTTCTGAGCTAAGAGCAATGTTAACCTGTAAAAAAAAAATACCTTCTGGATTATGCAAAATAGATCTACAGCTGGTACCAAGTGAGACTGTGAGTGTCACGGATCACAGGTCAGCCCACGACCAGCCCTCCCTGGTGAGCTCGTTAGCAAGCTGAGGTCTGCCACATAGGAGGCCATTTACTTGACTGAACTGATTGAGAATGTGGGCATTTCCCTTTGTCCATCAGTAACTGCCTAATCAGTGCTCAAGCGAAAAGCTGTCCGCACTGCAGGCACTTCACTAATGTTCTGTAAATGGTCTGACCAATATGATTGCAATATTACTGAATCATTTGACAGCTCAAATAAAGAAATAACAAAAAGAAAGAAAAGACAGGAGGAAGAAGGAAGTTATGCAATGCTTTATCATTAGATGGCTCAAATGTAAAAAAAAAGGGTTCAAGAAAGAAAGAAAGAAAGAAAGAAAGAAAGAAACACTGATGCAGTAAATCAGCAAGGTGGCAAGGACACAACATGTCTATGAAAGCAAATTTGTATAGACACTTTCATTTTGGTTAACTTGTTTAAAAACGTGTTTATGGCGACACACAGAGAACAGACGATGAGAGCTATAGAGGTCTGACGACAGTGTGTTAGTCCACTACTGCGAGACCCAAGGACAGGTTTTACGAGGAGGTCAGAGAAAATACCACTGAGCGACGAGCTCTGATGACCACTGGATCCTCTCCAGCTCAACTGCCCATGCTCAGGGCAGGGTCACTCGTCAGGGGTGTCCTACCTCTGGGCCATAACACCACACAACACAAACATGAGAAAAAAAACAAGAAAAAAACAACAACCAACTAATGCCCATGTCACCTCCAAACCCCCCATACTTAAACATCTCAATGAAAAAACTACACCTGGTTTGGCATTGAGCCCATTCAAATGCCAACCAAGAACCAGACATACACTGGAACTAATTGTGCAGTGATGAACAAAAATATAACAGAGGAGCTGACAGAAAGAGGTGAAGGACTTCCTTATGAAATGTGCGTGCACGCAGTTTTTGACAACTTCATCTTCATTTGTAATCAAAGACCAATTTGCATGCAGGCACACTTTAAGAGAAAGCAAGATGTCATCAAGGGCTCGGATGTTTATGAGCACAAGCGTTTGGTGTTACCGGGGTGTTTTAATGGTGTAAAAGCGAACGTTGATTAAAGCTCACACTATAAAACTGTTAAATGAAATTGCTCAACTTTTTTGATAAACTACTCAAGTTAATATATAATTCAGTGGCCTTCAGAAAAACAATTTGTCAGTGCACAAAGGTAAACAATTGAAAATAGAGAAAAGTGTGAACAACCGTTCAGCTATGCCACAACTGGCTCCAGCTTAAACCCCTGTGGTTGGGACACCTGTGTCCCAGCAGCATCTGGGACACCTCCGAATAGATGACAAGGCCAGCAAAGAGATGTAACTAAGAGTGACGGTGTAGTTCTGGCTGACTGGGAATACTGTCAGGGGGTTGCTGTCTTTCATAGCAGGACCAAATGGCTTCGCTATCCAAATCAGCTTGTAAAACACACAGCCAGATGTCCATCCTACATACACAACAACAGCAGTAACAGCTTTCATACAAATTCTGGTAACATTTATGATGTTCTCAGTAGGGAGGCCTACCTGCTAGCTCTATAAATAATCTGTGAAACACAAATTAACAGTAGATGATACTCTGAAGAATAGCATACTGTCATTTGGTATAGAATTGTCAATTTTGTCTATAACTGTCAACAATCACTAAACCCAAGACGGCTATCATACTTAACAGGCATTTCATGACAATTTCAGCTTCAGGTAAAAACAGCTACTACTTAAAAATTGTACTATTTTACTACTTGTTATTTAGTAGTTAAGTATGCACATGCCTTGCTTTTTTTAACCACCTCGGAGCCGTGTGGAGCAGTTTTATGATGGATAGATGCACTTTTATGGACTTCAAAAACGAACCATCAAGTCACTGCCATTATAAAGCTTGGAAGAGCCAGGACTTTTTTTAATATAACTCCGATTGTATTTGTCTAAAAGAAGAATATCATATACACCTAGGATGACTTCAGGGTGAGGAAATCATGGGCTAATTTTCATTTTTGGGTGAACTATCCCTTTAAGGTTGAGCAAGGCACTTAAGGGGCACTGTGCCTGTAAGATGAGTATTCCAAGTTGCTTTGGATAAAAGCATCTCCTAAATACAGAGAAGTGAAGTAGAAGCTTTTTGGTCCGGTACCCGAAAGATTGTGATCCATGAGCTATCACCATTTTCACAAAGTTCTCCAGAATGTTATTTTGAATGCAATGTAGAACTTGGAGTTTCTCAATTCTAAGAATACAAAGAATGGACTTGCATTCTTTGTTGAGACCAGTCTTGGCAGGCTACCTTGAAAGAACAAACTCGAAAGGATACGAGGACACAGACCACATCTTTGTGAGAATTGAGATGTCCTGTGATCTTGTTGCTCAACTGATTGTTCAACACATATTAGGCAGTGGGACAGCACCATCCAATGCACAATAAATAACATATGACATCACAACCTTATTAACCTAACATAACCTATTAAAATATTTACATACATTATTATTATTATTTGATATATTTTTATTTTGCATGAGTATTTGTGCAAATGAATATGTTTATTATAAAACGGCAATTTAAAAAACTGCAGGATTTCTCCCAAGTATTAGGGTCTTAAAAAAAAGACAAATGTTTACTTTCACAAGCCATCACATATTTGCAGGAAACTATTAATTGAAAAAGAGATTTTTAAAGCTTACAGGTTTCCCTACATCCTCAGTCCAGAATGAATTAAACGGTTATTTTAAACGGTTTAATTCACTCAAGTCTGCACTCGATGCATCCTCAATATCAAGAACACATCTGGGTACTTTCATGCGTTCTCTATATTTATATTCATGACTATTGGAACCAGACTTTGATGGTTGATGATGTAGTACGAGAACAAGGACACAAGATCGCAAAAGAACACATATCAAGAAAGGGCCCCTGAGATTGTAATTTAAGCACATATAGTGTAGTTTCAGAAAAAGATAAAAGGGATTCCGTTTGGTTTAGTACCTTGCAGAGGAAGCTGATGTTGAAGCCAAATGTCTGAGCATTTCTGGAGCCAGAGTTCATGTAATTCCCGACGAGCAGCACCATCTCCAAGAGCATGCTGAAACCTTCACTCTTCTTTACCTCCTCGCAGGCAAATGTCACGTTCATGATATCCGGCCGGATGTTGTTCACCTGCTCCTCAAACGTCAGCTTGAACAGGATCCCATTCAGTCGAGGACGCAGCATCTTGACTGAGCTCATCTGAAATGAAGAAAGAACAACTTAAACTTACACATCCTCAATTGTCACAACATATACACAAGTTTTAATTCTGGAATATTAAATGTTTCAGAATGAAACCAGTTATTCTATCTGTTTAAGGACTAAATACTTATTTAGCTATTGGTTAGCATTTTCCAATAGACTGAATGGCCTAAAAGCAGAAAAGGAGCAGCAAGTTACTGCATTTAGAGTAAAGATTTCTACAACTATTTTTTTTTGTCCTTAAAATACCACACACATGATGAATCACTCTCATTAAAACCATAAAGAAGGTTAAATATATCTGAGCCATGGCACAGTGTCAAAAAAGACTATAAATAAAATTAAGTAGTTACCCGCACAATTGTGTTAATGCTGTAAAGAGAAATTTTGTAACAAATCTTGTACAAATAAATGTCAGATTCTGCCATTCACCTATAATTACATTTAAACGTAATAACAGCAACAATGTAACTGTTTCTGGTGCTGGAGTGAGATGACATTTCAGTTAAAAGACAGCAAGGAGGAGGAGGAGGAGGAGGAGGAGGAGAGGACGGAAAGAGGAGACAAAAACAACAACATGGATCCTACAGGAGCAGCTCATTGAGAAGGGTGACCTCAGACACTCGCTCCAGATTTCTGCATAATCTGATGCTCGCAGGCAGCCCACAGATGCAGTCAGGATGTACCATTACCGCTCACATTTATTCATCTTTATGAGCAAGTTGCCGATCAAAAAACCCAGAATCGGCCTCACGCCCCCGTGCACCGCCCCACCCCACCTCCTCCCTGCACATCCAGATTTGATTTCTCTGTATAAGAGGAAATCACAAAAGAGGGTGAGTTGGTGACAGCTCTGGAGGGAGACGAGCTGAGAGTGACTTATTTCCCCAAGGAGCAGTGCAAGGTGGTGTTGATGAGGTGCTTCCACGGGCTGCCTGTATATTACCCGCCTTGAGCGCAGTCACAGGAGGAGACTGTCACAACGTGCTTCATTACGCCCTCCAAAGACACAGGTAGCGAAAGACACAACACAGAGCGAGAGCGAGAAGGTTGTTCTGTTACCCTGCACTGAATTGATTCCTATGTGAATCTGCTGTCACCGGCAGGTTTGTCAGACGCGCCATAATATCAGTAAAGGAATGCATATGCATCAACCTAGATACATCTGTGCATGACAGGACTACATCTGACTGCAACTGTAAGGGAGAGAAACCTGATTTGGAGTGCTTAAAGGAATCGTTCACCCAAAAATGGAAATTCTGTCATCATTTGCTTACCCTCATGTTATTCCAAACCCATCTGATGGAAAAAAAGAGAGATGTAAGGCGGAATGCTCGTCTATACAAAGAAAGAAAATAAGAGGCTGCATCAGCTCCAAATACATAAACTTGGCTGGATGCAAAAATGTTGATTTATTCGTTTTATTTTTATTATTTGTTCACAACTCACGGAAAAAAACAAATGGGCACTAGTTGTCGTGACAAAGACAATGTTTATGCTAGCTGCTTTTGATTACTGATTTAAATAAAGTTTATTTATATAGCACCTTTCTTCAAGTCACAGTCACTTAAAGTTGCAAGACTTCACAATCCATCTATTAAGCTGTCAGTTAGGGATGGGACGGTAGGAAAATTTCATATCACAATTATAGTGACCCGAATTATCACGTTTATCAATATTATCACGGTTTTGCTAAAATGAGATGAAAGTGTTCAAAAAGAACTCATGTACACACTGAAAACATTTCAACAAGTTTTATATTTGAAAATCAACAAACAACAAAAAAAACAAGCAGCTCTATGCACTTTTTTTAAACCAAGATTCTATTCTGTGGCATTTCCTTCTTTATAATCACCGTTGTCAATAGCAACGCATTATAACACAGCACACATCCACGTATCACAATGGACGCGCTCTCGTTTCATTCAAATGCAACTTGCGTCTCTGTTTTAGATTGCATTGAAAATGAAATCAGAGGACTTTACTATTAATGCTACTATAATTATTACTTCTTGTGATCATATTGTCTGGACACAAAATGGATTTATAAACAGGTAAGATTTAACATTAATCTCAATTCAATATGTCCTCATAATTATTAATGTGGTAAAGAAAATCTGTGTAATAAGTGTACAATGAATATACATTATTGTCCCTTAAATGCCACCCTTGTGTAATAAGTGTACAATGAATATACATTATTATCCCTTAAATGCCACCCTTAAAAGTCTTGTTTGAACTAGTTAGTTCGTCTTTGGCTCAAAGCCACCTGCTGCAAACTTTTCTTCACGGAAGCTTCACGTTAATTACAAGAGAGTGAGATAAAAAAAATTTAAACCCAAAATTTTGTGTCCAATTATTTCCCAGACATAGTTTTGCTATTGAGGTCAAAGTCCACTTGCCTTGTGTCGCTATACAACAGTGGGTGATGATGGTCACGAAGACGACTCGGCAGAATTGAAGTGTTTCCCGCTATTGCAGCGACTTTCTTTTTGCATGTTCTGCAGACAGGGTGACCATCCTCAATTAAGTTTCCCTCAGGACTTTTGTAAAAGGTAAAATATGACCACACCTCAGACTTGGTCTTCTTAGAAGGCTGAAAAATCTCCTGAGCCCTGTCACTGCCTTCTGCCATTTCTTCTCGTTCTCGTTCAAATAAAAAACGTTCCGCGCTGCGCCTGCGTCAGACTTAATCTGGCTGGACAGGATTTACTGCAAGTTTTCAAAATCGTGATAATCAAACACGGTTTTAAAGGAACACTCCACTTTTTTTGAAAATAGGCTAATTTTCCAACTCCCCTAGAGTTAAACAGCTGAGTTTTACCGTTTTCGAATCCATTCAGCCGATCTCCAGATCTGGCGGTAGAACTTTTAGCATAGTTTAGCATAGATCATTGAATCGGATTAGACCGTTAGCATCTCACTCCAAAAAATGAACAAAAACTTTCGATATTTTTCCTATTTAAAACTTGACTCTTCTGTAGTTACATCGTGTACTAAGACTGACGGAAAATGAAAAGTTGCGATTTTCTACACCGATATGGCTAGGAACTATACTCTCATTCCTGTGTAATAATCCAGGAACTTTGCTGCCGTACCATGGGTGCAGCACGTGCAATGATATTACGCAGCACCTGAAAATAGTCCACAGCACGCTCCCTGTGCAAGCAGGTTGTCACGTTGGTTATATTGACAGAAGTTATTTTCAGGCCTATTTTCATGTCAATGTCAACTGTTTAACTTTAGAGGAGTTGGAAAATGAGCCTATTTTCAAAACAAGTGTAGTGTTCCTTTAATGATAATTACATTTTAAACGATATTACTAACCTTCAGTACATTTTATCGTGGTTTATCATGAAACCAGTAATCGTCCCATCCCTACTGTCAGTATATACTGGAAATGACAAATGAGGTAAAAAACCTATTTTAATTGAACATAAACATATTTTTCTCTTTTTGCGTCATGGAAGAAAGAAAGCCATAGGGGTTTGGAATGACACAGGGTGATTAAATGATGACTTTTTGGTGAACTATTCCTTTAATCCAGGTGCAAGTCTGATCAAGTGAAGGCCTGTGCACTGCACAGAACTAACTGATGTAGAGATAATCTTAAATATTTGAGACAAAGTCAAGACAAAGGCCAATGTTAAAGGGATTTGGTCAATATAGGAATGAAGTCTAAAAGCCTTTCCAGTTTAAGAACTCGGGAGCTAATCATGCTCTGTAGTAAAATAAAGCTCTGCCTCACTCTTTATTATTCATCAAAATCATAGCTTCTGTCAGTCACAACCAGGCTACCAGATTTGACTTGTCATAAAAAATGCCCTTTATATTCTTGGCCTTTTAATTATACATTACTCAGTCTCTTTATATATTGAATAGCGCTGATCCTGCATGGAGCCTGAAGGCAGTCTTCTTTATCCTGCACACTACCTCACCATCTATGCCTAATTTCCCGCTGCCCCCCATTCCGCTTTTCAGCTCAAAATCCTTCACACGGAAGTAGAGAGCTATTGGTTTGGACAATAACAGAATGGAAAGGAGGGTGATTTTAGTATCAGAAAGAAAGAGAGTGGAGGGGAAAAAAATAGGCGGAAGTGGAACAGAGATGTGTGAAGGGTTATGCACTGGAGTGTGACGAAAGTAGAGGAGAAATAGTGAACCGGAGCCAAAAGAGAGAGAACGAAATAGAGGGGAAGAAAAGACTAAGAAAATGAGACGGATAAAATCGATAGGCAGCTGGAATGCTTTTTAGTGTGAGATACCCCCTCTTTCACCAAATTATTGGTGCTGATGCCAGGCCCAGTGTTTGGCTGTTGATTATAATTGTAGCGATCAAGTTTTGTACCACGGTTTTGTTTGGCTTCCTATGTTGTTATTTCTTCAATTGAAAAGTGTACGGAATGATTCCAAGCTCCGGGTCTGGCACATGCACCGTGTCTCTGGAAAAGGATGCACTCCAGACTCAAACATTGACCAATAATAAAACATTTATGAACCAAATTACTTTTTAAGTTGTTCAATTACAAAATTGCTCAAAACAGATGGTTGTTCATGGTGTCATCCATATTCATCTATTGATTGGCCATTGGAAGTAAAAGATCAGCAAGGGTGTGGAACAGTTGCAGTAGATGATATAGTTGTAATGCCATAGATGCCTACATAAACATGCACTACATATGCAATTTAGTTCATTGGGTGCATATTTGAAAACAGCAGTCACTGAAAGGACACGCTGATTGGCTGAGTCAACACTCATGAGTGTTTCCAGACATTTCTACAAAGCACAATAGATTGTAATTTATATAGATATAAAATGAATTATTGCTCTATAGTCTTTTTTTTCTTCTTCTTCCAATTCTGTTATATAAAGTAGGGTGTTTTTATAATTGTATTTTGTATCATTTTGTGTTCCAATTTCAAGCTGTTTCTCTAATGATCCAGAACAGTATTTGTGCCACATAAATATCACTCTGTAAAAGTATGTCTGCCTTTTTGGGGAGAACAAAAGTCAAGCTAAACATTGACTTGATTATGGCTCCAACAAAACACCCACCTTATTGCTTCCCCCAAAACAAAGATCTTGCTTAGAATCGATTTCACAACATAAACACACAGCACTTAATTCTTAATTGATTTTTAGCCTTACATGACAGAAAATGAATCAGTTCACTTTAGTTAACAGTTAACTTTAGTCTGGGAACTGATTAAAAATATAAATAAATACATTTAGCCTAATAATAATAATATATTTGACATTTTGTCTCATTCAGCTACTCTAGTGATTTTATGAATAATCTCAGTACTTACGACAATTCCAAACTGTTCTGATTCACAAAGCTCCTCATATTCGTTCTTCAGCTCGGCCAGATTGCTCAGCTCCTTCTGTTCAGGAAGGTTTTTGATCAGGTTCTGCAAAGAAATGTACAAACACACCCATCAGTACCACAGGAGAAAACACCTGCTGCCAGCCCATTTGGTGAACTAATCACAGGGATGTGAGTGATGGTAGACGGTGGAGTATGGTTTAAATGAGGACACAACTTTATATGCTATTGTGCCATATGCTGTTGGTGTGAAACACACTTGCAATTCACATAGAGACTCTCTAATGTTCACATCTTTCCCTATTACTGCACACTGTCAATCTCAGATTGCAGAGAGAGCAAATAAAACTGAAAAGCCAGACTTTAAAAATCTATAGAAGCTCAATTCAAGGGGAAATATTCATGTTGATCTTGACTCCATCTTTGTTTTTGTCAGATTTTTAACATGTTGGTAGATAAAGCCAGCACTCTGCAAAGAAAATCCACCCTGCATTACTCTTGGAGTTCAGCCGAGGTCAAAGTTTTACATTGCTGAGCAAATGACATTTAAAGTGACCGAGAAATAAGGGAATAAATACCACCCACATGACCCGTGCCCACATCATTTAAGATGTAACTAAAATGTCCCTGATGTTCATGGCTTTCTTTTCTTTTCAGACAATTCGAGATGAAAGGCATATTTGAGCCAATTTGGCCACTTAAAAATTCGCCAATTTACAAGAACTCTATTCCCAAAAAAGTTTCATATTGATTGTACAACTTTGCAATTACCTCTAAGAGTAAAAGCACACTGTAGGTGATGTGGGCGAGTGAGAGAACCTTCATTTTCTCTAAATGCTAATTGTGCTCATAAAGGTCAGCTGCGTAAATGAAAAGGAGCATTGCATCCCTTTTTTTTTTCCAAAGAAGAGGTGCCCTTTCCATTGTAGACTTCCTCTCTCATTAGGTCCTCTAATTTGGTTGGCATAAGCATACATAGCCAATCCTGCTGGGTTACCAGCATATTACAAGCTCCAGCTGATGGGAGGGCTGGCATGTGTTATATCTTCAATATACTGTAAGTACACAACTGAAATATTAACAATAACTGCCTTTCTTGTCCTCTCCGTTGGAAGCATGTCCTAAACCGAGATAAATGCTTTTATGTGGTCTCTCTTTGAAATTACTTCAAATGTCCTGCTGACAATAATATGTCTGACGCAACACAAAGCCAATGCACTGACACCTGGATATTGAGCAAAAAAAAGTATTTCTAGTGCTGAGAGATTTTGATGAACTTTACTCAAATAAATAATGGATAAGAATCTCTTACGTACAAAGGAATGTTCAGAAAGAGCGCAAGAGGAAGAAAAATGTGATATTACTATAAACTAGGCCTTTAAACTCTAGTGGGTTCGGTAATATTCTCAATAGTAAACACAGACAGCACTGTAGTTTTTTTTTTTCTCCGCAAGACATGTGTTGCTTTTGATGAGATAATCATTAGCTTTGTTCTTTCTGGAATAGATGAATATTTGCATAAGCAACACTTTTTTAAGGATGCCTAACACATCCACTTTCCCTGGTTCAAAGCAAACCTAGACTAAAATAAAAATGTGTCAGAAGCGTATAATTATCTGGACAATGAGATGAAACTGACGATTGACTCCATCATCTCAGATGTTAAATTAAATAAATGTGCTGAGAGGCTTTGAGATGTTTCAGAAAAAGCCTGCAATCGAGCAGCAAAGATCAGCCACGTTAGGGGGAGGGATTACGGTAAAACGGCCTTTCTCTCGTCTGAAAGAGTCTGAGGAACATTAGCCCGGCGGTTCGGCTGAGGAACAAAGCGCGCCCTAAACAATGTATCATTGATTTTGAATGAAGCGCAACAACACAGCAGCACACCATTCAGCCACAGCAATCATCATTGCTAATGTGCTGCGAAATCTCATTATTGGAGTTGTATTTCTCCATCGCCACTCGCAGAGACGAGACAAGCGATTAGGGTTCGCCGTTGCCTCCTTTCCAAAGGCATCTATAGGACAACCCGCCAAATGGAGCAGAGATGGAGGGAAGATGTAACAAATGGGTCTAAAGTGAGAGGAGAAAGACTGCCGTTAATCGCTAATACTCTCATCTATGGTTTACATAATTATCGGAGTCCCGCATATTGAGCAAATGACACGCAAGCAGAGCCATATGGGAGGGTTGGTAAGAGGCGGTTGAACCCTGAATGAATCAGTCTGCTCTCTCCAGGCCTCCAGACTCAATCTGCATCTGGGAGGGGGGTTAGCAGAGCATGGGCCCTAACAGACAAGACATGCTATGCTCATAATCCAGCCATTTGGACTCTCTCCGCAGGGCCAGATACATGCATGCTGTCACACTTTTTTCTTCTACACGCTGCTTGTCTCAATGTCATTTCAGACTTTATCACCTTATTTACTTCTATAATGCATGTTCCTGATCTTAGTTTAAGAGATTCATCTGTGCCGGTTATTCCTAAATTTTAAACAGACTTTAAAGAAAGTTTGACTTTAATCTAAATGCAAACTTTTCTTCCTCTAAAACTGTCCTTTTACAATGTTCTTTTCACATAAGATAATGTTAACCAATAGCTAAATAGCTTGATGGGTGGATGGGTGGATGGACGGCAGACAGACAGACAGAGAGGCAGACGATAGAATGATAGAACGATAGATAGAACGATAGATAGATGGATAGATAGATAGATAGATAGACAGAATATATGTTTTCATGTAACTGTTAAAACGAGGAGAGTCTGTAAGTGTAATAACTGCCAAGTTCTTAAATGGTACAGGAATTAATTCAGTGTTGGAAAAGGATACAGAGAAGGAAAGTGAGACAGAGAAGGCTCAGAATCAGAAAACATTTTGACTAAATGACAATATCTATGAGGCTTCCAGCAGTATACTTTGATCTCTGATGTTGACATGTTTCAATCACACACTCAACCTATGCCAAGTCAACAATACAGAGACTATATGTTCAGATTAGCATACTACCATACTAGTTTTACTAGTTCTGAAGTATTAAGTATAGTATGAATACCATGTCTAGTATGTGTGAATGCTTAAATTACCCTGAAGACATTTGCAGAAATCAGCAATAAAATGTTCCGTGCACTGCATGGAACATTTTATCTCACAATGCTACCTTCCATTTCCAATGTGATAAATAAAATGTAAAAAAAAGCAAGAACGAGTGGTAAGCATACAGAAATTGTACAAAATAAACATATCGACAAATAAAACACAATAGACAAACAACAATATAAAGGGAGAATAACAAAAACAAAACAAAAAGTATTTTTCAGGGTATTCAGTTCTGTTCTGATCTTTTTTTATTTATTTTTTTTCTTACCCCCTGTCCTCTCACTCTCCTCTCCTCTCACTCATCCAAACAATAACAATAAAGATATTAATATGGTTTCCTGATTGAAATGGATATCTGGGCATCCCCAGTGGCAGAACAGTGCACCACCAGCAGCCCCACCCAGATGCCCACACTAGGGTTGTGCTGATAGACGATAGTATAGTGTATCGACAATAGCCAGATATATCGATGATTACGATATTACCAAGACGATAATTGGCTCGTTTTGCCATTATTGTATTAAATTATTATTATTGTTATTATTGTTATTTTTATTATTATTATTATTATTTTAAGGCTAGTATTATTATTAAATTAATATTAGGACCTACAATTCATTTTCCTTCCTTAATTTCATAATGAAATCACCACATTACCACATGTGCAACATCGCCGACAGCGCGTATGAGGATTGAGGACTCAATGAAAATGTTTTTAAAAACCACTACAAAACTACATCCCACATCAAAATTAAATTGCAAGGTAATCTATTCACAAATTTTCAAGAGCTTGTTATAAAAGAGATGCATCATTCTTATACAGTTGTTGTTTAAGCCAAGATGAAAACGGCATAGATGTTTGTCAGGATTTTATTGTTTCCATAGCACATTACCAAAAC
Source organism: Rhinogobio ventralis (assembly GCA_039654625.1). Classification (NCBI taxonomy): domain Eukaryota; kingdom Metazoa; phylum Chordata; class Actinopteri; order Cypriniformes; family Gobionidae; genus Rhinogobio; species Rhinogobio ventralis. Next base: position 22,219,494 of record CM077198.1, on the reverse strand, counting down.
ATTTAATGACACTAATAACACTAAAAACAATACAATTGCAATAATAATAATAATAATAATAATAATAATAATAATATCACTAAAATTATATTGGCCTAATAACATTCATAGGTCCGAACACAGCACAAATCAGTCATCTGTGAAAATAAAAAGGAGCTTCAAACTAAGACTTAAAAAAAACAATGTGTTTAACAAACAATAGGCTATGTTGATTATTCTCATTTTTTTCACTGTCATTAATGTATGGTCCACAAGAAAAATATTAAGCCAGTAAATTAAGATTGATATAGGCCTACCGTTATATCGTTGTCATGAGAGAATGTGCTTTTAATGCAGCGACAGATGCCAAAAGCTTGGTAAGTTTTGTTTCACTTTCAGGGAATAAGTGAGCGTGTTTACATGCACGGTATTAAGCATAAACCGATCGACTCGGCTAGATTTTTGCCCCTTACCCCGAATTCTCCCGGCATGTAAACACAATAACCTGCATTCTTTGGACTTATTGATGTGCGCATATGCGATAGGATATATAAACCGTCCTTATAAGCATCCAGACAGAGCGAGCTTTTCGCTGTAAAACGCAGACTCTTTCTTGAAATGTGTTCTCATCTCGTGCAGAAGTCAAAATGCTGCATTTGTGACGGCATGAGAGATAATAATATTATGTGTCCGTACATTTTCCGCTGACATGTTGAAATACTCCTATGTTTTCAATATTTTATTTAACATCACACCAGACATAACAGATGGAATACTCTGTGTCATGTAGGCTATTATGTCTAATACGCAAATTAATGAGTAAAGAAATAAGCAAATAAATAAGCAAGTTAAAGATCAAATAAGTAAGCCCCGTCCCCCACAATAGTATCGCGTATCGCCAATCTCACCGGCTGGCGATAGGACGATATGAAAATGGAGCATATCGCCCAACACTAGCCCACACCCCAGCATACCTGCCCCACTGAATTCTAGATTTGTAATGGTATTACTAATAAGTCCTTCCCTCCTCCATTGTAAGCCATAGAGTGTATGCATCGCACACAATTTTTTGAATAACTTTTTTGAAAAATGTTCCTACCAAAAGCTAAGTCTATAATAATAATGCCTTAAAATAATAGGAATAATGCCTACTGTTCCACTTACTGTAAATAAACAAACAAACAAACAATATATTAAATAATAAACAAACCGATTAATTTGAATGTACAGTGTTCAATAAGTAGCAATCTACTATTCCCTTCCAAACACAGCCTCTAAGGTGTGTTTTTACACTCATCTGAATATCCATCAGCACAGGGGTTGTTAACCCAACAAGCGAGACAGCATGCACAGTACAGGCCAAGGAAAAATGAACAGCCATTGCAACAAGCGCACCATGCTTGGGTAGATGGAAATAAATTACTCCCACGGATGTCTCTCCCCGCCTCAGCAGAGCATATGCCCAACGGTAAAGTCAGAAACGAGGGAAGATCAACAAATCTCAAATTACCCTCCCAGGGACAGCACAATCAATAAAAATGTTCTCCCAGCAATAAACTCTTTATTAAACTGAAAGAATTCACAAAGGGGGGGGGGGGGGCGCATGGGGGGCTGTAACCTTGCCTGTATGTGATGCCAAACACAGAACTCCTCGTCTGAACAAGTCAGGTCTGTTGTGGATAGGGCTGACAGATGTGATTGTCCATTTGCCCTCCTTTTTTTCTTCTAATTGATCTGTTCTTCATTTTTTGGGACGCATCGCTGCATGCAGCTCAGTCTTTCTCTTGGCCAGGCACACGTGAAACATTATACAGTCGCCTTCCTGCCGTGCCATCTCAGCAGGTCTCGGCACAGCTTTCGGTAAATTGTTTCAGGGACCTCTGCTTAAATCAATACTGGAGAACTCTGAAACATACCCAGACAGACTCAAAATATTAATTCATGACAGCTATATTTGTTCGTTTCAGTAAATATTTTACTCGTGTGCACATAATGACTTTATTTTGAAGAGAATACTTTGATCTCCGTAAAGAAAGAAAGCTTATGTATCATGCAACATAAATGACACAATGTGATGCCTCTAAGAGCAATAAATGGCTCAGATTAGAGTAAATCTGTTCTTCCGTGTAATGTAGAGCGCATGATTCAGCCCAACATCAGAGTTGAACATGTTGAACAATCTGTTTGATGAGTTAGTCACCTTATCTCTCAGAAACCTAATACACATGCAGTCCTTATCAGAGTTACAGGAAAGGGGAAAAAAAAAAAAGAGCAGGATAATTATCATGACACCGTCAATGCAAACAGCTTCTATCCAATTAGGGTGCAATACAGCATTGGCCTACGAAATTAGGTCACAATTTTATCACAGCTGTGTCTCATGATTTAATAACACAGCACTCCAACTGCCAGTGTAATCACACACTTCCCAGGAACTTGCACCAAAACATGGCTGGCTATTTTAAGAACATATACAGTGGCTTGAGAAAGTGTTTTTTTTTTTTTTTTTCACTTTTTTTTTTTTTTTGCTGTCTTTTGTTAAATTACTTTAAATTACTTTTTTTAACATTAATCAACACCCTATACATCATAATGTATGCAAATGAATAAACAAATAAAAAACCTGTAATAATCACATTGGATAAGTGTTCATACCCTTTTCTGTGACATTTGAAATTTAGCTCAGGAGCATTCCTATTTTGCTTGTAGATGTTACTACACTTCGAGTGTTGTTAACCTGTGGAAAATTCAATTGAATGGGATTTGGAAATGCACAAACTTCTCAATAAAAGGTCTAACATCTGAAAATGCATATCAGAGCAAAAACCAAGCCCTGAGGTCAAAAGAACTGCCTGTAGAGCTCAGAGACAAGATTGTGTCAAGACACTAGAGCTTGCCTCCTGACCAAACTGAGCAACCGATGGAGAAGGGCCTTGGTTAGAGTGGTGACCAAGAAGCTGATGGTCACTCTGGTTGAGTTCCATGATCATATTTGTAGATGGAAAAAAAATTACAGAAGGACAAACATCAGTGCAACACCACCAATCTGGGCTTTATGGCAGAGGGGCCAGACTCCAGCCTCTCCTCAATGAAGACGCATGAAAACCCACTTGTAATTTGCACAAAATATAGGAGGAGTTAGCTTTAATGAAAACCTAGTCCAGAGCATTCAGAACCTCGGACTGGGCAGAAGATTCACCTTCCAACATGACAATAAACCTAAGGACACAGCTAAGACAATGCAAGAAAAATGGCTTATGTGAATGTCCTTGAGTGGCCCAGCCAGAGCCTGGTCTTGAACCCAATCGAACATCTCTGGAAAAACCTGAAAATGTCTGTCCCCCGATGGACCCTATCCAACCTGACAGAGCTTGAGAGGATCTGAGGAGAAGAATGGCACAAAATAGCCAAATGTGATGTGCACAGCTTGTCACATCATACCAGGCTGTAAAAGGCTGTAAAGGTGCTTTAACTAAGTACTGGGTTAAGAGTTTGAATACTTTAGAATGTAGAATCGTTTCAGTTTTTATTTTTAATAAATTTGCAGATTATAGATTGTAGATTAACGTGGAAAAAATACATTTTAAGTGCTAACATAAGGCAGCACCATAACAAAATGTGAAAACAATTAAGGAGTTTGAATGCTTCCGCAAGCCACTGTATATTGGAAACAGTAAAAGGCCAGAGTTAATAAAACATGCATTTATAGGAATAACAAAAATGGCTGCTTTAGGTGAGGTGTGTGAAGATATATATATAGTGGCAGTCTTACAGACAGACAGAAAATACACAGGAGGCTAATTTTCCTCAATGGCCACAACATGCGACACATTAGAGGGTTGTGCAGTTGGCATTAAGCTAATCTAAAGAGGTCGCACTCTGACAGATTCGAAAGGGATCTCTTCTCCGCTAAATCAACACCTCGGACTGTCACAGTCACTAGCCACAGTTGGCGACTGACAGGCGACAAACCTTGGATGACAGATTCCAAAATCGCATTAAAATGAGAAATAAAAAAATGGATTATATTTGGTTTGGTGAGCGATAAAGCTGGCAAAGCTGACAGACCTACCATGACGTTAATTTTGTCTTTTGTGTGTGCGTGTGTGTGGAGGTAAGTCTGGGGTCTTTAAAATGTTATATATATATATAAATTAATACTTTCATTCAGCAAGATGCATTTAAAATGTTACAAAAACATTTCAATTTATACATAAAAAAAAGGTCTTTCTTCAAAGAAGAAGAAAATTAGAATGAAGAATCATGTGACACTGAAGACTGGAGTAATGGCTGCTGAAAATTCAGCTTTGCCATTACAGGAATAAATTATTTTTAACTGTAATTACTTCACTTCACTTGATCAGCATTACACAATGTTGTTGTGCTTTTAAACAATGTTGTTGTGCTGTTGGAGCCTACCAGCTCTGTGCCAAAACCAAGCTTCAATTAAACTCAAGGGGGTGAGCAGTTTTTTTCTGCGATAATCTGGAAGCTTGGCACACCTCTGTACTTCTCGTCCTGTTCTGAACGTACTTTTCTCAATATGCAAACGACAGGTAACAATATACAGGCTGCTCCAGTTACCTGTTGTTAGTCTTGAGAACAAAAGCTGGCACCGTCGCCATGCCCGGCAACCAACCATCGAGCCAGGTAATGAGGGATCATGAATATGTATGAAGGCAATGCCGAAATAGCAGACGATCCGGGTGATTGACAAACAAGATAAACAATAATAACAAGCAAGGGCAAACACGAAACCCCTAACAGGCACGGCCATCCATAAGCATGCTGAGAAGGCCGTAGTTGAGCTGAGGTGAGGCACAGCGGGAGGGAGAGCTGACAGGGCATACGTCAGGATGGACAACTGGCTTCTCAGAAAATGCTATGAAGATTTCAGTCAAGGACGCTACCTTACATCACCCTAATAAGCTATTAATGTGATGCCAAATTCCTAAGAACTCGAGAATGCAGTACTGTCATCTCTAACGCTGTGGTGCTGTATCAGGCAGGACAGAGAGTGTGGTTATTTGTCACCGTTACACAGCATGCATTGAGCTACATACTTTATTAGCTGCCGTTATGATGCTTTAAGTGTTAAAAAAAGAGATTGGACATCCAAGGACAGATGATTGAAAAAAAAAATATATATATATTTTTTTTTTGTAAAGGTGAATTTTGTCATTTCTGTGCCTTTAAAGACATCAAAATGAACAAACATTGCCAACAGTAAGAAGGGGGGGCAGCTATGTAGCACTTTGTAACGACGGTTTGCACTTTTTTTTTTTAAATTAGGTGTTCTTTGTTTGTTTGGTTTTTTTGTACAGAACATGCCAATACATGTATATACAGTAAATCAAGGATAAGATAAAGTTGTTTTAAAGGGATATTTCACCCAAAACTAAAAATTCATTTTCTCACCCTCATGTCATTCTAAAAATCAAAGAAACAACAGAACAAAACAACATTTTACCCCACTGACTTTCATTGTATGGGCACAAACATTTTTTAGAATCGTTGTTGTGTGTTCCACAGAAGAAAGCAAGTCATAAAGTTCTGAAACAACATGAGGTTGAGTAAAGAATTTTCATCTTTAAGCATTCTTAAGTCTTCAATGATATGAGATTAATATCACAAATCATACACTCTCAGAAAAAAGGTACAAAAGCTGTCACTGGGGTGGTACCCTTTCAAAAGGTACACCTTTGTACCCAAAGAGTGCATATTATTACCTCAAAGGTACATATTGGTACCAAAAGTGTTTATATCAGTACCTAAATGGTACATATTAGAACCTTTTTAAAGGGTACCGTCCCAGTGACAGCTTTTGTACCATTTTTTTCTGAGAGTGTAGGATAGCACTAATATTTTGGCATGATTTACTATTTATTAATATTACTACTGAATGCAAGAGAGGCTTAAAAAAGGGCCTTAAGTTATGCAGTCCAGAGTAGGTGTATGAATGAAAAATCTGCAGTTTGAAAAATATTCTGACCAAAGGGACTCATAAAGAATACTTCTCAAGGAAGGAGTAAAACAGGATCAAGCGTTGAACATTTCCATCTTATCAACTCAGGAATCAAAAATACATGAGGTGCTAAAATGAGAAAAATGGGAAGTATGGAGCTCCTTTGAATACTGAATTGCACAAAGGTACATGTTACATTAGTACATTTCCTTTGCTGTAGACTACCGGTCAGTGGGGATGAATCCTAAGAAATGATTGGCATAATTCATAACAACGAGAAGGTACAGCAGGGGCATACTAATGTGGCAAGTTTTTTTTTCTATTTATAATACATCTACTCTCTCAGGAAATAGCCTATGATATACAATTACAGAAACACAGGGGTGACACTGATCTTGCGATCTTAAGTCGATACACTGGACTCTGGGGAGGACTTGATTGTTAAACAGACAGCTGTGTATGACCACATGACCAAGGTTTTTTTTTGTGTGTGTGTGTGTGTGTGTGTCAGTATTTTGTATGACTGATTTGTAGAAAGATTTTCTGTTAATCAGTATAAAAAAAAGTCTGATTAAATCCTCTGAAAATCCTCATGAAAAATGAAATAAAATAGCCTGTTTTGAAAAAAATTATGAATGGCTGAATTAAGTAAATCTGACAATCAATAAATACATATTCTATATAGACTCTGATAATATTAAAAATAGATGATTTAGAGGACAACAGTTTGCAGTAGAGATTATATACATACAAATATAAAATACTTAATTGTTTATCTTCATTCAAGTTATGTATACATTTCTAATACACAACAAGGTGTGCAAAATCAAAACTGCATGTAACTGACTGTTAAATGGCTCCGCTTCCAATAAAAGGTTAAGCATGAAGCGAGTTACGTCGATTCATTTTTGTCCTGCTCCACCTGAAAGATGCTGAGTAGAAAGAGAATTTCAGAATGACAGGACATTTGTTTATGACACTTTATTCAAAAGGAACAACAGCTCGTTCCACGCATCATACGTCATTACGCTATTTCTACGTCATTGCACATGCGTAGTACTCTCCAGTTTCGGTTTTCAATCCGATCAAGTGTTTATATGTCCTCTTGATTGGATTACAAAAGGAATAAACCATTATTTTGGAACTAATGTAAAATGCATAAAAACAGTAACTTCATTAAATGTATACTTGGTTTCAATAAATAGAACATTAATTGCATTGTGTAAAAATACAAAACAGAATTGTATTTGGTCTCTCTTTTTATGTAATGTTTATTTAACCAGTGTAACCAGTGTAACGGACATACATTCACAATTGATATAGAGTAGGCTATATAAAAAATTTGAGTATTTTGCCTCTTCATTTTAAAACACTACTGCACACCACTGCTGTGAACCCAATAAGAGAAGAAACCTGGATAGCAATAACAGCACTTTATCGGGCCGTGACTTAAATGTCATAGTTAGCCATTTGGCCAATAATAGATATGCTGATATTCTTATTTTAGTTTGAAGCTTAAAAAAAGAAAGATCACTCAAAACCACAACAGAAGTATCAAAGCCCACGGTACTATTTCCTGTGAATAACCGGCTTTCATTGAACGCATTAACTGAGCTGAGCTGAGCTGAGCCCTGCTGTAATGAAAGACTGTGAGGTTATAAGAGAGACGTGCAGTGGGTCATTTTCAAATGAAAGCTATTAGTGTTCATTACACAGTTCCCTGTTGATAGCGCTATACAAAGAGTACAAAGGTTGAGTCCATCTTGAATATGATATAGAGCTTATTAGAATTCGAAGATAAAGTTTTGCTCCAGGCCAACACAGTGCCTAAGTACAACACTCGTATGGAGAGTGAGTGAGTAAGAATAAGAAACATTCATCCATGAAAATGTAGTGATTGGGCAGCGAGATTGTTCTCTAAAACTCCTCTCCCGAGAAAACTGCTGACAAAATCCTTGTTTATCCCTCACCATTCTCTTTCTTTATCAGAGCTAACCTGTTACTTGTTTGTCATCATATTGCATTACATTGAAGTGTGGTCTGTTTGTCTATTGTCCTATTCTCAGCACACTATAATGCCACTGGTGCATTTTTTTAGAGAGGGCAAGAGCCTTTGAGAGCTTATTAATGATATCTGCATTGTTCTGGCTTTGGCTTTACTGTACTTTTGGCATCAGCAGTACAAGGGCATTGAACCAAAAACCACTATCCCTGCATTAAAGTCTTCCCAAAGGGCTGCGGGAGGGTTCTTTGAGAGATTAAGGCACCACTGGAGAACACAAACTTAAGATACTGGCAGCAAATGAGAAATCACCGTGTTTGTTTCTCTAATTATTGTCTAAACTGATTACAGAAATTTTCCGTGAAAAAAAAAAAAAAAAAAACCTTCAGACTTATCTTCACACATTTCATATGGGGTCAGAAGGGTGCAGTTGCTGAACTCAGTTGTGCGTGAAACAAATTGATGTGTATTAATATAAAAGTATGATTCAGAGTAAAGCGGATTTGCCAGGGTGCAAGATTTAAGGTTGTGGCTTCATTGGTGGCTGGAAAAAAAGTAGAGCTGAGCCTGGTTTCTTTGGGGCTGTGAGCAGGCGTTCTGAAAGATGAAAACAAGGGGTGCGCACACAATGCAGGCGTATGGACCATGGTCTCTTTTGCATATGCCTAGTCTTCAGTCTCTTTCTCTTCTATGTCACACCTCTACAATGGGGCAGAGCATCTGTCAGCATGTATGCCTTTTTCATGGGGACATTTGCCTGGACCAGTGACTATAATAAATGCTTTTTATCTGACTGTTTTGAAGGCTCTTTGTTGTCACTGGGATGACGGTCCTTTGCTTGCGTGATGGGAAAATGTAGAATGACATCCACAAAGCAAGAATAACTTTTTTTTAAAAAAGGAAAATAGGGACAGAGTCAAAAATAAAAATAAAAGAGAGAGGCTGAGCCTCATTCCTGTCAGAGAGAGAAAGAAAGAAAGTGAGAGAAAACAACTGAGTGAGGCATTGCATTTTTCTCCAGACAATGGAAAGTAAGTGTCTGAGTGCTTGGCTGTGCAGGCAAGCATTAGATGAGAGGCTTCACACGCCTACTGTATGGATGCTACACCCCGGCAAGCCTGCTGTGGTTTACAGATCTGTGAATCGCTTGCATGATCAGATAAAGCTAGAGTATTGTAAGTGTATGATGTACACCAAACCAACCAATCAGTTCCAAAGCATCTGTAGGTGACTGTTTAGCAACACTTGCTGTCCTCACTGAGGCATCTGTTACATCACACCACATTCAGAGAAATACAGCATTTTCTTCTCTTTTTGGCACCTGCACTTAAGTTTATGCTGTGTCACAGGATGCTGTTAATCTTTTGATTTTTAATGGTGACCAATCTGAATAATAAAAAAAAAAAAACATGCTCATTTCTTCCACATGCATTCTATCTAACAGCAAGTCTGAATCATGAGTGTGACCACTGGGAAATTTACACTCATCTAGTCGTCTTTCCTATTTTGAGACGTGACATTTCCTTGACTTGATAGTGTGAATGATGTCAAGGTAGAGCAGCAACCACCATTAACTTACCCTAGGAGAAAGAAAAATGAGAAAGAACAATACACAGCACTCTATCCATATTGCTTGAGTGGTTCAGAGGCACGTCTGTCTGTGGCTTCAAGCTTACCCAAAAAACTCTGCCAACATCCCGTCGGCACGACTGAGGCATTACTGTCATGCCAGAGACCCACTAAAAAGCCTATACCATTATCATGAAAGGACATAAAACTGGACCTGTGCTTTACCTCCCCCTCATGGATGAGGATATCATGCCACGGCTATTTGAGTTTCCGGGATGACGATGGGGCGATGAAGGTGATAAATGTGAGGGGGTGGGTTTGGGCGAGTGAGAGAGAGTGAGGCATAGAGAGAAAGAAGGATGAAACTGAGAATAGAGACAAGGGAAGGAGGTGTGCAGACCTGACAGATGAATCTCCCCTATAAAGCGCAGCTGAATGTGGAAAAAGGTCATCACTTTAGCTCTTCTGCCTCTGTAAAGAGCGACAGGGCTGTCACCTTAGTTCAGGCTTCCACACACCCAGCCCAAACCACCTGGCAATTAAAGGTCATCTCTGCTCCCAGTAACAGCCAAGAAGGGCCAATGCGGACCAGGACATCTAAATATTCCTTATCTCCTCCACCTTTCTCCAGCTTTCAAAGAAAAGAAAGGGAAAAAAATACAGAAAGAAAACAACAAAAATCCCTTATCCACTGTATATAGAACAAATACACCAACAGACCATACAGATTAATTCTGCCACTTGGACATGGCCCAATAATTCGAGGAGCAACCAGCTAAAATAAAAGTCGCAATTCCCCCTAGTGGTCTCCGAGATAGACGGCAGGTTGTCAAATGTGAAAGTGAGTTGACTCTCCACCTTTCAAATCCACCTAATTCACAGCAGTGAAAAAGCCACCAGAGGCTTTGAGGGTTAGAGGCAAAGGGTGGTCTAATGTAAATGAGATCAACTCTTTCATAGACAGCTGAGGTATCTTTAGTTCAGGAAACACATGCCATTTGCAATTACCACGTTTAATATGAACAAAAACCACTGAGACAGTCAGGGCGTGAAGAGCTTCCTGAAGGATCATCAATCTTGCCTTTAAGACAAAGGGCAGTGGGAGGGAGGGTGGGGCTCCAGGAGTTTTGCCAAGTCCTGTCCCAAAGCAGTTATAATGAAAGAGTGAAAGTGGAGCTTCTACTGGCCTGGTGAATGAGAGCAGACAGAGTATTGTACACGAAGCACTGCCTGGCATCAAAGAGGTCTCTTTAATAAAGCCTTTTCACAGTCATCTGTAGGCATGACAAATCACTGAGCAAAGACAAACGTAGGAAGTTTTTACAAATGCTATTCAGAAAATTCCCATGAATGTGTGTCTTTAACAAAACAGATTTATCTGTGTAGAGGTTTGGTATGTTTCTACATGTCAAAAGTTATCTCACACACACAAACACACACACACGTTTGTTTTTGTAAATTGTGGGGACATTCCATAGGCGTAATGGTTTTTATACCGTAGCAAACCGTATTTTCTATCCCCCTACACAACCCCTACCCCTAAACCTACCCATCACAGGAAACTGCACATTTTTACTTTCTCAAAAAAAACCTCATTCTATATGATTTATAGGCCTTTTGAAAAATGGGGACATGGGGTAATGTCCTCATAAGTCACCCTCTCCTTCTAATACCTGTGTCATACCCATGTCATTATACAAATGTGTCCTGATATGTCACAAAAACACGCACACACACATCTGGTTCACTATCTTTGTGGGGACTCTCCATAGACAAAATGGTTTTTATACTGTACAAACTGTATATTCTCTACACTTACACTAACCCTACCACTAAACCTACTCATCACACAAAACTCTCTGCATTTTTACATTTTCAAAAAAACTAATTCTGTATGATTTATAAGATTGTTTCCACATGGGGAGCTCAATTTAGGTCCCTTTGGTGAGTCCCCATGAGTCTGAGTGCATTTATGTTGAAGTCCCCACTGGGATAGAAAAAACATGAACACACACACACACACACACACACACACACACACACACACACACACACACACACACACACACACACACACACACACACACACACACACACACACACACACACACACACACACACACACACACACACTACAGAATATAGAAGATATTAATGAAAACCAAATGTCATTAATGAAAACTAAATGTTTGTTAAGTGAGGATGTATGGATGGCCAAATTTATTTTTAGTTTTTAATTCATTTTTAATTTAAAATGAAAAGAATAATAAATAGCAATAATAAAATACTTGAATTTACATAAATAAATATGAATTTATTAAACAATATTTTATTGCAATTTGTTTATTTATTTTTTATGCAAGACCTGGACTGGATTTTGACCAGGATGTATTTCACACATCGCCCTGTGAGCTGATAAAGGTTTCAAATTGTGGATCAAGCTGCATTATATGAAAGTGCCTATGCACACACAGCTCACCTGGATTAGTGCTTCACTTAGCCTCTCCTCATCCACCTGCAGCACGATATCCCGGATCTCTTCATAAGGCAGCCGGAATGATCCCAGGAAAATTGCTGTTCAGAGAAAAAAAAAGAGAGAGAGTCATTTTCTGGCCCTCTAGTTTACAGTGTTAGAGTTCAGCTCCCTCAGAAATGACCAAGGGACAACGTTAACTTTTCAGATGGATGGTAAAACCCTGTAGAACCCTGTTTTACTTCGGGGCAATTGAAAGTGAAAGAGAAAGACAATTGTCTGGCAGCAATAAAAGCAGAAAAAAAAAGCCTCAGATTTGAGTCCTTATCACATGATAATGACTCAACATATTTAAACTTTAACCTAGGATGTAATGCAGAGAATCACAGGTGCAATTTACCCAACAGTTGAATTTGATAACCTCCACTGCTTCTGAGAAAATAATAGCCTGTAATTATAGCATATAGCTCATAGTGCACAGTTTAAAGCGCATCAGTGGGGGACTGAACATAATTGTACATTTATGTCTGAAGCAGTTGCTACATTGAGGTTAAAATTACCTTAACATTTACATAGATTAAAACAGTCAAGAGTTTTCCAGTGGTGTCTGGAAAAAAATGTTGAGCAGAACCTGATTTTGTTCTGGTAAATTATTACAGCACAGAAACATTCAAGGGGTTGCTCATGTTTTGTACCACCTACCTCTGAGCTATTTTAGCAAATGTTTGATGGAAAAACAGGGCTGAGTGGGTATACTGAAGATTAAATGTGAGTGTCTGTTCTCTGAAATCTGTATTTATTTGGTCAGATTCCTCAATTACTATCTGAATTGCATAAGCCAATGAATGCAAAGGCCCTTCTGCCTCATTCAGCTCTCTGGTGTGCAGGTGAAACAGGTCCAACTTCTGATGAACTGTGATTTAATAAACTACCATTCCCACTAGCTGATTGGCTGAGAGACTGTGAAACTATGCTCTATTTTCAGCAATTCATTAGTCGGCCATCTGCATGTGACAATATGGCGGTTTCTTCAGAGAAAAGAGAGTTCTATGCTTTTTTTTTCATTATTTAGGAGATGGAGGTAGAGCAAACACAGGCATTTTAAAGCAGGGGGCTCATCTGGCAAAAAACAGATACAATGGCATAGGAAGCAATTCTTATTGTAGGTTTGACATGCCAAAAACGCACAACAAGGTTTTAAAACTAGCCTTACAACACAATACAGCCTGGCTATAGGGATATGCTAATGAAGCAACCATCAGTAGCATGATGAGCCAGAGTATCACATGCCAATAAACAAGCACATGGTTAGTCACTGAATGTGGTGAGTTTAACAACCCCCAGTCAGAACTTATCACATTTCTGCAAAAAATTTAATTGGACGACAAATGCTTTCGCTTCATCTGTTGATTCATTAGCATCATTTACATATTCACAGTGAGTGAATTATCCTGACTTTTTCCACTAACAAGTTTGTCCATGACAGATGCATCCCATAATTCATTTCCGTTCATATCCACTACTCATCAGCCTGGGGATTTAGTCACATTTTGTGCTTTTTTCAACACAGAAAACACTGCAAGTCCGCCAAATTACAAGCAAAAAAGCAAAAAGAGCACGTCCGCCCTATATATAAAAATGCTATCTATACTAAACCGCCTCCACCCACTGGAATAATTTAAAGCAGCTCTCACTTTGTTTTAAATGCAGCCCGCTACATTTGTGAAAAGGAATGCTGACAGAGGGCCTATGCGACTCCTCTGGAGCTAGACCAAGGATAGGAATGCTGGGATTGTTAAACATGCTAATGGACCACAGACCACTGCTCGGTATCTCTGTGTTAATAGAGGAGCATGACTTTATGTAGTGGTTTGCCTGCTTTGCGCGGTTCCTCCTGCACTCATGAGAATCACAGCCTCTTCATCTCATCTGGATTATTGTTTCAGCTGTGCATGGAGCCCCACCCTGGCCCTGTGTCCAAAGTAGCATATAATATCCAGCTTCTCTTTACACTCACAATGATGTGTGGGATCATGTGTGTGTCTGTGTAGGATTGCTCATAGGTCCCCAGGATCAATAACCTCAGCGAGCTTTCCTAACCATGACCAAACAAGTGTGGGATTTGTCCAGTCAGCCCACAGACTATACTCTCAGCATAGGGGAAGACAGCAATGGGGGTATGAGTAACTCTCTGTCCAAGTAAAGAGCAGAATTGTATGTTCCACAAGCACTTAAAGTACTCCCTATCCAAAAAAAAAAAAAATTTAATTAATAATAATACAAAATAATAATGATGCCCCACAGAAATGTACATTGGCCTTTCAAATATTGCCTTATATGATGCTTTTACAACTCTCTCTTTTCTGTTTTCCTGTCCCACCTCCCCTTTCCTTTCTCTGTGAAAGATGACAGATTTGTGGCTGAAGTGAATGTGTAACAGCACTCCCACTCGTGTGCTGGCATTAGTTACTCTAAAGCCTGACATGGTGTGTGTATTGTGCATCAAAGACAGGGTAAAGAAATGAGAGAGAGCACAAGAGAATGAGAGTTTGAAAATAAGAGAAAGTGAGTGAAAGAGGGGAAGAGAGAAATGTCACTGGAATCTCCATCTGCTACAGCTCTAATAGAAGGAAAAAAAAGAAAAAGAAAAAAAACAAGCATACACACACAAAACCTTACTCTGATGTCCTTAAGATACACTAACTTTGCATGTTATATGAATAATGAAAATGGTATGTCTTTTATTGTATTTTTAGTGCTGACTGACAAGCATCTCTATTATTATTGCCCATAGAAAAGCAATGAGAGTATATGAGACAATTTTACCTGCCAGACTATAGGTAGATAGACAAACAGACATACAGGTGGGCAATCACACATAACCTAGAATCATTACAGAGAGCTTTACAACAGCAAGCACTGAATATGTAAATATCTAGTTATATATCTATTATCTCTGTTAAACCAACATTCAGATAATGTGGCTTGAAATATGTTCTTCAAGAGCAGCATTGTAGCCAGACTGAGAGATATATCTTGTTCCATTCACACATTCAAATAGCATTGATGCATTTAATTGCTATCCAAGTACTCTTCAGGCTAGGATGAAAACAAGCATGGGTAGGACATATACTCAGGTGGCTGGTTATTTTAGCATTTGCTATGAATATTTCATCAAGTTTGATATTGTATATCTAAGGTGTTCTCCTCTCCAAGACAAAGAAGCCAACATTTCCAAAAAAGAACAAAATTGCATTATCATGCTGCTTTCATCAATCAGAGTCCAAAGATTCACAGGCACTCCTGAGAACACAATGAATTCACACACACACACTTTCCTTGAAGATTCAAGAGGGGAAAAAGAGAGTGGCAGTCTAAGAGAGAGAGAGAGTTGCTAAATGGCACTTTGGGGGCGGGGGGGGATCAATATGGCCACAAAGCAACCTGTGACATATACAGGTGTTTGCTGCTGTCCAGTATAGGGTCAAACTAGTTTCAGTGCCATGGGGTATAGACAAACAAGACAGTGGGGTTTACTGTCATATCAAACAAATATGACAGTAAACATAGCCAGATGATTTTGTTTTATTATTTGGGAATAATTCATTCATTCATTCATTCATTCATTAATTCATTAATTCATTCATTCATTTACTGACCAGTGGTTTTGATTTATGTGTGGGGAAAGAACCAAAAAAACAAAAACAAACAAACAAACAAATCAGACTTTGGTCCTTTAATCGCATAGTGGTTTAAGGGACTATTTGGCTTTGTGTGTGGTTAGGATGAGGCAATTACAAACAAAATACTTTGTCCTTTTTCCTTTTATCCTCCTATGTGTTTACGGTACAATTGATATCAGAGGAATCGGGTTGAATCCATTATCAAAAAACAACATCCTCAAAACCTGTTGCAGGAAGAGCAAATACTGCCGAATGCAGCTTGACAATACAAGAGGATAAGAGGAATTTTAAAGTTGACATGATATGTAGGAACAAGAAAACAAACAAACAGAAGAGAAGAGAGGAAAAGTGTCAGTCAAAGCCTGACAACATTGTGGCTATAGATTCAGCAGCCTTAACTGCTTTCAGTAGAGATAAATTCTAGTGTAGCAAAAAATACCTAGGAAAAAAATAATAATAAAAAAGACAATTCTTTAGAGACAAATGTAACTTCTTTGGAAATAAAGATACAAAAACAGATCTAGAAATTCTTGGCTGGGTGTTAGGGGACACAGATGATATGGAATGCTGGGAACTTACACAGATTCTGAGCTGTCTTGGCATCCAGAATTCGCAGCTCTTTTGCTTTTTTCTTGAATTGTGTCATCCTGTCATCTGTTTCTTCCACGTCCTTTTTCACTAAAAGCAAAGAGACAGAACCAGAGGGTAACTATTAATTATCAATACCAGTAAATGCAGCTGCTCAATTTTTCAGGAAAAAGAGAAAATGAGTAGACGTTCAGTGTTTACCAAATTTCAGACATCAAGCATAAAAAGAATGACTGCATGAGCAATGGTAACAGGAAAAAGAGCTATATTTTTACATTTACTGAGGAAAATACCCATGCAAAGCTCTCCATCACAGTCCTAAGGTGTGAGGATGCCAGGTGCCAGGAGTGGTTCTTTGCATATTTTTATAGGTGTTATGGGTGGCTCCTAGGTGGTCCAAGATAAAAAAAAATATATATTTTTTTATATTTGTGATCGAAGATGAATATTCAAGACATCTTACGCTACTTTTATGTGTTTTTTTTATTATTATTATTTTTTTTAAACTTGACCACTGTTGACTGTTGTATGGACATAACAGCTGAAACATTAGTATCATCATCAATATAGGAGTGATATGATGTGTGTGAGTAAAAGATAACAGAATTAAATTAGATTCAATTAAAATAAAGATTAAATACTTGATTAAATACTAAAGTGGTAGTAGTGGCTGCCTTAGCAAGCACCACAAATAAAAAGTAACAAGACCCAAACAAACATCGTTTCAGATGAAATGGATTGTTTTATATTAGATACGGGTCTTGTCATATGGCTAACCAAAATGAAAAGCATAACTCCTGTGCTTTTGACCACACTTTATATGAGCTCCTGTAGTAGCAATAAAAATTACATATGCTCATCTCTATAGGGTAATTATACATATGGCAACGCGATAACAGATCCTGGGTGGAAAGCATAAGGACACTGAAACTCTAGATCATGGCAGATGTGTCACAATTAAACCGAGACACTGATGCATGTCAGACTTCCCTTTTATAGCATGACATAAAAATAAAAAAACTGAGATAGGGAGGGATGAGAAAAAAAAGGAGGTAGGAAAAATTGGAAAGGAACAGAGAGAGACAGGTGAGATGAAAAAAACAAGCAGAGAGGCAGACGTCTAAAGTCGACGTGCTAAAGAGACCATCAGCGCGTGACTGTGGCACCACTCAGTATATTGAAGTGAGATTTTGTGGGCCTGCTACTGACAAACACAAGGCCTGCTCTGTCAACGGCTCAGAGCCATGGAGATAATTGTGTTATTTCTGTAATCCTAAGGAGCAGCAGGAACAGCAACTTTGAACAGCCCCAAACCAATGTTAATGCTGGATGTGTGTGTCTGGTATTCCAGGGACCGGCTTCCTTTGAGGTCTGCTTGAAGAGAACCTCTCCCTGAGTGACATAATATGTCAGCAAAATCCTCGGCCAAACCATTGTCACAGTCAACTACCAACTAACTAAATTAGAGAGTAATCAAGGCCGTAGCTCTGGGACCAACCCGGGGGAGAAAGAGAGAGAGTGAGAGAGAGAGAAAGATTCTGGGTAATACTCAGGTGAAAACAAAGACAGAAGAAGTCTAGGTCTGGCAGATTGCTTGTGGGCGTAGGATCGCACCTCAGCGCTAATCATCACAACTCCGCTATTTATTTAAGCCCAAGATGTAAGTCTCCCAGGAAATCACATGCAAACAAGCCTCTCCCAAGAAATCTGCATTTGTGAAGGAGCTATCAAAGCAAGAGCATCTCCTAAGCAGGTGGATTTGCTGCTGGCTACAGGCCCTCTGCTGTTTTGTCAATAGCACTGTGGTACTGATGCATGTCTGTTTTTGGATTGAAAGTAACGGTGACTTTACTGAGCATGTTAAAAGAGCTTGATCTTCTGAAAGTTTAACTTATTTATGTATCTATTTATTTTTGGTGCTAAAGGCTCAGGTGTGCTCAGACGGAATAGTAATTAATTTGTGCAAGCATCATATCACCTTATATATAATTAAATACATTTCACAAGCTGATCACAGCACCATGGATTTATGGTCTACTTTAGAAGATGGAAGTTTCATGTGACTTTTTTTACTACAACCATTCTCTGCTTTCCTGCTGGTAGGGTGTCTCAAATATGTCTCACAATGATGACAGACACACCATGGGTCCCATTCCAGGGATTTGCACAATTCAGAATTTAATTGAGAATTTCAATTCATAGACAAACAGAACGAAAGATAGAATGCTAAAATGATTAGACAGACAGACAGACAGACAGATAGATAGATAGACAGATAGACAGATAGATAGATAGATAGATAGATAGATAGATAGATAGATAGATAGATAGAAGCCTGGAGACCAGAGAAAATAAAATATCAGGAAGGGGCCCCCGAAGGATCTTAATTTTTTAGGGGAAGGGCTGCAGGTGAGGGAACAGCTTTCAGCCATATTGTGGAGCTTAAGATACCCCCACCACCTCCTCAGGCGCATTGTCACACCCTTCCACCAGCTGGCTCTCCCACCTGGGTTGCCCACGCTCTCAGCAGGATGTTCTCAACAAATCCTCAGGCTCTTCAGCTGTTAGAGATCCGAAGCCCGCCAGGCCTGCGCCTCTTCAGTCCGATGCTGGGAAACAGACACAGCTCAGCCCATTGCTACTTCCGCTTAAGGTAGACAATGTGGGCAATTTGGGAGGCTTTGTTTTGTATCTGCAGTAGGCCTGCGGATTCAATTACACTCCACCCAATATATTTCTGATAGAGCTGGCTTTCTGATTTTGTAGTGTTACAGGAAGTGAGAATATAAAAGAACCGGATGACTAGAGAAGAGCCGGCATCACTATTTCTAATAGAAATAATTAGTGCACAATGAGCTACAGTTCTACCCTCCACGGGAAGTCTTGAGAACTTGGGAACACCCCTCCAAGAGGCTAAAATTGCTCCTCCACTTGCTCCACCACAGATATTAACTGCTTCCCTAAAACACCATAATGAAGTGCTGGAGAAATAACGTTTATTTGGATGTGGATGAAACCTTTTTTGTTAGTTTTGTATTAAATAGAGTAAAAAGTAAGCTGGCCTTGCAGCATTACAAGAACACAGGCAGTGTATGTGCATAATGAAAACACATTTATGCAAATAAATTAAAGATGATTCAAAACATTTTTGAGAGCATGTAGGACATAAATAACATGAATAATTACAGAAAGATGTAATAAATAATTGAATAAGTGAGCCAACCATTGATGAAGAAGAAGCCAGGTGGTTTTTCTTATAAACTGACTGTG
The DNA here is from genome assembly GCA_039654625.1 of Rhinogobio ventralis. Taxonomy (NCBI): domain Eukaryota; kingdom Metazoa; phylum Chordata; class Actinopteri; order Cypriniformes; family Gobionidae; genus Rhinogobio; species Rhinogobio ventralis. Next base: position 22,199,965 of record CM077198.1, on the reverse strand, counting down.
AAGGACTGATTATGTTCAGGGTGTTTCAGCGCAATAAAAACAGCAGTATTTCAGAGTAATATTTCAGTAATGCGATCCATTACAAGGAAAACACAAAGTCGAAAGGTATTCAGGGGGAAGGTGATTTCAAAATGTTAGTAAAACATTAGCAGTACATGATTACTCATGCCAATGTAATCACATACATGTGTGTTGGGTCCACAGACATTGTTATATGTAGGGATGAGAGAATAGCTCTTGGCGGCAACAAGGGGTGAAATGCAATAGCAATAATAGAACTTACAATAAGAAAAGCAATAAAAAAAAGCAACAAAAAACACACTCAAGTTCACACAAGTCCTTTCTGTGATTTTTGGACAGAGGGCAGCCCATGGGAGCTCCTCATTTGCAAAGTTCTTCACATTTGGGCGTAGAGATTGTTTACTGGACTTGAATCCTTCTGCTGGGAGCTGTCCATGTGATATCTCCCCCCAGGCAGCCAAAGCTTTGAGCATTAGCAAGCTAAACACTACCACATGTTCGCTTCCGGACCGAAATGATTCACCCAAGAGCAGTCATGGAGACATAAAGCTAGAGATGGTGAACGAAGGACTGAAAACACTGATGACAGGTCCTCTTAAAATGTGTTCAATGTCCCGGCAACGGATCAGACGAAGCAGACAATGTGGAGTCTGACTGTCCGCTGGGAAGTGCATTGTCGGAACGCACAATCTGTCTAGAATAATATGACTCATCTACCTCCGCAAAACTGACTGTCCAAACTTGAACAATGCCAATCAATATGAGATGATTTCTTTCAGGAATTCAATCAAGACTGAGTGAAAAATACTTCAATACTTAGAGTATGGTTAAAAAAAAAAAAAAGTTCTCACAATAATGAAACATTTCTCATCATTTACCCATGCCCACGCTGTTCTAAAAATAGGAAAAAAAATATTTTAAACTATTTTTTGAACATACAATGGAAGTCTGTCTGGTCCAAAAAAAAATTATTTTTAATATATTGCCCACATAAGAAAATCTGTCATACAGTTTTGCAGAAGTACATGACAGTTATGGAGTTATAGAGATTTTGATTTTGTAATCTCTTCACATTCTCAGCCAGATCTACAAGGTATCCCAAACACACAACTGAGGTTTGAAAACACTATTTTATTGAAGAATTACAGCTTTGACTATTTCTGCCAGTGACTAAGGCTAAAGAGAGGTCTCTTTCTCAACCCTGCAACCAATTTATTGCCTGGATAGAAGCCCACCACACTGTTCTCACCATCTAGCCTCTTGAATGCATGCCCGCACTCTCAAAAAAGAAATCGTTTAGGGACAAACCTGAAACAGTTTCTTTTTCTTTCATCCAAGTGAACCTGCATTGATCGGATAAGGGCGATCAATAAGGAAAAAACGCACACAAATTAAATCTGAGCGCAGCATAACGAAGATTCTGGCATTGAGTGCTTAACGTAAGCTTTAAATTAGGGGTGGAGATTTTGTGGCGAAACAACTGAGTGCATTTTGATGATGCAGTTTGTAAAATTAGCGACTGAAGCTATTTTTATTAGTGAAGCGATTTGAGCTGTTCTAACTCAAGTATCCGTGAGATTGTTGATGTCAAACAGGTCTGTGGGTCATAAATACAAAGGAAGCTGTCTGGATGAGTATAATTCAGCCTCTCTGTCACGGCTTTCTGATGTCAGGTTATTAGGAGGCATCTTTCCTATAATGACTTACCCCTTTCCGCAGTCTTGACCTTCAGAGAGCTGGGGAGCTAAGGTAAAGCTGTCTCACCTCAAGGTGAATAGCACAGAAAAAACAGCTGGGGGAGAGGGTTGTGCTCTCCCATCCATGCAATTATCATCATCTTTAACGATAACAAGGTAAAAGGGGGAGGTTAGCGCTAATGATAATTGTGATGTGGCGGCAGGTAAAGCTTGATTCCCTCTGAGGGCGATGTGATATGCCTGAGAGACTTTCAAAGCATGACCAGGTACAGGAGTCACTAATACACTCCCAATTCTCACCCTGGGCTCTCCTGGTAGCCTGTGGAGACTAAGTGGACAAGAGGCTAGAAAGGTCACAGCCTGACCCAAATAACAACTAGCTCTCTAACGGTTTCATTATGAATGAGAGACACACTGAGACTGAGAAACTAACAGCTGGACTTGGATAAAAGCTCAGGAGGATAGCCAAGCCCTGTTCCTCCTCCACATGTCAGAAAAAAAAGAAAAAAACAACAACTTTTGTTTATAGCAACCTCTGTGATTGTGGGAAACACAAAGTGCAGAAATCTGTGAGCAAAAATACTCATGTCATGAAGCATCTGATGGATTTAGGCCAAATGACAAAGCAATGCTGTAACCTCCACTTAATTATCGCAGGTGATTTTTGTTCAAGCATGGCTTCTTTCTTTGGAGCTCACTTAGCAAGCACATTCATACGGTAATCTGGCAGAGCAGCACTAACAGCTCTCTCCTATAGTATGGAGCTGCAGCGTGCAAAGCCGATAATAGGTTATCTCTCGTATTAAATTTGCACAATCACATTTGTGTGAAATGAAAACAGGCTTCTACGAAAGATGATGGATCGTACTGACATTACGCCTTATCGCAAGGTCATTTATGAGAATGCGTATCACCTGGATTTAACAAAGAGGAAGTGCCGAAATAATGAGCAAGGGAAATACATCTGGGTGATCTGGGTGGTGTGAACATGAATGGGTTGTGGTTCTAAGCTGCAGTATTACAGTACCAAGATCAGAAAATGTCTTTAATTTCTGGCTAGCAGCTCAAGAGCACAAAGAGTGTGAGAAGAGTCATTCCTCAAGGCTGTTAACTGCCCGCCGAGGGCTTTACAGCCATGCCCTTTGGATTCAGGCCCTCATCCAATGAGCTACAAGAAGATATGGTTGGTTTAAGGGTTAGTTTGACCAAATACATTTAAACTAACTTTCATTCTGTACTGAAAGCACATCCAATGAAAATACATTGATTAACAGTAATTTATACTAATATACTAATATATTGTTTACATTTTAAATTAAATATGCAAAAGTGAACAGTAAGCTAAATTAATAAATGCTGTAAAGTCCTGTTCATTGAAGTTTCATGTTACAGTATGTACACACAACATAAAATGGCATAGAACCTCACTGTAAACAACAGATAAATATCCAACAGCTTCTGCGGTCTTATGGCCTCAAAAAGTCCTGAATGTTGTTCACATTTAAGGGTGTAAATACAAGTCTGTAAGATTTTTAAGCTCACCAAAGCTATTTGATCAAAAATACAGTAAAAGCAATTTAAAATAACCGTTTTATATTTTAATATATTTTAAAAAGTTATTTATTCCTGTGATGGTAAAGCTGAATTTTCAGCATCATTACCCCAGTCTTTAGTTTCACGTGATCCTTCAGAAATCATTCTAATATGCTGATTTGATGCTCAGGAAATATTTCTCATTATTGTCAATGTTGAAAACAGTTGAACTGCCAAATATTGTGAAAACAGTATTTAGTGGCATATCACATAAAATGTAACATTAAGTAACATTTTTACTGTGCCTGCCACCCTCTGTGTCAAGCTGAGATATAGTTTATACCTCATACACCTCATGAACAGGACCACTGTTTGCCTGTGGTCAGTGACTGAGTGTTGAGGTTGTGTGGTTGTGTTTGTCTTCTCTGATGGAGGATTTCAAAGAATATCTATCATTTGAAGCAGGGTTTTTTTTATTAAGTTTTTTTTTTTTTTTTACTTTTTTTTTATTCAACAATTGCCTGTGGAATAACAATAAAAAATAAATAAAATGACTTTTCCTTCAAGGCAGCCTGACTTTACCTTCTTAGTGTGAGACAGTATTATCTGTCGGAATCAAATACACAGCAGGTATGAAGAGTGTAATTTTAAGTCTCTACGATCCCACCAAAGGCAGTTGCAGCAGAAATGCATGCATTGCCGCTCTTCGCAGACATACAGATTCACTTGTCAACAGTAAACAATTCCTGGCAGGCATTGAATGCTTGTGTGTGGTTTCATAAAGGTTTTCATAGTTCCTTCCATGTCACTATTCCTCAGTCAGCTCACGTCCAACATGAACAGGTGACACGCCAAAACAGACGCAGACTGATTAAAAACACTACACCACAGAAAGACACCAGTCCCTAGTCATGAATTGCATCCAAATACACCCTCTGTACTCATTTCACCCTTATTGAGAGAAACCAGGTTGATTATGAGTGTCTGTGCTCATGTGTTTCATTATACACAGTAGATCAAGGAGCCGGGACAGTTGCACAGTGATCCGGGGAGGGGAAATAGAGGATGAGGGCAGGAGGAACAGAACCCACTATAAAAACATTTCATGTGAGGAAGAGCCAGGGATCGCAGCCCTAGGAATTCAGGAGAGCAGCTTGTTGTTTTTGAAAGCTCTCCGTTGGTTCTGGCTCACGCTGCATAGGATGACCCCGGTCCAGATGCTCAGGGTGGTCAGAGGAGCAGAAGGCTTGAGCCAAACCATGAGTCCTTTCATCAAAAAACTTATTTTTGTTGCACGATAACCCTTCCCTGCAATGCAGAATTATAGAAAAGAACAATTTGTGTGGATGCAGAAACAGAAATTATGGTAAACAGGAAGTCCCTATACAGATAAAGTGTCTGTAAGCACAGCTTTTGAGAAAGCACTCTTCCCTAACAGCCAATTATTTCTGATCTGCCTTCCTAAAAAGCCGGACCCCTCTGTTACATCCTTTAGACACCATCTTTGATTACAGCCCTCAATGTTTGCTTTAATGACAAAAGCTAGTCAAGCATAATGAGTTATAATGATAGAGCGTGGGGTGAGCATACATTCTGGTAGCGGCTTTGTGTGCTGTCTCAGGTTTGACTCAGATAGTGATTACTGGGCTGACAGGACTTTAAAGTGTAAGCTGTGACCTTCTTCACTTTGGAATTAGTGTGTCCACGCATTCAGCGTCCAAACTGTGTGCTCAACTGCTTCCCCGGCAGGCTGGATTACGAGATGTTTATGGGACCTGCTGTTACCCGCTGTCTGGATTACTCGGGGATTGGATTGTGTATAAACTATGCCAGTAAATGTAGTTATGAGGCTTTATGCTCATAACTTCCTGCTCGTTTGTTTTGTAAAAGAGTAGCTTGAGAGCACAAAGAGAGAGACGGGTACTTTTACAGTATTTATAAAGATAAGCCCTTCAGCAGACGACGACAGAGTGTTTTAATCAAATTTACACTGCTGCGTTTAAAAGCCATATAAAAAAATATATATATATTTTGGCATTTGAGGAATATATGAGCGGTGCTTGCCTGTGTAAAACTCCCTGTCTACGAGGAACCTATGAGGTTTCTATTATGTTCACCAGTGTTGTTATAGTAACCTAAAACTAATTACACTATTAACAATAAATGAACGGTAGTTATACCCTATAATAGTAAAAAAAGGATACAAAAAAAAAAAAAAACACACTGATGTCCACAGCGTTGTTCATTATGCTACACTTTTGCCAAGTGGTTGCTAATATGATTTGGGTAGTTGCTAGAATGTGTCTTAGTAGCCTAGACAAAAGAGATTTTTCTTTATTTGTTTTATAGTCCACCAGACAGAATAAGTCTGATCAGTTAGAAGAGTGACATTACACTCAACGTTTTGAAGTATTCATGGCATGTAAATAGTGCAGGACAAGTTATTCCCCAAAGTATAGTTCATAGTCTTTTTTTCTTTTTCATTTTCTTGTCATCCTTTTTCACCAATCTAACGTTAAGAAATCCTATTGAATAAAAGCACAAAAATGTTTTTTTTTTTTTTTTTGTAGTGCCTGGTGATGGTGACTTTGTAGATTCAAGAGTGGAGCACATACAGAGGTAAACAAATCTATAAACAACATCAAATTACAGCCGGACCTTTACGAGCAAGCCTTAGGGTCACTTGGTTTCAGGAGAGGAAATGTAGCTATTGACTCCGCTCAGGAAACAATTCAACCCAAACAGATATATATTCGAGATCTCCCCCAGCATTCCGGTAGAGACAAGGAGAAGAAGTGCACTTTGAAGGCCCATGTAATATGATCACGGAATCACACAGAATTCTTTGAAGGCAGTCAGGATCAATAGAGGATAAGAGTGGCCGTGGTTAAGCGGCGACGCTGTAAGTCGCCTCTCTGTGATCTAACCAGATATCTCTGCTCTCCATCAAAGCCAGACTAAATTAAACGTGAATTACAGAGGTGAAAGCCTGGGAATGAAAAGACACCATTTATCATCAGACAGATGTGTGGTTATCTCTTATTCAGTCTCTTTTTCCTTTGGCCCCACACAATGACACTTTATGCTAAGGTTCACATCTCAAGTCCATTTGTGGAATCAGAATAGTCATGTCTATTCTAACTGACATGGAAAATTGTTCCTCTCATTTTGGGTCAAGTGGATTTTGAATGTAATTCCTTAAAAAAATTATATAAATAAAAATAAATAATAATAAATAAAAAAATAATAAAAAAATAAATAAGATAAAATAGAAAAATAAAATAAAAGAATACAATAATAAAATAAAATAAAAGGGCATTAAGACTGTTTTGTCTGTCCTTCACAGCCTCAATTTCATTTTGCTTATTTGAGAAACTTATTTCAACAGTACAAATCATAAGGAAGAACAAATTCTATTTTATGGTTCAGGTCTGACCAAAGACTGTTTGTAACTTTTCCTTTATCTTTTTCATCAGCTTCACAGACCTGAAGTAAGGCTGACAGTGAGTTAGACTACATGCATCAACACGCAAACACACACAGAAACTATCTTTGCTTTATTTACTAAGCCTGTCGAGCTCTACAGCAAGTTAATGATCCTCTCTGGCTCTTGGCTGATTCTTGATCTATTTAGTAGAGTCTAGCCTGGATCTGTCTTTAACAGAGGTCTACGCATTCTCTCTCAGCACGCACAATTCATTTCATTCATATGCTGAGCTTTCAGGGTGAAATGGAAGAGAATTCAACAGGCGTCCACTTGAAAAAGAAGTGATGTGCCCTTGACTGACATGCACTTTGTGGATCTCAGCAAGGTGTGCTATATTTGAGGAAGAAGAAAAAATAGGAACAAAACACAGAGATTCTTGGAAAATAACCATAATTTTCTTCCAGGGTGATATGCAAGCTGATGGCTGTCTTGGTTCACTTATACAACAATAAACAGAGGACACTAAAGCCGGGAGGGAGAGAGAGAAAGAGAGAAGGGCAACCAGAAAAACTAGAGAAAAATGAGAGAGAAATTGAAAGAGGCATCATTCAAAAGAAAGTGCAAAGTCTCATTTGAAAGTGAGGTTTGAAAACAGACTACTTAATGTAGCTTAATGTAGCGTGGTAGCAAACAAATTCCATATAAAAAGACAGGCGAGAGATGATGATGATGATGATGATGATATGCTTTCACCAAGCAATTGTGTTAAAACACTGTGGCCAGAATATGGTCATTACGAGCCATAAAGAGCTGAAGAAATGCAATCCCACACCATAGCTCCAACATGTAAGTACAACATTTTCCAGCACTTTACCACTTAAATGCTTACAGCTGCCATCTCTTTAAATGCTGCTCTCAGCTTTGATCTCCTTTTGTTTCAACTTGTGCTAACTGCTCACACTGAAGCCTCTGAAACCACACACTAATACACAGGCACTGATTGTAGCAGACTTTGAATAAACACAAGTACACTGTAGACTCTGGTCAATTACAAGAATTTGTTTCAAAAATCTTACTGGCCCCAAACTTTTGATTGATATATCAGCGTAAACTTGTTTTATATAAATATTTAATTTATTTAACTTATTTATCCATTAACTAAGAAAACTAACATTTCGTCTTAAATCCTTGGCATGACTCAGACTTTTGACACCTGTAAATGTGCAAATATATATATATATATATATATATATATATATATATATATATATATATATACACTCACCTAAAGGATTATTAGGAACACCTGTTCAATTTCTCATTAATGCAATTATCTAATCAACCAATCACATGGCAGTTGCTTCAATGCATTTAGGGGTGTGGTCCTGGTCAAGACAATCTCCTGAACTCCAAACTGAATGTCAGAATGGGAAAGAAAGGTGATTTAAGCAATTTTGAGCGTGGCATGGTTGTTGGTGCCCGACGGGCCGGTCTGAGTATTTCACAATCTGCTCAGTTACTGGGATTTTCACGCACAACCATTTCTAGAGTTTACAAAGGATGTTATGAAAAGGGAAAAACATCCAGTATGCGGCAGTCCTGTGGGCGAAAATGCCTTGTTGATGCTAGAGGTCAGAGGAGAATGGGCCGACTGATTCAAGCTGATAGAAGAGCAACTTTGACTGAAATAAACACTCGTTAAAACCGAGGTATGCAGCAAAGCATTTGTGAAGCCACAACACGCACAACCTTGAGGCGGATGGGCTACAACAGCAGAAGACCCCACCGGGTACCACTCATCTCCACTACAAATAGGAAAAAGAGGCTACAATTTGCACGAGCTCACCAAAATTGGACAGTTGAAGACTGGAAAATTTTTGCCTGGTCTGATGAGTCTCGATTTCTGTTGAGACATTCAGATGGTAAAGTCAGAATTTGGCGTAAACAGAATGAGAACAAGGATCCATCATGCCTTGTTACCATTGTGCAGGCTGGTGGTGGTGGTGTAATGGTGTGGTGGATGTTTTCTTGGCACACTTTAGGCCCCTTAGTGCCAATTGGGCATCGTTTAAATGCCACGGCCTGCCTAAGCATTGTTTCGGACCATGTCCATCCCTTTATGACCACCATGTACCCATCCTCTGATGGCTACTTCCAGCAGGATAATGCACCATGTCACAAAGCTCGAATCATTTCAAATTGGTTTCTTGAACATGACAATGAGTTCACTGTACTAAAATGGCCCCCACAGTCACCAGATCTCAACCCAATAGAGCATCTTTGGGATGTGTTGGAACGGGAGCTTCGTGCCCTGGATGTGCATCCCACAAATCTCCATCAACTGCAAGATGCTATCCTATCAATATGGGCCAACATTTCTAAAGAATGCTTTCAGCACCTTGTTGAATCAATGCCACGTAGAATTAAGGCAGTTCTGAAGGCGAAAGGGGGTCAAGCACAGTATTAGTATGGTGTTCCTAATAATCCTTTAGGTGAGTGTATATATATATATATATATATATATATATATATATATATATATATATATATATATATATATATATATATATATATATATATATATATATATATATATATAATATATATATATATATTATATATAACGCTTTACAATATGTCTCTCATTTGTTAACATCACGGAATGTATTAACAATAACAATGAGCAATACATTTGTTACAGTATTTATTAATCTTTAACATTAATTAATAAAATATTATTATAACAAATCATTGTTTGTTCATGTTAGTTCACAGTGCATTAACTAATGTTAACAAATACAACTTTTGATTTTAATAATGTATTAGTAAACGTTGAAATTAACATTAATAAATGCTGCCGAAGTATTGTTTATACTTAGCCCATGTTAACTAATGTAGTTAATGAATGTTAACAAATGAAACCTTAATTTATGTGTGTGTGTGTATTGTGTGTGTGTGTGTATACATTATATATATATATATATATATATATATATATATATATATATATATATACACACACACACACACTCACCTAAAGGATTATTAGGAACACCATACTAATACTGTGTTTGACCCCCTTTCGCCTTCAGAACTGCCTTAATTCTACGTGGCATTGATTCAACAAGGTGCTGAAAGCATTCTTTAGAAATGTTGGCCCATATTGATAGGATAGCATCTTGCATTTGATGGAGATTTGTGGGATGCACATCCAGGGCACGAAGCTTCCGTTCCACCACATTCCAAAGATGCTCTATTGGGTTGAGATCTGGTGACTGTGGGGGCCATTTTAGTACAGTGAACTCATTGTCATGTTCAAGAAACCAATTTGAAATGATTCGAGCTTTGTGACATGGTGCATTATCCTGCTGGAAGTAGCCATCAGAGGATGGGTACATGGTGGTCATAAAGGGATAGACATGGACAGAAACAATGCTCAGGTAGGCCGTGGCATTTAGACGATGCCCAATTGGCACTAAGGGGCCTAAAGTGTGCCAAGAAAACATCCCCCACACCATTACACCACCACCACCAGCCTGCACAGTGGTAACAAGGCATGATGGATCCATGTTCTCATTCTGTTTACGCCAAATTCTGACTCTACCATCTGAATGTCTCAACAGAAATCGAGACTCATCAGACCAGGCAACATTTTTCCAGTCTTCAACTGTCCAATTTTGGTGAGCTCGTGCAAATTGTAGCTTCTTTTTCCTATTTGTAGTGGAGATGAGTGGTACCCGGTGGGGTCTTCTGCTGTTGTAGCCCATCCGCCTCAAGGTTGTGCGTGTTGTGGCTTCACAAATGCTTTGCTGCATACCTCGGTTGTAACGAGTGGTTATTTCAGTCAAAGTTGCTCTTCTATCAGCTTGAATCAGTCGGCCCATTCTCCTCTGACCTCTAGTATCAACAAGGCATTTTAGCCCACAGGACTGCCGCATACTGGATGTTTTTCCCTTTTCACACCATTCTTTGTAAACTCTAGAAATGATTGTGCGTGAAAATCCCAGTAACCGAGCAGATTGTGAAATACTCAGACCGGCCCGTCTGGCACCAACAACCATGCCACGCTCAAAATTGCTTAAATCACCTTTCTTTCCCATTCTGACATTCAGTTTGGAGTTCAGGAGATTGTCTTGACCAGGACCACACCCCTAAATGCATTGAAGCAACTGCCATGTGATTGGTTGATTAGATAATTGCATTAATGAGAAATTGAACAGGTGTTCCTAATAATCCTTTAGGTGAGTGTATATATTCATGAGTAATGTTAAAGTTCACCTCAGACAGCAGAAAGGGGGCTGATACATTTCAGGTATAGATGATGTTAAAAAGAAAACGGACTACAAATACTGTTCCACTTCATTATTAATGACAATCAGTGCAGAGCAGGTCAGCTCTAGTTCAGATGTCTTGAAGTGACATTTCATACCAGCCTTCCCTCCCTCCCAGGTCTTATCTGGACCTGCAGCTCTGGGTGTGTGGGCGACTCACCCTGAAGATGCTGTGTGCAGAACTATAGGAGCAAAGCGGTAATGATATTTGTCAGAAAAGGCCTAAACGAACAAAACCACCACGGCAACATCAAACAGAGCCAAACAGAAGGAGTCTTTAATCTCCCTCACCCAGTTCTGGCAAATCCTCACACTAGCTCACATGGGCACTTCATGGGGCTTGAAAGACAGCTTATGTTGAAACAGAATCGGTAATGGAATACAGAGCAAATTCTTATTTCACCCCATTCCCACTGTTAATTCTTAAAAAGTAACAGAGTGTGTGAAGTTTCAAGAGAAGAAGAGAGAAAATTGTGGAAATCTTAACTGCTTATATATAAATAAAGTAAAATAAATGAAGTGATCATTTCAAGTCAACATTTTACAGTAGATCAAATAGCAGCCAGCTTCAAACCTGAGAGGTCAGCTAGTCTTCATTTTCGCAAGGTTAGTAATTTCACACAGCATTTATTGGGATTCATCCAGGTTAGGTGTCTGTTAAGGATTCATGCCTTCCCTCTTGCCCACAATCATGTGCTCCTACTGGGACTTCAAACACTCTCTATGCCCCTTGCTGATCTTTTTGAAAATTCAGGGACTGGGGCAAACTGTTAGCATTCCACTCAATATGCCAATGTGCCAACTTGCCATATTGCATATTGCAGATATCCACACATATTAAGTACTGTACTGGCTTTCCATTTTCCAATGCTTAAGTATTATACTTTCAAAGTAGGCCATCAGCATAAGACAGAACTCTTTTTCTGACTGTCAATTTCCACATGACGGGAGGGATGAGCATCAGATGACCTTTCCTTGGCGCTTCAGGCTGAGGTCTACATCACAGTGCGAGGAGTTTAAGCAGATGTCATTTTTGAATGTTCCCTGTTCATATCCAAATCTCAACCCGAATTAGCCATGTGACCCTTCTAGGCTGTGCTTGAGTCATATGATTTATGTTTAGCCTCCATGTTATTGAGCTAATTCAATACCTGAGCTGCACATTGTGCCATCCATGCATTTCTCCTTCATCTTTTTTTTTTCCTTTGTGCATTCAAGGTTTCAGGCTGTAACCTTCCTATGGAGACTCAATTGTTACCAATATCAGGGTTAGTGTAACTTGGGGCTCTCATTTAATGTGTTTCCCAGTAAACTTAAAAGAAACAAACATTTTGCTTTCTCCTCATTACAGTCAAGGACAAGGTACAAGATGCCACAAAATGTCCGCAGGCATTTCCTTGCACATTAATAACTAAATCTAGTCATACAAACTATCTACAGCAATACCAAATTAGGTGTCAAGATGAAGCCACAACGACTGACTGACTATGATACTGCACTATGGAATAATTACTTATTTATATAGCACATTTCAATTGCTCTAGAATTAATGAGAATATGATAATGCACCATGTCACGAAAAATGAAGGATTTAGTCTGAGCTGAATTGCATGAGAAGAGAAGGGTTTTGTTAGGCTTGTGTTCCTGAAGCAATTTCTCTTCCCTATACGCACTATAATCTGATCAGCAGTAGCATAAAATTTTGCATCCATTATAAAAGTGTCCCTTTGGTATTGCATGCAAACTTATAAACAGTCCAGCAAACTCACAAGAGTTGGAAGAGGTGACGTGTTTCCAAATTAAAGTGGGGTCTGGGAGCATTCCCCTGCAGAATAAGTAGCATACTGGTGCACTTTGACATGAAAATAAAGGGAAAAGACAACAGATGATTCTAATAAAAAAAAAAACCTTAAACACATTTATTGACACTAGGGCTAAGCATTTACACAAATTTCACAGTTGGATTCATTCGATTAATAAGATTGCGATTAGATTTTATTTTGATTTGAACAATTTTGATTCAATGTCGATTCATTTGGGGTCTATCAGACATGACAAATTTCCTCAAAGAAAAAAATATCTCAACTACTGCTGTAAACTATACAGGGAACCCCATCTGGTACATCACTATAATTGTAAAGGTTAAAATGAACTGATTTGTAGGCTAATTACATTTAAATTACACATAAGAAAGTTTATATATATATATATATATATATATATATATATATATATATATATATATATATATATATATATATATATATATATATATATATATATATATATATATATATAATTTTTAATGACAATTATGTTTCTACCCGGTTTTCTTTTTTTTTATATAAACATTTAAATGGTGGCTGTCATAAAATCGATTTATTTAAACATACATCAAATATTGAAGAACAGGTTAAGTAAAAAATACAATGAATACACAATATAGTGCATATATTTAGCAAAATGTTCCTTATTACATTTATTTACGTTATTTTTTTTCTAGCTGACTAACAAGTTTTTGGGTTTTTCTGAGGTAAATGTAACATTAAGTGACATTAGCCGCTTTTCCGCCATCGGGCCGAACAAAGCATTCTTGGCCCGAATTCTCAGCACGGTTGGCTGAACGGTAGAATGCATGTAGTGACGTCGCAACTCAGAATGGGTTAATTGTCTGTTGCCTGGCTACTAGTTTCTCTGTGGCTGACTAATCTTGCTACGCTTTTCGAAAAAAGGTACAAAGCTGTCACTGCACACAATATGCAATATACAAAGATGTACCTTTTAGCTTTTGTACCTTAGGGTGACAGCCCAGTGACAGCTTTGTACCTTTTTTTTCTGAGAATTTATCTGAGTGACATAAACACAAATTAATAATAATAAAATTAAAAGAAATATCTGATCATCCTCCATAATGCAGTTGCCATTTACATCTCATATCATCAGTAACTATTGCTTTACCAAGGCAATGACTGACGCATTTGTATTACATTCCAAAGAGTGGCCATTATCACAGTGGAAATTTAAACCATATCTGTACCAGCTGGGCTGGATCGGCACAAGAGAACGATTTGGTCCGACTTTGGGAAAGTGGCTAATAAGCTGTTATATTGATGTCTTTCCATGGTTGACACACTGATTAGGCGATTACATGCGTCATGATACAGATTTCGATAAGTTGTACTGTACCTTTCAACATAACTTCTAATGTTCATTCATGTTTATTTCGTGCTGTAAGTAGTAAAGCGGAAGTGATGATCGGTACATCTGCTGCATCGCTTGAACTGAGAAGCTTCAGTGATCTGTCACGCCACATTAAAGAGCAGCAAAAAAGATTGCAACAGCACCAGAGACGTCTATGGCCACGATCCAGTCTATGGGAAATTAGCCCATCTCTGATTCTTGTGAGCTTATTGTGCTTTAAATTCAACACCCACCCAGAGAGAAAAAAACAAAACAAAAAATCATCAGATCTACATGATTCACATAAATGAAAAAGCGACTAGTTTGCAGGTATGTATCAAGGGCATAGCACTAGTAGGAACAGATGACAGTGCATTTCACTTAAAGTGTAGGAAAAGTGTCTATCCCTTCCGAATACATATTTCTACATTTCCTCCCGAAAAGAACATCATTCTAAGCTGATTGCTTAAAGGTCCTAAAATCTATGTAATATTTCACACTCAAAGTTCACACAGAACATCTCACACTAATGAAAGTAGTTCACAGTTTTGCTAAGGAACATCTACTCAATGTGCTGTTAACAGGGCTGAATTTGTCAAAGCGAGTCTGCCTCATTTTGCCAGGCATGGCAATATGTTTGGCACTATGAGGCATGTTACACAGGAGGGGGAAAAAAAAAAATCAATAGCAATGCAATTGTGAGCTAATAGGAATGAACATGGGCACAGTTTCAGTCCAAGTCCACTTTAGATTATGCAGTTAAAGCACAGTAATTACAAACACTGGGCACAGTAGCAGCTGCTGTCTACTCCCCCAGGAAATAGGATAACACGGTTCCCTATAGCACTATCCAGAGGTCCACAAAAACATGTTTCATAACTTACAATCCCCCCGTCACACTGAATAAATCTGTGCTGTACAAGCCCACTGTATGAGACATCTTGTGTATGTGTAATCTACTCCAGTCAACAGCGGCCAACATCCACTAAAACTTTCCCAAGCAGGGAGATGCATACCACAACTTCCAGGGGGTACAAAAGTACATATAAATAAAAAGATTAACGTTTTGATTTATTATAAAAGTAATAAATATAAATGAATACATATGATCACAATACATATTATATATTCAGACATGTTACAAATATTACTTTAAATAAGTGCTAAATAATGTGCACTTGAGCCTGAATGGTGGAGCTATGGGGGGACACATGCCAAAAGATATGGGAAGCACTGCAGTACAACATCAGACGAACAAAAGAGTGATACTTTCTGACACCCTGAAGAAAGCAAATTCCATGCACAACAGGAGAACATTGTGAAGGCTTGCTTATACAGACAACCAAAGCACAAAGCACAAAGCATCTATTTAAATGGTACAATTTTCCTCATGTCAATCCAACTTAAGCTATTACAGTGTGTCGTGGAGAGTGTATTATCAATTTTACCCAGCAGCTGCAGTCCCACAGTGAAGATCATTGTATATCTTTCCAACACTCTCCTTTCTCCCTGTCTCAGTTAGCCTCTCTCTCCTTTCTGTTCTTCTTACAAACACCAACCATTTAGAATATCAGACTAATGGCACATGGCTGTCAACATATGCATCATACGCATCTTAGGATGGGCCACCAAATGCCACCTTCTGATGGCTTGGAAATAAAAACACACAACGATTATGGAGAGACTGAAGCAGCAAGCACATATTTCTGTTTATGTGCCTGGACTCTAGAAATGAAAATAGCGAGCACTTTACAGAAATGACAACAAATCACCCCCTCATCCCAGTGCAATGCCTGTCTCTCGATGGAAGATGACACGATGCTTAGAGATCCAGAGGACGCTCAGCTGCTAAATCGCATTACTTGAGATGTAATCAGCACTCAAGATCTATGAAAACGTTTGCAAACCGCAGGGTGTCTTTGACAATCTTTCCAAAAGGAGGATGAGAAGAACACAGATCTCACAGTGTCTCACCTCATTTCAAAACTACACCTCCTGAAAAAAAGCACTGTGAAATTCCAAGGGAATGTGAAGTCATACTGTAAATTACTAAGATTAATTAAAAAAAAAAAAAAAAAAAAAAAAAAAAAAAAAGAAAAATAAAATATTATTGTAATTCGTTGTAATGGCATAGAAAAAAAACCCTGAATGTTACAAAAAAATTCCTTCCCAGGTTGTACAGACAAAAAAAAAAAAAGTCATACTGATGTCAGAATTGTCATTTTGGCTGATACCTTTCAATGACCAGTTCTTAAATAACTTTTTTCTAAGTGTGAATAACTTTTTTATTCATCTAAAGAACTGTTTTTCAAATCCATTTGAAAGATTCCATCCATTTCAAACATTCTTCATGGAAGCATGTATGCCAATAAAGAACCTTTATGTTTGAGTGTCAGAAGGCAGAAGAGTGATGGAATAATGGAAAGAGATTCAAAGTGAACGCCTCACTCTTGCCTTCTCACTCGTTTTCTCTTTCACTCGGGCCCACAAAACCAACCTCATTCCATTACAGACACTACTGTTCTCTAAGGACCAGCCAGACATGAGATGACATCAGTCTGTTCCTAAAAATATCACTGCGTCTGGCCAGATACAAATTCTTATTCATACTACACGCTCACACAAACTACAAATCCACTTACCTCTATGCAAGAGCCTCTCCTTCCATCACTGCTTTGGCTCAAGTTTTGCTGCTAATTATAAGATTCTGGTCTGATGAAGGTCTAAACTACGCTCTTACGCTGCGGGGATGAAACTATTTGTGAGGGCAAAATTGTTCACTCGAAAGCTTCAATTAGGCAAGGGGAAGAAAGGCGGATGGAGCAGTCGGGGGCAGAGAGGGGAGTTGGCAGTCAGTGGAAGACACAACAGTAAAATTGGCTATTAGACGATGAACTTAATCCACTCCATATCAGAGCATGGCATCTGCCTCCAGCATAGAAATGCCCAGATTAGCAGTGGAGGATAATAAGCTCTTAACTGTATGCATGAGCTCCACTTTAGGTTTCATGTAAACTTGGCATTTGGGAGCTATACAGATGTAATGTCTGACGAGAAACTTTTCTTCTCTTTCCTTCCTACTCCACAGGAAAAATGAAGCACCAGAGGAGCTGTCTATTTCATTTGTGTCTGCCTGAGAAAGGGGCAACGGGGATGTGAGAAAGGCTAGGGTGGGGTTTAATTAGCTATTAAGGATATGATGTCCTGACAAAACCCACTGCAAACCTCTGGCTTTTTGGACGGAGGTACGACGTCAATAATAGTTTTAGAGCAAATGTCAGCGTTTCATCTGAAGAGACGTCAGCCAGAGGGCAGGAAGCAGTCATATGAAAATCTCACAGCACAGAGCTGACGTTCCCACAATACGGCCTGTTAGCTTCAGGATCAAGCCAGAGGGGGTGCAAAGCAATTTCCAGGAGCAGATTTGTGGGGTAAAGGGGACACTGTCTTTATTAGACGTGTGCTTTTGGGTTTACAATGGTTCCCTTCAGGAAAAAAAAAAACAAGCGGCGAGCAATGCTATCTTTAAAGCTCATCTCACACTCATTGCACCCTCTCTCTGTTGGATTAAAAGATCCTAATAGTCCCTAATTATACAAACTCATTTCTTTTTCTCAATGCCTCTGCATTTCTATGGCTTTTTCACGACGCTGTAAACACTGTTTCGGGACCAAATTTAATAAGCTAGCCTAGTGAGAGCCCTCTTTAATGGGAGCCAAGCTTGTTTGATAAGTCTCCATTTCATCACTCACTTTATTAATTAATTATATAAACTTAAAGCAATTTGCCTCCTTAATGGCTTATTTTAGGGGGAGATTTGTGGCCAATTAATTGATGTTGCTGCAGCACAAGTGCTGCTTTGTTTTGCGGTGCATGGAAGAGAGAGAGGTAATCGTCTATGGGTGTGCGGTGGCCTTAGACATCTTTCAAGGATTACAAAATATAACACCATGTGAGAAATAAGACTATAGTATACATCAAGAGGTCGTGTCTTTTTATCAAATCTTAATTTGCAAAATCGTATAATAATAAAAACAATATTTGTGTGTGTGGGTGTGTGTATAATCCACCCAAAATATGTTTTATACTTAATTTTTATAATTTAACAAAAAAAATACTAAGTAATATAACAGTGATGAAAAGATACAGAATTGGCCTGGCTTGTTAATTTATAAAGTAACTTTGGTACAGAAGTGTACAGTTGGACAAATAAAGACGGACTTAAAGCCTTTACAGAGTGAGAGGACAGTTAATAAGACACGTAAAGACCCTATTGCCACCTTAAGTAAATAACATTTCAATGATGCCCTGCTAATGTAGAGACAGCACACACAGACCATCAGAAAGATAATCAGTGTATATTACCTCTTTCTGATCTTACAACGGCAACAACAACAAAAACCTTTTGAAAATATAGTTCAATTTACATAAACAGTAAGATGAATAGTTACACAAACAGATGCAAGTCTTTTGTGACAGTAGGAAAAAAAAAAGAGTCCTTGGTGTAAAGAAAAATATATTAAATCAAAGGAAAAACGTATATGAATGACAAATATAGCTGCAGTAGGTTTGTATACGCCTGCTTTATGATGAGGGCGAATGAGATAAGGATAATAATTCAGCCAATAATAAAAAATTATGCCATCATATGCATACCCTCAAATTTCTCCAAAGCCATATGACAAAAAGCACCATAATATTGCAATAAAATAAAATTATATAATGTGTGCACTAAATTTCAAGTCTACTGAAGCCATTTAATATATTGTGGTGAACAGACAAAAAAAGAAACATCAATATAAAAACAATCAAATAAATAAATGAATAAAAATTGAGTCAAATGAAATTAAATAAAATTTTGGAATGACATGAGAGTGAGTTTTAGTTGAACTATTCCTTTAAGGTAAAGAAACACACATTTCTCTCATTTACAAAACTTTCCACAAGCTACTTTTCTCTGTATGACAGTATGTCGGGTAGATTAACACATTTCGTGTTACCCCTGTCATGTTAATTCATCTCTCTTCCCTTAGCAAGCCTATAATGTCAACATTTTTTTTTTTTTTTACGTTTCGGGACGTTTCCTACCGAGGCATGTTAGGCTTTGATAAGGTGGGCCTCTTCATCAAACACTCATCTGCTCCTGTCAGCACAGGTCAGAGAACGTTCTGAGGTCAAGAAGAATTTTAGACAAAAGTAGAAGACTTCAAGACTCTGCAGCAATTTATTTTGATTTAAAGAACAGCAAGAACACAATCTTCCGTGAAAAATAAACAATGATGTTAGCAGAATGTTATAGGGACTGATAGCCTTAGTTGCCATTCTGCCTTCAGTCCCAGTATTTCAAGGAAGAAAGTCACAACAAGAGGGCGAGTAATTTTCTTTCTTGGGATTATTGGGAACATCTGAACATCAAACATTAACCACTGCCACTTAATTTGTTTGAAACGTTTGCTTCTCTGTTCGAATTGGCAAAACAACCCTGAAAGTTCTTAATCCTACTTCCTCAGTGTCTCCACATTTTGTTTTATTTAGATTTGCCAGCTACCTTAACCCTCTAGAAAACAGCTGATGCTGCAAGGGAAATTTATATGGATGTGAAAGCAAGAATTAACAGGATTTAAAGTTGGTGAAGAGGGACAAACGAGCACATGAATTAATGTGAGAGTGCGGATGAGACAGTGAAAGGGACGCTTGACTTAATCCCATTCACAGCATTCTCCAGTGCGGCTGGGGAACTCTAAATATGGTAATGAGGGGGAAGAGCCGACCCTGGGTGGGGGTTTATATGGTTGCTGTGGCCTGAGCACTGTCTAGATAGCCCAGTAATCCCATGCTGCTTTAGCAACTTAGGCCCCCATGTAAACAGGGGCAGACCCTGTGGCCGGTAAACCCCTCCTGTGTTTACCCACGGCATGGGCGGTAGAGACAGGCTGGGCGCTACTGGAATGCAGCACCATTGTGTGGCTGCTTTTCTTTTGTGAAGTGAAAAATGAAGAGACTATCAATAGGCCGGTGGAGGGGAGGAGGAGCTCATCATGGCAGCAGGTGCAAGGGATAGCCAATATTTGCACAGCGGTTTCTGTGACACATACTAACTGCAAAATAAAAGGGGGCAACTGTTTTTATTGGCGCTTCACAACACCCAGATAAATCCTGAAGCAGTTACACTCCCCCGTCCGTGCCGATCCCACCAGCGGCAAATCATTTTATGTGCTACAATTGCCTAGACGCATCTTGACACATTACAGAGTGTCATTTCAGAGGTCAAGAGTGCACCCAGATGCAGTCTTCCTTTGTTTATTTTCTCCATTGACACAAAACTACATAAAATGGACACAAATAAAGACAATGATCTCCCAACATTAATGCACTGGCAATTAAACATAATACAACTGAATCAGAACAACATCTTAAGGTTGTGTTTTTCTCTTGTACATTGTAAATAAGGTAAGAAAAAAAAAAAAAAAGAATAACTAAATAAAATAAAAAAAAATGGTTCTTGCACATGCATTTTTTCTGTGGATGTAGGTGAAAATCATACTACAATACAGCGTTTCCTGCACTACTATTTGCCGTAATGCGATATATATAAACATACATACAGCAACATACAGTCTAATTCCCTTATTAATCTTATTACTTATTTATATAATTAATCTAATGAAGTGATGCTATTTAATTAAGAACACAAGAACACTTTGTGGAACATGTGTAGCCTATTTCATGAACATACTATACAGCTTACAGTTTACTGTGCTTAGTAGTGAGACTTAAAAAAAAATTGTTAACGACTGACTGTTCATATGATGTGTAGTTCAAGTTATACATTCTGAGTTTTATCAGTTGCATTTTACAAAAAAGAAGGAAAAAGTATTTTGTTTGTTTAGCATTTTTAATATAATGTGAAAAGTTATAAAAATATCTGTGAACACCTTTTAAGTCCAAGAACAGTTCGAAATTCATTAATTCATGCCATCAAAAGTACAAAAATAAGTGTCAAATGGAAACATTAAAGGACTGAAATCATTATGAAGAATATTTTTTATTATTATTTTCAAATACCATCCCTACTTAAAAAAATATCCACTCTTACTTAAAACAAATTCTCACATCATGCTTAGTTGCCATGTATTAAATGCATGAATCTTATTCAGTGTAACAAAACTGGTGCGTCCTCTCATGAGGACAATAAAGATTTACTTCTAATCTCTCTCTGTCTGGAGGGCTAAAAGTTTGAGAAGAGCTGAGGCTTTGTGTAAGGATGCCAGAGCATCGACATCAGCTCAATCCACTTTCTCATTTCACTGTCGCACTCCACAAAGCTTCCGATTCTTACTGCAGCAGCTGCCCACCAAGCAGAGCACTAAAACCAATAACCAAGGCTAGAAGTTTTCACTGCAAATAAGAAATCAGCTTTTAATATGTAAAGTAACGATCTCGATGCCTTGGAATTGCAAACAAGTAAAATATCTGCCAAAGCCTGACAACCTGCCATTCTCGTCAATGTCACGCCTGTCACGATAGATTTAGCAAATATTTCTCGAAACTCGGAGGTCTCAGAGACCAGGTTTTTGTTGTTGTCTGTGAATAAAGTCTATGTGGATCTGTGTTGTCTTCTCTCTGTGTTTGCATCTGCATGCGGAGTGAAAGAAGTTTGAATGAATGGAAGAGTTGAAAAGAAAGCTCAGGGTCTGTTGAGAAGCTAGTCCCAGTATAAGTTGCAGCAAAAAGTACTGAGCAGAATGAATCGCAGCCGTGCCACATCGACACAGTGCACTGTAAAAAGATTAAAGTGAGCTCTTCTATAGGTCAACTTACAGATCTATTCAGCAGGATATTCTCTTTGGTCCCTCTATCTCTGTAACCTGTATTGATACTGATATATAATGCATGTCTATAAGATTACAGATATAGCAGTGCATGTAGTAGTGGAAGATGAGGAATATGCTCCTCCTTAACGCTTTCCCCACCAGCGTTTTCTTTGCCAGCATTTTTGATCATTTTCACAAAAAATTCATGGCCCCCAGAATATTTTGTTGTATGAATATCTGAACAAACAATTTATCAAAAGAAAGAACAGAGCCTCTGCTTTTAGACAACATTTTAGTCTAGTTTTACGCACACCTTGGCAACATAATCGCCATTGGCTAGTAAATTTTTTTGTTTACTCGCCAGACTTATATACTATTTTATTTATATTAGTGCTGTCAAATCGATTAATTGCGATTAACCGCATCCAAAATAAAAGTTTTTTTTTTACATAATATATGTGTGTGTGTACTGTGTATAATTATTATGTGTATATAAATACGCACACATGCATGTATATATTTAAGAAATCTTTTTTATATTTATTTATAAAATGTTTATATATATAATATAAATTATATATATATATATATATATATATATATATATATATATATATATATATATATATATATATATATATATATATATATATATATATATAATATAAATTATAAATTATTATATATATACACTCACCTAAAGGATTATTAGGAACACCTGTTCAATTTCTCATTAATGCAATTATCTAATCAACCAATCACATGGCAGTTGCTTCAATGCATTTAGGGGTGTGGTCCTGGTCAAGACAATCTCCTGAACTCCAAACTGAATGTCAGAATGGGAAAGAAAGGTGATTTAAGCAATTTTGAGCGTGGCATGGTTGTTGGTGCCAGACGGGCCGGTCTGAGTATTTCACAATCTGCTCAGTTACTGGGATTTTCACGCACAACCATTTCTAGAGTTTACAAAGAATGGTGTGAAAAGGGAAAAACATCCAGTATGCGGCAGTCCTGTGGGCGATAATGCCTTGTTGATGCTAGAGGTCAGAGGAGAATGGGCCGACTGATTCAAGCTGATAGAAGAGCAACTTTGACTGAAATAACCACTCGTTACAACCGAGGTATGCAGCAAAGCATTTGTGAAGCCACAACACGCACAACCTTGAGGCGGATGGGCTACAACAGCAGAAGACCCCACCGGGTACCACTCATCTCCACTACAAATAGGAAAAAGAGGCTACAATTTGCACAAGCTCACCAAAATTGGACAGTTGAAGACTGGAAAAATGTTGCCTGGTCTGATGAGTCTCGATTTCTGTTGAGACATTCAGATGGTAGAGTCAGAATTTGGCGTAAACAGAATGAGAACATGGATCCATCATGCCTTGTTACCACTGTGCAGGCTGGTGGTGGTGGTGTAATGGTGTGGGGGATGTTTTCTTGGCACACTTTAGGCCCCTTAGTGCCAATTGGTCATCGTTTAAATGCCAAGGCCTACCTGAGCATTGTTTCTGACCATGTCCATCCCTTTATGACCACCATGTACCCATCCTCTGATGGCTACTTCCAGCAGGATAATGCACCATGTCACAAAGCTCGAATCATTTCAAATTGGTTTCTTGAACATGACACTGAGTTCACTGTACTAAAATGGCCCCCACAGTCACCAGATCTCAACCCAATAGAGCATCTTTGGGATGTGGTGGAACGGGAGCTTCGTGCCCTGGATGAGCATCCCACAAATCTCCATCAACTGCAAGATGCTATCCTATCAATATGGGCCAACATTTATAAAGAATGCTTTCAGCACCTTGTTGAATCAATGCCACGTAGAATTAAGGCAGTTCTGAAGGCGAAAGGGGGTCAAACACAGTATTAGTTTGGTGTTCCTAATAATCCCTTAGGTGAGTGTACATGCAAATATTTCTTAAATATATACATGTGTATTTAAATATACATCTATATCGAGTTATACACACACACACTTGATATTTTAACTGAACTTAGGACTGGTGGTGGTGCTTAAGATATTGTTGGTCATTCAGTGTTTCTGTAAAAAATTATAGTAATAATAGATAATAGTAATTATTAATAAGATAATAATGCTACTACTAATCGTACTACTAATAACAATATACAGCCACTAAGGATTGATGAGCTGCATGGGTTCGTGAATATTAATCATGTTGTCAGTGAAGGTAATAGATGAGCACCAGCCAATGAGATTGCCATTTGCGCATTAGTTCCGCCCACTTCTTCTACTTGTTCTTAAAAGCTGAATAATTACAAAACAAACTCCATTGTTTTGACAGGAACATACAATATACAAATACAAATACAAAATACAAACCAAGAATATGGTTTACATGTAGCGCGTCGATTCTGCGTGGTATTTATGACTCTCTCTCTCTCTCTCTCTCTCTCTCTCTTTGCGCACGCGTGTGTGTGTGTGTGTGTGTGTGTGTGTGTGTGTGTGTGTGTGTGTGTGTGTGTGTGTGTGTGTGACTAGAGTTTACGGTACGTTAGTTACAGATACGCTGTGCATCCGTTGAGCTGGACTGAAATAGACAGATTGATGGAGAGCGAAACTGTTTCTCTGAGTGTTCAGCGAGTGAAAATATATCTATGCAAAACTTATTCTTAGCCTTTAACACACACACTGGCGAGTAAAATCTAAGCATGTATTAGCCAATGGCTAATGATAGATATTATTTAGTTGCCCAGAGAGAAGATTTACTCGCATATGCGAGTGTTTTATCGCATTGTAGAGGGTTGTTACGCATCCTTTTTTTTAATCAACAACATCATTTTGAACAAAAATCGGTAAATAACGTTTTTTGTCTACAAAAGGCTACATCCGGATTGGATTCAGAACGATGTTCAAAACATAGATTGTGTAGGTCGATTCCATCAACACCCCCAAAGCTTGCACAATCTTGTACCTCTAAGTGGGTTCGACATTTCATTCTGTAATGTTAGACTCATTTATATTATGTTTGATGATCATGTTAGCTTACAGTACATGTTTGTAAGCAATGCTTCTTCGCTTGTTTTTGGTTCCGGAGAGTCTGTACTATTTCAGAAAATGTGTAATAGCTCTCCCTACCGTATAGCAGTGAAAACATGGATTGCCGGTAAATTCCATCAATAGCAGGGAAACGTTGTGTCATAAATGATGGAAAATTCTGTCAATGGCAGGGAAGAATTAAAAAAGTAAGCATGCATTGTTAAATTATAACACATTTAAAAACAAAATTAACCGCATATGATGATGATACTATTTAAAATAAGGAAAACAAATAAACAAAAGTGAACATTTGCTAATAAAGGTTTTACTGCAGAAAATGGAATATATAATATTATTTTAGTTAAAATTTTATAATATACAGTAAATAATAAATTTTTGAAAAATACATAGATACAATGAAAAATTTAAACAAATGTTCCCATCAACAAATAGACAAAAACTTTTAATATATAAAAAAAAATTATCCAGAGCACTATAATCCAATGACAAAAAAAATAGATTGTTTAACCAAAAACTATTGTTATAAATATGGCATATGCTGATACTCAGATGATAAGTTAATCAGAATCATTCAATAAATGTGTTGTGATGAGATGTAGTGGTCACAAAGAAAAAGAAAAACAAGGGGAGACATCTAACCTCATTTCCCCCTAATTGTATCAATCCTGGGCCTTGCAGAAAGTCAGCAAAAATGCTGTAGCCTGAAGCAAACCTTGATATGCTTGGCCGAGTAGGGAATAGCAAAGGTCAGAGGTCAGAATGACACATCAGAAAACATGGGGTGACACACTATGCAGTAAACTGCAGCAGCTAGTAGAATCATAAATTCTCTCACAAACATGTTGGACATTTGCATCGGTGCCTGGCTTGACCGTTTCCAGGGAGAGATCCAGCAGGGTGTGAAGAGGAGGAGAATAGTGGTTCTGGAAGGCATGGTCAATGAGCTTTGGACTTGTCCTGAGGCAACACAGTCTCTTTTACCAGGGGAGAAGACCGTGGGACCTAGTGCTCTGTTCTACGCTGTCCATCAAAACCTGCCCTGCTGATTTAGACAGTCAGTGTGGTAGATTGGTATTCCCTCCACCTTCTCCCTGTAGCAAAGCCCATCAGTAGACACTGACACTCTCTGGTCTCGCCTCAGGCTACACAGGATGAACAGCATGCTGGGATACACAGGCCATCTCTCTCCTTACATTGTGGCTTATGATAAATCATCTACAGAAAAGTCATGTGAAAGAGTCAGTGGATACTGAGGGAAGAATAAAAGCAGTCGGATACCGCACGGATAGCAAGTAATCTTTATAGATATAATATTGTGCATTAGCTTGAGGCCCTAATGCCCTAATCATGAAAACAAAATTAAAACCTTTCCAGCTGGGAATGATTTGGGCTTAATATATATCAGAAAAGTGAGAATATAAAGGGCCCTCAGATTTTTACTCTAGGCTTCAGGGGATGAATGGATCATTTGACAAGTTTAGACATTAGATAGATCTCTAGAACATAAACCGGCTCTCCGAAGAGAACACCCCTGAGATACTCTGTAAAACTTTTTTTTTTTTTGCTGAAATTAGTTTATGCTGTCACTAAAGGATGTGATAAAAATCTAAAAGCAGCCTCTAGAAAAGATCATTTGCTGCTCTGTAGATGGATTGTGCCATTTCAACTGCACTGCTAATTGATGAGTTTTTATTTTCAAATCTCAGTTTAGAGCCAATAAACAATAAAACCTTGCTGATTAAATAATGAAAATAAACGGGAGTGAGGAGAGCTTGTGTTCATATACTAATCCAAACAATTACTTCAGTACCAACACAGTGTGCAAAGATTTAATGGTGTCTTTTTTCTTTTTTTTTAAACTGCTGTTTATCTTTTTTTTTGTATTTCAGAATGGATACAAAACAACTTAAATGTCATCTCCAGCGGTGCTGAAGTTCTAAGTATATGTTGCATCACACTGATGTCTTCACTCTATACTTACTAAATATTGTATCAACCCAAAACCAGATTAACAAACCTTTACATACATGAATATCACACACTGTCACACGCATCACAATTTCAACTTTAAGTTAATTTAAGACATTATTTAACTCATTTAAAACTGCTCTTTTGAGCATACTCGACAAAACAGACATTTTGGCATAATTATGTGTTACTGTTTGTTCAACAGCGATACTGGCTCTGATACTGGCAATTGAAATATTTTTAAATATTTTTAACGCGTTAAACTGAAGAAATAATTGCATGCGTTGACACGTTAAAAATATTTACAAATATTTCAATTGTCTATGAATGTCCTGCCTGTCTATATGACACACAAAGACAGACAGCGCACCAGAATTACTACCTAACTAGAATATGCTCATTTGCACTATATCGTTCATTGCTATACTGCCTATCTTAGCTAACATATCATTATATACATCTATCTGTAAATTCTGCTTATAGTAATAGCCATCTGTGTATATATATTCAGTACATATCTACCCTGTAAATTCTGTTTATAGTAATATCCATCTGTATATATATTCAGTACATATCTACCCTGTAAATTCTGTTTATAGTAATATCCATCCGTATATTACATTCAGTATATATCTATCTATCTGTAAATTCTGTTTACAATAATAGCCATCTGTATATATATATTCAGTACATATCTATCTGTAAATTCTGTTCAGTATATATCTATCTGCAAACTGTTTATAGCAACATCCATCTGTATATTATATTCTATACATATCTATCTGTAAATTCTATTTATAGTAATAGCCATCTTTATATTTATTCAGTACATATTCATGTCCTGCACTTGCTGCTATTGCACTTCTGGTTAGACCCAAACTGCATTTCGTTGCCTCGTACCTGTACTTGTGTAATGACAATAAAGTTGAATCTAATCTAATCTAATCTAATCTAATCGAGTTCTCTTTGTCTCTTGAACAAACAGTAACACAGAATTATGCCAAAATAATAATATACAAATACACTCACCTAAAGGATTATTAGGAACACCTGTTCAATTTCTCATTAATGCAATTATCTAATCAACCAATCACATGGCATTTGCTTCAATGCATTTAGGGGTGTGGTCCTGGTCAAGACAATCTCCTGAACTCCAAACTGAATGTCAGAATGGGAAAGAAAGGTGATTTAAGCAATTTTGAGCGTGGCATGGTTGTTGGTGCCAGACGGGCCGGTCTGAGTATTTCACAATCTGCTCAGTTACTGGGATTTTCACGCACAACCATTTCTAGAGTTTACAAAGAATGGTGTGAAAAGGGAAAAACATCCAGTATGCAGCAGTCCTGTGGGCGAAAATGCCTTGTTGATGCTAGAGGTCAGAGGAGAATGGGCCGACTGATTCAAGCTGATAGAAGAGCAACTTTGACTGAAATAATCACTCGTTACAACCGAGATATGCAGCAAAGCATTTGTGAAGCCACAACACGCAAAACCTTGAGGCGGATGGGCTACAACAGCAGAAGACCCCACCGGGTACCACTCATCTCCACTACAAATAGGAAAAAGAGGCTACAATTTGCACAAGCTCACCAAAATTGGACAGTTGAAGACTGGAAAAATGTTGCCTGGTCTGATGAGTCTCGATTTCTGTTGAGACATTCAGATGGTAGAGTCAGAATTTGGCGTAAACAGAATGAGAACATGGATCCATCATGCCTTGTTACCACTGTGCAGGCTGGTGGTGGTGGTGTAATGGTGTGGGGGATGTTTTCTTGGCACACTTTAGGCCCCTTAGTGCCAATTGGGCATCGTTTAAATGCCACGGCCTACCTGAGCATTGTTTCTGACCATGTCCATCCCTTTATGACCACCATGTACCCATCCTCTGATGGCTACTTCCAGCAGGATAATGCACCATGTCACAAAGCTCCAATCATTTCAAATTGGTTTCTTGAACATGACAATGAGTTCACTGTACTAAAATGGCCCCCACAGTCACCAGATCTCAACCCAATAGAGCATCTTTGGGATGTGGTGGAACGGGAGCTTCGTGCCCTGGATGTGCATCCCACAAATCTCCATCAACTGCAAGATGCTATCCTATCAATATGGGCCAACATTTCTAAAGAATGCTTTCAGCACCTTGTTGAATCAATGCCACGTAGAATTAAGGCAGTTCTGAAGGCGAAAGGGGGTCAAACACAGTATTAGTATGGTGTTCCTAATAATCCTTTAGGTGAGTGTGTATATATATATATATATATATATATATATATATATATATATATATATATATATATATATATATATATATATATATATATATATATATATATATATATATATATATACACACATACATACACATACACATACACTACACACAAGCATACAATAATACTAAGTATAAATATCCCCCTATGAATGGATATGATGCAGATATTCACCCACTAATAAATGTGTGTGTTTTGAAGTGTTAATGTGTCTTGTTTCGTGTCTCTTAATTTATTTTATTTAATGTGGTTATAGCTTGGACGTTTCTTTTTTTTCTGTCTGACAAAGCTGTTGACTCACAGTGGGCCTGACTTTGAAAATGGGGATGTCACTTCATGCCTCTCAAATGCATTAAGAGGCTGGCACAGATCTTGTTTCTGCAGCTATTTTGGAGGAAGCAATGCTAAGCATGTTAGCATAAGTAAGACGATTTTGATGGGAAAAGTTACTCGGGGGAGCTAAGTCAGATCACGTTTCTAGAAGCGATTTAGACCATGTTTGAGTTGTACAATGAGGCTTGGATAACAGCAGAGCACAGCAGATATGATTCTCTCTCTCGCTCATTGCGAGGAGACAGACCCTTGGCATCCCTATTCACAGGATTAAAAGCAGTCAGAGGAAGTACTCAAACCCCAACAGCCTGTGCCTTAGCTATTACTCTTTTATTGGTCCTCAGAGGATTCTTCATCATACAGGCTCCAGCATGTCATGGTTCATACAAACTGAGACCGATGTTTATCTGCCACCATATTTCATCTTAGCATAGGTCCAACAAGCTCACATGCACATAAACAAGGATAATACATAGAGCTCTGTAAAGAAATCCCAGTAGTCCTACCTGACAAGATGCAATATGAAGACGACTGGCACAAGACCCATAATGTCGAAGTAATGCTCTATTTGATCAGATACATGTCTAGTCTTTACACAGAAATGAAATGATACCTCCCTGATCCAGCACAGGGGAAGAGGAGCATCTGTGGTGCTTGATCCCTGGGTTTCAATGCACAACATGGTGGTCCTAATGCAATCCCTCCCTCTGGGTTTGTTAATGGCCCTGCAAAGGGTTTTGGGAGATTCCTATACACTCAGACAGATCTGCCCCATAGGATGCACCAATAAAAACCTAGCTAAAATAAGGCACAGGCTTTTTGTCTCTTTTTATGTGTGCTGTTAAGCATGAGCACGTGTATCCGCATGGATCGAGATAGCCTGCAAAAATTAGGTCCGTTTCCCCATTATAGACTGTGCCTTTATATCAAAACATCCTGAGAGGCTGAATGCATTAGCTTTGGCTTTTTTTATGGGTCATTTAGTTTAAAGCGGTGCATAAAGATAGCTCTGCTCTAAGATGCAAACAAAGAACTCAAAGTGAGGCCTCGTACTGACTATGGAGAAGACAAGCACTAACATCATCAAAGGTTCCATCATTCATACATGCCATTGTCAGAATGTACAGTATATAAGAGAGATGCAAACTACTCGTCTTCAATAACAGATGCCGGTAGACAGTAAGCTACTAACCCAAAAAAGATCTTGTCTTTCACACCCATATGTAAACTAAGCTTTCATCCAAAAACTTGTAGATGAAAACATGTTGGAACAGACAAGTAAACAGTGTTGCAAAACATACGGATTAAGAAATCTCTGGAAAATGTCAAAAAAGTGTCAGAGAGAGAGAGATGCCTAGAAAGAAATACAGTTGGATCGAGGAGAGGTAATGCTGTCTATACATCTAAGCCTGGGAATACATAATGAAACAGATTTATGATAATAGTGTTACCTTCCTTATCTTATTTTGACAATTAAATAAGTCGTTTTGCTAAAAATGAACAATTCTAGCATACGAAAAAAAAAGAAGAAAAAAAAGGCTGATGGTCACTATTTCTAATGCAATTACAGCTATTTTCAAGTTTCAAAACAGACCCAAGCCTCAACGGAGCTGCTAGCGATTGAATCGTTGAGTCAGTAAGTTTAACTTAAAAAATAAAATATAAAAACATTCATGAATTCCCTCAATCAGAAAACAATTAATTGAAAAAATCTACTTGTCTTACTCTCACACACAAAAGTCAGTTACAATGTTTTTTTACAAATTATTTGTTTTTTTATTATTATTATTATTTCTTTGATTTTTAATTAAGCTTAAATTTGGCATTTTTTCACACAAAGCTCTTGTAGTGCATTATAAGACTTAAGAACTACAGTGCACATGTTGTATTTTTATAATTGTATTTTTTTTTTTTTATGGTGCAGAAGCACCATTTTGAAGCAATAAATCTCCAGTCCCTGATCACTGTAACCTCACGGAAAAGAGCATGGAATTATTCCTTCAAGCAGAATTTCACTTGAATGTACTTAACATGCACTTCATAAAATGTAATCTTTTTCTTTGTATATTTTGAAAAGTAGTAAATAAAATCTCATGAATGTCGTTTACAGAACCACTAAAATGCAGAATATGTGAGTGTGAGTTAATCCATATGTTTGCTAGCAATCTGCATCTGAATGCAATCTTTGATTGATCAAGCAAGCAAAGAAAGAAAATTGTAAATCTTGTAAATTGGGTTCTTTTTTTTTCATGTGTGAATTGCCTACAAATCAGTTTTAGGGAAGTTTATAGAGATCATGGGATGACTCCACTCTCTTTGGTGTGAACATAAAGGAGCATATTTTGTTGAGTAAATACAGCACACCTGGAGCTGATGACTGCACAACTATTCCTGAGCATTTGCACGAGGACTTTGAGCAGGCTATAAACCTTTCCCTGGGATATTACTCTGACTCCAACTTCAATAAAGAAGGAGATTAATGTAGTTGCAAGCAGTTTATTTCTGTATCAGCTCCTGTCCCCAGGCCCTGGGGGTGGAAAACAGGAAGGAGAGCAGTGAGAAGTGAAACCTGAGCACAATGTGCCCCAAGTTCAGGCCGATCAATCACAGTAATAAACGTCAAGAACTGGATAAGTAAAACTAAACTTAATGCATTCTGTCTGGTAAAAGATGATGATGTATGTGTGAGAGATTGAGGGCATGTCCAATAGTGTGTGATGGAAGTGTTAACATCTTTAGTAAGTTTGAGCATTACTGCATGCATGAGAAAGGAAAAATGCACAAAGTGCTGCCACAACTTGAGGCAAATTGGGACTGACAGGAATACAGGAGATAGCAAACAAAGACATCTGACTTGAGGGCCATGTAGGTTTCTATTCAGGGCTTAAAAGTGCTGCATGTCAAAATCTTGCATCTGTGTTTCTCCCTGCCACAGTTTGAGCAGGTCCTAAGAACACAAGCTATCAAGGGATGAAGTTTGGGCTTCAGAAAACTCAATGTGGATGCTTTAGGCCAAAGCCATATAAAAACTCCAACCACATTCATGTCAAAGAAAGAAAATTCACACAAACAAATGGCATATTCCCCTGCCACTTTGAGTGTTTCCAGACAGAAAGGATTATGTTAAATGAACACCTATCCATCATGCCCTCACTTCACGACGGTCATGCTTGTTAATTATGCCAAATAATTATAAACATGCCTATGAATTTTGAATAGAGGATCAAAGATCTCCCAGCACATCATAAGTGAGACGTTATCATCATGCACGCCTGTCCTTTGGTGGCTCTTGTGTGTCTTCACTCTGAGCATGCCCATGTTCTGTCAGACAGAGGCCACATCTCAGTCTGTCGCCCTGCCTCTCTCTGGCCAGAGATCTGTGGCAGATGGGCAGACAGGGCCTTGGAACTGCCCCGGGGTAAGAGCACAGCTCCCTGTCACCTAAGTTCACCATGGCACTGTGCATGCTGAAATCAAGCCACTTCCCCTCTCCAAATGAGGCAATACATCAGGTGCTGAATAAATGAGTGATGAAATCTTGACAGATTAAAGTGAAAGAAAAAAAAAAAAACGTCTCAGAGGCCATCTGCCCAACCAAGCTGGACTGTCATGGCAGCGCTGATGGGGAGTGGAAGAGTAGAAAAAGACAAGAGTGGATAGGGAAGAGTGGATTCTACTCAACTAGAAATACTTATTCTGATCTTAAGAGGAAATCTGGATATGGGCAACTACTTGATGGCAAGATACATATTGTGACATCTACATTGGCGCCAAGAATAATTTGGACACTTTCTGGCACTTGTTGGCACTAATTGCGTTGCAATAGATAAGCTATCAAATTAAGTGGTATTTTCTCAGAACTAACGTCATTTTTCTGAACCATTTTTGCAATGACTTTTAACTGTTGGCAAGGTGAATTGTAATTGATATACAAAGTCAGACCTCTCAGGTTCACACAAGTATGCTAGCAGAGTAACAGCTGCAGTTCATCCACTAACGTTTCACAACCGGAAATTGTCCAAATACTCTGATCCAAACATTTTAATATTAATCTATATTTTATTATTATTATTATTATTATTATTATTATTATTATTATTATTTTGTTTAATATTTATATAGTTTAAAATGTGCAGATACTTTTTGGGGTCTCTGTATGCCATGTTTAATATTCTCTTGTGCATTTCGGACATTTGTCAAGTACGGTGCCTCACTAAAATGGCTATGATCATATTATGAAGCTGGTTCAGACTTGGTGCATATAGTGTGCTGCTTCATTCAATTACCTGTGGAAGAAGTAAACATATGCATATAGCGGGATATGGCGCACAAAAAGAACTGTACTGTGAAGCGTCTCTCTGTGAACAAACACCTGAAATGTGCACACAGAATGCATCTTCAGACAATGTACCAGTGGCACATTGAGTTTTCTTTTGCGCTTGAATGGACAAAAACACACAAAATTATGTCAAATTATGTCTTAAATCATTTAAAAAGTGTTAAATAAACATAAAGAGATGTGAGAAAATAGGATGCGTGTCAGATCCGTGTCATGTGCGGCAGGCCTTAAAGTGAAAGCAGTCTTATGAGCCTGCTGTTGTCTGTGACATTAATGTTAATCAAAAGGCAAAGAGAAAATCACTCACTGCTCTTGACTGAATAACTTTTGATTAAGCTATATTCAATTTATAATTTGTGCAGTGTTTGATTATTCAATTTATGTTTATTTACCTGTTAAACCTACCTGAAAATATTAGACCACTGTTTACAAGGTTATATGGGTCAAGAAAAACAAAAACAATAACCATTTTTAGCAGGGCAGGTAAAAATCTGAACCCGCCCGACTGCGCCAGTAGAAAAAAACCTTAGCGGTGAGACCTGATATATTAAAGGTACAGATAAATGTGACATTTAATTAAATGGGTTTATGTGAAGATTGTTTTAAGTTCACTTAAATTAAAAGTGATGTATTTTTATTTTTATTTTTTGGACTGTACTAAAGCACAAAAATACGATAATATGTTTGCAGACAGTTAGGAAACATGCTAAGTTCACATACTTGTTTCTCAGGGTAAAAAAATGCTACAGCCAGTTATTCTACATTTAAAAGTGTGTTCCGTGTCGGAATGTCTGTTTTTCTCTTGGTCTGTGTGATCACGCCCGCTGCCAATTTACATAGTTAAATAGTATTTTGACACCCTGGGTTGCCATTTGGTGGAAAGCACAGCATATCATAGCCACAGAAGCCAGCAAACAAACTAGGTCTTGATTCTACCCAATGTAAAAAAGCTTCTGCATTCATCTAAATAGCTCTATGTCCAGAGGCATATTTAAACACGGATGAATCAGCTCATCAACTTACAGTGTAAGGCTCGTCGCCTTCCATTCTCAACTGAGCTTGTGCCTGTTGTGTGTCCTCAATATGGCAACCAATGCGAGCGTCAAATCTGAGGAGTAAGGGGCGGGAGAAACATCCCTCTCCAATAGTTTGAATTTGGGCTGCAATACCCATTTCAACCACTAGCTGTCAATATTACATACTGCACCTTTAAAAAAATTTATATTTTTAAAGCCTAATAAATGTTAAAATGGATAGCTTTTATTATACTGTTGAATGGCTATCATTAATGGCTAAAATTGATGGGGGTACATCAGTGATACTGGCCTTCATTCGTAGTTCTTAGTAAAAAGATGCCATTAAACAAATGTGACTCATGCTAGCAAAATGAGTCGGAAAGCACACTGGCTAATTACGTTTTCACAAACATTTGTTCATTAAGCCCTTGTCTAGCGATCCCAATGCTCCAAATAGCAATCAAACATCTAAACGTATCTTTATTTATATGTTTTCTGAAAGGAGTACCTTTTTTCCTTGTCCATAAAAAATGCTGTTTTTCTCTGCTCGATTTTCAACCACTGGCGCTTCCACTCAGCACAAGTTTGGTATCGATTTAAAGCACAGTATTCCAACTTTATGAATATTCACAGCGAATTCATATTCACAATGAAATGTGATTTTCAAACTCATTCTGATGTAAACAAAACAATCTTACTTGTGCTGACTGACAGACCTGAAGCGTCTGCAAAAAGATGCCTCAGACAGTGTGTGATCCCGATACACACATATACCCAGAATCATGTTTTTACACAATGTTACACAAAATATCTGTCTTGGCGAGTATTCACGCATACATTGTCTGTTATGTCTTAAGTGAATGTTTGGTTAACTGTTAGGGAAAAACATCTGATGTGTAACATTATATAAGATCCGTGCAGTACAGTAGGGCTTAATATATAGGGCTGTCTGTTTCATTATTGTTAATCAAACAATTGTAGTATCATGGAAAAAAGTTTTTTTTTTTTTTTCCTATAGACATTTGGTGTTGACTTGGTGTGTGCCAAATTTGGTGTTAATAACAGGGATTTTAAGGTATGGTTGCTAGGTGATTTTGTTTTGGAACCTTTAGAAAACTTTAACCCGATTTTTCTCAAAATTGACTTTGCTGACTATCGTTTTCAAACAGGTGTAGCTCAGTAATTTTTTGCCCCGATTCCAGCAAATCATACATCATTTTGAAGGGTTTTTTAAATAGAGAATGGGAAAATAATAACAAACATTCATTTTGATAATGTGCTCATTGCAGTCACAAATAGTTTATATATACCGTCTTTATGTTGTTTCTACATTATTTTGAAGATTCAATGTGAAAGTATTACAATATAAAAAATAAATGTATAAATGCAATGTTAAGTGTGATTAATCATGATTAATTACAGATAAATGTGTTATTAATAAGTTATTTTTTATCGAATGACAGCACTAATTTAAATATATACAACGATCTAAAGCATCAAATTATATAATAATTAACTTGATAAGAAAGGATTAACAATACATACAGTACATGATTGTATCAGTATGGCCACATTTAAAACTCTCACTAGTCAAACCATGCTACATCTACACTCTACCATAAAAGCCCATTACTTACTGATCCATGCTTCACGGAAGTACACTGATTATCTTGGTCCACAGCACCACAGAAGGTGTGTATCAAAAGCAATAAACATTGCTGTGCTTGTTTGCTGATATGGCAGAATATCTTTTTCCTATAACTCAACACTCTTATATAACACATATATGTTTACATAGCTAGCTTAAGTCTGCTTAGGGAACAGGCAGCCATGGCCACTGCTCTAAGAAAAAGAGTAAAAGATACAGAACCATGGTGAGAAGAACACTGAGGAACACCTCTTGTACAAACTTCAGAGCATGCAACTTCCCAGCAGCAGTTTGCATGAGCGCATGCAAGACACAGATACTGGCCCACTTTTGCCAGACAGAGTCCCCCAACTCAGCATATCTTAAAAGTTGGAAAAGGCAAAGTGGTTTTTGCAGTGGGTAGAGTAGAACCCAGTGCCTTCCTTTAGACACCTTTTCAAGAAGCAGTGCCAGAGAAGAAGAAGAAAAACAGTGTAGATTCAAATGCTTTGCAGGCAACAAATTAGAGCTGAGCAGAGTGCTCCTTTTCAAAAGGCCCTTTCCTTTGACCTTGCTTCATGTTAAATTCAATTACAGCACTTTTCTCCAAAGAGGATATTCAGAGCGGCATCGCCTCCGAGATAGTGGCAGCAACATCTGAGGGCTGTATTTCAAAAACACGCTCTTTAATATACCGACTCGCATACCTCGACACAAACAGCAGCTCTTGCTCTGTCACTGTAGATCAGTGCTGGCGCTGCTATTCCATGTACTTTCAAGGGGTAAATTACCATGCACTCACGATCTGTACACCTCGGTATGATGAAAACACAACATTACTCAAAGCTGCCATGAAATCAGTGAGTAGAATCGTACAGTACAGAGCAAACAAAATATGCGAGAAAAGTCAAGGAGCGCTGTGCTCCTAATTGGTCGATGGCAACTACCTGGGTGGAAGTTCCAGTCGTCAAGGTGATAACCAAAGCAGTAGTCTTACAATGTAAATGAAAAACCTGAGGGTAGAAGAGATTTGAAAAGAGTCTCTAAAGCTGTGATTCCCAAGCTGCTACTGGGGTACTTGGAAACATTTAAACTTTTACAAATGACAGTGTATTCTTTTGTGGGTAATATGCCATTTATACGTCAGCTTTTGTGGAATTCGATTTTCACCATATGAAGAATGCAAATTTATATTATTTAATTTGTTGTTATGCACATTTGTTAGCCTCTTTATCTGAATAAGGCTGCCTTTATTACAGTCATTCACTTTCAAACTAAATGTAATACGGTTTGAGAAAAAGAGACTCGTAAATTAGTTTCCTCTCTTTCTTTAATCCTCTTGTTTTTTTGTTTTTTTGTTTTTTTTTACATTTCTGGGGGCAGTAATACAGAAACTTTCAGAGAACGACCTAAATTAGTTATACATTAATATTAATATAAAATGAAAATTATATAAATTATGAGCCAAAAGCAACCCATTTTCTGCTTTGGTGCTGATGATGGGATACTTCAGCCTGACCAATGTGTAGACCAAAAATGTTGGGGAAAACTGTTGTAGCAGTAAAATAAATAAATAAATACATAGACATATACATAAGGTAAAACACTTATCCAAGTATACATTGTCTGCTTTAGTAAATAATGCACAGAACAGGCACAGAAATAAGCGTTTTCAATTTTGTAGGCAATGTCGGGAAGTAGACCGGTTTCCTGCTGGCCCTCCCACAGATGCAGTAATGGCACTTGGTTTATCCGCCACTCTGCAGAACATTTCAGCCAAAGCTGTGGGCTAACATCTATCCTGCCAAAGCAAGATGACCTTTTTTATTTGTGAAGGTAAAACATTTTCCCAGTACCAGCATCAAGGGACAACACAGTCCCACTAGAGTGAAGAGGAATTGGTCCCACAATGCATCACACCTTCCCACTGGCCTAGACTACTGCTGATCTTGTGGCTAACAGGCTAATGAGCCTGAAAGAGGCTTCAGGCCTAGCATGCCCATACCATGGAGCCAGAATATCCCTGCATCCATTGCTTTGGGATAGATTGGGAGTAGATAGTGTAATTGCCTTGAACGCAATGTAGCATCATTAGAGGCTAGTCAGAGACGGCATTTGCAGGAATGAAAGGGCAAAGCTAACAGCTTCTCTGCTGCGGTAAAGGTTATTTTTAATCACCAATGAGGAATCCTGGCTTTCCCCATTCTTCAGGACCAATCTTATTCCTCTCTAGTTTGCCTCACCATCACTCTTTCCACCATCAACAACCTAGTCCTTACTCTGGGGAGTGAGGGGCAACTGGCTGGAACTTTATTAATTTCACAATGCTTTGTTTGTGGTGGTCACAGTGGGTCTGCCTTTGAACCCAGAAGAGCGCAGAGCAGGGTGTACAGTAATTAGAACGGAGCCACTTTTGTATCTTCTGAAGCTTTAAGAAGTTTGACTGTGTTTAAGCAGACCGTAATGATCAAGACACCAGAAGCCAAAAGCAAGTACAACGAAAAATAACCGCAACAAAAAAGCAAACGCCAATAATTCTCCATTTGTTAATTGGAAGGAAAACAGTGAGAGAAGGAAAAAACTGTTCAAATGCATTATTTTTGTCTGGATTGTTGCAGGATAATTTATGCAAGTAATAATTTGTAATAATATAAGTAATAATTGTATTTATTATTATTATTAGTTACTCATATTTGTATTATTAAAAAACAAAAAGAAAATGCTAAAAATGTTTTATTTATTTATTTATTTTTTAATTGACCTCAATCTATTGGTAAGCATTGAAATGGATATAGACTATGCAAAATAGTGGGGCTGCAACAACTAATCATTAAAGTCAATTATTATCGATAATGAAAATAATTGACAAATGAATTTGATTATCGATTAGAATCGCGTCTGTGCGCTATACACAATGTATTGATTCACAATAGTGAATAACACAT
This sequence comes from Rhinogobio ventralis, assembly GCA_039654625.1. Lineage (NCBI taxonomy): Eukaryota > Metazoa > Chordata > Actinopteri > Cypriniformes > Gobionidae > Rhinogobio > Rhinogobio ventralis. The sequence continues at coordinate 22,160,433 of CM077198.1, read as the reverse complement.
TTCTTTGGACAAAACACATATGGAAAATTGTGGAAGACACAGAGTCACTGAGGGAAAGGTACATGATCCAAGTTGTCCGAAACATAAGGATGCTTTATATTTATAAGCGCTTCAAACAAAAGCATAAGCGTTTACCGTGTCATGCCCTGTCATGCTTTGACAGATGCGCTGTGCTGTTTAATGCCTTTGACACATTTTCCTCAGCATGTCTTACATTTTATAGTTATATCCTTATCTGTATTTGTTAGACAGTCCTGCGAATATTTCCATTTTGCCTATTCTTGTTAAACTTCAATGAACGAGCGCCGATGAATATGAGTTCAATAATTCTGACTAAAACACAGACTATGCTAAAAGGTTTTTGTTAGAAATTAAGTGTAGGTTTATAAAATATATATGTAGTTATCATATTTATGAGAGCAGTAACAGTAAAGGCACTATTGTTGGAATAGTCCATTAATGTAATATAATTACTATGTTCAGATGAGTGAATGTGTGTTACTCATACCTTATACAAGTTAATATTTTGTACTTTTGTTTTTGTTTATTATCATTTTTAATTTAGTCGTTTTAATGTCTGCTTTAAAATAGTAATCAATCAGTTGTTTTTAGATTTAGAATGTATTTTAACCCATTTTTGCTTATAATGTACAGCATAGCTTACATAGATACATTAACTATATTTGTTTTCATAGGACAGCATTGGGTAGGATGTGGGATAATATTGTTTAAAATAATAGATTAAAATTAATTTTTAATTTAAAACAATAATTTTCAATGTATAGTATTTGTATTTTTCACCCATATAAAAATAATCGACAGATTAATCAATTATAAAAAATAACCATTAGTTGTAGCCCTACAAATTAGTCAGATTAAACAATTCTGTGCTCATTGTATATGCTGGGCTGTGACATGTTTGTAGTTTTTTTTTTTTTTAAACAGGAGCTTCACAGATTGATTGTCCCTCTAAAACTGGATTTTGAGTGTACAAAGCAAATGATCCTCCAAAAAAAAAAAAAAAAGATCCCTACTTGCATGTCTCTCTCTTAAAGAAACAAAAGAAATGTTTGAATTTATCAATAGTATTTTTTTCCAACCCCCACTATTTACCTTCACGCACAAAAAAAAAGCAAGGGGGAGGGGGGATCAAAAATACGAGACATGAGCTTTTTTTTCACATAGTGTCTCTCTCTCTTTTCCACTCCATCAATCGAAACTCAGCTTCCTCAGCTGACAGCAGAAAGACTGACATACATCATACCTGCACGCACCTACACACGAGTACACTTGCGCACACACATGCACTGTGTTTCAATGCCGAATCTAGGTCAGAGACATTAAAATTTCAACGAAGTCCCTCAGAAGGTATGGAGAAAAATTCAGACAGAAGGCCTGGTGTCGTTGTGCCGCCGTGGGGTCATGCCATACCCAGGCTAATGGCTAGGCCTGATGGATTCTATGACATCAAAGGCAGTGGAAGAAGGTCAGATTTTGTGACACCAGACACACCAAACCCAGACTGAACCAGACTGTGAGTTTCAGTACTCACAGCGATCAATCCTCATAGCAGAAGAAATCTAACTTCTTTAGCACTCTTTCATATTCTAGAGTTCTATCTGAAAATTAATGTTCCAGAACTCCAGGACATATTTATTTGTCCCAGAACACCTACCTCACTGTCCTGTGAATGGCAGGGTTCGGGATGTTGAAATATTCGTGGCTGTAAAGTGTGATTGATCACTTTACTCTGGTAGATGGCCTGTTTGTATGCTAGTTGAAACAGCAAAGGCAAAGACAGATTCTTTTTGGAAGTGTCCACTGCCCGCAAAGGCCTAAGACACAACACAAACTGTCGCCATTTCAAATGTGGTTTCAAAAGGAAAAAAATTAATAAATACAGTACAAAAAAAATATCTTTCCATCAGCAAGTCAACAAAATAAATGTAATCAGAAACACCAAGGACACCTACAGTAAACAAACAAAGTCCCATGTGGACAAATGAACACATCCTTGCTGAATAAAAGTAAAAATTTAAAAATGACTGACCCCAAACTTTTGAATGGTAGTATATATTGTCACAAAATAATATACATATGTGTGTGTGCTGTGTATAATTATTATGTATATATAAATACACATACATGCATGTATATATTTAAGAAAATATGTTATATTTATATATAAAATATTTTTATTATATATATATATATATATATATATATATATATATATATATATATATATATATATATATATATATATATATATAATTATTAATTATATATATTTATTATTATATTATATAATTTATCATATATATATATATATATATATATATATATATATATATATATATATATATATACACACACACACCCAGTATATACATTCAAATATTTCTGAAATATATACATGAAGGAGTGTGTATTTATATATACATAATAATTATACACAGCACACACACATATGTAAACACAAACTTTTATTTTGGATGCGATTAATCACGATTAATCGATTGCCCAGCACTAAAAGAAATATTAAGAAGCACAACTGTTTCCAGCATTGATAATAAATCAGCATATTAGAATGATTTCTAAAGGATAATGTGAAACTTGGTGAAGACTGGTGGCTGATGAAAATTCAGCTTTGCATCAAATAAACATATATCCTCAGACTAGCACAGTAATTAAACAGACCATACAAGCGTCTAGTGTGATGTTGCCACACTATGATATATTAGTATAAACAATTTGTATAACTAATGATCAAAAACTGCTTTCTAGTATAATTCTCTAAAGAAGTTTTGATCATGCTGGAGTAAAGAAATGCGATCACGGATAATATATCAAGAATGGCAGTCTTGGGTCTGATGACCTAGTGTGTGAAGAAACATTGCCATTGGCCAAACGCAAACATCACAGCAAACTCAATCCCAGCTTGCTTCTGCTGGGAAGAGAAAAGCTGTTTGGGTTGCACCACACACTCTAAATCCTTCCTTTGAGCAAATATTCTCAGGGCTTACCAGTGCTCTACCAGCTCGAACGCAAACACAAAGCGAACAGTGCATAAGAAGCTACAGACACACACGACTAATGGTTTGTACATGTTTACAGTTATGAGCAGCTAATGTACTTGCCTCTCTATGTATGTAATGCATTGAAGTGAATCATACAGTACTTATCCACGGTAAATATCACTGAAGAGTTCAGTTCTCCCACACACTTCTTTCATTAGACATGAATGGTATTTTAAAAAAGCCTTTGCTAGATATAAACTCTGCACCACTGGGTCACGGTACGGCCCGTCAATACCGGAACCACATTGTTTCCCTATTAATTAACTAATTGAATCATTCAATCATTTATATATTCATGCCATTCCCCCCCACTGTTTTCACAGGAATCCATTACACAAGTACACAGGCGTCACTGTGTAATACCAAAGCGAGATGAAGAAAGACACAATGACACAAAATAAATAATGAATAGCATTCATTTCAAACCACACCACTTGCTTGTGACATTTGAAAATGGTGTCAAATTATGAGCACAATTTTCACAGAGGAACAGAGGGGGTCCTAATTAAATGCAGGCTCATTGTTTTAGAGATACACTAACCTTTTTTTCAGCCTGCAAACAAAGGCCTTTGGTACACCTGAGACATTAGGCATATGTCACGCTACATCTTTCTCACTTCTGAGCAGTACAATGTGCAGACACCCTCACAACATGTTTTATAGTGTGTACAGACAAAAAAAGCATAAAGCACTTACTAGTATGCAAACAAATGGAAACACACACACAAACCTGCTCAAACCTGCTCTCTTTTTTGATGTGCTGGTAGCGAATTGAGGAATTCTATGGAGTGCCACATCTCCTAAGGCAAGGCCTGTTTATTTTTCTTTATTTGGCATGGGTTGTATGTACATGTGCCTATCGCCCCCCAGCAGCTCTGGAGCACACCCATATCTCCCTCCACAGACACTGACATCACACCTGCTCAAGAAAACACACATGGCACATGTATGAAACAATGCCCATCCTGACTTTATCAGGATCTGGAGTAACAAAGGCCTTTATTAGCCAGGAAAAATGAAAATAAGACTCTTTCCTGATGGTTTAATTCGCTAGTCGTCCAATCTGATGTCACACGTATTGTCTTTCTGCCATCGATACCAATTACAAAGCATCAATGTAGGAGGAAAAGGCATAAATATATTTTCTCCCCCTTTGATAACTGTTTTCTAAATCCTATGCTTTGCCCTCTTCACATTGTAATTGGGTTTGTGTGATAATGAAGGTCACGTTAGCCAGGCGGTGCATCGTGGTCTATACGTCTGTTACCATACAGAAAGGGCCGCTGCATCCCTCATTATCCAAGGATCTTCTGTGATTCATGTGTCATTTCGGATGAAAACCAACAATGCTAACTATATTAAAGTCCCTCATCTGCAGAGCGAGATGGGGCCTGCCTGCAGAGTACATCACAATGAGGAACCTGCATTAATAGATTTGTCATTAAACAACCTCCCTTCCTCCCTAATATAAAAAAAAAAACATAGCAGGAATATTGGTAGTACATCATATAGAGGGTGACTGTTATTTCAAGTGGCCTGATAAAGAAATCCATGGGGTCTTTTCATTGCTTTGTTGTGCTTGTTAGTCATCTGAGTAGATAGCAGATTGTGCCTTAATTGGAAATCCCACCAGAAGCCTTCAGTAACATATTATAAAATTATCAGCACCTTCGGCGGCAGCTTTTTCATTATAGGGACGTTAGCATAACTGTAGGTGAGAAACTTAAAAAAACAACAGGGCAGCCAGTATTAATTTTTACACAGTTGTTTGTGTCGGTTATAGTTTTTGTCATTAAAAAATAGCATGTAACTCATTTTAACTTTTGCATTTTTTAGAATCAATGCAGAAGGCTATTCAAATTTCATTATTTATTTAAACATTATGTATTACTTTAAGGCTTTATACTCCATTCAAAAGTTCAGGGTCGGTATAAGATTTTGAATGTTTTTGAAAGAATCTCTTATGCTCACCAAGGCTGCATTTATTTGATCCAAAAAAAAGTAAAAACTACAATATTCTGAAATATTATTACAATTTAAATAAACTTATACATTTTAAGTTGTATAATATATTCCTGTAATGCCAAATCTTCAGATGTCATTCTAATACACTGACCTGCTGCTCAAGAAACAATTCTCATTATTATCAATGGTGAAAACAGTCATGCTGCTTACTATTTTTTTTGGCTGCAATTTATTATTTTAGGATTTGATTAATGGAAATTTTAAAAGAACAGCATTTATCTGAAACAATGTACAAGTCTTTACTGTCACATTTGATCAATTAAATGTTTCCTTGATATCTATAAGTATATAAGTATTTTATGAAGGTTACACGTGAAATAATATATTAAATAGCTCACTGTAACAGTTTAAAACTTCTCAAATACAGACTGGGCAGGATATTTCACATGCAATTTTCATAAAGTCAGTAGGATGTCCTGCACGTTCCTCTGAAATTCTGTTTTAAGTTTCCCTGTGAGGATACTGTAATCCTGTCTGAGGCAATGTCGGACAGGTTTGCATTTTCCTTTACAGGTTATTGACGTCTCATCTGTGCTTGCGTGTGTGTGTGTGTGTGTGTGTGTGTGTGTGTGTGTGTGTGGAACAGTGCAAACTCTCACACTCCATCAGCTAATTACATTTAAGAACATTATTATTTCCAATAAACACCTTATGGAACAATGTTCATCCTCTGCTATAATGGATTAGTGTTTCCGTTGTGTATATTCTATTATTTCTGATGGCTAAACATGACAGCATTCCCTCTCTTCAACACATCGTAGACGTGTGTAGAAGAGGGAAGGAGAGGTGAGAGTCTAGGAGGAGGATATTATGACAGGGTGATGTGGGCTTGGTCTTCAGCCACCCACAGCGTTCAGTGTGTTAGACAGCCAAAAGCTATGCAAGCCGCCTGCTTCCCTGAGCTACAGACACGACTGAGCTCTTAATAACCCCAAACAATGGAAGCGATACCTCAAACGGGCTAGAGATAAATTAGGAATTTGGGCACGATGAAAGGAAGATGCATAAGACAAAGAAGGCAATAAATGATGATACATAGAAGATCTTCTAAAATTAGGTTATGGTTTGAGGGAAAGAAAATGAAAATCTAGAAATGAATGAGTGTCTTCTCAGATGTCAATCAAAGCTGCCTGTTAAGCTAATTGAAATGAGTGCTCTACAATGATACATCTAATGCTAATGTGCGTATCAGCTCGATGGAATGCAATATTTGACATCTTACCAGTGTATAACATGCAGTGAAAACCTAATTAATAATAATGCATGGAATAATACATACTCTGTTGTCCACTAGACTGTATACTATATATGTTAATATGTGAATTAATAGCTTATATTTATAAACCTGTGCTCCTTTGTTTATATTTAGGGGTTTGGAAAAGCATTGTCATAAAATATTTGCTTATATTGCATTTTTGTGTATTATAATGATAAGGATTGTTGTTTCAGAATATCAGTCACTGTTCCCTACACTTTCTCATTGTCAGACTGAGACTGAAATTACAGGAATGGGATATGAAAGAACGCTGCTGACCTTTCCTCCCTGGCTTGTTTGTGAACAGTCCCTCTGCATAAAGAAACTGGCGAAAATCCATTGGCAAACTCGTTTAATCTTCTGAACGACATCTAACGTTACATGGCGGCGAGGCAGTGCGCACTCCCGGGAAAATGTTAAAGCAGTACTGACACACACTATTACCAGCCAAAGACCACATCGCCCCTGGTATTGAAATACACACCCTCCCAGGGGACATCAAATGTGTGAAAATTAATACTTTGGCATAAGGCCAAAAAAAAACAACTAAAATGACACATAATTGATTCTCAATCTAACAGTTCACTTGTCGTTTAGAAGCATTTGTGGCTGTCGTCACCTAAATTACTCTCTCAGTGATGCTTACATTCTCGGGTAGGAGGGGGGTAATATTAAAAAGAACCTTGTGTGAGCACGGCTGGTGCAACATGCAAAAAACGCACAAAGGAAGTGCACCCCCCCCCCCCCCCCCCCACAACATTACAAAACATGAGAACTGGAAAGTTACTGAGGTCTGAGTGCCCCCTACTGTCTAAATATATAAGAGGTCACACCTGGAGCCCTTACACTACTGAAAATCAACCGAAAAAATATCATAAGAAGTGAAACTTATGAGAAACATACATTGTGATGCAAATATATTCTTAGCTGTGTAGGTTAATGTGGTGTCTGTGGTTTAAATAGTTTCTTTGGTTCCTGCTGTGTATTATTACTCAGACAGACAAAAAGTACACGGCCGTAACTGCATCACTTATGCATGCTTTAAGTATACACTGTATAATGGGATCTCAAAAAGCTGCAGCTGGTAACAACTATGCATATGTGAATATAAATACACTCTCACACACACACACACACACACACACACACACAAAGAGAGAAAAGCATGAGCATTGCAGTAGCAGAAGATAGCTCTCAGGCACGGATCAATAAGGTAGAGTCAAATAGGCTGGCTGTGTTGTGTGACGGCCAAAAACCCTCATCAGCGCACAGTCTGAGAGAGCTCTCCAATACACACTGACTGACAAGCTATCACCTCACAGGATCAGACACAATATAGTATCCAATGAGACTCAGACACACCTTACGATAGAGGACAAGTCTGGGGTGAGTTATGAACACAGTGTACCACCCAGCTATAAAGCGCTGACACTCCTGCGGTAACATTAAGTTTAGTTCATTATGACGGTAATGATAGCCATTTATCAATCATTAATCACATGCTCTGATGTGGAAAATATGGGCAGACAATCAAAGAGAGTGAGAAGAAGCAGAGAAAGGTTTTAAATGTAAAGGCTGCTGCATAAAGGCAGTTATGCATCTGTTGCAGTAAAACTATCATATGCAAACACTCCAATCACTGCTTTAATCAACATATTCATTAGTTGTCTGGATATATTTGTACAACAGAATATTGAACACACTCAATAATTGTGTATGTGTTGTACTGGTTGTGCTGGCTTGGATATTAATATACTTGTTTTTAAGTCATCGTCTAGCATCAACTGAACTACTTGTTTTCAAAATAACTATTATTTTCTTTGTTTACACCTTAATGTTCATTAATGTCTTATATTGTATTTATTTAATTTATTTGTATTTTTGAGTGTTATTGAATTTATTAGCATTTTTTGAAGTTTTGAAAAAAAAAAAATCTAAGCACAAAAAAAATAATAATAAAAAATAAAAAAATAATAATATAATTATAATAATTAGGCTTTTAATATACACCGATCAGGCATAACATTATGACCACTGACAGGTGAAGTGAATCACACTGATTATCTCTTCATCACAGCACTTGTTAGTGGGTGGGATATATTAGGCAGCAAGTGAACATTTTGTCCTCAAAGATAATGTGTTAGAAGCAGGAAAAATGGGCAAGTGTAAGGATTTGAGCGAGTTTGACAAGAGCCAAATTGTGATGGCTATGTGATGGAGAAGAAGGAGATGAAGAAGGAGATGAAGAAGGAGAAGAAGAAGAAGAAGAAGGAGAAGAAGAAGGAGAAGAAGGAGAAGAAGGAGAAGAAGAAGAAGAAGAAGAAGAAGAAGAAGAAGAAGAAGAAGAAGAAGAAGAAGAAGAAGAAGAAGGAGAAGAAGGAGAAGAAGGAGAAGAAGTGAGACAGAGAGTACTGCAGGTTGTATGTAAAAAAGAAAAAAATAGTGCACAAGAAAAGTAATTCTCTGTGAAGTGAAATATCAAATAACATACAGGAAAAAAGGAAATACAAACAGAACAGAGAGCATGCCAAAGAAACAAGGGGAAAATACGACTGTTTTATGTTATGACTAAGAAGGTCAGGTCAGAGGCTCTCTATTTAGGGTGAGAGGTCATGACCCCTGAGTTGTTTTTTTGGTTTTTTTTGTCTGATTCTAGGGGAATTGGGCACCTGTAACACACAAACACATATTATTACACAACCCCCTTTAAACATTTGTACCTGCATGCTCAAAAATCACACTAGACTGGCTCCGCCCATTCTTCAGCTCAAGACAGGAACAAATACACCCGTCGACTAAAAGCTGTCCCACAGCGGCGGTCCTAAAAGGAATCATTCTTTCAAGTGTGTCACTAGAGCTTAAAAACTGGGCCATTCGCACTGTCACCTACACAACTGCAGGGACAGGCCGCGGCGGCCCGGGGAGACACTGAGAGCAGTGTACCGACAACGTGACTGCCGGGAGAAAGTGTTAATGGAGACAAGACATGCTCTGTATGGAAAACTAAAGTCTGAAAGAAGTCATCTCCATGCTCATGGACCTTTAAAGACAGTGAAAGTACGGTCACGTCCAGTCATCTCTCTTTCACTTAACCTGGCACTATCAATTTGCCACCATCACAGACCGACGCAGCTGAATTGTGTAACTGCTGGAAAGGAACTATTCACATTTCTGATAATGCACTCAATTAATTTAGCTCAATTTGTAAGAGAGCAGATTTGTTCAAGCCACACAAGCTTGAAATCAAGCCTTACTTCCATTATCGCCATGGCTCCGTCCAGCCATGCTGCTCTTGCGCTCTCGTGCCTCACCATAGGGCTTCCTTAATTATAATAGACAGATTAATGAGAATGGGAACTGGCAGACAACCAGAGCAAATAAAGCCACACAGGTGTGTATGTACATACCTAGTTCAAGTTCTCAGAGTCTGTGGCATTATCAAAACCCCTGCCCCTGTTCAAGAGCGCCACCTACTGGAGCCACTGAAAACAACCACCTGCAGGAACCACAGGTTGTAGAAATTAAAGAAAAAAGCTGTGTGATGATGTGTGGATTTAGTCATTCAATACAGTTTATTTAGGCTAGTTTAGGGGCATGCCCACAAAACTTGAGTAGATGCATTTCAAAGAGATTTAAAGACATTACTGTAACACAGTAGTATATTTGTAAAATTATGGAGGTTTGCTTGTCCGCAATGTTTCACAATGCTAATCTAATTTTACTGTATTTTTTAAAAAATGCGGTGCGGTGTGAATGCTCTAATGTGTTAACATGGGCACCAAAATACACGCTGTTTACGCTCTGCTAACGTGTGCAGTGTAAAAACCGGCTGGAGAATTTAGACAACATGCGGCGCGTGCAAGAAAGCGATTTCTGCGCGGAGTGCCGCGATGAGTTTAATAATTCTCACCACAGAGCGCGTTTAAGTTTTTAATGGACATATTTCATACTCTAGTGCTCTAAAAATGAACCAGCACCGTGTTATTTAATCATATTTAATCGCGTCTTCTTCAAATGAAATATATGTGCAAATAAGGACACTGATACAGCTGCACGTCTGATCATGAACGCGATGACACCATGGATTATTCTGATACACAGAAGACAATGATGTAGACTGAAAATTCAAAGAAGAATGGGCAAAAAAGTAACTATGCCTTTATTCTTTCTATGTTAAACTGATGCGTGTCGTTTGTTTAGAGACTGTAGTACTATTAAATGTACTGAAAATATCCTTAGACCCTTTAAATGTTCTTCCGCGTTTCTTCCTCGTTTTGGCAGTTTGTTATTATAGGGTTAGAATTTTTTAAAATGCTTAAGGTGCCCTCAAATCTGTTTTTTTCTCTCCGTGGTCATATTTTAATATGCATACGTCTGTAGTGAGTGTGTAGTCTGTGTTTTATTGGTTGCTGTCACCCCACAGCATCATTTTGTGGGGCCTCGCAAACCTGTATTAATTGTAGTGTGGAATTTTTCTACAATATTCACTCATCATGACAGTAAATTAGGGCATTCTAAGTCAATCTACTGCAGTATTTCCTCTCTCAATCAGTAGAAAATGCAGTTAACACCCGGTCATGCATGGGGGAAAAAATACCGTCATATACCGCAAAACCGGTATAATTTAGAAAAATACAGTGATATAAATGTTTGGTCATACCGCCCAGCACTAATGTAAAGGTAGACGTCCCAAAACTTTTGGCAATATAGTGTATATGTATTATTACAAATTAAACTTGCACTCTCTGAACCAAAAGCATGCTGCAACCACTAGGCAAGCTTCCATTTAAGCTCAACTGCCTCCTACACTCCTTCGACAGTGCCACATGCGCAACCGCACACACTTGTGGCATTCAGTTTCAGCTCAAAGACTAGTAAAGGCTGGTTGCCATGGGGACAAGTGCGTGCAGAGCTGATGCATGTGTGTGTTCGCACAAGTGGAATGTGATGTGTGTGTTTCTGTGGAGCGCGTCACACAGTTCTTACTCATGACAAACAAAAACGTGAAAACTCTCATACTGCTGCCTGAATGGACAATCAGAGCACAGCCCGCAGGAAAAGGAGTTAATGCGTGATCAGGCCTGGAGTTAGAGTGAGTGACTTTGTCTGAGACTTTTCTTTTCTATCCATCTCTCGCACATTCACAATAAAGTTGGCCCGACCTCTCCTATTCTGTCTCGCACATCAAGGTGAGAGATCGTAGTGATTCATTCATCTAAATACAACAGAGAAACTTCAGCTGTCAGCTGCACTCTAATAACCATGAGAAAGAACCTTCACACGCTCCCACACTCACAAAATGGAGGTGTGCCACACAAGAGAGACTTTGTGTAAGGTATAATGATAGCCTTACAAAAAACACGTATACCAAATGCATTCAGAAAAAGGGCACAACTCATAATAACAGTTTGCCTGTAGCGTGACCCTCCATTAGCATTTACACTTACACTAGTGTTCCAATGTCCTTACTGAAATAACTTACACTAACTATGTTCATTCATTTTCCCATGGCAACGAATTAATCTAGATTTTGGTAACACTTTATAATAAGGTCTCATTTGTTAACATTAACTAATGTATTAACTAACATGAACTAACCATGAGCAGTACATTTGTTACTGTATTTGTTAATCTTTGCTAACGTTAATGAAAATACAGCTGTTCATGGTTTGTTCATGTTAGTTCACAGTGCATTAACTAATGTTAACAAGTTTTTAATAATGAATTAGTAAATGTTGAAATTAACATTAACAAAGATAAATAAATGCTTTATAAGTGTAGTTCATTATTAGTTCATGTTCACTAATGTAGTATACTAATGTTAATTAATGAACCTTATTGTAAAGTTCAAGTTCTGTTTATTTATATAGCACTTATAAAACAGCCACACGGCTGACCAAAGTGCTGGAAAATGGATCAGACTAAAGAAAAATATAAGCGATAAACACAGCACAGTAAAACAAAGTCAGACCCCTATGTAAACAAAAAACTAAATGAATATATAGAATAAAACCAAGGAAAGCAAGGTAAAGACATTAAAACATAAAATCACAGCAAAAACTATAAAGAAAATTAATTATAAGCTATGAAAAACAAGTGCGTTTTTAGAAGAGACTTAAAAGTGGTCAGGGAAGGGGCCCAACCACAGAAAACGCTCTATCCCCTCTGCATTTGAGTCTGGAATGTGGGACTAAAAGAAGGTTCTGGTTGCTGGATCTCAAACTTCTGGAAGGAGTATGAGGTTGCAGCAATTCAGATAAATATGTGGGGGCTAAATCATGTAGAGATTTATAACAAATAGCAGAATTTTAAAAATCAATTCTGAATTTAATAGGCAGCCAGTGAAGGGTCCTCAAAATTAGAGTGATATGAGCACTTTTACAACTATTATGAAGGAATCAAGCAACAGCGTTTTAAACTAGTTGAACACGAGCAATTTGAGACATTGAAATACCGCAGTAAAGTGAACTGCAGTAGTCTAGATGTGAGGTGATAAAAGCATGAACAGCCATGATGGTGAAAACTAGACGCGATTACAGAAGAGATGGGTTTGTCAAATTTTAAAGACTCATCTAGCAGAACTCCCAGGTTCCGTACACGTGAAGATCTAAACGCAGATAGTCCACCCAGATCAAGGCTGGTGGCCTGAGAATTATCAGTGGGCCCAAAAATTATAACTTCAGTTTTGTTCTCAATTAAAGACAGAACATTTTGAGCTAGCCAAGATTTAACCTCATCTAAGCAACTTAATAATTTTTCTTAATTGGTAAGTAAATCTGGGTATCGTCTGCATACATATGAAAAGATACCCCGTGACGTCTTAAAATGGAGCCCAAATGTAACATGTACAGGGGAAAAAAAAAAAGAGTAGGTGCCAAGATAGAACCTTGAGGAAGACCACAGGTTAGATGAGCAATAGATGAGGAAAAATTGCCTAACTTGACAAAAAAAATTTGGGTCGGAGAGATAAGGCTGGAACCACTTAAGGACGATTCAAACACAATTTTTTCCAATACCTAATGCAGAAATAGGGCGAAAATTGTTCAGAACAGACGGTTCTAGTGAAGGCTTCTTGAGTAACGGAGTAACAGTGGCCACCTTAAGGGCAGCAGGGACAGAGCCAGTAAAGAGACACTTATCGGACACCAATCCCGGCCCAACAGACTCAACAATTAACATTAAAAACTTGGGGGGAATGATGTCAAGAGAGCAGAACGATGGTTTAATATTGACTATAATGTCTTTAAGTAGTTGCAAAGAAATAGGTTAAAAAGCACCCCAGGAAACAGAATGCAACAACGGAATAGAGGGTTCAGTATGAAGAGGGCATGCTTTGGGTCTCAACTTAGAGATTTTGTCAATAAAAAATCTCAAGAAGCTTTCACATAAGGCATCAGATGCAGCAGACATAGTATTTACCGGGGGATTTACAACGGAATTTATAACTGAAAATAAAACCTTAGGTCTAAAATGATTTGCCATAATCAAGTTAGAAAAGGAGACAGACTTAACAGCATTCTGATAAATCAATATGCTGTAAAGCGTTACCTAGATTTTTAAGTAAAAAAATGAAATGACATCTCAAAGTTAGTAATAGATTCAGGGTAAAATAAAATATTACAAATAAAAAATAAAATAAATAAATAAAATTAAAATAATAAAATCAATAAATACATTGTCATGATTTTTCCCCCTATTTTCCACTTTTCCCTTGGATAATGGTGATAAACAGCACAAGTTATTGCGTCAGTCATGGCATTGTACGTCTATTCGAGCTAGTCTCTGTCTCTCTGTAGAACATTGTGATTTTGTTGGTCATAATTTTTGTTTTGGTGTGAGGAATATTCAACACATGAAAACTATATTCCATATTCCACAAAATCAGTATCCTAGATTAGCTTGTGATGGTAAACAGCGTCCTCTTAGTGTCTATATATCCCTAAAAAAGCATTTGGTCAGTGAGGACATAACTTTAAACTAACTTTAATATACTACTTTTTACATTAACACAAACTAGTCATTCACACAACCCAGCGTGGCATAATGATTTTGATGAAAGAAACAGTGTCAATGCACTGAACCTCTCATCAGCCACAAAAAGACTCCAATCTAAATGCAGTTACAACAAGCCTCACTAGAGAAATGCAAGATTATTTGCCAAAATCTTGGAGTAATTGATTAGCCATTTCATCTGCCAGAGCGAGATAATTCCTGGGTATTGCGGTTTTGCTTTGTCCCATAATGCGTACGAGGGATGGCTACCAGCCCATTTTGGCACTCTACCAGTCAAAGCAGCATGTATTTGTGAGTGTTGAACCATGATATGATGGGCAACTGGACCAGAGGGGTGGAGATGGGAGGCAGACAGGCAACTATCAGTGCGACACGGGTGCGGAGTAATCTGAAGGGACAGCAGCAAGACCCAGGATGTCCCAGGAGCCGGGGCAGCGTTATTCTCTACTCTCCCGGGTTGAATTGTGTCTCATGCATTCAGTGTTAATCTCACCCTTCGGGGACATTTGCTGTTGCGTTAATTACACACCGCCTGGAACATTCATTAACACAAACACACACGCGCAAACAGGCACGCAGAAGTTTACTGACACATGTTATCATACTAGCACAACACATGCACAAACTGGATACTATATACAACATGATATAGGTGTGACGCATCATAATTGAATCGCAACTGGTAGAAAAGTAAAAAAAAAAAAAAAAAAGAATAACAAGAAAAATGTCTATAAAGTGTTTATTATATTTTATTATATATTTATTTTGTATTATACCAGGGTGGAAGAACACTGCTTTCCCCAGTTGAGATTCAATTATGATGCATCACAATTACATACTGTATATAAATTAGATCTACCTGTTTTTTCAAGCCATCTTTTATTTAACAAGGATGCATTAAACTGATCAAAAGTAGCAGTAACAACATAATTGATAATAATCAGAAATGTTTCTTGAGAACAAAATCAGCACATTATATGACTTCTAAAGGACACGTGACACTGAAGACTGGAGTAATGACTGCTGAAAATCACAAAAATAAGTTACATTTAAAAAAAAAAATATTAAAATAGAAAACCGTCATTTTAAAATGTAATAATATTTCACAATATTTCACAATAGTTTTTTTAACCAAATAAATGCAGCCTTGGTAAGCATATGCGACTTCTCTCAAAACCTCAAAAGCCTTGAAAAGTAGTGTATACACACAAACACATAAGTACTTATATATATATATATATATATATATATATATATATATATATATATATATATATATATATATATATATATATATACACACTCACCTAAAGGATTATTAGGAACACCATACTAATACTGTGTTTGACCCCCTTTCACCTTCAGAACTGCCTTAATTCTACGTGGCATTGAAAAGCATTCTTTAGAAATGTTGGCCCATATTGATAGGATAGCATCTTGCAGTTGATGGAGATTTGTGGGATGCACATCCAGGGCACGAAGCTCCCGTTCCACCACATCCCAAAGATGCTCTATTGGGTTGAGATCTGGTGACTGTGGGGGCCATTTTAGTACAGTGAACTCATTGTCATGTTCAAGAAACCCATTTGAAATGATTTGAGCTTTGTGACATGGTGCATTATCCTGCTGGAAGTAGCCATCAGAGGAGGGGTACATGGTGGTCATAAAGGGATGGACATGGTCAGAAACAATGCTCAGGTAGGCCGTGGCATTTAAACAATGCCCAATTGGCACTAAGGGGCCTAAAGTGTGCCAAGAAAACATCCCCCACACCATTACACCACCACCACCAGCCTGCACAGTGGTAACAAGGCATGATGGATCCATGTTCTCATTCTGTTTACGCCAAATTCTGACTCTACCATCTGAATGTCTCAACAGAAATCGAGACTCATCAGACCAGGCAACATTTTTCCAGTCTTCAAATGTCCAATTTTGGTGAGCTCGTGCAAATTGTAGCCTCTTTTTCCTATTTGTAGTGGAGATGAGTGGTACCCGGTGGGGTCTTCTGCTGTTGTAGCCCATCCGCCTCAAGGTTGTGCGTGTTGTGGCTTCACAAATGCTTTGCTGCATACCTCGGTTGTAACGAGTGGTTATTTCAGTCAAAGTTGCTCTTCTATCAGCTTGAATCAGTCAGCCCATTCTCCTCTGACCTCTAGCATCAACAAGGCATTTTCGCCCACAGGACTGCCGCATACTGGATGTTTTTCCCTTTTCACACCATTCTTTGTAAACTCTAGAAATGGTTGTGTGTGAAAATCCCAGTAACTGAGCAGATTGTGAAATACTCAGACCGGCCCGTCTGGCACCAACAACCATGACACGCTCAAAATTGCTTAAATCACCTTTCTTTCCCATTCTGACATTCAGTTTGGAGTTCAGGAGATTGTCTTGACCAGGACCGCACCCCTAAATGCATTGAAGTAACTGCCATGTGATTGGTTGATTAGATAATTGCATTAATGAGAAATTGAACAGGTGTTCCTAATAATCCTTTAGGTGAGTGTATATATACATATATACATATACAAGGGTCTCAAATAGTGACAGACTCATGATATACTGATATATGATTGTATCAGTACAGACCCAGTCACACCCACACCAACATACAGGCTATCTAACCTACTTAACACATTAAATACACACACAGCATGTGTATAATCACATCACGCTATCTACAGCGCCACAGTTTGGCTCATCCACATCCAAAACACCCACCATATTACCACTATCCAGTGCCAACATAGCCAGACGGGGCTGCAGCTAATGTTCACACAATTAACTCCAGAGCTCTTGGTCTTTCCCCCACCCTCTTATAACCCCTTCCTCCCTGCCTCACCCTGCTTGAGACAAGCCCTCATTACTGCCTGCCATCCACTGACCTCTCACCATGGAAACCCAGTCATACAGCTCGCACACACCTGGGGTTAAAACCACAAGCAAATTTGCTCTCTGTTTCCAATCTACGACCGCCTAGAGATGGTGGAAGGGCCATGGGGAAGAGCAGAGTATATTGCTCCGTCGTGGCAGTCAGGTTGGTTTCTGGACCAGAGTGATGGGCTGGCAGGTGACCCTCTCCACTAGCAGCTGGGCCCAGCCCCAGCCGCGGACTCTTTAATTGTGCCGCAGGGGAGCTCGAACTCTCTCCCCCTCTGGTCAATTACGGCGCTAGTCGGTTTAGACAAGATGGAGAACACATGAGATAGAGACAATGAAAGGGAGAGAGATGCATTTTGACTGGATTTTAGACAGAGTGAATGGGTTTAAATAGCCATGTGGGTTAAGAGACCCTCCATCACTGCTGAGCACCTGCGTGATAGTTATGTATCGGTCGACTAATGGGCTCTGGCATTATGGGAGAGTTAAACATGCTTCAGTAGCCTCAGCATTGGAAGAGGGGGGGAAGCGTCAAACATCCTCTCTGACATGACATAGACCATTAGCACTGCCATCAGCATGGCAAACATGCATTACAGGATGCCGATGCTGCACGCCAGCGGAAAAACAGCATTGAGGCACATGCAGGCAAATCAATCCAGCTCGATTGTTATTATAGAGGGAGGAGGGTTGCCGTGCCCTAAGTCCTCATCCATATAATATCACACAACATATACTAACAATCAGAAGGTAAACTACACATAAAACAGGGGCTGGGGAGTTTAAGTGGACGGTGGTTTGACTCTGGCGTGTCACGTCGATGTCTCTAATCAAATATCAGAGGACTGATGAGAAAATGTAATACAAGGTGGTGTTAGCTGAAGAACACAAGTGCTCTGACGTTGATGGTGTGAAATGTGATTAAAATTGAATCAAGGCATATCAATCGTGTGAGGTTAATTTGTATTAACACGGCGTGCCGAAAGTGTGCTTTCAATCCCTGTGATGCCCATGGCTTCAGAAAGGTTAATAAGTTGCCTCACCTCGGCCAAGACGGCGGAGAAAGGAGAGAAGAGGCAGAGCGCACTCGTTTAATGCAAATTCACAAGAGCACATACAGCAATGGTCACATCTATTCAAAACATCTGCTCTTTTGGCCTCATCTTCAGAACCCTTAAACATAAAAGAATCCTTATACAGTGGCCGCAAAATGGTTTTGGACACTTTTGGACACTTAGGTCGCACTTAAAAATGTATGAATGTTATTGCATGAGAAACAAAATATAAAACCAAGCAGCATTTAAAATCTAGAGCTTTCAGCAGTCAAGGTACATTTTAGTAGATGTATGAAGTGAGCAGTGTTGTTATTGTTCATTTAAACGCTTAAATGCTGCAGACCCCGTTTTAGTTTGAAAACTGCGTTTCAGTGTAGACTGTAGACGGACCAAAACAGAGACTTTTGAAAATGAAGGCGTGGCTGCCCACATTCGCTCCCTGATCGGGTCTTCTGGAGCATAGCGTATCCTTCCCTGATTCGTCAAGCCCCTATCATATGACCATTACGCTACCGAAAGACGACAATAACAGACCAGAGCTGTCTCTCTCAGCGGGCTCTGTAACATACCAGCCTCAATGACCATGTACACATTAACATGGAAATGGAACTGCAGGTTTTGATGACTTTGTTGTCCTTTTTAGCAGCCATTTTGCAGTTCAACTCTGCATTTTATAATACTGCAGCTTCCTACATGCACAATCGGCAACTATTTACTTTTGTACGTGCATGCCCAGTATGCATGAATGGTCATGTTACATACGTTTTCGGTCGTGTAGTGTGGACGGAGATCTTCTCTGAAACGCAGTGGAAACGCCAGTATGGACAAGGATAGTTTTAAATACTCAGATAGATTAGGTCAGGTGCCTTAGCAGAGTAACCATTTATTCTATGGACATGAATAAATAAAATAAAATGAAGTTAAAGGAAATTAAATTAAATAAACCTTTTTTTATTTAAATGTATTAAAATAAATCCTACTGGATTGTATACCTTGTTAAACAATCTTGTAAACACATCCATACATTTTGAAGTTTACTTCTTGGAGCCACTATATTCTCTCTCTGCATTTTCTCTGCTGTAAAGTTGACAATTAGCTGCTGGATCAAAGTTTGGAGTCAATCCCATTCACAGTCACAACTGATGAAATGCTTTCTATATTGCACCCTGTGGCTGTCTGCAAATGGATTTAGTGACAAGATGGGGATGGGGGGGGGGGGCTCCTGTGCAAGGATGAAGGCTTGTCTCAGCATCTAAGCAGCACACCACAAACACTTTCCACCTGTCCACTGCCAAGGGCTGACCAACACCTTAGAAAATTGGAAAGAAAAAAATGTGAGGAAGAGAGAGGCAGATAGAGAGAGAACGCATAAATAGGAATCTACTGTTCTGCTGACTTGGAGTCTAAGTAAAGCATAGCATACACAAAACATAAAAGAGTGACAAGCTTTTGTCTTTTAAAGACTGCAACAAAAAGCTCCAGTTTGTAGCCAATTCACAGCATGTGCCCATCATCAACTAGTGTGAGGAATTGTGAGATACTCAGAATTGCCGTAGATGCGACGACACATTTCAGACTAGTTTGAAATCCAACCTGCCATTTGTCAGGCATGCACAAAATAAGGCCACTGCATCCTCATACTCCTCAGAATTACAACTGAATGTTATTAAACTAATGGCTGTCAATGTTAAGCATACCATGTATTTAAAAATGTGTAGCTCAGGGCTCAGACAACTATCAAGTGTAGGTAGAACATATATCTTAATAAAACATATTCAAAATCCAGAGGGACGAATGAAAAAACAGTGAACTTTACAATTCACATAAAATGCTTCCTTAAGGCAGTGTTGCTTTATGTTGAAAATAAAGAGACCTATCTTCTTTCATTTTTTTGCTTCCTTTCAAATGAGCACTGTTTAGAGTTGGTCAAGATAAACACGAGGTCAGAGATCAGGAGAGCAGAAACAAATAAGATACAAAATGTCAGAGAAAGGGTCAAGCTGTCAGACCATATGGCTCTCATACATCAAGTGAAGACCTCAAAAGCTGATCTTTGCTGGCGAGAGGTCAAGAAAACTCTCTCAAGCATTCAAAGAAGAGGACTTAAATGGTGATTGAACGAAACAGGGAAAGGGGAAAAAGGGACACAGATCGAGCAAGAATCCATAGCAATCAGGCCTTGAAGACAGACTTTTAAAGGCACCATGAAATCAAAGTGTATACACTCAGATATACGTCACAATAGGGAAGAAAAGTTGGTCACAATTTCTGGTTCATGTCGACTTCAACAACAGTCATAACATGCACATTCCAAAACAAGCTGAATGTTCACCGTTCACTCAAAAATTAAAACTCAGTCTTGACTTACCCTAATGTCATTGCTTTTTTTTCTCTATGGAATTACAATTAAAGTTACATACAATTACAATGGATGGGCACAGAAAAAAACACTATACCATAAAAATGGTTCATACAACCTGTGCAGTACAGTAAAAATTTTCTGAAACTATTCAATAGCTCTTTGTGTTCACGAGTGAAGTATTAATGGCATTCTGACACATTATTTTGTTTCAGATCTTATCATTGAATCTGTCGTTTATTAAAAAAATGTTTAAATTATGTGCTTATGAATCAGACTGATCGGGTTCATCATAACTTCAATTAGAGTATCACACAAAGCTATTTTATGATTTCTAAAGATTTGGAATATAACACAAATTGAATGGACCACCTTATGATACTTTTATGCTGCTTTTGTACCCTTTTTGACGCTTGAACAATTAAGTCCCTATTCATTGTAGGTGTTTCAAAAAATGTATGAGAAACAAAATTTCACCTTTTGCATTAGATGGAAGAAAGAAAGTCATACATGAGTAAATTATGACATGCATATTGACAGAATTCTCATTTTTGGATGAAATATTCCTTTAAATCTCACTATGTTCCTTAAGTTGCTTTTAGTGTTTCTCTTCCCGAAACTATCCTCTGCTGTGCAGCCCACACCCTTACTTTTTTCAATACCCTCCACAAACTTACTCTATTTTCCCCAAACTGTCTTTGTAACGCCGGTCTCCAATCAGGGCAAGGGCTGTTGTGCGGTTGTCTGGGCTCTCGGCTTAGCTTTCAACGAAGAAGAGGCTTTTCACGCCACGGAGTGTGTTGTTGATATTCAGCGAGGCTCCATCTTGAGCACGCAGCACCGGGACTGTTTACCCGACAGGCGGGCGAGGGGAGGTGATGGGGGGGGGGTTAGCGAGCGTGTTGTTCCCTCTACTCTTCAGACCTCTCTCAGCACTCTCGCCACCCTGAACCAATTCCACCTCAGAGTCTCGGGGACAAATTAAACATGATAAGACTTCACCACACAGGCCTGGAGAGCAGGGGGAGAGGATCACACCGAGATGTGGCCTCTGCACTATTTTTGATTTGTATGGAAATTAGAAGTCAAACTGCTTGAACAGCCAATAAAGTTGCAGTCTGGGAAATGTAACATTTAGATAAGAGACTATGGTTGCAATTACCACTGATAACATGACCAGAAAAAAGAAAAAAGTGAGCGGAAAGTAAATAAAAACCTAAATGCATTTAAATGATGCTGACACGATAGAGGAAGTCTATAAGGATGTTTTAATAGGTGTGTTGACTGTATATTTTAATCTCTTTAAACAGATTCTCTCTCACATCTTTGCAGTTTAATTACAATCAAAATCACACTAAACCAAGTTAATGTAATTTCAATCAAATACTGGATGTCAATAACTTTACGAAGATTTGCAGATATTACTGCAATCAAGCACTCAAATATTCAAAGTCATTTGCTTTGTAAGTTTCTCTTTGTATCGCCTAGTATGAGAAACACTGGGGAAGTAGATCCATTAACATATGCAGACATGAATATCTCCAAACCGCAGCAGCGTTAGAAACACGCCCATCACCATGCCGTGAGCGGGGCACTTCTCTCTGGGGTATACGCAGAGTTCCCATGCTCACGTTTGGAATGCCTCACTGTGGAAGTAGGTTTGATGTGGACCCCTGCAGGGCCTGAGAGGATGTGACTCCAGCCTAAATACATCATCTCTCACTGTCAAACCCCACGGCAGAAAAAATACACATCTGCCCGGGAGACCATATGCCTTTGTAATGTGCCGTTGTTTTAATTTTCTTATTTCAGTCTTGTTTTTACTCCCTTTAGGCTGCATGTGGAGGGCACACGTCACTATTTTGAAGAGCTGTTGATTATTCATGTACCTCATACTGACAAGAGAACTGTATAAAAGATCAGGTGATGCAGGGCCTATTCATCTCAGTCTTAGCTCATCCAATCATATCACACTACTGTACCGAATATGAGATCATCAACAAATGCAAAACTAGAAACTCGTGACACAGAGATTAAGTCTATGAATATGAATGTTCTGTCTATTAACAAATCAGAATGTCTTCACTAATGTCTACTTTTCCTGGGAAATTAAACCAGGATACTTATCTTATAGTGAGTACCTGTTAAGACAATACGACTTGTTTAGCTGAAAGATATTCCACCAGAAAACTCATTAATCTCAGGCTTAACAGCTTGAGAAGTAGCATTATATATTTAAAAGCTATTCCATGTATAACATAATTATTGTGTTTTCATAGACGTCTTTAGATTTTAAACTGGATTTGGAAATCCCGTTGCAGTAGCGTACAACAATGTCATCTTTGAACTTTCTCAGGGGAAATCAAGTAGACAAAAAGAAACAACTTCCACTGCCTACTCAAAAGTCATGATATAAGCGGCAAGCAAAAACTTGCACTTAAACATGCCCCAAATGAGGAGTTATGAGGCTAAGACTTCATTGAAAGTTTTAGAGTTTCATCGAGACAGGTAGCACGGCATGGTGGTATTTTCAAATGGGCTGTTAAGTGCAGTGGTTGCCCAAATTGCTCCCCTCTGAGATAAGATGATTAAAGTCAGTGGGACATCCAAGTGTAGTGATATGAGCCAAGAACGGTGGGGTATTCTTCTCAAAATGCACCGACTTCTGTATCCAGGTCACCCCCTGTGGCCTCTCTAATGCACAATAAACTCATTACAGCACATTAATATTTAACTATCTAATTTTCCTGCATATGTGATTTATTAGACAACGGCAAAAATGAGCGAGACTGTGGGCCTAGGCTGAGGCGGAGCACAGTGGGCAAACAAAGAAAAATTAGCACAGGCCACATTGGCTTTATTGAGACAAATTGGCTCTGCGCATGAGAGCAATTAGAGAAATCGCTTTCTTTTCAGAAGCATGCCACCAGAAAGCAACTCTCTATTTTGGAATTAACACTGCAGATTCGATAAAGTCCTCTGCTATCAGCGGAGAAGAATTAAAAGAGAGCAAAAATCTACAGCCGAGCTTCAAGGTCACAGAGGTACACAGGTATCACTTTAAGGCAAGTTGGTTCATTGCTGCCCATTACGGTGGGATAAATTTCAATGTAGACTAAATAACTGTTTCAATAACATTTCAAATCAGCAATACAATCTGATAATGATCGCGTCAAGAATTTATGATTTTCCGAAGTGGTCTCTGAAGCCATTGCTGCTATATACACTAGATGAGAAAAAAAGTTGTGATTTTATAAAAGTAGTGATCTGATGATAGAAAAAGCATGCCATCAAACGTGTGTGTTGAGAGAAATAGTGTGTGCATGTTGTGTGCACTTGAGTTTTTAGTGCAAGACTGGGTAGCCTTGGGTCCAGATGGATATGTTGACGTCTGAGGATGAGTGATTTTCTGGAGTGATGAAAGAGAAAAAGTGAAAGAAAGAGAGTAGGGAGAGGGCCAGAGTCATGTGGACTGAGCTGCACTGGCAGATGCTTCCATTCGCAATAAACAGCATCAGCAATAAACAGCTCTGTCCTTAGGGGAGACAAGTGGAATGATCTAACCCCCTGTTCAAAGCGCTTTAGCATGCTGCTTATCAAAAGCCTCCTTTATTATTTTACTGTGGCATTAAGACCAAGCTGTTAATATGAGCCAAGCTGGAGAACAATTCCATTGCGTTCCGCATTCATCTGCTGCAGGGCGTAACGGGATTGGCTAGTATGGAAATAAACATAATTCTAATCAGGTGGTGGTCCTGTGTTATAAAGCCCAGTATGGAAACCTCAAGGAGCTTCTTTTGATACTGGGATCTGTTATGTGTTATGTTACATAAAATACATTTGTGTCTGTTTGTGGTAATGCTTATATGTCCTTTTTTAAAAACATAACACTGCTGTCATAACAGATTACAGGCTTGAAACTGACAACAAGGCAATTCAAGAAAAAAAAAAACACTTTTAGGGGGTCTTGCTCCGGTCTTATATCTAAAAGTCTGTGTAACGATTTGAGCAAGTGTTTATGGTATGCAGGTGGGTAAAAAAAAACTGGTGGAAACAGAATAGTGGGCAGCATATCTGAGGCCTTTGATTACGAACAGGTTAGATCTGATACCATCATTAAAGTGTCCAGGGCATTTCAGGACTCTCCACAGCAGAGGTCAACATGGAGGACCCGGGACCCGTACGGGTCTATATTTTAAATGGTCAGCCGGGCATGTGTCGGGTCCCAATCTATTACTTCAGGTCCCGGGTCTGTATAACATTGTGTATAACAACTGAGTCGATCGAAAACACCCAGCCGTGATGGGAGTCAGTCAGCACTGTGCATGCGTTTTGTAATTTGCAACTTGTAAAATTAGGATGAGATAGTGTGAGCCGGGAAATAAGGTGAAAAAAACAGCCACCCCAGCCATCAGACGCGTAGAGGGCAGAGTTATTGCAAACACACAGTGATCATGAGTTTTCCTGCTCCTATTGTGTGCAGCAGTAAATGCAAACAAACTTCAAATCTCAAAAACTGCTCTCATTCATGTTTTTGGACCCTGAAATTGCGATCAAAATCTTTTTAGGGTGCTCCAGCTAACACGCATGTGCAGTCTCAAGTGTGAACATTTTCTTTCTCTCATTTTTATAATAATATTAGGAATGAGCCGTCTTGTTATATCTAAAATATTTGGCCAGACTCGACTCAGAAAGCAGAGATGATAGCAAATAAGTAATGCAATCAATATTATAGTTCAAAAGAGTCAAAGTTATCTTATTATGTGAGTTGACTTAAGATTAAAAAAAAAACTGTGAAGTCACATTTGTCATCCGTCACCATGACAGCAAGTGTACTTTTGAAGCTGGAATAATGAGTGGATTAAGCATGCTCTTTCAAGAGAGGAATAATATGGATGGAACTTTCTTGGCAAGGAGGATTGTATGCATCACAGTCAGGTACAAGGGAGAAGGCTGCTAACTAGAGGTAAGACAAAAAGTTTTATTTTTTCCAACTTGTTTATTGGCTTGATAATAGCAAATTGCTGTGGAATATGTGCCGTTCGGGTCCAGTCAGGTCTGTCTCTTCACGGCCAGCTTTCAAATAACATATGGGTCTGGGTCGGTTCTGGGTAGTATATTTATGGCATTTCTCGGTTCTGCATGGGTCCGGCTCAAACTTTCAAATAATAGACGGGTCCGGGTCGGTTTGTGTAGCACATTTACAGGTCTCTTCAGATTCTGGTACAAATTTCTGGACCTGTGAAGACCTCCACTCCATAACACAAGGATTAAGCCTTGGCTGGGGCACACAAGGATGTCGGGGTACTAAGAAGGAAGGAGAAGTGGAATCAGTTGTTCAGGGAGTTCAGAGAGAATTTTATGAAATTTTGGCTGATAAAGGGGGACCATGCCAAGCTCTTTGCGAGGGAGCTGAGGTACTGAGTCACAGCCATGTTTTTAAAAATGAAATCTGACATTGATGTCTCACACAGCTGGCAGACGATCAAAAAAGACAGAAAAGGGAACATTTACACAAGCACTGAAAATAATTTCTTCTATGCATAAAATCAACATATGCTTCATTCGACACTTTGATGTGATTTTAATGTGATTAAAAATAAAATAAAAAAAATAATTAAAATGTATTACAAGGAAAAATATATAAGCACAATTAACCATGGCCCCAGAACCCTCACTTTAATAATTTAGATCATTTTGCATATAATGCAATTAACCCCTAGAGGTCGATGATCGCGCCGGCGCGACGGCCTTAATTTTTTTCTTATCAGTGCCAAAGAGACTCAAATAACTCTGTTGATTTTTATCATTCAGGCAAGTGTTATACATCATTATAATCTGTTAAGTTTCTACTTTTATTTGTGTACACTCACAATAAAAACAAAATGTTGTTTTTTATTTTTGCAAAATAAAGAAAACAAACATGATGCGCGATCTGCAGCCTCTCTCTCAATGACGTTCATTCAGATAGTCTTCAGAAAATGAACTGTAATTTAGTGAATACTTATCACACAAACATGAGACATATGTCTAAAGAAACGTAGAAATGTCCGATTTTAAATATTGTAAATCAAAACAAAAACAAATATTGCTCAGGGCTCTGTTTATGTAATGTTTGAAAAGAGAGAGATGTCAGTTGTTCGCGAGCCTCTTCATTATCCGCTAATGCGGCCACGCCCACAGAGCGCGCTTTCTTTTGAAAGTCAAATACTGAAGTGATCCTTGAGAGCAGAGTCAACGGCCACATCAACTCGAAATAAACACATCAACAGTCCTGCATGTAGGCCTACTTTACATTGTTTTGAGACGCGGTGAGGAGGAATAATCCTGGAATAATTTATCTCATGAAAAGCTGTTTATTTCTAAGAGCCACAGATTCAGCCACTGATTGTGAGGTAACTTTATTCTGTTAGTGTCTGTGAATATTAAACGCAAAAAGAAAATGGCAGACGTAAGACTGTTTAGACAAGATTTCTTTGGCCTGTTTTGGACAGATTATGAAGTGTTTATTGTAAAATAGCCTACTGTCACATCAATAAAGCTTTTATTTGCACATTTCTACTCAGCTGCTATAAATATAGTAGGCTACCAGTCAAACGTTTTGTGTTCAGTAGTCATTAAAACGTATTCTGTTTCATATTGATGTTTAAATAATATAGCCTAATGTTATTTTTAAATTTAATATATGTTGATTGTAAAAAGTGAACAGCACGAGTAATAAAGGACACATCATAAAATGTGCAATATATCAGAAGACATGGAGTTTGTCAGAAATGATTTTGACCACTTCATTAAGTTTTGTTTTGTAGAAAGCCTTTCTTTAAGGTGAATTTTTTTATTTAATAAGAAGCAAATATAGCAGACAATAGCCTTAGTGCTGTCGCGATCATGCATTGCACGCATGTCTCATAAATGAACCGAAACTCAAAATGATATTTGAGTATTGTGTGTATCGGATAGTTTACAAAATCGAACGATTCTGACAGTTTTTGCCATTGAAATGACTGGGAAATAAGTGTCCCAATCAACCTGAATTCACCCTGTACTCTTTGAAATCATAATTGCATTGCATTATGTTGTTTTAAAGCCCAAATATTTCACTTATAACATTCATCATTACCAATTATTCAGTTATTTGCATTTACTGAATACTGAATTGTGTTCAGTGTCACAATATTACTGTTTTTTAAGCATGATACTTCTTTCAAAAACATTAAAAATAGTAGTCAAATCTTTTGGTAATTTAAAATATAATAGGCCTTTGTAATGTGCTTTGTTGACTACATTCTAAATAAACTACAACAAAATATATTTCCTTTGTCCTGTTGCTCAGCTCTCTCAGTCACATACCTGAGGCTCATTCATTATGCAGCTCATTATGGGTTCTTTTGTCTTTCAGGTGTGATTCACAGCATTATTCATGAGCATTCACACCCCTTCGCATACGGCCTTTGTAAAGAAAAAGTGTCTTACAAAATGTAAATCAATATATTGCTTTATGTGAATAAGTAGGCACAATGATTCTCACATCAGTTTGAAGCAAAAACTCTAGGCAACAACACCCATTAGTCAAAAGTCTTGTGGACACATATCTAGTGTGTGTTTTGTGGGCTTAATTCAGTGACTTACATATTTTTTAAGCCACGCATAATCGTTATTCTCTCAAAAATACAAGCATATACATACATGTTGCTCACATATTATGGTAGCCCAGTTTGTGCTGAATACAGAGTAATGACACTTTTGCCATCAGGCAACTGAAAAAGCACAAATGTCAGAGCATGTCAAAACAGCCCCAAAACAGCTCAGATTTCAGAGGGTTAATGTGATTAAAATGTTTAGTCGTTTGACTGCTATCATTCTACCATTTGCTGGTGTATTATCATGCAGGACCTTGCTTTAATATTAACCACTGATACTGTGAGAGATATATGGAACTTAACAACTTGACCCTCACTTGCTTTTCATTGCTTTTTTTCTATCTTTCTCTCTCATCATAGGCTCACTGGTCATTAAGAGACAAAAATGACGGTAGTCCTCCTTTTAGAGGTCAAGTGCTGCCCTGGGCTCCTCCTTCTCCATGAATTACTTCAGCATTGACACCAATTATTAAAATACATCTTCATTAGATCTCGCTTCAGAGCTCCATCTGTGGAGCAGCCAGAAGCGATCTTCCCCACCCCATCACACTTAATTTACCCAGATCAAACTCATCTATTGCCTGAGCCACTCAAAGCACAGACAAGAGTGGGGCTGAGCAGTGCCTCCCCAAAAAAATCAATTTCAGGTTATTGCTGATAGTAACTGTTTTATGTATGTGACAGAAAAAAGCTACCATATGACTTCATTCAACATCAATATGCACTTCAAACCGATGCAAAAAAACACAGATTTCCTCACCAAGCAGGAAAAAGGAGGAGCATGTGCGATCACAGAGAATATCAGTGAAGTGTTCAGGTGCTGCAGCGAGTTCAAATTTCGGTAAGAATTCATGATGCACCATTGCTGATGTGGTTTATATTTTAAAAGCAACAAGCAATGCATGTCATCACCGTGCCGGAGAGTTTAGACTTCTATTTTCTCGAGAGCATATGTCAATGGTGAAGAAAACCTATTAGGGCGAGAGGAGGAGCAAGTTTTGCCAGCATCCATCTTATTTCAGCGGCACATAAAAGTGGAGGCGGTGAATTGCTTTTCAAATGCAGAAGGCCATGCCACACACTCAATCCACCAGTGTATCTGATTTGATCCCCCAAGCAGAAACACAAGCAGAACCATTGATTGATACCACCAAGCAAAGGGAGTCTGGGGGAAATAAGGAATAAGAGTGTGAGAGAGAGGGGGTGGAAAGGCCAAGCAACTGTGGCTACAAGGAAAACAACATTACAATAAAATCGGAATCTGACAAAGAAGATGATTTAAATTTGGTCTAAACTGCATTTCTGAAAAGGCTCAGGCTGCTTCTGAAGCATGTATTGACAAGTGGTGACTGTGGACAGTCATGCTAATCTACAAGACTACAGTTTGGGACGAAAGGGCACAGAACACTAGAGTTTTTCTCAAAAGATCAAGACCTGAGAATATTTGCAGAGGATAGACCATTGATTAAACAAGTTAACAAGTATAGAGTATTTTCTTTATATCAGCCATTCTCAAACTGTGGTCAAACAGTGGTAAGCTAAACTACCCCCAGACGGCATGAAGCATGACTCTGGAAATATACACTATTAATAATACAGTTTATTCAAATTATTTTTCTTTTCCAGATTTTGGGTCTATAAGACTTAATAAGACCAGATTTTTACTTTCACAGTACAAGACATAAATAGGTAAATATTCTCTTTAATTTGCATGCTAGTGTTCTGAAATTTTAGTCCACGCTCAAAAAAGAAAGCACTAAAATAGCTGGCTTATCAACAAAAACTGTTGGTCCATCAAGTCCTCAAAGATAATTTTGGTGATGCTTGATTTCACAATGTTATCAATAATTTAACCAGGCTAACAGAACATTTTTAAGTACACATTTTACACTGATGGGAGACATTTAAACTACATAGCTTCCAAAACATACAAAATATTAGTGTTTGAAACAGACTGCAACATTTGAAATAGGTTGCAAAATAATGTGTTAAGCAAATAACAACTTGCAAATGTTATAAATGTTACTATGGTGGAGTATGGTATATGCTTGCACAATACAACATTTGCTTTAACTTGCATTCTGTCAATTGG
Organism: Rhinogobio ventralis; assembly: GCA_039654625.1. Lineage (NCBI taxonomy): Eukaryota > Metazoa > Chordata > Actinopteri > Cypriniformes > Gobionidae > Rhinogobio > Rhinogobio ventralis. Next base: position 22,130,034 of record CM077198.1, on the reverse strand, counting down.
TTGGCCTTATTCCTCAGATGCTTAAAAAAATTCTGAACCTCTTGAAATACATGGATCTAGAGCTTAAAAACCCTGATGATCACTATATCTTTGTTTTGTTAAAAGCTATTTAACACCAGGCCTTTTGAGCAATGGTGGAGACAGAGATGCTGTGGCGTAGCAGTAAAAAAAAGGAACACGAAATGGAACAGAGCAAAAACCAAATCTCAAACACCAGTAAGACTCACACTCGGGGGAAACTCGGGGGGAAACTAGACAACAGAGGCTTTGTTTTGTATACTTTACAGGGAGCAAGAACACATTTTACACCCCCTTGACTCATTGTTCATTACCTGGCAGTCACAAAATAGATGTTTTAGCTATAAGCGAGGTGTCTAGAATGCATTTTCCTGGCACTGTTAGTCGGCGGACCACACTCACCACTACATAAATAAAGTGGCAGTTGCGCAGACAAATGAAGCAAAGCTTGACCATTGACTGCTCTGCCAGCTCTGCAATGAGGATTTATAGTGTGTGGCAAAACCAAGCATCTGCGAGGCCCTATAAAATAATTCATCCCTGGAGACTGCCAGCTGCACCAAGTCTCAAAAAATGCCAAAGACAGGGTGAGGACCCCACCCGCCACCTCCTCCAACTGGTGGCGTGAAAGTATATTTTAGAGATACAGTCTTGGCAGTACACTGAGACTCACTCATCAGATGGCAGACAGTTCAAAGTAAGTAGGATTACCAGTGGTATAATATCATCCTCTTTTCCCTTTCTGTCTTTTTCAGCGGTTAGGTTTACCAATGGTAAATAACCTTTTAATTAAAAGTGGTACGAGATGAAGTAAGGTCATACTCGTTGTGTGAAAGTTTCCAGAATGGGTCCAAATCGCATCTTACACACTTCAAAGCGGGATTTTCAGAGTTCTAGCTTCATCTTAAAAGAGCAGCTACAACTATCAAACACAGAAAAGCATATTTCATTCATGAAGACGTGCAGTTAGGGTTCAGAAACAGACCTGGGAAGAGACGAGTCAGTGGGTACGCTCCAGGCGTAATTGATAGGAACTGAGCCAAAGATGGGTCCCTGAGGAACTCCGCAACTCTTACTTATAAAACCTACACCTTTGCAGAGAAAAACCAAAGAAACAATACAAAGTGTAGAAGACTGAAACCTAAACACAATTATATCTAAAAAAGGTATTCAGCTTCACAGGAACAGGCTGTGTTTTTGTCAGCGTCTCAGAAGAGAGAGCCCAAACCTCAGTAGCAATCAGCAACGGTTATATTCAAGAGTCATATAGGCACTTCTGCACACCTTAATCTACCACATTATGCTTAAAGTGTTGCCGGATGGAGTTTAACAGACTGATATAATGTCAATATTGGAGAATAAGAGGAGTTATTGTTATCTGGAGCTGTGCCAATGGGCTAACACTAGCAAGCTCCACAGACCACGGTCAATCTGCTCTCAGATCAGTTCACTTCAATGACTGATCATCTGACCACCGCTGCACACATGAGCAGACTCTTCAATTGTGCTCAATGTCTGAAAGGCCCTCTGCAATGGCCCTTTATGAAACAGGCATTAAAATCTACAGAGGCCATTCACTGTCAAAGGTTCAACTTGCTGTCTTGCTGAGGAAACATCCACTTTATCCTTCTCCAGCAGTGTGAATAAACAAGGGAAGCAAACGCAGAAATAAACTGGCCAAAACAAAAGTACAACTCTCTGTACTGTAACTTTCTCTTGCGTTCTTTCTTTTTCACTGTCTCTCGGGGGGCTTCCAGTGAAGCGGAAAGGCAGCCAAGCTAACCAAGCATGTCTGTCCTCTGCTCCTATCGAAACCCACAGCCGCTTAGAGTACGGATCCCGTGAAGGAAGAGGGATGCTTTGTAAACTGTCTCTGTGCTGACATGTAAAGTACACTTCCAACTCTGCAGCTCTCCTAATTGGCACAAAGCTAAACACTTCCTTAATCTGATTGTAGAAACCCCCATAAAAAAGGGAAGTTATGGGGAAACCAAGACAGCTTTATAAAGATAATTAAGATTTCACAGAGACGACTGGGTTCCGAAAGTTTGAAAGGAATAAAAGCAGCCATCAGGGTAGCTGAAACGACATGTTCCTATGTGATTAGGAGGAGAGGCAAAGCAGGTTGTCCTTACCTCTGGATTTAGAAGAGAAGGACAGTGAAAGCTGGCCGAACATGTCCGTGCTCTCAAACCGCTCCTCTTTGACTTTGAGCCAAAAGCAATTTTCCGCCATCTCCTGAGGCACTATCTGCAAGCACAGAAAAACTCCATCAAACACCAGCAGGAATACAGCAAGCGAGCACCGATGCACACTTAAGCATGCACACATAACAGCATGAATACCTGAATATACACCACTAAATAGGATCAGACAATTTGAACTCTATTTGCATTTTACAGTGTGCATGTTTGTGTATATGTTTGTCATGATAGACAACTAGTCAATTAGTCAGTCAATTATAGTACATACATACAGTACATATCAGTGTGTGTTACAACTGATCAGTCAACTAGTCATTAAGACAAATCACCAACTAGACTGTGAAAATATGTTGTTCTTATTCTAGAATACACTCACCTAAAGGATTATTAGGAACACCTGTTCAATTTCTCATTAATGCAATTATCTAATCAACCAATCACATGGCAGTTGCTTCAATGCATTTAGGGGTGTGGTCCTGGTCAAGACAATCTCCTGAACTCCAAACTGAATGTCAGAATGGGAAAGAAAGGTGATTTAAGCAATTTTGAGCGTGGCATGGTTGTTGGTGCCAGACGGGCCGGTCTGAGTATTTCACAATCTGCTCAGTTACTGGGATTTTCACGCACAACCATTTCTAGAGTTTACAAAGAATGGTGTGAAAAGGGAAAAACATCCAGTATGCGGCAGTCCTGTGGGCGAAAATGCCTTGTTGATGCTAGAGGTCAGAGGAGAATGGGCCGACTGATTCAAGCTGATAGAAGAGCAACTTTGACTGAAATAACCACTCGTTACAACCGAGGTATGCAGCAAAGCATTTATGAAGCCACAACACGCAAAACCTTGAGGCGGATGGGCTACAACAGCAGAAGACCCCACCGGTACCACTCATCTCCACTACAAATAGGAAAAAGAGGCTACAATTTGCACGAGCTCACCAAAATTGGACAGTTGAAGACTGGAAAAATGTTGCCTGGTCTGATGAGTCTCGATTTCTTTTGAGACATTCAGATGGTAGAGTCAGAATTTGGCGTAAACAGAATGAGAACATGGATCCATCATGCCTTGTTACCACTGTGCAGGCTGGTGGTGGTGGTGTAATGGTGTGGGGGATGTTTTCTTGGCACACTTTAGGCCCCTTAGTGCCAATTGGGCATCGTTTAAATGCCACGGCCTACCTGAGCATTGTTTCTGACCATGTCCATCCCTTTATGACCACCATGTACCCATCCTCTGATGGCTACTTCCAGCAGGATAATGCACCATGTCACAAAGCTCGAATCATTTCAAATTGGTTTCTTGAACATGACAATGAGTTCACTGTACTAAAATGGCCCCCACAGTCACCAGATCTCAACCCTATAGAGCATCTTTGGGATGTGGTGGAACGGGAGCTTCGTGCCCTGGATGTACATCCCACAAATCTCCATCAACTGCAAGATGCTATCCTATCAATATGGGCCAACATTTCTAAAGAATGCTTTCAGCACCTTGTTGAATCAATGCCACGTAGAATTAAGGCAGTTCTGAAGGCGAAAGGGGGTCAAACACAGTATTAGTATGGTGTTCCTAATAATCCTTTAGGTGAGTGTATATGTGCCCATCCCTTGTGTATCTCTCTGTTTATGTGTGGGATTAGAATCAGGATCAAAGTGATGTAAACTAGCAGAGAGAGGTGGCAGTTTAAACTGTATTTTCTCCCTTACAGTTTACATATAGTAACCTCCTCCCCCTCATCATCTCTGGCTTATTCTCTCTGCTTCATTAAGATGCTAAGGTACTCGTCACTGTCAAAGCTAACTGCGTATGCAATAAATTAGGTTTTGGCAGAATTTAAAGAATTTAAAGCCTAAGACTTTAAAGCTACTGTCTTTTGCTGAAGGAAAATTGAAAGAGCTCTCCATACATATAAAACAGCCTCCAGTTTAGTGCACTGACATTTATAGTAAAGGGTCTCCAAAGCACAACAGCACCAGGACAGTGGAAAGATTTATATGTAGTGCAATATGTAGCAATATGTATATGTAGTTTATAAGTAGTGCAAAACTACATATAAAACAGATGAAAGACAGAATGACAGAACAATAGACAGATAGATAGATATAGTGATGGATTTTATCACCTGTCATCCTCTTAACGTCAGTATCAAACCTCAACGTCTATCACCACAAGGTGTTTCAATCAGAAACCGTCATGCAAAAAGTTTTTTTTTTCTGTTTCTTTGTTCTTTTGCTCTGCAATCAACACATCACAAATCAAACCCGAAAGAAAAGAGGAAATGAGAGGTTATGTCTGGCATGAAATGACACCTTTGCAAAGACACTTCTTTTTTAATCTCAGAGTACATTGCTGTTGTAATTTTTATAATTGCAGCCCAACAACTAAAAAAATATATCCAACAGCATATACCTACATACTACTATTTCCAAGAAATCTGTGGGATATAATTAGAATATGGATAAAATAGCCTGAGGAACTGTCAGAATCACAAGGAGTTACTGGATTTACAGATAAACACATTTTGTATTCTCTTTCATTATAAACGAGAGCTGGTCATTTCCTCAACTGTCTGCAATATAAGCTTTAAAAGAAAATTACATAGTTCAGTTTGTGTCACGTCACAAAAGAGTACTGGAGCAGAACACAGGAAGTCCAAATGCCTCTCGATTAAAAACTAAGGGCCATTTTACTAAACAGGAAAAATTAGTGCGAGAGTGCAATTCCAAAAAAGCGCCAATGGGAGTGGTAAGTTCTGTGCATGATCTACTGACGACGTAAATTAAAGCACAAAGATGCAGGCGGATCATTTCTATAATGACCATTGGCCCTAAGCTTATTCTTGTGTAGTGTTTTCATAAATAAATCTGTAAATTCACTGTAAAACTATTTGCTTTGAGCAACATCACCACCCCCTCTCAATTGACCTATCGGTAAGCCCCTCCCCTCGAACGCAGATGAGCCAATGGCAGCTGGGTATGAGTTGCACATGGACTGAAACTCAGACATCTTTAGGTTTCAGCGCCATAGAGAAACATTGGAAAATCAGAATCTCTCATAGTTTTGATGGTGTTTATTCTACAAAAATGGTAAAACGATGTGCCTGGGATACTGTAACACTGATTCCAGGTATCCTGAGAAGATTTTCTGGTTGTCATACTAGAGTTGTAGTCAAGACCAAGCACTCCTTAAAATCATAAAGATCCACATTACTGCCTGAGAAATTGCTTATTTTTAATCAACAAACATAATTAGAATAAGACACTATATATAGAGAAGTTATACCTATCAAATAAAATCATTAACAACAAAATTCATCTTTGCACTGATGGTGGTACAGGAGATGCATCTGAATTGGTAAATTACAAATGCATAAATAATGTTGGGAATAATGTTTGATTGTTTTTTATTTAATGTTTGTATAAAAGCAAAAATGCTCAAATTTGTGAAAACAACTCTCTTGCTCTTGTGATATTGCTTAAATATATCACGTTATAATATAAAAATCCAGATCTCATACAAATACTTTTTTGCAACAATATCTTGAATTTTGTGAGCATTTGTATTAATTTTTTTGTCATTTTTGACACAATCCCTCATTTCTGAACCGGCACAATAAATAAATCAAAGTAGAAATAAGTTATTGATTGCATCTGAAGCAGTAAGTTTTAAATCCCATCACATTAATGATGTTAATAATTAAATCAGACAATGCTCCGGCAATTTAGGAATATCCCAGCAGTTGTGGTCTTAACCGGTCTTGAAACAAAATCCAGAGTCTTCTAAGTCTGAGACCGAGACAAGACCGAGTACAAATGTGGTCGAGACCGAGACAAGACCAAGACCTTCAAAAAAATGGTCTTAAGACCGGTCTCAAGACCAAGACCAAGACCGGTCTCGAGTACTACAACACTATGTCATACTCTCATTAAGTTTAGATTAAAGTTAGTGAGTACCTGCTAACATACAAACCGAAATAACTAACTTCTCACGTCATGTAATGTTAACAGTGTAGGTCAAAAACACAAACGAAGGTCTACATTTCAGTGCATTTCTCCATATTAAGATGTTTAAATGTAAATTAATTGTGATTTATCTTCTAATTTGTTTTTGTTTACATGTTTGATATTTCTGTGAGTTTAGATATGTTTAAGGTCTGCATTATCTCTCCTATTTTGATGGGTATTATAGTCTACGGGTAGTGAAAGAGAGCGCTCGCACTCGCAGTTTATCGGAGTTGTTTTTTTGTTTTGTTTTTTTAGATAAAAAGTTTATTAGCACCCCCGAAAAGGCATAAGGTCTGTATATGTTTGTTTACTGTTAGTTGTATGAGTGTTTTTGTATAATTTGCAGTGTATGTTAATGATAATGTAACAGAGAGAGAGAGTTTGTGAATGAGAAATTCATGCCTACTTTTGGCCCTTATTCTCAATGATGTCCCACATTACTGGTCTCTGATCGCATTTACAATCTCACTAAATCCAAGTGGAACAGTGGAAATACAGAGAGACTGACAGAGTGAGAAACGAACAGTCTCATTAGTGCGCTGCCTCATAAGGGCACTTGTGAAAAAAACCCATGACTCTTCCAAAAAGAGTAATTAACAGAAGGCTCAGTAAGGGTGACCTTGTTCATGCTCAAGCAGCAGAGAGAAATACTGTAGCTTCCTCTCGCCTTGGGCGGCTACACCCATCTCTGGACAGAAAGCGAGCAGCTCCAAATGGTCTTAGCTGCAGATGCGAGCAATCATTTACTTTTCCATAAAGGAGTGCGGCTCCCCTGTGTGGGTGTTCTAACGGTTAAAGAAATTACATTACAGCACCTCCAGGCAACAATCTCCGATGTGGCTATTTGAAAGTCCGTTACATGCTTTAGGGAAAGATCGGGAGGAGTGAAGGGGCTGGAGTGTTTCCTGACTTTACTGCTGCCGGCTGCTTTTACTGTCTGGCTGTTATCTTCCTCTGTTGTGAGAGATGGAGGGGTCTCCGGTGGGTGATTTAAAATAGCAAGATACAAACTGATTAGCATTCTCATTTTCATCCTCTCTCACTCTCTCCATTACCTATCACCGACACATCAGCATAATGACACCTGAGAGATCTCAGCATTACCATGCATGACATCACCTTGACGTATGTCAATAAACATTAGGCACATACTTAAATCTCTAATATTTTACTATATTATTTCATCGGCTGAGCTATGTGTCAACTACTTTAAACATGGCTAATCCTGTCATAGTTATAACAAAATACTGTTGAGTGTTGTGTTTAGCTCTGGTATTACAAAATGTAAAGCACTGTGGTGATGCCAAACTAATTTTTTTCAACTTCCAAATATAAATAAGCAAATAATACAATTAAATGAATCAAAATAAATGATAAAAATAATTAAATGAGATACTAAAATTACAAATTCATTTGTAAAGTATTTAATTCACTAATTATATGTGACCCCACCTGTGAAACCCCGGCTAAAGTCGCATAATCTAATTATGAGATTAAGAGCATCAAAGTACTCATTTGTGTTTATTGCTGTAAAAGATAGATTATACAAAGGGCTTCGTGATACAGTACTCAATTTTAAATTAATAATATTATAAATAATGATTTTATTGACACTACGTTTTATTATTTTGCGCAAAAAGAAATACTAGATGTGGGCTTCTAAATATTGATTTTAATCGTCTATATGTTTACTTTCGGCGCAGAAACACCTGCTGATTCTTGTGTCATTCGGTTCAGAAACTTCTTTTCTACAATTACAAAGTGCAAACAGACCGTAATATCAATCCGCACGAGCAACTATCAGGTCAGTGTCGGGAAGGCAAGAAAATTGTGACTTAAGCTCTTTCTGTGTGGATTTCTTTGTGTCAGCTTATTTGTTTTGTAACTCCACCTATATAATTATCTTATTTTAAAGGCATTTTATGGCTATGTGTTGAAATAGCCTATTAGATCCGTGCATTACACTCACCGAAAGGATTATTAGGAACACCATACTAATACTGTGTTTGACCCCCTTTCGCCTTCAGAACTGCCTTAATTCTTCATGGCATTGATTCAACAAGGTGCTGAAAGCATTCTTTAGAAATGTTGGCCCATATTGATAAGATAGCATCTTGCAGTTGATGGAGATTTGTGGGATGCACATCCAGGGCACAAAGCTCCCGTTCCACCACATCCCAAAGATGCTCTATTGGGTTGAGATCTGGTGACTGTGGGGGCCATTTTAGTACAGTGAACTCATTGTCATGTTCAAGAAACCAATTTGAAATGATTTGAGCTTTGTGACATGGTGCATTATCCTGCTGGAAGTAGCCATCAGAGGATGGGTACATGGTGGTCATAAAGGGATGGACATGGTCAGAAACAATGCTCAGGTAGGCCGTGGCATTTAAACGATGCCCAATTGGCACTAAGGGGCCTAAAGTGTGCCAAGAAAACATCCCCCACACCATTACACCACCACCACCAGCCTGCACAGTGGTAACAAGGCATGATGGATCCATGTTCTCATTCTGTTTACGCCAAATTCTGACTCTACCATCTGAATGTCTCAACAGAAATCGAGACTCATCAGACCAGGCAACATTTTTCCAGTCTTCAACTGTCCAATTTTGGTGAGCTCGTGCAAATTGTAGCCTCTTTTTCCTATTTGTAGTGGAGATGAGTGGTACCCGGTGGGGTCTTCTGCTGTTGTAGCCCATCCGCCTCAAGGTTGTGCGTGTTGTGGCTTCACAAATGCTTTGCTGCATACCTCGGTTGTAACGAGTGGTTATTTCAGTCAAAGTTGCTCTTCTATCAGCTTGAATCAGTCGGCCCATTCTCCTCTGACCTCTAGCATCAACAAGGCATTTTCGCCCACAGGACTGCCGCATACTGGATGTTTTTCCCTTTTCACACCATTCTTTGTAAACTCTAGAAATGGTTGTGCGTGAAAATCCCAGTAACTGAGCAGATTGTGAAATACACAGACCGGCCCGTCTGGCACCAACAACCATGCCACGCTCAAAATTGCTTAAATCACCTTTCTTTCCCATTCTGATATTCAGTTTGGAGTTCAGGAGATTGTCTTGACCAGGACCACACTCCTAAATGCATTGAAGCAACTGCCATGTGATTGGTTGATTAAATAATTGCATTAATGAGAAATTGAACAGGTGTTCCTAATAATCCTTTAGGTGAGTGTAGGTCTTCAATATTAATGTTAATCAAACAATAAAAGAAAAAGGGAATCACTCACTGCTCTTGACAGAAATACTTTTGTAGCTTTAATAATGATCAATTTATTTGTAATGAATACACTATGCAGTGATTATTTGATTATTTGTTTTTCTTACTTGAATGCTTCTGTTTAGATGTAAAAATTAAAAAAGTAAAGCACTCAGTATAATTTGTTTTGTATATTTCTTCTACTGTTTGTAATTTGCATCTTTGTTCTTATTTTTGATAACAAAGATAAAATAGGCATAACAAAAATAGCTATATTGTGATTTTTAATATAGTAGTTATTAATAATAAAAGATTTGGAGGAAAAGATGCATTGTTATGCATCGAGAATCGTTTTATAATCGAATCATTACCCTCTGAATCGTTATCTAATTAAATCGAGAGACAAGTGAAGATTCACAGTTATGACTAACTGTCTGTACAAAGTTTGAGACTGACCAGTTAACTTGGTAGGGCATTTTTTCCCCCCATGTAGTCCAGGATTTACTCCAAATGTTACACAATAGCCCAGAAAGAGATTAATGAGATTTTATTTTTATGTTTTATATATTAATTAATTTATATAGGCCTATTAATTACATTTTCTGATATTGATATTTCATTTTACTAATAAAGTTATACAAATCATTAGTGTGAACTATCTTGGTAAATCAAGCTCTTGTGGTACCCCATTCATTTCAATGTTTCACGCTTTTAGGAGAATCTCAGCTTTAATGTGGTATATGGCACATAGTCAGGATAATTATGGTTCAAATGTGTTGTAGTTTTAAAAATAAGCTTGATTTTAAAATGGGAATTTCTCAAAAACATGATTTTCTGAGCCTGAAATTCAGCAAATCTTTGACAGGTTCTTATTAGTCAATATTAAAAATATCATTAAAAATATCATTAAAAAATATATATATATATTTTTTAAAAATCACAGAATGTTCTTTACATTATGTAGGATGATTTTATGTAGAAAACAGTGAATCACAAAAAAATTACTTTAGCAGGATCACATACACTATATTGGCAAAAGTTTTGGGACGCCTGCCTTTACATGCACATGAACTTTAATGACATCCCATTCTTAATCCGTAGGGTTTAATATGAAGTTGGCCCCCCCTTTGCAGCTATAACCGCTTACAAAACTCACTCATCCGTGTCTTTATGGACCTTGCTTTGTACACTACCATTTGTTTTTATAAATTAATACTTTCATTCAGCTAGGATACAAGCAAGTATACAACAGATTGATAAAAAGTGACAGTAAAAACTTTTGCATTGTTACAAAATTCTAATGGAAATAAATAATCTTTGTATTCGTTCTGTTTATCTTGGGGGAAAAAACATTGTTGTTTCTACAAAAATATTAAGCAGCACAAACTTTTACAACTGTGATAATAATAAGAAATGTTTTTTGTTTTTTTTTTGAGCACCAAATCAGTATATTAGATTGATTTCACAAGGATATACTTTGCCATCATAGGAATAAATTACATTTTAAAATAAATTTAAATAGAAAACAGTTGTTTTAGTAATAACATTTCAGTTACGGTTTACTGTTTTGCTGCATTTTTGTTCAAACAAATGCAGCTTTAGTGAGCATTAGCATTTATTTTGAAGTATAAAATAAGTTTATTATTCAATACAGAAAATATACAATATAATACAACTCACTGTAATTTGCTCATACTGCAAACCACACAAAGTCAACCTCATTAATATAAAAGAATTACTACAAAAATAAGGAGTGTTGCCCTTGGGGCTAAATGAATCCTGTTTTTTGGCTCTTGAGCTTTTCAGAGATGAGGAGCCCTGAATTATATTATGTATTTTAAGTTTGCTAATTGAGTTTCTTACTGAGAGTTCTTTATTTTTTTTTTCTTCATAGGACTTGTTGTGGAGGAACTTATCCTCTCTGCACTGACGCATAAAGGAGTTAAAGACAAGGTTGAGCATAAGCATTAAAAAGTACAAATAAATTAATTCAGCTTTCAGACTGTTAAAGTCCCCAAGGCGATGGGTAAATTAATGATTGAGAGTTAAAAGGAAAAAGACGAAATGAAGAGGTTGACCCACAGAAATCACATTTAAAGCAATGGAGGATTACTCAATATAATTGTATGTATATTTGTTTTGTTTCGTTTTAACTCAAAAAGTATTCAATTACAGCCAGAATGTGCATGCAAGGGCCCTTGAGCTAATGAAATAGTTTACGGTCCGATATCTTGAAAGGGAGGTGAGTCGTGAGTCTCACAGCTTAACGCTCTTTTTAATAAACTGCATGTACTTGTGGGCTTTGGACCATCAACTCCCACTGAAAGTGTCACACTCTCTTTTTCATCCTTTCTTCCCATCTTCCTCTTACAAGCTGGGAAGGCTAAATTACCACCACTATTTGCAATTTACTGCTGACCTTGGAGTGTTTTTCAGTTCATAGAACACGTGTGTTTTGAAACCGCTTAAGCTTCAATAGTGTCTTTGTCTTTCTTACCTTGGACCAGTTCACCCGCTTCATGATGCTCTCAGGTTTGTAGGTCTTCTTGGGCACCAGCCCGTAAGGCAGTTGGACAATGAGCGGAGGAGGAGCCAAAGGCATACCCGGAGGTGGGGGCGGGCCTCCTCCAGGAGGTGGAGGCGGAGGTGGAGGTCCGCAGCCGGGTGGAGGTGGAGGCGGAGGAGGTCCCAAAGATGCAGGTAGAGGAGGAGGAGGAGGAGGTGGTATACCTCCACTTGGGGGTGGTGGAGGGGGTGGAGGAGGTGGTGCAATACCACCTGCTGGTGGTGGTGGAGGAATGGCACCAGCTGCTCCAGGTCCTGCTGCAACCTGCGAAGGGATTACAAAGAGTGAGAGACAAGAAAAGGGACATCTCCCGAGACCACTGTGAGCCAAATATTCACCTCAACCACTCCCGTTCAGCCTCTACACCCAAAGGCCCATGCTTTTATCACCATTACATGTTTTATCCCATCAGAACTAGCGGGTGAGACAAGGGCAAAGGAGAGTGGAAGATAAAAGACACAGTGTTTACAGCAACTGACTTTTCAATTTTAGGAGAGTGCATTAAAACAAGTCTAAAAATCAGAGAAAGTGAGAGAGGGGGAGTTGGGGAGAGATGGATGGAGGGGCTCCTCGCATGCATTAAATAAGAGTTGATAAAAGCAGATGGATGACTTGGGGCCGCTGTGGCCTTCCCTCCGGGCACTGGTTCTCTCAGCAGCACTGAGCATCTGCCTGTCTAGCGCACATAGCCCCGCCTCCTGAGAGCCAAGCAGGGGCCAGTGCTCAGAGGAGCCTGAGCTCACCGTCTGATTCTCTCACTGGGGAAACTGGGACGCGGCAATTCCTGAGGGGCAGGTAGTCACATTGACTATGTAAATAAAAAAACGGCAGGTCAGTCGATGTGACCGATAGATTCTTCTGAAATGTACACACCTGTCAGTGATTGGGCCCTCAGAGGAGCAATTTGACAAGTTTTGCACAATTGGTGAAGTGAATGTGTGTGTATGGAGGGTTGTTTCATCCAGGTTCCAAAATCAACACTGAGCCAAACGTGAGTAGAAATTGGATTTGGTGAGCAATTAAAATTACTTTCTGATGGGAGATTCAAATGAAGAAAAAAAACATTTAACCCATAAAGAAAACATGTCACAACTTAATGTTTTAGCATAAGAACATAGGCTATCTAAGATATTTTGATCTAGAACTCCATGTGAATGAATGAATGGCTGCACAGGTTAATTGTGGAACCTACTGTAGCAAATGTTTAGTACACAGAAAACAAAACATTGAGATAAAGAAAGTGAGATAAAGCTCAACTCTGGGTAATATCGGGTATCATAACCAACTTCTATGGGTCTCGTAGGATTCCTGTAAGCTTGACTCACTCACAGTCACACACACACAAACAATTTAAAAGCCATTTCAGATTCCGATTAGCAGTAGAGAATGAAAAAGTGCCTGACACTGAGGGCATAACTCAAAAAGAAACAAACATGGTGAAGTTTATGATGATCATCTGTTATTGTTTTTAAGACATAATGACTTAAGCATTCATTCGTTCCGTATGGAACATACTTAACTGTGATTACACTGAATGACAAGATGACGGTATCGATATTTGTTTGCGGATGAAATATGGAAAGCACTTTGTGTAGACTGATTCATCTCGTTTAATCATAAAGCATAACAGATGAGAGTAAACCATTAGACTTGATTAACATGTAAATTGCCTCTGTAATTTGCTAATAGATTGAGCGTATGAATAGGATGCAGCCACCTGAACCTTTAGCAGTAATGAGAAGAGTAATCGGGCTTGAACACTCATGCAACTGGTGGCGGCAGCCAGTCGACCTCTTTGCTCCATCCTCTAGATCCTTAACCTTGAGCCACAAACCATAGAGTTTTTGAACAAATGTGTGTTTCTTTTTCTTCATTGGTCTTTTTTTTTCTTTCCTGGTAAGATAACTGAAGTTCACGAGATGGTCTCCAGGAAGAGAGCCATTACGGAGGAGTCAGGGCTCAATTCATCCAGTAACTGATAAGACTGAGGGCGGTAAATGTCCTGAATAAGCAGGTATTTTGAATCATTGATAAAGGGTGGGCCAGTCTCTTTAGCAACAAATGATATGCAAATGCTTCAATTAGAAGTCCCAATAGCCCAGATATGACTTGACCTTTGGATGATTACAAGCCAATTTTTTCTTTCTTTTTTTCCTCCTCCTTCTTCTCAAAACTTACTTTGTCCCTCATTCTCATCACTGCTCAGTGAAAAAGTTTCTCATTTTCTAAAGCAATTCCCCTCTCTGCGCTCCAGCCTCAGTTCAGTTGATTAGGAGAATGATATGCGTCGAGCCACATTTTTATATGCATTACTGAGTGTTTGATTACACAATGCAGGCAGTGGATTGTTTATTAGAAGGGAAATTAAAAAGGTGTAGAAGCATCATGCAGGAAGCTGAGGCCCCTTGACGAGTACCCTGTCCCATGATTATGCGTCTGTCAATCTCCAGCCCGTTGTGACCCATTTTCTCTCTTAAGTTTAATACAAGAGAATGCCAAGCAAATTAGCTGCTAAATTAGAGCACCATCATTTTCGCATCGCTTTGGCCCTCTGTGGCAGCTTGTGGCGTGATGCAGACCCTCCAGCCCAGTTCTGGAATGCTAATCAGCTTCAGGCACACAATTTTCTCTAGCCATACCCATTATTCTTTTTGAACAATATCCATCACTTAGTCCAATTTTACAACAAAAACATTCTAAACAGGAAAATGTTTAATTTAAAGCTCATTTCACCCTAGGGTTTCCTTCTGGCTTTTTATCTTTTTTTAAAAAGCAATTTACTTCTAAAAAGTCTGGATTGCTAAAGGTCTAAGCTGGCCACTGACCTGGACTTGCTGGCTGTCTCATACTGTTTAGCTGCACTAATTAGCTGTCGGTGTGTCTGAAACTATCTGTTCTATATGGACAAGAGAATATCAAGGGGACAAGTATCCATTTACACTCTCAATGGGTGGGAGGGCACTCTTGGTAGAAACAGTCACCGTTTGGGTAATTAACTAGGACTAACACACAATTAAACCATCCCAATCTCATCTCTGATGAGCAAGAGGAAAATTAAATTAGATTTGGTTACTACTGAGGGTTACAATACTCTTGTTAAATGGAAGGTTTCATTTTTCCCTTCAAGCTGGAATGGGCTCTGGTAGCCTGTTCCATCATGTTCCTGTAGCTTAGATGGAAGAGAACGGTGCTAGCAACCCCAAAGTAAGTGTTTGATTCCCAGGGAACAAACAAACTGCTTGCTTCATATACTTTTTTAGTGTCTGTGGTAATATTCTAGTTCACAGTATAGAGATTCTATTTGGCAGGATCGACCATCAAAAGTTGTTTATATGCTGGATATGTGGGAAGGATTATGGCCTAATTGTGTAGCATGCATTTGTAATGAATGATTGCACCGCATCTGTTGAGAGTCTTGAGACAATACAGAAAATCAAGGCTCTGGCTGATCACTGAGGGGTAGCAGCTTTGATCAACCTGTTAGAAGGTATAAAAAAAAAATGCTGATTTTCAAAGATGCAGGCAGGTGGCTACGTTGAGCATGCTGGCAAAGGAAGAGGAGGTTGGGAGAACACCCACCTTGCTGTTACTTTCGCTGATGCTTTTCTCTGCTTCTCTTAGCTTGTCTCTCTCACTAGTCAACTGGACAGGTGAGGGACAAACAGACACATACACAGACAGACAGAGCAACAGTAAGGCAAAGACAGAGATTCCATAGCTGGAAAAGGAGAATGGTAAAGAAAAAGCCAACTGCCATCTTTACTTAAGGTCACATGGCAATAACACTTGGGGCCAACAAGAAATTGGATGCAAGCAGCCTATTTGAACATTATCAAAACACAGTGTTTACATACTAATAAAGTAATAAAGGGTTTCATTAGTCGATGTGGTGAGATTCTTACTAGTTTCTTAAAAAAGCTTTTCTTAGTTTGTCTTTCTAGTTTCTTAAAAAGATTCTTAAAAGTTTTTGAAAAACAATCTTTTCTTTTCACAAATTAAGGACATCATTAAACATAGTTCAAGTTCTAGACACAATAGAGTGAAACAGTGCACACCCACTTTTTCAGCTTCCTGACTTTAAGTCTTTGTTAAAGCCATGAACCAAACCAACCTGCTACGCACAAATCAAACTTTGATTTGCAATTAAAGAAATAATAAAAAATTGGATAAAAAGACAAAAGTACAATCCCATGAAGCACTGACTCTATAGTGTCATTTTTCTTTTACTTCTGGAACCTGACACTCTATTGGCTCTTGATGCTTTTGTTTCAATAACGTCCATTTCAAAGTAAAGTTCAAGGCGCAACAGACAGCAATGCGGTAAATTGTTTGTTGTGAAGTTGATGCAGCTTTGTGTCCTTTAGAGTTGCTTCTGGAATCTTGTTCTTTCAAGTCCTTCACATCGTTTCACTGTCTTATGACGCAACATGAATTTTGCACTTAGAATCAGCGATGCTTCGCTCCCACTTTGAACTCGCTATGAGGAGCCTCTTTAAAAAAAAGAAAAAGAAAAAGGGGAAAATAACATCTTAACAGCCTCTTTCATTCAGAGGAAGCATACTCCACTGCCTCTGAAATACACTTATATGGTGCAATTTCCCCATATTGCACGTAGGGCGGAATCAAATATTAAAGACATGTAATGGAAAAGAAGATGGATACTTCCATGGTGAAGACTGCTGAAAAAAAACAACAACCTTTGATCATATTTGAAATGCTGTCCTTGCTTGTAGTGTTTGGTAAGTTTTGTTTTTTATCTTTATTTATTTTTGAAGATATGAAGGGCAGAACATCAGCCAACACACTAAACATTGTCAAGATGAACAGCAGCATCTTCGGTATTCCATGTGATAGTTTCCTCAAAGAGAAAGAAAAAGGGATGGCACACTCTTTGGCAAATCCAGCCCAGCAGCAGCAATAAGACACAGGCCCAGCCCTGCGCTGCACTGCAATGTTACGAGTCCCATGTTGGTACAGACAGCTGACCACAGATCTTTCAGAAACCTATCAGGGTTCTGTAAAAGATTTCTCCCTCAGTATCACTTGAGTTCTGAATTATTAAGTGAGATACTGTTCGATTCCTCACCTCTGACTCGATTCCCTTTCTGTTGAATGGCCAAGAGGGAGGTAGGGGGTATGAGGAAGAAAACCCTGTAGAAATGTTGCACTTTGTTGGCATTAATATGACTGAAGTCAAATCAAGAAGGGGAAATATCAATCCACCACAACATGAAAATTGAGAATATGGTTAAAGGCTTATTTAAAACAGGGCTTGGCAGAACAACTGAGCAGGAGGCCTCATAATGCATACATCTCATTAACTCTTAAAAATATATTAATTAAAAGTGCAAAGCTCTTTTATTATTTTATTATTTTATTTCATATTCAGCTGTCCGAAATGTTCAGATGACTATTATTTTCACATGAGCTGTTGTGCTGCTTGCTCTGAATAATGGCTCTCTTCAATTATGTGTTAAAGGCAAATCTGCTGATAAGCATATCATTGCTGTCATCTCTTTGTTGTCCTTGAACCTAGGTCACCCGAATGGCACAAAATAATGTTAAAATTTGTGACATTCATGCTTGTCAGCTCAAAACTCTTAAAATGTACATTATAATGTAACCTACTGAGGCTTATTATAGAGACACTGATTATAATAGGGAGGTAAAATATGGAGATTTTTGAAGAGGTGACCTTTGGATCATTAATTCAGATGAGAGGTTTCAGTATTTGGTTATAGCTTATAGTTATAGTTTCTGCTATTAGAAATTAAATCAATTGAAATAAATAAAAATAAAATAAAAACAACTTTATATAAAAATATATACAATTATTAAATTAAATTAAATATTACAGTACAATGTGTTTAGAAACTAAGTTATACTTCCCATCTGTACCAGACCATCAAAGAACAAGAAGTCAGCATGTGGGCTGAAGTGTGGGTAAGCATAGTCAGTTTTCACGGTGATGTTTTGTGCACCCAAAACCTGACAACATTGTACAACTGCAGTTGAAGTAGAGTTCTACGCCGGCTGTCTAATAAAGGATACAACTTGTCAGCTTTGCGCATGACAACCTATTGGTTTATATCCCTTTCAGATGTGCCAAAACACCCACGGGATGAGTGCAACACTTTAATGCTAATATCCTGGTGCTTCTTTAACGAGCGCATTACATGTTCTCTACCAGAAGCACCAGAAGTCTGTTGATGCGAGAATGTTATGGAGCCAAAGCTTTGAACGTGCCTTCAGAGCACACGCTTGGAAAGAGTATGCATCTCTAGGGCTCTGCTTCGCTTCTCTACCTGTTAATGTGCTGGAGATGACTGAGCTTCAAAGAGAATGAGATCGCCATGGGGTAAGACTGAAGGACACCCAGGGAAAAACAACAGCCGAATGACACTGTGGTCCAGGAAAGCAAAGCAGAAGAGAGCAGGTGAGCAGTCATTAACAGGGTTTCAGTGTCCGCACTGGGTGCACGCAATTTGGCTCGGCATGAATGAGTGTAGAAAAGGAGGATGATGGTGACTGATGAGGAGCAGAGCGCAGAGAGGCCTGGGCTCATGAATATGTGTAGGAGTTGAAAAAGTGATGGACGAGGCAGATGGAGAGAAGGAGGGAGGCAGAGTGGGTAACGTGCAGTGATTCGGCTCTCGGGGCAGACGAAGTGCAGGGGTGAGGACTGCACACAAATTAAGTGCCGGGCTCTGAAAAGCTCTGCTTTGCACTGGGAGGAACCCATTTCAGCTCCACCTCCACTAATGTGCCCATTTGGTAAATCTGTGAGAATAAATAGTGGTCCAAGCTGCCAGTGTCCTTAATGACAGCAACTCATCTCGGTTTGGAGGTGGGGAGACGCTTTTTGGGGGAAGATGGGGGCAATAGGGCTTGGAGATGTTGAGAGGTAAGTAAACCGAAAGACGAAGTGCTGGCTTTTCCGACTGCAATATATTTGGTTTCTGGAAAACTATTTACGCTGTGGATGGCGCTTCACAAATGGTGTTTTTTTCCCTCCTATTAAACTCCATAAGCTAGCAAGCAAGCTACTTCTTTTGTCCCAAGGCACCACTAAAATCTAAAATGTTTAAAATTGGGTTTAGTAGGAAATAGCAGTCATTTTGTGGGTGAAGGACTGAGGGTTTTTCTTGACAGGAACGATGATGTGAAAGGCAAAGACGTAACGCAATCCCTCACAGCGTTGATACAATAGCTAGGAACAGGCTGCGATGGAGCAATTGAGAAAAATCAAATCCAACAATTTGAGGGGGAGATTGGCCCTTTATTAAATCATACAATCCCTCAAGTCTTAAAATACCCACTTAGAGCAACACTGCATTCACGATAAAAGATAAAAAGGTTTAAATTTGACCAAATTAGCAGAGTCTCTCCCTTCGCCGCCACATTAGCAGTTGCATTACCATTTGAAGCAGACAGAGAGAAACTGCTTCATATGACCTCACAATACACAAAATAAGTACTAGTGATCCTTATATGCTTGTATAGCTCTTTTCCAAGGTATTTGATGAGCCGAGGGCACTGAGCGTCAAGAAGGTTTCATGATGGAGACAAATAATTTAATGCCTGGTAGTTTAATAGCCATTGGAGGATATTTGTGAGGTGAAGAAAGGCAGTCTGGAAACCGGAAAAGTAGGCGTGTTGCTTCATGGATTTATGGGATAAAGGGCTCTTCTAAGGAAAGAATGGAATCACCAAGCTCTCATGAGGGAAGATAAAAGAAATCTCAGAGGATTTCTAAGCCTCAGAGAATACAGCAAAGCACAGATCAGTTCTGTGGTATAATCAGTGCCAAACAAAAGGGTAAACTATGCATGTTAAAGGTGAACACATGGGCTACGACATTGGTGTTAACCTGTGTTTGATACCCTTGGGTGAGATCGCAGAGCGCCTGAATGGGTCACACAAATGGGGCTGCTCGTGAACCTGAAGTGGTGATAAGGGAGAAAAGAGTTTCTATAGTAGGTTATGGTGCAAGTGTTACCTGGGCCTGCAGGGTGTTGATCTGTGTCTCTAGCCCTTTGATTTTCTCCTCCTGCTTCTGCAGCTCGGCCTGTGCATCCTGTCGTGCGCTAAACTCCTCGTCAAACTGAAGACAATAACACACATAAAAACACATTGAAGTAACTCTGCGGATGCCATAGAAACATCAACACCTTTACCTTCACTATCATCATCTTGATCCAAGGCTAAGCTTATAATGGCTGCCACTTACGCCTGGGTCTCATTCACTCGTAAAGTGATCTAACAGGTGTAGAAGGAGTTCTCACACAAATGTTGTTCAATATAATGCATTAATCTAAATAATCCATATTTTAAATATATACTACCGTTCGACAGTTTGAGTCCGATTTTTTTTAAACATTTATTGAGCAAGGAATACATTAAAATTATCACAAATCACAGTAAAGACTTTTATATTGTTACAAAATATTTCATTTTCAAATAAATGCTGTTATTTTTAACTTTCCATTTCTAATCCTGAAAATGCACCACAGTTTCCACAAAAAATAGCATGCCTGTTTTCAGCACTGACAATAAAAAAAAATCTGTTGAATGGCCAAGTCCGCATATTAGAATGATTTCCAAATGATCATGTGACACACTGAAGTAATGGGTTCTTTAAATTCAGCTTTGCCATCACAGGAATGTATTACAATAGAAAACAGCTGTAAATTGTCATAAAAGTTTATAATATTACTGTTTTTGCTGTATTTTTGATCAAATACATGTAGCCTTAGTGAGCATAAGAGACTACTTTTAAAAAAATCTTATCGACACAAAGTATTGAACGGACGACAGTGTATATAAACATTAGCTACATCATACTATTAAATATATACTATTAATATTTTCAGATACATACACAAAAAAATGTGCAAACATTTGCATAATGATTTCTGCATGAAAGCACTGGTAAACACAAACATAAGGATACATAGTGAAAGAGACTCAATGCTTTCAGCCATCCAGTAGTATTTGTGTTACTTTGCCATTAAACTGCAAGCCTCAGATGTCTGGCTGACATTTAGCAGATTTGGGCAGGAAGCTGAGGAAGCAAGAGCACGGATACACTCTCTGTTCCCTCAAGCATCATGGGATACAGCTCTTGGCTTCACAGACAACACCAGCAAGTGTTAGCTCAGCATCCTTATGAACCTCCAGAGGAAACGTTTCAAGTATTTAAAAAAAGACAATATTGTTCATTGGGGCCTTTAACACTATTTGAAAAGGTGCCTGTAAATAGTGTTCCCAGTATGGTACAAACAAGCTTGCAGATTGGAGCATCAGGATTGATTCTGCTTGCACTGATACATATCATGTTGCTTTGTTGCCAGCTATTGATCAGGTGAGAGCAGTCGATGCAATGTCTCACCGCTCATGGGAGAAAAGTTTGGTGACAGCAGCCTGGTTGCATACCAATAGCGGCACCCAGGGTGATTAATAAACTCACCTTTTTGGATAATTCAGCTGCTCTCTGCTCACTCTCTTCTACTTTGGCTTTGTCCACGCATTGATCTGTCATACACAAATAGCCGGGTACATGAAAACACACAAAACACAAGTATATGCAAATTCCATGGTGCATTGTTAACACGATGCTTAAGATTCCACATCAGACACCGAATGAAGACAATCAAAAGAACAAAAAAGCGAACAGAATAAAATGAACCTGTCAGAATCTCACCCCTCCAACCCCAACAACCCCCTCCCCTGGAGATTTGTATTCTGCCCTGCAAAATCTGTTTTCAACAATTAAAGTAAGGGAAGAAGTGAGAAAATCTAACATTTTTTTGTTTTTGTTTCTGCACATGGGTCTGAAAACTTTTAATGAGCTTTTGTTGGCAAGTTACGAAAGTGTTAGTGACAAAACACAAAAGGGGGGCAAAGAATCAAAAAGAGGCCAAAAATTTACATCACCCTTATTTTATTAATTCCTTTGGTGTCCAAGAACTGGATGACAAAATCATTGGCAATGAATGCTTATTTCCCTACCAACATTTAATCATAAAAACAAATGAAAAAGTCCAGGACTGCAAATATAACCGGTCGTGTTGCGTTTATAAGACATGACAGCCAGGTTTTGCAGATAATGTTTTATTTATGCATAATGAGTGTACCTTATCTTATGTGTCAGGTGAGTGCAGGTGTTTCAGACAGGACTCTCATGGGGACCGGGGAATAATAATTAGATCTACTGCAGGAAATCGCAAAATTTTATCAACTGCAGTTGTGTCTCCCTCAGTGTAGCATTATTTCACAGTTATGTTAGACAGACTGTAGTAGGAACCCGTGCAGGATTGTTGTAATCATAATGTAGACGTCCCATTAAGCCCCCAAAACGTCTTTCTGGTAGATTTGATTGAAGTGATATAACTCAATACCGCTCTCTCGCTTTTACCTAAACCTGGTTACCGAAACCTGAAACTCCTTTATTCATTCTGAATTGTTCTGGCCACTTTATCACATGACCATAAAGTTCAGGACAGAATGTAATAGTCTGGAAAACTGAGTTGTACTAATGAATAATAACTTAAGAGGAAGTGCATAAAGGTTTAGTGTGATGTTCATAACAAAGACGTTTTCTGCAAGACACAGCAGACTTAATCTCAGACTTACCGATGAGGTGACTGAAGTCCACATCCAGTCTCTCCCTGTAGGCAAAATCAGGGTCCATCCCACTGCGGTGGAGGACGATCTGGGACACGCACTCCTCGATCACCTTGTAATACTGAGGCCTGTAATAAAAAGGAGGAGTACAGCAAGAGTGAGGGGGCAGAATATGACACGAGACAAAGCCGTTAACGTCATATAAAATACCGCCTTGTGCATTCCGGTGAGGACAGTTCTTCATAAATCATCTGGTAAGACATATCTTTTAATGGCATTTCAAGGCATTGAATTAAGGCTTCCTTTGGTACATAATGAAATCACTAACTGCAAAGCATGCAGCCATTGGGTGAGCAGTTGGGTGACTTTGTCCATTCAAGGTGAAGACTAACTGACATCCGGGCCTCCATGCTTCCCTCTCTAATTTGCAATCATCTTTGGCAATTAAGGGTGGCAATAAAACCTGCAGACGCAAATCTAATCAGTGTAATCTGTGTAATTAGTCACACAATGGCAGGGAAAACACGGCCTTGTGTTTGGAGGGGTGACAATGACGGGACGGGGAGTAAATGGGTCTGGGACTAGATACTGCCATGGCGCTTAGCATGTGACCTTTTCCAAGTTATATTACCAATTTTAATTGCGAGTGACATTTAACAAATATAATGTCGACTTAAGCCGAGCTCCGTAGTAGCAAACAATTATGTTCCAAGCATGACCTTAAATGTCTCTTGTAGGTATTCAATTTTTCTCCCAGAAATGTGTCGTCTCCTTCTCCAGGCTTCTCGACAGAAAACAAGCTTTTGAATTCTAATGAACAAGCATGACTTTAAAAATGTCCCTGTACTAAATAATTGAACCACAAATCTTAGCCAAAGCCACTTAATTCTACAGCATTAGATTTTTCTTAAATCTCCAAACATTCTTGTTTGATAAACAATATTTGCGGGGGAATATAGCTAAGCTAATGGATGAATGACAGTTTGTTGACCCGAGTTAATGAATTACGCAACAACAGGAGTGTCCTTTTGCTTATCTTTACAATCTATATAATAATTTGCTTTGCTGCTCTTTTGATATGTGTGCTGGTAATAAGAAAAATCAAGATGTCCAATAAGCTGCCAACAAGGCTGCCTATAGAACATTTAATTATTTTGACCATAAGACCATAAGTGTTGAATATTGCTAACTAAAGCCATTAAAACAGTTTTCATTAATTGAAATAAAGCTAAAATAAAACAAAACAATAATATTAGATGAAAAACTAAACTTAAATAAAAATTATAAGTGTTACTTATAACACTACAACTGAAACTGAAAGTATTAAAGCTACTATAACTGAATAAAAAAAACTAAATATAAATATTATAAAAGCATTATTAAAACTTAATTAAGAACTAAATTACTAAAACTTTAATTAAAATAAGTAAAAAATGATAAAAAAAACTTTTATATATCAATAAATACTACAAAAATATATAAATAATACTAAAACTACACTGATTGAAATATTATCATTTAATGCACTGCATAATGCTAAAATATATATTTTTAAAAAGAAAAGAGCAGAATTACAGCATCAAAGAAGACTGCATCTCTTGTTCTAACATTTAAACATAAGAGCATGTTTTGAATAAACCAGCTATTAAGACATTAACTATAATTGGATGTCTCTCCAAACTCAATGACAAATAACATATTTAAATAACCAAAATATTAATCATATTCATACAGTTTGCCAATTCATGGCCTTGCTGTAAAAGACATGGCAGCGATGTGTAATAAGCGTGCAGAGGGGGCGGACGGGGTGGCTGGAACTGATAGGGCTGAAAGTGTCACCGAGCCTGGCTTAGTGGCAAGGCCCGAAGCTTACGCCTGTCACTGATGTACACCATATCATTATCTCAATAAGCCGCCCTATTTTCTCAACATCCTGGCTTCCACCACTGCCGCATGCTGGATAGAACTGGGAAGGAGACGACTGACCCAGAACTGTCAGACCCCACCAGAGAAGACAGCATATGTCCCACTCAACAGAGCCGCTCTTTCCTCCTCTCTCTCAGTCTGGCACCTTCACTGTCTGCCTCTCATCTCCCATCCAACCCCTGCTCCACACTGCCCATCTAATCTTTACATCAGTCACAGCCAAAAGTAGAAGATGTGCTCCATATACCCTCCCTATGATCTACCTTCTGTTAGAGAGTCTTAGAGAGTTATTGCCCAACATCTTCCACTGCTCCAAAAGCAGTTAAAAAAACTGCTGAACGGCTGAAGGACATTGGTAACTTATTAAATCGTTCTGTTTATTTGATTTGAAAAAAAAAAAAGGTTATTAAACAAATTGAGGGAAAACTTTCCATACAAATAACTAAGGACAGAGTTGAGGGCAAAGAGTTAAATGAGTATAAGGGTGTCTGGTTAAAATGGCTTTAAGAATGGCTTTAAATCAAATGATGCAATCTATTGGCACGGACAGCTCTCCTTTATGGCTGTCTTTGATCACCAGAGTACCTACCAACACCTATGAACAAGAGCGACATTGTCAACTGATGCGGACTAAAGTAGAGAGATGCCACCAGCCTATTCTTCCCTCCCTCCCTCTCCTTGGAGACTCTGCCATCAAAGCATGCATTGATCTCAAGGGATCCCTTTAATCTAAAATTATAGCCATACAATTTCCCAACCAGCCAATCCAATCTACATAAAACATCTCACCAGGTTCAAAAGCATTCAAAGACATGAGTGACGAGATCTTTATAGAGTGACCATGTAATACAGATGCATATATGAGATAACAAACACAGATGCATATCCATCTTTGAAGCTAAAATGTCTGAGGGATTACTTGGGTCTTTTTCTCAGGAGAAAAATCTGAGAAGCAGAAGACTTAATTTTCTATTCATTTAATCTCATTGGTGACAAAAAGAAAGAATTGGAGACATTAATGAGATTCCACTTGTTATTTTTCTTTCCTATGGGAGAGAGTCTTTAATAAGTGCATACATTTTTAATCAGCGTTTGTAGTGATCCTGTTTTCTGCCGTTGGAGTTACAGACACAGAGGCGGGAGGAATGGCACTGAACAAGAATCTGCCATACTACTTGCTTAATGTGTTTTCTATTTCTTGCTTTTTAGCCAGGCAATACATTATTCATAGCTCAAAGTGAACAGCAACATGTCCATGGTAAATTCCCTCCCTTTCATCGCTTCGCTCTTCCCTCTTTATTAAATATTTTACCTCAGCAACAGGTCTGATGCAACAGTGTACTGAAATGCTATCAGTATCAGTTCTTCACTTTCTGGCAGACACACATACTCTGAGTGCGGAGATAATTTTTTAAATAAATTCTCATTCAAGACATTATTATGACTATAATCTTATATAATGATATGAGTAATTTTATATTACTCACATTAATTTACTTTTATGTATTTACATTTTTATTTCAATTACAATCTCTGAATAAACAGAGCAATTCCAATAGGGTCCTCACGCCGATGGTGCTCGGGCCCTTATGATCATACTCTAGTATGTTTGTCAGTTCAACAGAAACTGAGAAAAGTGTTAATGAACAGGTAGGTGCAGTCTTGTTACATCACACTTATGGAATAGATATTAAAAATAAGATATGATATTACTCACCTGATATAATAATCATTCCTGATGAGCAGCAGATGCTGGAGAATGGATAGGAAGTAAGATTCTGAGCCTGTGTCTTTCACCATGTTGGACAGAAGATGGTACACCTCACCCATATCAGTGCATGGATGGTTAAGGAAGCAACTGTACATCCTGTTTGTTGACCTAAACATGACATTTATATATATATGTACAGGGTTTGATATTAACTTGTTTGCTCACCAGCCAATGTGGCTAGTGGTTTTCCAAAGTTACTAGCCACTCAGCATTTTCACTGGCCACAATTTTAACATCGATACCATGGGGGAAAACTGCCATATAGATATTTTTAATATTATCTCGTAATTTGGCAGCAGGTATATTAGGCTGCTGTCACTTTAAGATATGACGCACAGACCCATTATACTGTTACACGTGTTTTCTTTCTCAACTGTTTATGTTCACTTGAAACATAACTGACTGCATTTACGTGAATACTTGACAAGACCAGCATATTGAAATTATTATGTGTGTATTTGACTGTTTAAGTGCAACAAGCAGCGGAAAATAACAATTTAGTATTGAGAGGCGATTTTATGTGTGCACATCTGCAGGGAATAAGTAAAATTGGGGGGTTAGCGGGTATTAATGTCAAAGCCTGTATACGTATGCTTATAAAACTGTTTATAAAATATACACTAGAGTGACAGGAATTATTAAAAAGTGCAGTGGTATAATTCTAAAATAAGAAAGAACAATAAAGCGCAAGCAAATATAACTAAAGTTGCATGGCCATCACTCACTGGAAATAACTTACTTGCTTTCATTCAGAAAGAGGGCTGAGTCAAAGGTTGAGTCTAACCAGAACTGAGGCTATCTGTCTGCATTCTAAAGTGTCCTAAGGGATCTAATTTGCTAACATGAGTAAACAACAAGGATTGAAGAAAAGTGACAGAAGAAATTCCTCTTCTGCCAGTTCATACCCTGGCCCTGGACATGAATTAAATGAACATTCTTTAAGATTATTTAAAACCATAAAACATGGATCAGTCACTTCCTGTTTTTTTATTTATTTACTTTCTCAACTGAAATCTCATCCTCAGTTTGTTTTACTTGTCTCCAAAACAGAAGAGATGTGCTCTTAAACTTGCAGAGTATTGATTAAATGTCCAACATCTCCTCTCCCTGAGGAGAAAGGGCAGTGGCTTTCCATGTCTAAAATAAAATGTAACATCAGATAGTTGTCAGTCGTCTTCTTCTTTTTCTTCTTCTTCTTCTTCTTATTATATTAAGGACTGACATCCCAACCCTCCCAGTTGAGTAAAATGAATGAATGGATCTACTTTCAATGGTGGCAAGCAAAAGCATGTGATGATTAGATGTAGCACTCGGTAGCTCATTAATTGTTTCTACTAATGGTCCTGGGATAGAGTTAATAGAACAACACTGACCGAAATGAAATGAAATAAATAATGAAATGAAATAAATAATGAAATGAAATGAAATGAAATAAAATAAAATATGGGCATAAATAGTGTGCACAGATGCTGCATTGACCAGATGTGGGTGAAAAATTGAGTGCAGTCATTGTATGTACTGTACGTTTTGACAATGTCTGTTGAAATATTTAAACGTTGACTGCAGGTTGCCTAGACTGAAGCACACTTTCTAGAGCCACCACATTCGCTCCTTCCAATCCACTGGGATAGAAAACATAAAGCTGTGGAGGCTTAATATTTAGAGGAAAAACTAAAAAATACAGAGAGTCTGTCTCCATTTAATAAAGGTCTGCCCCAGGTTAGAATATTATATATTCTTTAAAAGAATATCAACTAAAAACAGAGGGGGAAAAAACTATTATATTATATAACACTATATTTATGGAATAATAATAAAATGGAAAGATAAGACTTCAAGCCACTGCACTGCACTTTAAAAACTGCCCTTGCAGCAAACCAATCTGCCCCACTACTGCTGAACATTTTCTAATTAGCTCATATCACTTCAGTTATTCATAAGGTTGTGAGTGTATTGCATGTTCTGTCAACTCAATATAAGAATACAAGCATCTTTAGAGCATTATTGCTGATAACACAGGTGATCTGCTTAAGTGAATTATTTTCTCCACACCTCAAAACTAGCAAAACACACCGGAAAGTCATTCTCTCTATTAAGCAGGGCCATGAGTGTGCACATAGACACATTGTCAGTGCGTATTTGTATTTTGGGCATGTTTGCAGTAATATACTGGTGGGAAAGGTGATGCATAAACATGAGCTGTATCAGCATGAAGCTGAGCAATACAAAAGACAGAGAGGGAGGGTCAATCAATCACGGTGCCCAACTTTCAATTAATATTCAACAGCTTCCTGAAGTCACTACAGTGGCCAGAGCTAAACTGGACCAGAAGTGCTATATTCTTAATAATAATAATAATAATAGTAGTAGTAGTAGTTGTAGTAGTAGTAATAATAGATAGACAGACAGACAGACAGATAGATAGATAGATAGATAGATAGATAGATAGATAGATAGATAGATAGATAGATAGATAGATAGATAGATAGATAGATAGATAGATAGATAGATAGATAGATAGATAGATAGATAGATAGCATCTTTATCTGTAAATATTCAGGGTGAGATTGGAAAATGTTTGATGTTTAGAAAGAGAAGAGGGAAAAAAGAAGGACTGAGAAAGACAGAGACCGTTGCTTAGACACGCATATTACACAAGGCACAAATTGATCAATGCCAAATTGTCCTTAGAGACAAATGTTGTGTCTCTTACACAGTTGGCTGCTCACAAAAATCAGTCCAGACAGCCTGAACTAAAACTCTAGCTTCTCCATCATTTCAGTGCAGCTTGCCCTCTGAGAGATTATGGAAAGAGGGCAAACGATAAAAATTATCAACAAAATCAAAACTAAAATAACCAAAAATATATGTACTCTTTTTCGAATTCAGTGAATGGCTTTAAACTACTTTATAAAGGGTACTGCGCGGATACAGACACAAATCCAGAAGCTACTGCATATGGCTGCCACGTACACAGCTGTGGCCTGAAGGGTCAGATGCAGATGTAGAAACAGGGAGAAAATAAGTGTGAATGGATTTCCATAGCCACGTAGCATAGTCTATCCGCAGATTTGAGGGGGAATGAAACAGAGGAGAGGTGAGCATAGAGGTTGCTCTCTGTGTCTCTGGAATGTCAGTATAATGAGCTCAGGGCCAGAGGAGGATGCTGGGATATGTGTGCGGTGCGTGCATGAGTTGATGTGAAGAGGTTTGTTTACCACTAGAGTTGCCAGAGGCTGGACTGGAATTGAAGAAAAAAAACTGATTCTCAAATCCCTTCTGAATGAACTGGAGGTCTTGGCTTTAGACCCATGAGCTGCACCAGGCGCCCTCACGGCTGCACACACAGCCGAGGCAGCGGTAAAAAGGATATTCCATCTCTGCACGGATGTCATCTAGTCGGTGAGACAGTTCGATGGAATCCTCCTCCTTATTTTCATTAAACACCTTCAGCTGAATGTCGAGCTCCTCCGTCTCCTTCAGCTCCTGTGATTACAGAGGGTGATATGAGAGGAATGAGTGACTGATGAACACGTTGTCAAAATAACACTGGTAATATAAGAGGAAGTTCGAGAAAATGTCTGCTTTTTGAACACCTCGAAAGCACCTCTTTGTACATGACCCAATTTTAGTTTTGTGGCATTTAGTCCATGTCTGTGAGTTTTAAGGCCATGCTAATATACTCCTTAATGTTGACAAGTTCACTTTTAGTAGACATATATGCATTAAAAATTTATAGTTTACAGGTTTTTCAATATCCTCAAAACAGCAAGTGCAAATGGAAAGAAAATAATTGCTGCGTCCCAATTCGCTTACTTATACTACGACCTAAAAGTATGTACTCTTTTTGTGAAGAAAAAGTACATACTTTTGAGTGTGTAGCAGAAGAGTATGCAAGCTTTGGGACATACTACTTCATCTATAACGGACTCTGTCTCTTAGTTACGTGCATCCTGTCACCATTTAAACTGCCCTGTCAATTGTCACAGTTAAAATCCTCCACATTCAGTTTAATTTCCTACCGTAACGGAGAGAAATGTAGTAGCACGTTGATCTGCCATTTGTGGGTCTTTAATGCAGAGACTCTCCTCATGTGTTTGCAGTTTAAATATAATGATGCATTTAAAAGTTAATGGCCAAACGTATTATTACAAAAGTTCTCAATGCTGCTGCAGGTGAAATATAATGTGGATAACATTGAATAAATATGTTTTTGTCAGGTTAGATACTGATAATTGATCACTCAAACCCCTTTATCTAAACCTCTCTGCTTAACACATCCACCATGTTTGTAGTTTGAGTGTGCGGTTTTTAACACATTTTATCCACGTTTGTAGTTCTAATCGAATTCTCGTCCAACTCGCAATGGGTTGTGGGCAATATCAGCCGTTAGAGTGTGCGTCGATCTGCACTTCGAATTCTGACCGGAAATAGTAGACCATCCGGGTATCTTTGGAATACTCTTTTCAACATACTACGATTTGGGACATACTAATTCTGTTTTCGAATACTATTTAGGACGGATAGTATGTGAATTGGGAAGCAGCAAATGTCTTTATGTCTTGCCTAAAGACATTTGTTTTGTTCTTTTATTGAATAGATGACAATGGAGGAGAGGCTTCAGTATCAATTAAAGAATCAACAGCTTATTGGTTAATTTTCAACGTTTGTCTTTAAACCAGGCCCGTTGCAAGGGGAGTGCAAGGCCCTGTGTGTCTGCTATAGTAACGGGGTTTACTGTTGCTATAGTGACAAACAATTTGTTGTTTGTGCTGTGGATATTTAAGAAAAAAGTTTGCTTCGTATATTCAGTTTAACAGCTGTGTATCATGAATTGTACCATGAACGCGTTTGCAAAACAGTCTAAATCCACTCATTCATTTGGACTGCTCTCTCACTGAATCATCTGAAGCGATTTCTCAGTCAGTAAAACAAACAGACAGTATCGAGAGAACTACCAGCGCTAATTTTCAGTTGTTTTCCTCTGTAAACATGAGCTAAATGGATGTATGACAATTTCGTTGCTTTTTGTAGTTTTCAGATTTAAAAACATTTAAAACGACTAGAGATAGAGTAGGCTACACTCGTTCTGTGGTAACGTTGCTCTCACAGATGGTCCGAAAGGTGCGTAATAGTTAGGCTATAAATGAACTTCTTTGGTAATATCTATGGTCTGCCCCATTTCAGAGGTGGCCAAAATCAAAATTTAAAATGGACTGAATAAAGCTCTTGGTGACATGCAATGCAGCGCTGTGTGACATGTATGCGCATGAATCACTGTCACACACACGCTCATAGCAATATTGTAAGCTGTAAGTATTGTAAGCCGAATAATACAGCATCACAATACACATAGTCTCACTTTTAGCCATGTCTTTTAACTATTATAGATTTTTGAAGGACAAAACATGAACTTTAACTACTGGCTTTACATCATCAAGTTAGCTGTCACTTTACTTTGGCGCAAGGCCCTGTGTGGTTGCACACTTGGCACAGCCCTTGTGACGGCTCTGCTTTAAAACATTCATTTTGGATTTATCTACTTTTGAAGTCACAGAAAAGTTTGCAACAGGGAGGATTCAAAGTACAGCATTTCTTATGCACTTCTATGGCATCCGCAAATGAGTGATTGACAGAGTGTCGCACAAATGTGACAGCAATTCAATGGCGTCAAGGCTATAATGTGGTTATCAATATATGCATGATTCTCTGTTGGTCGTTGTGCTTACTCCAATGGTAGAGCCATGAAGGTTTGTATCTCCCCATAAAAATAACATTTCTGAAAAAACTGTGCTCATCAAACTATTTAAAATGATGGTGTCAATTAAAACCACAAGTCTTATTAGTGTTGTAATGAACTAAGAGTCAATCTGTTTTTCTATGGTAAACAGATTGTCTTGCTTTGTATACCTGCAACATATGTGACAGATATAAAGGGATTAGAGAGGGAGAGAGATAAAGAAAGTGAGTATAAAAAAAGGTGTGCTTTACAACTCCACTATGAATCACTGCTGGTGTAGTGTAGTTTATGGACGGTGAAAAGCCAAATGTAACCTAATTTCTGTAGTTATCAATCAATGAACTATACTTCAGGCATGCCATCTGTCTTAAAGAAACAGCCAATCAGAGAGAAAGAGTACTCGCTATGCCGCAGTAGGAGGCAGGACCAAGTACCTCTCGCTCTCTCGCACCCCCACCCTCCCCCCAACCCATCTCCAGAAATTTGTATTTTCATTTCATCAGACACAATTTTCTATCTCTCCTTGAGGATTTAGTGCATCTCATTTGTCTTTCACTTTGTTTCTTTCCCTTTGCACTTGCCATTTTGAGGATACTAAAACCTGAAAACTCATTATTCACAATTAGAGAACAATGTCATATTTAATTGTCCTATTAAACTTTCAAATACATTATTCATAAATTACGATAAGCTCATCATATGCGGGGGTAGATTGAGATAATTATAATAATTGTAGCAATAATATGGGGAGCAGTCAAAATGACTTATTAAGAGTGAGGAAATGCCCACATAAATGAGATCTAGAGTGATGTGCTGGCCTGGTTGCGGGCTTTGTGGCAGTGTGGAGCAGAGATCTGTGCACTGATTGATAGTGATGTGTGAAGGGAACGGCCTTTATGAAACAAAGCTGTGCCATTAGGGAGGAGGACACCAAACCAGGGCACATTTCAGCAGTTTTTAATTGTTTTGTTAATTTGTTCAAAAGTTTTGGATTGTTCTGTAAAGCAATTTTTTCGGCCTTCATTTTTTAACTCTTAGCTTTCACTGATGTCATTTTAAAACTGATATTAACTCTTTGAAATAGAAAACAACATCTGTCACTTAATAAACTACAGATATTTGTAAAGTATTTTTCCTATGTATTTACCAACTTACCTTTACCACATGAGGAAAACTAATAAGCATACATCATACACCATACAATCAAGCATTCAAAAATGTAATAAAAATGAATGCAGAAATAAAAAATAAAAAAACAGGATAAAATAGAAATATAAAAGTGAAATGATAAAGCAAAAGATATACTCACTGGTAGTATCTTCTTGAGGCCACAGCGCAGAAACTCATTTCGTAAGTGTATCCTGAAGTCTAAATCATCCGGGGAGGTAACGAGGGCATTGATCAGCTGCATGCAAGCCACCTGTATTCACACACAGAGACACACAAAACCATAATTTAATGCAAGCTAATTCTTAGAATCATCCCTTTGGCAGTAAATGATTAAAATGTAGTACAGCTTCTTATTCATACTGCTCTCATCTCTCATCTTAAAGAAAAAAATCAATATATCACATTACTTAAAATAAAATGAATTCATCTGGATGGAACAAGGCAGTTGGCACTTTGAAGAACTGTAACGGAAAAACGAAGGGAAAAGATGCAAGTGGATTAGTAAAGCTGTCCAGAGGAAGGAGGGATGGAAAGAGGGAGCAGGCCTGGCTGAACAGATGTGTAATTTTAATTGATTTATCAGATCATGGCAGTGGGCAGGGAGGAGTGCTGATGGTTCTTAACTGGTTATAAGGTGGCTCCAGGGAGCCGGCCGGGATGAGAAGGAATGTTCTTCGCTTGGTTGATCGATGCAGAGTGGAAAGATTACTCTTGATGGACATGTGAAGAGTATTCCTATACCTTCACCTGCCTCAACCTGGACTTTTAGAGTTTTGTGGGTCTGCATGTTTTATTGTCCTGCATGATTTTATCAGTCAAGAGAAGCATCGTCACTCTGATTCCAGCTTGTTTTGCCTCCAAAGAGCAGCCACAAAAAAAAAACCTGACTTGAGCCAAGGGAAAGACACTGTTTGACACAAAATTTGGGAAATGATATCATCTCAAGGAGATGCATAGGTTTGATCCAGTTTTTTTTGTTTGTTTGTTTGTTTGTTTTTACCCCCTTCTGCTCTCCACAGGATGTTAGGAACCAAGAAAGCTTGAATTAACCCAAAGTTAAACCTGAAGAAAATTGTAAGTAACATTACACACTTTAGACATTCTACTAACTATAAGTAACTTTGCAACTACATGTCAACTAACTCTCATTAATTTGCAACTATATGTCAACTCTCATATTAGTATATACAATATTAGTAGATTGTTATGTTAGGGTTAGTAGAATAAGTTGACATGTACTTGCAAAGTTAACTATATAACAGTCAGTAGAATGTAGGGATGGGTACCGAGAACCGGTTCCATTTTAGAACCGGTTCCAAATTGCCCAGAACTAGTGATTCGATAAGAAACGTGCATTTCGTTCCTGTGTGTGATTTTAAACCATTCAAGCTCGTGGTGTTGTCTGTGATCTGCACACATCCAAAACGTGCGCACATAAAATTAGATTTTATTGTGATTTTTAACCATTTGAGCGCAAAGAAGACTCGCGGGCTGTTTTCTGTGCTACAGACACATGCTGCACACACATGCGCACAGAACGGCTTCTCATAGTGCATGAATAGTGAGCGATAATGAACTGAGTTCTCTTCCTCGTCTTTTTGCACAGCACGCGAATGGACAAATACCATTGACTGTAAAAAAAAAAAATATGGACGTAGTGTCCGTAACGTCACCCATAGGTTTCTGAAGAGCATTTTTGAAGCCTAAAGCCAGCCGTTGCCATCTTGGTAGCAAGTCACTGTGCGTCACTCCCGAATAACTGAAAATGTCAGTTGTCAGTCAGTTATGTCTTACGACATTTGAAAAGAAAAGATGAAAAAGCATGTGTAACAGTATGGGATCCGTTCAGCTCTTAAAGAGACTGATGCCGTCTCTATGATGACTTTAATCAAACAAAAAAAGACGAGAACATTTACTTGCTGTTCTAGACAGAATAACTATATTTGCAATGTATAGCCTATATTTTATTAATAAAGTGCAGTGTTTTTTTTTAAATGTTTATATCAATGCTATCTTTGTTTAATTGTATTTATTTGTGCAATTGCTAATTTATTGATTTGTTCTTTTTTTTGTTTACTTGCCTTTAATAATGCTTGAAATTTATATTAGTTTTTGCCATGGTATTTTTAAACCATAGGCAACAGTTCATAGTCTGTAGATTTTTGTTCATGGTATTCAGCTACAATTAAATGTTTTGCAATAATGATAAATGTGAATGATATCCAAGGTTGTTGTTTTTTTTCCTTATTGGAATCGAAATTAGGAATCGATAAGAATCGGAATCGATAAGCAGAATCGTAAATCAGAATCGTTAAAATTCAAACGATACCCAACCCTAGTAGAAGGTCTGTTAGGGAACCATCAAAGTAAAGTCTTCGCAGATTTTAAGAAAGACTAATACTCTATTGACTGGTAGTTGATATGTAGTTGCAGAGTTACTTATAGTTATATACGTATACTTATATTAGAATGTATAGTCGAATGTCTTAAGTGGACTTAAGTATGGACTATTGAAATAAAGTCAATGTTACATTACATCCATATATATTATATACTAAAAAATTTTAACAATTCAGTGAACCAACACTTTAAGCCCATGGCCCTCAATCATGTTCGCTTTTTTCGTCCCTTTGTTTTAAAAATGTTGGGCACCTCTGTTTAACTGAAGTGAACTCTTAATGTAAACAAAAATAAATGGCAATAATACTAGACTGTGCTTAGATTGTTAAAATAAACTAAACTAAATTAACTAACAAAAAATAAACTTGAAAAAAAAACCTGCATATAAAACAGAAATAAAAATACATTTAAATAGCAGGACTCTTGCAAACCAATGAAGCACATTTTGCTGAGGCTACCATCATACAGCATTATGCCTCCACATCACCAAAGTTCTTAAATCTTCTCGTATTCCCATTTGAGCAATTATACATTTGAATCATTGAAGAGTCTCACTGAGTGATTCTATATCATTCGTTGAGTTCTCTGGAGGCCAAATGCATTTTTATCATCAGCTGCGTCGACACACCAGCCTGTTTGGAATGATGTTGCAGATAGGGTGTTGGTACAGGTTGAGGGGCTTATTTTCCTTTTATGGGTTGAGTGTGCAATGATGAGCTTCTGCAGCACAGTGCTCGAGGTGGATTCCAGCGGAGTAATTAAAAAACAGCACTGCTGGGACGGTTTTAAGTTTGCGTGATTGCGTCACTGCTATGGCGTGACGGCAAAACACATTTTAATCACGTTTAAAAAGTCAGGCTCTGCAGCCCATTGCAGGTTTTAAAAGTGTTTAATTTCTTTTAACCGCCAGCGTTGGTGAGGTGTTTTAATTTACTTGACAATTAGCAGTGGTTCTTTTCATTAAAAGCCTTTTTTTCAAGGAGAAAAACAAGGCACAAAATCAAAAGAGATTCACTCCTCCTTTCTCCTCACACTCCCTCTGTATCATATTGTCTTCTTTGCTCTCTCAACAGCAACACAGAGATGAGAGATTTGGTTAATGAATGTGTGAGAGTGGCTTGTTGTGCTTGGTCACAGATCACTGCAGGTTGTGAAGAAGCAGAGAATGATAAATACAGGTGTGGTGCTGCATTCTTGCCCTTTTGATGCGGTTCCTCTGAGACCAGATTGTAGAATGCAGAGGAAAAAGTAAGAAGGGAAGATGATAAAGTAACCACCCCTCAAGAAGAAGTTTTTTGTTTTGTTAGTTTTTTTGCTATTTTCCAGAGCTCCGGGTTCTTTGTGTGACCTGATTGGGGCTGATTAGGGTTTATTATACACCTCCCGTTCCATTGCAATAGCCAGCAGCTAGCTTCCATCTTGTGGTGTAGGTGGCAGGGTTGACAGACGACCACACAGCAGTGAGGAGAGGGATAGGGGGACTTGTTTACATGTCAAGCTAAGCCAAGGTGCAGAAGAGCTTTGAGTGACAGATGTGCCAATTTCTACCTGGCTCCAGAATCAAAAAGAGCATTCGTGGTGAAGAGGCCTCACGCATTGACTGACACTAAACAGCAGATCTATATCTGCTGCCCTGGGCAAGCAGAATTCTACTAATTATTTGAAATAAGTGAAATAAAACATGAGGGCATATAACATTTAGAAAACATATGATGTTGATGTGTGTTCCACTTGAATATTATGAGAATTTCAACAGACACAACATCTAAATTCAGACACAGGCTAAAGAACATACCCAGATATGTAAACATACCCCAAAAATAAACAAATTAAATTAAATTGAATTGAATTATTGGATTGAATTTAAATGAAATAATGAAATGATGAAATAAAAAATAAAATAAATAAATAATATGAGCATTTTGTGACATTTGGTTATGATATTTTCTGAAGTTCTGAAGACACATGTGAAACTCTGTTAGATGTGAATTCTCATTTAGAGAGAATTCACTACACTTGCTCCACATTAGCATGCAGAATTTCAACACAAATCATGCGTCTTATTCACTAACCTTCGACAGTTTAATTTAACAAGATGCTAAATTGACATTCTGCTGTATTATCATTCTTTTTAGAAAAACAAAAATGTATCTATGTAATTTTTTGTCTAAAATAAAGAGTGCAATGAATTATAACATGCAGGTATAATAAGGTGGAGTGGCAGGTGGGGAAGTGCAACTCTCTGACTCTGCACACTGACCTGTAGCTGCTGGGCTTCGTGGTTCTCCAGCCCCTCCACAATCGGAGCAAACCTCTCCTTATTATTCCTCTCTGCTGCAATGGTCATGGCTGCCAGGATCTTATCCAGACTAGAGGAAAACAAGACAACAGAAAACAATGTGTTTAGGTAAACATGTTTTTTATCAAGCAATGACCGTGACATTAGTTCAGAATGGTAACGCAAGTCCTAAGCTTGTAATCTCAGTCTCGGACATCCATGCAGGGCACCTGAAACAATATCGCAGATTTGTAAAGTAAAGTTTATAGCCCATTGTGGGTGTGAAAAATCAAAGCAAGACTAATGTTATCCATAGTAATAAGAGTTAACATTTAGTCTACAGTATGTGATGATGTAAAAAGTAACAACATAAGAGAACTGAAGCGATGTGTTTGGACAGAAGTACAAAGTGTTGGTGGGAAAGCAAATTAAGGACTTTACAAGGTCCCATGTCTGCTTTGCTGACTCAAGAACTGGTGGATTGCAGTGCATGGCTAAGAGAAAGAAATAACAGAATGCATCACAGACAAAATAATAACTGCAGAACAAACCAGCATTTGTGTAAAAATAGCCCATTGAGTAAAGAAACGCACGCAAGACTGTGTTCTAACTGTGTAGCTTGCCATCATGTCACTGGTCCTGCTACCATGTACAGTACATGAGGAAAATTAAAAAATAAAAAAAATAAAATAATGTAGCACAAACTTGAAATGAACAACTTATTTGTATGTGAACATTTAAATTTAGTCAGCACAATTTAGTCTGGATAAGATCCAGGTTTTTTTTTATAATAACAGCATTATAATACATTGTTCAGAACTCAAAATAACAATTTATTTAAAATTATTCGTTTTTTCTCTGTTAAATTGATCATGCTTGAAGTTCTGCCTAACAATGGCGCTGATTGGTAGCAATACAAGGAGGTAAATATTTGGTCTTTGAGAATTTCCGTTATACAGCGGCTCGAGCTCTAACAAACTCATCATGAAAGGAGTACCCTAGGACAGTGTTTCCCAACCCAGGGGCAATGTTGCCAGATTGAAAGGGTTCCTACTTTTGATTGAGATGGGCAGGAGAAATATGCATTGGGCAGGTGGAGAAAATCTGGACTGCTTTTTAAAAAACTGCCGCTTTTTTTGTTTAGAAATGTTACATTCGAACACATGTATAATATAGAAAGTATCACAGAAAAGGAATGTGTAATGCAGACATCTACATATTTTTTCCTTGACATGACCCTTATTGGTTCGTTTCAACAAATCAGGACTGGGTAAGGGAGACCTGTCAATCAATTTGTCGTCTTTTGTGTTGGTGAGGTGATAACTCATGAGTGACGGGGTTTGAGCACGATAAGTTAACAGAAAGATCTCGGCAGCCTTTGACTACCATAGTGGGGGGGGAAATACTATGGTAGTCAATGGCTTCCGAGATCTGCTTGGTTACAAACATTCTTCCAAATATCTTCCTTTGTGTTCAGCAGAAGAAAGAAATTCATACAGGTTTGGAACAACTTGAGGGTGAGTAAATGATGACAGAATTCTTATTTTTGGGTGAACTATGCCTTTAAGCAATCCCAATGCCAAAGTGGCATAAATATAAGTTGCACTGTAAAGAGTGGGAGAGTGACTCTCAAAATGTGAATCACACATGTTTTGGGAGATGACTCAAAGGCTCTTTGTAAATATAATTGTAACTCTGAAATCAGAGCACAGTTAAATGATTTCAAAACGAATCAGAAACTAAATTGAATATGGGACTATATTATTCCTGTTTAGCATCATGTGCACACTGGCCTGACCAGGATATCTGCCACTTTTAAAAAGAAGATATTTTGAAGAACATGCTGTTAAGCAAACAGTTGACGGTCGCCATTGACGTCCATGGTATTTAAAAAAATACTATGGCAGACAATGGCTACCGTCAACTGTTTGGTTAACAGCATCCTTCAAAACATCTTCATTTGTAAAAAAAAAAAAAAAAAAAGGAATAATGAAAGAAACTCATACAAGTTTGCCGTGGGAGAAACTGCAGAGAGAAGTTTTGTCGAACAACTAGGTATAAGATCCGTGTTTTGTGATCCAGGTGATTAAGTTGTAGTTGTGAGTGGGCTGTACAGAGTCTTTCGTGCTGATTCAAACATGGCTTCGGAATAAGCTACACCTGCTCAACTCCTAAAGAGGGCTTTGATGTGACAGCACTAAACATAAGCCAGTGTCACTGCACAGCTTTTGAGGGGGAAGGAGCTAGTTTCGGCACTAAGTGGGGTATCAACGTTTTTACAGCTGTCACACAGATCTGCACACTCTCTGATCACCTATACACCCATAAAAACACTAATCTACTCACCTACCACACACCGATTCACCCAACCTGCACTTAGCATGTGTGCATGAACCTGTCTGTGTGCATTTGTGTGTTTACTGAAACAGATCCCAGGGCTGAAGGTGCTGATCGGCAAATAAAATTGGTCGGCAACACCAAACAGTTTCTTAATTATTTAACAACAAAACTAACACAGCATGCATTGTCGAGTCCCCATTACGCTTAGTCGGAGGCCTTTCTAGCAGGCTAATTTGAGAAGGGCATAGTAACATGTACTATTAATGGACAAAATAATCTTTATTTTTGCATAGTGTGAAAGTATATTCTCAAGGCACTTGAGAAGAAGAAATCCACATAAAATGGGATTAAACTGATGATCTTACATGTTCTCCTCTCCGATGATACAAACAGCTGACAGAATCTTGACAATTTCGGTCATCATATTAGTCTGCTTGGGATCAATCGCCCTTGCGAGGAGGAGGAGGCTTCGTTCATCCCCCAAGATCCTTTGGAGGCCATACTGAAAACAAAAATACATCTCATTTTATTACACATTTTAAATGGAAACATTTTGTAAAGGATAATGCCTTTAAGCAAACACAATGAACCCCTGTGTATGCACAGATTTAGGCTGATTTAGGCAGGTGTAAATATGTTTTAAGATTAATTTGTTTAAATCAGGACAGGACATCAGGGACAAATAATCATATTCCTGCATCTTTGTCTTCCTCACAGGGTTTAATGCATTGCATTTGACCACAGTCTGAGCAAAACACATTATTCGCTTGGGGGATAAATAAATAAACAAATACTAATAAAAATATTACGGAAAAGTGCTTGGAATAAAATAACATTCATATTTAACATGGCTGAGGTATAAATTGAATAATGCCAATACCATTTAAGCATGAAAGCAGCTTTAGAAAATATTAAATCTGATGATTATCTGGAGTTGAATGAGCTTCATTTGTGTTTGCTCCTGTTTAATAAAGCAGCAGCATTTCAATCAGAAATGTATTCTTTCTCAAGGACAAGTAAGGAGCTAGCATGATTTTATTTTTTTTTATATAATATTTATTTAATTTTTTACTTGACACGTGTGGGATACAAAATGATATAAACTACTCATGGTGGAGCTTTTAAATTCTAAATGCACCTTATTGTTCATGAAGGCCTTGAGGCACTGAATGAGTTTGTGCTGGTTCTTCTTGTCAATGTTCTCTTGCCTGAGGAAAAGAAAATCAGTGAGTAAAGAGACAGAACATGTGAATGAGCAATCCATAAGCACTGAAGAAAGAAAAATTATTTAAGGCAACGTTAGAAAATCTAGCATTACTTACAGTTTCTTGTCAAGAAGCTTCTCCAGCACATCCAAAAGCTGTCCGAGACCCTCATGGCCAAAGTTATTCACCCAGCTAAAGACATTAAGAGAGAGGCAAAGAACTCTGTTAGAATACATAAACTCGAACAGTTCATTAAAGGTTAGAAAAGTTTGGCTTGAAGATGAGCTGGGTTACCACACAACTCTGGAAACAGTGGAATTTTTTCTGTTTATTTATTTTTTAGTTCACTTTAAAATGAAAATGACCCCATGATTTACTCACCCTCAAGCCATCCTAGGTGGACATGATTTTTTTCTTTCTGATGAACACATTCAGAGTTATATTAATAAATATCCTGACGCTTCCAAGCTTTATAATGGCAGTGAATGGGGCCCACGAGTTTGAAGCTCAAAAAAGTGCATCCATCCATCATTAACGTACTCCACCCGGCTCCATAATAAAGGCCTTCTGAAGTGAATCGCTGGGTTTTTGTAATAAAAATATCCATATTTAAAACATTATAAAGTAAAATATCTAGCTTCCTCCAGACCGACTTCAACTTACGGAAAAAGTGTAACTGACTGTGACTGTATGACTAGGACGTAGCGCAAGCGTTTTGACGTACTGTGCAGAGTCGTGTGGAGTACGTTTATGATGGATGGATGCACTTTGAGTTTCAAACTCGTGGGCCCTGTTCACTGTCATTATAAAGCTTGGAAGCATCAGGATATTAATTAATATAACTCCGATTGTGTTTGGAGAAGAAGAAGAAAGTCATATACACCTAGGATGGCTTGAGGGTGAGTAAATCATGGGGTCATTTTCATTTTAAAGTGAACTAATCCTTTAATATTGACAAACAGCACAGGTCATTGTGGCACCTGTAGCAACATATACAAGGTGAGTCAGTCTCTATCACTTGGTAAAATGACACCCGTGACAAGAACATGAAGAAATATTGTGACTTTATTCCCCATATTTCTGTTGGTGGCTTAATGTGAAGAATTGTCCACATACTGCATGTGTGAACTCTAGAGGAAAGAATAACATATTTATGAATCCTAGAGGAGAAATTTAGCCAAAAAAAAATTTCACTGAATTAAAAGTAATTAAAAAACAGTTTTCTTTAGCAGACTATGTGTATATCTTTGTATTGAAACACTGACAGTTACAAGTCAAGCTTTTTTTTTTTTTTTTTTTTTCATTTTTCATTTTTTAAAACTCTGTATTCACCTGATTAACACGCTCAGACTACCAGGTTCATTTAAGAACAGCACATTGCAAATGAAGTGAAGACGAATGCAAAAGAGAGAACTCATTGTGTGTGGTGCCTTCAGGCAACTTGTGCAGGCCATGCACTCCAACAGGAAGATAAAGCAATGCATGGAGATAACAGTAAAACAGATAATGGATTGTGTAAGATAATTGGCTATAAAACACAATGTATCTGGAGACATTAAATGACCTGGGGGAGGATAAGAATAGAGCGAGAGAGAAAGAGAGAGAGAGAGAGAGAGAGAGAGAGAGAGAGAGAGAGAGAGAGAGAGAGAGCGCTAAGCAGTATGTGATCGCATTTAGAGTATGCTATTAACATCACTTGTTCTGAGCTCCAGATTGTCAATAAACCCAGATACATGGGCCAATTTGTTGCATTAAAGGAC
Organism: Rhinogobio ventralis; assembly: GCA_039654625.1. NCBI lineage: Eukaryota > Metazoa > Chordata > Actinopteri > Cypriniformes > Gobionidae > Rhinogobio > Rhinogobio ventralis. The sequence continues at coordinate 22,086,821 of CM077198.1, read as the reverse complement.
CATAAGTCAATGAGTCACTACTTTCTTTTTGACAATCAGTGTGCAATGCAACATGCATATTAAACTCATTTGTATGAACCCATATGGTCACACAAGAGCCGTAATTAGGGGTGATGTCTGTAGCCTAGGGCAGTTTCAGAAGGCTAAAATGCACTTTTTCACAGATCTGCAATTAAATTAGTAAACAATTACAAAGACAGGGGCTCACCATGCTATTACTCAAAATTCATTACCGACCCGCCAAATTCAATCTGAAACTTATTACCATTTGTTGTACAGTACATTATAATAGCCTGATTTGTTAATAAAACATAACAGTGTACTGTGAAAAATTTATAACCATCTGTTTACAGGGGGGCTTCTTGTTTATTGTTTCCAATTTTGTCTCATCACTTTTCAGCTGTTTGTTGAAAGAAAAACACAGTTTGAGGCCGATAACGAAAAATGAGATCTTCGTGAGCATCCTTACCTAGCCTTGGAGTATAAAAGCAGTGTTTGCTGCAGAGGTGGCCAGTGAGGTGTGCAAGAACGACATGGTTGAGCATATCTAATTCACTTATAACAACAGTGTGAATTATGGTTTTACACTGCAGCAGATGAGTGTTGAAAACATGAGGCTAACATCTGAGGTTGTGTGGTGAGACCTAATGAAACCTTAGCCAGCACTGACATTGTATTGCTGTGGTCATGTCACTCAACAAGAGCAACAAAACTCTAACCGCATTCAAACCGAATTACTAAGCAAACGAAATTTTACAGGGAGATGAGCCAACAGCTTACGGTCAAAGTTTGCATTGCAGTAGTCAACACTGAATTTTTAGGACAGCCTAAAAGAGCTTTAGAAATTTCTAATGGGAAATTCTAACAGTTTTTGATTTATGAGTAAAATAAGGTCTGTGTTTATCATTAGGATGCAGAAATAGCAACATTTCTTTGAATAATACCTTTCATATGTCAAAAAAATAAAATAAAACAAATATTTTTAATTGCTACAAGTGCATTAAGGCATCAAAACATTGCATTGTGCAGTATGAAAAAAAGATATTCATTATGAGATAACTGAGTTTTAGATAATGTACTCTCTAAATGTAAAAAAAAGTTTTAGATAAATGTACTCTAATTGTATGCACAATTAAATATCCAATACTGGGCATTATACTGATACCAATTAGGGCTGTCGAGCGATTAAAATTACATGATGTTGCGATTAATTAATTGAACTAATCGCAAATTAATCGCACATCAAATTTGGCTGAAAAATTACCCCCAAAAGATAATTTAAAGTCATTATTGTGTAAAAAAAACAAAAAAACTAAAACAAAATAGACATTACAAAAAGTAGCTTCGGAAATAAATATTTTTGGGTGAACTATACCTTTAATGTTTGTTTTTATTAATATGGAAATATGAAATAATTTTTAATGAAATTATACTCTAAATAAGAAAATAAAACTGCCAGTAGGTGGCGGTAAATATCTAATGGAGTAATTCATTCATTCAATTCGTTCAAACGGCTGATTCATTCAGGAGTGAAGTAAATGGTTCTCTTTATGAAAATGGTAAATGTAATTTAGAAATGATTCAGAAATGAAACGCTATGTATTGCTCGGAGACGGAGACGAACAGTTCTGCTTTGTCTTTATATTTGTGTTGGTAAAACTGAGCAAAACAGACAACATTGTGTCTAAAACAAACCCAATATTAACTTCTTTATTTTATTAAACTGTTGTATAAGACCAGTATCGCATTTGCACTCGTCTCATGCTATTCTGGACAGAAAAACAGAACGTGTGTGATATTGCACTCGTTACTCGTGTGATATTGCTAAGCTATACTGTATTATCATGAGGTAAATGTGAGGCCGTTTTCACACTGGCAGTTTAATTTGAAACGGGGCACGGTTCACATGAAAAATTGGTAATGTGAAAGCTGTCATGCGGACCCGGGTGAGCTGAGCTCAGGGGTACTGAATTCGAGACTGCCTGAAGGAGGTGGTCTGAGTTCGGTTGCGCAACTTGAGTTTCACGTGAATGTGAAACAGATGTGAAAGCAACACGGACTCGGGTGGGCAAGAAAAGTTACCTGCACATGCGTTTTATCAAATGACGATGTATTTAGTTCAATAAAACACATATAAGGGATGATAGCGTTGATTTTTTACCTTGGATACGAGTGAGAGTTAGCCTGCAGTGTATTCGCACATAGCACCAGCGGGAACAATCGCGCTCTCACACGGACCACAACAAACGAGCCCAGTGTAACGCCCTAAAGCTAAAACGGGCATTTTTGCCCCATATCTTGAATTTAAGGGACATTCTAACTGCATTCTATAGGCTTTATCATACAGTGAGTTGTTGCCCTGCATCATATTCTTCATCAATCAACTGTATGAAATGTTAGATGACCTAAGTAGCAAGTGTAAATATTCACAGGTTTACAATGTAGTATCGATATAATGTTCATAGATTTTTTAAAGCACATTTTAAAATTTATGTTTATGTTTTAGTTTATATATAATGTACAACAAATCAAGTCTCTTCAAGTAATGTTAAGCAAATGAAACTCATAATTCAAAAAATTATATTCTAAAAACCCACTTTAATTCTCGAGAGAACCCATGGTTCGAAAACGCTGATTCTCTTCCAGGTTTTAGAACTACAAATTGAACAGCTCTATAAACTTGAGTGCAAATCATTTAAATTCAAATTGAGAAATCACATAAAGCTCCGCTCACACCACTAACAAGCGTGAAAATGAGAGGAAATCGCTCTTTCAAAGATAACCATGTCAGTCAGACATGATTGAATTTAAGACACTCTCAGAGGCTTTATATCCCTCTTATGGCATCTTCTCTCAGCAGATAGAGGCATCATGCATCAGTTCAACACGTTTGAGATTAACGCGAGATTACTCATTAGGCAGGATAAACAAATCTTTACCTGTCTTTCTGTCTGTCTGTCCGTGAGTCTATATCTTAGATTACCTGCCAGCTTTTCATTGAAACCCCTGAGTAAACATCGCATCATTTCCTGTCAAATCAGCTCATCAGTGACCTACCCACACTCTGTGGCGCAGATCCAACGATTTGATTTAGACTTATTCATGAAATATTGATTGAGGTAATCCTGGAGTTAAGCAGCAGCAAAGCCAGCAGAGTTACTTGACACGAGCACATATATTTTCTGGGTTAAATGAAATATGCATGGCCTGTTAAAGAATACATATATTTATAATAACAGTCGTTAAATAATCATGCTACTAAATATAATCAAATAATCTGGCAACGCTTTAACCTTCCAGAGCATAACACTTAACGAAATACATATACTGTTGTAAACACGGTTTCTCCTTGTCTCTATGAAATATTAATGTTTACAGTAGCAATGACAAAATATTTTCAGGCCAATCAAATCAAATAAAAAAACGCCAACAGTTGTGACAATACGAGTTGTAGAGCAATCGTAATTATATTTGACATTCAGTTTGCAATCACAGACACATTATACTGCTATCGTGAACATTGCATAATAAATTGCAAATGCATGTGAAAAATCATTAATGATCATCAGCAGGAGTGTATTGTATAATACCACTTGACGCTCTGAAAGTCGGTTAACTGCCTTACAATAACGGCAGGTTATTCATCTGACCCCTTGCCTTTATTTTCTGAACCTTCTAATGTCAACCAAAAGCCTGACTGTTGAGTCTGACATTGTTATTGCACTTGAAGAAGCTCTAGAGTGTTGTGTCATTGAGAACACTCTATGAGAGCAATGCCTTTCAAATTGTATTAGGGCTAAGCCATGGACGGTCTCATTCGGCTGCCCGTGGCCTATTCAGCACTGCTCTATTCCACTCAAGGCCCTCTGCTCCTAGCAACAAATTGCTCTCAACATTTCAACCCACCACTGAGCACCAGAACAGTTAGTCACTGACTAAATATTGCAACTGAGGCCCTTCTGCTGTTCATGACAATGTCCATGACTCTGAGTGAAGCTGAAATCGAAAGGGAGGCTGAAAGCAAGGCTGAGAAGAGATTGACTTCCACAGTTTAAGTACAGTATTTATGTAATGTCAGGAAAATTAATTATAAATAAAACACTTTTTTCACCCCCAAAAAATAGACAAGCTACTTATTATAATGTGGCACATTCTTCCTTCCAGAATAATTCCAACTAATCCGTTCAACTCATTCTTAACCTGTCTTCTGTTAACTGTGAAATCTAACATGGATACGGCGCATTCATGCTTAAAGGCCATGATATACTTGCGGAAACCAGATAAAAGGTCAAAAGGTAAATTAGACTGAAAAAGAGCAAGAAAACATTTTAATCAAAAACAGGACAAAAGAACCTCAATAAACTTGTGAAATAACCAAAACATTTCAAATTAATTATATATTTTTCTAAATGTCCAGTCTGTTCTTCATTCTGCTCTAATGAAGACATTATTTTCTACTCTTCTGTTTATCCCGTGGCTGTTATTTTGATGACAAGGCAAAAGTTTGCTTATCACTCCCCTCCATCCGTCCTTCTCTTTGGGTGAATATGCAGGAGAAAAGTCGTAATTATCTGTGAGGGTAGTGAGTGATGGAGAGGTAAAAAGGGAATGAAAAAATGCTTGGCTGATTTCATCACAATTGTGAAGTGGACAGACACGGGCGGCCTGTCTTTTCACAGAGCCTTTTTGCAGACGTGTGACAGATACTGGGTTCTGGAGCGTTAAACGGGGACTGAACCCAGTGGCATGCTCGAAGAACAATATCCCTGGTGTCAGCGTTCAGTGATGTGTCTGCCACACACTTTAGAAGGAAGGCGCAAGGGGCAAGAACCTGCTCCGTTTAAAAGAGCCGCTGTTCCCTCTAATGGCATTTGGATCCCAGCAGGAGTCTCAATACAGCCACATTGACTGCACATCAAACCACATCAATGCCAGCTCGCTTCTCTCTGGGATTGTAGGCTGTGAATATAGGGTCATGATGACAAAGAAATAGCGGAAGGTAGCAAAAGTGTGTGTGTTTGTGAGTAAGGAGGGAGTGGTAGCAGGTTTTAACATTCAAAATAGCTGGGATTTTAACTGATGACAGATTGACTGCATTGAGCAAATACAAGTTTTAGAATGTCTTCATTAAATTGACTCTTTTCACATTTCCGGGTTTCTCAGAAGCGACTACATTAAATATATTTTTTGTGTTCCCGTTTGCACAAGAAAAACTCCACAACAGTGTTTTCACAACTTTTTAAAAAAGATGAAAAAAACAGAAGAGAGAAAGATGTCAATTTTACCATCGCTTCGACAGCCACTGTTTTAGAAACACCCTCACAGCAGCGTTAACTAGTTTTTTGTAATTTGATGCAAAGGTAATATAATGCAAAGTATAGTGTTATAAATGTACATAATTTTTTTCAAAAATGAAAATATAAAAAACTTTGTAGATGCTGATGCAGATTTATGTTGCTGATGACCCTTAAAACACATTATTACAGTCTGTGAAAAGAGTACATAGTGGGTTTCCAGAGGGTAGAAAGTGTACAAAAAAAATGGCTCTTAAAATTGTGAAATGGACTGGTTTGTCACAGCTCAGGATAGTAGCTAATGCAAACAGATAGCTTTCTCCAGATATTAGAATCCTCCTTTTCTATGTCTCCCGGTCTTGCTTCAACTCTTTCTCAAGTTAAATGTGCAATCATTTTAATGATATTTTTAATCATTCTTGTGTTAGCGCGATTTCAAATCAGTTTAATTTCCTGTACGTTAAAAAGTTTGCTTGAGCTATAAGGGAGCTGACCCGATCTGAGCCATGCGGGACAGTTTAACTTAATAAACCAGAGGCCATAAATATTTTAGACTTAAGTTCAAACATCTGGTATTATTGATCTGGTGGTGAAGTATGTCAGAGAGCGGGGAGACAGGGACAAGACAATCAGTCATGAGTCACCTCGCATGCTAATGGATTAGCGATTCCCCCGTTCAGAAGTCAATGCCGGCGTGTGTGCTCACTGTGGCTTTTCACGCTGCCAAAGGACTGAAGTGGGCTGTCACTCAGAAACATGTAGGTCACCTGCTCCTCAATCTCCTGACCCAAATAACTTGAATCAAAAACATCAGATACACAGCATGCTAGAGGAAAAATAAACCTATAAATACTGTAATATGGAGCACTGACGTGTAATCTATCTATATCACTCTTGCATGTAATGCTTGTCATAGAACTACAGAATTGTAATACTCGCACTGAAAATAAAAAAGACAAAAAATCCATATTAGTCAGATCAGTCTACCACAGTATGTTATTTCAGCGTGAGACACGCCACCAAAAACCTCCCATAAAAGGTGAGAAGGCTTGACAAAACAATTAATAACAAGAGAGGATGCGGTGAAAATCACAGACAGCCCAAAGATATTGAATTTAGCGCAGCAGAATACTAATTTTCCCCATGTACCTGTGCAATACCATTTCTCACTTAAATCAATATGGAATTCAAATCAGATATCTGAATTATGTATGCCTTGCTGCAGAGCTCCGCAGATACGGCTAGCTTTGAGGTTAACAGATGGTGGCATAAAATGAAATGGGCATCCCGCTTAAAATATACCCAGTCACGAAGGACATCGGGTTCCTTTACTGCTTTGGAAAAAGCTCTTCTGTAGTGGCAGATGTGACCACTGCTTCTATTAGACCCTCTATAACACAGTCTCAGGAACACCGGCTCGCACAAATACAAAAGGCTTGACAGGGCATGCAGGGCTATGACAGCTAAATGTGTTATCAATAATCTTCACAAAGAAAATACAGTGTATACCGCTTAGCCACAGTGGCAGGGTACCAAATAAGAACACGTTCAATCAAACCTTGGGTCTCATGGTAGTGGAAAACAACGTAATTAGTAAGTAGCATGTATTTGCTCATTAATGAACACTTCAGAAAATAGTTACATTTTTCATTAAGCCAAAATGAATGAATCAAAAACACTGAAATCTCTTGTAGCTGTGCAAGTATAAATTGATAATTTGTCCAACTTTAGTCCTTTATTTCTCCTTGGTGCTGACTGGATCAGGGGAGCTGATCCACAGCCTGAGGGCCAGAGAGAGAGAGAGAGAGAGAGCAGAAACTAGCCGCACAGCATGGGAAAAATGACCCTAGCAGAGCGCCACAAACTTGGCCCCACTCTGTCGCCATGCCGATGCAGACAATTTATTTCACGGACCAACAGGTGAAGTTTTGATAACTTTCTCCAGATAAAAACATACAGTAACTCTAAATATGTTCGAAGTTTTACTTTAAAATACTCGGAAAGAATATAGCTAGTCTGCTTCCAGTCTCCTGACCTTGACAGTGAGAAAACTATTTCTATTAAAACTATTACATCCCAGGCACAAAAAGTAAAACAGGATCAACAGGCATCACCCAGACAGCTATTTCCCGATCCTTATACACTATTAATCAAAAGCAGTCTTTTGAGAGAGAATTGTCCAATCATTTAAAATGTATTTTATAAAATAATAAACTTTCACTTCACAATATCAATTTTAGCATTGCATGAGTGTACTGTCTTTCCTTCATACCTGTCAGCAAGATTTAGCTGGAGAAAAAAATATTGAGAAATGTCAAAATACATTTATAAAATCAATTATGTATGATTGACACGGGTGTCTAGCCAGGTGCTCGAAATAAATAAAAGTTTAAATGGCAGACTTGCATTATAAACAATATCTGACAACTTGCATTAACATCTCTATGTCTCCTGACATTATTCATTGTGACAATCTGTTATATTATATTAATACAATTCCTTTAAGTAGAATTTATGAAACATTGAAGTATTGAGTGCTCTGGGATTGTACATGTTTGTGGGAATGGCGTACATTCCCACAAACATGTACAATCCCAGAGCACTCAATACGGAAAAGTTATTGTATTTTGCTTTGTTTTCAAATACTAATACTTAGATATTTTATTGGCCTCAGTTCCAAAACCTACTAAGATTTGCTACCTACTGCTTACATCCTAACCATCATGGAACCTCAAAAGTGACAGAGTTGGAACAGCCGCTTTTTGACACATGAGAGACTTGACTCACTATCTATAACTATTTTTAAATCTGAAATTTAATAAAATTAAATTTGTCAGAGCTGTGGTGCAGTGGTCTCTCACCCAACTTTCCTGTCTATATGGACCAATAAAAATAAAGAAAAAAAAAGCCACAAAATATGACACAAAATAAATACATTTGCTTGCAGTGCGCTCCAAAAGTTTTAAGTGCCCTAGGCAAAATGAGGATTTGGACAACAAAATCCTTATTTATTGGTGTAACTGCATTAAAGTAACTTACGATTAAGACCATTAATAATGTTCCCTTAGAAATGCTCCCTTGGCAAATAACTGAAATAAATACTAAAACTGAAAAAAATATGAATTAAAGTTAAATAGATTTTTTTTTTTTTTTTTAAAAAGACAAAAGCATATACAGTAAGAGTAAAACTGAAACCAAAATTAAAATTAAAACTGAAAAAAAAAAACTACAAAAGTATATAAATAATACTAAAACAGGCACAAAAGACCAATTAGAACAGTTTAGACAAGCTTTCAAATCATGATTTTCTTAACCATTATTTAATAAAATATGTTTGTGTTGTCCCTTATCAATGCAAAGTCATCACAAAACATTAAATATTCATGCTGATATTGTCCAAAACCTCACTTTGCCTAGGGTATTTCCAAACTTTAGTCATTGTATATGTTGCCGCAGTGTATTATGGGAGAGCATAATAAGGACAGATGTGTGACAGATGAGCAATAGATTTCCATCACACAAAGTAGAAATACAAGTGGATGTGCACTTCTAAGTAGACTGGTGCTTAAAAGAACACATCCCGACACCTGGAGTGTGATTGTTTCATAGTCTAGCCTTCAGGATCTGAGGCTGAACGGATACCTGTTAAGGAGTATCAAATCTTCAAAGGCACTAATAAGCCCATTACCTCCCGCACATGTGTCCACGGGCGCTCAGCGAAGGATGGCCGCATAGGCAGAATGATGGATTCTCAGGCTCTATGGGGTGGCTGGTAGTGTCAGCACATCTTCACTCCAATACACATCTCTGCTTCCTCAGGCTCATGTCCCACACTGCTAACTACAACACACGGCTAGCTTACATTCAAACCCTACACAGCAAAATAAATAAATAAATAAATAAAGTGCTACTTCTAAAAAAAAAAAAAAAAAACCTCTGGGGAAAACGCATCCAACTCCACCATGAAGATTTGGACATAATGAAAAGTTGGAGCCAAGTTCAGGTTTGTCTGATTTTCTCCACCGCATATCTTTGAGCCTGCAGATTCAATATGGAAGTCACAGCTAGGATTTAAAGTGGAGTGTAAAAGCAGAGTGTAATACCGAGGGCTTAGCACCAGAAAGTGAAAAGTGAAGCCCTTCAGACGTTCAGAAGTGTGCAATGGGGCCATGTTGCAGACGAAACGCAAATTCCTATTGGTGGTGCATTGATGAAGAATCAGCGCAGTCGGTACGCCACTGAAGATCTCTCACTGCTCGTCTATGTGCGAAAGCGTAAGAGCCATCTGAGCTGTTGAAATGGATGACAAAGCTGGAGGGTTTTATGCATGAGTGGGTGTTAAAGTTCTGGATTACTTCTTGCATTGTAATATTGTTTCTGCATTACATTGCACGCCTGTGGCACTGTTTGTACAGCTGCATCAGAAGGAAATAAAAACAGAGAGAACGAAAGCATGAGAGAGGCAAGAGAAAATGGCTGCCATTAGTTACAGTGCATATTAACTCTCCATAAATGAGGAAATAAGACCCAATGATTATCTGTTAGTCTGCATTTTGGCAAGTTTGAGAATTCAGAGTTAATGAAACAAGACTCCAAGTGTGAGAGAATGATGGATATATAGTGAGAAAAGGCCAGAATTTGAAGAAGTGATTTTAGTCTACCAAAATGAGCAGTGGAGGACTGAGAGAGAAAAAAAGAAAGGGGGTGGGGTGGGAGCGTGAAATGTTGAAGGAAGACGCTGTATCCGCCCCAAGTGCAGCCATCTGTGTATGGATGTGTGAGGCTGTGAGCTCCACACCTGTGAGGGACTACGGGAAACGGGAGTCTTCTCCAGCCCAGAAGGCACCTGGGCAGCCAAACAGGTGCTCAGCCCAGACATGTAAACTATTGTAAACTATTACATTATTATTACAGGTCAAACAATCGAAGGAGATTAAGAGACAATGACTACGTTTACATGTGCACCAATAATGTGATTATTTCTAATAATCAGAGTAAGGTCTTAATCGCAGTAAGATGTTTACATGACACGCGCAGAAATCCTCACTCAATTTTACATGCAATTTTTATTATTCTGATTATTCGCTAATACGTATGGTTATACCACACTCAGATAGGCATACAGTATGCATGGTACCGGCCATTGTTTTAATCTACTCGCATCAAATTCAAAATACATTTTTACGGATGTACTGGATATTATTCGGTGCCGTGATGAACATCGCAATGCCGGGTTTGCCTGATGCCGCCACGTTCGTCTCGCCGTCTGAATGAAGATACAGAGCAGAGACTGCTCAGCGAGCTGTGTTGCCAGAGTTTAGTCATTTAGAGAAGAGAAAACTTCAGAATAGTGTCACGGAGCTCATGTAGTTGTGTGAACAACACACGGCATCGGTTTACGAGCACATGCGCACTTTGGTCAGAGCAGTAATAATGCGATAAGGTGTTTACATGCCTGTTTATTGCGATTAAAATCGGCGTATGCTACCTAGTTTAATGCGACTATGGTTACTACAATTATGAGTTTAATCGTATTAGTTTGATCGAAGTATTGCGTTTACATGAGGTAAAGTTTAAAATTGCAATATTGCCAAAATCCAGGGTGCATGTAAACACACTGCATGACAGTAGGTCAACTCTTCGTACTCCCTTATTTTCTGATAAACAGTCTAAGATGAAGCATTATTTGAAAATAATATTTCAGGTTCAGTACAAGTTAGGCTCAGTTGACAGGATTTGATACATCTGTAATAATACTGATTAAACCATTTCGGCTTTTCCTTTTTAGATAATATAAAAGCAGAAATTTGAAGCTTAAAATAATAATTTATAAAAGGCACTTACATTTACTTAAGTATGCCACTATGTGGTCATGGTGACCAGTTTTTTTTTCTTTTTTTCCCTTCACACTAGTTAATGTTAGTCACACTAAAATGCATATTGTCTCGTGGCAAAGAAACAGAGTATTGCAATGTTAATGAATTGGTCCCATTCACTTCCATTGAAACCCAGATATTTATTTATTTATTTATTTATTTTTTAAGAAAATGAGACAAGTGGGACTTATGTTTTGTCATAATCAATTGTATGCCACAAATGTTGTCAATTGATCTTAACTTTTATTGAACCAAGAATGTTTAATATTCAATTATAGAAATAGAATTTTGAGAGATTATAACAGGCATTCAACACACTTGCAAAGCAACAGACTGGAATTATTAGTATGCCATTACAAATAACACTTATTTAAATAAACGTGTGATAAGTCTAACCTTTTACATCCATGAGTAAACAGTCACCAGCTCAGTTTCTGTGCTCCTGAGTGCACTGTTTGATTATTATAGAACAGAACATGCTGCAGGAATCATGACTTAAAAGGAATCCACACTCTAACATATTTCTTGCAGATAACAAATGGACTCATGAGTAATTGCACTATGGCAAAGTGAAGGAACTTGGGGTCATTTTCATCACATATTCATTTCTCATTCAGCATGTACTTTGGCTTTATGTCCAAACATTTCAAACTTCTACATAGTCCAGTTCAGGAAAAAAATGACCAGTGGTTTCAGAAGAAATGAGTTGGGTCCCACAGGAATTAAACTTCAAGCAGACACTTTAACTTTCTCTCATCTATGTGATATGAAGCAAGTCTAGCCATTCTTTGATTTCTTGTTTCAAACAAAATACTTTTTAAGTATGTAACACGCTACCTAAAGTCTTCTTTAGATTTTTCTTGCAAACAGAATAATACAACTCCACACAAAACTGTCCACTTATACAAACAGCGTTGCATTATGTTCCTGTCCTGTCTACATAAACCCAGAAAACTATAAAGGTTACATTAGCATACTGTATTCAGTGCACGGGTGGATATTGTGTTTTGTGATCCGTAATAATTAGCTCAACTCATATTAATTGTAACGCAAGCAAGCCGGTGAGAAGCTTGAGTATTCCCTCAGTTGCTAAAAGAAAAAATAGACAGACTGAAGAAAAAGGAGGACGATATCAGCACGGTGAGCATCTCCATGCAGCAAGTCACCCCAAGGTGCTTCTCTCTGAGCAAGACCTGACCTTCAGTGGGTGGGTGAGACACTGCTCGGCGCCTCTTTCTGACTGGGAACTCACAAGTTCAGCCATTTGCAAACGCCCGGAGGGTGGTCCTGGCCTCAGCGCCCCTCAGCACAAACTGCCCTTTTACCAAGAGGATGTGCTGACGCCACTAGTCTTCAGCCAGCGAGTCTGATCTTTACAAACAACCTGTCCTCATGGGGGGACGAAGTGTGGGCTTCTCGAAGAACAGCGTTCTGTATCCGTTTCCCATGATTAATGACTAACGGCGGAGTAAATAATTGGATGCACGGTGCTGCACTGTGATGATCTGATAAAGACAACAGAACGAGCTGCCATCCCTTCATTTAATTAGGGCAATAACAAGAGATTACCTTGAGGCACTGTGTTCTACAACTCACATTCTAGATTATGTGTTCTGTGACAGGAAAACAATAGCAAAGTCATTCCGGTGTTTGTGTTCCTTAGACTCACTGCACTGTACCACCATCTGGGGAGAAGGGCAGGGGCGTCTATTAATTGCTTTCCAGTGCAAAACCCATCTGTTGAGAAGAGCCGCAGTGGGTAATGCCATCGGATCAAATGGCGGTTCCGCTCAGGTCCTTTCTCCCACTGTGCAACGATGGACCTAAAGAGATCGTCTGTCTGCCAATTGTGTGATGACCACTTTATATGCTGCACTCATTGATTCACATTAAGAGCCATCTCTCAGACAGTGCTCTGGTAAATAATTGAGAGAGTCTGCTGTCACATAGTGTTCCTCTGTGCAACTGGGACCAAATTAAATTTGAAAATCCCATCCACGAGAGGGGAGGTGAGACTTTGTGGGAGAGTAGGCTGGGGGAACTAAGACGGGCCTTATTATGAGTGAATGTGAGAGGCTAATATAAAAATGTAAAAAATAAAATATAATAATTAAAACAAAGGCTTAGCAGAAATATACAAGGGGAGACTGAGAGAAAGAAAAAAATATTTAAGTGCTACATTAGGCATAATCAGAACAAATTTTTTAAAAAAGCAGGGGGCAACGTCAGTATACGCACTTTGGTGGAGGGACTTGTAGTGGTGGTTGGTGTGCTTATTAACGTTTCAGAGAATGGTTGGCTGTCTGAAGTGTTAAAAAAGGATTTCCTATCTATTAGAGCTTAATAGACAGAGAGGAGGAGATGACAGGGCCAGGCTAAAAGTGACTGGTAGATACACTCATTTAGCCGGCTATGCTATCGTCTACGCTCATTTAACCAGAATTGGGGATCCATACAGACGAAGGTTAAAAGACTCATTGACAGATTTCCAATTAGCATCCTGAAAGAAATCCTCCAAGATTGCCACATGCAGACAGAAAAATTAGGTTTAACTTTTCATTTTGCAGTGAGAGGGTGGTCGGAGGTGGCTAAAGTGAGTGTTGATGTGTCAGGTTACTCATCAGAATCTGGTTGAGGAAGGAGAGACTGGAATTTTAGTGCTGTGGACAGAGTGTGGGAGGAATGACTGACTGACCTGACTGGGTTGCTGGTCAAGGACACGCGCAGGGACTCCAGGCAGTTGAGCAGTTTGTCTTCGGAGATGCCTGAGCGCAGCTCATGCACGTACTCTTGTGACGACAGCGTACACTCATGCTTGCTGTTCCTCAGTCCACCCTGTGGGAATGAGACACATTAAGGGATCAGCCACTGCACCGCTGCGCTTTACACCCTGTTAGGCCTGTCACACATTAATTACAACATCTGTATTAGACTCGATCATCGCTGGAGTTCATGAGCTAACTAAGAAAGAACGATCTCTCTGCTTCAACTTGCAATCTTTGACTTCAAACGGCTTATAAAAGATAAATTGTCATTTTTATGCTGACAGTAAATGAGCAAAAGCATACGTTTCAAGTGAGACCATCCTCATCGTCTGACGACAGGCAGAAAATAGTAGGAGGGGGAAGTAGTTACCAACACCTGATTTGTGGATGAGGCAGCACCCCTGTGCTGCCAGCTGTATCCCAGTCTCCAGCAGGTGAGAATGATTACTAACACTCCATAACTGCAGACTCACTTCCTCCCTAAATCAGCAGACTGCCCACCCACAGCACTGACTGACACAGAGCTACCAGCTAGACTAGTCAGCAGGAGCTGCCTCATGCTAATTCTACAGTAGACACAGAGTAATGGGAAGAGCTCCCACAAACAATATAAAAACAACAGCATAAAGGTGCTTACTAAAGTATTATATTTTTGTGCTGATATGGAGAGAAACCTATTGTTGAGCTTCCAATGGCTACGTTCACACAGTAGCAGCAGAATGCAGCTGTCGGTCATGATGGGGAACTAAATATGGTTCACTTCAGATGCGTTCACAGTTCTTTTAGAGTGACAACCATGTTATATAAACGAACCTTATAAAACAACCCATAATAATTAACCGGAATTAACTGCATTTGTGAAATGTGCTCATAACATGGTAAAAATGTATCAGTTGATATAATTTGCACAGAGACTAAAATGAATTATGACACTGCAAGGCATTTTTGATTATATACTTATTAAAAACTGATTAAGAGATTTAAAACTGCAGAGACTGTGAATCAGAATCCAATAAGACATTATGCACAGTTAACTGAAAAGAGAAAAGCCCAATTTAAAAGTGATTACAAGTGATATTATTAGTGTACGTGAACACAACTGTTACTAAATGTCTAAAGCATTTCTTATGGTACCATGACCTTTTAATTGGTATTCACATTACAACAACCTGAATCAATATGTAAATGAATGTATGTTGCTGTATTCACAGGACAATTGTGTGTAAACAGACTCTCATTTACTGCTGTAATACATCCTCTACCCATGATCCCTCACTTATGACAGGTATACAGACAGTAAAACTTTGCACATATATATATGCTACTTTTTTTTGTTGCATCCTTTACTTTGTGATTAAACTTTTTAAACTGCTTTACACAGATGAGAGCCTTGAAACAAACACAGGTGTATAAAATAAAACTACATTATGAACAGGAAACAGATCAAATACTGAAAACAATCAATTTAGTGACAGATGCAAAGTCTTACCATCCCTTTTCATGACGTCCATGCATACAAAAATCCATTTCTGTGCAAGCAGCCAAGCTTGTGTTCTTTATTCTTATGTGTTAGACAGACGGAGTGAAGATTGTCAATCTGTTACCTGCACTGCACCCCTTGGGCAAAAGAATTGAAAGCGTGCCACACTACTGCTTTCCATTTTTTTATATAGCACATCATTCTTATTCTTGTCATTTTACTTAGGTTTATTTTATTTTTGTATAGTTTTATTTTTTTCACAGTTGTGTTCTCTCTTATCTAAGTCATCCATGTGTTTCTCTTTCTTTTGAAGCGGTTTTCCATCTGTATGTTCTGAAAACAACAACCTGCCAAACGAGGCAGAGGAAAAAGAAGAGGGCGACAGAGCGCAGGGTGGGCTGTCAAAGTCACCCGTGTAGACGGAGGGATGAATTAATGCAGACAGACAAGTATGTAGGGTAGTATGGAGCAAGTATTAGCGGTTTCTTCCCTGGTACGAATGTGCTTTAATGTCATCGTCCCAGGATGTGGCTTCCCCAGCACGCAAGCTGCACTAATAGGCAGTCTTGGAGGAATAAACAGGCCATCTTTGTGACGAGTCCCATTTCTGCTATGTCGAGGCGCAGTGAAGAAACTCCGACACGGGCAGCAGAGCTGGTTTATATAGCAACAGGAAAATAAATGAGCCATTACTATAGGCAAGTAGGGGGCTGCGATGGGGAGACAATGTACGTGTTGAGTCTGCAGAACGTGTAAACATGGCAGACAGCACAGCGATTTACTCTGGTGCTATCAGCAGGTGTTAGTATTAGGTTTTAAGCAGTTGGTTAAACGTGGGCGGTGGTTTAGAACAACATGACGGGTTATTGTTGCAATAAAAGTGGCCTTGATGTTGACTGGCAGCTGTGAATCTGCACTGACCTTGTGAATTCTGGTACCATCATTTGTGTGAATATGACGTTCAATAAGAAGCGGTACACTCTTTAAAATTGATACGCACTCAGTCCATTTTTACTCTCTCTTTCTCTCCATCGGAGGATAAGAATGACTTTTTTTCCCCCCAAACACATCTGAGACGCTCCGGTTGAAAAGATTCAGCTTTCTTTTCAGGCAGGTCCTCATACTTGAATGTGTCTTGATCTAATCCAACTAAAGATCACTTAGTTCATCTGCCTCTATAGTTCAGATGAGGGAATACGAGGGACCAGATATGACTGGTGTGCTTATATCTGCCTGATAGAAGTAATGGGGTGTGTGCGTGAGAGATGTTATACTTCCCTCATTACTGTCTCTAGTAACTGTAGTTGCCCCTGGCTCTTTCCAGACCTGCTGCAGACAGTTACCTCAAATGCACTAAACCACAGGCAGAGCTGCTCTCTGTCTCACTATGAGAGGAACCACTATGACTATCTTTATATATTCAGAATATCTTTGGGTTGGAAAAGTAAAATGTATCTGTAACATTTTTTACTCTGCATAGCATGTACTTCTCATACTTATTGTTAAGGGTTTGTGCAAATCCATATTACTCATTACGGATGCACCAATTTTATTTTATTTTTATTTATTAATTCTGGCAGGTTTGTTTTGTTTGTTTGTTTGTTTAACATTGTATCTATGGTAACAAATAAATTACCAAAAAAATTTTATTATATACTAAAATAACTGAAAACACGACAAATCAATCGTTCTAAATACCACAAGTGAATTCAAGCACCAAAACATTATAATAGATTTTGAGATTTGCCCAAGATTATACTTAAGTGTTTTTTTGTTTTTTTTTTAAGGATTATCTTTAAGTGCATGAGATGATGGCAAAGGTAAATGTACAGGTTTGCAGTGAAAAGTTCAATTCATATTATATCACTATATATTATTATAACTATAATATAAAATAATGAATATAATATAATAAGGAATATAATATAATATAATAATAATATAATATAAAAAGTATTTCTAAATGTAAAAATAGGGCAAATGAGTGTGCACAATTAAATATCCAAACAATCTGTAATATCGACCAAAGTTACCTAAAACAGTATCATTATATCATGCATTTATTTTCATGATAAAACACAAAAAAACTGACACATATTAGCAGTGGCCTAACAACCACCCAAAAAACCTTAGCTACCACATGGGCAACAGCCCTGTGCATCCACAACAACATCAACAGGTTTACATGGACAAACAACACTCTAATATTTAGTGTGAATATGCTGAAACACAAAATCTCAAGCAGATCAAGATCAAGATCAAGTTTGCTACAAACGATAAATGATGAAAAGCCAGGGCGAAAGTGCTCTCTGGACTTTTTTCCTTGCCAAAAACAGGCAGAACCCTCAATCTAACCCACTCTAGAAAGAGAGTTTCTGGTTTCACTATCCATTGACCTTTATACTGGAAACCAAAGACAGGCCATAATATGCTGCTTAATGACCCTGACCAGCTCAATCCATTGGGATGATATCAACATTACACCAGACCACACTAATCATGCAGACAGCCACATCTACTGGTTCACTGTAATTGGGTTTCTGCTGTTGGCTGGAAAGAACATGGGGGAATGGTTTGTGTGCGGGTTTAAAGAAACTCTTAAGAGAAAGCACATGGGAGGGGGGAGAAAGAAAGTACATAGAAAGAGGAGAGAGAGAGAGAGAGAGAGAGAGAGAGAGAGTGTGTGTGAGTGTGAGTGTGAGTGTGAGTGTGAGCTATGGACGAGAGACCAACCAGCAGATGGGTTGAGTGTTGGAGAGATAAAGAGAAGAAAAAGATATAGACTTGGAAAGAAAGGGAAAGAGAGGAGAGAGAATCAGGGATCAGTGAAAAGACCAATACAGTCCTTTGACCAAGCTGTAAGTGTTCATCTCCCAGTCTTATTGAATCCTTATTTGTCAATAACAGCATTTCCTGCCAGAAACAATAGCGCAGGGAACAATTACTCCAGTGAGTCTGTCAATTTTACTTATACAGGGACACAGGCTGGCTATATTGAATACAAGAACAGCATTTAAAATGGAGTGGAAATTTGCTGAAATGAATGAATAAAACATAATATATAGGCAAGAACAAGGTTTAATCTGGCCTGCAGAGGAACATAACTGGGGTTGCCTGATATCAAGAGACGTAATCCCCCCAATCAGAGCTTCAGACTTGCACAATAAGAAAATATTCTGCTAAGTGTTTTAGTTATTTTTCTCAATCTGGCAACCATGTGCACTCGTTCTGTGTCATGTGTGTGTGCGTGTGTTTTTTGTTTTCTTTCTTGACTGTAATGCGGCCTTGGCTCGATCTGACGTGAGAGAGTCGGGGAGGAGACGGGCCCGCTGCGTTTCTCTGCACCTCCGCATCCTACACCCACTGATAATGAGACAGCAGCAAACTGTAGAGGCATGCGGACCAGCCATTGGGTGCTACATGCTGTCACAAAGAACTGTTGACTATGAGGGGGATAAAATAACTTCCTCAAGAGGGCAATAACTGGCTTTAAAAGTTTAATCTTTTATTAAGCTAGGATGTTTTTTGAAATGTATATAATAAACAAAAAGGTATGCTTGTTTAAAACGTTTAATTCTAAAAAAAATTAAAAATAAAATTGTAACTGAGTTACAAAAGGAAATCTGCCCTAAAACCTCTAAAAAGTATACATCTGTGATTGGTCCAATCAGGTCCATCCCTTTAGAGTTGAGAAAATAGGTATGTGGTCTGGAAGACACTGGCTTGAACTGAGAATATTTAAGACACTGGATGAACAAATTTAAATGAAATTAATTAATGAAATGAATAATGAAATAAATACTTAAATTAAATTAAATGATAAATTAAATTAAATTAACAAAGCTGCATTTATTTGATCAAAAATGCAGTAAATAACACAATATTGTGAAATATTTTATATTTTTATATTTTATTACATAGCATCATTACTCCAGTCTTCAATGCCACATGATCCTTTAGAAATCATTCAAATATACCAATTCAGTGCTCAAGAAACATTTCTTAATGTCATCAGTGTTGAAAGCTATTGTGCGCTTGACATTTTTGTGGAAACCGTTATTTTTTTAGGATTCTTTGATTAACAGAAAGTTTAACTGCATTTATTTGAAATAGTAAAGATTTGAACACTTTTTATCAATTGAATGCATCCTGATGAATATAAGTATTTTTTTTTATATATAAATACATTTTCATTAACATTTGAATATTATAACACAATAAATATAATAAATATAATAAAAAAATAAAAAAATTAAATTAAAAAATTAAAAAATTACAAAATTACAAAATTAAAAATAATATAATATAATATAATATAATATAATATAATATAATATAATATAATATAATATAATATAATATAATATAATAATCATCCAGGCATTTGCTCAGAACAGTATTTCACGCAAACTGTTAATCAACCGCTCTGTCCAATTTCTATGGAAACAGCCCTTCTCTGCAATGACTTCCTGAATGATGTCATTATCCAGCCCTGTGCTCACAGGATGCTCCACAGTAATCTAGGTCCAGATCTGAATCTAGACCGGCAGATGCACATCTGTTTGCAGTCAGATACGTGTGGAAAGAGTATGATTACAAGCTGATGGAGGAGAGCGATAGCGGTGCATCGCACATTGTGGATGTAATTTATCTCTATGTGAGGTCACCACACTGGAATAATTCTGTTAAATTACAGCTCGTAAGTGAGTGTCACTTTAATAAGGAGTAAACAGATAACCTGCTGCCGATATCCCCATGACTCTATCTCTTCCACACTTCACATGACCTTGTCGAATATCTCAGTGACAGCAGTGAGGGACCATCAAAGTAAGAAAAGAAGTTATCACCAGCATGACCATCAGGCGCACACACATAACAGGATGTGACTTAACTCAAACAGCAAAAAACTACTACAGCAAAACTCTATGGAGAGAGCAGATATGCACGCTATGAAACAGCGGGACCTTGAAATAATCTTTTGTGCATTCAATGTCTTGTGTGAATTACATTATATTAATATTCGGATCCCTCCATAAACACCCAAAATGATTGGTGATAATGGGGTTTTTAATTACCTCTTCTTTGTACATGATTAATGAAAATTACTGGAGTGCCCCACTGATCTTTTTGAAAAACAATACAGATATAATCGTTGCAATTAGCGCACATGAAGCCATATCAAAGCCAAGTGGTTGCAAATGTTTTATTCCATAATTTACTACTCATTAGTGCTTGATTGACAGCCTTATAGAGGGGAAACCAGCACCTTCTCTATAGGAAAACAACCAAACCCACAAAACAGAAGCCCACAAGGAAAACAATAAAAAAGCATCCCACTCTCTGAAGTTTCCAGAGGCTCTCTGGTCTGAAAGGTCAGCTGAAAGCAGCATCAGTTGAGATGCATGGACAATAGCACCCATAGAAAGACCCTGAGGACATCCTCTGCTTCTCAGTGATAAGTCTTTTGATGTGTCTAGGGAGCTGCACTCACTGGGTTATTTCCCATAAAGACATGCAGCATTGCACTTTCTCTCTTCTTAAAAACACAGGAGTGGCGTCCACAGGGAACACGGTCTACGTTGTCAAAGTAGAAAAGCTACTGTCCTAACGGAATAGCTAACCACTCATTTATCACCTCAGGAAATGTAGGCAGATGTTGAGATATTTATGGGAATGTTCTGTGTTCAAAACAAATTAAGCACTATCGTAGCATCTGCAACATGCTTGCTTTGTGCAGCAAATGTTTTTGACTTACCCCCAAGACAAATGTGTGACATTTTTATAAAACAAATATGTATTTTCAACTACAATAAGTATAATATATAAGTTATATAAAGAACTACTCAGTACATACACAAAACTTGATTCATTTCAAGACAGGCATCACGTAACTAACTAACTAACTCTGGCTATGCATTAAAAGAAAGTTTATGAGTCATTTGTTTGTAAATCGGACTATACTTGCGATGCAAGTGTTTGTTTCACCAAAAAGAAAAGGTTCATAAGAGTCATGAATCGAAGTACACTGAATTCACTAAAAAGAACCATTCATAAGAGTTATTGGTTCATGAATCGGACTATGCTGATCTCACTGTATACTTCTGATTCACTAAAAAAGGACCAGTTTATAGGAGTCATTATTAGATCGGACTACAGTGGTTGGGCTGCATATTTCTGATTCACTAAAAAGAATTGGTTCATTTAAGTCTGTTGATCATGAATCGGACTACGTTGGTAGTTTTTTTCAATGTTTTTGATTTAAAACAAAAAAAAAGTTCCTAACAGCCATTTATTGCAATATGCTTACATTGAAAGTCTATGAGGCAAGGTATTGCTCTGAAATAAAAGTTAAAATACACACTATTTTAAAAAACAATAACAGACCTAAACATTATAAATAAATGTAAAGACATGAGCTACAAAATTCTGCTTTTAAACCCTCTGGAATACCACAGACTTCCATTGTTAGTGCATTACAGTAAATGTGGTTTCTTTATACAAACTACAAAAAACAGGATTTCTATTAAACCTGTAACATTCCTTTAAATGCATCTGCTTCTGAGCTCCAGTCATGCAACGTATCACCCGGTCAAAACCACTTAGCTGACTCAACACTACCAGTGTGTTGTGTCACTATAAAATGGAACCTATCCAACAGCAAATCACTTCACATCCTCCACCTGCACATTAAAGTGCTGATGTTCACTTCGTTGAAAGCAGCAGTCCCGTAGAGCATGGGCAGGTGAGTGAGACCTAGATAAAAACAATGCAAAAGCATATTACTTACAAAACTATCTGAATAGCAGATAGTTCTCTGTTCATGGTGGAAAACACAGGTCTCAGGCATGAAGCCAAGTCATCTGAGGATGGCAAACAAAGTGATGGCTATGTGTTGATTAAAGAAGGATCCCTGAAAGGCTTCGTACAACAGCAGGTGGCAGAGCATGATGGGATTACAGCATTGAAAGCTATTCTCCTGTCATTCCAACGTAAAAACTGAGTGTAAACCCTATACATTCAGTTTATTAGCCCCATATTCGCAAAGGCCTAAGGGACCGAGAGCGGAAGAACGCAGAACACTGGTAGGTCAAACATGGATGGTCATCGCCAGACTGCACAAGGGTCAGCAAAGGTCTGGTCGGAAAAAAAGCAAAGAGTTATTATTGACTGGTACACCATGAACTTGCAATTTAGTCAAATTGTACTCTTTAAAATTCTATAGAATGACCTTGTACTTTTTCAAATGGCAGAAGGTAATTTGTGCAGGAAAATAATTGGCAAGAGATTATAATGTTTCAGAGATCAGAGTATGCATTAACCTCTGTACTAGTCCTCAATAAACTGATTTAACATGCTCACGATTTATTTGTGTAAGAAGTCCAACCCGCCCCCCCCCCCCCTTTTCCTGACCTACCGGGCAAATAACCGGGCTTTTCAAAACAACAGAGCAGAGGCCAAAAGGACATATATTAATAGATAAAACCTGAAATGTCCAAATACAATGTCCACTGCTGAAGACTCTACTGCTGTCAAGAGCAAAACCTTCAAATGCACATCAACACCAAATACTTTTTTTATTTTACATACAAGAGGAAAAAGCCCTTGACAGCTTGTGGTTGCTCACTTTAGCAGGACTTAAACAACACACAATTGTCATCTCGTCTCATTTGATCCTGACATGGACAGGACCACAAATGCACACACACAAAACACATTAACCTCTCAGATACCTCTCATACAACTGCAGATACAAAGGCACTATTCACCATTTCATCTGTTTGCTCAGAGTAGCACGCAAGAGTCTACAGTATATTTCCCAGGGCTTCAAACTGACTTTATATACAAAATAACCAGTTAGCTTTCTTCTGAGAATCCCAACAATTACTCAGGAAGTTCATTTCAGTAATATAGGGATGTAAAAATAACTAACTAAATAAATATGCATGTATCAGTCGGCCACCAGCCAACGTGTTGTGTGTTTCACACGTCGGCGAAAGTTCGCCCAATTCAGCAGGTTGAATCGGCGCCAGGCAGTCAGTGAGAGAGACTGGCTATTCAGTTTAGCGTACAAGTCAGTGCACAAGAATAAAAGCAAAAGTGATGAAAGCAAGCAAAGCAGCATAGACAGCTGACTGAAGGCTGTTATAATTTACGTCATCTTACCTGAGCATTCCAATATGCAAATATTTACATAACACCATGAGCTGCCTGTTATGAAGAAAGTGAACATCGTGATTGATATTTAAAATGGTAAGCAAGCGTTGCTTTGTTCACGGTTTGTATATCTGCAGTGCTAGTTTTGGTTTCCCCTTTTGAATGACGAATATAGACTATTGATACCTGCTGATAGCCTATAGACAGTTTCACGCGGGCGCAAAATGCACGGCCTTTGAAGGTCTGATTGTATGAGATATCTGCAATGTATCTTGTTGATAATTTCCATTTGGAGACATGTCAAAATTAGGCTAGCGTGCAGCAGGTAGAAAGAGCAGTGGGCCTTTATTGTCAGTTTAAGCAGCAGATTATTGAAGGAGATGTCCTTCACTGTAGGTTTTTAGGAAGTTTTGGAAGTCAAGTCATGTGTGAACAAAGTCAGGCTGGTGTTTGTTAATGAAATTAGGCCATTCCCAGCCTCTCTCTTAAGATGAGGCAGAGGACGAGGGAGAGGAAATCAAGTTAAAAAACATTTCATCCAATGCAAAATGGATTCTGAGGAGAGAAAAAAAAGGGGGGGGAAATGCTCTCTTTTTTTAATCCAAAAAATATGAAAATATCAATAAAACATTAGTGGAGCCAGAGATATCTAAACACCTCTCAGTGCAACTCTGAAATTCATGGAAAGATGAGAGGACAAAACCAACCTGTTCCAAACAACTTGAGGCTGTTTACTGATAAATAAAATAAAATTCCGGAGATGAGGGTTGCCTCAATAAGCATGGCAAATGAATACATTAATAAAATATTTGGACATCAAAGACAGCTCTCCAAAAAAAATAAAAATTCAATTATTTGCTTTAGACATTACGTTGGAAGGAAACAAAATAGTGTCACACTGTGAAGAGGTTTTAAGACAATAACTTAAAAGGGAAATAATTGTTTTATCTTATAAAGAATTTTTTTTTTCTTATTACATTTCTAAACATTCTATTTTTTGCAGTAAAAATCAAGCCCTCATACAGCAGTTAGTTGCAGCTGAGCAAGTCTGAGGCAGGGAGTAAAACTTCCATCTTCACTAATCATGTCCAGCTCTCAGTGGCTCAGCAGTGCTGTGAATGCTTTAAACTCATAAAAAAAGCTTTCTTGCATTTTAATCAACCTTTTTAATTAAGAACTAATTAATACCTAACAGGTGGGACGCCTGTCACTTTGAGGATAACAGAGACTGTCTCACCGTTACCTCACTGAGACAAAGGAAGACCAAGAAACTGAGACACAGTGAGAAATTTCTAAATGTCTATTACTGCCTATCCTGCATCTCCATGCAAGAAAACAGTATTAAGAACATGTTAGAATCTTAAATTTTGTCAAAAAGCAAAGACTAAAGACAGTCGGTCTGCTGAGAAAAACCACTGCGGTTCTACACGGCTACGCATCACACATCAAAAAGTACTAGCATTCAGGGGATGCTCACGAGATGAAGCTGTGCTGTAAATTACAGACTCAGTCAGCTGATTTTAAATATAAGCAGGTTTGTGAATGATGTTGTAAACGTTTTCTTAGTACAGAGACAGTCCAGTATTTCTGAAGCAGTTTTAAGCATTTAACCATATGCCTCTTTGGAAGCCAACATTTCCTTAAAAGCTAAATAAAAGTACAGTTCCACAGTACACACCACCAACATTCACTGTACAGAAAAAACACCTTACTTTTTTCAGAAATTTCAGACCTTCTTTGGTCTGAAGAAAGTGTGAGTACAAAACAGAATTTTTATTTTTCAGTTAGATATACTTCAAATGATTTTCATTTTAATGTAATTAAACTTGGCAAAAAATATGATAAGAGGAAAAAAATAATACATTAACAATATATATGATTGTTTCAAATAAAACTATCAATGTCAAGATGGCACACTTGAGCTGCATGAGCCCAAATATAATCACACAACATAAAAATATTATTTGTATCTTATATAAACAATGTGAATGCACAAGTGAACAAATCTAAGTTACCTGCTAGACAGAATTTGTAAGTCACATTTTCAATACGTTCTTCCCATAATGCACTAAAAATGTTTAAAACATGAATGATGAATACCTACATATGAATATGGTTTCATTTTGCAAATCAAATAAAATGTTTTTATCTACTAAAATTAGATGTCATTTTAGCCAGAGAAAAATTTACTGAACTGAATATAAAAAAATGACAACACTGGCAAAATTTAAGAGACAAAAACTATAGCCAAATAAAAAAAAGTTGACACTAAAAGTAGATTTTGAAAGTCATTGTAAGCTAAGAGTATACATATATAACAGTACAGATAACCCAGACACCGGAGAAAAACGCCCATACTGGGCTGAAAGTCTGCATTAGACCACAAAGGGCTGGCATGAATGTTTCTATTACTGCTGAATTTATCATCCATAGAAATGTGGCTGCCTGCATGCCAGGTAGAGAAGAAGGAACTTTCAAGGTGATCTGCTGCACTGCGGAGCAGAGTGTTTATTTCATCCTTTGGTCAATCAATTGCAAAGGGCAATCGAGCTCATAGTCTTAAAAGGTCCGTGTGGACTTCCCTATTCAATAAGCGTGAAAGAGAATATAGGCAAGTTGACTCAGGTAACTTCCGTAGCACCTTGAAGGACACCAGAGCCCAATCAAGCCGAGCTGCATTTTTTAGTATATTCACACAGTGTCATAGACTGGTAAACAAGAGGCCCATTTAAAAGGTAAATCACAGCGGATCTCATTTGGGCTCAGCCGGAGTCTCTGCTGAATTGATTGTAGCATATGGGTCTAATGAACTGGCTCCTTTGCAGTTCACAGCAGAGGGGTAGCACCACACAAACAGCATTACTGGGCAGAAAGACAAGAGTGAAGAAATAAATGAGTTTTGCTGTCTGATGTCATCTCTCCTTCACACTTTATTCTTTTCCTCTTCGTGAAGATAAAACAAGTGTAATCTACATTTAACAAACGGACTAGCTGATCCTCATGTTTTGTTTACCGCAAATGAGTTGATGTTTCAGATTTCAGATTCAATGGGAGGTCTGTTGGAAGAAGATGAACTCCATCTAGAACTTTAACTTAGTTTAGAGTCCATTGCTGAAAGATTGACAGCAGAGGGGCTGGGGTGCCTGAGAGAATTGGTGCAGAGATGGAGGAAAGACAGAAAGAGACAAAGGGAGACAGTGAAGAAACAGATAGAAACTATGAAGAACAAGGAACAGAAGAGAAAAGGTCAGAAGTGGTAGTGAACTTAAGGGGCCCTGTTTAGCCCTCACTAAAAGTTCCCCGAGTTAGCTGCTAACTGCTGAGGTGATATCCCGCTGGGATGAGATGTGTGTGTCATGCAGACCCAGACACTGGCCTGACTTTTGGCTGTTGAACTGCTCAGGGAATACAACTGCAGTGATTAATGACACCACAGCTGAACAGGTGATGCTTCAGTCTCCAACTGAAAAACCCACATCACCCAGCAGCGGCACATTATGGCTTAAGCCATAAAAATACACACACATTTATAATTCTTTTTAAACCTCTTATTTTTTATATTTTTTGTGAGTATTAGAGACCCCTTTAATAACGCAAAAGAATCTTACAGACCCCAAACTTTTAAATAGTAATGTAAATCAATTTTTATTTTTATATTTTAAATAAAGTAATTTCATTTAAAAAGATGAAAATATAAAAATATATATTTTATTTATATTTAATTTTCCAATTTTCAATTCAAAGTTGTATGCATGCATGTACATGCTTATGTATAATTAAAGTTTGGCAATATAAAGGTGTACTAATAAAGCTGCTTGAACCTGCACCTGAATCCAGAATGCTTAGCTCTTTGTCTCACACACAAAAAACGAAGCTATGTATACAGTTGTTTGTGCAAACAACTTGTAGTACCGCATACACAAACCAGTGGCACACACAATCTTTAAAGCCTACTTTAATTACGTTGGGTAGACAACACTATTTATCTCGCATATCCAAAGAGGGTCATGTTTGTTTGGTCTCACTGCTGTTTTCCACAGAGAGGAATCAATTTAAAATGTTAAAAAGGTGTCAAGTTAGAAAAAATGCAACAGCTATTAAAGACCAGATATTCATCATCACCTCCGAGGCTCCTTAGCGGACAATGTTGACAATATGAGCTACAGAGGCAGCAATCAACAGCAAGGCAAGAGGTGGCTTTCTGTGCCTCTCTGAAAGCCCAGTGTCCTAATCAGCATTATTGGCTTCATCCAGCCAGAGATCTGGGCAAATACAAGCAGTTTCTCCTCACATCCGAACCATTAAATCGCTTCCACCTCACTTCTCTGTCCATTCAATAGCAGTAGAAATACCTATTCATCATAGCCATTCTTCCTGCTCCCACCTAATAACAGACGCAGAGATCTTTAACTGCCCATAAACGAAGCCTCCAAACTTCAGAAGGCCTGCATCAGCAGCCATGCCCGGGGAGGTTCTGGCATGACTACTCTTACAAAGCAAGATTAATTAGCCTGTTGAATGGAGACTTGTCTCGGCTGTGGCAATTTGCCTGTGCTGCAGCCGGCGCGGGGCGGCTTTGGGACCTCCTGTGGATTTGTGGCAGGGTTGGGGAGCTCCAGCGGGGGCTCTTGCGTCGCTCTCGGCTCAGCTCGGATTCTCAAGTAGGACATGCTGAAATAAGATGGAGGTGCTCGTTCAGAGAGGCTGAGCCAACCGGCTAAGTGAAAGCAGGTGAGACAATTACTCTTTGTTAAGGCGCTGGGTGATTTGTTAACGAATGAGACGAGGGATACGAATGAGCCGTCCTCCACATCAAATCTGCAAATTGCTGTTAATTTACCAGTGCTTTAAATAGAACGTCCACTTCAGTTGGCTAAGTAAAAGTATGTCAGGGCTGGATGGAAAATAACGTTAAAAACACATTGCACACATTATCTACTAAAAGATAGCAAAGA
Organism: Rhinogobio ventralis; assembly: GCA_039654625.1. Lineage (NCBI taxonomy): Eukaryota > Metazoa > Chordata > Actinopteri > Cypriniformes > Gobionidae > Rhinogobio > Rhinogobio ventralis. The sequence goes on along the minus strand of CM077198.1, from coordinate 22,058,297 downwards.
AAGTCATGTTACTGAGTGGGAGGGCAAATATCTTTCTTTAGTAGTACAGCTCCGTGGGGAACGAATTTGTGTGTTTAGGTATGTGTGCAGGCTCTTTTTACATCGATGCGACAAGAGTGTCATAGTCTTTCATGTGGTGGCCTGCAGGTGATCTTCCACTCAGCTTCTAAGAAATGACAGGTGTGACCTTTCAACAGCCAGCACATCTTTCCTCATTTCCCTTTGCACCACGAGATACTCATCGTCTCCTCTCTGTGCGGACTCCAGATGCAGGGATATGCAGTAGCACACGGGACCCCTCGCCACCCCAAGCTACACGGTGCGACTAAAGGACTTGCATGAAAAATAGATCACCTAATGCCTTCAGATAGAATCATTCATCAAGGATAGAGGGAAAGATCCTTGCCAGCGAGTAGCTTGCTGTGCTATGTATCATGTAAAATATTCGATATACACAAAAACCATGCCAAATCTGAGGACCACAAACCCTCTCCCCACAGCGTGTACTGTGTTTACTGGCTTTTTGTTCTAAACTCTGTCTCGAGTTGGGCAGAATCAAGAGCAGGCTTGTCTTTTAACACAAAGCAATTGTGGCTCATGGGGACCGAGAGCAGGAGGAAGGCCACTACCCCTGGAGACGGTAGCTATGCCAACTGGAGTTGAGCAACCAAAACCAGTTAACCTCGGTGGCGGCAGTCCAGGCCCACAGGTACACTAGGTAATGATGTGTCCCCATTTACCCCACCCTCTGTTGATTCTGAACCACCACAGAGGAATTAGTTTGAGTGAGAGGGAAAAAGTTAGCTGCACTGGAGCACTATGTGCAAGATGACTTTCTTAGCAATAGTTTCTTTCTACCACCATGTCTACACTGACCGATTTCTACACTGAAAGCGGCAAACCTGCACATCACTTCTGCCTTTTTTCTGACAATGTAGGGTTGCATCAATATTACAATTCTGACGGATAACATAAGTCGATAATTATTCCATTACAACCAAAAACCGACAAATTGCATGCAATAAACTGACCTGTATTAAAATACTAAAATAAAAACAAAAATAAAATCAATCGTTTTAATATAGCTATAGTAAAAATTATGCATCACAATATTATAATGTACAGTATGAAATATCTATATTTATTTTAAAGATTAACTAAATGATTGAAGATGGCAAAGATAAACCATATATACAGTTTAACATATAACATTATAGGTTCATATAGAGTATATATAAAAATAGGGTGTATACATATATATGTAATTGTAATATGGTACAGACATATTGTGCAATAGGTGTCAGGTGTTATTTTTCATAATAAACTAAATCATTTACATTTACAACCAACCAAATCTGTTGTATTTGTAAAAATTTTTTAAAAAAAAATAAAAATACTAATAATAATAATAATAATAATAAATAAATACATAAATATATAAATAAATAAATAAATAAATAAATAAATACATACTATATATATATATATACACATACACTCACCTAAAGGATTATTAGGAACACCATACTAATACTGTGTTTGACCCCCTTTCGCCTTCAGAACTGCCTTAATTCTACGTGGCATTGATTCAACAAGGTGCTGAAAGCATTCTTTAGAAATGTTGGCCCATATTGATAGGATAGCATCTTGCAGTTGATGGAGATTTGTGGGATGCACATCCAGGGCACGAAGCTCCCGTTCCACCACATCCCAAAGATGCTCTATTGGGTTGAGACCTGGTGACTGTGGGGGCCATTTTAGTACAGTGAACTCATTGTCATGTTCAAGAAGCCAATTTTAAATGATTCAAGCTTTGTGACATGGTGCATTATCCTGCTGGAAGTAGCCATCAGAGGATGGGTACATGGTGGTCATAAAGGGATGGACATGGTCATAAACAATGCTCAGGTAGGCCGTGGCATTTAAACGATGCCCAATTGGCACTAAGGGGCCTAAAGTGTGCCAAGAAAACATCCCCCACACCATTACACCACCACCACCAGCCTGCACAGTGGTAACAAGGCATGATGGATCCATGTTCTCATTCTGTTTACGCCAAATTCTGACTCTACCATCTAAATGTCTCAACAGAAATCGAGACTCATCAGACCAGGCAACATTTTTCCAGTCTTCAACTGTCCAATTTTGGTGAGCTCGTGCAAATTGTAGCCTCTTTTTCCTATTTGTAGTGGAGATGAGTGGTACCCGGTGGGGTCTTCTGCTGTTGTAGCCCATCCGCCTCAAGGTTGTGCGTGTTGTGGCTTCACAAATGCTTTGCTGCATACCTCGGTTGTAACGAGTGGTTATTTCAGTCAAAGTTGCTCTTCTATCAGCTTGAATCAGTCGGCCCATTCTCCTCTGACCTCTAGCATCAACAAGGCATTTTCGCCCACAGGACTGCCGCATACTGGATGTTTTTCACTTTTCACACCATTCTTTGTAAACTCTAGAAATGGTTGTGCGTGAAAATCCCAGTAACTGAGCAGATTGTGAAATACTCAGACCGGCCCGTCTGGCACCAACAACCATGCCACGCTCAAAATTGCTTAAATCACCTTTCTTTCCCATTCTGACATTCAGTTTGGAGTTCAGGAGATTGTCTTGACCAGGACCACACCCCTAAATGCATTGAAGCAACTGCCATGTGATTGGTTGATTAGATAATTGCATTAATGAGAAATTGAACAGGTGTTCCTAATAATCCTTTAGGTGAGTGTATATCATGACATTTTCAAATCAAAATCAATAGGAAGAACGAAGCAATACATCTTTTTTTCTGTCAATCTATCATGCACTGATTAAAAAAAAAAAAAAAAACTACTCAAAGAGAAAATTAGGAGAAATTTCAAGAAATGCCTGAAGGTTCACTATAGCTGATTTTTTTGGCGCCTGAAAACATGCTAATGAGGGATGTCCAGGAACAAGAAAAGTCTGCCAGTGGAGACGTAGTGGGTGGAAAACACAACACTTCAGAGGCTCCAATACAAACAAAACGGAGACAACTTCAGTTTTTGCCTAGACGGCTCTAATTGCCCCCCTACACAAACTGACTCAAGCTGTATGTTACCAGAGATTCATAAACCTTTGACAACACTATCGACAATAGGGATGCATTGATCCCACTGGGCTTTGTTTTCTCTTCTTTGAGATTCTGTGTGGAATTTCAATTGTGTTTGTGCTATAACTACATAAAAAAAAATAAAACAATAGAAACAATAGACAGTGTGCCAAGGGGAGGGGGAAGTATCTGAAATATACACTGCATGCTCCTCTCTATCATAAGTTGAGCTGAAGATACCCTGAGGGCCCTCTCCCCTCTTCACATTTACTTCATCAAACCCGGAGTACTTACAGTTTTTACTAGTCACATTCTTTTCTGTGTATTTCTCTAGGTTATTAAGGCTATAAAAGATCGGTTCAGATCTGTGCTAAAATGATATCCTACACTACCATCAAAAAGAGGGACAAACAACCCACGGACAACAACAATTTAATTGTTAAAGAGGGAAACTGCAATGCTTGGTTAGCTGTGATTTTCTGAGGCGCTGCACACTGTCGATCTGTCTATTTCGTCTCCTCCAGTTGGCATGTTTGAATTGGTTAAGCCGTGGCCGGGGGCACAGGAGTTATGGGGGTAAAACGCTCTGTGAGAATTGCGATTTTGTTTCAAACAGGCGGCTCTGGGAACAGAAGCTTCAAAGCGGAGTCTGACCTGAGTTCTCCTCCTGTGTCCTGGCATTTTTTGTGCAACGGAATAGGAGATGTTGTGTTTGAAGGATGCTCATTTAGAGCACGCTCTCTTGGGGCGGGCCGGTCCGCTGAGGTTTTCTGAGCATCTAGAGATCCAGCATAGCTTGATTCAGATCCGGAGACAATGGAGAGAGACAGAAACGGCAGAGGACAAGAGGGAATACACAAGCATGTTTCTTTGTACAAGCAAATGAGGGCTGGCATTTCACACCATTGTTGCTGATCTGTTTATCATTCAGTTTTCCTTTTTTCGCTCAAACTCGCCACCCGAAATACAACCAGAGAGAGAAAGAGAGGAGGACAGAAAGTAGGATGCTCAAAATGTATGACAGGAAGTTGGCTGTAATGAAGTGGGAGCAGATGTTTCAGGGTTTCAGCAGCAGGTAGGTTCTATTATGACAGCGTGTGATACAGATGCACTATACGACCACATCAACACAGGCTCAAAAAACAGAGTGTAACAGCTATAAATAATTCATCTTCAACAGGTCCGTACATGGAAATGATCTTGAAGAGAAGAAACAACACGTTTGAAGCTAGAGGACAGACTTTACAGGTCTTTTTCACTTACCTCTCATTCAACATTTAACCATATTGAATTATATAATACCAAACCATTTACAATGTTGATACGTTTTTCTTAGGCAACACATCAGTAAATTAGAATGATTTCTGAAGGATCATGTGACATTTCCTTTATAATAATGTGCACTGATCACTGATTTCATGTTGAATTTTAATTTAAATTTGAGAACTAAGAAGTCTCTACATTCTCCTCCTGACAGGGCCGTGCGTTTATTGGCTTTACTGTACAGGCTGTGCTCATGTACACCAAAGACTGACAAGGGTAAAGTGAAATGCAAGAGCTACCCAATGCCAACCATAAAGCCCTTTGAGCTAGAGAGCTTTATAGCTCCGGGCCCACACCCAAGAAAAAAAAAATTATGGGGGGGGGGGGGGGGGGGGGATGTTGGAGGATTTATAGTGGTCTCTACTTGCCTTTTACCCCCAATATTTGCACAAAAGGAAAATGGATGAGGAAATTATATTATGGAGACCATCGATCAATAGCCACAAATATTAATACTACTTTCCCCCTTCCCAATATCTCATCAGCTCTGTGGTACCATCTGGAAAAATGCCACCCCCTATCATTTGCTGTGCTCACCGACCCTGTTCCCAACTCTCTAATAAACATAAACACTTCCACACACACACATAAAACACATGTACCACCCCCAGAAGGAGAGAAGGGAGCAATGTTTACAGGGTGAAGCATCACTAGTGAACGGCAGGGATGATCGCGGTAACCTCCGCTGTGACAGGCCACGCGGGAGGCAGCTTTTACTAAAGACAGTGACGAGAAAACCTTTTTTTAGAAGGAATGTGGAGGCGGATGAGGTATCAGAGGTATCATGTCTCACTATACTTATTAACGTCACCTGGATTATTTAATCTGTATTCATACTGACAAGTTTGAAGAAAAGCCTGTTGCTTCACGGTTTCTTTATTTTTCATCAAGACATCAAAAAGCCTATTATCTAGAGTGATTTCAGTTATATTTGTGTTTGTTTTTTACTACAAGGGTTGACTTTTTTTCTTATTAAACCTTTATTTTATTATTTATTATTATCAAAAATAATAACAATGTGTTACAGTGAATAAATCAACGTTGACCCTTTGAACGCAAATAAACATAATTGAAATGAATGAAAATGACCAAAACTAACCAAAATATTAATGATATTATTCACTCAGATATATAGTATTATTATACTTCAAGAAAAGCTTTTTGTGGATGTTTTTTAACACAAATCTCAAAAACAGAAAACCAATCCAGTCTGCAATGAAGTCATCTTCACATCTTTTCCAAATATGCAAGCAATCTTGAATATGAAATCTGATAACTCTTGCAGAAAATTACCAGGCTTTGTGTTAAATTCATTTACGCCGTTCACACTTCTCCCTTAAGTGCTGGTAAAATGATCTCCGTGCCTCTTTGTATTTGTGCCAATTCAGATTGTACCTTTGTACACTAAAGCAGAGCTGTGAGATTAACATGCAAAAAGGTTTGTCTGCTTGCTATGCACCAGTGACGACAATGATGTCCCTCCCTCGGTGGACACAAATTCCCTGGAATTGAATCACCTGAACACAAAGAGCAGTGGAGGAATTCAGCCCATTCAGAGGAGGACTAACATTATCTCATTTAAGGTAAGACAAGCATCACACACATATCCAACAATGGGCCAAGCAGAACAGTAAATTGTGTTGTATAAAGTTCATAAAATGTTTTGGAGAAGCAAAGCTGGTTAGTGTCCAGACAAAAAGAGTTTATTGAATGGCAAATGCAGCCAATTGTCTATTCAGTGAATAATAAAGGTAAAAATATCTCCTTTGTGCGAATAAGGAGCTCAAAAAATAAAGTAATACTAAATATAACAAATAAAAGAGAGGCGGGAAGAGATAAATGAGAAGAAAATGTGTGTATATGTGTGTGTTGTCAGGAGAGAAAGAAAGGGAAAGAAATGAGGTAATTAAAGTCATGAGAATTAAGAAAACAGAGTGAAAGAATTAAAAAGTCCTCTAAATATTGCAAACTCATTTCTCAAATGTCTCTGCTTGACGACTTCACTGATGCCATTAATCTTCGAGTGAAGATTTAGACCAATTTCCCCTCATCTAGGTGAGTACTGCCGTATATTTCCCCCGATGGCCATGCACTCCAGTACCAGTGCAGTCTGAGCTCCCACCTAGTCCGGCAGACACATCCTGGTTCCCTAATGAAGATGGTGCATCCAAAACAATAAAATAATTGACAAAAAGCCCTGCAGAGTCTTCCGGAAAGACCCCCAGTTAAATATTCCATGCAAATGTTCTGCCAAAAACATGAAGATGAAGTAGTGAAAGAAATAACAAAACTAATACAGTAGAAAATAACACACTCCTTGAATATTAAACGCTGGCTTATCTGTATCCCTGACTTGTGAATATTACCAAAACACAATTAATTAAAGGCAGGGACTTGACCTTCAATGTGCACAACAACACACCCCTATGCTGATGGAGACTGGAACACATTAGCTGATGTGAGATTAGAAGGGAAAGAATGAATTAATCAGCTCTAAGTGTGGGATGAGAGGAAGGGTGGAGGATTAGGACAAGCTCTGTATTTGTAGACTTTGGAGCAACTAGACCGAGGAGGAGTCTGTCAGCTCCACATTCAAACCTAAAACTCTTTAGCCAACATACTTAAATTACAGTTCAAAACTTTTGGGTCTTTCTTCTTTTTGTGAAATAAGTCTCTTGTGCTCACCAATGCTGCATTTATTTGATCAAAAATGTAGTAAAAACAGTAATATTGTGAAATATTAATACAATTTAAAATAACAGTTTTTTATTTTAATATATTTTAAAGTGTAATTTATTCCTGTGATGGCAAAGCTGAATTTTCAGCAGCCATTACTCCAGCCTTCACATGATCCTTCAGAAATCATTCTAATATGCTAATTAGGGCTCATCATATTTTTTTGTGGAAACCGTGATACATTTTGATTCAGGATACTTTGATTAATAGAAAGTTCAAAAGAACAGCATTTATTTTAAATAAAAATATGTTGTAACGTCACTTTTGATCAATTTAATGTGTCCTGGTTGAATAAAAGTATAATTTCTTAAAGGAAAAAAAATCTTACCGATCCCATACTTTTGAATAGTAGTAGATACAGCTTTGTGCCAGCAGAATAAAAAAAAACACATTTCAAACAAAGTGCTGGCTGGGGAACACTTTTTTAAACAATATCTCAAAATCGGTCATGCTTCAGAGGTTTACGAGTGACTGGCACCCTGACACCCACCCACCCATCCACATCAAAGTTTATTACAGTTCATCACCTTGCCACCAGCAGAGTAATGACATTTAGTCAATCCTATAAAACCCTGGCAAACCTGCTGGTATAAATCAATGCTCCTCCACCTGCACTTTACATTCGTAACTCAGGCCCCATTCCAGATCATGTTAGATACCAGTCTTTCAGAGCGCAAGCATGTGTTTTTTTGAGCGAAAACATCCCCGCCACCCCCTCCACCCCCACCCCCCCACACACACACCCCCCCGCAGCTGTGAAAAACAGGATCAATGTGCATCTGTGCTGACAAGCAGTTAATAATAAATCCCATTAGTACAAGCCAGAAATCATTTATTGTGCTTTTTCACTTCCTGATCCGCCAGCTTCCTTATCCTGTACTCTTGCGATAGACACATAGACTTCAACGGCCCCCAGAGTCTCAGGACAAGGACGCAGGTCCGCTAGCTGCCACAGCTTGTTATTTCCTCATCAGATATAGCATAGTTTATACAACAATCCAAAATACATAGCTCTCCGATACAGCACAGAAACTGGCGTGACGAGCTCACGGTCAAGCGCAGTCATGGATTGCCCTCTGCAGGACATTGACGTGAACTGCGGGTGGAGAAGTTGAGAGAGAGAGAGAGAGAGAGAGAGAGAGAGAGAGAGAGAGAGAGAGAGTGGGAGAGAAATCAAGATAAAGAACAGAACTAAAAATGAAAGTGAGAAAAATAGCAAAAGGACAGTTCAGGGTGACCGTTTATATCAAAATATCTCAAACGCAAGACGGCTGTGCTCCTCATCCTGTTATGGTCTCTGTGCACAACACTCACATCCATCCATCCACTCGCTCGATGGGAAGGAGGACTGGATTAATCCCGGCACTACAGAAAGGTCAGAGAAAAAGGCTGCAAATGTCAGTGCAGTTGCAAGGACAACCTCTCCAGTGACTGTTGCCACGGCTGCCATCAAACCAGAAACCTTTGTTTGTGTCTGGTTTGGTGACGTCACCACCACAAAATCAACAAGATTGAAGCGCAGTCAATAAGCACCACCACTGAGAACCGTTCCTGTGCAGTCGAGATCAAACGCAAGTGGAGAGAAGGACACTTCCACAGTTTCCTGTTTCATAAAAAACCTTCAATTATATCTAAATGCAGTGTCTGTTGACACAAGAACGTGCCTGTGAAACGACTGAATTCATTTCCTTATAGCCAAACAAACTGAAATTCATCAAGACAAAATGTCTGCAGAGTGATATGTTTATTTTATTTATTTTTAAATTCCCCAACTTGTAATAAAAAAAATAAACCGAGAAATAGATAAAAAATATATATATTTTCCTTGCCTGCAGGTGTTTATGACAGAAACCTCATAACCAAACATGATGAACGCTAAGCATTGATGCAAAAATTGAGTTTGTCTATCAATACTGAAGGGAAAAAAATTATGCTATAACACCAATGATGTTTATTTCATTTTGGAAAACCATATCCATTTCATAAGCTTAAATGACAGCCAATTTAGACATTTTCCCTGCTGTCAGTTAATATGGAAAACATAATCAGAGCCATTTCCTTGGTCCCTCAGTGGTGTGTGCCGTGGCACACTGGGATAACTCTTGTCATTTTGCGTTTCCCTAAACTATCAGCATTATTTACTGTTCTCGACAGGTTGGAGCGAGGGGAAAGGCGAGGAACATCAACACCCTCTCGATTGCATTACACGTGATTGACAGGCTTATATTGGCTGGGAAAGCTTGCCACTGCATCCTAATTTGCAAAGTCAGTACAAACTCTGAGAATATCATCTGCTGAGGAGAACAGGACGAGGAAAACAAACTAATGAAGGAGTCTTTTTCCGCATGATTTTCCTTCAAATTTCCCCCACTTTGCACTAGTTCGCTCTGTTTATCTTTTTCGGCATTACAGTCGGCTGCCACCCCCTTAACACCAGCTTCCCGATTCTCCATTAATATGGAAGTGAAGCATCTGTTATGGTCTCACTCAACAATTAAAGAGCACATTCTCCTTATTAAAACAGAGCTCTAGAGGAGCGCCGGGAACAGACCGCCTCCTGCTATCATACAGCCATGTTTTCGCACTTAATAAACTACCGTGCTGATACCAACTTAACCCACTTCTCTGCATCTGAGGCCATGAATGGAAAACAGCATGTTTTAGCGAGGCGGACCTTAACGCTTCTGGCTATAGCTGCGATCCAAGACTGCCTGAGCAATATGCTATATGTTTCCTTCCTTTGAAATGAAAAGTGAAGTAATATAAAAACGCATGTATGCTTTCTTTAATGATTATTCCTCGGGCAACTGTTTGCAGATGCAGTGTCAGCCAAGATAAACGAATTCTTTATATGGACAAAGTCTCGAGGGATACAAGCAAACTAATCCTGCGTTTAAACAACAATTAGTAAATCAAAGTGAGGGGGCAACAGTGGCGATATTAATGAATTTTGCGTTTCAAAGACAATAGGGGAGAGACAAAAAAAACGTTCTGAGTACTACTTTTAACAGACTGATTGCTTTGCTAAAAAAAAAAAAAAAGACTACTGGCATAGCCTGCAGTGTTTGATTAGAAACAACTCCCTCATCATCACAAGTGTATGATTATGGCATTAGGCCGGATTCTTTGACATCAGGATTTGCAATCAAGAAATTGGCAGAGCGGATCGATGACGACACCTCATCTAAAAGGAGCCTGAGAATCAATTAAGCAGTGGCACACACGTTCAGGCATTACTTTTAATCTTCTAATGCACCGCCATAATGTCAGGCTGGAATATCCGGCCCCTTAAGAGAAAGCATCGATCCCGCACGTCTAATGCTCGCTCACTTGAAACATTTCAAAAACCTTCAAATGTGACTGCAGTCAAAAAAAGTGAAAAAGCCACTTGGCTCTACATATACTATTCAAAACAGATAAACTGGAATAATTTCTTGCATAAATAAAATCTCTGCAAAACTATTGCAACAGAACGGAGAAACCAGGCGTGACAAATGGGCCTCATGTTTCATGTGCTACTCCTTTAAGCGTGTAGAGAAAACTGAAGCCATAATTGTCCAGGGAGTAGACGAATCAATGAGAAAGACATATCAATAAAAATCAGAGCAGTTGCTCAAGCAGACAACAGTACCTTAGAAAAAACACCGCTGGGACTACAGACTTCCACAAGCATCCTATTAAGTGTCCATGGGCACTGGTAGTATTTGCAAGCTATGATGCTGAACTGTAAATTTAATGTATATCTGATAAGATATTCCATGTTTCCCTCACTGAATCAGAATATGTGCATATACTACCTTTTAAAACTTTGGGGTAAGTTTTTTGTTTTTATTAATACTTTTATTTAGCAAAGATACATTCAAATGATCAACAGTGACAGTAAAGACTTTTACATTGAAAAAAATCAATTCCAAATAAATACTGTTTTTTTTTTTACTTTATATTCTAAGAACCCTGAAAAACATTTCCACAAACATATTACGCAGCACAACTGTTTTCAACAGTGATAATAATAGGAAATGTTTAAATTGTAATTTTTTACAAAATTATTGTTTTACTGTATTTTTAAATCAAATAAAAGATACTTATTTCAAAAACGTAAAAAAAAAACGTTGAAAAACCTTACCGAGCCAAAATTTTTAAATAGTAGTATACGCACATATATTCTATGTATTATACACACTAAAATCATTTAAGTCTTTTTAAGATTTCACATTTCAAATAATAGTAATTGAATCAAATAATCTTTACATATTATTTATATTATTAATTAAGAATTTTAAATCAGTAAAAAAAGAGCTTAATAAAACATTTTGTATAAATCTTAAACTTAAATTTAAACATTTTAATTAATTTCTTTTACTTTATGAACATGAATCAGAAACTAAATGGTCCATTCCCTTGTTCCATTAGGATTTATACAAAATAATTTATTAAGCTCTAGTTTTTTTTTGTTTTTTTTTACTCATTTGAAATTCTTAATTCATAATATGAATAATATGCAAGAATTATTGCACATATTACATGAAAATTAAAAGGTCTGTGGAATGTTAACACTCAAGCATGATGTCAAAGGACACAAAGTATAGTGCAAGGGCATCCATTGTGACTCGAGTAAAGAAATTACAACTCAATTCACCGCTAAAGAAATCTCTTACGGTGAGGATGTTGTGGCACTAGAAGTGGGGAATTGAGTTGAGCCTTTCGCGTGTTGCGCACCAGGGCTGTGTGTGTGGTTCATTCACGCAGGAGCCCATCTTTTCTTAATCAGCTCTGCAGTGACAGGAAGGAGCAAGAGGAGGGAACACATTGTGACATTGCCGTTTCAAATGCGCTGTGGCATCCATCTAACCAAGCAATTGCAAAAAGTGTCCCTGATCCGATCACAGTCTTACTTCCTCTATACACTCCGTAACAAATGTTTCTGTGGTTAGGTACCATCCTTGCATCAGAATTAAATGATGAGAGAAAGAGAAGGTAGGGAAATGAGAAAGAAAGAAGGCAGACCAAATAAAAATTGTTTTCATGTTACACATACCAAAAAAAATAGGATAAAAATATGTATTTTTATTTTATTATTAATGTAAAAAACATGGCTGGTAAGAAATATTTTTGGCCAGTATAATCCACTTCCCAAATCTGTGTTATGAAGCTCTTTGCTTGGTCTGAATGAAAAAATAAATAAATAAATATATTAAAATATAATTATAAAAAAGATACAATATTTCAAAAAGTAGTTGTTCCCATGCACATATACATGAGCCAAAGACAAGCCACTGGCCTTAAGGAAAAGACCAATTCGCTTTCTCAATTACTAGAAAGGAAGAAGATGAAGAAAAAAAGGAAAATCAATCTCCCCACATAGGAGGGAATAAATAAAGCAATAACTTTGTTATGTTTTTTAGATTAAAGGCAAGTGGGTGGATCAAGAGCAAAAAGATGGTGAGAGGTTGAAGCGTAACCCTTCCTCAAACAAAAAGAGCATGTCTCTTCATCTCTAAAGCAGTCAAAACTATGTCTGAGTTGCAGATATCTCAAGCCATCTTATCCACCACAAAGCACTATGCCGCCAGCAAACAAAACTTTTCCTTGTAACAAAAATACGGCTTCGCATGTCAGTCATGCACTCATTGCAGAGAAACAAAGAAAATGAAGATGATTCGCTTTTCTGCAAGACACAGACAAAAGCACAATAATCTTCACCAAAAGCATGGCTCTGCCCGCCTAAATTTCTGTTTTATTTCAGATCCTCTTAAGAGATTCTGATGGACTACTGTGCAAAGTCTGGCCCAGTTAGGCTCAAGATGGCGCGACTCTTGAGAGCGTGAGAAAAGATTACACCGAGGCTCAGAGAGCAACCCAATTACAAGTGACAGTTCTCTTAATTTCACCACAGAGGGAGTGTGGTGGAACCTCAGAACCACAGTCGAACTCCATTACCACCCGGCCTAGCCCCATTTCCATTAATAAGTGTTGCTTGAGAGAGTTGCACGGGTTATTTTAAGGGAGGAAGGTGTTGTGGGAGAGCATGGTGCTGTTTGGAGCGTGCTGAGACTAAAGATATGGGTCTGGCACTGGGCTGTACTCACATCTGGGAGAAACATTCAAACAGGCTGGAAACGAGAGGCCCTCGGGCCCCACTCCTTCTAATCTCAGATGGGCTGTCCTAATTAAAACCAGACTGAAGCTGGACAGAGCTGTCCGTCACACTGGGGGAAAAAAGTCACAAGCCTTCGGCCATCCAGCAGACAAGCGCAGGCACCGCAGCTCAAACACCATGCAAAATTATATATCACCCAGGCCTGAAAACCAGGACAGAATTCTAACTGGTGATTTTGCGGGAATGAGGTTGTCACTTACAACAAAACAGAAGAGTATTAGTACATCCTGATTAGTTCAAAGAGTAATATTTGTGTTATGTAGGAAGTGTTTTCAGTTTCAGAAATTTGTTGAGAATAGCTAGTGTATAAAATTATAAATTCATTCAATTATAAACTATACATTTATTTGCATATACACTATAGTTCAAAAGTATTCGGCAAGGACAAAAATGACAGAAAAATGTTTATAAATGTTACAAAAGGTTTTTATTTCAAATATAAGATTAAGGATCATGTGACACTGAAGACAGGACATTTAAAATGGTTGCTGAAAATTTAGCTGGATTAAATGACAGAAAACGGTTATTTTATATTATATGCTGGATCAAATAAATGCAGCCTTGCGAGCAAAAGAGACTTATTCAAAGGATTACAAAAAAAAACGTTTAAACGGTAGTGTATTTATATAGAAAATATTACATATATAAATATAAAAAATATATACCATTTTTAATATATATTTTTAAGTTAAATCTAATTAAAATGCTGTTTACTATATAAAGCACACATACATTTTACATTTAGACTCTTAGAATAGTCTCAAATAAGCTGGAGTGTTTATTCCAGAGGTTCAGATGAAGCACAACAAGCTCATTTGAGAATGTTTTGAGCACCTACACAATAAAAGCAGCTGACTGTGACCTGGAATGTGTTAATGGAGATACTTTTGCAAATTCTCCTATTTGTATTTCTAGGTTACAGCCTCACAAAATGTTTTGCCTGAGCGTGTGTGTTATTAGGAGAATGTGCGGTGAAAATATGGCAGTGAAAAGACTTCACTGAGTAGCAAACATCTCTTTAGTTTTGCATGAGATGTTCTCATTAGCTCCTTTAAACCTGTTTGGCAGATTATTCTCTTTTTTTTGGAGCAATAACATCTCTCTTCCCACCCCACTCTCTCCCAATCTCTCTTTTTTGCCTTATTTTCTGGGCTTTCTTATTATCATCAGTGGAGAATAGCCTCATTTTGTTTTTTAAAGCTAGTGAAACAGACAAGACACAAATAGGCTTCATAGGCAACGTCTTTGTGGGCTACAGCTTTGTAATGCCCACTCTCTTTAAGGTTCCAATCATGATAAATATGCTAAAGATGTGCTTGTGATTCAGAAGTTTTTCCTCACCTCAGTATATCAGTGGTAATCTTGTCCTGTACAATGCCTCAAGATCCTTACACTCATCTAATCATCTAATCTGTTCCTCGCTCACATTATAAGACTAAAGATGGCTTTCTCTGTGGCTGCTCCTCGAACTCTGGAACGGCCTCCCTCTTAATATTAGATCCTCCCCTTCTGATTCTACTTTTAAATCCTCTTTAAAAACTTATTTGTATTCTTTATGTTTTAATTGAGAGACTTTTTCATGTGTCCTCAAGGTTTGGATCCATGTGTTAATTCTGTTTTAATTTTGCTTTAATTTTTCTGAACAGCACTTTGGTTACAACCTCTGTTGTTTTGAAATGTGCTTTATAAATCAATAAACTAAACTAAACTAAACTAAAGGAAAAAGCGATGCAGTCTTGTTACAGAAAAGGTACAGCAGTAAGCCTGTGCGGCAAAGGCCGAGTCTGAAGTTCTAGGAAACAGACTAAAATTTCACTGACACTGTTCAGGTACAAGAATGGGCAAATCAATGGAGGTGTACTGCAAAGATGGGAAAATGAAAAAAAGATCATTTCAATGAATAACATTAGTCTTTTCGATTTCCTAGAAAAAAAAAAAGAAAAGAAAAAAATCAATGGTCATCCTGCCCTATAATGACAGAGATCACCTTCGCTTTACCGCCCAGTCCTTAGCCATAGAGCTGAATCTTCCTCTACGAGTCCAAGCTGGCTGTGCAAGTAATGGGCACTCATCTCAAAACTGCCTTTGGTCTCACTTTCTAAGGCCAAAAACTCACTCCAGCAGGGGCCGAGCCGGCTCTCTCGCTGTTATGCAACTCTGTCATTTCATGCTTAATTCTCTTATTATTGAACTGGATAAAAAGTTCCCCTCACCTACATGCCTCTGCTTCTTAGCTCGGCGATGGAGAGGCATGCGTTCGGAGGACATGACAGAGAGAAAAACACACCATTCAAATGCACGATTGCACGCCCAACTTAACTGCGTGCCATTCTGTATTAGGGTCCGTTGGAGAAGTAATCTGTCTATGACATACACACACACACACACACACACGTATGACAGGCCAACCTCCGAGACGTACACACACGCACGGCCCACTTCTCATGTGTTACCGGAAGAAGGAGGGAGGGTTTGGTATAATGAGCTTGTTCCATCACGACTCAGTGCCAGAGTCTCTCAGTGGTGCTGTCTGAGGGAAAGCAATGTGTGCCACGCTAACAGATGTGGACTCTCAGCACGCACAAACACAGACGCACACTCCAGCACGCTTTCCCATGCATGAAGAGCGGCCCCTGGGACCTGACTGGACAGCACACATACACTGTTCCGTCCACCCATGTCTATTCCATTCACACTCAAGAGCACCAAGAAACACAAACACACTCACATGCACAACTACACACACATACGGTGCAGTAATGAAGGCGGCAACAAGCTGGCATGTTTGTCTGCACAGAGAAAAGCCTCAGTGATGTGAATGTCTGTGTACTCATAGTATAGGAGGCTACGGATTTATGGGCTAAATCATCAGCCCCCTACAAGCGCTAAATATCTAAATGAGGAAGGGGTGAACGGGGCCATAACGATGTGGGGAGTCCATGTGCTGTTGCCATGGGGACACAGAGTGTCACTCAGCATTCAGAGTCCTCGGATTCTATGAGCTAATTCTACAAAATCCATGGACTACTAATTACTTATATGAGAGACTGCAGAGAGGAAAAGAGCACACAAAAATTAAAATTCTGTCATCATATACTCACCCTCATGTTTTTGTAAACATATGTGACCCAGGACCACAAAACCAGTCATAAGTCGCAGGTATATTTGTGGCAATAGCCAAAATTATTGATTTTTCTTTTATGCCAAAAATCATTAGGATATTAAGTGAAGATCATGTTCCATGAATATATTTTGTAAAATTCCTACCATAAATATATTAAAAAATTATTATTAGTAGTAATAATATGCGTTGCTAAGGACTTCATTTGGACAACTTTAAAGGTTATTTTCTCAATATTTAGACTTTTTTGCACCCTCAGATTCCAGATTTTCAAAAAGTTGTATCTCGGCCAAATATTGTCCTATCCTAACAAACCATACATCAATGGATCTCAAATTTCAAATGTGTAAAACACAAATGGAGATACTGAGCAGAATTAAAAAAACAACAAAAAAAAAACACTTAAAAATATAAATCATAACATTTTTATTATTAAAATGCTATCACAATGCTTATAACAAATGGTTTGGAGTAGAAACATTCTTTTATTAGAAAGCTGATACATTGTTTTTTTTCTTTATAATATTTAATGACTTTTTAGGTCGAAATGATTTAACATGATGGAGCTGGTCACAAATGAAGACAGTTTTCATTTTGAGTAAATCATTCCTTTATGACCTGCGGCACAATGTTTACAATTTAAACATTGTAATTTGCAACTTGCCTTTCTCTCCAGTTTACAATATGCCATGGTGTCTCATTCGAGACATTATACCCTCCGGTGCCACTCTGTTTACCTCCCTTTACGCCCAATAAACAAATGTTATCCTGCCCACGCAATCATCTCCACAGTAATGCAACCACTAAATTATTAAGTCTGAGTTCCAGTGGCCTCATCCAATCACACGAATGCAATATATAATTCAGCAAAAACTACTGCATTTCTCTCATTATGACTGCTGTATTATTGCATGCCAGTTTCTGAAATGTTTTCCAATAGTCATCTTGGTATATTAGTACAATTTATTTGACAGTGAGATGTATTCATTACCAGTGGACGAGACAACAGGAGGTAACATGCTGGTAGTAGCCAGTTATTTGAAAGGTAAAGTCAGCCGCTCTCCAAACGCCGGCCCCTCATTAAGCTCTGAGAGAGACACACGTGCGCTGATGCAAAACAGTGCTCTACACAGAAATCAGCTTGAGCCAAATTATTATTGTGCTCATAATTAGCCACACAAAAAGGACTGACATGTTCTGAAGATTCTCTTTATAACCATATGCAATAATTCTGCATACTGCAAACATCTGGAAATAAGGACTTCAATGAGAAAACTATATTAAAAATGTACAAATCTTTATGACTGCAACCAACAACTGCAATTTGCAACCACACTTCAGACTAAAGAAACAGCTGGTCAGAGAAGAATCCTTGACTTGGCAAATTGCGGATCCACTCGACAGTACTTGTGCAACATCCAAACAAAAATCAGTTTTGATAAGTAAAGAGGGAACACCGTATGTATTTAGATATTTTACCTATTTGCTATAGACACACACAGACAGTTTTAAAAGAACAGTGAACAGTTTTTTTTATTTTAATATATTTTATTAAGTAATTTATTCCTGTGATGGTAAAGCTGAATTTTCAGCAACCATTACTCCGGTCATGTGATCCTTCAGAAATCATTCTAATATGCTGATTTGCTGCTTAAGAAACATTAATTACTATCAATGTAGAAAACATTGAAAAAACAAATACTTTTATTCAGCAAAGATTCAATAAACTGATCAAACGGAGTAAACACATTTAAAATATTACAAAATATTTCTATTTCAAATAAATGATGTTCAATTTAACTTTCATTTCATCAAATAATCCTGAAAACCAATCCGTTCCACCAAAATATTAAGCAGAGAAAAAAAACTGTTTTTGATAATAAGATAAGACATTATAATATAACAATAATAATACTAAATAAATAAACAATACTAAATAAATATTTTTTATTTTAGTTTTTTTTTTTTTTCCTTTCTTGTAATTTGGTTTATTTGAAAATGTACTGTCTACAATTCTTTTCAATCACCTAGTTTTTTTAGTTTTTTTTACAAGTATTTTTATTTGCCAGACATACTACAGGCAGCGTGTGCACACAGATACAAATTGACACACACTTAACAAGCCGTATGCCTCTCTAGATGTCTTAAGCACTGAGTCAACAACACTTTGCAGTTAAGAGAGTTCACACAGTTCAGGAAGCCCATTACCAAGTGCTGTACTTATTTCCATGCCTTCTATAACACGGTTCACTGCATCTCCTGTGCTTGATTTACTTCATGTTTGGCGGCAGTAACCAAGAAGGCAGAGAGTGAGAACTACCCAGAAGGTCATTGGTTCAATCCCCTGAGCTGGCGGTGCGCAAATCAGCTGACCTACCCAGGAGCCATTCCGTCATTGTTCCATAGTACTACTGGTCTCGCATTGAACCCTCTCTCTTTGAGCAGGCATGAATGTGTTTTATGCTTAGATCAAGCTTAGCATAAAAGCTTGTGAATAATGGGTTTTGAACATGGAATAAATAATGCAGCTGTTTGTGTGAAATGGATTTTAAAAAATCTTGTTTAGGTTTATATAACTGCATCATCACGAAAGATATCTCAAACGCAAATCGCCTGAATTCTGATGGTGTGCCGTTTGCTTGAAAACAACAAACTGTGCACCATGCAGGGTTCCTGCCTGAAAGTCCTTTGTTCAATAATTTAAGAAAGAAATGGATGGAGGGACAGATGGATAGAGTGGAGCAAGTGACCAGCACTGATTCTAAGTGTGTCCGTAGGGATAGCAGTACATTAGGAAAGCTTTTCTGGAGACAGCCGGAAGGTCTCAACCGTAGACGTTGCAGATAGGGTAAAGAAGCTGAACTTAAACCCTTCCTGACTCCCTCCTGCCTGCTCTTGATGCACAACTAACAGCAGGAAGGTGAAAAAAAGCTCTTTTCTGCTCAACCTCTGTCTCTCCGCATCACATTCTCTCCAGGATCCATTGCACTTCTAGCCTCCGCACTTGATTTTTCTTTCACATACATTCACATTCCCCCACCTTTTCTCTCATTCTTTCTCTTTCTAGAGAGCCAACAGCATGCAGCCAGGCTCAGGTCCTTGCTGATGGAGGGATGGTAACAAGCTGGGCATGTGGGACATAGGCCTCCAAGCAGCACTTGTCTGGTGTACAAAGCTCACCTAGCTCCATCCAACCAATCCTCTCCTCTCCCCTCCCCTCCGCCCCTGCATGGACACTGGGAGAAGTGCCGCCACATCACCTTACACTGCTTTTCATCACTCGGTGACAGTGTGTCAACTCCACTCCCCGTCACCAGCACACCATACACACTGATGTTCGGTGTCCTCGGCTGTGCTCCGCTTCAAAACCCTGCAATGTGACATCGGGATAACTTCACCTTGCGCATTCTGTGGCACTTTCCTATGACACACACATATTCGTATGCCGAACCCCTGTCCTCAAGACTGGCCACGGCACCAGGGTGCGATAATGAATGGGATACAGTGGGTTGGATGATGGGCTGAAGCGTAGAGAAAGGGGTGTGTGTGTGTGTGTGTGTGTGTGTGTGTGTGTGTGTGTGTGTGTGTGTGTGTGTGTGTGTGTTTGTGAGATCTCCCGATCCTCCACAGACCACCTGTCAACAGCTGCCTCCATGTATGAGTGACTGGCTGTCAGTGTCAGGCAGACGTACCTGACTCCAAATAAACCTCACCCTCTCCCACAATTACTGCTCCACATTATTCAGCCGCTCAAATCACTGACGTCTACAACAGGGAAAGAAAAACACTTTCTATTCCTACTCTATATCGCTGTATGCAATTTAAAGCAGTAATTCATCATTCAAAATAGAATCATACTGAGCTAAATAAAACATTATATTAAAAAAATGCGTAATACTACCTTTCCAACTTTTACAAAAAAGACAACAAAGCATTTCAATCTTTTTTTTTCTTTTTTGGAAAAGGCATTAACTTCATTACTATTCTCAAGGGATAATTAAAGACTTAAAATCTAAATTGCAGATGGTCTATGCGCAGAAGGGCTTGTGGCTAAATCCATCACAAACACTACCTTTTTCTTCAAACATCACCCGAACATCTGAACTCAATAAAACATTCTGGCATAATTTTAAAATCGATTAGTCCTATCATTCTGCATCCTGTCTATCAAAAGTGGAAGTGAAAAGTATGTGATTAAGTATGTGTGTTTAGCTATACTTACAGGAAAAAAACAGCTACATTGGACCAAAAGTAAAATAATTAAAGAAATTGAGGTAAACTTATATACCGTTCAAAAGTTCTCTCTACTCTCTCTTCTGCTCTTTTTTTATCATTAATACTTTTATTCAGCAAGGATGACAGTAAAATCCATTTAGGTTACAAAATATTTCTATTTTAAATAAATGCTGTTCTTTTGAACTTTCTATTCCTCAAATAATCCTGAAAAAAAAAATGTTTTCACAAAAATATTCAGCAGCAAAACTGTTTATAACATTGAAACCTCGATAATGAATGGAACGGTTTCTTGAGCACCAATCAGCAATATTAGAATGATTTCTGAAGAATCATGTGACACTGAAAACTGGAGTAATGGCTGCTAAAAATTCAGTTTTGGAAAAAAATAAAAAATTACATGAATTTGTTTTAATATTAAAATTGTAAACAGTTACTTTAAATTGTAATAATACAATTAAAAAAATAATAATAATATAAATATATATATATATAAAATGCAATTGTACTTTGCTTTACTTAAATGTATATTGTTAATATTAATATTTATTTGTTTAATAATCATTTTTATATAATAACAATATAATAATAACAATATAATTTTATGATATGTTCTCATTAGATATCTAGGTAAACATATGTTTGTGTAGGTGAAGGGACAGTGAGGAGATGCTTTCTGCAGAGCAATTAAATGGTGTTGCTGTGGGAAATCGAATCTACAGGTAACCTCAGTGGAAAGAACGGTATTAATGCACAGGGCTGGCTCGGCATTGCATGTCTGCTCTGGCGGCCGGGAGTGAGCTTGTTAAAGTTGATTTATTAGGTTTTGGTTTACACAAGCTTTCCTTGGCAATGCAAGGTCAACTGTAATGGCCCTCTGAATGTGAATAAATCTACAGCTAAGCTAAACCACCGTCCTCTCACTTTGTTTGCCTCTCTCGGGTATATCTGCCTGCTAGGACATAACTTCAAGCTGATCGATCTCTCAGTATGCAAGCTTTTTATTTACATTATCATCCTACATTATGATATTGTATCTGCGCAAGAAAAAAAGAAAGAGAGAGAGAATAAGGAGTAAGAAAAGGTTTCTTGTGTTGAACAATAGTCGGTTTGAGGAGGCCACATTAACACACTTAGCAGATCACATTACCATGGCGAAAAGGAGGAACCTAGCCAAAAACAAAAGACTCACAACATCATAAGCCAGACTTGACAGTTTATTTTCACATTTCAAAAGAGAAAATCTCTATAAACAACAACAGGAGAAAACAGTCCCAAAATCTGTGTTTTTTTCTTTCTTTTCCTTTGTCACTTGCTCTATTACATATTGTGCATATCAAACATTCCCTATGAGGCACAAGGGAGCAAATTTATTTGTTTTTGGATGTGAGGCATATACAGGGGGGAAATCATTTCTTTTTTGTCGGCAGAAGTTGTTGATTCTGTTTTGACGCCGCTCCATCACGCCTGCTAGCCCCCTCCTGACATCCACGCACACAAACGGCAGATCATACAGAAGGGGATGTCAGGAGACAAGCATGATAACGGATGGCACACTCCCCACGATCGCACTTTCGCACAACAAACGCGACTGCTGCGGACGAGCACGGCGCAGTCACAGCTTTTTAGTCACGGCCCTTTCTACGAAAGATTTCAGCTCGCTGTCTGCTTACAACCACTTTTGTTTCTGCTTCTAACAAATGTCCTGTCTGCTTTGCAGCTTTTGTCTTCTCTCTGCGCTCCACTGACTTTTTTCTTATTAAAGAAGTATGTCCGCTAAGGACTGTGCTATTTCAGGGCCTTTCAACATTCCCAAAGCGTGAAATCTGTGCAAGAGTATGATAAATCTTTCAATGCCCTGCAGGCCGAGGCAAACACGACTGTCAATAAGACAGAAAAGTTGTAGAGGCTGTTAACAACCATAAGAGCTCAAAGTTGAGGCGGGCCGTCAAACTGAGGTGTATGGATGATGACTGCTGTCCACCCCGCTGTGTGGGGTGACCGGTGGAGGGGCCAGTGTCAGGCCGAGCCCTGAGGTTCAGCTTCACTGCCTTCGGCTAGTTAATGCTGCCTGGATCCTCGACTGACTGCAACAGCACAAATCCCATCCACTCTCACCAAACATTAGTGCTCTGCATTGGGCATACACTCAGAAATAAAGTCCACAGTCCATCACTTCTGCCCACATAAGATGTGGCTGACATTCTCTATAAGAAGACATTAACATACTAAGAAATATGCCCAAACTGTTGTACAACCACTAACTACTAATACTAGTACATTTCCTATTTTCTACTGTACACCCAAAGCGCTTTACTATCATGTGAGAGGATCTGACTTGGATCATGAAGCAGCTCAATCTGTGTCCTCCGCTATTTGCTCCATATGCATTTTGTCCATAGAAATGTGTTATTCACTACCGTAAAGCAACGTGACTGGCTTATGGTTTCCCAGACATAGCACGAAGACGCGACTAATCGATAATCAAATTGTTGCAGCCCTAATACATTTCAAAATGTTGAAATCTGTGCTACCTGACTAGAGAAAAAAGGCTATTATCTTCCCTTTTGCCAAATACAACACCCAAAATGCACTGGGCATGTTGCTGTCCAAGGCCACACCCACCAGTCTGCTATGCTTAGCTTGCTATAGTAGGAAATACTGCTTAGCAAACTTTTAGTCATTATGATGTCAATGTCTATTGTTTCCGGGAGCAAGAATTCAAAGAGTAAACATTTAGAAGCAGTGAGTTACTTTCGGTTTCCAGTGAAGGATTCAGCACATTGTAGGCAGTGGCTAAAAGGCTACAAAAAAACGTTAATACAGAGAGTTGTAGTCAGCATTTCAAACTGGATGACCACGACAACAGTGTTTTAGGCCAAACAGAGGGGGAAAAAAATGAAAGAAACTTCTGTTCTGTCAGTTCCTCCCACAGTCCCAAAAATCCAGCGTATAGCGCTCTGGCAGGTCACGTTAGTCAAGCTCGCATCAGCTGACTGTCAGCTGATCACGTCTACCTATAGGAAAAAGATGCCTATCACAGCATGCATATAAATATAAGCTCCTTCAGTATTATCAGCTGCTATCGCGTTTCTCCTGAGCTAAT
The DNA here is from genome assembly GCA_039654625.1 of Rhinogobio ventralis. Taxonomy (NCBI): domain Eukaryota; kingdom Metazoa; phylum Chordata; class Actinopteri; order Cypriniformes; family Gobionidae; genus Rhinogobio; species Rhinogobio ventralis. Next base: position 22,034,560 of record CM077198.1, on the reverse strand, counting down.
TACCCTCCTCCATCCCCAGATTCCCCCTGAATCAGACTAAATTCCTGTATTAGGTTGTACATTTTAATATTGACATTAATGCTATCTGCAATACATTGTTGCTTTTGTTCTGTTTACCCTAGGGGGGTTTATCACTGCTCTCTCTGCTCTTATCCATGCTAGGCTGCATGGATGCGCAGAGAGTTCTTGCCCAGAACAAAACCATACCGCCAATCTAAACTATATGCTAATTGTCTATCATCTTTGACAATAGTGATCCTGACAGAATTAAGAGATTTTTCCCCTTTTCCCGCAAGACTTAAGTGTCCCGCATTTCAACTTCACATTATTTTTCTTCCCTGAAATTACAATACTGCAATAAAAAATATAAGAAATAAAAAAATGTTTTGATTGTTTAAAAATCTATGTGCGTAGCCGTATGTTCTAGCTAGAGCGGGAAAATTATCAACCAACGGCAGACGGAGCAAAGGAATCAGTGTGGACCTCATCAAAACAGCTAAAACTGACTAGACAGAACATCCTGATCAAAAAATACAACTTCAAAATGCATTGAATCCGGTAAAATATATTTAATGTTTGCATAGTCTAATAAAGGAAAATAAAGGAAATAAAGGAAATCTACTTAAGGAAATTTATTTTAGTATAAAACGTGATTTTTACCTACTAGCTTGCTTAGATTATTATATTTAGCAGACTGAATAGGCTAAATAGGTAAATAGGCTACATTGTATTACTCGAACCTGGGCAAATTGAGTGCCAGTCACAGAGCCGGTCACAATTAACAAAGCTTATTAGCAATTTAAAACATTATCATCAAACCTGATGGCAAATAGGCTCTCCAAACAATGTAAACCATTATTTATAGTATAATAGTAAAATAGTATGAAATGTATCTCTCACACGTATCCTGCATTGTCCCACAAAATTACATCTACTGTCCTGCAACAGAGCAAAAACCAGGTGATCACCCTACCGCCCAACCTTATCGGGTGAAGCAAAATGCCATGGGGATACAAAAATGTGGTATAATCTGTAATTTTCACGAAAACCCTGGAGTTTTCACAAGTCTTTTTGCTTACAAATAAATGTGAATTTCTCGGTCCAAGTAACACGGAGAATGAGTACACATTGTTAATTTACATATACCACAGAGTCCCGACATTGTAATAATAAAAAGCGGGTTGAAAATTGCCGCAGTTCCACTTTAAGTTGGCCTTCCTTAAGATCCACTAGTAATTAAATCTCTGGCCAGGTATACCAAAAAAAAAATTTTTTAACTTCTGCTCTCTCTACTCTTCCCTACAGCGGCCAGTAAATACCCTCCAACAACACCAACAACTACATCATTCCACCTGCTTCAGGTATTGAGTAAAAGTTTCCTTACAATCCTAACAAATTCAAAAAGCGATGAATGGTAAAATTCATCCACAGAAAGGTGGGCAGCCTGTCAGATATATATACTGATATCAAACACTTTTTGTTCTTTTTACACAAAAAAACATCACAGCAAAGTCTATGTCCAAAACTTGCACACCAACATCGATCTGTAAGATTGTCAATTAGGATAAACACGAAGTTGAACAAACAGCCTTGGCATCCCCCAAAAGAGCCTTTGCAGTGTCGGTTCGACACAGTCGAGGTGTTAATAACATCCAGGCCAGCCCTAACATACCCCCAGCCTCTGAGCACTCGCTCCTCGGTCACAAGAATTGTAGCAATGTGACGCTGCCTAGACATACCGGTCAGATTAGCATTAATCTTTCAGCTAATATGGTAAGTTTAATTTTAGGAAATTGTCTTTTGCCTACAGGACTCCTCAGAGCCTAAATGAATTACATGTCAAGCTGTAGCTGCCGGTCTTACCTAACTCTGTGGCAAAGCTATCCAGAAGCTCATTGTGTATGTAAATGCCTCTAATTGGAGCTGGCAAGTGAGTGTAACGATGCAATTTTTGTAATGATTTCAGTTTCCTCTTGTGGAACATTTAACATAAAAAGACAAATGCATAAAAACACATGTTTAATACAAAAGGTCTAGCTAAATACAGACATAAATTGCTACTTCTAGAATTACAATTGATTAAGTACCTAAAGTTATTTGAAGTTAAAATTAAAATAAATAAATAAAAATCAATGTACTGGATTGACTGCGTAATTTCGTTGAAAGGAAAACCAGAGTCGGAATAGATGCTTTTGTCAGACAAGAGATCTATGATGAAACCCAATACCTTCCTGTTACAGTAAATGGCTATAAGAAATCGTATCCCTGTGTTAATACCAGTTGGGTGCCAAGAGGTGCATAAAGCAGACTGGAGATGGGGGATATTTCTGACCTAATGCAATTAATAAATAACACTTTCAGCAAAGAGGTCATTAACACAAGTTACTGGACTGTTTCCTGCTCTGTCAGAAGATCAGTCGAGTACACAGTGTTTCACTGAACACTTAATTATCAGGATTGCAAGGCTTCCTCACAACTCAGCGGCAACTTTTCCGGCAGTTTTCCCCAGCTGATTACCCATTCTCCCATTCTCATTCAACCCCAGTCATTTTTAACATGAACACAGCCAATTTCTTTCTTACTTCTGCAATTAAATGTGAAGTATTTTACTGATGAGCCAATGTGGGATTCAGCAAGCATCACAAAGGGCGATTAGTATGTGTGCCTCAAGGGTTTAATTCCGAAGACAAATGCTTTAAAGCACCATAAGCCGAGAACGGTCTATTGCTGTGATTAGGTACGACTTTGTCTGAGAGATCAAAATGAATTCATTGTGGGCAAAGGTTAAAACAGTGATTTATTTTATAATGCTGAAATGTCCAGGAAACTATCCGACAACATTACAAATGCTAAGAATTATGAAACAGAAGCAGCAGAAGGAAACCCTCACTTGCATTGCACATTTTTCCAAGAGTGCCAGCTAAAACTCTATTCGGACTGTAGAAACTACAGATGCTACCTTAAAGGTAGGGTAAGGCAATGTTTTTCATAAAAACTTATAGTTATACTGGTTGAAACTCTCTTCACATCCTGATAGCAATCAATAATAGAACTGGTCTATATATTTAAAAAATTTACATATATCTTCTGTGGAAGTCTCAGGACCAATGTATGTATTTCCATACCTCCGCACACCCTGCTCGTGCAGAAATCACGTCTTCAGCGTTTCATGAGGCTATGCAGAGTTGTAGACCGTCACCAAGCGCCACAAACAAACAGCAGCCGCCCCTTTACAGTTCCTGATGAACCAAAACAACAAGCTTATGCTGCATTCACGCCATGTCATAATATCCGTAATTAAGAGATGGCACCCCGTGACGTTCTACTCATAGCTGTTCAAGTCCTTGGACTCGAATTATGCATTTCTTTGGCAACACCATCAACGCTGAAATGAACCTGCAGCAGTCAGAGCTCTAAATTGTTTACGTTTACTATTACTGTAATGTTATGTGCTTTGAGACAGGTTATTTAATGCTCGTGACGCTTTGCAGACTCAGCTCTGGCTGTGCGTGTTCATGTGTTTTGGAGGAGGCGTGGCTTTGGAGAGCGCTCCGAAGGGAGGGTGAGATCCTTTGCTTTCAAAAGGTAGATAGCTATTGCTAGCCTCTCTGAAATTGCCTACCCTACATTTAACATTGTTTAGAGGTTAAGGGCTGGTGAGTGGAGGCACAAAGGTCCACCCTGATCAATGTGCAAGTGGCAGCATGTTATGAGAGACCAGACCATGGGGACAGCTGGCCAATCAAAGCAAGGGGCAATGTAACGTGATTTAGAAATTGTCTGCTGCCACAAGGTCCCCATCATTTCCTGTTTCCACTGCACATCCCTAAGGCCTCATTCTGCAACACAACAGAAAATAAATATTGATCCAAAAGGCCTTAATGACAAAGTAAAACAAAATGAGAACATGTGAGAGAGGAATAGGAGGGAATAGAAGAACTACAAGACTGGAAGGTTCGTGCCAAAGAATCAACGTGGAGACAAATTAAGAAATTAAGTACCATTTCACTGAAGGTACAGCTAAAGAAAGGAACAACTAACTTGGCTCATTTATTGAAGCAGACGTGCCAGTATTAAAATCTCTCTTAATCAGCTTTTCAGCGACGGTGTGTTGGGGATCTGTGAACAATGTGTCAAACGGCTTTGCACCAATGGGAGCAGCTGTAATTTTCTGCAGCCCTTTGCTAACTTACAAGTAATGGGTTTATCTATGCAGACTGCCCGTGATTGATACAAGCTCCCTAAATCTCCTTAGTTCCCTCTGACAGAGTCTAATAAATACAGGTCAGACATTTTTCATATTCTTTTTTGCTGTTAATTCTCTGACACTTGTCTAATAGGATTTATGCGCTGCTCATTTTAATTGTATTGGCGCATACAGCAAATGTGTTTAAACCCTTCTGTTTATCTCAGGCAGAGTTCTCACACTGAAAACCCTTTTTACACCAGCTCCACCTGAAAGAACAGGTGCCAGTGCATTGCCGTGGGCAGCAAAGAGGCTAAAGAAGAAGAGAAAGAACAGTTCAATAGAAGTCAACAGAAAAAGGCCATGGAAATAGATCCAAGGTAGTGCTTTGAGTTTGACCTTCTACAAGAGTGCTGAAATAGTTGCAAGAAATGTACACGGTACCTTGACAATAAGCCGATCATGTCATGTTGTTATGTATCTTAGTTGTATTTATGATCGTATTTATGTTTGTGAATCTTGCTAAACCCTTTTGAAAACTTTTGAAGCCTGTATATAGTAGTATATAATGTGTGTGTGTGTGTGTGTGTGTGTGTGTGTGTGTGTGTGTGTGTGTGTATATATATATATATATATATATATTAGAAGTTTAACACATACATATATATATGTGTGTGTCTTTGCTCTATAGTCTTACAGTAAATGTAAAAAAAATTTTTTGAAGTGACAAATAAGGCCTGATTGTATTCGCCTGATCGCCTTCAGCAGAAGTTTCTGAACACCATGTTGTTACGTATCGTAGTTGTATTTATGCTATTGTGTTTGTGAATCTTGCTAAACCCTTTTGAAAACTGTATATAGTAGTATATAATGTATGTGTGTGTGTGTGTGTGTGTGTGTGTGTGTGTGTGTGTGTGTGTATATATATATATATATATATATACACATATATATATATATATATATATATATATATATATATATACACACACACACACACACACACACACACACACACACACACACACATACATATATATATATATATATATATATATATATATATATACATATATATACATATATATACATATATATATATATATATATATATATATATATATATATATATATATATATATATATATATATATATATATATATATATATATATATATAAAGTGTCTTTGCTCTATAGTCTTACAGTAAATGTAAAAAAAAAAAATATTGAAGTGACGAATAAGGCCTGATCGCCTCTTCGTCGTTTAGTAAAACTGCAGCCCTGTACGAGTATCAAGTTAATTGGTGTCAGTAGCTGCAAAATGGCTCTGTCAATCCAGAAATATCCAAGAGGGAGTCATCTCTTCCTGTTCTTTAGTTATTACAAAAAAAAGAAAAACTTTTACAGGACAAATCCCACATGTAGCAGAAGGAGACCACAATTTTCGATTTTCAGCAGTGCTCTTCCTGATTTGACTTTAATTTGGGATGTAAGCGTCAAACTTTACCGCTCTGGGGAACGGAGTGAAACATGGCTGGTGATACATTCTCATCATCACTAACCATTGATAAATGCCTCCTTAAATAAAAGGTGCAATAAATCAGTTTTAGTCTTGGACAAGACGGATGTTATGTGAGTGTGAAGGAACAGACCAATCTTAACTAACCCCTAGCCATTTACTGCTCTTTTGAAAGTTGCAAACAAGTTTAGTTTCTGAGATTGAGAGTAGCTAGTTTTAGGATGTGCTATTAAAATAAACCAATTTAGATCTTAGTACCATCAAGACATAATGCATTTAGCGGAGGGGAAAAAAAGATAAAAAGAGATGTGATTCTTATTATCTAATTAATCCTAGCATGGCCCAAGGTTATTTAATTTGTTGAAAGATCATTAACAAGTCCTCATCCGGCAAATAAAATAATCAGGATCTTAATTTGCTCAAATTCAGGAAAGGATTCCAATAAACAAAGGCGGGCAACATTGAAGGCTGGAGATGGCCGTGAAGCTGACGGAATTAGGGGAGCACTAATAACAGAGAACTGTGGGCAACTTAATGGCTCAGACAACAGTGACAATCATTTACACATTGTGCCCACATGACGCCCCATAAACAGGGAAACAAAACATTAAGTTGTCAGGCTGAAATGATGGGTATTTAAGTGACTGAATCATGGTGTGAGGAAATTGTTTTTTGCCTGGGCGCTTTATGTTTGTCTATCAATGCAAACAAACACCCCAAAAAAGACAACTAATTCATCAAACTAAAATCAAAAAAAGAAAATGGAGAAAATGGTTTAATGATTAGCAGCTGTAAGGAGGAAAGGAGGAAATTAACCCCAAGTGTCCTCCAAAAGAAAAACACAGTTTCATAAAACAAATTTTGACTGTCCATGAATATGTTCTATGTAACACGAGATGTAAAGTTCAGAAAACAAATATCCACCCGTTGTCAGCTCATGTTCAAATGTAGAAGTAAATGATGCTTTCATTTGCACCTTCTCTTACTATCCATAATGCCTTGATCACAGGGAGGAATGCATAAATCATTCCGACAGATCCCGTCTAAGCTGCTGTGGACGTTTCCGGTACTCTGACCACTATATCCTTAACATCCATCAAATGCAGCCATTAAAAAAACAGCACATACAAAATCTGCTACTTAAAAAAAAAAATCAATCTGTCCCTGCAATCAATTTCTTATGTTCCCGAAACCAGCGCAGAATCGATAGGTTGGCGGGGCCGCTTGAAGGATGTTATGGCTATCGCTATGGTAATTCTGAATCTTAAAGTCTACTTTATCTGCAGAACCTACAACATATGCAACACCTGTCATCTGTATTCCACAGACCTTGAGAAAAGATTCATGCTTTCTCATAAAGTCACCCACTCTTGCTTCTTGCTTCCTCCTGGATAATGATACAACACAGAGATCACTTTATTAAGGGAGAAGGTTAAAAAAATTGCACACAGAGTGAAATGAAAGAAATAGGCTTAGTCCCAAAATGAGTGTTGAAAAGAAAATAAACCGAAAAGAAAAAAAAAGATCTCAAAGGATATAGGTTGTTTACTAAGAAGTAAAATGTTCCCAACTGTTTTGTCATCCAATTTAAATGGTCAATGGTTTTTAATGGTGACCAGTATAAAAAAAACAAAGTCTCATTAAATGTCAGCATAAATCCAGGGAATAGTAAATTCACTTTCTGATAATGAAGTAAAGTTTCCTTCAGCAGAAGTTTCTGAACACCACCTTAGAATCTAAGTCACACATTCAGCAGTGGTGTGCGTGGTGTTTTAAAATGGCAAAGTCCTCACATTTTTGTATTAAATATCAAATGTAAATGTATGTCCCTGTTACACTTAATTGTTTTGTGGTTAAACAAACATTACATAAAAAAGAGAGACCAAATACATTCTATTTTGTATTTTTACACTATGTAATGTTCTATTCATTTCATCAAGTTAGTGTTTTACGCATTTTTACATTTATTCAAAAATAATAAATAAAAGCTGGTAACAATTTTAACAATACATTTTATTTGTGAACTAATGTTCAGCTTTTCTTTTTAATAGTCAACTTATTTTCAGCAGTCATCAAGCTTGTACACACTGGTCACAGACACTAAGATGTACCTTTAATTTCCCCCAAACTGATTGCTCACTTTAAAAAAAAAAATCACAGTCATCAAGTTTTCAGGCCTTCTCAAGGTTTGATTTTGACGTGACAAAGCGGAGATAATTAAGTGGCTGAGTTGTTTACTCATTAATTAGTCTTCCCATTAACGCCATCCTTGTCTTCATTCGGGCCAATACCAGAACGCACACGAAAACAGGCGGGATTTATCGCAAAAACTAATCATAACCGATGATATATCCAATTATAGCACGATGGAACCATTGCCTCCTCTCCCGTGACTTTTTACCATTCATTTCAATTGCATCCCACAAAGTTCACTGCACGCTTTAGCTGGTCAGTTATAAGTCAATGGGGACAGAGGAGGTGTACCTCTCTCTGTAACTTCATTTGCAGCTGTCTGACTTTTACACTGTTTAAATGTCACATTTTGTAATATTTGCAATGTTTTATTTTTGTTATATAGATCATTTTCTCATCCAGTTAATTTTGAGGAGACACTGCCTCCCCCTTGCCTACTCGGAGGAAATGCCCCTGAAATACAGATTTTTACATATGGCACAGTCTGCATACGGAAAGATTCCCTGAAAGGATAGAACTAATAAATAATATAGACTTGCTCTCTGTCCAAGATTAAATCCACAAATGTTTTTTAACATCAAAAACACTTTTACACAAAATAAATGATTTAAACTTTTGACAGAAATTATTACAATGATGTTCAATCTATCGCCATCACACGACCAGCCGAATACTGCTATTAACCCCAATTATTTGTCATGCAAAATAGATTAGCTTAATCATGTGTGACAAATATGCTGCTTGAAATTAGTTTTTTTATTTCCACATGCAATCTGGTACTGAAAAAAAGTAAAGTCCAAAAGCAAAACCTAGCTATAGCATACCTGTCCTTTCCTTTAAGGATAATCTCTAGGGCTGCAACAACTAGTCGATAAAATCGATAATAATCGATAATGAAAATCATCAACAACGATTCTCACGAATGCTTTAGTGTTTAACATACCCCGTCATGCACTTTGACAGATGCGTCTGTGTCCTCAGCGCAAAACGTTCATTTTACAGGTTATATCCACTGATCTATATAGACAACAGTAGTTATATCCTCATCTGTAAATGCTACTAATTCATGCAAGTATTTCTATTTTGCATGAAAGCACGTCCTGACAGTCTGTGATAAACTTCTAACTTCACTGAAAGAGCGGTGGCGCGTCAAACAGACAGAACGCAGTCGAGAAGGAGACAATTAATATTCAGAGCAAAAACATTAATTTAGCTGAAATATCTGCTTTAGGACGCTAAATTTAAGTTTAAAAGTCAGCATGTAATTCAAGTATTTTATGAGAGTAGTAACTATAAAGGAATAACAGCGTGTAATTGAATATAAATGTATAGCCTATTTACAGGATAAAGAAATTACAGAAACAGGTTACTTTCTCCATGGCGAATGTGTGTGTGATCCTGCAGAACATTCCTCCAATCTGGTAATACTGAGTTTGTTGTTTTTTGTGTGTGTGTGTTTTTTTTTTTTTTTTTTTTTTTTTTTTTAATCATTTTAATGTAGGGATTCAAACTCCTTTTGCTTAATAACTTTTTTGCACATATTGTGTAGCACAAACATACCCTTACGAAAATAAAGCATGTTTTTTGGCGTATTGATCACCATTTGTATAACCACACAAATACCATAAAGTTAAACTATTTGGTTTCACTATTGTTTTGATTTGAAGCAAAACAATGGTTAATTTGTGGTTACCATTGAATAACTACAATAACCCTATTATTTATTTATTTATTATTATTATTGTTGTTGTTGTTTGTTTTGTTCATTGTAAAACCATGGTTAATTCATGTAAGGGTAGATATATTTACTATGTGTTTTTCATAGCACTCAGCTGACACGTTTGTTTAAAGGACAGCATTGGGCAGGATGTGGAATAGTGTGTTTTGTCAATAAAAAAATTAAAAAAAAGGGCTTTTTATCCGATTCATCGGAAAAATTATCTGCCAATCAGATTCATTAGACCAATGCACTGAGATTACAATTTCAGCCTGAAAATTAAAGAAAAAAAATAGTAATTTAACATTTAAAATGTAAAGCATTTAAACTATGTATTCTATTAGTTATATTTTTTGTAAACACAAAAGCAGTTACACTAACTTCTTTCTATTTTTAAAATATAGCTTAAATACAAAAAAAGAGTGTACTTATGCATGTGTCAGTGTTGATCAGTGCAATACCTACTTCAAACAAAATATATTGCAGACAAATATCTTACTTTTTGATGCACTGTTTATGCAGAGCAACAAACACAAAGACCTCAAAATAACTCTCAAACTGATATGAGGCTAACAAGCACATCTGCACTTTATAAATGTATTACACAAGACCGCCAGTGTAATGCATAGGGCATAGATCTGTATTTATGCAATCTGTTCGAAAATGAGAAGCACTCTTTATTACACACATTGTGCATGCATAGCTAGGAAACACAAATATAAACTTTGGAATGTAAACAATATTAAAACAAGCGAGCAAATTAAGAGAGATAGTTCATCTGAATTTCTTTGTATGTCTTCTCACATTATATCGAGCAGGTGTAACATTTACCACCACAAGATACCACCATCAGCCAGCATTTACACACACAAAAATTCAACCGTTTCTATTGTCAGATCACTAAAAGACCCTTGAAAATCAAGTTTTTAATGTTGTTTATATGTCTATGTGGAAATTCAAGTCAACACTATTGCTGAGTATTTTCTCATTAAAACTGTAATGAAAAAAAGACAAGTTTCAAAAACACATTTTAAAACGTTGGTGTTCTTTACGTCACAAACTACCTTGTAACCAATCACGTCAATGTGCGGGCGGGCTTAAGCATATCATCATGACTATGTTGCGAAGCAGGGGAGTCTCAAGAGAAGCCAGATTATCCCAGTATATTTTTTTCTGTTGATATGAAAAATCTGGTACTTTTAGCAATATAGCAGGTGAATTATGTATATGATGTTATATTATGATGTTATGATGAACTATATGCCTTTCTCCACTGTCGTTCTAATTTGTTCAAAGCGTTTCTAAAGAAACTTATTTTTAGAAGGCAGCTGTCAGACTCTGAGATGGCAAATGGGAACATTCTTTGTAACATTAGCAACACATTATTAGCTGTTTGATAACGTAGTCAAGCCAAAGGCTAATCATATCAATTCCGGTTGTGTCCAGCGTAGAGTGCGATACATAAAACACATTACTATTCTGATACATCGACTTGTATACCAGCCTGTATAATTCACTCTTCCAAAGTTTTAAATATGTCATTTTGGTGATCAAAGATGAGTTTTAAGGGATACAATTATTCACTACAGGGAGACTTTAAAGGGTATATAACACAAAGTTTCTGCCAATCTCATGTTAATCTTGAGTACCATAGAGTAGTATTGCATCCTTCATATGTCCGAAGAGTCTTTAGTTTTATCATATTAATAAAAGACCGATACACTGTACCGATTCTTTCCGAAAACAGTCGAGCTTGTGCAGGCGTGCAGTGGGCAGAGCTAAAAAGTCACGAGTGCGAGCACGCACACGCCCACAAACACACAAACAATACACCATGACATTATCCCTGGATAACTTTTGATTCACTATACGCTCGTGTTGTTTACATTATATGCACTTACGCGCTGATTGCCAACAAAACACAGACATTTGATGCAGTTTCACACACCGACTGCATCCACTGTTTCCTTAACACTGGGGTATTTGGGAAGCTGAACAAGGTTATCTTTCCCTCACAACCAAAACACACTTCTTTAGTGACAATTTTGATTTTGTGGTCTAAAAACTAAATGGCAGCTCTGCGACGGCTACCATAACCCGAACAAAGCTCGTTGATAGGCGTCCTCTTGCTCTCGCTCTGGTTGATGTGCGCACATGCTCATCAGGGAGAAGTGCCCATACAAGAAATTCCGCCCTTTATGACGTCATACTCTAAAAAAACTTTCAGAAACGTATATGAATCCTGAAGGAGTGTATTTGGCACAGAAATACTCCATCATACGTCCATCTTGTTTTTTGAAATGTGGGCCATGTTTAGCATGAGAATCAAACTCTTTAACAGTGTAAATAAGTCAGAATTCATGAAATAGCATTAGATGCTAGCATAGTGTGTGTGTGTGTGTGTGTGTGTGTGTGTGTGTGTGTGTTGGCAATGAGGTGTGTTTTACTCCAGTGCTGGAGAAATCCCATGCCGCAGCCAGACCCCTCTCCTCCCTCTCTCTCAGGCTGCCAGGGTAAACAAGCGAGGCCGTGTAAATACCACATTGCCTTATGATGGCTCAGACACGGGAGACGGAGGATCCCCCCGCTGCGGCAGCCAAGCTGACAGTCAGCCAGATGTGGAGGAGCTGCCCAGATAATACAGCACCACACACAGGATGTTCAGGCAGGGCTTTCATTGGATCCCTTGCCAATTCACACATCGTTCAAACACACACATACATGTGCATGCAGATGAGCATCTGAACCAACAGCATGGGTTTACTCACTCACTTACAGAACTGTCATAAATCCACAATCATCCAAGACCAAACACGGAAGAAACTTGTTCCTTGTTCCTATACGGTGTATGTTTTTCCTTTGAGCAGGTTCCAAACCATCCCACACTTTGTTTGTCTGTGAGTGTGGGAGTACGCGTACTCACTAAAGCGTATGGAGGCCCCAGGCACCCAGGCCCACATACATTGCTACACAGCTCAGCAATCACACCACTGCTCCTTACATGATGCAATTAAAGCAGAGCCTTTGCAGGACTGAACATGTTTACCCAGTGCTTCTCTGTTTCGCTGGTGTAAAAATTGCACAATTATTATTTATTTTTACATTGTTTTTCTGAGCCTAAAGCTGTAAATGTGAAAAAATATGCTGCTTTATGACATGCACATTCCACTTTTTTTTAAATATATATACAGTGGGGTTCAAAAGTCTGAGACCACACTGAAAATCTGGGATTCAAGATCTAAATTAATTTAAATTAATTACAAAAAAGGGGGGAAAACAATGGTTATGACTTTTATGAATGATATAAATAGAAATAACAATCCGTACTATAAATAAGCAAATTTGACTTTATTGTTTGTTTTGCTTTTTGGAACATCAAATTACTAAAATATTCTGCAATTGATGTAAAAAAAAATGTATTTGACAAAACTAAACGTGCTAATATAATTAATATAAATTATAACTTTAATAATGACTATTTATTTGTATTATTATTAGGAGTAGTAGTAGTAAAATATATAATACCAAAATATAAATTATAATTATTAATTTATTCAATCAACAAATGCTGGTGCCTATCTCAGCGTCTCGGGCCCCAAGCACGGGAAACACCCTGGACAGATGACTAGTCTTTCACAGAATTTTTATTATTCACTTCTCTTATATTTAATTTTGAATTAAATATTTTTTCATTATTTTATGACAAAATTCTTAAACTTTACTGCTTACTTCCCATTTTAAATGGAAGGTAAAAAACACACTTTAAATGTGGCACTGTGTATAAAAGTGAAATCATCTAATATCTTGTAAAAAGCCAGGTATTGCTCTTCATGTTTGGCCTTTATATAAGTCACAGCAGAATAAATGGAAGAAGAAAAACAAGTTGTTTGTACTGCTTTGTAAATGTCTAAAGATGTATATGTGTCATGTATATGCATTGTACAAAGTCTTTACAAATTTATGGTTTGCATACAAATGCTAATCAAAACCTGGCTCTTATGTGTGAAGTCTCACTCCTCAGCAGAACAAAGAGGGCAGAACAAAGACATCTGTGAGAGGGCCAGTGACAAGAGCGAAATTATGCAGTAGCATCTCTAGGACACCATCTCCTCATGTGTTCTTCAATGCCTGAATGCAGACAGCACTGCAGGAGAAAACTCATCTGTAATTCTGCTCGTCTGCTTCTGTGGAGAATGAAAACAAAGACGCTGACGAGGTTTTGTGGGCGAAACGTCCTGTATTTCAAACTCTGCCCTCCAATGCATCAACAGACAGAGTTTCACTACTCATCTCTAAACTGTGCACTGAAAAGTCTCTTCACTCAATACCACTTACTGTCTTAAAGGTGGTGGAAGAGAGACACATTTCCTCTACAAAGAGCATAAGTCTGTGACGGAGCGCCAGCGGGCATGGGAAAAGCAAGCATTAAGAGATGACAGGTATGTAAAGTGAACCTCTGAAGTGTCAGAAGATCCGAGCGCTGATGAGAAGACCAGTGACTCTGACAGCACATCTGAGACTTTAAAATCTGAACATCACACAACCGCTGTAAGCGACTTTAACATACTCTTGCATTGCTGCTAACATGTGTACAGCTTGTGTACGTGTGTGCATTTATCTGACTGCAACGTGAAGATGCGGCGTGACTGGGTGTGTGAAAATGAGCAGGTGTAGTGCAGGAAGGTAAAGGTAAGAGGGGGGAAAAGTAAACCTATCTGCCAGCGCAAATAAATTATGTGTCGTCGTCTTAATCACCTTTTTCTCTTGACAAAGTGCCATGGGAATAATGATCAGCAGTAATATAAATGACTTCCATCCCTGAAGTTGGAAAGTGAAATCAATGGCAGGCAGAGAAACTGCTGCAAAACAATCAATCACCTTAACTTTTCTGAATCCACTTGCAACCCTTCCTTACCTAGCGCAGCCCAGGGGGACTTACGAGAAAGAAGAGACAAAGACATGTCAATAGGACCCGGTTTTCCATCAAATGTACTCCTTAATCACACACCCTTTAATGCTGTACGGTGTCTGACTTTCCTCTCCAAACCAATCGCCAGTTAGCTTGAGAAAGCACACATCTACCTACTTGCTGCTCTGAATGAGCCCTCATCTATCTCCGCCAAAAGCTTGGATCTCCATTATAGACTGTGTGGAGAGGTGAGGGAATGTTTACTCTTTATTGATGCTGTTGTCTCCATTGTCTTGGTTAGGCTTGAAAAAGCTCCAGTCATTACCTTCTCTTCACCCTCCTTCTTACTCCAGTCACTGCTCATCGCAAGTCATTGTTCAAACAATTACCTCGATAAGACAAAGTGAGGGTTCAAAAGAATGTTACGGAGAAATTGAGAGCAAGCACCTTCAGCTGCTTGTCTCATTCTATAAAGTGTTACACCAAATTCATTCGAGAAAACAAAAGAGAACTAACTTCAGGGACTCTTTTCAAAGTGTTTCACAAAGAAATTACAATAAAGCTTTTCTTTTCCACAATAAAAAAAGCATCAAAACAGCTAACTTAGGGTGTGAAGACGCTGCACTTCTGAAATGTGTCACTTTCTCGGTTTTGGAGCCCAGCTGCACCTCCTTTGAACAAGTAGCATTTAACTTTCTGGGGCAATTAAACATGTTGTGCAGGACAATAAAGCTGCGAAAATCGGCATAAGGAAGTCTATGAATAAAAATAAAGCCAAATTGTCATGATAATAACGATCCCGTTTAAGATGACATGAAGGATATCCATCTTAATTGTTGTAATTACTGGACCCCCAGCAGTGGAGGTCTCTGAGTGTGGCAAACACACCCACGGGAGAACATCTTGTCTTCTGTCACTTCTGGTAAATGGCTCTTCTCTCTGACAAGCTCATCTCGTCGCCTCTCCCCATCTCCCACTCACACATTCAGCTTGATAGCAATTATTTTTGAGGCCATCCCTGGCAAAGCACATTATTTAGATTTTCACTTACAATCGAGTTAGCTCGCAACTCTCCACCCTTCAGTGAGAAAACGAATCGCTTCATAAGGAGAGAAACAAATGATGTTTTCCGAGGTATTCGCCCAGATTTCTGCCATTTGTATTCTAAGTGCTTGTTTATGGGAACAGCGATCCGGGGCATATCCTTGGGAAAATGAGCTACTTTATACCATTTAAATATATTACAGCCAGAGGCTCTGCACATTTGAGGAAACATCTATGCAGACAGCAGTTAAAAGATGCGGGGTGAGATGAATACCAAATGAGTGTGACAGAACAAAGCAATTCTGAAAGAAAGGTCAACAAAGGGTCATTACGTCAAACAGACTGCGCCCTGTATCTCTCCAATCCCACTTACATTCTTTGAAAAACCATGTCATCCTCTGATATTCTGAGGAAAGAATGTACAAGTTCTATTTTAAACCCCCCTGAAGCAGAATGTTTGTATCAAATCCTAAAGCTCGTTCCAGAAATGTCTACGAATGCTGTGGTGGCATTTCCTGTTGTTTGAGGTGAGGGGGGCTGATCAGATCTTTGGGCTGCCGAGACTCGATGTTCCTCGCATCTCATTCGCTTTCTTTTTGGGAGCGGATTCAAAGGAGCTCCGTCGAGCCATCATTTAGCCCTGCACCTGTCACTCAGTGGGTGAATGCTGGTTTAAAGTCTCACTGGTTGATGCTCTCTGACTCTAGGTGACAGCTGCAAGGCGAATATTGAAGTTTCTCTGTTGGTCTTTGATGGAGTCTGTGTGAGTAAGCATCTGATTTCCCCCCGCACCTCAAGCCTAGAAATGGAATCAGACACACTCCAGCACACACCCTCCGGAATATGCGCTAAATCATACTTTAAATATACATTATACACTACAAATGCATGCAGTGCTCGACTGATATCTGTGTTCAACTTAAAAGAGGACTTAATTCTTGCAGATTAGACCAACATAAAAAAAAAACGAAATGACAGGGAGAACATCTTGGACGTAATAATGCATCATTTTGAGGAGTGTTTAAAATTAAAACTCTGCACTCAGAAATACATCTCTTAGTAGCTAAATGCTTTCATAACTGAATAGGCATGAAAAATGTACATATATACATCAAAAGTAAAGGGTGTGTGTGTGTGTGTGTGTGTGTGTGTGTGTGTGTGTGTGTGTGTGTGTGTGTGTGTGTGTGTGTG
Organism: Rhinogobio ventralis; assembly: GCA_039654625.1. Lineage (NCBI taxonomy): Eukaryota > Metazoa > Chordata > Actinopteri > Cypriniformes > Gobionidae > Rhinogobio > Rhinogobio ventralis. The sequence goes on along the minus strand of CM077198.1, from coordinate 22,017,800 downwards.
TTTGTGTGTGTGTGTGTGTACTGCACAGGAAGGTGGGGCTGGGGGTAATGCGTGTCAAGACACATTAGACTTTAATGCTAATGTTTCAGATGGATGGAAGGATGAATAGAAGGATGGATAGACAAGCTGACAGTAGAGAGACACTAGCAAAGGAGGATGATGTGGTGAGGAAAATTCCCCCCAGGAATGGCAGCGTGGAGAGAGGAGTGTTCTCTATTTATAGAGGTGGGACTGGAGATATGCCCATGACAGCCATCCACTACCAAACCCACAGCCTAACTAAACCCCACAGAGCCCAGGAACAGCAGCGAGAGCTGCTCACTGCAGGTCAGTTAGAGATGATCACAACTTCAATAAATCATAATCACCATCACGCCAGTTTGCTCTTATAAGGCCCTCCGGGCAAACTCCTTTAGGGTCCTCCTGTTTACAGAAAAGTCATAATTTTTTAGAGCCATGCTGCCTGATAGCCCAAGGTGAATTGTCTGACCTGTAACAAATAGACATGCCATGTGCTGAAGAAGCTAAATATACAGCAATTATGGAGACATATAAGGAAGAAAAACCCCTCTGTTTTGTTTTGTTCATTGCAAATTCAAAAATATATATTTATAAACTCATAAATGTTCACATTTCCATGCTGCATAAAAATTGTAGTGTCCAATAATCAGTAACTAAGTTAATTATAATTTACCAACATAAGAAAGAAAATGTCTTCTTAGAGAGTAAAAAACAAACAAACAAAAAAACACTATAAAGTTATTACACTCACACTAAAAGCTGATGAAGCCTTCAACTATTCTTGCTTTGGGTTTTTTTACCTAATGCAGCCAATCAGATACAGCAACACAAGAGGCCAGTGAACTCTTCAGTGGGGTTGCAAAATATGCAAATATGGCAAGTGTTACATGTGGTTACATTTCGAGTTGTAGGTAACACTTTAGTGTGGGGAACAGATTCACTATTAACTACAACTTTTGCCTCAATAAACCCACAATTTACTGCTTATTAATTGTTAGTAAGGTAGTTTTTGTAGTGTTTACGTATTGTTAGGTATAGTTTAGGTATTGGTTAGGATTAAGGGATGTAGAATAAGGTCATGCAGAATAAGGCATTAATATGTGCTTTATAAGTACTAATAAACAGCCAATATCCTAGCAATATGCATGCTAATAAGCAACTAGTTAATAGTGAGAAGTGAACCCTAAAATAAGTGTTACCGAGGTGTAAAATATCTCGTTATGCTTGGATATATAACATGCTTGTCATTCACGCTGCAGATGCATTAATAAAGTCATCTCGCCTAATTTAACTTCAGTCAACTTGTGGCCGAAAGCCAAGCGTGAACAGCGCCGGAGCTGACAGTAGCCCAGGGTCCTAATTATGAAAAGTAAAAGAATGATTAAGTTGAGTGCTGTTTAATGACTTTTAACACATTCATTTTGAAGAAGCTGTGGGCGTACATTGGCAGACTGCAGATTTGAGTTCTAATTCACTCCCACATACACGCAGACCTGTAATCCATGTGCAGGTACGATTATCACTAGAAACACACATAAGCAAACAAACATGCAAAAATATTCAGAATTATTCATATACAGCAGAAGCACCCTACAAACATGCAGTATTAACCAGCATATGATATATTCAAAATGGATGTCATGCTGGCATTAGCACATTGACTGGGCTGTTTGCAAGAAATTATTAATTTATTCTTTTTAATATGGTTGAATTATGTGGTGCCTAAAAACATTTTAAGAGCTTTACGGTCCAAGGCTGTTCCTTTAATATTGCTGGATAGTTCACTGCCAATGCCACTGGCCCCAAGAGTGGAACTGGGGCTGTTTTACATTCAGTTCACACCAATGGAAAAATAATCATTACTGCTTCAGTCAATAATGAGACAAGGACATGGCAGACAGAAACAGGACAAAAGGAGACGGTTGTCTGTATTAAAAGACATGCTCATAGTAATGGCAGTGCTCATCTAGAGCTAAACAGGGTGAAAGACGTGAGAGAGCAAGAAAGTTTTAAAGATTGACATTTGAAAGAGGATGTAGAGTGTTCTGTATCAATGCTACTGCAAACCTTCAGCACAGGCTGAGCTCATGCTGGAAGCTGTTCACTGCATTGGTGCTGCATACTCATTTGACATTTTCTGATTTTAAACTTAATACTGAATGCTTTTTAAAAATCACCAACGCAACAACCAAAGAAACCAAAGGAAAAACAATCAAATAAAATAATGACAGGTTGCAAGATTTAGATTAAGCCTATTTTGGGACCATTATGCCACCAAGCACTGCCTTTTCTCATTAGTGTAATGCATCCGAACATTTTACCTTTGAGTAGGTTTGTAATTGCCATTAGTCGCAACGTCAAGATTTTCATTATATTTATAGTAAAACTATTTTTTTAAACTACTGTTTTTTTTTGTTTTTTTTATTTAAATTAGCATAAAGGAATAATGAATATATTGCATTTTCTGCAATAAGTAAAGGCAAGACTGAATAAGAATGAAAGAAAATCAAAATATATTTATCTATTTCTTTTCTTCTTTTTTTCTTTATTTTGTGGTAAGGCATTCTGACTGTTGTCCTTCCATTACCTTTTTTAATAAAAGTATACAGGTATCCACATGGAACATCTGATGTGGGCTTATAGCTTTGTTGGTCAAAATTACTCACAGCATAGGGCCATCAGAGTAGAGAATTGCAAGTTCCCTTTGGCAGCTCAGGAATCGCAGACACAGCAGCACAGCTCATAACACACCTGGATTTACAGGTGTCTGACTGTCGCTGATGTTAGTTTACAAGCATACAAGCACTAGGGACGTGAGACGGAAAGCAGCCTGTGACTGGTGGAGTGATGTGAGGAGATTAAAAAACAGCAAGAACCACCTGCAAACTCCCATCTCTCTCTTTACATTCTCTGCCCACTTTACATTTTTCTTCTACAGCTGTATAAACTGCCCAGCTCAACTAATTATGGATGATTTGGTCTGCTGTGGTGGGTTTAAACCCCATGCAGATGCTGGTGGGACCCTAGACTGTGAAAACTGGGCATTGCTCTACATGAGAGAGACACAGAAGGACCAAAAGAGACAGATCATTCCCATGACAAAAACAGAATTAACTAACTGTATAATGTAGAGTTAAGGCAAAGACTGCACTGTATGTCAAATTATAAATGTTTAAGACACTGTGCTGCAGACGGAACAAACAAACAGCACATTTGTATTAGATCCGTATTTCTGGTCTGCAGAACTGTTATTCAGAGTGACAACAATCAAGCATCCTTTCATGGATAAAAGAATTTGATGGCACTGACTGATAAAAGTGTACTGTACTTACCACATCAAAAATATCTGATTGTTCACCCAGCTGTTAAGTGTTAAAGATTCTCCACACTTCTGTGCCCCTCAAACAGAGTTAATAAATAACTGCCCTTATAATTCATTTACTGTCTCTACGAAAAGAGAGCGGTTCATTTTCATTAATGAAATGCAGAATAGATAGGGGAGGAAAAAAGAGATGATTATCTTTTTTTTCCAAGCCGAGCTTCTTTCCATCTGTAATGGCTCACTGTGTCTCATGTTGGAGAAACCTGCGTGCACTTTCAAATCAAAATGAAATGGCATATTCTACAGTGTATCAGTCAGTGTGGCAGAGTTTTGAAGATGCATGAAACAACCTGAGGCCATCAGCAGTTTTCAAACCATGAGGGTCAGCAGAAAACCTCCCAGATTCTCTCGACTCCCACCTCTGCAAAGCCAAAATCTTTTAGACAGACTAATAGCATGTTTGTTATTAAGATCAATCCTAGCCAAAAACAGGGATGTTCTAAGGCAGTGGTTCCCAACCTTTTGTCCTTGAAGTCCCCCCTCATATAAGAAAACCTGAGCAGACACTCTCTGCCAGGAGATGGTACTCATAGAATTGCAGCAATTCTATGAGTTTCCTTTGTTACCGCCAGGGGTTAAAGTGTGCTGGGTTCCGGCACCTCAGATAAATTAATAAATAAATAGATCCAGCAGTCGCAGTGCGAGATTAGCTGGATCGTCTCAGGCACAGCACTGACAAACTCTATTGGCGCTTTCGCTGCTCTGTTGAAGTGATAACGAGCACCAGGCAGTTGCTTTACCCATTTGAATATAAGCGCAGCATCATGCGCACAGTGTACAGTAAAGGCTCTGTGGCGAAACAAAGCTTGCCGCACTCATGTTGAAAACTGAAGCCAAAGCGTCTCGATCGCCCCCAGGTGGCTGGTCCCAGTATAGCTCATAACCCCCGCACTTCCATGTATTTTAATGGACGTGAGACAAACTAAAGAATCAAATTACACTTTTTCCTAAAGATGGCTTCTGTCATTTTAGGCAGTTTTTATCACTATGATTTGTTAGTGAAGTAAGCACTAACAGACTTTTTTCAGGATTTTCGGAAGGAGAATTGAGCTTTAGCTTTAATTTCTACATTTCCATAACTGTTTATTTCACACCAACATAATGAATTGTTCTGCATCTGCAAGAGTGTGGGCGGGCTTTTGATATTGCGGCTCCACTTCCTGCTCTCTACTGCACAGATTCCGGTCCCGAGGTCACTACTGCGCAGACTCTGCCCCAAATCTCACAAGATGTCAACGCCATATTCGGACATTGGCGGCTTCACTTTTCTTCAGTGGAAGGTAGTAAAGACGCGTCGTCCATGTTTTTTTACGGTCTATGGGCGAAACTAGCTGAACCAGACTGAATAGCTCTGACCATGTAAACTGAAGAGTTGAGGTAAACTATAGGCTGCCTACACGACTGTAATCATGGCCGTAGCCAGGTATGAGGTCACCGAGGATTCGGACCTCGGTATTTTATAGGTATAAAATATATATATAGTATAGAGGTATAGAGGTATATAATAAATGATGTGAAATAAATTACTAATAGAATATTAACACTACTTTAGTGCTGCAAGGATACCTTCTCATCTGAGCTACCTGCAGTCTGTCACCGCTCATCAATGTCAAAATATTTTAGAGGACCAATCAAATTAAAGTAGGTGGGCTTTATGTTCACAGAAGCTGCTGAGTGCTTAAACAGTGCGAGATGTAAACTAAACGCTAAAACTAAAAGCTGTTTTAGAATAGAAATGTTAAACCGACAAAAATAAATCAGGCAAACTAATACAATTTTGTCTAATTTCGCCATTTTAAATAAAAAAGGACATTAACGAAGCCGATTTCAACATATTGTGAATTAATTTATTAAACTTATTTACCTAGCATTCGTAGCCTTCAGTGAATTAACTTGAGTTAACTAATGCTTAATAAAATATAGGCTAAATAACAGTTGACCCTATGATTACTTTCTTCCCTGACAGACGAAAATTAAAAGACTATCAGTCAGAGCTCAGCTTTAGGAGGGGCAAGAGAAATAGAATGAGAGAAAAAGAAAGAGTGAAAGAGTGATAGAAATGAGAGAGTGATGAAATAAGGAGAGAGCAGGTATGACAGATAATCTACTGCTCACTAACATGGTTTTGAAAGCTATTTATTATTCATTTTTTTAGCCAAAAACATCTTAAAATGCACATATGTAGATCAGGGAAATCTAAATTTTCTTGGGGGACCATGCCCCCCGAACCCCCCTAAATAGCTAAAATTTGGGACCTCACTAGTTTTAAAACTCCTTAAGGCAGTTGTATATGCTCAAAAGTTGCTGCGGTTTCTGGAAACCTGTTTGCTTTGACCTCGTATCTGGAGTTAATGCATTTATGTTGTTAATGTGTTGCAGCCTGGGATATTTATATATAGGCCTACTTAATATTAAAATTAAATATCCAGACCGTATATACTGATTGTATCTCTGTGCTTTGACAATTTAGTTTTTAAAAATACGAATTATTTCTGTGGTAGAAAACGCTGTGGCACCAAGATCGGCTACTATGGGGGCCCTTGGGTTTGTTATAGCCCCGGGCCCCACGTGTTCTTAATCTGGGCCTGGTTGCAGTGGAGTTAAAAGGACAAATCAAGTCACAGTACCAGTCAATATGGGAGCTATTTTGACTGGATGTGAGAATGGCCACAATATTTGGACCATCATACATTGTTGTTTTGTTGTTGTTATTGTTTCTTATGTTTTATGATACAGCAAAACTTTTGATTCTGCATTTTGACATTGACTCTGCAATAGGTCTAGCTAGGTTGTGATTTATTTCTGTTATAGTTGTGTCTTCAGCCATTTTTGTGTGTTAAATTTGAGTCAGTTTTGGACTTCCCATTTTTATGTTTAAATTGACATTGTGAAAAACAAGGTTGTGTTCCATAATGTGGTGCTCAGCAATTTTAACATAGTATCGTCATCATATCAGTGTAGATGTAGATGGATCAAAATAAAACCATTAAAATATCAAGTAAATAAGTATTGTGATACTTGGTGCCACAGTGACACTCTTGTCCCAAAAAGTATTGCTGTACCACAATACTGAATATGTTGTCCCACGGTGAGTCATTTTTCCCTGTTGCACCTACACAAAATTTGAGGGTTCCCCCACCTTCAAATCCCACTTTAACCACTGGTTACCGCAGTAAACAAAGCAGCGCTACGCTTATAAACATTACTTTATTAGGCATCATTCGGAGGTAAGACGAAAAGAAAGTCAGTCAGTTCCCTTCAGAAATGCATATAAACCCCCACCCCAATTTTAATGTGTAGTAATATTCCAATATTCCGAGCATCACAACAGTGAGCTAGCGCTGCCTGCTACAGTATTTTCTCTACTCTCCTCTTTGCGTTCGTCTTCAGCGTGTCCCGCCTGTGGCCTCTGTTAACATCCTGTTTACAGACTTCGTAATATTTCCACACAAATTACATTTTGGGAAATGATTGCAATGCATTTTGTGTGCAAGTCCGGAACAGATATCGGCCGAAATAAAACAAAAAACAGAACTGGCCGGTTCTGATTGATGGTGGGTCGACCGGTGCATCTCTACCACTGGCAACTCTTCACTTAGTACTCGAATAAGAAGAATATGTCTTGTGTGAGGGAAAGAGTTTAGAAGAGAGTGGAAAAAGAGCAGCACATGTAGGCAAATGTACATCAGCTACAGTTAATGACGAATGGTTGTGATTTTTTTTAATAAAGTAGTTCAAATTATACACACCTTTTCACTGCGTTTTTATTGCTGCCGCCATTGATCTTTTCATATTTGCCGCACCTCTCACGGTCGGAGTGAGCAATCTTGCATCTTTTGCTTAGTAAAAATGTGATTGTTTATGTGATCGGCAAGCTGAGAGTCCACATATAGAATCAAAGGAAGTAATTAATAACTGGTTCCAATCAGTGGCAGATTTGAAGCATTCCTAGAAACTCAAAGCATATAAGCTCCCCCAGGATGGGAACCCCTGTTCTAAGGCCTTGGATGCATGAATAAGATGAAGCTGCAATGGTCCATCTTTACCCAATTCATCCCTTTTGTGTGTAGCCCCTAACACTACATATTGCAGTCTGAGAATTGTATTCTGGCTCCGGCAAAAATATTTAATTTAAGTCAGAGCTGTATGAGGGTGTCTTTGAGAAAAAACATGACAGCATTTTCATGTTTCGGGAAACGACAGATTTCAGCTCCAGAAGTAGTCCTTGAAACTCGAACAGCAACAGTGCATGATAATGGGCTTATCTAAATTCAGAGGCCCATTTGCCTGACTAATTATTATTTCATTGATGAAGCAAGACAACACCTTGCTTGTCCTCTTTCATCCTCAATGGTGTGCTAAAATGTTTGGGCAAATATTTGGGCAGTGTTATCATCATGTAGTGAAAAAGACAATACTCAACATAAAAATAAAAAAGAAATGTGTTAACCATGCCCTCACAAACAGATTCATTTACTGACTTACATTTAAAATAAGGGATCAGCTCCTCCATCCATAAAATGCAATAAACCCAGACCATTGTTCTGTGGATAAAAGCCAATGTCGGTATCCACATCATTATGTTCCTTTGATATCCTATTATAATTGTTTCAAAGAGAAGAGACTAACAACTGGCAAACACAGTGGGTTCAAGCTGTGGGCTACCATATCAAGGAGCCAAAAAGACCAACACTCAAAGCAGTGAAAGCTCTCGATATAATCAAGAGAATTAGCCACTCCCTGCACTCCTGCAATCAAACAGACATAAGATGCAGACTTCAAGACGTCTACTGAGTCATAACCATTATATCAAGCATCCATTTGACATCAGCTGATCAAGAACCATGGCGTAACAGTTCCAGAACACAAGGTAAATTCATCATCTTGGGCAAAGCCAAGTGTTTTTAAACAAGAATCACACTGAGAGGTCCACCTATAAACAATTACCTCATTCACTTCCCATTTGAGCCCACAAATCCCTTTGTTTTCCTTCTCTCATGCAGAAAATTATTTGTGGGTTGGAGTTGGACTGAATGAGCTGCAGGTTTAATTCACTGCCTTTCATTTCAAGAAGATTTTTCTTCTCCCTGCCGGGGAACAAACAACTCCCATCCATCAAGAAGAATAAAACGTTTTAAATAGCTCTTTCTAAACAGTGGGCTTAAGATAGCCAAATGTTAATAACCAGCTGATGAAAAATTAATCAGCCCAGAATAACACAATTCACCCAAATACCAAGCCAGTACACTATAATTAAAATTATGCCATGAATGTGAAAGACAAGTTTTGCTGAAAAAAATCAAATTAAGATGATTGCAGGGTCCTGCAATTAATAAATCCCATGCTTTTCCACTCATAAATAAAAAATATCCCATGAAGCAGGAATGGGTGATGATGATCAACAATTGGTAAATTATTGATGTTGATTTTATTATATTATATTATATTATATTATATTATATTATATTATATTATATTATATTATAGATATACCTTATTTGACCATCATGACCAATATATAGACATTTATATAGAAGCATATTCAAATATATTTTAAAAATAAGCAGCCTAACATGTCTGAATTAAATGCTGAGTAACAGGAAGTGTAAGATATAGGAATAGAACATGCACTCTGGGCCAGTGCAGCACATTACTATTCAGCAGGTCGCTCTGTACAGTAGTGGCCGGGAATCACCCCTGTGAGGATTAAATTCAGTGAGCTGAGAGAAAGGAAAAGGTGGTGGTTGTGAAATAAGACAGCCCAGTGCTCTCTCTGTCCTGTTCTCTGCCTTTCTCTCTCTCTTTTTTCCATCTCAGAGTGAATAGGCAGAGGACGCCTCGTTGATTTTACTGCACGCCATCAGAAGCTCCACAAAATCCGGCAGAGGTCTGGAGGCCAGGCAGAAAAATAAAGCTAGGGATGAAAAACTCAAGAGTGGTTGAGTTCTCGAGGAGGGGAGGGAGTGGACGGGCGAAGCAGACAGACAGGAGAGCAGGGCATTCCTCTCCCCATCTGTAGGCCTGAAGGCAGGAAGCAGGGGCATGGGATATGGCTCATTACACCCGGCCTTCTCTTATCACTGCCACTCTCCATGGAGTCATACCCAAACACAGCTAGTAGGGCTCTTTCAATTCCCTCTCTACTTCTCACACATAGATACATATGTCCCTTTTCATTGCCACAGATGCTTGGTATCAGAATACGGCACATCATTATGCCATAACGTGTTTTGAGCAATCCATAGCTAAAGGATGTTCCCTTTTGAACCCATAGCAAATAAAAGAGCCATTTTGTTATGTTCTTAAGAGACAGCGACAATTCAGGTTCTATATCAGAGAGATCCACTGACATAAAGATTGGGCACTGTGACAAACGCATTCACTTCAATTTCTGTTCTGAAGCACAAACATTACGGAGGAAATTGCTTTGCGTCTCGTAACCTTTGTCTTTCCACTAGCATATATCGTATTACACTGCATACATACAGTTTACCATAGAGACCATTTCTCAGAAAGAACAATGGCTGCATTATGAGACCCAGGCGTGACAGCCAATCATCTTTCAGAAGCCATTATGATGATCAAGTCCATTATAATGACACAACATCTGGAACAAAGACCTCTAATAGCCAACAGCTGTCGGGTGAAATGACAGCAATTAGCGAGCCATTGACACAACACTCACTCTGTTGAAGTGGACAGTGTAATTTAATGCAAGCTTCCACAACTTTTTTTTATTAATTATTAATCAATCAAATTAGTGAATTATTCTTATTATTAGCAATATGAAAAATACATTTTCAAATAGTTTATTAAATTCTTTATTCTTTACTTTTTTTCTTATGAAGTAATTCATTCTTAACTGAAATGCTAATCTTTGTAACAATGCATATAATCCATGAATATAATATAGTAAATATAAATATAGTAAATTACAAAGCTGAGGACCATGAAGCACAAGCAGGAACAACAACACCTGGCTGAGGCCTTTATAAACATAGCAACAATGTACAAAAGAGCTCGGACAGGACTTCACTCTAGAGCCACTAACAGTCAGTAAAGTACCTGTGTGATACGTCTGCCCAAAGTTAGAAGCAAGATGGCGGAAATTGGGCATCACCAGCATGTATTGATTTGTAGACTGGAAGAGACACTAGTGACTAGCCGATGGAGGTCTACTGAAAAGCCTGAGGCAGACTTTGAAAGTGTCAGTAAACTGTGTAAGCGGCCTGTTGAGGACGAGACTAGATTGCAGGATTATGAAATATTACATCAAGAGAATCTTCTAACAACAATCCCAAGTTCTTCCTATATATATTAGGGCTGTCAAGCGATTAGATTTTTTATCGAATTAATCTACACAACGTGGCAATTAATTAATCTAATTAGTAGCAAATTAATCGCACATCAAATTTGACTGAGGAATTAAAAGATAATTTAAAGTCATTATTATGTTAAATGGGAAAAAATATTTCATTTGGTTCAACAGAGAATTTATTACACAAATTTTTAGGCTTCAATGGCCATAAGGCCATGAGGGTGAAGTAAATTATGACAGAATTTTTTGGTGAACTATACCTTTAATCGTATTTTTATTTATTTATTTTTTTAATATGGAAATAAGAGGGGGGGTTTTTTATGAAATGATACTCTAAAATAATAAACTAAAACTGCCAGTAGGTGGTGGTAAATGTCTAAATGAGTAAGTCATTGAGTCATTCATTCATTAGATTCATTCAAAAAGCTGGTTCATTCAGAAATGAAGTACATGGCTCTTTTTAAAAATGGACCATTAAATCATTGGTTACCCCAATTCGTTCAAAATGCAAATTCATTCAGAAACACAGCTGTGTTGCTCAGAGAAGCACAGTCGCTCTGCTATGGCTTTATAGGTAACAAAAACATACAATATTGTGTCTAAAATATAACACTATATACAAAGAGTTGTGAGGACATCGAATACATGTCAGATCTGGATCCACGTCATGTGCTTCAGATCTTAAAGTGACAGCAGCCTAATAAACCCGCTGCTGTGATGTCTGACAGCACATACTTTTGTAGCTTTAATAAGGATTAATCTATATGTAATTTATAATTTATGCAGTGTGACTGCAGTGTGAAGTGTTTGATATTCAATTTCTGTATATTTCCTACCTGTTAAATCAAATATTTAAAATAAAATATACTGTCTTTATGTTTTTTCTATAACAATTTGGAGATTAAGTGTGAAATTACAACAATATAAAAATGTAGTAAAACTTGAATGTTAGATGTAATTAAATATCTATATTAAATATCTATATCTATATCTATATCTATATATATATATATATATATATATATATGCAAAACTATTTCTAAGGGACATTTTGGATACATGTATGTATATAAATAAATAAATGAATGTATGTTTCTGATTTGTCTCATGAAATGATTCAACAGACTAATTTAATCTAGGATTCTGTCCACCTTGCCTTTTATTACGCAGAACTCTAATTAAGAAACTACATAAATGCATGTTCAAGAAAGGGTGTCAGGAACAACTTTTTGTAATAATCCATCTCCTAAAGCCTTCCTACAAAACATCTAGGACAATTAAACCTGAATGAAAAAATGGAGACAGAAAAGCATGGTTATTACCTGCCTCTCTAGGTCTTTGGTGATCATTACTAAATATAATTACACCAAACAAAGTCCAATGGTGTAACGTCAGCAACAGACAAAGACCCAATTTTATTATCAGGAGCCATTAATTACATCTAATGATAGAAGATATAAGGATGGGGGAAACTAAACCCGGTTTTCATTTTTTTTTCTTCTCTTCCAAGCAAAACCTTTTATCGGTTCAACAGGGGCATTTATTTTCTCACTCACAGATGGGACATTTTATTTTATGTCTTTAATTTTTTATATATAACATTTGACAACACGAAGTATTTAGTCGTAAATGTCATAAAAAGTATTCAAAATATATTAGCATTTCTAATATATACATCAGTAGATTAGCAGATTCTTCATATTGTTTCTTCATATTTTTACATAGTTGAGTCATTTAAATGCTAGTGTTTTTTTTTTTCTTTGAATGTTTTGTATATATGCCAACCTGACAAACAGAAACCCCCCAAAATTCCAGGTGAAAAAAAAAGTTATGGTAATGCCAAAAGAATAGCATTAGCATGCTGGGTTTTGGGAATACTGTAGCTAAAAAAGAATCCAGATCATCTGTAGTCGACACTCCAACAGCCCTATTCCACAGAGACAATTACAAAGAGTGTAAAAAAGCCCAACTACTGTAATTGGTTTTAAAATGGTGGAATTCATTACCGTTGTACTGCATGTTCAGAAATGCAAACAGGAAAGAAAAAACATTCACTGGAGGCTTGAACTGATCTGCTTAAATAAAAGCCATAGGGAGATGAAAGGCATAATTCAAATGACAATTTTAGCCTTAGCTCATTTATAACAGAAAGTTGAATATCTTGCGAGTGTAATTGGCATATGATATCAGCTCTCTTTTCTACCATTGCATTCTCTTTTGTTTTACAGGCAGACTTGGATATAGACTATGAGAATGGCCAACATCCAAAATAGATGAAGAAAAGTACACCTGAAGTCTTTCCAGAGTAAAATAGGCACTAGGCAAATCACAAAAAGACACTTGTGCATAAAGTTAAAAAAACACAAACAGGTGTAAAACACGAAAAGTAATTTTACAGCAATGCTGAAGTAATTAAATTCATATGTTCATCTTCAAAAACAGCATAATAGCAGCTTACTGGATGCTCAATTTTATAGCCACCATTAGTTTTATCCCTACATGGACTGCAGACTAACTTGACAAACAGTGTTGCATGTTTTCATTCAAAATCGCATCTCACCACAAGCGGTCCATCTAATGATATGATCTGTGTGAGGGAAAAATATGTATTTGTACTTGTATTAAGACTTTATATCTGTCCTGATTTTATTCAGGAGCATTTGTCAGAGCCACCCAAAGAAAGAAGCGATAACATATGGCTAAGTTTAAAAATTAATGAGCAGTGTTATAGAGAGCACCTGAACCAGGGAAAAGGTGGAGGGGCAGCATATGTGGATGTGAGAAAAAGAAACAAACACCTCTACCGCTCTGAAATTGACTGACGAGGAAAAATTCACAAAATATACAGCAAGAGACAAGATGAGACCAGAAGAGAAGAGACCTGCAAACAGTACAGTTACACTCTGCATGAACACGTGTTACTTCAAGAAGAGCTAGTTGAATGGAATTAGCTTGACAATGTGTTGTCAGCAGCATGTTTTATGACACGATGAGAGCCGGGGTGGCAGTATAAATTATTCAGATGTGATAGCATAAGCAGGATGTCGACGAGGGGCGAGGCAGCTCGAGCCACCAAACGTCCATCTCCAACACCAGAAGCTAGAAGTGGAAAAAACAGCAGCCTGTCTACACCCCTCAGCTCAGGAAATTTTAACGCACAAAAAATACTTTTTCGTGAATGTAGTAGTAATGTAGCCAAAGTCCATCTGAATAACAGTTACTTCCCCTCTTTAAACACCAAACCTCTAACAAATGGCATTATAGTAAAAACAGTACTGTGCAGGTCTGAGAGAAACCCATTAGGTCAATTCCATGGCAACAATGTGTATTTTTTTTTCTCCATCTCACACACACTAAAACTGCTGTGGAACTTCGATTTAAAGATTCTTACTGCCATCTAGTGGATGTTGGGATTTTCTCAAGGAATGCACTGCACCATCTTGGTCTCCAACTTCTAGTCTCTCAGGCAATGGACAGTTAATCACATGGATTTATACACATGCATAATAAGACCAACTGAAAATGTGCAAACAGTGTGTCTGCTATAAATACACTGAACAAAGCAAGAGGAAACAACCAGGAGAAGCTGGCATTCCAGGAACACAATCATGAACAAATAAAACTAAAACGCAGCCATTTTGAAGGGTCTATTTCTCCAGAGCCCCCTTGAGAAAAAGAGCAAAGCAGACTAAACGGTTTGTGACCCATCCTTGATCAAACCACAAATCGTTAGGCTTGGCCATTTGGGGAAGTGCTTAAAGTGTGTTTGATGAGCAGATAATGATGGCTCACTGCTGAGCGTCCAAGGATGACAACCATAAAATGTGCAGCCTCGAGACAAGCGCCACACCTTATTAGTGCCGTGATTTGCCGACTGGGCCACAGGGAGTCTCGGAAGGAGACAACAGGGTTTTAAGCAAGGAAAATCGTATCAATGGAATCAACCAAGTAAAATGGCAGCATCTCATTGACTCCTACCCAATAAGCTAATGAGATCGGTTCTTATTAGTTCAAGGCTGAAAAAAAAATGCAGCAAAATAAAATGAAGAGGAAAGTCATGAGCAGTCAAAATACTCCCTGAGCGCAGTTCCTTAGCTGTCAGCGTGTGCCATTAAATGCAGCCATACTGTGTTCATGGCTTTATGGTCCAAGTGAAATTATCTAGGCAACCACCCTAATTGTAAGAAAAGAGCTGTCCAGAAACCACAGAGCAAGTGCCAGACCTAAACACCCAAAGTTAATGAAGTAACTTTGAGAAAGAAAAACAGACCACAATGCTCCTACTTTCATTAAGTTAAAAAAAGAAAAGCAGGACTTGTACAGACAAAGTGAGGACACTGAAGTCTGTGGTAAGGTTGTATTAAAAAATATGCTATGTGCTATAAATACATCACATTTAAGGTTGGAAAAGGGCAAGAATGTGAGGAAACGGTGTTGAAAGGTGGTCAAGGAGAGTGACGGGACAAGCCATTACCAGATCTCCTGACCTCATAACTACACGGGAACATGCGGTCCCATCTCGCACCAGAGCTAAGAGAAGGACGAAGGGAAGTAATAATATCTAGGTGGACGGAGGGTGATGTGATTGACCGCTGGAATTAAAAAAAGAAAGATAGACAGGACTTGGAATTATATTGCACTAGAGTCGCAGCAACGAACACCAAATGGGCTCCTCTCATACAGAAGTGCCGTACAATCATGAGAATGCTCGTAGCACACATACACACCAACACACAAACAGAGCCCATCTCTTTTCCCTTTAACACGAGAACACCATGTCCACTCTTGTCTCCCTTTCATCTTCTCTTCATCATAATGAGATCCCGCTCCCCTCTTTTGAAGGCAGGAGTGCTGATTGTTTGTTTCCCATAGAAAAAAGGCCACGTGGCATAATGCAGCAGCAGTCAGCCAGCAAAAAGACCTTTTCTGTCACCGGTGGGAGCTAGTATTGACATACACCGCCAGTCTATCAGGTCACAATTCTTTACACACTTTCTAGACTGCGTGTCCGATATGACAAGACATTCGTCTTTCTGGTGTGGTCTGCCATGACTTACAAAAGACTTCTGAAAGCTTGTGTGTGATATAACATTGTACGAAGAGAGAGAGAGCACGTCAAACTGTCTGACTGATGTTAAAAATTGCATTTATTAGTGTCGGCTAAGGGTGGGCGATATGACCAAAATCTTATATCAGGATACGAGTAATTTTATATCAAGATAACAATATACAGTATATTGCCAAAAGTTTTGGGACGCCTGCCTTTACATGCACATGAACTTTAATGACATCCCATTTTTAATCCTGTTCCCACAAAGTTGGGAGCATGAAATTGTCCAAAATGTCTTGGTATGCTGAAGCATCAAGAGTTCCTTTCACTGGAACTAAGGGGCCAAGCCCAAGCCCTGAAAAACAACCCCACACCATTATCCCTCAGAGTTGATCCCTGGGATACAGTTACAGGACCAACAAGAAAAGTAACCCGCATATGCATTTTAGCCGATTACGATGCCTTTAGTTCAATAAAAAACATGTAAGGGACGATAGTGTTCATGATTTACCTTAGATACGAGTGAGAGTGAGCCTGCAGTGTATTCACGTATAGTAAGTGCTATCAGGGCGGCAAATGAATGGCAATCCGCTGTCCTGTTTGCAAGCAGCAGAAAGCCACATTCATGTGACACACATACAGTAAAAAGTGTTGTTTACTCAGCTGCGCAAAATAGCATCAAATTAATAAAAAAATACAATATATTGACCCACATTCTGTTTTCTATCATGCCTGTGCACGTTTGTGATGACGTTAAAGGGGTGATGAATTGAGAAATCAACTTGCCTTTTGCTTTTGATATATAAAAGTTAATTGTGATATAAGAATATCCTGTAAATTTCAGAGCTGAAAACTTCCTTGTTAGTCAAAGAAAAGCTTTTATTGACACCAGGCCCAGAAAACGAGAGATCTCAGAATATGTCAACCATTGATGTCATAGAATGCAGAAACGCCGCCTCAACAGATAAATATGTACGCCTGCTTCTGTAGCCCCGCCCACCGACTCGTGGAGCTAAACGGATCGCGCTACCGAGCTATAAACATGCCGAAAAGAGTAATACATTGCGCTGTGCCTGGTTGTGGAAGAACACAGTCCCTGCATAAGCTTCCTTCGGATTCTAATATTAGGAATGAGTGGTTGAACTTTATTTTAATGAAGTTCCAGCTCACGTCCGTAAGACATTGCCCGTTTGTTCGCTTCATTTCACCGCGGAATCGTTTGTTAACAAGATACAGGTCAAGACTGGATTTGCAGACAAAATGAGATTAAAACACAATGCTGTGCCTTCTATATTGGATCCGACAGGAATGGTGCAACAGACTTTTGTGAGTAAAACATGTTTTTTATATGTGATAGTATTGCATTGTTACAGATCGGGGCTATTTTCCAGAAAGGCTACCAAAACGTATCACCGGCCTGCCGACGGGCTATCTTAAATAGTGAAATAACATTCCTTTCTTGATGTGGGTTGTTCACTCTCTTGACTTGATATTTGAAGGAAAAATACAATCGCGGAATGGTTATATTCACCGATCGGGCGGGCCAAGTAATAAAAAAAATATGAGCGTCATAAGTTGACCTCAGACAACAGTATAAAAAAAAAAGCCAGTTCATGACACCTTTAAGATGAACGCAAATGCACCAGGGTTTTTTAGACAATAATCCACAACCTATTCAATATTCTATAATTAAATCAACTAATCGAATATTCGAAAATCGTGACTCATCCCTATGGAGAGGTGTGCTATTACTTCTCTAAGAAATCAGACTTACAAGTTTCATCTGAAGGAGAAAAAAAATCTCACAGACTTGCACAAAAGGAGGAACACAAGATATTTCTACAGACTACAATATCGAGTATTAGGCTCTTGTCTAACTTAGGCTTTATTATGCAACCACCTAAAAAAAAACCAGAAGCAACCTCTTAGCAATGCATTAACAACCATTCACAACATCTTAGCAAACACAGCAAAACCCTGGCAAACACAAATGGCCATTCCCATTTACTTAAATTATAATTATATAATTAAAAAAAAAAAATTAAGTTCAAGTACTAAAATTACAACAACAAACAAAAATATTTAAAAAATAAACAAATTAAAATAAAGCAAAAAAGGAAAAATTAATAACAATGACAAAAGCCCATAAAATTACTAAAACAAACTAAAAATACAAATAAAAACTACAATATATAAATAAATAAATACATTTATAAATAATTGATAATAAAAATCAACTGAGACAAAACCATCACGTGGAACACGTGTAATTCCTTCAACCTAATTAAAATTAATCTATAAAACGATCAAGAGGAACAAAGGGGGGAACAGGTTATTGGATTTTAGATTTTTTTTTTTCTTAGGAAGTCTTTTAAAGAACCAAGGACAGGCTCCCTATCAAATCAGTTCATACTCAAGTACACAATTATCATTAAATGGTCAAACTGAAAAAAGAGACCCTTTCAGACTGAGGTGTAGGTAGGAGTTGGCTGTCCTTGATTTTATTCAAACTTAACTTAACTAAGCATAGTTTAAAAAGGGCCCTCTCCACAGACACTGGCCAATGCCAGCAAGGAGCAGAGAGAGTGAAAAAGGAAGCAGTGCACCATGGTGCACTGCAGAAAAGCTTTTAAACAGGTGCTTACAATGATGCTGGGTATAAAGTCTTCCAATGAAACAAGTGGAGCACACACACAATGCCAAGGTTTTCATTACCCTGGGAATACAAATTCTGGAGTTTATAGAAGGGAAGGGAGGTAATTGGAAAAATCATCAGCAAACAATGTAATTGAAAAACATCATTTGGAGGATAAATTTCATTGTTTAGTGCATTCAAGTCCTCCTGAAAAGTTTGGATTTAGGAGTTATGATGGCAGGTGCATTCAAGTCACTTTGGTCAGAGCAAGATGGCAATGCACCTTTTCTACAAAAGATTTTAACTCTACTTCTACAAAATGAAGAATAAAGAATGCAGGTTTGCTTTTGCTTTAAATTGAATTATATATTCTATCATAATTGTACAATACAATACTATCGTATTATGTGACTTGTAAATGTTTAATTGTATTTTATTGTAAATGGATTTTTTTTTTTTTACCATTAATACAGACACTGCATCTATTGCGTCGCGTCCACCATATTTTCTCACTGACAAGGCCCCAACACAGAAAGATTGTTTAAAACAATATTTCCAACATGACTTGAATGCATCAACATATAAGCAGAAAAAGCAGAGAAACCATCATGCAACTCTGTTAAATACAGCCACATGTTATCGGGAGTACTTTGGAAAAATGTTGTCACTTAACACAGCCTGCTGCTGCATCAAGAAATGCAACTTGAATCTCTGTTATGCAAGAAGAAAGCTATACATCTGTTCAATGCAGAGATGGCGCTGAGTTTTCTGGGGCCAAGCTCATCTCAGATGGTCTAAATTAAGACAGTGGAAATGTGTGCTGTGGTCAGATTAATTCATGTTTCAGCTTGCTGACTTTGAGTTCTCAGTCCCAAAGACAAAGGGATAATCCAGACTGCCATGGTATGGGGGTGCATCAGTGCAAACGGTATGGCTGACTTGCATATGTGTGAAAGTACCATTGATGTGGAGGCATATATTGGGATTGTACAGAGACATTTAATGGCATTAAGATGACATCTTTCCTGAAAACAAAGACAATGCGAGGCCTCATTCTGCACATGCTAAAACAGAGTGGTTTCTAGACACTCTACACAGTAGAAGGGGTATGCTTGACTGCCTGCAGTCCACATCTGTCTCTTATTGAAAATGTATGGCCCATCATGAAAAGGAGAATCAGACAACGATGACCGCTGACCACTGAGCAGCGGTCTTGTATCAGGTGAGATTGGGGAAAAATTCCATGTGCAAAACTTCAACAATTAGTATCCTCAATTACCAAACATTTAAAAAAGTGTAATTTAAAGGAAAGGTCATGTGACACTGGTAAACATGCCTCTGTCCCAACTTTTTTGGAGTGTGTTGCAGCCATCAAAATCAAAATGTGTTTATATTTACAAAATACACTCGAGTTGGTCAGTGAAACCATATGAAAATCTTTTCTTTGTACTTTTGTCAGTTAAATAAAGGTTAAAGAGAATGAACAAAAAAAAAAAAAAAAAAAATCACAGATTCTTGATTTTATAGCATTTTACAAAATGCCCAACTTTTCTGTATTTGGGGTTATAAGTACTATACACTTTAACTTTAACGTAAAGATCTATGTCATTTCACCCAAGAAAGGGCCAAGAAAGGTCTTTGTCCCATGTGAAAAGAAGCTAAATCATTTCTAAAAAACAAGCTTTGTCCATTATTCTCTTACCGACAATACCAGGGATTCTCGGAGAGCAGCTGCACTCTAACAGCCCTAGCAGACTCCTGTTCCTGAGGTCTCAGCGGCTCCTCTCTTCCTCTCTGGCCACAACTCTAAGCATGTCGCCATGTTTCCGTGGAAACAGGCAGTCTTTTTCTAACTGCTGGGCTGACTGCGTGATTACTGATCTCCTCCTGAGGTCTAGAGAGGCTTTGCAGGTCAAGTCATGTGACCTTAACAGGTAACAGTGGAACAGAATTCAGGGCCAAACACGATTGGCTGTTGTGTGCTGGTTGTGTTTTATTTAAGCACGGGGAGCCTTCCAATCCCTCACAGAGGGGTTCATCAAATCCGCACCGATAAAACGTGGGCATTTCAACAGACAATCTATCATTCTTAGCCTGACAATCAAAGCACCAACATTCCTGATCAATCGGACACCGCAGAGTGATGGCATGTACGCCATACACCCCCTCAGGTCACCATCATCATCACCATCAAGCTGCGCTGATATAAACTGCTGAAGCGCATGTGACTCAGCAGCATGTGGACACGCTGACCAGCGAATTTGAGCCCTGCGAGAGAGCGTGCCGAAGAGATTTCACCCCTGAGGGAGACGCGGCTCAGGCAGGTCGGTCTACCTCCAAACCACATTGACAGCGTGGAAATAGCAATCTGCCCAGCAAGAGGGCATCATCTTGGACCTAGCTTCCACAATAAAACCCAATAAAGGTGGGATATTGGGAACGAGAGAAACAGAAACAAGGTGGAAAAAAGAGCTGACAGCTGACAAGCCCCCACACTCTCCCATCCACAGGAAGTGCACAGAGAAGTCAGATGGAATGGCAGGAAGTACAGCAACCTCTTAACTGCAAGAAACTTCTAAAGGAAAGGACTTGTTTGGGGTGCACGCTGTCAGACAGTTCTTCAATAGAGCTGATCCCAGAGTAACTTTCCTGCTCTGCCCTGAGAAATGATGCAACATTCAAAACATACTTCCATGCTCATCAAACGGAGCAGGTTTTATTGCTGACAGGTTATAGAAATTTCACTCGACACACAATTCTACGCCAAGCGGCATGAAAGCATTGATTGAACGGGCCATCTCACTGCAAATAAATGGGTCTATTGCAGCAGCTTATTGCTGTATTGTAAATAACAACATTTACCTGTGCTTCCTTATCTTCAAGCTTCCTCACGTACATCTACGGGCCTTTTTCATAGCTCCAGCAACACAATAAAACAGCATTTTAAATGACAAGTGACACTTGCGGAGGCAATAACGGAGCCCCTCTAAATAAATAAAATAAAACAAATAACAAGCAGCCTCATATGGGCTATGCTACCGCACTACATGAGAAATAGTAAAAGCCAGTCTGCAATTACCGCATTACGGAGCTGTGAAATGAGGAAACATTGCCATCTCCCAGACAGTATATATTTATGAAGATTATTACCGTCATTTTTGAGAAAGTGGGGGCGAGGGGCGAAAGTAAGTGACAATAACAACATGAGCAGCTATGAACATTTCAGAAACAATAGTGACATGCTGTAATGTGACTGGGACAAAGACATGGCTTCGCAAATGGGTTGTGCCGAACGTCCCACTGCAAAATGGAACGTATTTATAGAATGGGGTGGGGGTGCGCACTCAATATTTCTTTTCCACTGTTCAATCAACACGGAACGTGTGTGTGCGGGAAAATCTAATTAAGTGATACATTCTCAGTATGCTGTCTGGGGGGGGAAGAATGAACACAATGAAACCCATTTAGATACAGAACATTAGAATAAACAGATTAGATCATAGATTATGATTATTTGCCTAAAAACTATTGCTCATCCTTGGTGTTACAATATTTAAATGCTAATATGTGTTAGGCAGTGATCCATTTCAAAGAAAAACTGCTTAAACTAACAAAAAAAGGTTCTCAGAGAGCACAATTGAGAAATCACTCATTTCCAAATGTGCAATTTACATGCAGAGACTGGGAGGGGGGAGGGGGGAGTAGAACTTTAGAGCCTATAAACTACACTAGTGCTGAAAATAAAATAGAAATCTAAAGCTATAGAAATTTCTTTTCTAGATATTTACAAAAAAAAGAGAGAAGAGAAAGAGGCACAGACAGAGAGATATTGCACGATGACAAATCAATAGCGAATAAATAATTTTGCTACTTACCGCAACTTTGCTCCCAGTTATCTGCATGCAGCGGTCAGCGGAGGGAAGTTAATGTGCAAAAAGACACAAACAGCACAATCATTAGTAGGCCAGAATCTCTCCAGTACTATCCTGCTGAAGAATTAGAGCTTATATTTAAATCACTAGCACACTGGCCCTCTCTGCTACGCTGCTTACTCAGCTGAGAATTACACACTTAACAAGGTGGAGAGAGAGGGTTTAGACGAACACTAAAGACAATGTCTGCCATTTTGATGACTGCTTGGAACTTAAGGGTCATAAGGAATTGATCTCTGATTTTTTAATGATGAGTTTTTAAAAGGCATCTCTCTGTTTGATTGGTTTTGATGAGCGTGGAGAAAAAAAAGCCTGGAGAAATGATTCATGTGTGAAATGACTGATGTGAAAATGTCATGTTTTAAAGTATATACAGTATTAAAAAAAAGCTCTGCCTCAACAATTTATTGTTTCCAATCCGCAAATCATTACTTCAGGATAATAAAGTGGTTTCTATATTAAGGGCATTTTTTGACAGTCAATACAAAAATCCAGAAGGGATCGTCACTCAATGATACTTTGTAAAAATCTTGTGGATTTTTACAAAATTAAACCCAATGTGGTATTTTATTCATGAGCAGATGGCCTCCTAAAATGCCTCCATAAGCCAAAAATCAATCAAATGTCACTGGTAGTTTCTATCAAGTGTCAAATTATACATAGCTCAAAGCTCGATGAAGTCAGCATGTTTTTTTTTTTTCTCTTGGCCAAGGCATAATGACAATTACTAGGCTTAATATCTAGGGGAAGGTTTTCTTCTGGGAGCATAATTGTTTCTACAACTGAAACTGATGTAAAACTAGATTTATCTGCCACTATTCTCACTTCTTCAGCAATACAAAACTGCCAGTGATAGTTTCTAAATCTGATCTGTTCTTTTTCTTTTAACATAGCTGTTGTTTTTAACTCCCACAATCCCATTTTAGGTTAAGGTTTATGACTATAATAAAGTCAATTTTAACAGCGTAACCTTCTGATCAATAAAGTGCTACTTTCGAGTCCAATTTTGCACATCCCTGACAAATATGCTCAAACAAATCATTAAGGGTTTGGGTCTTGACCCTAAACAAAAAGTCACCTGCTTGTGCTATCACCAGACGTGCTGGATGGCTGCCAAATATTGTTAGCACCATGCCGTGTTTGGCTGTGTTTGATGAATGTTGTATTTTTATTGCAGCCTGATCAAAAGAACAGACATTATCTTGAAACTACATAAAGAACTGTCAGGGAGGAGCCTGAGGGGAAAAGCTGCTGCTAACATCAATTTACACAAATTTCACAAAACAACACCTCATTGTCACTTTACTGTGGTATTAATACTGTCAATTCCTGAGGCACATGAAGGGCAGGGGAAAAAAAAGAAAACTTAAACCAGATGATGGTAATTGTTGTAATGCAGAATTAGGCAGTCATGTAATATGCTAATTATAAAGGAGCTCTATTATGAAGTAGCTCCTGTAAACAAACTTCAGAAGAAATGTCATCTTATCAAGGGATGGGTATTTATATCCTCGCTCCTGCTCTTCTCATGACCATCAAATGCTCCATGATACAAATCTATTCATTTAATTATTTATTTATTAGCTTCTGCATCCTAGACAGGATCATATCATCTCTCAGGAACTGTCATGAACGATTACAAGAACTTGTGCTGTAATTAAGCTTCCGTGTCTCTGTAATACCACAGTATTGACAATGTTCATGTGAATATCATGGGTACGACATTGTTTCCTTCCCCCTCAAAGACCATGCATAGACACATTCTGTTCCTTACATGAATCATTTTATTTAGGTGCGAAACAGTAAAGCAAAGTCAAAGCTTTTCATGACATTAGCAGAGCAAGAGAGAAATGACTGTGTTAGTTAAAGACATGCTTTGGCACTTATGAGGACAATGACACCTGTCAGAGACTGAAAAAGTGAGAAAGCATTTCATGAAAAGTTAATGGTCAATGACGTCTTCAGAGCAATGACACAACATTGGTTTTCAATGTATGTGGCTTAGTTATGGTCAGGTTACATATCCCTTGCAAAATTAAGATGTTTAGCTTTTTTTTTTTTTTTAATATAAAAAATATTATTTTTGTGGAATATATGTAAACATCTGTGGTGTCAAACAGCTTCAGCATTAATTCAGCTTAAAAAACGTTTTTTTTTTTTTGTTTGTTTTTTTATCATTGCGAGTAGTAATATATATATACTTAAGCAGATTTGTATATTTAAATGCAAAGGTGCTTTCCCTTAATGAGACATTATAGTGGTGGTGGCAGTCATTTAAAAGCCTCATCCTGAGACCCCCTGGAAAGTGTGGTGAGAGCTCTTAGCTGTGCATGCTGAAGAACTCAATTTAAGAAAACACAAGAAGAAAATGCTTGCATTTTTAAAAAAGAAAAAAGAAAGAAAGAAAGAAAAAAAAAACACAGGCAAAGGATGTAATAATTATAATAATAAATATGCATTTTATTTATTAGGCTACTTTTCTTTGGCAAATAGCTGTTCAAGAAAGTTCAGTGTGAACAAAAAAAAGGTGTGACTATAAAATATAATGAAAGCATGCATAAAGAGAAAAGGTGTTGGCTGTAAATAATAAAAGGAGCTGTGAACCATGGGAGCTGTAAGTTTCTGTCACACAAGCAATAATATCTGAGCTATCAAAGAGGACAGACATTGCTGGTGTGAAACTTCTCTATTCTTCCGTTTTTCTTTTATTTCATCGCTCTGCCCTCCTGCCAGGCAGGAGCTGTGGGAGTCTGTCGCACACAGACAGACAGGCAGGCAGGCTGCGACAGGAGTGGATCGGATGGGTTTGTTTTCCCACTAATATTTGCTCTGTAAAGCTGTGTGCTGAAACACAATCTACTGTAGGCAGATCGGCACACTCTGGGAGATAGCAGCAGATTAAGTGGGATGGATGGACTCCGCTCTCCCTTCTTTTATTTAGACAGGTTTGGGTTATTAATGCGGAGGTGTGCAGAGGCCGTCTCCGTGCTGTCTGCTCTTGGCCTCGCTCACCCCTGCTAAATTACACCTGCAGCGACTCAAGCGGAGACCACGGGCCTCCTCTACCGTCAGACCACCACTTAATTACTCCCACTCGCCAACCAAAGAAAGGACATTGACCCAGTGCAGTCAGAGACAGACAGCACAGGAGAGACTTTCTCTGGACGTGTGTCAGTGTGTGTGTGTCAGCCTTAGTCCATGCAACTCACAACTCAAAAACACCCTTAGTAGCTATTCGACATACAAAGAAAATGCATTCGAACAATGATTCTGAGAGTGAACAGAATGTGAAGGTTTTAGTTACAAATTAGTCATGACGCAAAATATGACCCAACAGCTGTAAAATTTTTAGAACATTGTTAAAGTCAACATGGAATCAAAATTATCCATTTACTTTTTCAGTATGTGTTCCAGGTCTTATTCTGTGCAATTCATTAGTACACTTTACACTTCATTATTATTAATAATAATAAATTAAACGTTTGCCTATAGGGTTAGAATAACAATAACTAGAAAAATTTACTACAGAAATTTAATTTTTATGCTTATAAATAGATACGATTTTAAAATTCATATTTGCATGACTGCAGGAACCCTGAATAACAATTCTCAAATTTTCAGTCCCTCCCCTCCAACCACTTTTTTTTAAATGACGTAAAAAAATGTAAATGAATAAAAGCAATCCTACAGCCGTTTTTTTCTATTTCACTCAGAAACACACCACCTTAGGAGAATTAAATGAACGCATATTCTGTTCCATGTTGACTTTAATAGTTTGTCAGCAGAAAGAGGCATAAATGATTATTTTTTCATAAGTCATTTGACTAATAAAAGACAAAAGCACTTACATAAAAGCCAAGGGCACTTTTTTAAATAATCAGAGAGAAGATTTTTTTTTTCAGTGGCTTAAAGTTACATTAATTGCGTCATAGTCCAATCAATAATATAATTTGCACACATCTGAATATTTGCGTTACTTCCACAAAATCAGCAGTATGCAGATATGGTATGCAGCTTGGTTAGTAGCTTGAGCTGAATGTTTAAAAGAGGAGGAGTAGGAGGAGATCTCTTGGTGCTAAAGTTGAGCATTACAGGGAAAAGTGTGTTGTGACTGTGTTAAACATCTTTTATCACATAAAAGCACATCTTTTCCCTAGAACGGAGAGCACACGTTCCCAACCTCCTCCTTGCTTGTCAGAGCGCTGTGTTCAGCCTCCACAATGACATGCTGCTGGTGAATGCCTCTGGTTTTGCTGAGGGGGCTACAGGGGTGCACAGAGACAGGAACCCCCTCCCCCCTTCCTACTTTGAGACTACAATACTTATGCATGAGGCTCACTGCTGCAGAATTCAATCATCTCTGATTATCCTCATTATTAATAATGCTGGTTAATTATCATAGCTGGGAGGAAAGCTAATGAAAACGGATGCTGAAGGCTGGCCAGAGGAGCCGCCCACGGAGCGAGTGAGGGGAACGCGGTGTTTGCGCGGAGTCTAACCTCGGCAGGACCTACTATATAAAGGGAATGAAGAGAATTCACCCCAAAAGCCTTGGATTACCCCGTGAGACTGTGGCGTTCTAGCCTTTATTCATCTACGGTGATGAAAGAGCCATGTTTCAGCTTACCGAGCAGAGACAGTGATGCGTACCAAATTCTAATGAAAACTTGATCCCCGGCAATATGAGGCTTTTTGAAAGTGCAATACAACAAAAGCAGCCTGATAAGCACCCAGAAAAAAAGGTGAGAAAGGAAAAAATACAAAATAAATAAATCAGAATAAATAATAAATAAAAGAGCTAAAGGAGGCGGCAATCAAAGATTTGGGGCTTTAGCAAGAGAGGCAGAAAGCAGATCAGGTTAAGCTCATTATTCCGTAGTGTCTCGTCATGTGGTTCATCCCCACTCTCTCCTCTGTCTGTTTCTCTCTCTTTCTAAGACCGGCCACCCCAGTGTTGTGGTGCACTTACAGATTTGGCCGTGGCAGAAATGTACTGGACCACCATCTCCCGTTTGGTGCTCAGGTCCTTTCCTCGAAGGGGGGCCTTACGCTCTTCATTCAGGTTCATGTCCTCCTGTAGAGACACACAAAAATATATTTAATATACATTATAAGTACATTTTAAATGTATTAAATTAATAAATAAACATAAAAAAATAAATCTAATCTACTTTAATATCATATAAATCTGAAATTTGTTCTCACTGCACATTCATGATCACAGTAAGGACACTGTCCTATAGAACCAAGGTTAGATAGAGTAACGAAGCCTTGATATATGTTTATCAATTCCATGACAAGTCAAGGAGATGTCGTATGTTCAACAAAGAGTCTTTTTTCCTGAGATAGATCCAGGATGCATTTCTGTGGAGCCATGCTGCCCTCTGGTGAAGAGAAAAGGGACTGTGTGTTCTTTGCTTTAAAATGAGACCCATGAATGTGTGGGTGAATAACAGAAGAAAAAATAACAATGACAATATTCAAGGAGGAAAGGGTGAGGGTTGTTGATTTCAAAGATACTTGTACATCCTATTTTTTATTTTTTTTTAAATAAAAGAGAGAGACCTGCCAATTTTGAAAACTATGACTCTGGGCATTTGCTACATGTGGCTAACAGCACATCCATTGAATTAGTGCTAAAGTGAAGGACATCTTTTCAAAGATGAATATTTCAACAGTTTTACATCAAACCACTGTCACTCTCCTTTCCCCTCACGTAAAACAAGGCCTTTAATGAATCAGTGAGCCCTGTTGATGTGGCATCTTAATTGGCTCCTTATTTCAGTTCCCGCTCTCCAGCATGATTTACCCATCATGATTAATTATGTCCTCAAAGCTTGGAATTATTAAATCAAAGGCCAGGGTTGGCATAATTGAATCCTTTTACGGAAGCAGCCGGATCCGCTAATGCAAAGGTATAAATACATGTTTTTTTCCCGTGTTTTTTCTTCCCTCTTTGCTCTTCATGTGAGACCATTTGCTTCATACTCTTAACTTGAAGCTCTATTAAATCTCAGCGCTGGGGAAACTTCATAAAGTCCACAGGAACAATGCAGTTACCGATACAGACCATTAAAACTAAAAGAATACAGTGTGTATGGAATGCGTGTCTGATCCCCCAAGGGCGCAGAGAAGGGGTTCCAGGGAAATGGAAATCAGTAGATCTGTCTCTCACTTTAAATTGTTGTGGAAAATGGCCAAGTTTCCTGGAGGAACAAAGGCATAATTTTTCATGTTTGATCTTGGTCAATTGGGTTATTTTGCAGAAGGATTCTGAGGAATTCTCCAAAATCGAATCAATCCGCTAAGGAATGCAAGGACAGCCGGAAGAACACTTACTAGTTAAAGTGCCATACATCAAAATAAGCCAAATATACTTTTGAGAATCTAGCAAAGTTCAAGGAGAAGATATTTCTCCTTCAATCTGGAAGAAAGGGAAAAGGATTGACAATTACGCTGCTACTTATATTTAAGTGCATCTGGCCACATTTACTAAATAACTAAAGTACATGTAACAGAAGGCAAAAGTATGTTGGACATCCCCCAAGACTGCTAGACATTGAAGTAGAATGGAGAAATGGCATCTGAGTGAGCTGACCGAACGCTGCCAGAGTATAGTTTGGAGAGGGAGCATAAAGAGTGGATAGGGGGGTGATTGCATTTGCAGGGGTAACAGCCTGACCTCATCAATCCCAGAGTCCTTCTTCGGACCAGGCACCTCTGTCTCTGTTTTAATGTTAATGTGGTGCTGGAGGAATAGCAGTGGTTGACTGAATGATGATGCAAACCAGAGGAGCTGGCATGTCATGATCCTGCCAGTGCTGTTTCTCAGCACGAGAGGCGCGTTAAGAGCCCTCACCCGTGTCTTAACATGCCGTCACCCGGCTCATGAAAGGATTTACCGCTGTGCATTTTTATCAGGCCTTGGGTCCAGCTGCGCATGCATGCACAATGGCAAGGACAGGCGACACTGGCTCTATCTCTGCACACATTAAGGCGAGCATATCATATGCTTAGTGCCATGACCACTAACCCTGTTCATCAAAGAGCTGGGGCTTTCATTTGTCGAAGAGCTCTTCTGTTTACCATAGCCCTTTGATGACCGAGCACATTAGCGCACCCTTATTTTTCTTCCACCGAGCCATGTGCTGCACTGAATCTCAGAGATCTGCCCACCGGCATTAAAGTGTGTGTGTGTGTGTGTGTGTGTGTGAGAGAGAAAGACTTTATTCATTTTTATTTTATTTATTTACTTATTTATTCATGCTTATATAAATGCTTTGGCAATACAATGCACAATATGCCAGCTCTTTTGAATTGGAAAAAAAAAAATTAGAGAGAGGGGGGGATTGTGGTAATTTATTTGCATTTGGTCAACACTTTCAAGCTTGTATATTGAAGAGCAACCTCAAATTTAGCCTTAACACTGATGAAGTGAATCAATATCTGAGTATGGTTTCATATATTAGATTGGTGTGATTTTGTTTTGTGGCTCATGAATCTTTCCTATATGGAGACCAACAGACCAGTTGATCTATAATCTCAATGTCAATTGTATCTGGAAGAGCAAAGCATTTTTCCCTCAATTGCTTCATTATGATTATTATGCTTTCAATGAAAAAAAAGCCAATTCTGTTCTATGCAACATGTTTTAGGCCTGTAAACCTGCCTGGCTTGTCAAGCAGCAAATTGAAGCCTAGGTTTAATGTTCCGCAATCTGGAGAACAAAAACAGCAATTGAAAGGTTATGTGAGTGACAGGCAGTTACTAACGCAATGAGTAAATATGGAGGGCCAAGATTCTCTAGCGGGTGAAAGATTGGTGCAAACATTTGAAACAAATGAACAAATCAAACTGATTATAGCCCACCATGTCAGAGAATGCAAGGGCGATTACAGACAATGTGCTGCATGACTCAGTTCTACATATGACCACGCCACCTGGTCGCTTGCACAATACATTTGAAAAGAGGAAGACAGGCAGTAGTCTAACATTTTAAAGCTCTAAGAAAGACACCCTATCCTCCTAAGTTTAATAACATCAATGAAAAGTAAGGGTGAAAGCAAAATTAGACACTTAGTTCAGCTATATGTTCTGCCATCACATTAAAATAATTGAAACTCGCTCTGCAAGTCCATGAATGATTCCCTCTAGATGACAATTCAGATATAAATACCATGTTTGATGTCAAAGATATTTGGTCCCAAGAAACAAGAGAACAAACGTTTTTGATGTTTGATGTGTCAAAATGTGCAATATTTTATTTGAAAGCTACAGCACAGAACAAGATGACCTATGAACAATGATGATCTAAATTGTGTCTATTCGTCAATTACAAAAAAAAATGACTTTGCATGTATGTTTTTTTTTTTGTCCTTTTTTAAGCTTTACAGACATAAAAAATAAATAAATCTTTTTCAATTTCTTGTTTTCTGTTCCACAAAGAAAGAAAAAAACTACAGTATACACTAGTGTTCAAAAGTTTGGACTTTTTAAAAAAAATTATACTTTTATTCAGCAAGGAATGCATTTGATGCAATTGATCAGAAGTGACAAAAACGTCTACATTGTCACAAAAAAGATCTATTTTAAATAAAAGCTGTTCTTTTAAACTTTCTATTTATCAAGGAATCCTGAAATAATATATCAAGGTTCTAGTGTTGTAGTACTCGAGACCGGTCCTGGTCTTGAGACCGGTCTTAAGACCATTTTTTGAAGGTCTTAGTCTTGTCTCGGTCTCGACCACATTTGTACTCAGTCTTGTCTCGGTCTCAGACTTAGAGGACTCTGGATTTTGTTTCAAGACCAGTCAAGACCACAACTGTTGGGATATTAATACATTTGCATTGTCTTTATTTTTTAACATAATTAATGCAATTGGGTAATTTAATTTGATTGGTAACAGCTCTATACAGTGTCTAATCTCTATAGATTAAAAATAAGTCATTTCTCAGGCGGTAATGTGGATCTTTATGAATTTAAGGAGTGCTGGTCTCGACTCGGTCTTGCCCTGCCTTGGTCTTGGTCTTGTCTTGGTCTCAACCCCTCAAAGTCTTGGTCTCAACACACACTGGTCTTGATCTCGACTTGGTCTCTGATTAGGTGGTCTTGACTACAACACTACAAGGTTCCCAAAAAATATTTTAAACTGATAATATTAATATTAATTAATTAATTAATTATTAATATGATTAATAATAATAATATTTCAAAATATTACAGTTTTTATTGAGCATAAGAGACTTCTTCCAAATAACATTTAAAAAAAACAATTCCAAACTTTTGAATGAATTTGAATGAATGTTATTTTTTGTTACATTCACTATTAAAAAAAAAACACACACACAATGGCCAGCAAGTATCTGTAATTTAACTTTTATATATATTTTTTTGCTTTTTTGTTGGTATAACAAAGAAAAATTAAATGGAATGCCACGGCAAGCATCACACAGAACAAAACCGAGCTGTTGTTCACCACACACGTTAAGCAGTCCATTTCCCCACATAAATGCTGTGAAAAATCTAGGAATTTTGGTCAAGTCAATTATCAATGTGGGATCTACCTAATGAGGTGTACAATTCACTGCCGAGCCTAGAAGGCAGTTTAGAGTACATAAAATGAGCACTGAAAAGCCGTCCTACTCAGGTGCAACAAAATTGGCAGTTTCTCATCTATAGACAATAAATCCACAGAAATGGTCAAATAATAAAAAAAAGAATCATAGACAAACTGACAGACACAGGTTGGGGAGCAACCACCCCCCTCCCCCAACTAATACAAAGCAAACATTTTTCTTGTCTGGGAAATAATCCTTCCATTGTTCTGCAGACAGATTTTGTTATTTGACTTGTCTAGGCCAAAACAAGTGCAAGTTCAATTGAGGCCTGTGTATGCAGCAGCTCTGTCGGTTTTGGTGTCTTGGGGATTGAAGGGAGTGTGTGTCTCTGTACAGATAAACAGAGCAGGAACTTCACAGGTAGGGTGAAAACAGCATTCAGCCCTCACTGGGAGTAAAATAAAACTGTTTAGACAATAATACGCTGCTTCTCCCTATCCATAACAGCTTGTTCTATCGTATGTGGCAGATGCTCTACTGACAGGTGTCAACATATCACACTTTATGACCGAATTAGCAAGAAGAGTCATGCATATAAAAGCGTGGTAGCTAATGTATATTCTCTCCCAGAGGGGAAAACGAGCAAGTGTCAAGCCAAGCCAACGCTCAGTTAATGCAACCTGTCGGCAGAGAGCGCAAACCTCTCAAAGCCCATTCTCCACTCGTGATTGACAGCAGAAGAGAGATGAGGACAGATAAGGTGTCTTTGACGATCCATGCATCATAAATGTGGCTACTACAGAAACATTTGAAGAAACAAATGGCTGTGCTGAGTCACCACAGGCCTTTGGATTTAATTCTGGATAGGAAACAGACCATAATAAAAACTTAAAATAAGTACACATTAGCACACTTTTTAAAATGGCACTTATTACAATTAACATAACTGCATGTTAATTGCAATTAAATGAAAATATATTATAGTTTAAAGTTCAGCTAATTGCATTTAATATAAATTTTGAGTTGTTTTTGGAACCACTTAGGTACATTTTTATTTGTCATTTCATTATTACTTCTATTGTCTTCAAAATATGGTCATGGTGTACTATCGAATGTACTGACAAGCATTTGATAAGTTAAAATATGCTGGGGTCATATTATACTTTTTTAATGTTTCCCTTTTCCTTTAGTGTGTAATGTATCTGTTTGTGTATGTATAAGATCTGCAAAGTTACAAAGTTCATAGTCTCCCACAAAGGGATTTATTCAAGCTAACAAAGGACACTGATCCAGAACGGCATAAAACGCCTCGATCGAAGTCCAGGTATTTCTTCCTCAAACATCTAAGTCACAATGTGGCATATTAGCATAAATTCCCACCCAAAGGCATATGCAAGGCTTCAGTAAATTGTAGTGTTGTAGTAATGTTATGGAGATGTTTTGTGTTTGAATGTGAATGCAAAACTGCTTTGTTTGGAGGTTAAGATTTATGAATAAAGCGGATTCTGAGCAGTGCAACTCAAAAGATTGCTTGTGCACAGTACATTTTACAGAGGACAGCTTCCTGAACATGGGAGACTACAACGCCAGCTATATACAACTTACAAATACACTACCACTGTAAAACGTTCAGCTCAAGTGGTGCTTGCAAACTTGGTTCCGATTGATTGGCTTGATCATCCGCATTTTTCAGAATCAGACTCGGGCTCGAACTAAAACAAGTAAAACCGGCAACATTTATTAACTGTGTTTACAATTGCTTAATGCCTTGGAAGCTGCAGCTCAGGATTATGGTGCCATTTTCGACACATTTCTGACACACACTTGAGGTGTTTGGCCAATCACAACGCACTGGGTCTGCTGGCCAATCAGATCACTCTGTGCTTTTCAGAAGTAGGAGCTTTGTAGAAATCAGCGTGTTTTAGACAGACTAGATAATAGGGAATAGAGTAGTGCAGGTATGACGTCACTTTGTAGGCCAACCAGCAGTTACCATCACACTGGTTAAAAAACCAAACAAAAACCAAATAAGATTTTTCCATAGGCTTTTAGATTATCGCAAAAAAAGAAGCTCTGTGATCAACAACATTTTTATGACACTCACATGTTTTGTCTATCAAGATCATTTTCAATAGGTGAACACAACTTTTATGAAATTTGAATCCTTAAATACAGTTGGCAGAAGTAAAAAGCTAAAGGCTATAAACAAACACCACCATGGTCCCACGCCTCCAACGTCACCATCACTAAGCTTCTAACAACTTTTTAAATTTTTATCTAAAAAACATTTTACCAGAATATTTGAGTTAGAATAGTTTATAAGAGCACAATTATAAGTATAACAAGTAGGGCTGGGTAAAAAAAAAAAAATTGATTTCTCGATTTTAATATTTTTATAAACCGATATCGATTCTTGAATCCCAAGAATCGATTAGTCATCCTGTTTTCAGTTGATGAATGAAAGGAACATTGTAGCGCGCCTCCCATCCAATATATCGCAATAATCTTTGAGCTTTGTTACTATTGATATGAAACAAAGTCTCAGATTTCAATGTCCATTTTATTGTGAAATTCAAAAACATAAATACCGTTTTGAGATCGCCCTGGAGCAGCTCATTCAGTTCAAGAGAACAGTCAATAAAACAGAGCTCTTGTAAACAATGTCATGTAACATCACATTTACCTCAGCAAAACCATATTCAGTGTCCATAAACTCGTTAGTCAGCTAGAAAACTAAAAACTAAAACTAGAAAACTAACTCTAAAGAGCAGCATTTTGCTAAATATATGCACCATATTACATAGGCTATATTCTCTTCAATATTTAATGCATGTATAAATAAATCTGGCAAGTTTTTATGATAGCCACCATTTAAATGTTTATATTTCAAAAAACGAATTGGAGTAGAAATATGATTATGTAATTGTAAAGTTTATTATATAAAAAAACCCATCGAGTGTAATTTGTTTGTATACAAATCCGTTAATTTTTACCTTCAATATTATAGTAGGCTAATGTAGCCTGGTAGGCTACAACTGACTCTCATAGTTTACAGGGAGCATTAGTTAAGAGATTTGTTTTCCTTGAGAAAATTTGCCATGTATTGTACCTGATATATATCTAAAAGAATTGATATTGAATAGAATCGAAATCGAATCAAATTGAAAGCTTGTGAATCGAAATCAAATCGAATTGTGAGATTTGTGTCAATACCCAGCCCTAATAACAAGGCTGTAAAAGCAGACTGAGTTTACCTATTCGACATGATGACATTTAATGTCCCGACAGCCTCTGTAGTCCCATTTAGCCACTTTTTAGCAACCATCTTTTACAAGACACGTAACAGCTTTAAAAAAAAAAATCACGAGTGGGGTAATACTGATGTATTTATTCGTAGAAAACTTGAAAGTGTTTTGAGTTTGTTTTTACCACAGACCTTATTTCGGCCATATGACCAAAATCTCATTAAAAAAACTATGGAACCAGAAGTGCTATCTCGTTTCCGCATTTTGGTCTACAAAGTGACATCATACCTGCACCACTCTATAGAGGAGCTGCAATGATGCACAGTATGTGAAAAATAATGTGTTTTTGAACATTAAAGCATATTAACCTATTCTGTGTATACTCTAACAAAATAGAACTTTTAAAATAGCATCATATCATTAGCATCTATAGAAACTTATATGCCATGTATTTAAATATAAACTTCGTAATTTACACATTTGTAATGAAGTTGCAACTGCAATATTTAAAACATATTAATATTTAAAACTTTAAAAGAACATTGAATAAAACAATCAACACAATAATCAAGTAATTCATGTGTGCTTTAGTATGTTAGCCAGCACATCAAAACAAGTGTACTTCAAGGCATTACAACAGATTATTGAAACATAATGATTTAAAATGTACTTTAAAATAAAACTTTAAATTTGGCATCATTACAGATTATTACCAGTGTATTATCCCTGAACTGCCCCTTTAAAAGTGTGTTAAGAAACACAGTCATGAAAGTGTACTCTCTTCAAGTACACTGAAGTGGCCTTGTATTTAAATCAATATTATATTATCTGCAAGTACAGTTCTTTGAAAAAGAATACTTCGTTGAACAACAACCTAATTATAAACTTAAGCTAAATCCTTGCTAAACTCATTTTATATTGCTGGCAAAGAGGTAAAATGTCACAGAAAACTTTCGATGGCCTAATTTACACCCTTAACATGAGCTCCACGCTTTGATATGCATCAGTGATAAAGGGCATCTGAGGTCTTACAATGCCTGGGGCACAGTGCAGATCACAGGGTGAGAAAACAAACTCACCATCATCTTCTCAAACAAGTCGACAATCTCTTTCTCTGACAGGTTCATGGAGCGCTCGTCGAAGAAAGGCTGGGGAACAGGCAGCTCGGTCTGAGTGGAGATGGGGTCTGTGGGGTGCTGGATAAGAGGCTTCTCCTTTTTCGTGCCTTGCTTTCGAAAACTGGTGATTCTGTCACGCTGGAGAGACAAATAACTAAGTAAATAACTGGTGCATACATCAGAACAAATAAACAGGACATACATCTGAAAGTGGAAATGCCTTCTGAATAACTTTTATGACCCCATGAAATCCCCTGAGAGCAGTTTTCTGTCCTCTGTTGATCTATTTCCTATTAAGACTTTAGTTTAGGAGAGGCATATTAATGGGTTTTTCCATTTAAAAAAAAAAAAAACAGCTAATAGGCTTTAACTATGCTGGTTGGTTGCAGGAGAAAAAACATTCTCATTTGACAGCATTTGATTGGAAAAAAAATCTGTAAAGTGCAACTGGAGTCATCATTATTGTTCAGATTTCCCTAGAGGAGAAACAGTAGAAGAAGAAAGAGGAGAAAGAGAAAGAGAAAGAGGAGAAAGAAAAAGAGAAAGAGGAGAAAGAGAAAGAGAAAGAGGAGAACTTCTTGAGCACCTGACGGATCATGTGACACTGAAGACTAAAGTAATGGCTGGTGAAAATTCAGCTTTATAACAGGAATAAATTACATTTAGTAATGTATTATTTTAAATTATTTTATTTTAAATTGTAATATTTCACAATATTATTGTTTTTACTGTATTTTTTATTGAAATAAATTGAAATACATTTGAGAGTACACTAGTAAATTAATGGCCTTAAAGCTAATAAACAGACTAAAAACCACAAACGTCCCTTTGTGATTTCATGGGGGTCTTTTTAAGTTAATACAAAGCTGTTTGGTTACTTATTAGAAAGTTTTAAAATATGGTTTACAGTTCAAGTTCACATTTGACTCACCTGTTCTCTTGTTACTTCACCTTTCCAAGCCGTACTTTTAAAAGCACAGGGCTGATATTACCCATGTCATCACGTTCATGTTCACTTTATATCCATAACGAATACAGAGAAAATGTCACAGACAGCATTCTGGGCTACATTACACAGCAAGACGTGACTATGACATGTTTTAGGTTTCTATCTAATTAGAAAGAGATGCAAGCGGCTTCTGCCAGTCATGGGTTACTGGCTCAGAGAGAGTGAAATCAAACCATGCACCAGTCACTGTTAGTCTGTCATTGAAAACATGGAGGGAACATGCATATATGGATGAAAACAAATGAAATAAAAGAATCAAACACACTGTTGTTAAATGCAAGTGTTCAAAGAGAGACCAAAGTCAAACCGAAGAAAAGGTCTGGCAACTTATAATGAATGATTGCATCAAGTTGCTATGTGTCTGCTTGAACTCCAGCTTGCTGACCTGGAGTGAACTTTAGACTGATTGATTATGACAGACCTGATGACAGGGTGATAAAAATAAAATAAAAAACTTGCTTTTTTTGTCTTTGATCTCTCTCCACTGATCAATTCACTTTAACAACGCAGAGTTGTGGCGAAGATGAGAAAAAGAACAAACACATAAGAGAAAAAGAAAGACACACAAAATAAAAGAAACAGACACCTTACCATGTCATCAGCCAATGTTTTTATGTGTATGTTCTGTTGAAGGGAAGGGACAACAAGGGCAAATGAAAACACTGCTGTGTCTTTGTGCAAGGGAGAACCCAAAACCACATGCAATAAATTACAGATTTATGCAAAGAAAAAAGCTTATGGGTTCATATGCAAACAACCAACTGCAAGCAGGGAAGTCAAACCCATTGTTGGTACAAGTCTGCATTAGTAACTTAAATAATTTAAACAGACAAACTAAAGTCTGTTCATTTATATCATAAACAAGTCTGTGTTTATATGACAGCAGGACTAAACAAGATTAATTATTTTAAATATATCACTTCACATCAAAACGAGCTTCCAAAAGTAGAAGAGCAGAAATAAAGCTTTAATGAGCAAGACCAACTATAAACAGACACATTCTGCCCTATGTCACAGCAGAGACAAAACAGGAAAAGGAGACAGACCACTCAACGAAAAATGATCAGAGGAAATAGCAAAAGCTTGCCAATGATCTTTGGTCCTAGTCCCTCTCCTTTCAGGTCCATGTGTTCTTTCCTCAGGATGAACAATCTGACTGATTGAATGACTGACTACATTTGTAGGGCCCTATAAAATCAGTTTGACTTTTTCCCAAATTCCGTTTTTTCCATTTGAATCTTTGCAAATTCCTTTTTTTCTGTTTTAATTTTTGGGAATTCAGTTTTTTTTACCCTTTACTGTTATTTTAGTCATAAAAAGTGTGCTCTTAATGTTAATATAATAGAACATAAAACATAAAATAGGAATTACCTTAAATTTATTGAGGTAACAAACATCACATTTACTCAGTACATTTCAAAACATATACTGCATGATGCAACATAACACTGCACTCTAAGTACTTCAAGTCACAACAAAATATTAATGGTTATGAGCTTTAAACTGTCCAGTAAAGCTCTGTCCCAGATTTACTTGCCCCGGTCTGCATTTTCGCCAGACATACGTTCTTCTCCCACACAAAACAGATTTTCATTCCAAATATGTAAAATTCCGGGAAATACTACGTTAACACTACATTCCGCGTTAATATGCCAAATCCGCGATTCCGTCTGCGATTCCATGATCGCGGACATTATAGGGCCCTACATTTGGGTCAATGACAAATAAGGCTTCAAAAAAGTTTTTTTTTTTTTTATTGATGTAATGCATATTTTTGTGTCAGGAACAATCTGTCAAACTGTCAACTTTCAACTGTCAAATAACATTTCAATATGTTTAAATTCTTTTTTTTGTCAGGTTGTACAACCAAATATTTGCTAATATATATTCCTAATTTGTGGAATAAGTGAAATCTTAGCAAAGTAACTCAGAGTACCGTGCCACATTTTTTTTTTTTTTTTGTGGTTGTGTATTTTATTCATATGAAGTTATAATTATTGCATTCCAGTGGCTAGGTATTTAGTATGTTTAGCAAGCGATTTTACTTGTAAAGACTTTTAATAATCATACAAGTTTAGCAGTAAATTAGTTTAATACAATAACTACTCACAATCTAGTTTTCGCAATTTGTTCACTTTGACCTAGGGCTGGGCGGCATGACGATATATATCGTTACCATGGTATAAAATGTCTATCGTTAGTAGGGTTGGGTACCGTTCACATTTTAACCGGTGCCGGTACCTGAAATTCGGTACCGGTACCCAACGGTACCTTTTTTCGGTACTTTAGGGATGTTTACCTTAATAACTGTAAAGAAACTATAAGTCATTTATAGAAGTGTTATTGACATTATGCCAGAGCTGCCTTGGTCACTGTCTGCCATTTTCTGTGATGTTTGTATACTGTATTTACACTCACCTAAAGGATTATTAGGAACACCTGTTCAATTTCTCATTAATGCAATTATCTAATCAACCAATCACATGGCAGTTGCTTCAATGCATTTAGGGGTGTGGTCCTGGTCAAGACAATCTCCTGAACTCCAAACTGAATGTCAGAATGGGAAAGAAAGGTGATTTAAGCAATTTTGAGCGTGGCATGGTTGTTGGTGCCAGACGGGCCGGTCTGAGTATTTCACAATCTGCTCAGTTACTGGGATTTTCACGCACAACCATTTCTAGAGTTTACAAAGAATGGTGTGAAAAGGGAAAAACATCCAGTATGCGGCAGTCCTGTGGGCGAAAATGCCTTGTTGATGCTAGAGGTCAGAGGAGAATGGGCCGACTGATTCAAGCAGATAGAAGAGCAACTTTGACTGAAATAACCACTCGTTACAACCGAGGTATGCAGCAAAGCATTTGTGAAGCCACAACACGCACAACCTTGAGGCGGATGGGCTACAACAGCAGAAGACCCCACCGGGTACCACTCATCTCCACTACAAATAGGAAAAAGAGGCTACAATTTGCACGAGCTCACCAAAATTGGACAGTTGAAGACTGGAAAAATGTTGCCTGGTCTGATGAGTCTCGATTTCTGTTGAGACATTCAGATGGTAGAGTCAGAATTTGGCGTAAACAGAATGAGAACATGGATCCATCATGCCTTGTTACCACTGTGCAGGCTGGTGGTGGTGGTGTAATGGTGTGGGGGATGTTTTCTTGGCACACTTTAGGCCCCTTAGTGCCAATTGGGCATCGTTTAAATGCCACGGCCTACCTGAGCATTGTTTCTGGATGTGCATCCCACAAATCTCCATCAACTGCAAGATGCTATCCTATCAATATGGGCCAACATTTCTAAAGAATGCTTTCAGCACCTTGTTGAATCAATGCCACGTAGAATTAAGGCAGTTCTGAAGGCGAAAGGGGGTCAAACACAGTATTAGTATGGTGTTCCTAATAATCCTTTAGGTGAGTGTATATATCTAATTATGAACCCAGAAGCTCATCAATCCTTAGTGTGGTTTATATTGTTATTAGTTATAGAATTCGTAGTATTATTATCTTATCAGTATTATTGTTTTTTTTTTTTTTACAGAAACACTGAATGACCAACAATGTCTTAAGCTCCACCACCAGTCCTAAATTCAGTTAAATAAATCATTAAATTATTATTTGCAATTTTTTTTTTTTGTAATCTGAAGACATGGTTGGGGTTTTACTGTTTGCACCATGAGAATATGAATAAATACAGTCTGTGTTTACATTTCAAACTTGTCATTGATTTGAATTATTATTGTTTGTATTGTGTGGTGTTTTTCATTTACAGAAGAAAAGTAATCAACTGCAATTTTTCCATTTCTGAAAAGAAATTTCCATGTTTTTCTTTTTTTATTTAAGTAATTTGTTTATTATAGGAGCCTATTTGATGATGGGTATATGTCTTACTTTAGATCATTGTTTGTTTTTCTGAGGCTCTCAAGAATGCGTGCAGCTTTTACTTGTAGCCAAAAACATGGGGAATGGTACTAAATTTATATCGTCATTGCAATAAATACCAGAAAATATCATGATACATTTTTAAGTCCATATTGCCCATCCCTATTATCCAGAAGTGACACGCTGCCAAGATGGCAACGGCCGGCTTTTGGGCTTCAAAAATGCTCTTCGGAAACCTACGGGTGACGTCACGGACACTATGTCCATATTTTTTTACAGTCTATGGTTTCTGTGCGTTTATTATATGACAGTAGTTTTTCTCAAATTAAACGGTAAAATGCGAATGAAGTGACTCTCAGAGCGGCTCTGGAGATGAGGTTCATGCATTCATTTCCTCAT
Organism: Rhinogobio ventralis; assembly: GCA_039654625.1. NCBI lineage: Eukaryota > Metazoa > Chordata > Actinopteri > Cypriniformes > Gobionidae > Rhinogobio > Rhinogobio ventralis. The sequence continues at coordinate 21,976,253 of CM077198.1, read as the reverse complement.
ATGATACAGCAGAGATGGAAACATGCGATTCAGTGTGTGAAGTAAATTAAACTGGGCATCTGCGCCATTTATTCACACAGACATGGAGGACACGCATGATTCATATTTAAATAGTCTTTTTGTTTAATACTCACAGACACTGGTCTATCTCACCAGATGCATTATCAGGTACCAAAATTTGACAATGATTGATTTAATGTGAATTAGTTTAATTACTCTGTAGTACCAACATAATTCGGTCGGTACCCTTTAAAGTACAGAGTTCGGTACCCAACCCTAATCGTTACAGATTTTACTATATCGGGTATCAGAAGGCGATCGCAAATGTGGGACGTGGGACTACATGTTAAATAAACTTTATTTGTTTAATTCATATTTTTGTTATATTATATTTGTCCTACTGTTTGTGATTTATTTTTTTCTTATTTTTCATTACAGAAATGAGATAAAATAACACAATATAACTATATTGTGATATATATAATTATAGTGAAAAAAAAATTCTTATATTGTGAAATGAGAATTTGGTCATATCGCCCACCCCTACTTTGACCTATTATTTGTTGGTTTAAATCAAGAATTTACATTGTTGCACAGTTGTGCCACCTGACAACATTAATAATGACAGAAGATAAGCTGAATACTGGATTTTTTTTTTTTTTTTTTTTTTCCAATTACATATAAAAAGAGTGTTTTCGTCAAACATCTCTATTGGACTAAAAGTAGTAAATTGATCAAAAGCAGAATAAACATATTTGGAAAGTAGGAACTGGAATAGGCTATAGTGCAATAAATTGAAAAAAAAATCCTAGTTTCAATTCAGCATGGCACGTCATATTTGGCTTTCCTGATATAGTATGCCATTATGTTGCTATATTTATTTTATTTTATTTATTTATTTATTTCTCCCGCGGATTCTCTGGCCCCTCCTGATTTATGAGGTTCCAATCTCCACCATCGAGGGATTTGAGAGGAGAGTCAGCAGGTTTCTACGGAAGTGGCTGGGCCTACCTCGAAGCCTGAGCAGCATCGCATTGTATGGCCAGAACAACAAGCTGAAGCTCCCCATCAGCAGCCTGAATAAGGAGTTCAAGCTGGGCCGTGCCAGGGAGGTGCTGCAATACAGAGAGTCACAAGACCCGAAGGTCTCCCAGGCTGGGATCGAGGTGAGGACAGGGCGGAAGTGGAGGCCAGCAGAGGCGGTGGATGTGGCTTAGTCACGGCTACAGCACAGGGCACTGATAGGAGCAGTGACTCATGGAAGAGCTGGCCTGGGTAGTGGCACAACATCTCGCTACAACAAGGCACAGGGGAAGGACAGGAGATCACTGGTGCAGCAAGAGGTGCGGGTAGCAATAGAGGAGGAGCGGGCCAGCAGGATGGTTGGAATGCGGCAGCAGGGAGCCTGGACAAGATGGGAGCATGCAGTGGACCGTAGAGTCTCATGGGCAGAGCTGTGGAAAGCATACCCCCATCGCATACGGTTCCTGATCCAGGCTGTCTACGATGTACTACCGAGTCCATCCAACCTGTTCAGCTGGGGATTGTTGGAGTCACCAGCCTGCAGCCTCTACCTAAAGAGGGGGACCCTGGAGCACATCCTCAGCTGCTGTCTGAAGGCCCTGGACGAGGGCCGCTACCGGTGGCGCCATGACCAAGTCCTGAAGGTCATAGTGAATACCATCAGCTGTGGAATTGGCCACTGTAAGTGCCTCCACCCAGTGAAGAACACCCTTGCTTTCGTCCGGGCTGGGGAGAAGCCACCATTAGCTGCCAGGGCCACCTCATCTGGCCTGCTAGCAACAGCACGAGACTGGGAGTTGAAAGTTGACCTGGGGAAGCAACTGAAATTCCCAGAAGCTGTCGCCACCTCAACACTGCGGCCTGACATGCTACTTATCTCAGAGACCTCCAAGCAGATTGTTCTCCTGGAACTCACCGTACCCTGGGAGGACCGTATCGAGGAGGCCAATGAGAGGAAGAGGGCAAAATACACTGAGCTAGTGGAGGAGTGCCGGAACAATGGGTGGCGAGCACGGTGTGAGCCCATTGAGGTGGGATGCAGAGGGTTTGCTGGCCAGTCTCTTTGCAGGGCCTATAATATCCTGGGCATCATAGGGGCCAGTAAGCGAAGGGCCATCAAGGAGGTCACGGAGGCAGCAGAAGTTGCTTCAAGGTGGCTGTGGATAAGGAAAGGAGAACCATGGGTGGGGTAGTGCTACCTGGACACAAGCTGGGGCCTGATCAACCCCAGCTGGGTCGCCTGGGTGAGATTGTATGATGCTTGAAAGACCCGAAACACTCTGTGACCCCAGGTAACATCACTGATGATGTGTCCAGGTTGCATCGAGTTGATGTATGTTACAAGTTTATTTTATTTATTTAAAAAATATTTTTGTTTTAAAAAGCTTTTCATTTGAGATATGAGATGGATTACTAAGATGCATGTAGTGTGCCCTGCTCAAAAGACTTACAAACTTGGCTTTTCCAAGACCTTTTACCAACCAAATCAGAATATTCATGCTGTTCACTATCAAAACAATTCTAAGCAGAATTTTGCTAATTCTTTTATAATTACTATGCATGCAGCTTTAATGTTATCTGAAAGACTACATGAAATATGGTTACTAAAATTCCTTTTTTCACACTGCAGAACCATTAAAACAAACTACAGAAGTCACAAAGGTAATTAAAATCAGAGAAAACTTCAAAGAGATGGGTGACCAGTCACACCACGTAAAAAAAGCAGAACAAAGAAATTCATACAGGTTTGGAACAACTTGAGGGTGAACTATTCCTTTAAAAAATTTTCATGGGATAGTTAAAGGGATAGTTTTGCCAAATGAAAATTCTGTCATCATTTACTCACCCTCATGTCATTCTAAACCTGTATAGATTTATCTTCTTCTTTCATTGTATGGGGGGGAAAAAGCACTAAGGGTATGTTTACATGACAACGATGTACTAAAAACAGTTGTTTCCGACAGATAGCAGTTGACAGTAGACCAGAAGTTGACAGTCACTTTGTAAAGAAACACTACGCACTAAACACGTAATACACATGAGCATGGTGTCACCGTTTTCACAAATTAGTGTTATAAAGTAGTGGTATCGTTTTCAAACACTTGTACTTTAAAACCCACACTTTAGTTACGTCCCCTAAGACACTTTTCTCAAATATCTTTTTTGTGTTCCACAGAAGAGTAATTAAATGACAATTTTCATTTTTGTGTGAACTTATCCCTTTATTGCCTCAACTGCTTATTGACATTTATTCACTTAGATATAATTTACATTTAATTATTTAGAAAAGAACAAGCTAATGCAGAGTTAAAAAGAGAATAGTAGAGAACCACTGCTTTTCTGGTAAAGATGATGGACCAAAGTAGTCTTGCTGGTTGAGCTAATCAATCAACTTGATAGTGACACCAAAACATTGGCTTCCCATGCTGGTTATTAGCATCCAAAACCCAACACATGCTGGTCTATGCAGCAGGGAGTGCTGAATCTCACCGTGAGTTCTGCTCTTCATGAAGCAACCCATTAGATACATCTTTAAACCTGATCAGTCTGACTGTATTGACCTCAAACACAATTAAAAAAACACTTCTCCTCTCCGCCTTCACTCACTTCCTAACAGATGTGCTTTATCTTTTTGGCTACAGCAGGGATAGCCGTTTATGAGATGGAGCACGCAGGGGGAGAGATGGGTCTCCATATGCCGTGCAGAGCAGGATGAGCATTAACGAGCAGAGCTCTGCAGAGAAGCTGCCATAAAGCAGAACTTCCCGCAGGTTTCCTAGCTCTACTGTTAATCTCTCAGCCCCCCCGGTCCTGTGTTTACCCAGCCATTATAGCACTGCCCTAGAGCTGCAGGCTGCACATGGCTTTTGCAACAGTTGGGATAGAATGGGAGGTTTGATGTGAATGGAGGTGTGTCAAGGGAGTGAATCATCTATTACAATACACTAACCTTTATTAACAAAGAATGTTTAATGCTTTAAAGGGGTCATAAAGAGGTCAGTTTAAAGCCCAAACCAAACTTGCCAGCAAAGACTTTCATGGAAAGATACTGTTAAAATAATAATGACTGTATAGGGGTTATTGTATTATAGATCTAACAGCCTGAAGTGGCTTCATAGTGTAAGACCCTGTATAACACGGATGTGCATTTGTTATTGAAAGTAATTAAAATCTTAAAATCTAATTAAAAACCATTTAACAACTTTGCATAATTGTGTTTTGACTCTAGGGCTGGTCATTAATATTGCAGCTCGACAACACATCAGACAGTCAACAGGGCCAAATATTGCATTATGATTTAACGACACTCCTTCAGGGCAACAGAACTTTATTAAATTCTTTATCAAAATAAAGCTTTATTCATTACAGAAAACTCCCAAACCCCCACAATAGTGTAATTAATGCAGCCCCCAGCCTCTACATAAACAGTGACATAAATTAGAGTTGCACAGGCCTAAGTAGTTCTGTAATGTTTTGACCCAAGTAAACTCTTAAGTTAGCTAATTGGAAACACTCGAGAGGAGAGAACAGCCTCGTTTTGGTTAGAAAGCCCTAAATATAAGGATTACTTGATAGTAGAAGTGCAAATGATGCTATTACGTGTTCCTCCACTAGGTGGCACACACCAATCAAAACATACAGTTGGTCAATCAATGTTTTACAAAAGCCATTAGAGGCATTGAAAGCAGAAAGTATTTTCTAGCTCACACCATCTGCTTTGTTGGCCATTCTTACATTGGGAAAACAACCAGAGGACGAGAATAGCAACAAAAAGCTGTTGCAAATGCTTTCTGAGAAATCAGGTTATTTTAATTGTTCTTAATTGTACTCAAACAATGGATCGCTTGAACCTAACGGTTCTTGGCAATTTGCAGTCACTTTGTCTCGGGAAAGGAGCATTCAAGTGGCCAACAACTCCTCTCGTTCACACTGTTCACACAGGGATGTTTTAATTAAATACAGAGCTGGAAAGAGTGTGTCAAACCCTCTAATAGACGTACACAAATACCAGAATAGATTTCACACAGCTAGAAACGTGATATTAAAAAGAAGGAGCGGGTTACTAACTGGTCATAAACCTTGGTGATGCAGATAATCCTGCAGTGCAGTCAAGCCCAGAATATTCTTGATTAAATATCAGCAGCACTGTTCTTGTACTGTGGAGAGCTCACAAAAGCTTTGACCACTACCCTACTAGAATCAACACTGATTGTTGGTTGTGTTTGCCAAGATAGTGAGACTACAGGCCAACAGGATGGGAATAGCACAAAGGGGTGGTTATGCCAGGTGAATAAATCATTTATAGAGACAAAGAATCAGCAACACGCCACAAATGATGTTGAATCGTTTAGTAAATAAAGCATACTGATTTAAGGATTGGTGACAATTTAATAAACATAACATGAAAACTTCTGCCAAATGTATCAAATTGCCGTTGCCACTAAGAACACCTTAACTGTGGTGTGCTCAACATATCGCTATCACAAGTTATCAGTTGGTGGTTTTTAAAATTGTGTAATTCGATATTGGATATATCTTAGCAAATCTCAAAATAATTATCCATTTTTTATACTGTAAATTATAATGTTGTGGTGCCTACAATCACATGTAGCATTTAAAACTATTGATTTTAATTTTGTTTTCTAAACAAGGCTCGATATTGGTCGCATATGCGCCCGAAATTTAATCTGTGCGACCTCAAAATATATTTGGGAGCCTTTGTACGAGTGAAAATAAATGTTACGGTGCGACCTGTTTTCATTTCTCTACAAGACGTTTGTTAATTACTGCACAGTATGTGCCCAATGTCAGCTGATCCACCGTTCTATCACATAATAACCAATTAAACTTCATCTTCACGCTCTTAATCTTAAAGGGTTAGTTCACCAAAAAATGAAAATTAGCCCATGATTTACTCACCCTCAAGTCATCCTAGGTGTATATGACATTCTTATTTCAGACGAATAAATCTGAGTTATATTGAAAAAAAGTCCTGGCTAATCCAAGCTTTATAATGGCAGTGATTGTGGCTCTGTTTTTGAAGTCCATAAAAGTGCATCTATCCATCATATAACTGCTCCACACAGCTCTGGGGGGTTAATAAAGACCTTCTGAAGCGAAATGGTGCATTTGTGTAAGAAAAATATCCATATTTAAAACTTTATAAAGTAAATTATCTAGCTTCCGGCCGATCGCCTTCCGTATTCAACTTACGAAAAAAGTGTAGCGCCTCCCGCAGTTCAAAATGCTTACGCTACGTCTGACGACATTGCACACCAGTTATGCTTGTCAGACATAAGCATTTTAAATATACCAAAAAATAAAAATATATAACTACCGGTTTGTATAATACACAGACTTACTACTTCAATAATCTTCAATAAAGTCAAAGCTTTTATTCAGTCATTTGCATTAGATGCACAACTAAGGCTGATGTGTACTAATGTGCAATATACCTGTACTGAGAGCTCTCTTAAGTGAAAATGGCCACGGAAAACAACTGTAATTCAATCCCCCTTGCTTTAAAAGTTGACATTAACATTGCGAAATGCACATTCAGCTGTGATGTTATCTGCAACTCATATTAGCTAATATCAAACTGACAAACGTCCATTCATTTTCCATGGATAAACAGCACAACACATAGTTTGCAGAAGCTGGCACTGCGACAGCCCTGCTGGGGAGTCTGGGGTGATGCCAGGCGTGCCTGTTCGCCATCTCTGCAGAGATACTGCAGCAGGCCAAATATATCTGTGTATGCAACTGTAAAGTACATTATCGTTTTTTCAATGAGGCAAAGTGGTAACATTCAGCAGAAGGGGTGGCCAACTCTTTGACTTCATTTTCAATCCATGGCTTATCTGAGTGCAGTCAGATAAGGCAGGGCCTGCAGATGTAATCTGTCTAATGATATTCAGACTTAAGCTCTTTCCGGTGTTTGGCTTTCTGTGGTTCTCCCCCAAACAGAGATGGAGCCTGTGTCAACTCGCTCTTTCACTTCAGGAGAAGAAACGGTGATGTCATCGGTGGTGTTCAACTCAAATACAAATACGATTATTTGCACTCAACCACCCTCAAATGTCACTTTCACTTTTCGGTCTCCTCCCCGTTCTCCCTCAACCTTTGTCCATGTCTTTTTCTATCCTATTGCTCAGGCTTGACAATTCACTTCAACATAGCATGCAGTCCAGTTATACAATTTCAGAGTTTAGTCAGACCATAATCATACAGTTCAATAAGAACAATCTATAAGAACGGAAAAGTCCTCATAACCAACATCTATTGAATTTCTGTGCAAGATAATATCATACATTCATAGTCAAGATAAGCAGTGTTAGCTCTAGATTCTGTATTTAATAAAAACTCATGTACACGGTCACTCAAAAATTTGGACACACGGACTGATTTTGTTTCTTAAGATCTGAAAAACCTTTTCATATGAAAGTTGAAAAAAATATTTCACCCAAAAATAAAAAGTCTGTCTGTATATACCCTCAGGTCAATGCAAACTATTCATTTACTTATTTATTTTTTCAAATTAAGGAACACAAAGAAAGTAGAACTTTTTGAAGGAATCTTTATGCAGCGCTTTATACAACAATAGTTTATAGAAACCACTGTCAAACTCCATAAAGGACATTAAAAACACTATGAAAGTATCATGCATTATACATGTATGCGTTTAAGTATTGTAGTTTAAAAACAAGTTATCTTAAACTGTTGAAGTGCAGTAAGCAGCGAAAGACAACTCATTTCACTATATGTGCGTGCTGTCAGAGACAGCGTGTGTGCTGCTCAAAACGCATGAGAACTGAACTGAGTGCTTTTTGCTGCTTAATTGGGCTTTAACGGTGAAATACACATACATTTCGGACATGAGAGTGAGTAAATGCAGAATTTACATATTTGGATGAACAAACCATTTACAGTTTGGGAAAAGTAATTTTGATGCGATACTATCGTCTATCGGCACAACCCTAATTGAATCGTTACATCCCTAGTATCATTTCATAGTTTTATTGGCTTTACTACTATTCTAAAATGTGGAAAATAGAACGGAGTAAGTGTGTTCAAACTGCTGATTGGAGGCATAATTTACACTCACCTAAAGGATTATTAGGAACACCATACTAATACTGTGTTTGACCCCCTTTCGCCTTCAGAACTGCCTTAATTCTACGTGGCATTGATTCAACAAGGTGCTGAAAGCATTCTTTAGAAATGTTGGCCCATATTGATAGGATAGCATCTTGCAGTTGATGGAGATTTGTGGGATGCACATCCAGGGCACGAAGCTCCCGTTCCACCACATCCCAAAGATGCTCTATTGGGTTGAGATCTGGTGACTGTGGGGGCCATTTTAGTACAGTGAACTCATTGTCATGTTCAAGAAACCAATTTGAAATGATTCAAGCTTTGTGACTTGGTGCATTATCCTGCTGGAAGTAGCCATCAGAGGATCGGTACATGGTGGTCATAAAGGGATGGACATGGTCAGAAACAATGCTCAGGTAGGCCGTGGCATTTAAACGATGCCCAATTGGCACTAAGGGGCCTAAAGTGTGCCAAGAAAACATCCCCCACACCATTACACCACCACCACCAGCCTGCACAGTGGTAACAAGGCATGATGGATCCATGTTCTCATTCTGTTTACGACAAATTCTGACTCTACCATCTGAATGTCTCAACAGAAATCAAGACTCATCAGACGAGGCAACATTTTTCCAGTCTTCAACTGTCAAATTTTGGTGAGCTCGTGCAAATTGTAGCCTCTTTTTCCTATTTGTAGTGGAGATGAGTGGTACCCGGTGGAGTCTTCTGCTGTTGTAGCCCATCCGCCTCAAGGTTGTGCGTGTTGTGGCTTCACAAATGCTTTCCCATTCTGACATTCAGTTTGGAGTTCAGGAGATTGTCTTGACCAGGACCACACCCCTAAATGCACTGAAGCAACTGCCATGTGATTGGTTGATTAGATAATTGCATTAATGAGAAATTGAACAGGTGTTCCTAATAATCATTTAGGTGAGTGTATATGTCCACTACAACAGGGATTCCCAAACGTTTTGTCAGCTGAATCCCTGACCTAAAATATTTACTTGTACCCCCAGAGATTTTATGGTGGCAAACATAAAATAGTGTAGTTTGACTTTGTTTTTTTAAAATGATTTACTTACTTTAAATGTTACATTTTTCATCAAGAAATCATTAGCTTTATCAACTCACAAACCTCCTGCAGTTCCCTCATAAACCCCAGTTTAAGCAAAACCCTGAACTCCAACATAATCATGGCTTGAATGGTGCACTATAGACTTGCCCTGAATATTCCTGAATTTAAGACAAAAAGATTGCAATTTCTAGTAACTGAAACCCGCAGTTTAACGGGTTTCATCATCGCAGATAATGTAATTGTTTCTGGTGTGCCTTGTGGCTTGAGCTTAGTTTTAATTTATAAATGTGCAGAGTGACTAAAGCTGAATAGGCTCTAGAGATGAATGATAACTTTGCTGCTAAAACAAAGACTTTATTATGTGCCAAGCTGTCCTCTCACCACATCACACGACCAACCAAGGTCACTCTTTTTGTGTCACAAGAACTTGTCAACAATTTTTGTGCAAATCACTAACTATTGTAAAGTATGTAGCACAATGAACCTTTTGAACCAAGCAACAAATCTCACAAGATACGCTGACATTTTAACCTCAAAAATACATCATATATTTTTTTAAAAAGGAAAAAAAAGACACACTGCTGCTTTGGGAAGTCCACACAATAAAAACAAAACCTACCATTAACCTAGGGCAAGTGCAGTTTGATGAATGCACAAATAATTATACATGTGGGAGGAAGGTAATCATATTCAGTGTTACTATAATACCATTTAATGAACAATAATCCTCTACAGTAAATTACTGACAGAAAACAGCAAGTTAAACTGGGGTATTTGATCTTTCCTCTTTACCAAGAGGAGTGAGTTTGAGTTCAGCTTGCTAATGGACTGATCACAGTTTCAAGATGGTAAATGTAGTCCTTAACCTCAAAAAATGAAGCTTCATCTCATCCTTCAGTATTCACATTTCACACACATATGCATCTTGTCCTATTCCACAATTTAGAGCCAAAATTAAACAGTGCTCAGAACCGATTTTAATTCCATAAACGTATTTCCAAGTGAGACAAGATGGGATCTTAAATACATTTAAGACAGGACTTTATCAACAAAAAAAAGTGAAAAGTTATACGAGAATGGAGCCTACTGGTTGAAGAGGAGGCCTTTACAAAAAAAAAAAAAAAGAATAGGAAGAATAGGAAGGTTGATTCAAAGGCAGAGCATGTTATTAGATTAATACATTAAGGATCATCAAAAAAAAAAAATCCTCCATTACAATAGCATACAACAGTGAATCGGTCATAGTATACGCATTGACAAAATAAACAGTCAATCTTGTTTTCATGTTAACTTAAAAGATGTAAGTTTTTGTTTACTAAGAAGTGGTTGCTTGCTTTGTCTGTTTAGCACCTGTCTTATTTTAGCTCTCAACCATCATTGCAGACTAAATCTGACTGTACATGCTTCTAGATGCCCTTGACTTAATGAACAGACCCTTTCTCTGTTAATACATCTGCTCAAACAAAGCTGCACTGTTCTCAACATGCACATATTTGAATGAAGTGAGCATGCTAGCATCTAAAACAAATATTTAAATATATAATTTTCAGCCTTTGTGAAGCACAATGCAGGAATGACTGATGACTTCAAAATACTGGAGGGGCCCTCATCAAACAACCCATTCCAAGAGCTCTATGGCCTTAACATGGGAAAATATTTGGTGTGTTGGTTATTTCAGGAAAACTAAGCCAATGTTTATGTTTCTCTGAAACATGTTGGTGTGAACAGCTTTCTTTGGACAGTCATTCCATGTGATTGATTCAAGACCCCCTCAGAAATGACAACATTAAGTATTCTGAGCTCCAATTTAACTGATATGGCCCCCTCATGGCATGTGACAATGTGAGCCTTATGAAGAGAGTGTTGGAAACTTGCCAGAAACATCTGTTTGAAAGGGTGATGTCAGAATCATCCCCCAGTGTAATTAAAGCACTTCCCTTCTTCACTTCCTGTGAGCACTGAGACATTCAACATGTGTTCCATTTCCTGTAGGCTTCTCTGAGAAGCCCCACACCCCCTCTTTGAGTTTAAAATGGCCAGCTACAGATACACTCAAACCATTTATTTTGGGGTTCAATTTTGACACCTTTTTTCTGTGTGTAAGTACTAAAACTACAATTAAACTAAAACTAAAATAAGTTCGAAAAAATACATTTTTAAACTAATAAAATGACAAAAGCACCTAAAATTACTAAAATTAATACTAAAACTGAGAATATAAAAGCCAATTCAAAATATTATAAATAAATACTATAATACTATATAAATTATAATAAAATAATACTGCATCACGATTATCAGGTTGTTTTACAAACTTTAAGAAAAAACATACAAAAGACATACTAAAAAAACTAAGACATTCCAAAATTCATGTTAATGTTTCATTCAAATCATGCAGATAATATGACTTGTAAATAAAAAAAATTAAAAAAATTCTCAGACTTTAAAAGAATGGTCTCAGACTTTTGAACTAGAGATCGACCGATATTGATTTTTTATAACCGATACCAATTATAGCAACAGCACTGAACTGAACAAACTGTTTTATTTAACACTTTTTAAACACTATAATTTTTACAATTTCACTCCCTTCTTACATAAAAAAATACAGTGGAAGTAAAGTCTTTTTAACATTAGGCTACTGCGGTTTCATCTTTGTATTTATAACAACAGCATATTAACAGCAGGCAAAATACATTTACAAAGTCTAATGTTTTCAAATTGAGAACATAAATAAATGACAGGTGAGTCGATCAACTTCCCATAAATATAAGCATTCGTTTTAAACTACAGTTTTAAAAGGTTTATGTGTTGTTTAATAGACTAAATAGGGAAGAGAATGGAACGTGCTGGAAAATTTTCTGGAATATGCAAACATTTTCAGAATCGCTATTAGGCTACATCGCTAGTCCATCTCATCTGGCACGTTATCAGATGAGATTATTAATAATGTTTTTATCGGTTTGTCTATAGATTATGAAATACCTGCTGATGACAGAGCGCTGTTTTCATCTATGCGTTTAATTCATTTCCACAGAGCTTTAATTATTTAGATGTTTATTATATAAATGTTATATAGCAGACGTTAATATAATTTAAGGAGTTTTAAATGAGTGGGACTTATTAAAAGTTACAAATAGCCACATACGGTGACTAAGCAGGAGCAACAACCTAAAAATCGTGAAAAATATCAGGAAACCGATATATCGGTCTATCTCTATTTTGAACCCCATTGTATATGCTTGTACAACGCAAACCTGCAAACAAACGAAACCACAAAGTATTGTTCTATGCGGTTGATAATATTAATCTGACGTTCCAGCCACAATGTGTTTGACACTGTGAATGCAGCGCCCCTGTTTAACTTGTCCGTTCAGCTGTGTAAGCCACAAAAGCAGATCTACCTCAGTGAACTTCTCACTTACAGTAAGCTGACTTATGCTTGAACTGCATGTGACAACATTTAAGATGACCATTATTAACTGCTCGACAGCATGGGAATAAAAGTGCCTAAGTTCCAAGATACATTGCTTGTTTAGTGCTGTACACATACAGATTGTCATTCATTATATGTTCATTAATGATGAATTTAAACAACCTTGACAAGTCATGGCAAAACAAACACTAGAGTCAATATTTAAACTTGTCCTGGGAGAACAAACTGGCAAAAAACCTTCAAAGTCCCAACAGAGAGTTTGTTACATTTGTTCTAGGGAAACTAACAACAGTTGCCTCAGATAAGTTTTTCTCACGAGAAAAAAGCTATGGTTATTTGAATAACATGTACTTCTACAACACACCCAAGCTGATCAAAACTATCCTACTGATTTTTATTACACCCAACTACAGCACAGCACTGATTTTTACACATCTTCATGTGAACAAAACAGCAGTGCTGAGGAATGATTCAAGTCTGTTTCAAACTTTTAATCTGCCCATTCACACCTTTGTTTTGAATAATGATGAACAGCTAAGGCCTCCACACCGCCTCCCATCCAAGTCAGCTCTGCCTCTACCTTTATTAAACCACAGGTAGATAATCAAAATTTTCAGGGTCACTGGCTTTCATAACAAACACAGTGAACGTCACTTCAGTCACTTACAGCACGACCACACAAGGACATGCTGTACAAATCGTCTGCACTAATCTGCGCTCCGTTATGGTATGTTACATAACAGCCGCCAGGCTTTTATTCTATTTTAGGAGTTTCATTCATTTGCAATGGAATTTAATGGAGGTAAACTTCCATTTATTCTGTACTCAGGAATGCCTTTTGAGGAAACGCGCTGGTCAGAATTCCACTTCCATGACTTCATAAGACTCAGCTAGAAGACTAGTGAGGAACTCATTCCATAAAAAAACCTGCATTCTTTCACACTGAAAGTTGAGTGCATAAAAAGAACCAACTAACTGAATAACAAACTTTGGTGTGTCAACATCGCATTAAGAAAACTGAACGGAACTTGAAGTGCCAAAACTGTGTTTGTCTTTATTTGTGCCATCAACAGAAGCTCCATGATGTCATCCCCTCTCTAAATGATGTAAACAAACGCTGCATTCTTAGTCCTTCCTCTTGCCTCTTTTCTCGTGGGTCTGATCCTGGGGCAGACTGTAAAGATTAGCCCCAGTGCATTACAGAAACCTAACGCTCTGTGATAATGCTTAGCATGCTCAAGGGGTTATAACCTCTCTCTAATCCAGCTTAGGACAGATTTATCATAAAACCAGAGATGGCTCTCATTCAAACTAATATACATACATATTCAATGCTGAAATCTATTGGCAACACATAAGTGTCCCATAAATTGTGTCCACCCCCATGGTTAAGGCCATTTACAATAAGGTCATCAGATCTGTTGGTCGCTAGTAGGCGTTTCTTAATGTTATTGGTGGTTTGCTGCATAACTGCTCACAGCTTTTTACAATCTTTAAATGTATTGACAGTTTTAAAAAATATTTAATTCTATTTTGCCAGCGAGACAGCTTTTTTTTTTACTAATAATTAGTGGTCAAATGATTTGGATTTTTGATGGCTATTGAAAAACTATTGTAAACATCTGCTCTGCTCATCCAGAGTTGCACACAGTACAGCAGGAATCACAGTTCACTAATCACGTAAAACAAGAGTAAAGCGAGATGACTGACAAGACCATGGCGGCGGATTCGTTGCGCAATAGAATGTCTTATCTTGTAGAATGCGCGCTCAGCTCTACTCTATACATGCAGAGTATGTGCAATCGTGAATTTGTGAAAATAAAACATACAATAGCCTGTCTCCCAATATCAAATCTATCTTAGTCTGGGCTGTGCAGTTGTAACCACCTCTGTTTGCACTTTGAATATTGAGAGAGCACTTTGATTATGGTTGCACTTATTGTTTGCACTTAAGACTAAGAAAAAACTATTTATTTTTGTTATTTATACTGTTTTTATTTCACACACAGCCTCAGTGAGAAGTTCTGAAAGCTCATAATTCATGTACCGTATAAGGTCTGAAGTAGGGCTGCACAATTCATCAAATTTCAATCTCTTTCTAATCTACGGCGTACCCTGACATGCACCTCTCCAAAAATGTAACAACGCGTCAATTCTACGTGGACTGCAAGCACTGTGATTGGTCTGCCAGAACCCCTCCCTCAGGAGTACACATGCTCCCTCTGTGTTGCCGCGGACAAGGACGCAGAAGTATAAATGAAAAACGACGCGTAGAGGCTACGGCGCAGGTTCGACGCAGAAGTATAAATCAGCCTTTACTGGCGATGTGAATGCAACCAGGAAAATGACCCTAGGGTAACATTTAAGGTGCGTTCCATTCGACCGTAAGTGGACTGCGAAGTGGACTTCACAGGGTATTCCGCCATCTTAAGTGAGATCCCAATCCAAAGGGAGCAAACATGTTCAGTACGAAGGGCACTGCGAACAGCGTAGGGAAGAAGGGAACATCGATAGATCACTTCACAGGAAGTGGAGAGTGAAAATCACCCAGTTGTCATTGCACGTCACATCACCAGTCTGAACTAATGATGGAGCAGAGCCATTGGAAGAGTTTTTAAACGGCTCTGCCATGGAGGAGTTCACGTATGCATTTGAATATTCATAGGTATTATTATACAAACTAGAGTATTTATGAATGGTTATGGCAATGACTGTTACATTCGCATATTCTACTGCATTTGCATGAATATGTAAACAAATTAAAAGTGTTGAGAAGCAACGAAGGACTGTCATTTTTTATATTTTACTTTATTTTCCTCAGGAATTTTTTAAGAAGAAACCAAACCAACGTATAGTTGACATTTGAAGATTAATGCTACAGAAAAGCAATACAAGTTTTTCAGGAAAAGTGTTTTCAGCTTGTTTTTTATTTTTATATAAAAAAAATACGACATGCAGTTGCTTCAAACAATGGTATAAAGCTATTCAAAACATCATTCAATGTAAATTGTGATAATCGCATTTAATAAATCACAATTACAAATTCAAGGGAACAATCGAATACATTTTTTTGTCATAATCGTGCAGCCCTGGTGTGAAATCATACAGTAGAAAAGCTAGTCAGTTAAGTTTGCAGCAAAACCTTTTACAGTGCTTGTATATTGTTATCTTTAAATGCATATGATAATTCATACTCAGAATGTAAAACTGAAATGACATTCATTACAAGATGATTAGGCTAGGTAAAAATTTCAAAATGCACCTGCAGACCAAGAATTTAAAATTGGCCACTAAAATTGGCCACTAAAATTGGCCACTAAAATTGGCGTGTCCAGTGATGGCAGCAATGTATTCACAACAGACTGGGCCATCTGACCAATCAGAGCAGAGTAGACTCACGGAAAGGAGGGGTTTAGAGACACGTTCTGAATCGAACAAATCGCTTTAATGAGAAATTAGGTGATATTAAATGTATATTATGAGAAAATTAAAGTGTTTTTTGACCTTGGATGCGTGTAAATCTGTTGTAGGAAACCTCCAAAATAAAATTATCAACCTTTAAAATAGCATAATGGGGCACTTTAACATTTGCTGAAACTTTGTTACATGAAGTATTATCCTTCCTTCCAGTCATGAAGTGCTGCCCCGCTTAAGGCGGTCACAGACATGTACTCCATTCTATCTATCCCAAAAACTCTACTATCCAGAGAAATCATACAATAAACTACAACCAAATATGCCACTGTGTCTGTTATACATCTACTGACAAACAAATGCATTCCCTGCGATTTACCATAATAGATGCTATAGAGACAAACTTGTTGCAGAGAAAACGCTAAAAAGACAGGATTCAAACTTCACCACCCTTTAGGTGCACAAGTTCCTTAATTTTGCAGAAAGCTATTGTGTAATAGCAGAAGTTCTGGACGTCTTATGTGCGCAGAAAAGTTAGGCAACAGAGAACATGCCTGGCACCAAATCAGCAACAGGATGTGCAATAGTGAGATCACTAGTATAAGAGAGAGTGACATCAGTGTTAAGGATTGACTCGAAAAGGCTGGGTCATGTGTAAGGGTGTGGAAGCCTCAACATCTACTAGTACATCTACGATTCACTTTTTTTTCCGCAAATAGCAATTTCTCAGCAATATCTATCTGTTAACAATTTAGTTCTTGTAGAGCTTGACATAACTAAAAACATTTACACTCACAATTGAAAAGTTTAGGGTCATTAAGATTTTGTTTTTTGGAAAAAATAATACTTTTTTTTTTTAGCAAGGACGCATTGATCAAACTGATCAAAAGTGACAGTAGACTTTTGCATTGTTACAAAAAAAAATCTCTCACATAAATGTTGATCCTTTGAAAGAATCCTGGGGGGAAAACAATTTGCACAAAAAAACATTGATATTGATAATAAGAAATTTTTCTTGAGCACCAAATCAGCACATGAGCATGATAATATGAAGCTTTACCATCACAGAAATAAATAATATTCTAAAATAGAATAGAAAATAGTTAATGTAAACTGTAATAATATTTCACAATACTACTCTATTAACTGAGCATAAGAGACTTCTTTCAAAAACATTAAATAAAAAAATCTAATCAACCACAAACTTTAAAACACTGTATTCATTACATAAATTATGGCATTCCCATCACACTTTTAAAATTCTGTCATATCCAGTATCCAGGTTTTTCAAAACTGTGGGAGCCCTGGTTCTTAAAAATTACAGTTGTTAAGATGCCGTTTTAGCTTATTTGTAAACAAACACCCTTAAAGCATCTTGCGGGGCCCTTGTAGGCCTGGCTCCCTGGATGAATACCACTGCACTAGTAGACAAAGGGTTCGTCTTAATCAGCTCCCTAGGTTGTGAATCATTATATCTCGGACACGAATTCGGCACTGCTAAGAACTCACTACACATTGGCACAATAGGCAGGTTTCCATTACATATTTGCATAAAACTTTCGCAACATTTTCTAAATGTCGATAAAAAACTATTTCCATTAGGCATTCCCATTAACCGATGTTATGCGACTAAAGCGTAATTTTTTCTTCTCACGATAAGTCATTCCAATTATCTTTAATTGAAGGAGACATAGGCGTGTTATCCAAGCATTAATGGCAAGGAAAGCCCCTTATACTTGGGAACAGTCACATATGAGGTGTTTCTCCCTCATATCTGCTTTGAGGTCTTGATAAGTTGTGGCATTTCTTTGTTGTTTAGAATTCAGTATTCCCGTAAATCTTTTGTCTTTTATGATTAAAAAGAAAAAACTCTGTTTCGTCTTCTGTACAAACATTCCGCACCACCTACGCCAGGTTACCTGTAAATGCGAAAATTGTTTTCATTGCAGTTTTGCGGAATATTCCTTTTTTCGAATTGCCTGAAAAACCACCTCACGCAATTGTAAAAATTTAAAGCAATTTGAAGGGTAATGGAAATGAAGGCTCTATTTCCAGTGACATGGCAACATCCTCAATATACAACGACACTACTGGCATTTATTAACAACAGCATTACAGTTATCTTTCTGATTAAGACACACCCGAAATGTGGGGTGTTTTCAACTTCACAAGCCACACCCGCTCCACTCATGGAGGCCTATTCCCTGGGAATAAGAGGACCTAAACTAATCAAAGAACAGTATTACAACACAACCATATGCCTCAGAATTTCAGGCAGCCTAGGACACAAAAAGAAACCTTTGTCGTATTCTCTCTACCACACTACTTTCAGCATACTGTTTAACTACACACTGGCTATTAGAATGTCTCCATCTGGCTCCCAAAGGTTTACATTCCACAAAGTAAATGGAGCTCATAAGTGGATGGATTCTTACAGCTCCCCAAAAAAAGCGCTGTCATTATGAAGCTGGTACAGGACACGTTCATTTGACTGGAGACAAGCTGTTAAGCAAAGTTACTATGCATATGCAGATTACACAGACTTAGTCACTCATTCACCTCGCTTGATCTGGAACCCCACTGTGACAATAAGCTCTGTCCGAGACCTTACAATATGACTAAATAATCTTCAGACTGCTTTGTGAAGTCTACAGTCTAGGCAACAACTTTTGGGAAGCGAGGCAGTCTTGTAAAGTGATTAATACATTCATGAGGAGGCAACTTGAAATAGACTGTCCTACATCCAGTAACCGGCATATATTTAGAAGTCAAAGCAAATGAATCAAAGTGCCAAATGAAATACGAGAAGGCTGTGCAAGAACCATGAAGTAATCAGTTCCACACAGGTATGACAGACAGTAATACTACTTGGCCCTGTTTCAAACAGTTGACAAATACCTAAGACGCTTTACTAACCAACAACACACTGCTCCGTTACTACTGACACCTTTAGTTAGCCATTAGTTTGTATTCTCAATCACATGACACCACTGATAAGCTTGCTGCTAGAAAAAAATAACAATACATAACATATAAATAACTTAATTATGTATCACATGGCCTTTATTCACCCTGAGGTCAGCAAGTCAGCAAACTTTCCACGTTATACAACTTTTAAAAAGGCAGTCAGCATGAACTGAAACAAACAGTTCCAGTTTCACTACTAAGACTTCATGATAAATGTAGCTAGCCATGAAGGTTCACAGCTATCACAAACACAACTTCAGACCCCACTGACACTCACAGTGTTTAGACAGGGTCCTGTTAAGTAATACAGTGATAGGTTCAACAGCTGACTGAGACCGGAGAGTGCAGACTGACCCTGTTAATCTTTGCAGTGAAAACAAACTTTGTTGATCAATATAACAAAAATGATCAAATCCTTCACTGCTAGAGCTGTCTGGATGGATACTAAGGTTTGAAAAAAAACTTTGACTGGGTCATTGCACAAAAAGGGGTCCTTTTGTGTCCCTCATGAACATGTGTAAACAATGGCTTTAACAATAACAAGCTGACACCAACTTCTATGTATTGTTATGGGCAATTTTCTTAAAACATCAGCAAAAATACAGAAACTTTATTTTTTGTTTTTTTTACCCCTCTAAAGACAAAATCTCATACACTTAACATAACATAACTAAGAAATAACAACAACAACAACAACAACAACAAACTGAATTCTGAAGCTATGATACATACCAGCTTTTTGTTTTTGCTCTCATCCTCATTGGATTTCTTTTTGGAGGGTTTATTTGGGTCTTCCCCTCCAGCTGCCTGCTGATCCATCTTTGGAATTAAACTTCACTTGAACAGTAACTTCGCTTAGTATTTCCCACGAGTTTGCAAACACTTATGAAAAATTACGTTTCTTCAAAAGCCATGCCATCCATGAAAAAAAAAATATATATATATGAGTTGGATCCAGAACTATTCCATGCACGTATCCAGTGGACTATGATAACATCTGTGTATGAAGTTGTCCCAAAAAGAAGGTCAGCTCCTCAAAATCAGCTCCTCGATGTCTGTCAAACACCAATAAACATGTTATAAATTACATTTCGGTGTGTTTAATACTATAAAATACATAAAAGCACATGGGATAACTGCAATAAAAAATACAGAGCTACTAAACGCTGTCAGTTCAGAGCTTGTGAACTTTTGTCGACTTTAATACACCAATGTAACATTAAAACAGCCATCTGACGACACACTATTGTCATTTTAACAACGCATCTAATAAATTAACGAAATTTCACATTCAAGCTATTATAGTATGTCTATTACAATATAAATATATTTTAGTGTCTCGTAAGAAAACCCAAAGAAGGTCTGGAAGTTGTATACAATATGACATTATATTTTTATAAAATGAACACAACTGATTTTATTCAAAGGAGAAATGACCGCTGCTATCCAGGCGGTTACTTTCACACAGGAAACTGTTATTCCAGCGCTGTGAGGCTTAAAGTAAAAGTGTACAATAAAGACATGGTCTCTAAACGCCAAGTTTGCTTACATTAACATAGCGAATTAATATTAAACGTCAAAATAGTCACACAATGATATATAAAACTCACAAAATCTCAATCAAGGCTTACCTACACAACCAAACGCACGAGCCAGGCCCACTATTGTTCCCGCCTATCGACGCGTCCCAACCGCTCACAATGATCACATGGTAGAAATATTCCAGCACCGATTGGACAATTGAACTGTACATCTGGATGTGAGGCGGGCTTTCTCTACTTGTGGGGTGGAGACTCCTTTGACTATACTATACAACTGACTGCCGTGTATATGGATAGGCTTCAGTCAGTGGATGATCAGTTTTGTTTGCAGAGCAGTGCAAATCGGTGTATTTATGAAACTTAATTATTATGAAAAGAAAAACGTTTGCATTTAATTTCTCTGTGTAATGCATTTGATTAATTCATGATATTCATATGATGTTTTATGTTTTTGTCACATACTTAATGCCTTTGTTTTTTTTCTTTTGTTGCACAATACATGTAAAATGTACATTATGTTGTATGTGGAATATCCCCTAATTTTCACACAAAAATAACTTAAAAATAACTGAAACAGAAAGTGATACAGATATTCCTTAAAAATGTCATTGATTGTACCACTGTATGTTGCACACCCAACAGCCCAACAACAAAATAAGCCCACACAGAACCATGCCTATCAGCTTTGTACATGAGAATTGTAATAGACCAGTCACAGAAGTGCATCTTGTGTAATTCCAAGTGTTTATCAACTTCAATGTTGTCCAACAACAGATTTTTTCATAGTACGCAACTTTGAAAGATATTTTATGTCTGTATACACTGTACACATTTTCCTCTGCTTGTTCGCAACATAATGTGTGTTTACATATTCAGGTGAATTACTGTTTATGCAATTTTAGTACACATACAGCATATTTGAATAAGCAGTAATTTACCTGCAAGAATTCATGTACTTTATACAAAACATACTTGAACATAGTTTCATGTGTAGTTCCTACACAGAACTTAGAAACAATTAACATTACTTTAATACAAGGATCACTAGCCACAATGTACAAAATCAAGAACTAAATGCATCGTAAATAATTTTACCAAAAAGACATACATTTTCATTCCGCATTTGTGTTGTGTTTGTTATTGTGTGCCTATATAACTCTCTCTTGTTCCTACACCACACACTTTTACAGCATGGTGTCACTAAGTAAGACTCCTATTCAGTTGTTTTCACAGTTGCTGACCTCTGGTGTGAATGCAAATATTATATAAATGACACATAATGCAATAATAACATAATACAAACATAAAAGTCACAGTCGAGATATGTGTGTCAAAATCACTTTAGCTCTCATCTGAAAAGTAGGTGAATAGCACTAAAAGGGAATAAAATACAAATAGCTTGAAGTGCTTAATGTTTATTTGGTCACAAAAAGAGTGTAATGAAGCAACGAGAATTGGGGAGGTCTACAGCAACAGCAGGGAGCACAAGCTTCACACATTGTGTGCCCGGCCCATCACAGCTCACAGTATGGGAAGAACTTTGAAGGGTGTGCTTTTATTTCAGCCACTCACTTTATCTTTAATCTCCCAGACGGGAAATCAGCCACATTAACTGCCTTTCAAATACTCTGGACCTTTAGGTACATTATGGACAATAAATGTACAGTCAGGACAATTGGTAAAAGAGTATCTAATGAGAAATTCATGTGCTTGTTCAACTAATTATATAACTGCATATGCTACAGTGATTGTAGACCTTATATATTTTTATTTATTCATTTGTTTGAGTAATCATTTGTTGCTTGCTGGTTGTAATTTTTATTTTAATTTGAACTGTAATCTTTGTCACATTTTTTCTCTCTCAATATTTCACAGTGCGGTTGCAGGGTGTAACCACCGTAGACATAAACTTGACAGTCTGGTTATCAACTGCAGCACCTGCCAACACCATGCCCTTCCTATGTGCTTCTTCAGCAAAACTTCTTCAGTTGTTATTCAACATCAATAAATATGCTTAAATTAAATTTAATTAAATTAAATACACCAAAAGAGATTTCTTCATAGAGGATTTATATGTATAAACAATGTAATCGGGTTTTGTTAAAGACTGTAGTGACAAGAGATATATTCTGCTCTTTTTGTTTACATGAGTGGATTATGCATGCAGCATCCTCATGCCAGGTCTATAATTAGATACCATAGCCACTTTTCCATTATGGACAGTGATTTCCCATGGTTCGCTGTTGCCATTTAACTCAGTCCTGCCATATGAGACTGTCGCTTTCAGTGTTTATTCCTGTTCACTAGGCCCTGTCGAGTTATTCCTAGTGTCACAGGGCAAGACAATGAATTTCCATTTACAAAAGATAAACAGTAAGCCTGACTTGTGACTTATAATCATATGAAAGTCTACTCCGATTACTAAAGAGTGGAGGTAACCTTCTGTAGTGTGATGGAATTGTATTGCTCTGGGCCAATTCCTCACATTATTTCATACTTGAAAGTACTAGAAGACAAAACATTTCGGTGTTTCAAAAAACTTAATTCCTGACCTTGCCAATTGTCTTCATTTACACAATACACAATCAATGGACCCTTTTCACAGACTGTGATGATGCGTTTCAACATCAACAACGCAAAACTAGTAAAGTTTTTAATATTTTCATTTAAAAAAATGAATATTTATAATGCTATAGGCCTACTTTGTGTTATATTATCTTGGCAGTAAATGACAAAAAAAATGAATTATTTACTGCTGCGAGGGTAACACGGCAGAGGGAGTGATGGCAAATTTGATATCTTTTTCCTGACTGCTGTAATCAGCATCAGTATTTAGAGCAAATGCAAAAAATACAAAAAATGCAGTTGTCTCCCTTTCACCGTTATAGAAGTTTACCCAAATATGACAACTTTTGCTTCTGAGAACTCTGGAAATGTGAAAAGGGTCCATAGTTTGATCGGTCCAGAAATATAGACATTTTCAGCTGCTTCAGGCCTTGTTGTAAGCTTAGTACTTAGACCTGGGAGATAAAAAGAAATATGGTGCTGGATTATTTATCGCCTTTCCATCACACTTCATAAAAGACCCATTGACTCCAATGGCTGCCGCTCTAGAAGAACCTGAACATTTGAACATTTCAAACTTTTTAGTGTTTCGCCTTTCCAAGGAGATGCCTCAGAAACACTTAACCCTTCACTCTAGGGTAAATGGTTCCATTCGTCATTACTTATTCAGCTCTGAGAAGAGGCCACTTTCTGAGCACGGAGAGACTGGAGGAAGCTCAATACGCAGAGTTCAGAGAAGTTAGGTGCTCTTTCACAAATGCAATTGTTGAAGGTACTATCAATAACATGCTGAAACAACACATCCTGAGCCTTGGGAATTAGCTTTGTGTTTGTAAAAAGAGGCGTGGAGCTGACGAAGGTTTGGGAGTGTTACTTTGTGGGCATTTGTTCATTAAGCGCCACAAATGGTCAGCTGTTTACCATGTTAATCACCAATGTGGCCTACTCATACCGGGTAAGAAAGGACACAAACTACTCATACTGGGTAGGAACTTTCTATTCATCAAAGATTCGTGAAAAATGGTTTACACAAAAATATTAAGCAGAACAACTGTTTTCAACATTGATAATAAGAAATGTATTTTGAGCACTAAAACAGCATATTGATTTCTGAATGATCATGTGACTTTGAAGACTGGAATATGGCTGGAATAATGGCTTGATTTCCCTAAATCATTCTTGAGGTTACTGTTGATTTCCTCCCATTTCTCAGCATTTGGCAGATTTTATAAAAAGAAATGTACGGTCCTAGTTAAACTGGGAACCCCTTAAAGAGAAAGTTTACCTAAAAAATCTAATTCTGTAATTTTACTCAGCCTCATGTTCCAAATACGACTTTTTTTTATTTCTGCATAACACAAGAAAATGTCTTTGTGAAAAATGTGAATATTTTGTGTTTGTTTACCTATATAATGAAATTCATTGTGGTCCCATATTGTTTTGGATACCATTGACTTTCATTTTATGGACAAGAACAGTTGAAACATTCCTTAGAATATTTTCTTTTATGTTTTGCAGAAAAAAGAAAGTCATACAGGTTTGGAAAGACATGAGGGTGAGTAAATGGCAGAATTTTCATTTTTAGGTGAACCATTCCCTTCTGCCTGGCATAAAACAGGTTTTTGTTGTTTACCGTCCACTCAGCCACCATATAGAACACACCTGAAAAGCCTGCGGTAAAAGAGGAAATAAATTAATCAAGAGAGCTGTAGAAAATATATTTTATCCATCTTATTCAGTCTACCCGTGTATTAGAACTCATATCAGTTCACTTTTTATAGGGATGAAGTGCTTATTTCCTTATATATGAATGATCAATATAGTAAATATTATTAGATATAACGGTATATTTGGAAATATACCAAATAATATATTGTGTTAATATATTAAAATATATTGAATAATACATAAGGAATTGCCGCTTTTCATATATTGAAAAATATGTGACTATACATTTACTAATATATCATAATGTAATTTTATATTCAGTAAAACACTTAAGATATAGATGTGTATATGTGATCAGATATGACTGTATGTGTATAATATATTGCAGATATATTTTCACATGCACTATAAACACAGAGACATATAATGTAATATATTTTTCTTATATTTACTTGCATTATAAATGTTTCATATTTTCAAGCTAGTTAACAATAGCACAAGCATGTAGCTACTAAAGTATTAAGCAAAGAGACTATCACTGTGCTGAAGAGAGCACAGCTGTTACTTTTTTTAATATAGTAATATAGCTCTAACATTTACCCTCCTTACCCTACGCACGGTTGCCCTATACCGTGCCGGAGCGCGATTGCTGTCGTAATGATGACAATAGCGCACAGCTGTTACATGCTCCGGTGCGATTAGTGCTCACACTGCACAATATATGTACACAATAAAGGATAAAACTTTATGAATATTACATGTAATTGTAACAGAGGTCCACTGGAGGCAAGTTTGCTGAACCCATGTGCAGCTTTATTTAAACTTAAATCTTCACAACATAAAACAAAGACTTGGCTTGACTTGACTTGAACAAAAACAATGGCATGGCATGGCATGGCATGGCATGGCATGAACAAAGACTCACCAACAGTGGGTAACATTCACAATACTCAACAAAGACACACGGCAAACATGAAGGCTTAAATACACCATGACTAAAGACTAGACAAGACACACCTGTGAACAATGATTAAACCAATAAACCAATGAGAACATGACAAACCACAAGACAAAGGAGCACATGGCAGGATCACATGACAAGACCAGGAAGTGCATGACAAGACATGACAGTGAACATGGCAAACTTAAACACATGAAACATAACCAAAACACCCTGTGACAGTAATGCTATTTCTAAATATTTTATATGTATCAATATATAGCCATAAATGGTCAATGCATATATTACAGTAGCCTATATTGAAAAATATAAACACTAGTTTCCCATATATGGAAATGAATTATGTAATATATCACATTATATTTTGCAGTATATTTTCATATATTTTTGTTCCGTAAGGGATAGCACGTGCCATCTCACTTATGACTAAAACAACATCAGCTTTCTCAGCTTGAGAAACACCTTATAAGGTCATAATCAACTGCCCACAGACACTTGTGTGCTTTACCTCAGCAAAAATCAGGCCTACGGGTTGCCATGGTAGCCAGCTACTTAAGGATTCTGCTCTAGGTCACTTTTCCTTTTGTACGCGTGTGGCAACATGGGTTCTTACAGAAAATATACTAGAATTATTTTGATTACATAATTCCTTCATGTGGTAAGATGACATTTCCTTTTACTTTACCAGTCAACATGCCTAAACATAGACTTATTATTGTACTTAAAAAAGGGAAACTCCTCTTAGAGCAGCGTTCATCATCTCATGCCGACGGTACTATTCATAATTTCTGAAAACAACACATCTTGAGCCTTGGGAATAAGTTTCATGTTCAAAAAAGTGGTGGTGATGACAAGTGTTTGGGAGTGTTGCAAGAGTTTGTGGGCACTATGTTTGTGTTATGTTGTTTATACACCACAGATGATCAAAATATAGTTCCTTAGAGAACTTAAAGTGGGAAACTCGAGTCGAGTTTCCTCCCATGTTGCATAAATCACAAAAAAGAAAAACAATTGTCATCCGAAAACTGTATCCTGGCTATATTTTAAAGGGGCCCTATTGGTTAGGTTGGGGTCAGTTTAAGCAGGACATACAACAAAGTTTGGCAAACTATGCAGACACACCTCACACAATTCCCTCAGTTGAAGAGTCATTACTGTGCTTACAGTTTTTCTCAGTCGTTTTGGTACATTTCTTGAAATATCCATAAGATTTGCAAACCTGTAAGTGCATTACTCAATAAAATTCATACAAACAGCACCACACAATGGATTACCTGCAAAAGCCTGTAACTTGCTCAAACTCCTTAGTTCATCTCTCAAAAGTTAAGTATTTATGTCATTGAACACATCAGTGCCATCAGAATGACAAGTCCTTGTGTCATTGTTCACAAACAAGATTGGTCTGTCAACAAATTACAGTACAATATCATTGCGATATAAAGCATTCTCTCTATATACACCAATCAGGCATAACATTATGACCTATAACATTCCTAATATTGTGTCGGTCCCCCTTTTGCTGCCAAAACAGCCCTGACCTGCCGAGGCATGGACTCCACTAGAACCCTGAAGGTGTGCTGTGGTATCTGGCACCAAGATGTCAGTAGCAGATACTGTAAGTCCTGTAAGTTGTGAGGTGGGGTCTCCATGGATCGGACTTGTTTGTTCAGCACATCCCACAGATGCTTGATTGGATTGAGATCTGGGGAATTTGGAGGCCAAGTCAACACCTCAAACTTGTTGTTGTGCTCCTTAAACCATTCCTGAACTGTTTTTGCTTTGTGGCAGGGCGCATTATCCTGCTGAAAGAGGCCACAGCCACCAGGGAATACTGTTTCCATGAAAGGGTGTACATGGTCTGCAACAATGCTTAGGTAGGTGGTATGTGTCAAAGTAACATCCACATGGATGGCAGGACCCAAGGTTTCCCAGCAGAACATTGCCCAAAGCATCACACTGCTTCTGCCGGCTTGCCTTCTTCCCATAGTGCATCCTGGTGCCATGTGTTCCCCAGGTAAGTGATGCTCACGCACCCGGCCGTCCACGTGATTCATCAGACCAGGCCACCTTCTTCCATTGCTCCGTGTTCCAGTTCTGATGCTCACGTGTCCACTGTTGGCACTCTCGGCGGTGGACAGGGGTCAGCATGGACACCCTGACTGGTCTGCGTGCCCATGCCCATACACAACAAACTGTGATGCACTGTGTATTCTGACACCTTTCTATCAAAACCAGCATTAACTTATTGAGCAATTTGAGCTACAGTAGCTCGTCTGTTTGATTGGACCACACGGGCCAGCCTTCGCTCCCCAAGTGCATCAATGAGCCTTGGCCGCCCATGACCCTGTCGCCGGTTCACCACTGTTCCTTCCTTGGAGCACTTTTGATAGATACTGCCCACTGCAGACTGGGAACACCCCACACAAGAGCTGCAGTTTTGGAGATGCTATGACCCAGTCGTCTAGCCATCACAATTTGGCCCTTGTCAAACTTGTTCAAAATCTTGCCCGTTTTTACTGCTTCTAACACATCAACTTTAAGGACAAAATGTTCACTTGCTGCCTAATATTTCCCACACACTAACAGGTGCCGTGATGAAGAGATAATCAGTGTTATTCCCTTCACCTGTCATAATGTTATGCCTGATCTGTGTGTGTGTGTATATATATATATATATATATATATATATATATATATATATATATATATATATATATATATATATATATATATATATATATATATATATATATATATATATAATATAATATAATATAATTATATATACAGGGAGTGCAGAATTATTAGGCAAATGAGTATTTTGACCACATCATCCTCGTTATGCATGTTGTCTTACTCCAAGCTGTATAGGCTGGAAAGCCTACTACCAATTAAGCATATTAGGTGATGTGCATCTCTGTAATGAGAAGGGGTGTGGTCTAATGACATCAACACCCTATATCAGGTGTGCATAATTATTAGGCAACTTCCTTTCCTTTGGCAAAATGGGTCAAAAGAAGGACTTGACAGGCTCAGAAAAGTCAAAAATAGTGAGATATATTGCAGAGGGATGCAGCAGTCTTAAAATAGCCAAGCTTCTGAAGCGTGATCATCGAACAATCAAGCGTTTCATTCAAAATAGTCAACAGGGTCGCAAGAAGCGTGTGGAAAAACCAAGGCGCAAAATAACTGCCCGTGAACTGAGAAAAGTCAAGCGTGCAGCTGCCAAGATGCCACTTGCCACCAGTTTGGCCATATTTCAGAGCTGCAACCTCACTGGAGTGCCCAAAAGCACAAGGTGTGCAATACTCAGAGACATGGCCAAGGTAAGAAAGGCAGAAAGTCGACCACCACTGAACAAGACACACAAGCTGAAACGTCAAGACTGGGCCAAGAAATATCTCAAGACTGATTTTTCTAAGGTTTTATGGACTGATGAAATGAGAGTGAGTCTTGATGGGCCAGATGGATGGGCCCGTGGCTGGATTGGTAAAGGGCAGAGAGCTCCAGTCCGACTCAGACGCCAGCAAGGTGGAGGTGGAGTACTGGTTTGGGTTGGTATCATCAAAGATGAGCTTGTGGGGCCTTTTTGGGTTGAGGATGGAGTCAAGCTCAACTCCCAGTCCTACTGCCAGTTTCTGGAAGACACCTTCTTCAGGCAGTGGTACAGGAAGAAGTGTGCATCCTTCAAGAAAAACATGATTTTCATGCAGGACAATGCTCCATCACATGCGTCCAAGTACTCCACAGCGTGGCTGGCAAGAAAGGGTATAAAAGAAGAAAATCTAATGATATGGCCTCCTTGTTCACCTGATCTGAACCCCATTGAGAACCTGTGGTCCATCATCAAATGTGCGATTTACAAGGAGGGAAAACAGTACACCTCTCTGAACAGTGTCTGGGAGGCTGTGGTTGCTGCTGCACACAATGTTGATGGTGAACAGATCAAAACACTGACAGAATCCATGGATGGCAGGCTTTTGAGTGTCCTTGCAAAGAAAGGTGGCTATATTGGTCACTGATTTGTTTTTGAATGTCAGAAATGTATATTTGTGAATGTTGAGATGTTATATTGGTTTCACTGGTAAAAATAAATAATTGAAATGGGTATAAATTTGTTTTTTGTTAAGTTGCCTAATAATTATGCACAGTAATAGTCACCTGCACACACAGATATCCCCCTAAAATAGCTAAAACTAAAAACTACTTAAAATATTGATACAAAAATATTCAGCTTTGATATTGAGTTTGTGTTCATTGAGAACATGGTTGTTGTTCAATAATAAAATTAATCCTCAAAAATACAACTTGCCTAATAATTCTGCACTCCCTGTATATATATATATATAAGCATATTCCTGCTAAAAAAAATGCCCTGAATATTAATATATTCTTCCAAATGAGACAACAGAACATATTTACTTGGTAAACTTAAACCACTTCTAAATATTTCTTCTACTATAATTTTATTTTCTTTGATTAGAAGTATTAGTATTAGTCTACCAATTAGGAGACCATTTAGAGCATCAATTTGGATGCTCGTTACATGAAATTAAATCAAAATATTCAGGTACACATTGGAGCACTCTACAGAGCAATTTGACAGAGTCTCATTATCTTGTTATTGCAAAAATGAGAGTAGATCACTAATGCAATCAAATATATTCAGTCTGATTACCAACAGTAATTTCCTGCAAAGGCTTTTAGATCCACTTTCAAATGCTCATTAATAATGAACCCCAGATAAAGGTTATGGAGCCATGGATGAATTACAACCTGAACAGTACAAAAAAAAAAGTTTAGTTTGCAGTACAGTGGAGTATACAATAAGAGATGGAGGTCACCTTCAAAGATAAACAAAGTTTGAAATCTCTTGATTAAAAGATATATATATATATATATATATATATATATATAACTATATATAAACATATTTTGTATTTTCTGCCTTCTACTCTCCCTTTATGAAACTTTAGAAAGGAGTTTTGGTAAAAAGTAACTTTATTGATATGTCGATTTCTCTGCAGGATATTTGTCACAATTGTTCTCATGCATATTGTCATTTTGTTCTGACTTTAGGTATCTTTTTCTGCATATGGATTACCACTTACCTCATATGGATGCATCCATCCATCCATCCATGCATCCATCCAAGTGGACGTTATATTTTAGTGCATTTCTCTGACACTATACACGGATGTCTGGATGTCCTGTAAAGAGCGCATTCAGGGCTTTTCAGATATACCAAATGTTTAGAGTTTTCACCAGAACAACAACAACAACTCCTTGGGGTTTAAAAATGACTGAAATTAATTTAGTGATCAAATTTAGCACTCATATGGAAATATGATATTATGAATATGTTATAAAATTATAATTTCAATCAGATTAAGTTTTAAATTGTTTGTTATAACAATTGTTGTATAATTGTTTGTAGGCATTTTGGAGAATAGGGAAAGAAATTGCATATCAATATTCCTATGAAATATTAGATATTATTATGAAAATGTTACCAATTATTACTCCCGTTATTACACTTCTTTTTTTCATTGCATGTTGCTCCAAAAAACACATTAATATGCAAATTAGATACAGTGTAGAGATTGGACATTGTATTGAATGGGAAAACCCATTTATGGCCATTTTACCCACGTATTGCATAAAGTAAAATGGTATA
Organism: Rhinogobio ventralis; assembly: GCA_039654625.1. NCBI lineage: Eukaryota > Metazoa > Chordata > Actinopteri > Cypriniformes > Gobionidae > Rhinogobio > Rhinogobio ventralis. The sequence continues at coordinate 21,944,831 of CM077198.1, read as the reverse complement.
TCAATTCATTCCGTTATATCTTTCATATAACCCTAACCCTTAACCCTAACCCTTTCAATCTGAAACCTAAAAATTGATCTATCTATCATTTTACTTCAATCCTCTGTACGCATGCAATAGCTGCAAGGTTGTGTTATATGTTTTGCATGCATACAGAGAATGTAGAGACAATATATTCATAGAGCCCTGAAGCAATTTGCTTTTGTCTGTCGTTGAGACAAAAGCCTTTAATAATCCACTTGGACCCATTCTTCCACACTGTGGCAATACAGTGTGAACTACGAAGTGTGCATGGAGCATATATTTCTGGAGAATGTCCATAAATGAAAATCATCCTCTAGTGAAACAGAAACTTTCTTAGCAACAATTATACAGACCTTAAATTTGCATTTTAATTAAAGCTTTTTGATTGCAATCATGTCAAGCATTAAGTGATTTCCAATTAAGAGGTGCACTGGTGCAGTTTTTGCCCAGGAAAATACAGTTTGAGTAGTTTCCTCAGTTCTGCTTGTAAATAAATGCAGCAGTGTGGCCTTTCCTCTGTAAGCTCCCCACAACACAGAGACTAATGATTTCCATACCAAGCATGGTGAGATTTCACAAATTAGAAACAACAGCTGAGACTTTTCCCTTGCACACTGTCTCATAGTTTGATATAACTGAATTATACAAAGGTGCTACATAAGTCCTATTTGCAAGCTTTCCTCCTCGGGAAAATGTAATCTTACAGTTTTTCTCAGTCACTTTGGTACATTTCTCAGATCACAACGGAAATTCTCAAAACGACTTGTTCAATGTCCATATCATCAAGTCACTTGTGCACATCAAAAAAGCAATTTCTCATGGTTTTGAACAAATTGCAAATGCTTCGGTACAGTCATGCAATTGATTATGTGCAATTGTCTGCTGTTTCCTACATTAGTAGTGTGTGTGCGTGTGTAAATGTGTCCTGAATTGATAAATTCTAGAGGAGAATTTTGAATTTCAGTAATGAAGGGAAATGTAAAGGGCTAGATCAACTAATGATCAACCAGTTCTCTAAAATAGCTCAGAGATGCATCTCATAAAGCTTTATTTGGCAAGCATATAGACAGATGACAACACAGTGTTACAATTTCTTATAGGAAGAACAACAAGAAAACAAACAGGGTCAACAGCCAGGAAGAAGAAGAGGAATATAAGAATGTGTGGTGGAAGGGTATGGAGGAAAAACTGTGTAAGAGGTAGAAGAGGCCAAAATTGTAGAAATGTTTCTGATGAAATAAGGGCCACTTATTGTGGACAATGTTCTCAACCATGACCTTATGGCTGAGGCAGGTCGAAAGGTACAGCCAAATGTTAGGAGAACAAACGTGTCCTCAATCATTCAAACGTTTGTAGAACAGAAGAGGTATGTAATCAGACAATGTTCACTATACTGTAATACTGTACACTTACTGTAATGCTATATTACAGTAGTCCACTTGCATTTTACATTATACAGTAAATATACTTTATAGAGGCATAATGTAATACACACACTCATGTTTATATATACAGGCCTATGTGTGTATATACTGTATATATAGTATATGCACACATATGTACATGTGTGTGTTACATTATGCCTGTAAAATGCAAGTGGACTACTGTAATAGCATTACAGTAAGTATACAGTATTAAAGTATAATGAACAGTACAGTGCAGTATAGTATAGTGAACATTGTCTGATTACATACCTGTTCTACAAATGAATGACAGAGGACCCGGTTGTTCTCCCAATATTTGGCTGTACTTTTCAACCCGCCTCGGCCATAAGGCCATGATTAGTCCCAAATAGTGGCCCTTATTTCATCAGAAACATGTCTACAATCGTGGCGTCATCTACCTCTTCCACTGTTTTGCCTCCCTACCCTTCATCACACGTTCTTACTCTTACATCTTCTTCCCAGCTGTTGACCCTGTTTGTTTTCTTGTTCTTCAATTGTCAGAAATTGTAACAATGTATTGTGCTCCGTCTATATATATGCTTGCCAAATGAAGCTTCATGAGATGCACCTCTGAGCATCTCTTTAGAGAGCTTGTTGATCATTAGTTGATGTAGCCCTTTACATTTACATTAGTGAAATTCAAAATTCACCTCTGCAATTCATCAATTCAGGACACATTTACAAAAAAAAAAAGGTCTAATAGAAATGTATAGAAAATATGCTTGACAGTTTATGACAACTAGTTCAACCATTTTGCATTTAATGACTTATGTAAGGAACTAATGCCTATATGTTTTGAGGGGTAAGACTATTCAACAGAGAACCAGTATAATATATATATATATATATATCAGATTTTAGGTGACTTTTTTTGTGTGCAGTGAATTATGGCTGCTAAAAGCATTAAACCAAAATTTTATTTTCATACTAGCCTATGTCATATTAATAATATAGCATTTTGTTCGGCATATGGAATGTTGGTGTTGGGATAGCACTTTGCACTTTGTCCAATGCAAAATCAGGATCCTGATGCAAAACCACTGCTCTAAAAGGCCAACAGATAGTCATTCACTTTTCCCCTATCGCTCTCATTCTCTGTGGGTCTCTCACCCCCTCTCTTTTTCACTCTTTTCCCATCAGAACAGTGCGGTCTCTCTCTGACTGGCCCTTCCAATGACCTCCCACTTACATTCATGATGCTTCCTGCATTCACAATGCCTGTTAAAGCAATCCACTGAAGTGAATGAAACTTCCCTAGAAGCTGGACAAAGTTAGCTTTCAGTAGTCCACAGATGGCTTGGGAGTTAATCTGATAACATAGACTATCACCAGTGTAGGTGATTTGCAGACACTACTATTACGCTATGCGTTCTTTCTTTTACAGCCTTGGCTCTAGTGGTCTGAGAAAGTCACAGACACATAAGCTTTGCATAACCGATTCTGCCATGGGCTTTTCATTTTGAACAGAGCCCCTATAGGGACTTGGTGATGGGGGGAAAAGGAGATGGAAGAGAAAATTATGTCAATGCTTTTGCAAATGTGTGTTCCCCTGAGAAACTTTGTATTTGCTCACTTGAGTTCTTTGCGAACAAACACCTTTCTTAAGGGAACGCAAAGGTTTTGTAAGCGAATGCAAAGTTTCTCAGGGAAACGGAAAACTTTTGTGAGAGAACGCAAAAGCATTGAAATATTTTTCCTCCCATCTAATTTTTTTCCATCGCCATGTGCCTTTAGACTAGGGGCTCCATTTGTGGAATATTACAACAACAAAATGCCAACATATGGTTTGTCTCCACTGGTTATGTGAAAAATATTATTACTATGCTATAGTTGTGTGCTAGCTGTGTACAAATTGGTGAACATGATTTCACCAAGTACAGCACGTTCCTGGATCAACATTCCAATCAACCAATCAGATTTGAGGGACAGAGTTTACAGTTTATGTCAAATTTAGGCTTACAACAAGGGTTGAAGGCTTCTACATAATTCTTATTCACCTATCATTTCCCTGATTTTATGGATAAGTTATGGGTAGGGATAGGTTTAGGGGTTGGGATAAGGTTTGGACAAAATTTTCAGACATTAATGTTGTTCCAGGATCAACAAAATATGTTGGTCCAAGAATATATCCTACTTGGCAAAATCACAGTGACCATATGATTTACAGCATATAAGGTTGTATTCGGTTGGTTATGTTAAATATGGCAATAGGAATTAAATAAAAATGTTATCTCAATATGGCCTCAATAACATCCTGAGGCAAAAAAACCCCAAACATTAGAAATGGGTTTCTAATGCACTCTAATATGATCAAATTGCAATAACTTCCTCTGAAACAAGTTTCCTAGGCCAGTCTATTGCGTAATGTCAACCAATAGCCAAATAGCTATTTTGGTATTGTTTATCAAACCACGCTCAGACTCCGTTCTGGTATGTAACACCCATTAAATCAATTGTTTCTCTATTAAATACATCAGATTACGGAAGTAAAATTGGTTGCAAATTCATGTTGACATTAATAAAGAATGGCACATTTAAAAGTATTTCTACATGGCTAATAGGTTGTGCAGATTGTGTCTCAGAGGGCTTTGGAGAGAGGGGTGTCTGGCTGTATGAGTGCTGGTAGAAGACAATTTATCACAGGACTATTACAGACTTTAGACTTTCCTCCTACACTGCTACCCTTGCACACCTATTCCAACCGTTCACAGATAGGAGAATTTATTGATCATGACATTGATCTCTGTCTGTATAATTCAATGTAAGTGTCTCACTACAAGACAGAGGGGGGAAACAGTCCTTTCTTCGCTGTAAAACCATTTTGTGAGTGATGCAACCCATAAAACACAACAACTGAAAAAGAAAACTATCCTAATTGAGGGTGTAAGTGTGAAAAACAACAATTCATAACAAGATGAGTGTTAAGTTTTCGATGTAACATGAAATTCATGCACATGACAGTATATTATCACAGTTTATTTCACAGGCTTCAATATTTGTGAAAAAAAAACAATAACAGCAGGGAGTGCATTAACTCCATGCTGATTCCATGTTTTGCAAAGTGCATATTGTCAAAACCAGATTTATTGGCAACAAAGAGTGGACTAATATCAATTACCATTTATTGTTTTGTTTTTTATCAGTTGGAGTGAGAAGTAATGTAAAATGCAACTAAATAGTGAATTACAGAAAATCATACATTATATTAATGCACATGGAACAATTTAGGTCTTTAGCTGTTTAAAAGATAGAATATGTTATGTTACAGCGCCACTGAGAGGACCAAATTGACATTACACCTTGTCTACACCAAAATAAAATTCAGGATTATATTATATTATTATATATTATTATTATATTACATATATAATATGCATATAGTACAATTAAACTTACAATTTTATTACTAAAATAATACCCTGATTTATTTGCTTTCAGGCTATTTCTGTGCCAATGCACTCATCTGGCACCATAGCAGGGGATCGTTGGCCATGGAACATGGATTCTATAAACCCATTAACTGTGTAGTCTCAACCCACCCACTTAGTCACACACTACAATAAAGCACCGATCAGCGGCCTTCTCTCCCAGGCTAGAAATAATACACCAACCAGCTACATGAGCCATATCCAGTCAAATGACAACCATTCGGCTGCAAATTACAGCGTTTAACCTTTGCGAGGTCAAGAGTCTCTTCTAAGACTGGCCAAACTTTTTTATGAGAAAATCTTTAGGCATTACATGTGCGTTGCTAAATATGCAAGACTACACAAGTCTTATGGGATGACTTGAAGCCATAATAATAAGTGAATTCCCTCTGCATTAGATCTATGACAATGTAGTTTAATATCTTATGCCTTCATTGCCCTCTAGGGGTAACTAACAAGCAGGCAAAACAAAGCTTTATTGCAGTGTTTTAATACTATTAGCTGCTCTCATTGATTTTAAAGTGCTTGAGATGTGACAGAGCAGCTCCTTTAGGAGAGCTTGTGTCTGGTTTCTGTCAAGGTCAGGAGTTATCAGTATTGGGCCGTGGCTCCTGTTAGTTGGTCCAGGTGGGAGCTATAGCCCATTTAATGTTTACTTTCCTTTACGATATTAGAGGAGTTCAGAATCTGTGCAGGTCCATTAGGATTAGATCTCTCACTCTCTATCTCCTTTTTTCAGTCTTTTCCTTTTTCCTTTCTCCTTGCACCTGTCAGCAGTTTCTACACGGGATGGCTAATCCCAGCCCCAGAGAAACTGTCACTAATGGCTTCAGGTACCACCACCAGGGTCTAAATAGAGCTAAGACCTCACAACCATTCACATGTACACATAAACCCCTTAGCTATATTCTTTAATCTCCCCTCTTGGAACAAACCCCATCTTCATCGCCATTCACTCCCATTCGCTAGCCCGTCTCGATGGTTATGGCCTCGGGTCTCTGTGGAGAATGGAAGTGCAATCACAGCCTTTCTGAAGGTTATTACCAAAACCTCACAGGCTTTTCATGGCCCTTCGGACGCGGGTTGGGAAATGACAATGGTCAGCTCTGCCGAGTCAGAGAAATGGTTGCGGTAAAACGAAAACACGCTTTGCGTGTGGAGAAGCCGGAATGGCAGGGCAATAAAGGAGGGAGATGGCTCTCTCCCTCATTTTGGAGCTGTGCATCTGCCGGCACATCTTAGGTGGAACACAACAAACACAGCGGAGGAGAATGTGTCAAGCCAGGACTTGCTGAAATGTGATGGAGTGCTTTCATTAAGGAGCAGAGACGGGGACGTTTTGCTCACATAATGGCTGATGACACAATTTAAAGCTCATAAGACAGCTGAAATGGTCTAAATAAAGGGTTTTCAAATTAAACAATAAAATGTTTATGTATACACTAAAGACAATGTCTTGTTTGTAGTTTATATCTGGAAGACATTTCTTTATAAGTTGACACTATATATGACTTGAGTATTCAGTAGATAAATGAGATGTATTGTATCACTTATAATGTTTCAAATTTAATTGAATGGTGCTTTTCACACTAATACCATTCCAAATCATTTACACAGTTAATTGCTCATCAAGGCTGCATTTATTTGATTAAAAAAACAGTTCTATCATGACAACTCTTGGAAGATTGTTAGCATGGTAATGGATATGACAATGTTAATGTATTTGTTCTTGGCGGAATAGATCTGCTACGCTATGCTGCTGTTGATTATTGCTGCTGCTGCAGAGCAAGTACAGGAACTTGCTACTGCAAATACATACGCCGATAACCTGCTGCGAGTAAGACAGTGCTGCTGCACAAATAGCATATATCAATAACCCATAGCAGATCTATACAGGTGGAGCTGGGGAAGGTGAAGGGTTTTAGAGGAACTCTGAAGCACGCTTGAAACCAGCTATTTAAATGTGTTGAGCAACAAGCTCACTGGCTGCAGATGCAACATGGACCAAGTAGTTAACGCTGTAATTATCATCAGCTTGCATTAGAACCATCACCCTGTGCTATCTAGAGTTTCATGAAAGAACTATGTATTAATATTGTGAAATATTACAATTTAACATAACTGTTTTCTATTTTATATAGGCTATATTTTAAAGTGTAATTTATTCCTGTGATGGCAAAGCTTCATTTTCAGTGGTCATTACTCCAGTCTTCATTGCTACCTGATCCTTCAAAAATCAGGCAAAATGGGCAGGCAGGCAGGCAAAACCAAAACTAGAACACAAAGCAAAGCAGATCACAGTTGATCCGTGATCTGTACGGGCCAGACTCCAAGTTTGGCACGCATGTGATTTGCAGATTAATTGCAAAGTTTAACCATCATGGAGTGAAAGTTTATTATTTGCACAAAGAGAGGTGCGTTTCAGAATCAGAATTGATTTCGATTTCGCATCTCCTTGCGCTTGAATAAACATATACACACAAAATTGTCAAAATAACCGTTTTAGCAAGTATGCTCGAAAACACTGTCAGTTATGTCTCCAGTGAACGTAAACAGTTGAGAAATAAATCAGATGCGCATTGGATCTATACATTTGGTCTTAAAACCTATAATGACCTACTACTGTCCAATTTTTCCAAGGACTCTCCTGCAGCACAGCACCCAGATCCTGATTTGAAAACCCCTTGTCTTTAAACGGACCATAATTATGCTTACTCTAACATACTTTTTTTGGATTTAAGAAGCAAAAACTCTTTTGTTACCATGTCAGACCCACACAGCAGACCAGGGCCAGACATTATGTAGCTGATCTAAATGTTTTTTTGCCCAACATTTCTGCCATTGTACCAGTGAAGGAAATGAATGGTAATAGCAGCAGCAGAGAGAGGCTGTGGACTGCTACCCCTGGCTGAGAGCATAGAGGCAATAACTCAACCTAAATTTACATACCCTAAAAGAAAATCTTACCAGGCACTTAGAACCGAAGCCAAGCAGCTCCCAGTTTCACAGCCTCCACTAAACATCAATTATTACATTTTTGTTTGGATCAAGTTTTCAAAAGCCACCCAGATGAGAGGAAACGGCAAAGGGAGGGCTCTGATTTAGTCCAACCCAACTACCCATTACTTTTATCAGCCACTCTAAGAAAAGCACAGACGATCAACGTTTCACATCCAGCTGAAGTGGGGTGGAAAATCAATATTTGACGTGCAGCATTGAGGGGGAAGGAGGGGGGGGTGTAAAAGTAAAAAATGATCCTCCCACCAACCAGTGTTTGTTTGTGAGCTTGATGCATAAACACAAGAGACGATGAGCGAGCAGAGGGGGAGCCCCTGCCGAGCTTCTGACATCTGCAAACTTAGAAGTGAGAATCTGTGCTGAATTATAAATAAAGGCTGCAGGCAGTAAACATGGGATTATGAGGTAAAATATACGGAAAAGAAATTACGCCCGAGATATTGGAAAGCAAACCAAAGTGCAACCAGAGCTCTTAAAGCATGCCTTACTAGATAATTAACATTTCTAAATGACTTCTTCCATTGACAGCTGGATGCTTTTGTTGTTACGCAGATGAGAATTTTGTGCCCCCACAGACTTGTAATCATCCTGTGGAGATGTCTGAACTGAGAAATCTAGCTTTGATTAATATATATGACCAAGATCATTGCCGGGTATTGATTTGTGTTCCCTTATCCAATTAATGCCTTCATGAGCAGCTCAGAAGGGGGAAATTCAGCTCCGACACATGAGAAAGCAATAACCCGAGAGCACGCAAGACATGAGGAAGAGCAAGAGAGAGCTGACAGGGGCCATAATGGAGCAGCTGCCTACCCATAAATTCACCTTTGAACACAACATCTGACTTACAGCCTATTTGCTCAAGATTAATTTTAGCAAACACAATAACCTGGCAAATAAATGGAAATGAATTCACCCCTATTATTGTGCTTGTCATATCAGTACCTGCAATATGTAATCTCCCGGTTCCACCAGTCAGTCTTCTAGAAAACAAAACAAACAAAAAAATAATGTCACCTTTACAGAGCGAGTTTCCCTATAGATTTATTTAGATGAACTAAGGAGGTGTGGCACATGCTTAACAGGTTGCTGTGATGTGCATGTAATTTAATCTTATGTATTTAATAATAAATATATAAATCTTATAAAATCAAATAAATTGGTATATTATTATATTACATAAATATGAAACTGGGACCATGGCTGACACTGCAATACCGCTAAAAGACTGCATATGTGTGCATTGTACTATGTTTGAAGTCACTAAAACTTTCTTGTAATTTATGTTCTGAGGTCCTTAAAATCAATGTCATCTCTGCTGGTTGCCATTTCTCTTTATTTGTAAAAATCTATATAATCTTTCATAAAACCTAAGAGGACAACCTATTCAATGAGTGTGAAATAATTTTCTTGGTGTGTAAAGGTTTTCTGGTTTGCATGTCTTGAATCAATTTAGAGATGAGGAGAAAGTTTTGAATCGCATGCATTTTGAAAGCACTTTCCATGAATATTGTACAAAAGGTCTAAATTTGATAGAAGTTTTATTTTCATTTTTATTTATTTAGGTTTGCTATAACAAGTAGTAACAGGGTGCAAGAAGTAACAAAATGCAGGACATAGCTAAACATGGTCATTAAAATGAGCAAAATTAAAAATGTCAAAATTAAGACATGATTTTTAATAGCCAAGAAGGTCAATATTTGTACCGTTTTCATGGTATGTGCCAGTTTTACTCATTTTATTTATTTATCAAGTCATAATTAGCAGTGATTTTCTGACAGGTTATCTATAATTATATGGAATACTTGGAAGGCTCGTGCACAAACACACACGCAAAATTCTTCTTATATCTTCTACAGCTTTCAAAACAAAGTGGACAGACAGAAGACAACTCCAGAATAAGGCTGCTTTCTGTGTCACAGTGCCATCTAGTGGTTTCTTGACAAAACATTGAGACCGTTTTCCCATGTTGCCTACATGAATGTTTAACAAATCCTTCAATATTTCTGTAGTTCAGGTTTATTCCAAGTCATTGCTGTGTGGAGGACCTGTGTATATTTTTATGGAGCACACCAATTTACTGGTAAAGTATATACATGTATCCACAATTATAACTTAGCATTGCACATTAAAATTGGCATAGACTGATTACTGAAAAGGATAGGTCCAAAGGTGATTGCTGAGCTTAGCCTATATCATAGGAACATGAAATGCCATATGTCACCACATCCAAAAATGTCTGAAATCCAGGTGCATGACCAAAATAATAAAACCTAATGTCTGTGGAAGCAACAATGTGCTGATTTTGTTTTGCAGTTTATATTGCCCAATCAATCATACAGAAAGTAGTAGAAAACTGTGAGTTCTTCCTCAAATTCATTACACTCTCAGAATAATTTATTTTTTAAATGATACCTTTAGGAGTATAATTTTTTACTAATTCTTTACTAATATGCACCTTTTAAAGGGATAGTTTACCCAAAAATGAAAATGACCCCATGATTTACTCACCCTCAAGCCATCCTAGGTGTATATAACTTTCTTCTTTCAGATGAATACAATCGGAGTTATATTAAAAAATGTCCTGGCTGTTCCAAGCTTTATAATGGCAGTGAATTGCAGCCCAAAATTTGAAGCCCAAAAAGGTGCATCCATCCATTATAAAAGTAATCCACATGGCTCCACATGGTTAATAAAGGCCTTCTGAAGTGAATCGTTCAGTTTTTGTAAGAGGCGCCACACTTTCTTTGTAAGTTGAATACAGAAGGCGGTCCGCCGGAAGCTAGATATTTTACTTTATAAAGTTTTAATATAGATATATTTCTTACACAAACGCATTGCTTCGCTTCACTGACTGTATTCGTCTGAAAGAAGAATGTCATATACACCTAGGATGACTTGAGGGTGAGTAAATTAGGTAAATTAGTTTTTGGGTGAACTATCCCTTTAACCCTTTCCCTGCCAACGTTTTAAAAAAAAAGTTGCCAGCCACCGCCAGGGTTTTTGATCATTTTCACAAAAATGTAATGGCCCATAGAATATTTTGTTGTATTAATATCTGCGCATGCAACATATCAAAAGAAAGAGCAGACCCTCTGCTTTTAAACAACAACAAAAACTTTTTATTCCAGCTTAATGCATTCCTTTCTTATCAACACTTAAATATGGGTAAGTTTCATAAAAAAGCAACATTTTTAACAAAAAGCTGAGAAAATCCCGTTTTTGTCAAAGACTACATCCAGATCAGATTCAGAACGATGATCAAACACAGATGGAATAGATCGAGTCCATCAACACCCATAATGCTTGCACAGTCCTATAGCTCGTCCTGGGTCGACATTTCATTCAGTAACATTAGGCAGTTTTGATTTATATGCTGTTTAATGTTGATGATCACGTTATTTTACATAATGCATCTGCTTACATACGATCACTTGTTTTTTTTGCGTCTTCTTCGCCTGTGTTTTGATCAGGAGATTATGTACTCATTTAGAAGATGCGTAATAGTGCCCCCTAGCGTCTAACAGTGAAAACACGGAAACCCGGAAAATTCTGTTTTTGGCGGGAAAAGAGTTAAAGGAACACGCCGACTTTTTGGGACTTTAGCTTATTCACTGTATCCCCCAGAGTTAGATAAGTCCATACATACCATTTTTATCTCCGTGCGTGCCATAACTCTGTCTGACGCACCCACCGCTAGCCTAGCTTAGCACAAAGACTGGAGGTAAACGGCTCCAGCTAGCCTACTGCTCAATAAGTGACAAAATAACGGCAACATTTTCCTATATATATATATATATATATATATATATATATGTTGTGATGTGTATAGTTACATTGTGTACTAAGACCGACGGAAAATTAAAAGTTGCAATTTTCTAGACCGATATGGCTAATATCATTGCGCCGCTGCACCCATAGTACGGCAGCAAAGTTCCTGGATTATTACGCAGGAATGAGAGTATAGTCCCTAGCCATATCGGTCTAGAAAATTGCAACTTTTCATTTTCCGTCGGTCTTAGTACGCGATGTAACTATACACATCACAACATGTAAATAGGAAAATGTTGGCGTTATTTTGTCATTTATTGAGCAGTTTACCTCCAGTGTTTGTGCTAAGCTAGGCTAGCGGTGGGTGCGTCAGACAGAGTTATGGCACGTACGGAGATAAAAATGGTATGTATGGACTTATCTAACTCTGGGGGATACGGTGAATAAGCTAAAGTCCCAAAAAGTCGGCGTGTTCCTTTAAGGGTGAAAAAGGTACAAAGATGTCATTTTAAGGGTATTGCCCCAGAAAAGGTCAACATTTTACACATTTTTCTGAGCGTCCTATGAAAGCACATACATTTGAGAGCAGCCAGCAGAAATAGATTTATGCATGCTGTAATCACAAGTATACTAGAAGTGGTTCATAAATGCAGCAACTACAAACGCTTTCTGATGTACCACCACAAGATGGCAGACTTTCTACTATTATCACACAGAATGAAAACCCAGGAAGAACAAGGGATTGTAGTATTTCAGTGATATAATATGCCAAACACACACACACACACACACACAAAATAAATATATAATATAAATAATATCATATATAATTTATGTTAGACATTTTGTAGATAATAGCATACAGTATACTGTATGTCTACAGTAGGCTATATTAAAATAAAAAATGCTTTACTCTCCAGTGGGCTCTTTTTTTTCTTTCTTTTTTTTTTGCATTTTGTAGCCATTACTAACAACACTTTGGTCTGGCAAAGGATGTTTTATGCCAACAGTACAGTGGTGCCAGACTCAACACATGGGATGTAATCACAACAAAGCAAATGTTTGAAACAGGGCTCTGATTCTAATCAACACTGCTTATTAAAAAAAAAAATTGGGGGTAGATTTATATTTGTAACTGTTAAGTGTGGCACATATGAAGCATTAATCAATGATTGATGGGCTGGCAGGACCTGAGCATCTCTGTTGTTGTTTCACATGGGCTGAGACAACTGGCTCTGTTATACTGGGAAGCTCTAACATCCATCTGTCCTATTTTCTGCATATTAATGCCAGAGACATACTCTTGAGATTCCAGTCAGGAAAAGGCAGTTTCACACACCTGCCATCGCATCCTGGTGGTAGCAAACATCAGAGACAGACATTGTGTAAGACTCATCCATGCTCACCCACTCCAAAATACCTAAAATGAGTGAATAAAACAAGTTTAAAGTTTAAATGAACAGTGATACTGTACAAATTCTTTGCACATATAGGTACACAGAAGAAAGGAGATGGTGTGTGCACATCTAACACGGTTAATAAATCATTTAAGAGTTCACATATTCTTGTCACAGAGAGCTTGGAACAATCACAAAAGACACACGGACTTTAAAGCACACTTTCCTTTAGCCTGGCCTATTTTCCTGTGGAGGGACTTTACATGACTATGAGTCACATCATGGTTCAATTCCTTCATTTCTGTGACACAGCGGCTGCCTAGCATGCCCCCCACTTCCACATCCTCATTTCTTATAACAGATGTCTCTGTTTATGTTTTTCAATTGGGCAGAGGATGGGGCAAGAGTCAAAAAACAGCTATGCTGTTTGTCTTTTATTGTGAGGCACTAATGAGACAATAACAAAGCACCTGTTTAAGACTGCAAACAAGTGTTTGCAGTCTGATTAAAATAGATGTTTTCCATGCTCCTCTAGAAATGTTCTCATTAGAAAACGAGATGGAGGTTTCGTTTTGGTATACCTTATGAATTACAGCTGAAATATTTCCACTGAAGAAAACCCCCAACCTGATACAGCCCAAGTGCTGGGCTTTCAAGGCCGGTTGAATCGAGACAGTTCGATTTGATAATTATAGAAAAGCCTAATGTACAATACTCACATTAAGCAGTCCACAGTCCTAGAATATTGATTTCCTTCACTGCAGAGAGCAACATTAAAATTATTACAATTCATCGTATGCTTTTTACATCACCACAGTCATCTAGAATTTCTTTCTAATAATTTTTGCGGTATAAATGATCTTCGCCTTGCTTCCATCATCAGTAGAATGAGATTGCTACAGATAAAACATGCAGATACAGTAAAACACAGACAGTCTTTGCACATTCAAAGCAATTCAATAAATAACTTGTAACACATTATATTTTATTCAGTGGCTATTATTACAGGAAACTTACATTTGTGAGTCAATTTGCCATGAACATCCAATCATTTTTATAGCCTAAATGGCAGGAGCCCTTAGGAAGGGCTTGGATTGCTTTTCTGATTGGTGGAGGCAAATAATTCTCACAGATGGTCATTATATCTCCTCTGCAATAATGTAGCCTCTAGGAGTAGTGTGGAGGATTACATTTTGCTGGTTGTTAGGCAGTTGGTGGCCCACATCTTTAACAGGCCAATGAGAGGAGAGACATATAGGATTTAGATTTGAGACTAGCTAGCCAGCTGAGGTCATACATTTGTTTGCCTGTAGAGGGCTTAGCTGTACCTCTGGTTCAACTGCTTCAAAACATTTTGTCTACATTTTCTCTCTGCTGCTCACACAAGAACTAGCCATTCAGTCATATATATTTTTTTAATTGCTCATGATCCTTTCCCCTATTTTAACATTTAGATTAGTGTATCTAACATTCACTTTAATTCATATCCATTTCCTTACTATACTTTTTAAAGCTGTAGCCTACTACCTTAGGATACATTTACACAACTGCGATGTATACTAAACAGGAAAGGTTTTTCCTTTGCGTTTCTCATGTACAGGTGACAACGTTGTCAAACTGATCCCCGTTCACACGGATCCGCGAAACGAAAAAAAACGCTGTACTATGTAAGTCAGGCCAGTAGTTGATGTCACTTTGTAAAAAAAACACTAAGCACCTATAGACTGAACACGTAACACACATGCGCATGATGTCACAACTTTGTTGTTTATACAGAGATGGTAACTGCATTGTATTCAAAAACTTGCACTTTGAAACACAGGCCCCAAAAACGCCATTGTCGTGTAAATGAATGGACAAAATGCATAAAATGTTTTCAGTTTTCAGATGAAAATGGTTTAGTACCCTATATTATTTATTATAGCATTTAAATTGATTTTAGTTTTTAGCGTTTTATTTTAATTTGTTTAGTCAAAATAAATAGATATTTATAGAATTTCAATATCTGAAATGTATAGGCCACAACCTGAAAATATTATCTGCTTATCTGTTTTAGCCATACTTTTAATTCTGATGTATCCCTAATTACAAGAATGTTTAAAATTTCACAGTATTTTTTTTTATTTTTAGAACTACACGTTATACCCATCTTACTTTCAGAATGAAACTTGGAACAGGCACACTGCAAGGACTCAGTTGATCACTTACTACACTTTCATAATGTCAGAACGATTAGCAAATGTTCATTGCAAACATGAATAGGCATACAATGGATTCCTATGGACCTATTCACCAAGCATGAATTTTGTCTGCCCACAGACTGATACAAACTTTTGGTCACATTTTTAGAGCCTCTGTTACAGCATGAAATCCCATGCAGTAAACAAATTTTAAAGTTATTGACGTTTTTAGAATTTTATTTTTTATTTATTTAGACAAAATACATATTTATAGAATCTCCAATTTATCAGTTATCGGCCAACCTGAGAATAATTATCGGCTTATCGGTATTGGCCACACTTTTAATATTGGTGCATTATTAAGTTTAGGAATGTTTATAATTTTATAATAATTTTTAGCAAAAGAAAGAAGAAAAAAAAGATGTCTTAACGTTAATCTGGTTGTCTCTATCTCATAAATAGTCTGGCAGGCATATACTGTAGAAACAGCAGTGCTCATGGGGGCATCTTTGAATGTTTCTTCACTCTGTGTACTCTTATCTGGAAGAAGGCCTGCCTCTCAGATGCCAGTGTTTGCATCCCATGTGCCTCCCTGGCCTGGTAAAGGTTACACAACAAACAGCACTTGCTTCTCTGCATAAAAATTGGCAAAATGAGCTGGAGAGTTTCCAAAGTCACATTTGGAGAATCAAAACTGGCTAACACATTTCCTAAACACATTCCACTGCAGATTATTCATTCACAGTGCATTTCCACAAACATCTGATGAGATAAAAACACTATGTGAATGTGAAAAGGCCACAGTGTAACCGACCACCATGAAAATAATAATAAAAAGGACAGTTTAAGGACTCTGCTAATATATACAAAGGTTGCTTTCATTAAAAGTACATTTGAGAGACATATAGGGGGCAGCGTGTCACATGCACAACACTGACAGCATGACAATATATGTCTTTGGTTTAGCTAAAACCCTGTAGCAGAAACAACTACAAAACACTGCAAGTTAACTCAGTACATTGTTAAAGAGCAAAACAAGTGCTGTCAAAACTCGTGATGAATGATTTTCCTTTCTCAGGTTCTCCCATCTCCCCTGTATTGTTTGTAGTGCGGAGATCAATATCTCATCCCCTTTTTTTCTTTATCTGTCTCTTTGTTGCCACTGTGTACTCTTTAAAGGCCAACATGGGACCCCTGATCTTCAGCCCTGATGTTCCTCCCCAATTATGAAGGCGCTTTAATGAGAATATGTTTTATCTCTAGGGGCTGGTCATGGAAAAGAGCTGAGATGAAGCTTTTGGTCCAAGGGTTTTTGTTGGCATGTCTCTGATGTATTCCAAGGAGAGTGTTGACTACACTGTTTTACACATTTTACTCATCTTAACCTTGAGAATGAACCTGGAACAGGTGCAGTGCAAGGACTCAAATGATAACTTACACTTTTATAATGTTCATTGCAAACAAAAGTTATGAATACAATGGATTCCTATGGACCCATTCACCTCAGACTCGACAGATTGATACAAGCTTTTGTTCACGTTTTACTGCATGACATCCCAAAAATTGCATTAAACAAATGTTATGTTAGCTCTTTAATACACGGCTACTTACTACTTGCGTGTGGACATTAAATTATTGTTTTATAATTTTACCTGTACAGTATCTTAAAGTTTCCTCTAGTCAAAAACACTGCAACAATATTACAGTAATATTAAAACTTAAGTCCTCTAAGGTCATTTTCACTGCAATCAATAACTGAGACGCAAGATGACAGCAGTTGCATTTTATAAAACAAGTGAGAACGAGTTTGCGGTGAGATACAAGACATGAAACTTGTTGAGCCGGTTTCAGTTAACAGGGTAAGCGCTGTCTTATATACTGTGTTGCCACAGATGACAGCAATTATTTGGAAATATCCTTATAAGAAGTCATATTCAAAACATTTCAAGTAAAGCATTTCTGACTGTACATAACACAGTTGTTTGTTAACACGTCTAATTAATTAGGTTTAAGTATATTGTGTAATTTCCAGGTAAAAGGTTAATGAACAATAACACCGCATATGCATGTCATTTTGACAGTGTGTGCATGTATATGTCTTCTTTCTTAGCGTTCCTTCAGAGCTCTCTAATGGTTTAGGCTTGTGTTAACAGGAGATGAGATAGAGAAACACATCCCCTACAGACCAGAAACCCTGAGGCCTCTGTGTGTTTGTCTAACAGCAGGGATAAATCCCTCATATTCCTCTGTACAAAAACAAGTCAAACTCAGGAAGTCTGCCCTGCAGGCCTTGTCATGAGAAGCATCAGAAAAAAAACAGTGAAAAGGAGAGAGATCGAAACTTGGGGGGGGGGGGGACTAGCACATGGTTCACTAGCTTCTACACTATTAAAAAAATACATGTGGAAAATGATCATAGTGACTCATTAAATAGCTCAAAAGACACAATACTTCAGCTCAAAAACCTTATTTAGCGAAGCCAGAAATCAACTGTGATGGTTCCCTATACAATCATAACAACTCTAATCCTCTTACATATGATACAATACTTGCTGCTCATGCATTTATGAATGCAAGAGTCAACACCGGCTATTCACATTAGGAACATACAAATAACATGGATAATAAACCAGTGTCAGTATTTGGCCCACTTCCTCTATTGAGGAATGAGGGAGCCGTTTTGCATTATGAAGGCTTATTTACAGTCGGTGCCATCAGAAAGCAATAAATATAGTGAATGAGTCATTTTAGGCGCACAATAACAGCTCCATTATAATCCACTAACTGCTGTCTCAGAGAACAATTTAGCTTTGATACATGCAGTAAATCTCCGCAGGACAAATGTATTCAGGTTGGACTATGTTTTTTTGCTGAAAGCTGCAGAAAAGCAGCTTGTGTGTAGGCAATGTGGCTGAGTTTATGTTAGATATTGGAGGAGATATCTGGAGGTGATTCTGAGGCAACATTTAACATGACCCCCATCTTCAAAACAGCATAACTAGCTATATTGAAACACTTTTTGTATACTACTATATATGCTAAAGACAACGGAAACTTGTTTCCGCCACTGAATAAATACACACACACACACTTTTTTTCTTATTTGATCAGATTTTTTTTGTGTGCTAAATTTGCTAATTGGGGCTGGAATGTGATGGTTGTACTGGATCAAACAGAAACTGGAGTACATAAGAAATGGAACTTTTGCTAATATGCTACGTTCACACCATGTCATAATTAACATAATTTTCAAGATGACAAACCGTGAAGCTCTGCTCGGAGCGGTTCACATCCTCTGATTCGGAATTATGTGTTTTTATGGCAACACTATTAATGGCAACATGAATCTGCATCACGTGGTACAAGTTCAAGCTCTCCGAAAATTCTGAGTTTACAAGTTGTAATTACATGTTCAACGAGGACAGCTTTTTGCAAGCTGGAATCTCGTAATTATGGTAATTCCAACATGCTGTGAAAGCACCCCTTTATTGTCATTACTGATCATTTTGCTCCCATTTAACCCTGATTCTCCCTACTCTGAGTTTTGACATGACCATGCATGACCAACATTGTGAAAATTTTAGCTGAACAATCTGAAATACCACAAAGAGGAAATTTCCAAGGAAGTTTTTCTGGATGCATTTGTAACATATATGGAAAAAAAAGAGAAGGTCACAAAACCAAATCAATGAAGGGAAAAGGAAAATCAGCTTTAATTGGCGTTTATGGAGAGCTGTGAATCACATTAGGTCTAGTGTCAGCTCCCACCAGGCTGTTGCTGATAACAGCTGAAGGACTTCATGGCTCTAAGCTCCTCTGATTGCTCTAACACCCAGAGTATTTACCATTCAGACCTATCAAGCCTTTCCTCGCGTGCAAGACAGAGAAAGACACAGAGGAGAAAGAGACGAGGCATGTGACAGAAAAGGACTTCTCCAGTCTTTAATCAAAGAGGGTCAAGTCAAACAGAACAGCACGCTAACAGAAAGGACAATCCCTTATGACCACAGGCAACCATGTGTATACCAATAAAAGCATTAAAGAAGATGCTGCATGCATCTTATAGTCTTGAAAACATTATTTGAATTTTTCAAGTCCCTATAGTGCAGTAGAGCAGTAGTGTTCCACCACAACAGAATATTGCGCTTATGGTGAAATAATTGCAATTAAAAATATAAGGAATTATATATTTTTTTGTGCTGTTATTAAAGTTACTAAAATACACATGCATCACACTAATAAGTAATCAGAGTGATCAAAGCATATAGCCTATTTGTACTGTAAGTTAAGAGCATGTAAAATGAAAAGCAACACTAAGGTTACTTCCCATGAACTGAATAACTACAATAATCAATCTGGCAGTGGACCCAAATGAATCTGACTATTTACAAACCTCTGGACTCTGGGCACATCTGGAGCAGAGCAGCAACAATAACACCTGACTCACTCACAATGTAAGAAAAAAAAGAAAGAAAACCGTCATCAGAATAGCACTATGTAAAGGCAGAAAGAGGGACGCATCTGGTCATGGTCATAATACAACCATAAAAAGACTAATCTAACTATGTTACAACCTGAAAAACATGTGGCTGACAATTTGACAAATCCCAAGCAAACACTGCTGCGAGCGGCACCATTCTGCCATGCATAAGCCTTGCTGTAATGCTGTGCAGAAGCTGCCATAATTAAATGTTTTTAAACGGTTGTGGTATGGACAACTCTGGGAAAATATTTTGCACTTTCAAAGTGCATTCTGTCATCAAAAAATAGTAGCCAGTTTTAATGACCAATTAAGTGTGTTTATTCCTAACAAAGTCAGGACTTGCTGAACCACTGATGCATTCTCATGATATATGTCACTACTATTTTGTATAAGATATATTTTTAACATTACTTATTTATAATCTTGTTAATTTAAATATTCATGAATTCTATGATTGTATTTTTTTTTAAACAACTATCTAAGAATGATTTCACTGAAGTAAGCCTTCTGGAAGTAATGAAATGCTTTAAAAAATTAAAAAAACACTATAGCAAAACAATTCAATGTCCATCTCAAAAGTGATGCCTAATTCTACCAATGCACCAAAACAAATGAACAAATGGAAAAAAAAAAAAAAAAAAAAAAAACTGATTACATTGAAATGAGACATTTGAGAGTTACATTTGATTATAAAACAAATGTTTCCAGGGTATTGGGCTACAGCCTAGACTGAATATTCATGCCATTATTCTCCGTGATATGGTCCAGTGCTGATTGCCAGTGAATGTGTAAATTTGCAATTATGCATTTAAATCCCTTTGCTAATCCTGACCATTAATGCTGTCCCCTTGGGATAAAAACCCTATTAGTGGGGTTCCGTTATTTTTAAAAAATACTTTCTTTTCTCATTTACCCGATATATAAAGACCATATGAAACAATAAAGAACCTCAATAAATTGATGGTGCAATCGAAGTAAAAAAATAAATAACTAACACTTTACAATAAGGTTCATTAGTTAACTACATTAGTGAACATGAACTAATAATGAACTGCACTTTTAAAGCATTTATTTATCTTTGTTAAATGTAATTTCAACATTCACTAATACATTATTAAAATCTTGTTAACATTTGTTAATGCACTGTGAACTAACATGAACAAACAATGGACAACTGTTTTTTCATTAACATTAACGAACATTAGTAAATACAGTAACAAATGTATTACTCATGGTTAGTTCATGTTAGTTAATACATTAACTAATGAACCTTATTGTAAAGTGTTACCAAAATAACTTTATATACTGTACTTTGGTGTCACCTAAATGTGGATCATTGGGTAGTGCATTACATCTCTCTGACCTTCACACTGCTAGTCATTCTTCACCTGCTCACAGTGTCTTCCACCAATTTGCTTTGCTCAACAGTGTGGAAATAAGAAATTATGGGCCCTAATAAGTGTCCAGCCTCAAAGCAGCCGTTTCAACCGGCATCTTTTACATGCACACTAGCTATTTATATTTGATGAACATGGTGGATTAACAAGGATCCCCAGAGTACTCTTGGAAGAAATTACTTTTAGGGTTTTGATCCAATAGTCCATTTTAATGTTCACAGCCCAGCTGAGCATAAGGGTTGTTAACACTGTTAACGCGGACTATATATAGACAGACACCATCTGATCGTAATTCTATCAGTGTGACTTTTGACTAATAAAAGTACTGTATGACAGAATCTGACAGTAAAATCAGCAAGAGGGAGTCCAGGTCTAGATACTATGTCTGATGGATTGTTTTGTGTTCGGTCTGACAGCACCTATTGCATCAGCAATGTCTGTGATAGAGCATTGTCTGGCGTAACACCTGCTTCAGTCTTGCATGGAATTGCACAGCAGTCCCTGAGACGGCTTTTAAGAATTCCAGGGCAGTGTAAGTCTGGAGAATTAGCTGGAACAGAGAAGTGCTCAGAGCAGAGGGCAACCCTGATGTTTTAGGCAGCTCCGAGCCCTCATCATTAGCCCTGGTGACTATATATCTGGCATGATGCCATGGTTGATGTTTTATTTACTTTTTCTCATTTGTAGTATCTAAAGAAGAGAATACAAGTAAGTCATTAAACTGGGAAGCTATAAGTAATATAATAGTCACTGTCTTATTTAGTTTCTAGTCTTAGTTTTCATTGTTGCCTGTGTTTGAGTCATTCATTAGTTGTCCTGGTTGAATTAGTACTCACCTGTTCTATTAATCATCCTCCTGTGTATATTATCCCTCTGTGCCTTCAGTTCATTGTCTTGTGTTAACATCTCGCATCATGTTTGGATTTGTCACGGTAGGGTACAATAGAAAGGAGCAAGGACTCAATAGCTGGAGGAAATAAAGATTTATTAAATGAAATAAAACTGAAACAAACACCCACGAGGGTGAAAACCAAACTAACAGCAGGGAAGCATGGGAAACAGAAGACATCAAGCAACAATCCAACACAGGACTGCAAACACAAGGAGATTATAAAGGGAACAAACAAGGCAGGTAATGAGGGAGAACAGGTGGGGCTAATTAACCAATAATCAGATAACAAGATGGGCGGTGTTGACAATAGACTGGAGACAAGACATCATACCAAACATGACAAACACAAGCACATGGCCAGAAATGACAAATACAAGACATGTGCTTACAGAAGACAAGACAGACATATGACAGGATTTTACTACACCCCTGAAAAAAAAATGTATTCTTCAAATTGTAATTCATAACTCTGTATTCAACCATATAAGGCCATTGGGTCAAGAGCAACAAAAAGAGAATATGAACAGTGTGTTTAAATTGCAGGCTATCTAATATTTATAATTTATAATATAACAAATTCAAAACACAGTCAAGTGTTGCACATCTCCTAGCAACACCAAGTGGAATAATTTAAGTGAATTTTTCAGTTATTCACTCATAAAGACATTGGCTGTGTCTGAAATTGCATACTCTCTTGAGTAGGTACTTATTTTGAATAAGTACTTTCTTTGCAAAGGCTAAAAAAAGTATGTTCTATTTAGTATGAATGTGTGTAGTACGAATGAAATTCGGACATACTAAATTTGCCATGTTGTCATTATCATGTGACCTACCAGTGTCAGTTACATCGCTACTCTGCCATTCACAAATCCTCTCCCATGGCCTAATGGGATAGTAAAGTCTCCATCATATGCACATGTCAGCCATGTACTTTTTGCCTACTCTTTCATGAGTACTGTGGATTGATTGATACATAAGTACCTCTTGTGTCACACACTGCTTTTTGCCTAGTACAGACTCAACCACCCACTTGTTTCCTTCCTGAATGAATAGGTGTTGTTGAATGAATCAGTTGAATAAATTATTAAATGACTCACTCATAAAGAGAGTCACTTGTTGCCACCTACTGGCAAAATTATGTAACCTACAAAATAGCGTTAACACAGACCAGCAAGTGATAATAACAGTGAAAAGTCCCGGTGGTGTTGGACTATACATCTTGTAATGCAGCCGACAAATCCAAAACATTTGAGGATACATATATATGCTGTATATAATAGAAATGATAGTTTTGAGATAAGCCTGATGATTCAAAGAGCATCTTGTATAAAATCTGACCTTTTGTACAACAGAATTAGTATGGCCAGTGGTCAATATGTCTCACACACACACACACACACACACACACACACACACTTCCTCTTTGTGGGCAGTTTATGCTGCCCTTGTGTTTTGTCCTTTCACTTGAGAGGACTGATACAGTAACCAGCCATGCAAAACAGTCCATTCGCATCCAGGGACTGAGGTGATATTTTATATTTATCTGCTATTCACTGAAGATGCTGGGCTTGCTATACAGCCATGGCCTAGGGCAAAACACTGAGAGGTCTCTGGAAAGACTACTTTTACAAACAGGACTTTATAGCTCAGTTTGAGTATAAACATTAAATTTTTTGGGTATTTACTAATAGATATTTAACCATACCATTATCCGAAGGGAAAACATTCAATACCAAACCTCTAACATAGGGATATCAGAATGTACTTTTAGTATGTATTTGCTGTATATAGTGGAATCACCATTATGCAAGGACAGGCATGCACCTTGAAATATACTTGCAATTCCCATCCGTCCCTGTTGGGATTCGAATCTGATCTGCAATAAGCTGCAGGTGGGACCAAAGGGGCATAAGGAACAATGTTCAAAGGCAAGCATGTGAACATTAGCCTGTAGTAGGACAGTGTAACATCACGATTTGTCTCCAGAGACTATTCTACTGAAGGGACACTCAGGCAGCAAGAAAATCAGAGCCATTCTCTCTCAGTGCTTAAGCATTCACCTCTTTCATCTCATTGTCTTTGGATCGTACCCCATGCCTCTGGCATTGTTTCAATTAGCTCTAAAAGGGCATCCCTTTGAGGAGAACATCAGGTCACATGCTGCCACCTCCGTTTCAGTGTCTAATGGTGGCTGGCGATCCACAAGGTCGAAGCAAAAGCCACGAGAAAGTTCAGACAGCTATTAAGATTATTTCCCCATCTCATTTTCTCCCGTACTGCAGTCTCCCCCTCCCTTTTGTTTAAAAAATGTCTTCATTTTGTTACCGCTTCCTCCTCAATCCATCTTTTCAGAGCAGCAGATTAACAAGGCAGAGCCGAAACTGCTGGCTGTGTGCAGTTTCTTTGAGTATAGGGGTAGAGAGTCCTTGTTGTGGTTCTTGGCACTGTGGGCTTATACACATTTCAAGCTGTTCCTCCATGCATGAGCCATGCTCCATAACTATGGAGATATAAAATATGCAGGCTTCAGGTCGAGGAACATTCAGAAACACATTGATTATTCAGTTTTGATGTCTACATGATGCATTTCAAAGCTCTAATGATGTGTACTGTACTACATCATGGGTTCTGAATGGAAATATGAAGCGAGAGGTCAAGAATTGTTTGTTTACCGTGGTCCAGTTAGACCCTGATGGTAGATACTACATCATGTCTTCTCATGTATTCTGACTAGAGGTTGCGTTAACCGAAAAATTTTCGTCATTGACTGAATTTATTTAGCAGTGATGGGCAATCCGTCATTTTGACAGATTACACTGAGGGTGATCTATTGTAACTTGTAACTGTAATTCCCACCTCTGTTCAGTTGGGGGCGAGTGCGCTCTAGTGTGGCTGCAGACCGTGGGTTCAGCCTCCTGAACAAAATAAATACTGCCACAAGAAATTGTCTGTCCGATGCAAAGGCGCAAAATCTAAAGACAATTGCCTCTGTGTCAGTCTCCCTTGATGCATTTGATTACGCGCAGGCGAGCATCCAGTTTAAGTCCATGCGGACCAGGGGTCCGTTCTTCGTACGTTGCTAACTCGGTTAGCTGGATTTGATTGTTGACAGTTTGGCATGATCTTGGATTGTTTGGTACTTCGAAGCTCATCCTGGACTTGCGGTCATAGCAACAGGACTGTAAACTCAAACCTGCTCGGGAGCAGGCTTATTTAATGTAAACAGGATTAGATTGCATCTTGAGGTGATATTTAAAATCTGTCCCAGCCACTGCTACTTTATTACAAGAGTTCATTACTGAGCCCTGCATTCATTTAAGTAATGACGGCTATTATGGGAGTGGCTTGATGCAGCGCAAGAGATGCCAATAACTTGATCTTTACCCTTAAGAAACTTTAATACGGTCACATCATAAATCTGTGTCAGGAGTTTGGTTTGATTCCACTTGGTTTCCTTCTCTCTGAACTGCACTTCTCATGTTCTTCTCGCCTCTTTGTCGGGTTATTGTTTGTTCATTCATGTCTGCAACTTACGCCTTGTTATCTACCTCTGCTCATCTAGTCCTGTTCCGTACTGTGTGTGTGGCAGACCAGGATTTTATCCTGTTTTCATTTGCCTACAAGCCTGCTCTTCTGCGCTTCCGTGTCCACCAAGTGATGTGAGTGCTTGGCGTTTCCAGTGTGCACTCTCTGACAGAAGCTCCCTGCACCAGGCACCCCGACTGTTTGAAGTCTGGTCCCTTTAAGTTTCCTTCACCGGCAGACAGCCTATTTTGTCCTTTTTCCCTGCTGTTCAATAAACAAGACCAGTTTAAAACAACATTAAAATAAAAATGTAAAGGGTGTACAAATACTATAAAATCATGAATATAAATAATTAGGAAGCGTGTTTTTTCTTTTTTTCTTTTTTATTTGTCAAGTTTTTTGCCAGGTGGCTTTTTAATTATATGATGTCATTACGTTGCTGTCTTGCCGGCAGCCAATCACTGCATTGCTGATCGTGGTTTCGAATATCGATGCATCTGCCCTCTTCAGGGAACACAGGAACGCGCAGTAATCTTAGACAACTTAATCCAGATATTTTAATCCAGTCCGCAAATTCGTTTGAAGAACCAAATTAGCAAGAGATCAGTTATCACGATTAGAAGATCTGGGATCTGTCAAATAATCTCAGATGTATTAAGCGAGGTACGAAGAACGGACCACAGGGAATTTGATTTGAGTTCAGGCAGATAGACAGAGAAAGTGTCAATTTAGTTTAGTTCAGTTTAATTATTTTTTTTACATTTTGTTCAAATTATAATTATAATTTTGGTATTTTGTAATATATTGCGTTGCTTATATTTTATATAATATATTGCGTTGCACTTTGTGCCTAATTCGGGATTTGACTTACGTCCTGATAATCATAGAGATATTCTTCTGGCTTACAGCCCATATGTGCCTTAACCAATCAGAATCAACCTGACTTGATGACCTACAATTTACTGACAAAAGTATTGGGACACCCCTCCAAATAATTGAATTCAGGTGTTTCAATCACTTCCATGGCCAAAGGTATAAAATCAAGCACCTAGGCATGCAGACTGCTCCTACAAACATTTGTGAAAGAATGGGTCGCCCTCAGGAGCTCAGTGAATTCAAGTGTGGTACCGTGATGGGTTGCCACCTGTGCAATAAGTCCATTTGTGAAATTTCCTCACTACTAAATATTCCACGGTCAGCTGTTAGTGGTATTATAACAAAGTGGAAGCAATTGGGAACAACAGCAACTTAACCACAAAAAAAATCACAGAGTGAGGTCAGCGCATGCTGAGACGCACAGCGTGCAGAAGTTGCAAACTTTCTGCAGAGTCAATAGCTACAGACCTCCAAACTTTGTGTGGCCTTCAGATTAGCTCAAGAACAGTGCATAGAGAGTTTAACCCTCTGGAGTCTGAGCTGTTTTGGGGCCCTTTAGAAGTTTTGACATGCTCTGACATTTGTGCTTTTTTCAGGAGCATATAAATATATTAATGGTAAAAGTGTCATTACACTGTATTCAGCACAAACTGGGCTACCATAATATGAGAGCAACATGTATGTTCATGCTTGTATTTTTGAGAGAAAACGTTTATGCGTGGTTTTTGAAAAAACAAAAAAAGTAAGTCACTGAATTAAGCCCACAAAACACACACTAGATATGTGTCCACAAGACTTTTGACTAATGGGTGTTGTTGCCTAGAGTTTTTGCTTCAAACTGATGTGAGAATCATTGTGCCTACTTATTCACATAAAGCAATATATTGATTTACATTTTGTAAGACACTTCTTCTTTACAAAGACCGTATGCGAAGGGGTGTGAATGCTCATGAATAATGCTGTGAATCACACCTGAAAGACAAAAGAACCCATAATGAGCTGCATAATGAATGAGCCTCAGGTATGTGACTGAGAGAGCTAAGCAACAGGACAAAGGAAATATATTTTGTTGTAGTTTATTTAGAATGTAGTCAACAAAGGCACATTACAAAGGCCTATTATATTTTAAATTACCAAAAGATTTGACTTTACTATTTTTAATGTTTTTGAAAGAAGTATCATGCTAAAAAACAGTAATATTGTGACACTGAACACTGAATTCAGTATTCAGTAAATGCAAATAACTGAATAATTGGTAATGATGAATGTTATAAGTGAAATATTTGGGCTTTAAAACAACATAATGCAATGCAATTATGATTTCAAAGAGTACAGGGTGAATTCAAGTTGATTGGGACACTTTTTTCCCAGTCATTTCAATGGCAAAAACTGTCAGAATCGTTTGATTTTGTAAACTATCCGATACACACAATACTCAAATATCATTTCGAGCTTCGGTTCATTTATGAGAAATGCGTGCAATGTCATGATTATAGGCTATTGTCTGCTATATTTGCTTCTTATTTATTAAATAAGAAGCAAATATATTAAAAACATTGATTAAAATGAAGATACAATTTATACAAAACAAATTTCACTTTAAAGAAAGGCTTTCTACAAAACAAAACTTAATAAAGTGGTCAAAATCATTTCTGACAAACTCCATGTCTTCTGACATATTGCTTAATTACACTTCATAAATCAACATATATTAAATGAAACTAACATTAGGCTATAATATTTAAACATCATTATGAAACAAAATACGTTTTAATGGCTACACCAAGTAGCCTATTGTACACAAAACTTATAGCATCTGAGCAGAACTCTGCGAACAAAAGCTTTATTGATGTGACACTAGGCTATTTTACAATAAACACTTCATAATCTGTCCAAAACAGGCCAAATAAATCTTGTCTAAACAGTTTTACATCTATGACATTTTGTGTTGCAGCAGGATTCATATTTAAACGGTCTTTTTGGGATTTAATATTCACAGACACTTAACAGAATAAACTTAGCCTACCTCACAATCATATCTTGCTCTTAGAAATAAACAGCTTTTCTTCTGAGTAAATTATTGCAGGATTATTCCTCACCGCGTCTCAAAACGATGTAAAGTAGGCCTACATGTGTTTATTTGAGTTGAGGCATTGACTCATGACGCCATGTTCGCAAGGGGGGTCGCAAGGGGGGTGCGAGGCCCTGTGCGAGGCCCATGGTCTACTGTTGCTATAGTGACGAAAAATTTGTTTATGTGGATATTTAAGAAAAAAAAAAGTTTATATATTCATAGTTTATGTCATATATATTCAAGTTTATGTAATATTCAGTTTAACAGCATTAGGTTCAAGAAGTTAACTGAATTGCGCAGTGCGCACATTTTGACGCTTAAATTGTGTTTTAAATTATGAATGGGTCAAACGCGTTTGCAAAACGGCCTGAATCCACTTGGTTTGGACTGCTGTCTCTCATTAAATCATCTGAAGCGATTTCTCAGTCAGTAAAATAAACAGACAGTATTGAGTGAACAACACCGCTGTTTTTCAGTTGTTTTCCTCTGTGAACATGTGCTAAATGGATGTCTGACAATTTCGTTGCTTTTTGACAGTTTTCAGATTTAAAAACGTTTAAAACGTCTAGAGATAGAGTAGCACTCGTTCTGCGGTCCCGTTGCTCTCACTGATGCTCCGAAAGGTGCGTAATAGTTAGGCTATATGCTTATTTAACTTTATACATTATTTAAATTTCAACGTTTCTTTAGATATATGTCTCATGTTTCTGTGTTAAGTATTCACTAAGTTAGAGTTCATTTTCTGAAGACTATCTGAATGAACGTCATTGAGAGAGAGGCTGCAGATCGCGCATCATGTTTGTTTTCTTTATTTTGCAAAAAGCACAACATTTTGTTTGGTAATGCTTTAGATTACAGCCCGGAAAGTACTGCATAAGTAAAGCGAATTTACAGCGCAACTCTCAGTAATTATAGTGTAACTAAAGTGCGTGTAGGTATAAGGGAACAATATGTAATATTTGGGGAATAAAGGGGTGACTATCAGGAAAATTTACAAATTATTTATACTGTAAGTATTTTTTAATTAAGGGGTAATTATCCATGTAGTTACAGGGTAAGTATGAATCTGTGGGCTGTAAATTAAAGTGGTGCTTGTTCCCCTCTTGTTTCATGTAGTTACAGGGTAAGTATGAATCTGCGGGCTGTAAATTTTCTGTAGCTATATTATATATTTAACGAAAATACAGTGCACGCAGAAATGTCCTCACCGTTTACTCATCTTTTACCCTCATGCCATCCGAGATGTATATGACTTTCTTTCAGATGAACACAGAAAAATAAATAATCTCTGCTAATGAAAACTCATTTGGGTTGCTAAAAGTTGAAGCATCAAACAGCACATACAGCAATAACTACAGTAATCCATACGACCCCAATGGATGAATCAATGTCTTCTGAAGTAAAAACGATAAGTGTTTGTAAGAATTTTTTTAAAATATTTAAAAAAAGAAAGAAAAAAACGGTAAACTATCGCTTCTGACCAGCAGTCAATCTGCGTGAATGAGAGGGTTGAGTTCACGCTTGACGTAACTTAAAACGTGACTGGTCACGCAGATGTCGGATGCCGTATGTTTTTATTTAATTTTTTTTTAATTAATGCTCACAACAGTAAACAAACAATAACATAATATATGATAATAGCAATGAGAAACAAACAAGACTAGAAGACAGAGACGCCAGAGAGACAGAGTCGCCACTTGCGCGAGAACGTCATGAAAGCTTGAAGCTTCTTTACTTACGCATGCGCTGGTAACAGTTGGTCGGATGTGAAAAGATTAGTAAATTATGAGATCATTTCTGGATGTACTTTTTCTTTTAATAAATAATAATACAGAATATCAAAAGACATGGGATTGCTCTTAAGATCCATCAGTGGAAATAACGAAAAAGAAGAATAATAGGAAAACAAGAGGAGGAGAAGCCAATCAAGAGAAACAAAAAAGGGACAAAACGTGCCACTTTCTGTCAGGACGTTATTATTTGAAATTGAACGTTTATTTAAAAAAAAAAATCTGTTTTGAATTAAGTTGTTTTTCAATAAATGTTTCCAAGTGATATCAGATTTTGTACGTTTTTTATTGTACTTACCCTGTAACTACATGAAACTATTAACAGCCCGCAGATTCATACTTACCCTGTAACTACATGGATAATTACCCCTTAATTAAAAAATACTTTCAGTAAATCATTTGCTCATTTTCCTGATAGTCACCCCTTTATTCCCCAAATATTACATACTGTATTGTTCCCATATAACTACACATACTTTATAGTTACACTATAATTACTGAAAGTTACGCTTTAAATTAGCTTTAGTTACACAGTACTTTCCGTGCTGTAATCTAAAGCATTACCTTCCATGGCCGAGCAGCTGCATCCAAGCCTTACATCACCAAGTGCAATGCAAAGTGTTGGATGCAGTGGTGTAAAACACACCACCACTGGACTCAAGAGCAGTGGAGACGTGTTCTCTGGAGTGACGAATCACGCTTCTTTGTCTGGCAATCCGATGGACAAGTCTGGGTTTGGCAGTTGCCAGGAGAACGGTACTTGCCTGACTGCATTGTGCCAAATGTAAAGTTTGGTGGAGGGGGGATTATGGTGTGGGGGTTGTTTTTCAGGGGCTGGGCTAGGAAATCTTAATGCTTCAGCATACCAAGACATTTTGTACAATTTCATGCTCCCAACTTTGAGGGAACAGTTTGGAGATGGCCCCTACGGATTAAGAATGGGATGTCATTAAAGTTCATGTGCATGTAAAGACAGACATCCCAAAACTTTTGGCAATATAGTGTAGCTTAATGACTTATATATAATTGTTGTTGTAATGAGAGTGTATACCGCAGAGTGGCCTACGAACTCCTTGCAGAGTGTGAAACTGACTTTTGCTGATGAAACTACAAGCTATTTATCTGTAAAATTTTCCTCAATTGATTGCATCTCTGACTCCTGGTCTTTATTCAT
This sequence comes from Rhinogobio ventralis, assembly GCA_039654625.1. Lineage (NCBI taxonomy): Eukaryota > Metazoa > Chordata > Actinopteri > Cypriniformes > Gobionidae > Rhinogobio > Rhinogobio ventralis. The sequence continues at coordinate 21,913,357 of CM077198.1, read as the reverse complement.
CACATCTGGTCCTCGGATCTTAACTATAAATTCCCCTACAATGGATGATGACAGAATTTTACGACCCTGTCTGTTAAAATCAGGTCATGTCATTTTGACAGACAGACAATGAGAAAGACTAATGTGGCGTATGATTTTGGCAAAATATTTTATTAAAAAAAAAAAAATCCATTATATCTCTCTCTCACAAAGAGGCATTCAAGCAGGCAAAGGAGCAGGCTGGGAAGCAGAACTACGTGCACTTAGATGTATAATAATAATCCACAAGGTCAATGAAAACAAGGTAACTGGAGTAAATAACCATACCAGGAACAGGAGGAAAGACATTAATCCAGAGCATGTACATTCAAGGACTGACAAACTAACTAGTGACAAGCAGGGCTATAAATGCTGAGTAGAACCAATGAACTAATGAGTTACTATGGAAACTGACAAGGAGATGGGTGTGGTGAAATTAGTGTCCATGGCAACATACAAGGCAACAGAGTACCAGGGAAACACAGAACTTCAAAATAAGAGTCCATGACAATAAACACAGGAAAGACAGCCAGTGAATTATTATTTTTGAATTATTTTGAATAATGAATAAGTTCAAAAGTTTGGGGTTTAGAAAAGTTGAATGCGTCCTTGCTGAATAAAACTGCTAATTTATTTAAAAAAGAAAATCCTGATCATGAAATGTGTATTTTTAAGCTGTAGCCTAGTCTTTCAGAAGGCCTTTACTTTTAAGCCAAAACTCACTCCTAGAACTACTTATTCTCTTGGGCCCTTGCTGCCAAATTTTAAACTTAGAATAAGCATCATTTATTACTTAAGTTGTATTTATGTTATCTGAACAGTCTGCACAGAGAAAAGTAACCTCCTACAGAGTGTAAAGTTGTGCAGGATGGATTAGAAAAAAATTGAGCAAGATTTCTGAGATTAGACAACAGAAATATGCATTGGAAAGTCCAATAAATGTTCTATTCTCATTAAATGCAGTATGAAAATCATCACGGTTAAAAAACAACATTGCATGTCTGAGCAGATTTGATATGGCTGATTTGCATCAACATTGAACTGAACTAAGTTCACTTTGGTTTTACAGTGCTGCACAAAAAATAGTTTGGTATAAAACATGCAATGAGCAGCAATATTTTATGAAACTCTTTTCAAATTAAAAAGATAAATCATAACGTAGGGGAGCGCAGGGCTTAACTTTCCACACATGCCAGGATGACGAAACTTAGTGTATTTACTAGTTGTCATATCAACAATATATAGAGAAAAAATTGCGCCAAAAAAATCAAAAGTCTTTGGAAGATATCACAAAAAACATTTAACCATAGCAAAAGTAAATTTCTTACTTGTTAATTTTTCAACTCTATTTTTTGTGTTTATTTTAAATGAGACAAATCTGATATTATTTTAATCTTATATCTGTTATATAACAGTTGAGATAGTTCTTTAATGTTGATCTAACCAGCAGAAAACACAAGCCAGGGTTAAATCCCAGTTGTGCAGGTGGGGTGCGTCGTAACATTGCGTTACATTGTGTCCCTATTAGAACTACGCTATTATATTCTATACTTTTATAAATTCTATTGAGAAACCATGAGAAAAAGGTGAATAAAGACTGAAAGTCAATGTTCAAAAATTATTAATTATTATTATGTTTTGAACTATGCTGTATAGCTGTGTTTAGCGGTGTGTTTGTTGTCAAACTCATTTTTTTTTACATTTTAATTATTACAAAATTGCATTATTTTATATGACAAAAACTGATAATTGTATTTTATTGACAAAATATTTTAGTTTGTCTTGTATATATTTTTTTATTATATCAGATAACATTTTAAACTGTCATATGTTAATGTTACATCGTGCCCCTCACATGTTACAATGTACCCCAGATATGGCATGTTGTCACATTTCACTTCCATTCTTTCAGGGTAAATCAAGAAAAGAAAGTATATACTGTATTAATGAAACAAAACCACATCATTGTACTAGACGTGTGAAATTAATGTGGGGAAAAATAAATACTCTGAACCACAAGTGGATTTACAGAAACTGAGAAAGTCAAAAAGCATTAGGTTGTGCCCCACTCTCCCCTATCACAGAATCAAACCACAATACTTGGAGTCACAAACAACAGAAATGCAATGTGCGCCATATTGTGACCCCATACTGATAAATTGCTCTGCAAAGCCACTATCCAAAGTACGGAAGCAAGAAACTTCTCTCTCCTTCACATATGTAAATATGGAGGCAAATAAGCCAATCCATTGGCTGCGTTCACTGTGTTCAATTCACTCCTCCCTGGAGCTATTTGCTGCATAGAACGAGAGGGGCCCTCAATGCTGTAAAATGTAATTTCTTTACCAGTCTGCCTGCAGCGCGCACAGGAACACATTTCAATTTAGAAAGGCCTAAACAGCTTCATCAATTACACAGCTATACAGGTAACTCAGAGCATGCAAGGGTATCATTTATGTAGTCAGAAAAACAATTCAAAATGAACGTGTTTTTTTTCACACAGTGAAGGTGTTCATAACAAAGCAAAGGTTTCACAATCTATCTATCTATCTATATAAACAAATATATATATAACATTATGACCACCTTCCTAATATTGTGTTGGTCCCCCTTTTGCTGCCCCGTCGAGGCATGGACTCCACTAGACCCTTGAAGGTGTGCTGTGGTATCTGGCACCAAGATTTTAGCAGCAGATCATTTAAGTCCTGTAAGTTGCGAGGTAGGGCCTCCATGGATCGGACTTGTTTGTTCAGCACATCCCACAGATGCTCAATTGGATTGAGATCTGGGGAATTTGGAGGCCAAGTCAACACCTCAAACTCGTTGTTGTGCTCCTTAAACCACTCCTGAACCATTTTTGCTTTGTGGCAGGGCGCATTATCCTGCTGAAAGAGGCCACAGCCACCAGGGAGTACTGTTTCCATGAAAGGGTATACATGGTCTGCAACAATGCTTAGGTAGGTGGTATGTGTCAAAGTAACATCCACATGGATGGCTGGACCCAAGGTTTCCCAGCAGAACATTGCCCAAAGCATCACACTGCCTCCGCCGGCTTGCCTTCTTCCCATAATGCATCCTGGTGCCATGTGTTCCCCAGGTAAGCAATGCACATGCACCCGGCCATCCACGTGATGTAAAAAAAAAAAAAAAACATGATTCATCAGTCCAGACCACCTTCTTCCATTGCTCCGTGGTCCAGTTTTGATGCTCACGTGCCCACTGTTGGCGCTTTCGGTGGTTAGCATGGGCTCCCTCCATGACTGGTCTGTGGCAATGCAGCCCCATATGCAACAAACTGCGATGCACTGTGTATTCTGACACCTTTCTATCAGAACCAGCATTAACTCCTTGAGCAATTTGAGCTACAGTAGCTCGTCTGTTTGATCGGACCACACAAGCCAGCCTCACATGCATCAATGAGCCTTGGCCGCCCATGACCCTGTCGCCGGTTCACCACTGTTCCTTCCTTGGACCACTTTTGATAGATACTGACCACTGCAGACCGGGAACACCCCACAAGAGCTGCAGTTTTGGAGGTGCTCTGACCCAGTCGTCCAGCATCACAATTTGGCCCTTATCAAACTCGCTCAAATCCTTACGCTTGCCCATTTTTCCTGCTTCTTACACATCAACTTTGTGGACAAAATGTTTAAGTTTATTTGTTTACAGGGGCTGTGCACATTGGTAAACATGAATGTAAATGTACCAGAATTAGCCCAAAAGGTTATTTTTCATCTGTAGACCCTTGACAGAAATGTTAAAAAGTCAACCTAAAAACAAGAACAAAGCATCTTATATAACACACACAAAAGGGAAAAGGAGAGAGACAAAATAAACAAATGGAAACAAAAATATAAAATGATCAAATAAAAGCACAAGTACATGATCCCACGTGGAAAAAAAATACATTAACAGAATATTTTTATCTAAACATATATTGTGCTACATAAGACTAAGAGGTAAAAAAAAGGAGGTAAAAAAAGAGATAGAATCAGGAGCAAAATATTAAGATACCAATGTTGACAGTGCTGATTAGTAACTAACCATTTTTTTTAGATTAAATTTAAAAGAACCATACAGTGGTGATCAGAATTATTGGCACCCCTGGTAAATATGACTGTAAAAAATAAATCTGCATTGTTTATCCTTTTGATCTTTTATAAAAAATAAATAAATAAATAAATAAATAAATAAATAAATTCACAAAAATCTAACCTTTCATTGAAGTAAAAAAAGTGAAAGTGGGGGGTAAATCACATTATAAAATAAATGCTTTTCTCCAAAACACGTTGGCCACAATTATTGGCACCCTTTTATTAAATACTTTTTTCAACCTCCTTTTGCCAAGATAACAACTCTGAGTCTTCTTCTATAATGCCTGATGAGTTTGGGGAAGACCTGACAAGAGATCAGAGACCATTCCTCCATACAGAATCCCTCCAGATCCTTCAGATTCCCAGATCCATGTTGGTGCTTCTTCTCTTCAGTTCACCCCACTCATTTTCTGTAGGGTTCAGGTCAGGGGACTGGGATGGTCATGGCAGAAGCTTCATTTTGTGTTCAGTGACACATTTTGTGTTGATTTTGATGTTTGTTTTGGATCATTGTCCTGATGGAAGATCCAACCACGGCCCATTATAAGATTTCTAGCAGAGGCTTTTAGGTTTTAATTTTTTATCTGTTGGTATTTGCTAGAATCCATGATACCATGTATCTGAACAAGATGTCCAGGACCTCCAGTAAAAAAAAAAATAGGCCCAAAACATTAAAGATCCAGCTGTATTTTTAACCGTGGAGATGGGGTACTTTTTATCCCTGTTTGCACCAAACCCATCTGGTGGATTTGCTGCCAAAAAGCTCTTTTTATAGTTTCATCTGACCACAGAACCCTTTTGAATTTCCAGTCGTGTCTGACAACTGAATATGCTGGAGTTTGTTTCTGGATGAGCAAGAAGGATTTTTTTTTAATCCCTCCCAAACAACATGTGGTGATGTAGGGGTTGTTTGATCTTCTTTTTTAGGCTTTCTGACCCCAAGACTCAACTAATCTCTGCAATTCTCCATCTGTGATCCTTGGAGAGTCTTTGGCCACTCAAACTTTCCTCCTCGCCGTGCATTAAGACAATGTAGACACACGTCCTCTTCAAGGCAGATTCGTAACATCTTTAGTTGATTGGAACTTCTTAATTATTGCCCTGATGGTGGAAATGGGAATTTTCAATGCTTTAGCTATTTTCCTACAGCCACTTTCTATTTTGTGAAGCTCAACAATCTTTTGCTGCACATCAGAACTATATTCTTTGGCTTTACTCATTGTGATGAATGATTAAGGGAATTTGGCCTTTGTGTTTCCTCATATTTATACTCCTGTGAAAACATCATAGCTGGACAATTTCATGTTCCATTTACCAGGGGTGCCAATAATTATATATATCTCTCTCTCTATATCTCTCTCTCTATATCTATCTCTCTATAAAAATCTGATAATTGACTCACCTTTTAGTTGAAAAAAAAAAAAAATGGAAGACCAGTTCAGGGAGACAACGAGCTTGAGGAACACCAGGAACCTGAGGCTTGATGTTCTCTCTCAGAATCAGCTCCAGTCTTGGCTGCCAGGCAGTTAGAGACAGTGGCCAGGGAAAACTCAGGGCACAAGGCAGGAACCAACACAAGACAACAAGAAATAAACAGACAAGAGCAAAAAATAAAACTCTGAAAAAGGAAAATGCAAACTAAGTATCTGGAATCTAATAAGGAAACAGAAGAGAGATAAATCTAAAATTCTAAATAAACTAACAAATAAGAGAAAAAGCTAAATAAATACTAGAAATAAATGACTGGAACTAGAAAAGAAGAAAAATAAAAACTGCAACCTAGCAAGAAATTAGAGGGAGAAAAATAAGACTGCTAAACTAGAGAGAGTAACAAAATCAAAACTAGAGAAATCCAAAAAATGAGGCTACGGAAAATCTAGCAAAAAACTATAACTTGACAAGGTCAATAACTATCACCAGGACACGATAAACCAGACACAATGAACGCAACGCACCAGCAAGGACATGAGGGAAAGTAGCACAATATAAAGGGACCAGAGCACATGAGGATCAGGTGAGCACAATTAGTGAAACAAGGACTAGACCAGACTAAACAAGGGGGCGTGGTAACAGCAAACAAGGAGGCGGAGCAAGTGGAACACATGGTACACACAAACAAAGACACAGCCATGTGCTCAGACACAACACAAACATAGAAACACTAAACAAAGACAACACAGACAAGGCTGCCAGGGCAGAACCCTGACAATGTACAGTACAATTGTTTCAAGCCCTTTCAAATATAAAAAGACTGAAAATTCATGAGAAGTTCACAAGAGAAGCAGAGATGTCCAATTTGTGAAGAAATCATTCTTTTGAGTCATGTCTTTTCCAGCTAAGAATCAGCTAAAAAAAGATTTTTTTGGGTGACCTATTCCTTTAATCTTCTATTCTCTAAACCATCATATTCAATTGCCACATGAATTGTCAATATGCCAAAAGTACAGGGAGCAGCTGATTTAATTAGCTCATGGTTCATTCTTATACAGCATAAAGAGAATATGGCAAAAACATAATGATGATTTCATACTGTAGGCAAAAGTACATACCTCATCTTTCCAGCCCATATAATTTCCAAATGGTTGTATCAATACAGTTTATTATTTATCGTTCATCATGCATTGTGGAATACTGAGTGCCAACATCTCTTCATATAAGATGCTAATGAAATACAGTCATTAGGCAGGAGTCAATTTCCACTGCGATGTAGAAACCGGGCCCTTTTTTCCAATTTTAAACTCAGTCAATAAGTTCATAGTGCTGTGAGATGTTGTGTCTTAATGTGGATGTAGAACATTTCCACTTGGATGAACACAATGCCCAGTGCGATGGCTTTCTCAGTCAATTGGTTCACAGCACCGTAAAAAAGACCAAATCAATGTCCACGGTCTTGGGCTGAAGTGCATTTTATCGAGGTACAGACGCAGTGGTTTGTCTGTTTATTGTCAATTTTGAGGGTTAATTTCCCAGCATGCTTTTATACCTGGATCAAGGCTTTGCTACGGTAACAAGAGTGATAAGAGTGATGTCACTGCTAAACTGCCCATTCAACTATAGTCTCATCAATATGGTGCACATTTTCAGTAAGCTGCTCTCTTCAAGTCTCGCTCTCTTTCCAAGTTTGCAAGCAGGTACAAACTTTTGGTTGCATTATTAACTGTAGATGTATCAACACTTATGGACGACCTCATTACATATACACAGCTAAGGAAAAAAGCAGATGAAAATGTATTTCATCAGCACAGATGTTTAAGTCTTGATTAATGAGGTATTGTCTGATAGTTGACTCAATGTCCCATTGCTCTCATTTTGGTTGCTTGCCTGTAAGCTGATTAGTAAAACAGTGTTGGTGAGAATGATGACTTGGGTTAATAGAATAATATGACACAGGGCGTAGCAGCCTGAGAAAACATTATGCAAATATTTACCTTTTCACTTCAGCAGAGCAAGACAGAGGAAATCTGCATCCCATTTACATCACAATGCCCGGAGTTCAGGAGCTTTCAAGCCAACAACACAGAGTGTAAAATTTATATTTAAATAAATAAAGTTTTGCTGTTAAGCCAACACTGCACATTTAATTCAAAATCACCCTGAATTATAGGTTCAGGACTCACTAATTGTTCATTCTTCAACCCACATTACTTTATTGATGTTTAGTGTGTTTATCTGATACATTTTAGGCCATTATAAACTCTCGACACAGAAGCATCATGAATTCCACTTTCTTAAATCTATATATATTTGTATATTATGGTGTTGGTGAGATTTAGATATTCTATATACATATATATATATATATATATATATATATATATATATATATATATATATATATATATATATATATATATATATTATGGGGGCCAAACAGGAAACTATTATATGTACATTGTGAATATATAAATGTAAATCCTGAATATATAGTTATAACTCTGAATATATACATGTAAATCTGAGAATATATAGGTATAAGTCACAATATATATTTATAAATCCTGAATATATAAATGCATATATTGTACCTATGATACAGATTTATATATGTAACATATCCACTGGAGGCGAATGCTGAACCCAAGTGCAGTTTTATTAAACTTAAATCCACCGTGGGATACAACATTCAAACATAAAACAAAGACAAAGACTCACCAACATGCAGGTTACCACATTCAATACAAGACAAGGACACATGGCAAATATGAGGGCTAAATACACAATGACCGAAGACAAGACGAGGGACACCTGTGAACAATGATTAACCAATAAACCAATGACATGACAATACATGAGGGCATGGGAATCACATGACAAAAACCAGGAAGTGCATGGCAAACTTAAACACATGAAACATAACCAAAACACCCTGTGACAGTTCCCCCCCTTTATGGGCGGCCCCAGACGCCCAAACAAAAGCGTGAGGCGTGGGCGGACCTGGACCGTGAGGCTTGGGCGGACCTGGACCGTGAGGCGTGGGCGGACCTGGACCGTGAGGCGCTGGGCCGACCTGGACCGTGAGGCGTGGGCGGACCTGGATCGTGAGGCGTGGGCGGACCTGGATAATGAAGCGCGGCCTTCCAGGCCTTCTCAGGGTATCCACTGCCCCCCCCCAAAAAAATTTCTTGGGCAGGACTATGGGGTCATGGCCAGAAGTCCTCTCTGGACGCTGGTCTGGGGCTGGAGCCCTTGCAGGACGCTGGTCTGGGGCTGGAGCCACCTCAGGAAGCTGGTCTGGGGCATGACTCTGGGCGTGGACAGGAGACATGGCCTGGCTCTGGACGTGGACATGAGAAGTCACTTGGCTCTGGACGTGGACATGAGACATGGCCTGGCTCTGGACGTGGACAGGGACAGGAACAGGAGACGTGGCTTGGCTCGGGACATGAACAGGGACAGGAGACATGGCTTGGCTCTGGACGTGAACAGGAGACATGGCTTGGTTCTGGACGTGGACAGGAGACATGGCTTGGCTCTGGACGTGGACAGGGGACATGGCTTGGCTCTGGACGTGGACAGGGACAGGAACAGGAGACGTGGCTTGGCTCTGGACATGAACAGGGACAGGAGACATGGCTTGGCTCTGGACGTGAACAGGAGACATGGCTTGGTTCTGGATGTGGACAGGAGACATGGCTTGGCTCTGGACGTGGACAGGGGGCATGGCTTGGCTCGGGACATGGACAGGAGACATGGCTTGGCTCTTGACGTGGACAGGAACAGGAGACGTGGCTTGGCTATGGACAGGGACATGAGACGTGGCTTGGCTCTGGACGTGGAAGTGGACAGGGGCTGTGGGACTGCGGGGCTCCTCCTCCGCCAATCCCACAGTAAAAGATGAGCCACTCACAAGAAGGGCATGGTCAATGTACTGGGCCAGGGAAAGATGATTCTTTCCCCCAGGCAGCTCTGAGCAAATGGGCTCATTCAGTCCAAATCTAAAAATGTCCTTAAGCGCAACATCGTTAAAATCTACCTGGCAGCACAGTCCTCAGAACTCCTGTACATAATCCTCAAGGGGACGGTTACCTTGACGTAGGCGAAGTATGGCCACTGCTGGGTTCATGTTTGGGGGTCTTGTATTCTGTAACATAAGTCAACTGGAAGGCAAGTTTTCTGAGCCCAAATGCAGTTTATTAACTTAACAAATCAAAATGCAAAACATAAAACAAAGACTTGACTTGACTTTGACTTTGACTTTGACTTTGACCAAAACCAAAAACAAAGGCTCACCAACACGCGGGTTACCACATTCAATACAAGACAAGGACACATGGCAAACATGAGGGCTAAGTGCACAATGACTAAAGACAAGACGAGGGACACCTGTGAACAATGATTAACCAATAAACCAATGACATGACACAATACATGAGGGCATGGGAATCACATGACAAAAACCAGGAAGTGCATGGCAAACTTAGAAACATAGACAGTGAACATGGCAAACTTAAACACGTGAAACATAACCAAAACACCCTGTAACAATATATATATATATATATAAATACAAATGTTAAATGACACAAGGTTTCTTCCTCATCTACCTAATCATATTAGGCAATATTCTTTGCAAACATTATTTATAGTGAGAAGTACCATACATATACATTGAATTGAAATGAAATTGAATTAAAATCCTTTAGTGAAGGATTTCACAAAGTTGACAGCCTGTCTATCCTTTATTGACATGCACCACAAGTCTATTGCTGTGGCATTCCTCTACTCAATGTCACTTTGAATCAAATTAGAATTCTTAAGGAATGTCAATAAATTACCTTTGTTTGGGGCTAAATAAAAATAAATATCATGCCGTTAAGAGGCAGAAAGTCTGGGTGAGGACGAGGTGCTTTTAGAGGCTTTACCTCATACCATACAAATTACTATGTTTTTTTTTTCACTCACTTTTCCCTTCCTCTGTGTCCCAGTGGGACTTTGGAAAAAGGGATCTAAATTTCAGGAGTCATTTGAGACTAGTTCCCTACGATTTTTTTGTATTGTGAAAAAAAAAAACATGCTGTCCATTGCTCCCCAGTCTGCTGTGGATTTATTGATATGGAAAGTCATTTGTTAAACCTCTAGTGGGGAAGCTTAATGAACTCTCTCAGCAGCCTGTCAGATGAGTTTTGAGACAACTGCATTTCTGAAGTACAAAGGAGCCATCAACACGAACAATAATAAAACAGGTCCATCTTTTATCAGCGATTCAAAATGAAAATGCAGAAATTAAGGGGGGGGGGGGGTGTCTGAGGTGTAACTGATGATGTGACACTTCGAGCTATTTGAAAACAAACACATAAGGAGAGGGGGTTCTCAATCTACACAACACCTGCAATGTGTTCTTGTCTAAATTTGCTTATGCAGACTTTTATCATCGTCTTCCTGTCAAGTTATGCCTCACTTTTCTTTGATGCAAACCTAAAATGATGATTTAGCTCATGCAAATGACTAGCTTGCCAGAAAACAGTATTGGGTTTTTGATGTGAGGAATTTATTGTTTTTTGACCTCCTTTTTTGAAAGCTTTCAAGTCCCCGTAGGACATTTCTACGTCTGTAGATCAAACAGAAAGGGCAGAAAATGTTGGTGTTCACATGGCCTTTATAATATGCAGCTTCAGGCCATGATGTACGTAATCAACCCTGTTCATTCACTTTGATCAGAGAGAGATCTATACTCAGACATGGCAGCAGCGTTATACTGCAACACTCATTTTCTTCTGTGAGGTAGAGTATATGAGCACTGTCACTCAAGCAAAGAAAGAAGAAGTGCTAGGAAATTACAACAAAGATGATCACAGTCTATGGCACATCCTGAGGTAAGAATCACATGACCAATACACAAACTTAAAGCATTTTCATAAAGTACATTCAACTTATTATACAGTATTATCAATAATACCTTTCCATCCTTTAGCAATATTCTTAAGCTATGCGAGGAACGATCAAGCTTTGAAGTGTAAAAATATGTAAGGAAAATATGTAAATTATTTTTTAACTTTAGTCACAGCTATCCTACTAAACTCTTCACCCTAGTCTCTTGTAGCCAGACTTTTGATTTGTGCATAAAATACGGGCATCACAGTAGCTTGTTCTGGCTGTTTACATAGTTAATTTGTTGTGTTTTTACGTACCTTTTTAGGTCGGGTTTATCTGAAATAGATGACACCAAAGTAGTCTGTAATACCTGGAGAAATTGCTGTTAGCAATCCCATTCATCTCAATGACAGTTTCTTGGCTGAAAAGTAAATATGGAAATATGTGATTTTAGCTAGTACTTGCCATTTTTGAGTACAATATGCATTAGATGGTCATATGAAAATAAAAAAAAACATGAATGGAGAGGAGACTCATTGTAATGTATAAATGTAGAAGCATATACAAAAAAGGTTTTTATTTGAGGTGCGTTTACCAGTAGAATCAAAGTCAGTGCAGGTTCTTGCACTTCTCACTGGCATTAGCATCTTGCTTCCACCATTTTCCAGTCTACATTTAGAACTTCTCACATACAGTTAATAATATGAACAGGTTAAACTAGTTTTGACCTAGTCTATTTCCAAGTGAGAATGTCACTCATTTCACCCCTAATATGCTCACTGTGGTACATTCCACATAAAGGTGGACGTAAAGGTCATATATCACTGAAATGGGAGACTATGAAATATGACTATTGATTGCTGAGGGGTGACAGCAGTCTTGAAGGCCTTATTAATCCTCAGAGAGCATTCAGTCAAGCAGGGCTTTTGTAACCCTGAGAAATGGGTCGTCATTACTGAAATTACCCTGAAGAACAATTTAGCATGTAATTACTAAAAGGGTTCATTTAACGTTGATAATATACATTTTAGAACAAAGGCATGTGCTAGCTATTAAACAAATATATCAAATTGGAGATAATTAAATGATTACAGATGTTTCCAGAAGGTAAAAGAATTTGTTAAACTATTAGTAGTCCGTAATTCTTACACATTTATCAGAGTACTACATTAAACACTTTGTTCAACACCTTCCTCATACTGTATGAGATGATAAAGCCACATTGTGAGTTATAAAGTCAGAACTGTAAGATATAAAGTCACATTGATAAATTGTTAGTTAGATTTGAAGTAAAAATTTAATTGTTAGATTTAAAGTCAAAATTGTGAGATATCACAATTCTGAGATATGTCAAAATTGTTAGATAAAAATTGTAAAACACATTGTAAGATTTAAAGTCATATAATACTGTGATACTTAAAGACACATTCAAAAAAACATGAATAGCATCTCTTGAGTGATTATCCAAAACTTTGAATGTAATGTTAATTTTAAAATAATAATAATGTTACAAAGGCCACACAGAAGTGGAACCACAACCACAGGGACCACCTGAAAGTGCTGTTGGATCACACCAGTAAGGCAGAAGCCACCAGACCCACCACATTACACCTTTTCCCCCCACCCATACAGCAACAGATGTATTTAACTCTCTTAATGTTTGTGACAAAGAGAACGGATAAGACCTTGACACTCACATTCCCTACAATGTTTCATCCTCACCCACATACATGTATTCACACATAAACTGCCGCTTATCTCACACAAGAGAGCTGCTACCTGTCTGAGCCTCCCGGGGCTCCGGCGTTGATTAATGACACAATCGACTCACTAATTAACACCTGCACTCCGAGTTTCTAAAATAAGCCAAAAGAAGAACGGACGGCCAGGTTATCGATTTCCTCTCCCTCAGTGCAGCTGGCAACACCTCCGAAGTTGATTCCAGGCAAGACAGGGGGATGTAATTATTGTACTCTTTTACAATCACAAGTCTGTTGTCGTTCTAATGTAGCATTCATCTCTGTGCTCTCTCTATTATGGTGCAATCGGTCAAGCAGAGCACATTGATAAACCATGCTATACCTGCTAAATATGAGACATGCAGCAGACAACCACAATCTGTTGTACTATACAGTTGTACTCCAATGTTGAGCTTCAGAGACCTGAACTGGCTCTTTAAAAGATGCCAAAACGTTGAAGAAACGCTCAACTGTCTAGATATATGCTACGTTATAACAAGGCCAAAATCATGTCTTAAACATCAAGAATATTATTAAATATATTTTTTATTGCTTTGGTGCAATTTTTTAAGTGGAAAAAAAAATCTAAGTCAAAAGTGCAATGACTGTAATATCAGATATGCATCAGAAGAAGGGAGACAGATGGCATCAAATACAGAATTTTACATTACTGTAAACAGATTTGCATGTTAGAGACTACTCTGTAACTCATACTTCATCTGTAAAGGTCAACTATAGTATAGATTCAGTCATATGGTACAGTAAATAAGGGATAATGTACATCCAGCCGGTTGTTATCGCAGAATAAACCCCGACAGAGTGATCAGGTCTTTCGTCACTCTGAAGGGGTTTATTCTGCGATAACAACCGGATGGATGTACATTATCCCACGTATTATTCGGCTACTTGTCTCAAGTAAATTAGACACGAAATATTGAGTTTAAATATTTTATTAGCTCTTACGCAAAGCTTCCGCGAAGAAAAACAGTTCCAAACGGAAGCGAAGCGATGCATTTGTGTAAGAAAAATATCCATATTTAAAACTTTATAAAGTAAAGTTCCGTATTCAATTTATGGGAAAAGTGTTGAAAGTGTCTCTGCAGTTCAAATACCCTTGAAGTCTTCCATCAGTCAACGACAGCGGAGTGACACGTTAAGCATATAAGTAGTACCGGTCAAGATAACTCGTAGTACCCGGATGAGCGGTGTGTTATTCACTTTGGTGGGTGTTATCAGGGAATAAAATACCGCTTGAATGACGATTGACCAATCAGAATCAAGTATTCCACAGAGCCGTGTAATAAGAAAATGTAATATTGGCAGCAAACTCTGTTCTAGCACAAAACCTCATGGCCGTGTCATAACTTCATCACACCTTTTGATAACATACTGGATAGATACTATTACAAACAACATGAATTTAATTAAATAAGTTACAGTTGCAATCAAAATTATTCAACCCTCTTGACCTGCAAGACATTTTGCTGCTGAGAACAAAATTTTATGAAAACAATTCAACAAAGGCATCAGTAAATTATTATAGAAAGTTTAATACACATTTGAGTGATTCTGAGGAAAAATAAATAAATATAATTGACAAAATGATTCAACCCCTAACAGTCAAATTCAATTTTTTTCTTTATAACCTCCAATAAATGACAATTTGGCCATTTCTATTATTGGGGTCTTGTCCCCCTCAGTGTCTATGGTGGTTACGGCACTGCGTTAAAAATTTAAGTTAAAAAAGTTAATTCAAATTTGGAGGGGAAAAAAAGAAATAAAAATGACAAAAGTGCGAGAAGATGTAAAATTGGAATTCAGAGGGGAATTTAGTCAAAATTGCCAGATATACACTTAGTTAGTTAGTTACATATTACTATATGTAAATTCACGTTTGGGTAGCTGTAGTGAAGCACATGACGAAACTAACTAGGGAACAGAACTCAGGCAAAGCAGAACAGGGAACAGAATGAAATTAAACAGACATAGAACTTCACGTTACATAAAACTTGCAATTGCAATATAGACTCACAATTGTGAGAAAATGTTTTTTTTTTTATTACTTGGCAGAAACAAGTGTCCATACCATTTGATCATTATTTGATAAATTATTACAGACAATCTCTTCAGAAACAAACCTCGCTTTTAATAAGAATTCTTGCTTTCTATTTACTTGTGAATAAGACACAATCTATAATAATGAGCCTAATTTACAAATAAAGGTGGCACTGAAAAAATAATGTTTGCACTGACAAAATGCCAATTACTTTTGTTTTTTTACCAATTTTTTTTTATATGCCTAAAACACAGGCTTTTGCACTGAAATACTGTGCGCAATAGTAGTACAACTTTATAGAACTTGTTCTCATAAGTCCAACAGAGGTAAACCGTCATTAATGTTTTAGATGACATAATTGTGAGATTGTTGCATAGAAAATGTGTGTTTAAACAGCAGAAGACCGTTGTTTAGAGATCCATTAGCATTGAGCTAAAGGCAGAGCAGACTTATTCATCATACTGTCACAGGTATAGATCATGGGTCAGAGTTCCCCCTCTCTCTTCTAAACCTCATCACCTCAACTCCCTGGGGAGAGAATCTCCTCCATTCCTCCGTAATGAGATTGAGAACGAGGGCCAAGGGACACAGTCTCCAGTAATCCTGTATCATATGTTCGCTTTGCTCTGGAACAAGGATATAAATGCTTTTCTAGTCATAGAATAAAAAGGCGGGCAGATTTGAGGAAATCCAAGAGAAAATGATCAGATTAAGGATATGCAACGTACTGATAAAAATGATTCTGTGGTGAAGTAAATACTACAGATGAAAAAAAAAACAAATGTAATTTCTACATGAAAAAGTTAGTTCAGGTAAGAATTCAAAAAACAAAGTAAATTCTATATTAATACTCAATTCAAGCCTGTAGAAATTAAAGTGTAAATACACTATATTGCCAAAAGTTTTGGGATGCCTGCCTTTACATGCACATGAACTTTAATGACATCCCATTCTTAATCCGTAGGGTTTAATACGGAGTTGGCCCACCCTTTTCAGCTATAACAGCTTTAACTCTTCTGGGAAGACTTTCCAGGTTTTCCAAGTTTTAGGAGTGTGTTTATGGGAATTTTTGACCATTCTTCTAGAAGCGCATTTGTGAGGTCAGGCATTGATATTGGACGAGAAGGCCTGGCTCACGGTCTCCGCTCTTATTCATCCCAAAGGTGTTCTATCGAGTTAAGATCAGGACTCAAAGTTGGACAGTCAAGTTCCTCCACACCAAACTCGCTCATGTCTTTAAGGACCTTGCTTTGTGCACTGGTGCGCAGTCATGTTGGAACAGGAAGGGGCCATCCCTGAACTGTTCCCACAAAGTTGGGAGCATGAAATTGTCCAACATGTCTTGGTTTGTTGGAGCATTAAGAGTTCCTTTCACTGGAACTAAGGGGCCAAGCCCAACCCCTGAAAACAACCCAACACCATAATCCCCCCTCCACCAAACTTTACACTTGGCACAATGCAGTCAGGCAAGTACCGTTCTCCTGGCAACCACCAAAACCAGACTCGTCCATCGGATTGCCAGACAGAAAAGCGTGATTCGTCTCTCCATAGAACACGTCTCCACTGCTCTAGGGTCCAGTGGTGGTGTGCTTTACACCACTGCATCCGACGCTTTGCATTGCACTTGGTGATGTAAGGCTTGGATGCAGCTGCTCGGCAATGGAAACCCATTCCATAAAGCTCTCTACGCACTGTTTTTGAGCTAATATGAAGGCCACACAAAGTTTGGAGGTCTGTAGCTATTGACTTTTCAGAAAGTTGCCGACTCCTGCGCACTGTGTGTCTCAGCATGCACTGACCCCACTCTGTGATTTTACGTGGCCTACCACTTTGTGGTTGAGTTGCTGTTGTTCCCAATTGCTTCCACTTTGTTATAATACCACTAACAGTTGACCGTGGAATATTTAGTAGTGAGGAAATTTCACGAATGGACTTATTGCACAGGTGGCAATGATTTGGAGGGGTGTCCCAATACCTTTGGCAATATAGTGTATCAACGTTATAAAATTAAGTAAAACGACTCACCTTTTCTGATACTGGTGTTCCTATCATGCACTGGGGCATAAATAATTAATAAGGTAGATTTTTCACTGTTTTCCAGCTCTATTTTATCATTGCTTTTGGTAAAGTAACTTGCCATTTTGTGACATTTGGAGTTAATTTTCTACTCAAAATGACATTCATACTCGAAAACGATCTATCGAATGGTACCGTCATTGTGTATTGTGTACTGAGTATTGAGGTATCTGTGAGGTGCCGTGTTACTTCTATTATATAGATTTGGTGTCTACTACGTTGGCCGAGAGCTCAACGCGCTGCAACTTAAGAAAACACATGCAAATAGAAAAAACACCAGCAAATTAAGAAAACATCAGTTTTACAACACGTGCTGCAAAAGTTCACAACACAACCAAATACAGAAACGCCCTACAAACGTTCACAGCGCGACCAAATACAAAAACGCGCTGCAAATACTCACAACACAACCAAATACAGAAACGCCCTGCAAACGTTCACAACGCGACCAAATACAAAAACGCACTGCAAATACTCACAGCACAACCAAATACAGGAACCTCAGAGTGGTGGATGTTGGAAGGATTTGTCAATTGCTAAATATGTACATTAGAAGAGCATTTAATAAAGCAAGAGAGCTTACCAAAAGGATCTATAAGAAGACAGAGACAGACAAACTAGCAATGTAACAGGGTCTTTTCCCCTTGCAGGAAAAAAATATCTAATTAGGAAGTAAAATACATTACATTTCCAACTCAGAAAAGCAAAAAAGAAATGTTTGATATACAAAAAGCAAAGCTGCCATAGGGATTTTCAAGAGCTGCAACACAAACACAGAGCTGATGATTAAAACATTCCAAGCGATGTCCTTTTTTAATCATATTTTCCCACTGCTGCACTTAAGGGCCTTTTATGAAAAATATACCAAAGTGAGATGTCAAACAGCTTCAAACATGCAGGGACAGTTAAGCTTTGATCGTCTGATTAATTAATTTTGATTATGAAAACAGTGAGATGTCGCAACAAGTACGGCACATAAGAGTCTTGCTCAACGTCTTCTGGCCTCAGACAACTAATAAAACACCTTCCGTCCCCTGACCTAATATGCTCTCAGTACAGATGACATTAGTTTGTGCTTCTAAAGCAGATAGGTGGCAGAGGACCAAGATATAATTAAACTTAATTAACATCAGCCTCTCCGCTCTTCGGTTTTGTTAGTGACTTTATTACCGGGGGCACACAAGGAAGAACTCAGTTAGTGAAGCTTGTTAAGATAGAAATAGGCCAAACGTGGAAGTACTGTACTTTTTGTTAACTGCATTGCCAACAAAACAAATCTGTCAGAGTATAAGCTGTGAAAATGTGCTGCCCTTCTTATAGATGAAGTTACAAGCCCTTATTCAAGCAACTAAAAGTGAAGTTGCAAATCAGTTTTAAGCATAAACTTCAAAAAATTGCTAAATTTATGCTAAGAAAAAACAAACAAACAACTTTAAGTACCTAATAAGAAAAACAAACTTTCTCTGAAAAGATTATTTGAAAGCAGGTCTTGTTATCGTACACAATTTTGCTACGTAAAGGGATAGTTTACCCCAAAAATGAAAATTGTCATCATCTATTCACCCCTATGTCGTTCCAAAAGGAGTTTCTTTCTTCTGTGAAAAACAACAAGAGAATTAAAAAACTCTAATTTGAATCGGCTGATTCAAGCCATCCTAATGATTCATTCATAAATTGGACTGATCAACTCAGTGGTCACAGTAGTTAACAGGTCTGGAAAAGATTATCAAAAAAACTTATGTTTTGGTCTGTTTATCATACCAAGTTATTGTCAGGAAAACCAGACTCGTAGAAGCAGTGAGTAACAATAAACAGTCTTTATTCAAACAGGTAGATAGTAAGTATACTGTAGGCAGACAACAATTATGAAGACGATGATGATGATGATGATGATGATGATGATGATGATGAAGCAATGGAATACAGGTACGTTGCACCACACACACCCTACACACCATATTGCTGAGTACTGACCTAATGAGATCTTTCCTCTTTCAGGGAGTTGGAGAATGGCAGGATTGGAGACAAGGAGAAGAACACTGAGGTAGGTATCTCATGTAATGAATATCCACAACTTGGTGATGGGAACTGTAGTGCTGAGGTGAGTAAATTATGACAGAATTTGAATTGTTCTTTTAATTGTTAAATATGTTTAAAATACAAGATGCTTACCTTTGATTATATCTCCCCTTTTTTTGTCCTTCATTGCTAACAATTCTGTGCTGGAAATCTCTGGGCTCCTGTTCCTAAAAAGGAATTGAGTTACACTGTTTTGATGGCATGACATCATGAACTTACGTATGGAATCATCCCCTTGGACTTGCAAAGAAATCAATGGTTTGAGAAAAAAAAATTCCTGCACTGCATATAGTTGCAACTTGCCTTTCCATTCATCTAGAGATGGTGCACAGCATTCTAAGCAAGAAGTCATAGAATATTTATCATCACATCTAAAATTGACCCCTCTAGATTTGGTTTACTCAAAAATGTGATTCACTCCACAGAATATTAAACACATGGAATAGTATTTCACTTGCAGCAGACCACAATCCCAGCACTCAGAGTGAGTGAAGACAGTGGTGTCTGCACTAATTCACACAATATTAATCATGTGCTGCGTCCTGGAATATTTGACACCTCCCTAGTATATGTGAAGGTGTCTTATTGAAAGTCACAACGACAAATGGGTCTGAAAGCATGGGTTCCCTCTGCGTAAGGTGAGACCTTGATAAAAAAAACCTTTATTTAACTGGATCTGAGATTAAACTATGGTATAGACCTATTGAGATTACAGCAGGTTACTTTTTTTCTCAAAACCTCACAAGAAAAGGAGTAGCAGAATCAAAGTAAGAATAAAACAGGCAGTTGGGGCATTCTGCATTATGCTATAGATCTCCCATGGATATTAGCGCTGTGCTAATTAAAGGGACATGTTTTCAAACCATTCAAGATGAGCCTCATGGGAAATCAAGAGCTCTAACTTAAACTGAGCAAATACTGGAGGTATTTGATGTTTACATGCCTGCAGTGATGTGTAGAATGCAACAATTATAAGGGACCAAAGGACTAGCAAAGCAAAAGCTATGATGAGGGATGCATGATATATCTGTAACAGTATTGTAGATTTGTTTGTATTAATTCATCATTATCGGTCAATATTAGATATGTAATTGTGCATGCTAAGTTCCACCTATTTTTACAATTTAATGACCTTTGCCCTAATCTAAAACAAAGTTTATTCGTGTTCTCTTGGATAAATTTCTCTTTATGTTTATTTAAGCATTTCTATCACAATGATCATTGTGTCTGTCTGCTTCACTCCAGAGGAATGCTGGGCCTGCGTACAGTGATGGATACATTTCATCTTATTTCCTGTCTACCATCTCAGCTCCAGGGATAATAAACCAAAATAGCAAAAAAAGGGCTTGTAATAAATTGGCTACATAAACTGATACATAACTCATTGTTTTCACTGCATGTCTGGCAAAGACAAGGCATATCTTTTTCTGTTAGGCACAAAAATCAATGTTTGTCCTTCACAATATGATGAAAATCTAACAAGTAATAAAACAGCGACTTTCCACGGTTTATGTGCATAGAAACAGTTGACACAATTAGTCTATCTATCTATCTATCTATCTAGTTAGAATGGATACACGCAAAGGCTTAGTGGCTTTTCTCAACCTCTGTAATCAGAGTGGACAAGAACAGAGAAAAAAAGAGCGACTGTACTCATCTATTAGGATGCCCCTAATAGAATCCATTCTGAGAGTCATTGAATGAAGTGAAGTTGATGAGCTGTTAGATATCCAGTCTTGATGAAACCTTCGTGAATTCAGTCTTCAGCTTAAGGACAGGTGTTTTCAATAGTCCTACTTTGGGTTCAATCTGTCGGGCTAAAAGTAATATCACTATACCAGATAAAAGCTAAACAAATGCCAGAGCTTGCAACCTGTCTTTAACCATGCGAGCAATATGAGACATTTAAATTGACCCATGAGCAGTTAGACAACCACAGATGGCTCCCACTGCATTACAGATGTTATGCGAGTGGGGAGTCCACTGAGAAACAAACAGATCACCCTAGACAGCAGCTTTGCCTACAGATTCGAAATAGCCCTATTGATGGGTAGGCAGAAGTGGTGCCGAATAAGTGAATCCTTTTGTTATAATTTCCCCAGCATACTGACTATTGATGATATTAATTTACACGCACTTGTTTTTTTTTTTGTTTTTTTTGCCCAAAAGTACTGATTTCGTAGGACAAAAGAACAAAACATGACAACAGCGTAACATCATCCATCAAACAATCGGAAGGCAAAAATGGAAATTGAAAGGGCCTGTAGGGTGAAGGTAAAAATAAACCTAAAAAATGGGCTGCCTGAATTTATTGAAAATGTGTTCATGTCTGCACATTTCATACACTTATCAACACTTATTCAATAGCCTGTATCATGGTACACATTGCATGCTAATATGCATTATTAGGAACTACATGTATTTTGCTAATCAAATGATTGTGTCATATCTTTTCATATTTTGTATTAACTTAAAAATGTATATACAGTCAAAAGAAAAATTATTCAGACACCAGATATAATTTTTTACTGGTGGGTGCAGGACACTATAGTTCATTTACACTGAACAAAATTATAAACGCAACACTTTTGTTTTTGCCCCCATTTTTCATGAGCTGAACTCAAAGATCTAAGACTTTTTCTTGGAAAAAGTCATCCTGGGGGCTCCCTTGGGGTCCAAAAAAAAGTCAATATCTGGTGCGACCACCATTTGCCTCACGCAGTGCAACACATCTATTTCGCATAGAGTTGATCAGGTTGTTGATTGTGGCCTGTGGAATGTTGGTCCACTCCTCTTCAATGGCTGTGCGAAGTTGCTGGATATATACACTGATCCAGAACATCCCAAACATGCTCAATGGGTGACATGTCCGGTGAGTATGCTGGCCATGCAAGAACTGGGATATTTTCAGCTTCCAGGAATTGTGTACAGATCCTTGCAACATGGGGCCGTGCATTATCATGCTGCAACATGAGGTGATGGTCGTGGATGAATGGCACAACAGTGGGCCTCAGGATCTCGTCACGGTATCTCTGTGCATTCAAAATGCCATCAATAAAATGCACCTGTGTTCTTTGTCCATAACATATGCCTGCCCATACCATAACCCCACCGCCACCATGGGCCACTCGATCCACAACGTTGACTTTAGCAAACCGCTCACCAACATGACGCCATACACGCTGTCTGCCATCTGCCCTGTACAGTGAAAACCGGGATTCATCCGTGAAACGAACACCTCTCCAAAGTGCCAGACACCATCGAATGTGAGCATTTGCCCACTCAAGTTGGTTACAATGACAAACTGCAGTCAGGTCGAGACCCCGATTAGGATGACGAGCATGCAGATGAGCTTCCCTGAGACGGTTTCTGACAGTTTGTCAGAAACCACAAATGGTGGTCACACCAGATACTGACTGGTTTTCGGACCTCCCCGGACCCCCCATGACCCCCCATGACCCCCTACCCCCAATACAGTAAAACTGCACATTTTAGAGTGGCCTTTTTTGTGGCCAGCCTAAGGCACACCTGTGCAATAATCATGCTGTCTAATCAGCATCTTGATATGCCACACCTGTGAGGTGGATGGATTATCTCGGCAAAGGAGAAGTGCTCACTAACACAGATTTAGACAGATTTGTGAACAATATTTGAGAGAAATAGGCCTTTTGTGTACATAGAAAAAGTCTTAGATCTTTGAGTTCAGCTCATGAAAAATGGGGGCAAAAACAAAACTGTTGCGTTTATAATTTTGTTCAGTGTAAATGAACTATAGTGTCCTGCACCCACCAGTAAAAAATAATATCTGGTGTCTGAATAATTTTTCTTTTGACTGTATATACAAGTGTTGCGTTTATAATTTTGTTCAGTGTATGTGAGTGAGGATAGCAAAATAAAGTAAACTGTGACATATTATACCCAAAAATTCTTCATACAGTGGACTACCAGTAAAATTTATAAAAATATTGCACCAAAATTATTTTAGACACTTTGACCTGACCATGTTTTGCTTAAGTGTTTTTTCTTTAATTGCTAATGTGACTTTTTACACCACAGAATGAACGAAATTCAGAATTGCTTGGTAATTGGTTGACCTAAATTCTATTATTTATTATCTAATTGTGTACTTAAATTTAACAGCTGACAGCTGATTGGTTGATTGCAATCCATTATATTACCTTTCTATCAAAGTTATCTGACATTATCAAGATGAATTTGTTCTGACACAGTTTAACTCTGAGTTCTTGTCATACTTTATTACCATTTTCTAAACTATAGCGAATAAACTGTGAAAATGTGAGAAAATGCTGAAGGTGTCTGAATAAATTTTGGTTTGACTGTAAGTACATTCTTAAATATGCATTAAGGTATATTCAGTATACAAAAAAAATCTAAAAACATTTTAAGCCAGTCTATGGCAGCTTGCTGGTCTTAGCAGGTTGTTTAAGCTGGTCTTCCGGTCCGGTCAAGCAGGTTTTTGGCTAGTTTAGCCAGTCAGCAAACTGGTTTCCCATCCTGACCATCTGGTAAGTGCCCAAACCTCACTTAAAACCAGCAAAATATACCACTTAATCAGCTTAGGCTAGTTACCGCAATTTTTTCAGCAGGCTAAATAAATATTCAAGCATATTCAACTGTAGTTTATTTCTTGATTTTCAGTACATTGTCTGTTCATCTCCACCACTCTGCTACTTTTTGACTGTTCATTGTCTGGAAATGCTGGCACATGTGAATGGAGAACTCTCTAATCATGATGAGCTCTGGGAATTATGGGATTGCAGGTGCATGTTGAATTAATCCTTAGAGTTGCTGGTAAATGTCCAAGTGAATGTCTGTCCCCTCCTCACCTTTCCTGTCCCTTCCTCACCTCTCAAGGGCGAAGCTTTATCAGCGGCGGCCAGCTCTCCCGCTCCGTCTGCTTATGCCCCAATCTACTGCTGAGTTATAGGGCACATCTTTCTGGCACCCTTCAAAGGGCAGTGCAACGTGGTGTAGAGGCGGCCCCAAGCCGATCGCTGGAGACACACCCCATCTGTCAATGTCAGACCCCACTCTACTTCTTCATCACGGCGCTCTCCAGCTAGATGCCACTTTCATTTACATGCATCTGAACTGGTCGACATCCCATAATCCTGTCAGGGAAAAAGGTCTCTCCATTTGTAGTGTCCACTCTGTGATCGTTATGCAATTCCAGTTGCACAAACAGATACACTCCCATGATATTTCCCTGAATATAAAGAGCAGAAAAATCAATTAAAAGAAAAGGTATGATTCAGACAATCAAGACAATTATAGAATCTGACTTTGATAACATATTAGACCTTTTCACTGGTAAAACGCAAGTAAATTATACATTTTAATTCCATTAGTGGTGGAATAATGACTCCAGACTCCCAATCTTAGTAATGTATGAATGAAGAGACAGGCTCTGGAGAGTATTATCTGGTTCCTAATTGAAATCTCAATTCACTTATAAGCTTATCATATTCTCATCAACACCATAAGGCATTGGGGGTGTTGAGAATGGCATGTGCATTTCCAAAACTGGGTAAAATATCCCAATTAAGAGATATTTATTCACAGAGACACCCTGCAGTGGGTGTTGATTAACTACTTTCTGTGAATAAAATAAATAAATAAATAAAAACAGTTGATTGTGAGATCCTGAGTGTCTTCTGTTACCTTGCTGAAGCTGAAGTGGTTTTAAATAAACTATTCCTATTCTTTTGAAGTCAAGGTGCGAATAATGGGACTTTTGTGGTGTCTAAATCACTTAATTAAGGCTTGAACCCCTCCAAATAAAGTCAAACAAATGTTTGGAGAGTCTTAAAAGTTTTTTTTTTATGTTTAAATTGGGGTTTAAAACAGGGCTCTGAACTTGTAAAAACAAAATCAGGTTGAATCGTTCTGAACAGAAACACATTTAAAATGACCATAAAGCGGTTAATAATGTTATTTTATCGTGTTTAAAAAATTCATTTGGCACTTCAACAAATCATGAATTCAATTTCAAATAGTATGGCCATAGTACGGCCTATGCAAATGTTGACGCATCCAACGTGAGTGAAATGTCCGCACTCAGCTGTCAAGTTATCATAGGTAATCGCAATGGCAATGCGCTGGCATAACAGGAGTTGTTCCAAGAATATGTCACCAACCATTAAAGTGAAAATGAATGGCAGGTAATATCCAGCGTGGTGGATACATTCAATGGTGGTACGGTCAGACACTTGCATGTGTCATTATATTTTACCAAAATCAAGCTCAATGGACTTACGAGGTTTTTCACCAGAAAATGTTGAAGATTTTGTCACATCTACAGTAAGTGCATAAAGGTAGTAAGTGTATGAGTAATTATTTATTATATAGTTAATTTTATATATAGTTCCTCAATATTATTTACACTTTTAAATATACTAATTATTAATAATAATAATAATTTTATTTCATGATTACTTATGTATCGTATTTCAATGAAAATCTTATTACCTACCCTGAGGAAGTAACCATAGCAACAGCAGAGCGCTTGAGCACTTTAACATTACCATCAGATGAAGCACTGAAAGAAACACAAACATTGTCATTATTTATCACTTTATTATTTACCCCCCCATTCGCACACTGGTTGATGTACACTTTCTATGCTTCTCATAAAGAGAATAAACCAAAAGCTTTTCAATCCACTGATTGGTATGCTATCAGGAGTGCAGGCTGTCTGGATTGCCGACATGAGAGGATGATTCCCTCATGCAACGTCACAGATTATCCTAAATAAGCCTCTCTAAGCCCATCATACCTGGCCAACCCACAAAGCCAATCAGTGCAGGTCTGCGGCAGGTTTTCACAGCTGGAAAAGACGCCCATTTTGGAAGCACACATAGTCATCTACATTTCTTTGAAGTCTTCACCTCTCCAGCAAATGCATGCTTATGAAGATTACAACAAGCATAACTTCAGGATATAGTCGTCACTGCGAAGATATTTCAATTTGCAAGCAGAGAAAATTGCATTAAAGGCTTTTCATGTACACAGAGAGACACTTACACTTGTTCACAGCCTCAGATTCCCTGAGACCTGCCTCCTAACCTGCTGATTTGGGAAAGAGACACTTAAATGACTTAAATTCTCTAGGAAGTCAATTATGAGTTATGTAATGGAGAGGTCAGGTCTGTGCTGACTAGCCAATTTTGAATTAGATATGGGGAAAAGGAACATGTCAAGGAGAAAAGAGCAGAGAGAGGGGGAGGGAGGTGACTGTGGAGGATATGCACCATGGAAGGAGTGCTGCAGGCACAACGGCGGCAATAAAAATGGAATCGCACCTCTATCAGACCTCAGAGCCCATTCCAGCCCTGTCACCCCTGTCACTCAGAGTCCTGTCAGACACTGAGACCTTGACACCATTAGCACTGTAAAAGAGAACGCAGGGCACGTTTTAAAGACCTCACACAAGCCTATTTTTTCGTCTAACAGTTATAGAGTTTTTATGTGGAGACGTCCGTGACATATGTGAGGTGATACATTGCTGGAGTTCTTCTCACTGCATATTAACAAAACCAGTGGTATAGGCTCTGTAGATGAGCCTGTAAATTGTGACAGCAGGAACCTTGTGAAAGCTTTTTTTTTTGAAAGCTGTTCAGGAGATTGTACCAGCTATCCAGCAATTTTAAAGTGCGTGAATTGGTTGAGTTAGTCCCGAGGTGACATAGAAAAGCACTAAACAAATACATCCAACCACAAGGTGGAACTTTGAAATTCTACTTTGCATAATGAATATATCACTTCTGCCTGAAATTGAGTCATCTTCTAAAAAATATTCCAAAAGATGCTGCAGTCATAGTTAGGGTGCATAAGCATGGTACATCTAAGAGCATACATAATGAACCGGCTCCCAACTTCCATTAAATTGTCAAGAACGTTGATATGCCATTCCCATAACCCACAAATCAGAATTTACTTGAGTTAAGGTTGGTTATGAAAGTTACATTTTGTCATAGAGTGATATATTACAGTATGTCGACCAACTATGAATCACATTAGCTACTTTTTAATCCTGCAACTTAGATCTTATTACGTTAAAGTATACATTTGCATAACCTTACAAAGAACAGTTAGATGTTCAATTTATTGGGTAAAGCAATTTCATTCATGGCATTTAACCAGATTTGCAGTCAGATTTCAATCACAAGAACATGAATGTAGATGCATCACTTAAGATTAATATGCCATCTGCCCTTATCTCGTACATGTTTTATAGGCACAGTTCCCCTCAATGTGTAAAGGTTTATAGCATGTTTTTATTAAACATCCATCTCAGAGATGGTACCATCCTCCTTTCTAAAGAGCAGAAGAAGAATGAGCAGTATTGAAATATGGCTTATGATTGCATCTTTCTCTCAGCTGCTGACAAGGATTCTCCTGTTCTGAAGAGATTGAGATCTACACAGCTTGCCTATCTTCTGCCCTTAATAAATCTAGGGAAAACCTGACAAGTACTGTAGATCTCCAATCCACATAAACACGTGTGGCACATCTCTCTTGGGTTCTCCAAGCATGTGTGGGAGTTCTGTTCAAAAGAGCCTTCAAGGCTTTTTATTTACTCTTCACAGGGTTGGCAAAAAGTTTGAATTTAAGAACTGTCTAGTTCATGAGCTGGGATTTGAATTGGAATGACAGGAAAGGGATTTACTGATGGAATCTTCCATCCCGCTTCATGTTGTTTGTCTACAAAGAGTTTGGAATTTTAAAGAGCATTGTGGAAAATTTCTTCCATCATGGAGCAAAAAAACTAAACAGAATATTTAAACTGAATTCTTATTCAAATTACAAATTGGAATTCTAAAAGCATTCCAAATTCAATTCTGAATGCTCTTCATCATTTAAGTCTTCAGTTTCCCGCATATTGATACAGTGAGAGTTGTTTAAGAGATAAAAAGTCAAGAGGGCCTATTTGTTCTGTTCTGTTTGATCAAAGATCATTGCATGTGTCTAAAATGTTTTGACCTTGATCCAGTCACACGTGTGTATGTGTGAAGCTGTTGACAGTAGCCAGCCTATAAGATCAAACAAGCAGTCAAACTGTCAACTTATTTCCCTTTTTGCCAAATGCGGTACTGTAAGTCAACACTGTGTGACAAGCACGTTGTTTGGAGAATGCCTCTCCACCTACCCTCATACCGCACAACACAATGAACTGCAGAGCAAACAAGCATCCTCACAATGCACTATAAATAATGCTTGGATTTCAAAGAGAAATAGAATGTAAACATTTTTATAGTAAAACACTTTAGTTCATAGATAAGAAAATATTATTTTTATAATATAAATAATATACAAATATATTTATAAAAAATATAAATATAATGTAAATAGTCTAAATATAATAAAATAAAAAAACTACATTTTAATTGTAGAGATATACCATACAGTAAATCTGTATTATATTTACCCAGAAAAATCATATACCTTTAGTGAAAAATCTTGTGAAAAATGCTTTCTGATATCTGATTTCCAGAAGTCACATAACATCAAGAGACACAACTATTGAAATAGTACTGGCTATGTACATTAAAAATCTGCAAGTATTTTTTTTGGTTTAGATTATTATTATAATTTATTTATTTATTTTTTACAGTGTGTAATTTACACTTACAATATGTAATCTACAGTCTCGGCTGTTGCAAAAAATGTTGCAAAAGATTTTTTTACGGAAAAAGTAATTTTGTCAAAAATAAATAAAAAGGAAATATTAAAATGTCTGTCACACTTCACACCAGTAAAAGATCAATACAAAAGCAGTGGGCTAATGGAAAAATTCTATATGTTATTACCTGTGGGGTCACGTAGAGCTCTATTTTGGGGAACACAGAGTAAGAGTTAACAGCCTCATAAACCATAGAGAGCCCCCCAGTCCTTAGGGTCAGCTTCTCTAGGATCACATCTGGGGCCCACATCATTCAGTGTCACACAGAACTGTAATTCAATCAGTCAGTTACATTCAGCCTCATCTTCTCCACACACGTCCATCACCTCAACAGCCGCACAGCTGTGGGTGAAATTCCACTCCTCGCTTTATGAACATCTGAGCATGCTATGGTTACAGTTGCCATAGTGATACAGAGGGCAGGGAATAGCAAAAACAGTTGCAAAGAAAGAAAATTTAAGCTGTGCCTCAAATTATATACATTACATGCTTTTAGTAAAAACTAGTACTCAGCTATTTAATGTATTAATATACAAAGGGTAGTATCGTCTCTAATGGAACCTGTTTTAGTAACGTTTTTACATTCAGTTGAGGGAAATAAGGTTGCTGCTAGCTTTAGCAAGTTGGCCAAGTAAATAAATAAAAAGACGTTTCCTAAAATGGGTTTTTACATATTGTACCCATTACAAAAATAGTGAAACACAACATGGGGTGATGGGGTGACATTTGTAAAGCACTGTGATCTCCTTACAAGTTTCGATAGTTGCCACTTCCAGCACATTGAAAATTACTTGCCTTCTGCAACAAAGCAAAAACAATGGTTCAATATTACACATTTCATTTTTTCAAGTGAACAAGTATAATCTTGGTTTAGTATGAACACACTAGTCACACTACTTAAAGGGATAGTTCACCCAAAAAGGAAAATTACCACATGATTTACTCACCCTCAAGTCATGTAAATGACTTTCTTCTTTCAGATGAATACAATCGGAGTTATATTAAAAAATGTCCTGGCTCTTCCAAGCTTTATAATGGCAGTGAATGGCTGTTTCATCTATCAATCACAAAATTTACAAACTGTAATCTCTAACCTCCGCTAACTGTCGTACGCATGTTCATGAGAGAATGGCGTTCCAGCGTATGATGTAGGACGCTCCGGTGAGAATATGCTAGTTCTCGCAAAAACTAGGTTTTGTTTTGCTCTATCCTCTGCACTTCTGCGTTCGTCAGCGGAACTATACGCTACGCAGGAAATGTTTTAATATAACTCCGATTGTATTCGTCTCTGAAAGAATAATGTCATATACACCTAAGATGACTTGAGGGTGAGTAAATCATGGGCTAATTTTCATTTTTGGGTGAACTATCCCTTTAACTTAGAAAAGAACAAAAATATGCAAAATGAGACAGACCTTAAGTTCTTTTTGGTGGCCATCTACCCACCCGCTCTTTGTCCCTCCTACCTAGACGTGAACAATCATGAGTCAGTGTACGAATAACAAGCTATTTAATCATCTTAAAATAGTTTCCACTATTCTGATGGATCTTTCAGCTGTCATCCTCAGTCTTCCTCTTATTGAAGTGTTTTACCCTAGCCTGGCATGTTCACCCATTAGCCATATTTATTGATGCAATATCTCACTTTGGAGACCCAAGGAATGAGAGTATGGCCCCCAGCTGCTTTGCAATCAGGCCATTAGTCTAAATGTGTTTGTAGAAATGTGTAGAGCTCACACAAACGTTATTACCGCCAGCCACAATTGCTTTATAATTCAGGCACATTCACTCATAATGAATGATTTTGGGAATTCTTGGAACCTCCTCTTGGGGAAATTCACAACAATAATCTAATATGTAAATATTCAGATTCATCTATTCAGCAGCTGATGACACTGTTATGATATGACTGTGATAATGGATTAATTGCTAGGATTAAGACAAACCAGTAACACTTTATTTTGACGGTCCCTTTTTTAACATTCTGTTGACTATAAGTAACTTTGCAAGTAACTAATTCTATTGGTAATATTAGTAGACTGTCTGCTGAATATCTGCTAACTCTTTATTGTGATGGTCCTCTGACAGACATTCTATTGACTATAAGTAACTTTGCAACTACATGTAAACTATTCTAACCCTACTAGTCTACTACTACTCTACTAACACTCTAATGAGAGTTAGTAGACATGTAGGCGCAATGTTATTTATATTCAACAGAATGTGTTAAAGGGACCATCACAATAAAGTGAAACCGACCTTCACCTTATAACTTTCTTTTAAAACACACGCACACAGCTTGTCCCAAATCCTAACTAATGAAGGGTTTCATGCTTGCGAGGCAGGATCATGTGACTTCAATTCAGATATAAGCAGTACTTTCTCCTTGCTTGCAAGTCCGTTACAGATCCATCATTTGCATCATATTGTTTATCTGCTAACTGATTGGATGCTGTATCCCACATTACTCCAGCCAGGGCAGGGTGGTATGTGGACATTCTGTCTAATTAAAAATATTAGATCCATCTTCCCATTCTTGTGGAAAACAATGTTTAATTCTGCTTATTGAATTTCACACTGCTGTTTTCCTGTTTTATTCAAATTTACTCTGCAGGTTATTTATTATTTAATAGGCTGAGATGGTAAAATGAAGTGATACAAACAAGGACACACCAGTGTTTTTGGCAATGGATATATAAAATAATTTGCATAACTTTTCTTTAGCCAACAGATATATTAATAAATAAACTGCACCACATGATTTTCTCCACAGGGCATTAGGTAGCCAGAGTGTTTAATGACAGTATCAAAAAATTCTCTCTATGGTGAACATGGTTTGCTCAGGTGAAGTGAGGAATGTGTCTCAAGGCGAGTGCTCATGGTGTGCTGAGGGATCTGGCAATGTGACAGCTGTGGGAGTAAAGTGAGTGAATGTGTGAAAGCGAGTCTTCAGAGGTGTTTTCTACCTTTCTAAGATGTCCCAGTGGCTCAACAGCCTGAAAGTGAGATGAAAGTGGAAAGTCTGAAAAGCTTGGACAAGGAGAGAGAAATATTGAGGAATGCTGTGTGGATACATGGTCATGTCAACATCTGCTAAAATGAACGAGAGAAAATTCCTGTTTATGAATATTAATCAGAAACTCAGTCTCCTGAAACAAAGGACTGCTGAAGTACTAGGACACATTGTTATGTTAAACAAATCAAATGCACTTCAGCAAGCAGAGAGCTCTCGATGGCTTTTCTACATCAGAAATGTATTGTACACCACAGGTCCAAACACAAAACTACAGTTCAGTACTGTCTGGTGATATAACTGTGTTGTCTAGCTTCACACACAACCTGATCTCATTTAAGTATTAGTAGATATTACATTTTTGTACGTTTAAATAAAAAATGTACAATACTGATGTACTGACAGCATCATAAAACGTGAATGCACGGATTTACAAAGCTAAAGACCTTTTATATTTATACATTTACTTGTTATATTTTATTAGATATAGATAGAGCATCATTTGATTGCAGATGCAACTTGGTTTGATATTTTGTTATTTAAAGTAGAGATGTTCAGACATTTGAAGTGCGGCTTGAGTGTCCAAATGCTTTTTTGAATGTATACTGTCACAAATATTAAAGACACCTTGAAGGTAAACCAGGTTTTCATTTCTTTCATCCATCTCTCCTCTCTTAAGAATCTGCAGACAAAAACATGGCGCATACAGTCGACCTGGCGCGAAACCCAAATCAGCATAACGTTCAGCTCTGCATGTAATTCCTCCGCACACATCCCTCCCCTCACACTCCTCCCCTTCTGTCTTCTTTTCCTCCTCCTCCGGGGTGTCAGGGGATCTTTTAACAAAACAAATCTGAATGCAACGTTGAATTATTTCCACTTGACTCAATGATGTATGAAGGGAGCACTGCAATTAACAGCACTCTTTGATACTTCTCTCTTCAGTGATCCAGCAAACAAATGCATTACTATCATTGCACCCAGTTTTCACCACTGTGGTCCACACATTTTGAGGTGGGTGAGAGTGAAATCTCAGCCAAACACAAAAATCTCAGCCAAACACAAAATTCCTCCTGGGAGCACCAGGCATCTTGTGTTGGAGGCGAACGGAAAAGGGCTTAATGAATTATCCAGCTAAGGTGGGAAGCAATTAACCTACATTAGTTTGTGTTGTGTTCCTAGCTGTCAAAGAGTACGCAAGACTGTTTGCTTCTGCAGTGAACTTGTACCAGAATGCAGCACAGTGTGGGCTTGAACAGCAAATTGTTTAAAAGTACAGCTCTATTCTCTGATTGGTGAAAGGAAAGAGTGTTAATATAATTTTTGGCATTTTTATCTTCAAACCAATCTATAGGACTGACTGTCCACCATGTTATTTTGCAAGTGATGTAATTAGAAATTGTATACCTACATCGGTCCTATAGTACTGAGACATAGGCATCAGCATGATACCAAGAGAGTTGTTTTCTTCTTTCTTCGGAGCCATGTGGAGCAGTTATATGATGGATAGATGCACTTTTATGGACTTCAAAAATGACCCATCAAGTCACTGCCATTATAATGCTTGGAAGAAAAATATAATGCTTGCTAACAGTGTGGAAATAGCAGACAGAAAACTGAACTTTTTTCCTGCTCACATTCATCATGACATCTCGACGTGGTGGTGCTAAAGAGATTATGGGCGAGATTAATGTTTTTTTTTTACATATTAATGTAGTATATGCTATGTCAAAAATTGCTCTTTTAATTTACTTATTTGTTTTATAGGAACGTAAGCTTTAGACACTACTACATGTTATGTACAATACTGTTTAAAAGTTGAGTCAGTAACATTTTTTTTTTCTTTTAAGTTAATGCTTTTATTCAGCAAGGACACATTAAATTTATTAAAAAATTTAACAGTAAATACATTACAGTGCAACAAACGATTTCTATTTGAAACAAAGCTGTTCTTTTGAACATTCTATTGATTAAAGAATCCTGAAACCAAATTGTCGATTTGTGTACCGCTGACCGCCGTAAGTTAGTTATTTTAGTCTATAAAGTTTTAAATATGGATATTTTTCTTACACAAATGCACCATTTCGCTTCAGAAGGCCTTTATTAACCCCCCGGAGCCGTGTGGAGCAGTTTTATGATGGATAGATGCACTTTTATGGACTTCAAAAAACGACCCATCAAGTCACTGCCATTATAAAGCTTGGAAGAGCCAGGACATTTTTAATATAACTCCAATTGTATTTGTCTGAAAGAAGAATGTAATATACACCTAGGATGACTTGAGGGTGAGTAAATCATGGGCTAATTCTCATTTTTGGGTGAACTATCCCTTTAAGATTATTTCTGAAGGATCATGTCACACTGAAGACTGAAAGCTGCTGAAAATTCAGGTTGCCATCACAGGTTAAATTACATATAAAAAAAATATTAAAATGGATATTTTAAATTGTAATAATAATTTTGTGATAGACTGGCCATCTGTCCAGGGTGCTACCCCTGACTCTGGCCTAAGAAACTGGGATAAGCTCCAGCCCTAAAAGCCCCGAATCTTTTGAACTGTAGTATACAACAATCCCCCTATGGGTAAATCATATAGGCAAAGACTAAGAAACTTATCAAAGATAAAGCTTATCAGTAGCGACTCGTCAGAAGAGGCACAGCCTACCTAAAATTTTAAGGTGGAAAATGGGAGAAGGACAATTTAATGTTAATACAATTCCCAGTTATTCACCATTGTAACACCATAAAATAATATTACTGAAGTCGGAAATGCTGCTGCTCTTTTCTGAACGTGCTGAATCTGCCGTTCGGAAAACTTTGCTACGACGAGTCTTAGGGAATAGAGAAGCGGGGAGGCTTTGCCTCTGTTGGTAAAAAAATTTGCCAATCACCATCGAGTTATTCACTTTTAGCAGTTAGTGTTGAGAAAAAATACATTGCAGGAAGCTAGCCTGCCTTTGTATATCAACCAATCATTGTAAAGACATAAATTGCGTGATAATAGTTTGAACTGTTCCCGCTGATAATGTATCAAATACCTGAATTATGGAGAATAGAGATTTTGAATATTTGATCGCCAACAAATTTACCAAGATACCATTCGAGCAGCATCTACAAAATAAAAAATGTAGGAAGACTCCATGCTGAAGTTATATATAGGCTACAGCAATCAGCTTCACTAAACGGCTGAACATGCTCTTTTAACACTGACATTTAAAAGGGCAGAAGGATGGATTTTTTTTCTTCAAGTGATGGCTAGGTGAGTGAAATTATATTTAGATTTTCTTGCTGTGTGTCATTTTCTTTTTCTTTTCTTTTTTTTACATGTTATGTCTAAAAGTGACCAAGAAAGATATTTTAAAATAGTTAATAATAATAATAATAATAATAATAATAATAATAAAGAGGATCCCCTCCCCAGACCGCTACAATTAGTGAGCCTCCTCTATTTTAAAATCCACTAACCATCACTGGTATTCAGTAGCTGTATTTTCCATTGCAACAAGTTCAATGTAAAAAAAATGGCCTTGAACGGATTAGAAACCACCTGCTTGAGGAAAAAAAAATCCTCAGTGTGCCCTAAAGAGAGCAAGGATGTACAGATGAAGCCTAACCTTTTGCACCTTGACAGATCTGTCACTCTCAGAAAGTCCTTTGTGAAAACAATGGCTTATGGCATCTGAACCTTAGAAATAGGCATCAGCACTGACGAACCATCCCAGCTCATTTAATAACTAAAAGTGCATATTCATTCATGTATAACATAACATATACACTCACCTAAAGGATTATTAGGAACACCATACTAATACATACTGTGTTTGACCCCCTTTCGCCTTCAGAACTGCCTTAATTGATTCAACAAGGTGCTGAAAGCATTCTTTAGAAATGTTGGCCCATATTGATAGGATAGCATCTTGCAGTTGATGGAGATTTGTGGGATGCACATCCAGGGCACAAAGCTCCCGTTCCACCACATCCCAAAGATGCTCTATTGGGTTGAGATCTGGTGACTGTGGGGGCCATTTTAGTACAGTGAACTCATTGTCATGTTCAAGAAACCAATTTGAAATGATTCGAGCTTTGTGACATGGTGCATTATCCT
Organism: Rhinogobio ventralis; assembly: GCA_039654625.1. NCBI lineage: Eukaryota > Metazoa > Chordata > Actinopteri > Cypriniformes > Gobionidae > Rhinogobio > Rhinogobio ventralis. The sequence continues at coordinate 21,877,163 of CM077198.1, read as the reverse complement.
GCTGGAAGTAGCCATCAGAGGATGGGTACATGGTGGTCATAAAGGGATGGACATGGTCAGAAACAATGCTCAGGTAGGCCGTGGCATTTAAACGATGCCCAATTGGCACAAAGGGGCCTAAAGTGTGCCAAAAAACATCCCCCACACCATTACACCACCACCACCAGCCTGCACAGTGGTAACAAGGCATGATGGATCCATGTTCTCATTCTGTTTACGCCAAATTCTGACTCTACCATCTGAATGTCTCAACAGAAATCGAGACTCATCAGACCAGGCAACATTTTTCCAGTCTTCAACTGTCCAATTTTGGTGAGCTCGTGCAAATTGTAGCCTCTTTTTCCTATTTGTAGTGGAGATGAGTGGTACCCGGTGGGGTCTTCTGCTGTTGTAGCCCATCCGCCTCAAGGTTGTGCGTGTTGTGGCTTCACAAATGCTTTGCTGCATACCTCGGTTGTAACGAGTGGTTATTTCAGTCAAAGTTGCTCTTCTATCAGCTTGAATCAGTCAGCCCATTCTCCTCTGACCTCTAGCATCAACAAGGCATTTTCGCCCACAGGACTGCCGCATACTGGATGTTTTTCCCTTTTCACACCATTCTTTGTAAACTCTAAAAATGGTTGTGCGTGAAAATCCCAGTAACTGAGCAGATTGTGAAATACTCAGACCGGCCCGTCTGGCACCAACAACCATGCCACGCTCAAAATTGCTTAAATCCCCTTTCTTTCCCATTCTGACATTCAGTTTGGAGTTCAGGAGATTGTCTTGACCAGGACCACACCCCTAAATGCATTGAAGCAACTGCCATGTGATTGGTTGATTAGATAATTGCATTAATGAGAAATTGAACAGGTGTTCCTAATAATCCTTTAGATGAGTGTATATACATAACATTGTTGAAAATCATATCAAAGATTTGTTTGAGGAACAGAATTTCCACAGAAGAAAGAGAATCATACGGGTTTGGAATGACATGAGAGTGAATAAATGATGACAGAATACTAACTAATAACTTAACATGATGCAGTTCTGGAAGTTATTTTGTTTTGTCTTGACAAGGAAAGGTCATTTGAAGTCACAAACTAACAAAGGTAAACATTTGACAGCAAGTACAAATATGTCTGGAATAAAGCATACAGCCTTTTGTCTTTGTATCTGAGAAAACACATTAAATTAGCACTTCATTTGATGCATTACCATTTAAATGAACAGATCTCAGCATTTGAAAGCATAGGTTAAAATAGTAACTTCAAAACCACGAATGGCAGATTTATAAAGAGAGAATGGTAGACCCAGGTTGTCTAAAACTTGACTGTTAGAGATTCTGGTCATCACTTGGAGGAATGTTCTGTACTCATTCAAATGCAGGACTTCCAGCTTGTAGCCAGACAATGTATGCCATCTCAAACCATCTATGACATGGTTCCCCCCATGATGGTCCTAAGAATGATGCTAAACTATGTGAAAATCATTCATTTGAGAAAAAAAGTAATGACCACAGACACCTTTATTGGAAGTTCATTATCTGGCTACATCTCATCTTTGACATATTTATTAGCAGGGGGAAATTATGATACGAATGAATTTATGAAATCACATATAATTCCCACATGTGCCTATTAAGTTTCTCTTCAGGAGCCCCAGTGTTCTTCCCTCCATCAATAACAATCGGAGAAAAACAAATGAACTTTAAATCCCTCGTTGCTCCTGACCACACAAGAATCCATAAACACAATGTTAACCAGGACACAATCTGGGGTAATTTCACACTTGATCTGCTTAGTTATTTTTTTCTGTGCATTCAGCTTTATTAAAATGTGCATGAGAAACACAAATACAAGTAATCAATATGAAATTATAATGAAGGAGCAGACTAAAATATGTGTATTTGAGGATCCATTGGGATTCTCTGGTCTTTGTCCATGCAGAATCACAGCAGGACTCCAAGTTCAGCCGCTGCGTCACTCACATCATTGCATTTCATTTGGAGCCACTTACTCTTATAGTACACTGTGGTAAACCAATTTCACATCCCTTTTTCATATATCAGCCGTTAGGGGACCTTATCTAAAATGCTTTACATTGCAAAAGAACACCATCATTCCTTGACAAACATGACAGCTATTTTCCACAACGGCCTCTTACTCATACAACCTAAATGATGCAGCCGATAAAGAACAACACTGAGGGAAAGTCAACATTTCAGACATGGACTTTAAAGTCATTCTCTGTAACCTTGAAAATACTAGTTGTTATATACAAGTGTATGTAACCTGGAGACTTAAAAGGAGTGCTTAAAAAATGCATGCTTAATGAAAATGTATGTTTGTGAAGATCGATTTTGTAACATTTTACAAGGTACCACACATCTGGGACAAAACAAACAAACAAAAGCTTTTGGGAGTGAAGAAAAAAAAAGTATTGAGGCAATACAGTGTATACTATTAACCAGAACATACTATTAACCCACACGTAACGGTTACACTATGACGTCCTCACAGCCAGAAACTAAAGTTCAATCTAGTAATTACTTAAATACTTTGACACTTTGACAGTGTGGTGCATCCAAGCAAGTCAATGGGGCTCAAACTACGGAGTATTTTTACAGCAGAGGAAAAAAAGCTTCACAGTGATTTATGCTCGCATTTATTTAAAAGTGAAGATGCCATTTTATTTTACTACCATTTTATTTTATCCAGAATATACTGGGGGGAAAAAATCATTAAAAAAATCTTCTTTTTATATAATAATAATAATAATAAATTTTATATTCTCTAATATAATATTCTGGTAGACACGGTTCAGAAGATTTGTATTTTTTAAATAAATGCTGTTCTTTATATAAACTTTTTATTAATCAAAAATGAATGAAAAAAGAATCACAGATTATAAAAAAAATATTAAGCAGCACAACTGTTTCCAACATTGATAATAAATCAGCATATTAGAATGATTTCAGAAGGATTATGTGACTGAAGACTGCAGTAATGGCTGATGAAAATTCAGCTTTGTGTCACAGAAGTAAAGTATATTTTAAAGTATATTAAGTAGAAAACCATTATTTTCAATTGTAATAATATTTCACAATATTATATTTTTTCTGTATTTTTTATAAAATAAATAAAGGCTTGATGAGCATAAGAGACTTCTTCCAAAAAATCTCAGGGTTACTTGACTGTAACCCTGTTCCCTGATAAAGCGGAACGCGATGCTGCACGTTGAGTCTCAACCCGAGAGAAACTAGATGAGCTAGCACGATGTCTCTGTGCTGAAACGCCATCTCTCGCGATTGTGCAAGTATTAACCAATCGTCGATGTAATTAGAATGCCCTTGAGTCGCAATGGAGCCAGTGCTGCATCCATGCATTTTGTGTATGTGCGGGGTGATAAGGCTAGGCCGAATGGAAGAACCCGAAATTCGTAAGCTTCGCCCCCGAAAGCGAACCTCAGGAACTTCCTGTGTTGTGGCAGTATTTCTGTGAAAATATGCGTCCTTCAGATTGATCGTGACGAACCAATCACGATGTTGAATTTGCAACACGACCATCTTTACGGTTTACATCTTGAACTTGAGTGCTTTGACTGAAAGGTTTAAGCCTCGAAGATCTAAGATTGGACGCACCACCCCCATCCTTCTTGGGAACCAGGAAGTATCTGCTGTAATAGCCTGACTCTCTCTCTGGAAGAGGAACATGTTCTATGGCCTGTTTGCTCAGAAGAGTTTGTAGCTCTTGTGACAGTACGTGCGCCAACTCCGGTTTCGAGGGCAACAAAAAAAAATGGATTCTGTATCCTTTCTGTACTGTACTTAACACCCATGCAGAAATGCCTGGCAGAAGTTTCCACGCTGCCAGACTCTCTGACAGTGGTATTAATTTTAACACTTCCTGTTGAGGGGATGTTAGATGTCCCGTGTCCTCGAAAATAGCAGGATTTAGAGTTTTCGAGCATGTTCAGGCCCTCAAAAGTGGGAATTCATTTTGGGGAAGAAGAATAATAGACCGAGCAATTACAATAGGATCCTCACACCATCGGTGCTCAGGCCCTAATCAAACAAACATTCAAACCACACATGACACTAAGCCCAACGTAGAATTTAAGGCCTAATTAAAACTATTTTATGTCTTTAAAACACAAATCAAGTATTCAACAAATTAAACACTGCTATTTTAAAATACTCACAACATACCTTACAAACAACATGATATGATTTGCTTTGCTGTGCCATAAGACTCAAACATTTCACACGAAGGGAGAAGTGAACTTTAACACCATCTGCTGTAACACTGTCTTTGGTTGACAAAAAATGAATAACTATTAACTCTTTCCCTGCAGCGTTTTTGAAAAAACCTGCCAGCCAGCATTTTTGATAATTTTTACAAACATTTCATGGCCCCCAGAATGTTTTGTTGTATGAATACCTGAACATGCAATATGTCAAAAGAAAGAACAGACCCTCTGCTTTAAAAAAAAAAAGAAAAAAAAAAAGTACATTCTTTTTTTTTATTAACACTTGAATATGGGCAAGTTTCATATATTTAAAGAAAAAGCAACATTTTGTGCAAAAAGTTCATGTTTTTGTCAAAGACTAAGTATGGATTGGATTCACAACGATGATCAAAACACAGATGGAGATCAAGTCCATCAACACCCCCAAAGCTTCACAGTCCTGCACCTCGTCCTGGGTCCCCGCTCACAACATTTGAGGTCGGGAAGTTCGGTCTGGACTTGATCCGTTGTGGAGCAACTATGCTTGAACCAGAGCTGTTCGGACCAATCAAATTGTCACGGCGGGCTTTGTACGATGATGGACAGATGATCAACAGTAACGCAATCATCCATGTCACCAAAGAGCGCTTGGGTTGAATTCGTTTACAACACCGGCAAAGATCGTCTGAATCCTAAACCCTCATTCACTATTCCCTATGTTAGTCCACTAATATAGTTCACTTGAAGGAGTGAATGAAAACAAAGTCGGACAGCCGTTGTGTGTACATCAGCTGTACACTTGTTATTGCAGTGCAATGTGGGATTGAATGAGTGCACTCAATAAAGTCCACTATGGTTTCGGACACCACTACAAATGGCTGTTCCCTAAAATAATGCCCTATTTGAGGGTATAGGGGGTGATTTCGGATTCAGCCATCGTTTACACTCATCTTCTTCTTCTACTTCTTCCAGCGTGCATGCAGTTCAGTTCTGTTGACAACTATGCGTCGCTCAACATATGTCACTTACTCCGTTGCTCTGATTGGTTGTAGGTCTATCCAATTGAGTGCAAAGGCATTTTCTTTCCTGGTTCAGCTGAAACATGCCCCATAATCACAGCCCAATGGAGCATTATCAGACTCATATTCTGACTAGAATCTGAGTATGACGACGTCAGGCTAAAAGTCACCTACCCTATTACTTCACCTGCCCACTTAAAGGGATAGTTCACCCAAAAATGAAAATTTGTTCATTAATTACTCACCCTCATGTCATTCCAAAAAACGTCTTCCGTTCACCTTCGGAACACAAATGAAGATCTTTTCTATGAAATCGGACAGCTTTCTATCCCTCCATTGACAGCTACGTAACTACCATTTTGACACTTCAAGTTCATAAAGAGATAAAACTAATCCATATGATTTGAGCAATTAAGTCCAAAATTTTCTGAAGATACACAGTCACAAACAGATTGAATTTATGCGATCTGGGAAAACCCGTAGGATGTCGCGCTGGAACGTTTTCAGCTAGGTCGAAGAATAGGTTGAATGTCCATTTTTTGTTAAAATTGGGTTTTAATTAAATTATTATTCTATAACATCTTGTCGATCATTTCAAAAAATATCTTGGCAAAATTCACTTGTTTAGTGCAGAATAATAGCGATTTATAGCGGCAAGCTTAAAAGACTGCGTCTTTCTCTAATATTAGAACAGGCTCGGCGGACGTGCAAAAAAAAAAAACGGCCATCATTTTCGCTCTCTTAACACCACAAAGACAGTTCACCCATCAAAATAAACCCCATTACATGTAGAATAAAGGTGTATCAAAGCACATTTCCCGCCAGTCCTATGCAAACTACAGCACGCAAATTTTTTTTTTTTAATAAAACGTTGATCGTATTGTGAGAATACGGAGCAGAACAACACAGCCTGAAGTAACGTAGCTGATCGCTTAAATGATCTCGCTCGCCTCAATCTGCTTAATCCTGGTGATGTCAGTGCCCTAAATGATAATATAATGGATTATTTCGCATCCAGAGATGAAGGATTGGATGATGGAGAAGTTACGATCAAGTTTAGCTATGTTGCAGGTGCGCTGTGCTGGCTATTCTTGTACACTAGAGCAATCTAAACATACAACGGGTGATTAAGTTTAGAGACTGCCCATGATAAACAATGGAAAATTTATTTCACTACTTACTAAATTGCTGTCCTCTTCAGGGTAACGTTAGCTAGTCCCCTTGTGTAATGATGCAGCTTATAAATTCTAGTTTTCATATTCAGTTCAGACCTGAAATAGCAATGAACACAGAAAAAAATTAAAGATTGGTAGACAACCAATTTGTTTTCATGCCATGAAATATAACATGCCATGAGTTCAAAATATAACATCCAGTCAATTTTTCGAGATTAAAAGTTCTGGAAATGTTTTAAATATAAAGGGAAAAAAATATAGATTCGCCATTTGTGATGCAGCAGTAAGCTATAATGCACATCTTTTTATATTTATTAGAGGTTGAATTCAAATCAAATACTGCAAAATGCCTATACTACTTCTGAATAGGATGTCTACTTCATAAAATGTATGAAAATTATGGAAATATATGGTTCAGATCACTCAAACCATATGGACATGGAGGTGCCCATATAAGGTCAGTAATGGAGCTTGGATGTCATCTAGTGAAAAAGTTTGGTACTGCGCCCAAACAAAATCTTACTGAAAGCTCATTTTTTGATATATCAACCTAAAACTTGGAACACAACTTGTTCATATTTCTGGCTTTGATTGTCTTGTAGTTTTAGAGTAAAACTATATAAAATATTGTTTTACAATATAAACTTATTTTATAATATAAACTTTATAAAATATATATTTTACTTTTCTATTTTATTTTATTTCTATTCTATTTTACTTTTCTATTCTATTTTCTATTTTACTTTCATCACTTCTACAATAAGCCAAGTGTCTTCTTTAAAACAAGACCAACCTTAGGTCTATATTCCAAAGCATTCTTGAATTACAGCCATTTAAGTTTGGATAGTGCATTTTCATGTCTTTGCGAAAAAAGGGGGGGCAGTTATTTAAACCTGTTTTTCTCAAAATTCCGTTCCTAAAAACCATAGCGATCAGCCGACTTCAGATAACCATAACTTTAGTTTCAGCCATGAAAGAAATACAAATATATTTGAAAAGGGCTTGATCCCAGCTTTTATATGGTATCAAAAGCTGTAAAAGGTAAAATTTGACCATGTGATGGGTTTTCGTAGATCACATCACATATAAACATTCATCAACTCACACATCAGTTGTGGTAAATGGAAGCTCAAGCATGTTCACTTGATGTGCGAGAACCAATGAGGTTCATTCTCGTGTTACGCAGCTTCCACAAGAACCAATGAGGTTTGTTCTTGTGCGTTAAAGCATGTACAGTTGAGCTTATGTTCGCTGATCAATGTTTATATGTGAATAAATGCAATCGAGTCAGAAATTTTGGACTTTCTAGTTCTCTTTATGATCTTTTTGAAGCGTCAAAGTGGTAGTAGCGTAGCTGTCAATGGAGGGACAGAAAGTTCTCGGATTTCATCAAGATCTTCATTTTTGTTCCAAAGATGAATAAAAGTCTTACGGGTTTGGAAAAACATAAAAGTAATTAATAACAGAATTACATTTTTTGTGTGAACTAACATTTTAAAGGTTACAATTATAGCTGTGTTAGTTGAGGAGTATGTATGTTGAGTAGAACAGGAGGCAACAAAGAGATAAACTAGACCATAAAGACAAATGGGCCTTTAAAAAGAACAGCGCTGGTTGATTTATACTTGTTCTCCATTGCTGTAAAAATGTACACATGCTGAGAACAAAGCAATTAAACTTACATCTCTTTGACGGAACTAACTCTAAGTTGCTCACACCTAGTGCTTGAAGACTTGAAAGCAAGCTGCCAGAGACCAGCGAGAGGTAAACAAGAACTCTGGGTTATCTTTATACGTAAGCCACACAATTATTTATTTAAACATTTTCAATCAAATATGACAATGGACACTGCTGAGCAAGGGGAAAGTGGGAGAGAATGTAAATAGGGACAAAACAGGGTGACAGGGCCAGAGATCACAGAATTGGCTAACTTGGCCTAGTTGTACTTGAAAGGCATTATCAAGTGTAGAAACACACAACGTTTTTTCAAAAATGAGCCACAGAAAGATTGAAAAGAGGAACGTCTGTAAGGAAAAGACATTTTAGTGTCTATATACTTCTTATCTGTTAGCCATGGAAAAAGTCATTGGCTTTCTTTATGCCACAATCAAGTGCGGCTCCTGCAAGCAGGAAGATTGTGTCTTTTCATGTGAGAATGTGCAACTCTGGGGGAAAAAAAGACACAAAATTCCAGTGAAACATCAAGATGGAATTTCTTTGCTTGTAGCTTTTTTATGTTGGGAATTCTGCCTTAACTTTCTATAGTTGAGCAGCCTGTTCTCTAACTGACTTTTGCCACTGAGCAACCCAGAGCAAGTCATTTCATCATAACAATGTGACCTTTCCATGTCATGTTGAGCTTGTCCAGCTATTAATGTAAATGCAAAGCTCTCAGCATTCATATACACCACAGCTGCTAGGCTCCATCAGAGCCTGACATGCAGGAAAAAGACAAGAGGTCAGCAGCAGAAAGGTCAACATAAAGAGGACAGCAAACTATCCACCTTATTTTTAACGTAAGTGCAAGCATGGCCATTTTTACTTTGCATAGCTTCCAGTGTCAACCGCTTCCAGCTGTACAAAAATTGTTCGCTATGCTGCTTGATGTTGCAAACTGGTAAATAGTTTTACCGTTTACCGTAATTATACTGTAGTTGTTTACTACACTGGAAAAAATATAAAGTTTAGACCAAAAAAAATTGTTCCAACCAAACGTTTTAGTTATTATTGGTTTGGTTCAAACCTTAAATTTTGATTTAATATTAATCAAAAACATCTATTTTGCTAAAGACAAAAACATTCATGAGTTAAAAAAATATATATTATAAAGATCATATATTTTATTAATATATTTTCTTTAGACATATGCCAAAATATTACTTCATGTAGGCCAATTTAATACTTTTTTTTATTTAATTTTCTTAATTTCACCATAAACAAAATTCAAGAATTTTCACTTCAGATAAAACTAAAACATTTTGTTGGTCAAAGTTGAATTTAGTTTACTTTAAAAGACAACTTTAAAAAATGTTTATTGTGATGTCATTTTAAAATCTGCATATTTTCTGTTATAAAAACATAGAAAAATGTATAAAATCCAGTTATATTTGCATTCAGTAAAGCTAGCTATTATGTGTTTTGCACATAAACACTCTGGTGTCACACTATTTGCTTTTTAAACAATTTTTTTTTTTTTTGTGTTATCTATATAACAAGTTAAGAAAACCATGATTTTCCAATATGAAAATGCACTTGAAATAAATGACATTTGTTTCACTTGTTTCAGTGTATAGCATCTAATGAATTAGAAGTCTCACACAGAAGATAGCTTACTTCCATGTTTGAAAAAAGGGTTGAAAAAAGATTTGGCTGTTTGTGGTAAGGAGGAATTCCCAGCAACCCCAATTTTTATCTTCACTGTAGGATTTGTGAATAGAACTTTCTAGAAAGGTTATCAATGTGCTTGAATCTCATAGATTCCAATGTAATTATGCGTCAGCCAAAGGGAAGAAATATCAGCCTCGGAGCATGAAATGTGTGCAGCCTTGAAACATTATTTAAAATACTGAGACGTGAAAACATGACAAAGACCCGATGATATTATACTGAAGTGACAAATGAAATGCACTGAAATGCCTTATCCTGCACAAGTGTTTATTAAGATGGACCATATACCAGTCGAATACCCACTGTTTTTAATTGAGGGGAGCTGGAGGGGTTTCTTGTTTGATTTTGTGCAACTTAGCAGAGTGGGACAATTAACAATTAAATTTAGACAATTACATTTGAGGACCATCTGCATACTTTAGGCGTTAAAAAACTACTGTCAAGATTTACCAAAGACCTAAAAAAGGTGTGGACAGGGTTATTTTTGCGGCTGACCTTATTGCATATGCATTTGTAGGAGATCCCTTTCAGACGCAAACTTTATGGGAGGAGAGTATTTAAATGACTCATGTAAGGTGATTTACTAAGGTTTGCGCTAGTCAATTTACTAGTATTTGCGCCATTATTTACCACCCCAAAAAAAGCATGTCTTAAACCAGACGCTAATTTACGCTGCTCTTGGTAGACTGCGTTGGTCATTATGGAAATGATCCGGCTACGTCTGTGTTCTTTAATTTGAGCGTTGTCAATAGATCACACATAGAACTTTCCACTCCCATCTGCACCTTTTTGGAATTGCCCTGTTCAGTAAATCTGGTCCTAAATATTTTAAAAATTACATTGAAATTAAAATAACCCTCAAATTTTAAGTGGCACTTAGCATTTCACTCCCACTCTGATTTCAAAGCCCAATTTAACCTTTTTAAAAGTTGGTTTGAATGCTTGCCCATAACTGACTGTATAAGCTACTGAAGGAATTAATGCTGTTTGTCAGTGTTAATGTTCATGAAAGTGCTCCTCAATCAAGTGTAGTAGTAACTAATTCAAAAAGAACAAGTGTATGTCTAATCACAAAGGAAATTCCACAGAAGTAAGAAAATGCATGTGCGAGAGCAGATAAAAGCCACAGAGATTGGATTTAAAGAGGAGAGTGGCATCTTTATGCATGAGGGCTTGAGATATGAGCAGGCACATACTCTTCACTGTGTGGGGAGATTCATGCTCTCTCAACAGCCTCACAAAACCTTCTGACACCCAAAATCGCATTCAGATTCATATGAACACTTTTCTTAAATACCATTTATGATTTGGATCTCCAAAGAGCAAACTTTCTAATCTAGGACTATGGATCTATAAGAGCACTGATTCTTGACATCAAACAAAATCACTAACTGTGGCATTCTTGTCATCTGTGGTTTGGCCAATTATTGATCTGAAGGTTGGATATGTAGCAGCAGGCAATTAACAATCAAAAAATGTAAAATGCAATGGAAAACAACTGCTATTCTGACGTAATTTAAACAAGGAGGCTTTGTAAATGTCTAAATACCATTGAAAAGGAAACAGCAAACCTTTTTTTTTAAATGAAGCAAGCTGCTGGCTATTTAGTGTGTCATTGTGGATCAGGAAGAGGGTCATCAAAGATACTTGAGACTGTAATTCAGTCCTCTCTAGAAGGAAAATTACAATCAAGCTTAATTGTTATGTGCACCATATTCAAATGTCTGGTTCTCTTAAAGTGAAAAAAGGGATATCTGCATAGAGAATCAAATGAGTGAAGATGTAAAACATTGCTCAGCTATGTAAGAATTTGATTAGCTGTCTAGGAGCCAGATTTACTAACAGCTTGCTCCAGCGCAAACCCTCTTTTTGGCGTTAAAGGGTACATAACACACACAGTTTCTGACAGTATCATGTTCATCTTGAGTACCTATAGAGTAGTATTGCATCCTTCATATCTACGAAGAGTCTTTCGTTTTATTGTATTTATAAAAGACATATGCTGTTCCGATTCTTTCCGGAAAACAGCTGAGCTCATGCAGGTGTGCAGTGGGTGGAGTTAAAGAGACACAAGCGCACACACACACACTCGAAATACATCATGGCATTATCCCTGGATAACTTTCAATTCACTATACGTTCGTGTTGTTTATATTATATGCACTTACGCGCCGATTGCCAACAAAACACAGACATTTGATGCAGTTTCACTCACCGCCTGCAGTTTCGACTCATGACTGGGAACAAACAAACACACTTGCAGATTTCCGTTGCTGCTCCAGAATAAAAAAACTGCATCCACTGTTTCCTTAACGCTGGGTTATTTGGGAAGCTGAACAAGGTTATCTTTCCCTCACAACCAGAAACACACTTCTTTAGTGGCACTGTTGTTTTTTCTTGCTCTCGCTCTGGTTGATGTGCACACACGCTCACCTGGGAGAAGTGCCCATACAAGAAATCCCGCCCTTTATGATGTCATACAGGGCCATACTCGAAAAAAACTTTACAAAACTTATTTGAATCCTGAAGGTGTGTATTTGGCACAGAAATACTCCATCATACGTCCCGTTTTTTGGCCATGTTTAGCATGAGAGGCTTTAGATTAGGACAATGTGCAGGTGAGGGGCTAGCAGAAGACACAGGGCTGGTGATGATGGGACAGCGATCCCCTGGTGGCTATGATGGTTGGCCGATGGCACAGACCCAGAGCTCCCCAGTGCCGATAGCCCACGGCGGAGTCGAGGATGGGAGGAGCCGAGATTGTGTAGCGGTGACTGACGGCATCTGGGGGACGACCAACGGAGACTCGGCAGATGGATCCATAGGCGCAGACGGAGAGCCAATGGACTCTAGCGACATTGCTGGCTCTGGAGATCTCGGTGACACCACAGCGACAAACGTCGAAGATGGAGCCAGAGTACCCGAGGGCTGAGGTCAAGCCTGTGTGAAGGAGGACAGAGGCGATGCAGAGGGGAAGGAGGAACCCGCTGCAGCTGTAGGGGTGGAGGGCCGGAGTGCAGCGGATGGCCCGCAGGTCCGTGGCGGAAGTGGTGTGACGACTGACCAAGGGGGAGCCAGCCGGACGAGGGAACCCTGTTGAGCCGCGAGTCCGAGGGTGGAGTCGAAGGTGGACGGAGCCAACGGGGAGCTCGCAGGTCGTCAGGCCGAGATGACGTGAAGAGGTCGAAGGCGGGAGGCGAAGCCACAGGATCCTCTCGCACAGGCGCTGCAGGTGGATGCACGACCTGCGGCTCGACGTCACAGGGACTCCCTGGAGACGGCGCAGGGCTGTAGACATCCGGCAGCGGCGGGGCTGGAGGACTGGCTGAGCTTCGCGGTGATGGTGGCAACGGGATGCTTGACAGATGCACGGTAAGTTTAACACAGTCCATGCAGATTGAGGAAAGAAAATCATTGTCCATAATGTGTCTTGAAACAGAGATTGTGAAGGTACCGGGTGGAATAGGGTGGGAGTTGTTGGTTCCTCGCTGAAGTTGATCAGCCAGTCCTCATTTTCTGTGGTCACTCGTCCTCATCCGCTGATGTCGTAGGCTCACACCCCTGGTCAGACTTCTGATGGAGCTCCACTTCCGGGCAAGGGTCGGCTCTGTCCTCTCTCTCTTGGGCTCTGGCTGACGCGTCATGTCGGGTGGTAGCTCTCCGTCTGCGGGGGGCTCACACGAGTACTCCGTGGTCGATGGAGGTGATTCAGGCTCTGGGTCTGGCTGTGTCCTGGATCAGGACTGGACGCTCTCCAGACACCGGTCGTGTCTGGGAGATCAACGGGGTGATGGTAATTTGCCCCGATCCAGAACAGTGACTTCAGGGTTTCGTCGTCGTAGTGGCTACTGATGGCAAGACAGAAAGAACATGATGAAAAACTCAAAAAAGCATGGCTCTCCTGAGCCACAACAGCAAATCTTGCTGCATAATCCATTCCTGCTCTGATTTTCTGTCAGGGCTGTGTGCAGGTAGAAAGAAGAATGAAGTTCAAAAGGGAGTTTAATAACAGGAACAGGCAAGTAGGTACACACAACGGCAATCGGACAAGGGCGAAGAGAAAGGGGAAAACTAAATAGCAAACGGAAACGAGATAATGAACAAGACACAGCTTAACAGAACTAGACTAACGATGGTAACCATGGGAACTGATGAGTGGCGGGAAACAGAACAAAGAACCATGTGACAAATGAAAACACATTGAAAGTCCATGAACAAAACAGAACGTGGCTGTGACAACTATAGACACAGCCACTTGATTGAGAGATTTATTTTTGATAGAATAATTACTTTATAATTTTATTGGAGTCTTACACACATGCTGTAATGTTAACCTGAGCCATGCATTAATTTGAGTGATGACGGATATTATGGGATGGCTTGATGCGGCACAGGAGATGCAGATAACTGGATCTTGACCCTTAAGAAACTTTAATTAATGCTGTCACGTAACAAATCTGCTTCAAATTGCATTAAAAATTAAATGAATTGCTAATTACAACATTTAAATAAAAATGTAAAGGGTGTACAAATACTATAAAATCGTGAATAAAAATAATTGTGAATCAGGTAAAAAAAAAAAAAAACAGTGCACATTTAATTTATCTATTATAACTTTTATGTTGGTTTGGTCGCTTGGCTGTTTCCTTATAAAGGTCCAGAAATTCGTGGTTTTCTTTTTTTTATTTGTCAAGTTTTTTGCCAGGTGGCTTTTTTAATTATATGATCTCATTACGTTGCTGTCTTCCCGCCAGCCAATTGCTGCATTGCTGAGCATAGTTTCGAGTATCGATACATCTGCCCTCTTCAGGGAACACAGGAACGCTCAGTAATCTTAGACAACTTAATCCAGATATTTTAATCCAATCCGTGAATTCGTTTGAAGAATTAAATTAGCAAGAGATCAGTTATCACGATTAGAAGATCTGGGATCTGTCAAATCATCTCAGATGTATTAAGAGAGGTACAAAGAACGGACCCCAGGTGTAGACAAGAATGTCTCCTAGGTGATTGAGGTGTTTTGCTGATGGATGTAAGAGTGAACACCGCATTTACTTGTCATTTACTCCTGACATCTGAGCCGCTGAAGACGCAGAGGTATTTTTGTTTTTGAAGGTAATGTGCCCTAGAATATACCTAAGTTTGTTTATGTCTGTGCAAATCATTTCACTCCACACTGCTTTGTGAACGAGGGGCAATACAAGACTTTAATGCGCACTTGTAATGTGTATTCAGCTCTTACATTGATTTTGTGGAGTAAAACTTCTTCTTAAAACTCATCAGTAAAGCTTTGGCCCTCATTTGGACGGGGGGTCCGCTTGTACTAATAGTGGATATAAGCAAGATGACAGATAAGTTATAAACGTAATTAAACAAAACTATACCTGTTCTATCTCCATGCAGCATTTATTCTCTGGTCAGGCATTATTGTCCAACTCCTGTTCGAATTGAACACTGCTACTGACAGTTTCTGTTCTGAGATGAGATTGTCCTGACACTGGACACAAGCTCTTGAAGCTCTGCCCTCTTCTTGAAAGGGGGCCAGAGGCACCAGCTCATTTGCATTTAAAGGGATACACACAAAAACTGTGCGTTTTTGCTCGCCGCCAAAAAGTGGCAATTTTAACATGCTATAAAATATTATATGTGGGGTATTTTGAGCTAAAACTTCACATACACACTCTGGGGATCTTGAAAACACATCTTGAAAAAAAGGGCATAATAGGTGCCCTTTTAACCAGATGCTAATTTGCGCTGTTCTTGGTAGATTGCGTTGGTCAGTATGGGAATGATCCGGCTGCGTCTGTTTCCTTTAATTTGCTCGGCATCAGTAGATCACTTTCCACTTCTGTCAGCACTTCTTTGGAATTGCGCTCTCACACTAATTTGCCCTGTTTAGTAAATCTGGTTCTAAATATCTCTGTAGTTTTAACTCAGTTCAACTGCAGCTCAAAAGAAGAAGTTACAATTTTAAACTACATGTTATTTGAAGTCTGTGTGGAGACAGCATGTCAACTCTGTCTTCCCAGTGTGATAATTTCTGTCAATAATTATGGGATAAATCTTGGCAGCTACAACTAAGGAAAACCAATTAATTGGTCCACTGTACAACACATTGTTATGTTTTATGTCTGATGGTGTTATCTTGTAAGTTGATGGAGTTTACAAGTGCTCACAAAAACACTTTATTTAGTGATATAATATATTCTTTCCCTGTTCCCTAATCTAAAAAACAGCACTTTAAAGGAACACTCCACTTTTTTTGAAGTCACTTCATTTTCCAACTCCCCTAGAGTTAAACAGTTGAGTTTTACTGTTTTCGAATCTATTCAGCTGATCTCCGGAACTGGCGGTAGAACTTTTAGCATAGCTTACCATAGATCATTGAATCGCATTAGACTGTTAGCATCTCACTCAAAAATGACCAAAGACTTCCAATATTTTTCCTATTTAAAACTTGACTCTTCTGTAGTTACATCGTGTACTAAGACAGACGGAAAATGAAATGTTGCAGTTTTCTAGACCGATATGGCTAGGAACTATTCTCTCATTCCTGCGTAATAAAAAAGGAACTTTGATGCCGTACCATGGGTGCAGCAGGTGCAATGATATTACGCAGGGCCTGAAAATAGGCTAACTTCTGTCAACATAACCAACGTGACAACATGCTTGCACAGAGAGCGTGCTGGGGACCATTTTCAGGCACTGCGTAATATCATTGTGCCTGCTACATGGATCAAATTAAAATAGCATGCTTTTTAGGGCATATTGATGGGGTTGACACAAATTAAATCATGAAGTCATAAATGTAATTGTTAGGAAATAACATTTTCATAAAAAAAACCTGTTCCCTTATATGGTCCATTACCTGAAACCTTTGGTTTCAAAAATATACATTTTTAATAATGTAGTACTAAAAAATTCAAATGAACATCTTTCATGTTTTATCCCTACTCTCAGTGAGCTATACACTGTATAAATATTCTCATAAAAGCTACATTGCATTAATGTATTTATCAGCATATAATTTTGTAATATGCACAAGACAAGCCTAAACATTTTGGATCAGAATAGATTTGTGAATAAATGCTCATTGGTACCTGCTGGTGGAGTCACTGAGATCTGCAGTACTACAGTAGAATGAATCAAGAAGGTAACAGGACTCCTGGAGCTGTGAAGGACAGCAGAGACACAACGGGTGTAAACGAGTGACTTAACGACTTGATTTGTGGCCAAGAAATAGCAGCCAATAGGGCAGAGATGTCACAGCAATTGATATTCAACTATATTTGGTTTCCACTTGTATGCCCCTTCATGGTGTTTGGTCCCAGCAGAGTAATGGATGGATCTGTAGACCCCAGGGCTCTTTGTGTCAGTCTACAGTGATGGAAGCAACATACACAAGGGAAACCTGAGAGTCAGCTCAGCATGAAGGTGCTATGGCAGTATTGGCACCTGCAGTTTTGACACCCCCAAGCTGAGAGTTACAAATACAGTCCAAATATAAATGCTATTTATTCTAATACTGTATATATATTTGTCCATATGACAATGGAATTATTTAGTTATTTAGCTTGTGATTGCCTTTTAAATTCCAATTTAATAGACAGTTGACAGACAGATAGACAGACAGATAGATAGATAGATAGATAGATAGATAGATAGATAGATAGATAGATCACTTTAAAACACAATGTATACCATTATATAGAGCAACATTTTTGGCTGGATATCATGTGGGATAAATGCTTTCTGAGGAAACGAATTTCATTGTTATAACAAAGAAACAAAGCTTTCAAGCTTCACACTTCTGATTCATTCATTTAACAGGCTCTAATGCATCTTTCATAAGCCAGGCGCTGTACACCAGGAGCACAAAGATAATTGTAGAGGTGAGCGTTTAATCTCACGTTTTTTTCCCCTGAAAAGATTAAAAAGAGCGAGACCTTTATCTCCTTAGGAGTTGGTAGTATCAGTGGTGTCATCCGCTGAGAAGATGAATGACTCCTGCTGAGGTAATTTGATGGTCAGGAGCCACAAGTAATTTTTCATTCAGAATGAAATTTCTCATGTGGTGCCTTTTCATCTCGAGTTTACAAAGCCAAAAACAGCCCTTTCAAACACCCTGCTGAATGGACTTTTAATGCTGACAGCTCACATCATTTTGTAA
The DNA here is from genome assembly GCA_039654625.1 of Rhinogobio ventralis. Taxonomy (NCBI): domain Eukaryota; kingdom Metazoa; phylum Chordata; class Actinopteri; order Cypriniformes; family Gobionidae; genus Rhinogobio; species Rhinogobio ventralis. The sequence continues at coordinate 21,859,203 of CM077198.1, read as the reverse complement.
TGGTAGTGGCACACTATAAACTTTAAATTGTTTTAAATATAGAGATTCTTCAGTGAAACTTTGAAGCAGGTAGGTGTTGTGTGTGTGTGTGTGTGTGTGTGTGTGTATGTACATATATATATATATATATATATATATACACACACACACACATATATATATACTGTATATACACATGGTATTTACCAAATATAAATATGAAAGCTAGCATTATGTTATACGCACATCTCTTGCTCTCATGTTTTGGGGTCTTCATTCCTTCAAGTACATTCCTTAGACCTCCACACAAAGAGAAAGAGAGAAAGAGAGAAAGAGAGTGAGAGGGAGAAAACTAACATAAACAAAGCCAGAAAAAAACTCCATCCCCCTCTCTGATCTCCTAGATCCTCCTCTTTCTGCTCCTCTTCTAAGTGGGTTCACCGCATCTCCCTGCCTTCAAATGCGCTGCTGGCCCTTTAAATCCGCTCCATTATAATTCCTGGAGCGAGCAGCTGGCCATAAAAAAGAACGAGAAAGAAAGGGAAAAGCACATAGTCTCTTCAAAACAAACCCAGACACACAGACATGCTTGCGCTCTCACCTATTCTCCCTGACATCTGAGGGGGGGGGGGGACACTGTGGAGGATTTTCCAGCCAGCAGAAGTGAGCAGGGAGGAAGCCAGAAGAAGTTTCCTCACACACAGGCTCGGATCACTCTGCAAGACAATGCATTCCTGTCGAGTTTTACCTGCTCCTCTTTGGATTTGGTAATTCTTTAGAGTGTAAGTTCTTCAAACGGACTGAGAGAGAGAGACTTAGCAAGAGAATGCTCCCTCAGGTCATAAGGATTTTATATGTCTTGTCTTTTTTCTTTTTCCAAGGGGGCTTTATCAGGTAAGACAAGCAGTGGTTTTTTATAGCATACATGTATTGGTTGTGTGGTGTGGTGTTTGGTCTGTTTATTGTAAGAAATGTCACATTGAAATCTGAGTAGTATTTCAGTTTTTATTTTCTTGAGAGTAATATTTGGGGAAGATTTTAGATCAAACATGCAATATACTATATACACACACACACACACACACACACACACACACACACACACACATCACTCTGTAAAGTGACTGCTGTATCCGGACACTTCAGTTGAAGATGTAACGACATGAAAAGATTTTTGTTAAGTTTAATTTTATAATTTCAGAATCATGGCTGGTGAATTTAAACTTTCTCAACACAGATAACAGTCAGTCTGAGATTATTTTAAGAAAAATGCAGTGCTCCTCTCCTGCTCATTTAAGCAAATTGTACAAATTCCATGCAAAAAAATTTGAAAGAAGAGCTGAAAGCTGCAGAAATAAGCTCCTAGTAAAATAACATAGGCTATATCAAATTTCTTTTTTCTTTTTTCTTTTTTTAAAATTAAAGGAAAATACAAAATTAAAAGAAAAAAGTTAGATCCATTTTGTTTAGCAGAAAAAATATATATATATTTTATGATTTTTTTGATATCCTGAAGTTGCTGAACAATATCCAACAGCATAAAAATCATTAGCTCACAGTAAGCGTTATATTTTATTAACACACAAATAAAGCAAGATTTTGAAGATTATGAAAGACTGTATAGAGAATATCAGTGCTATTAAAATTTTAAGATGGCTCTTTTAAATAAAGAAGTAAAGTATTTAACAATATAAAGAGGGAACATTGAGTAACAAAAAAAAAAAAAAAGCAAAATTAGATTTTCTCCCCCTCTCTGAATGTAAAAAGTGAAAAGTTTTGCAGCGAGTGCACTCCGTTTCATGCCCCATTGCATCCAGGTGTGAACAGGCTGGAGCTAAATTTGCATAATCCCAAAACCTGGGTCTGGCGACGAGCATCCGCTCTGAGAGAGCGAGACAGACACTGACGGGAACTCCATCGAGAATCAGAGTGAGGGATGAAGAGACGACTGAGTGAAGTCATTCTAGATGAGATTACAGGAAAAGTGCTGGGAGTCATGATGATGTAACGAAAGGTACAACTAGTGAAGGTATGAGACAGTGTGCATGAGACAGCCAGGGACAGGTTGACTGGCAGAGGAATGTTGTAGATGTTGCAGTATGTCACATGTTACATGCACACATGAGCACAGAAAGGCTTCATGTCTCTGAAGGGCCTGTGGTGTGACTTGCGGGTGGGAGATGACATCCCTTAGCGATCGCACTCACTGGCTCAGTGTGTCAACCTGCAGACACTGTGTGGGTGATTCAGAGCGGACAGAACATGGAGGCAGAGATGAGCGCTGTTTGAGCTGAGCTGTCCGACTCTGAGGTGAGGGGGCGACAATGGCTGTGAAAGGAGCCATGCAGAGACCTAGAAATCCAGCAGGTGGCTGATTAGCAGGTAGACAGGTCATGAGCATGGAGAAACAGGACCGCAGACATCGGCAGGAACTTACAAAATGTAGTGTGAAGAAGAGTGACTCAGAACAGCCTAAGCATGTCTGTGCAGTCTACAGGTCAGCCATGTGGTGACTGAGGGAAAATGAATACGAGAAAATCTGTTTTCACAGACTTCTTTCAGTTTTATAATGAAAGTTTTGAACTGAGAATAACCTCAGGGAAAACATAGGAAGAACATTACCTTGAGAAAAAGAGACTAACGTAGTTTGAAAGAGCAGCTGGCACTGTGTGAAATAAAGCCATCTGTCAAGACAGAAACAGAGGGATTTGCAAGAAAATAGAAGATGCTGAGATGGAAAACAAAGGGGTTTGTGCAGCTCAAACTTTGTCTATTATTAATAATTAAGCAGTACACCGATTTAAGTTTTCAACACAAATTTTTAAGCAAGAGTACACCCTTTCCACCAGTCAGCAAGGAGAGTGTGCCAAATCTGACCCCAAAGTCACACCAGCACAACTCTCAGCGGTAATAGAAATGCAGAGGTCAGGGGCCACTGAGCAAAACACTAGTTAGATTCATTCCACGGATCTCTGGAATACATGATTCTGATTGGCTGTCTAAATCTGAAATATTTGTGAATAATGACAATCATCCAGGGCAACACTGTATCTCAAGAGATCCACAGTTGAAGGTTTTTTAAACTCTAATCAATATTCCACACACACATTTTTTTGATAAAAAAATACAGTAAAAACAGTAATATTGTGAAATATTATCATTTAAAAGAACAATTTTCTATTTTAATATATTTTACAATGTAATGTAATGTCAAAGCTGAATTTTCAGAAGTTATTATTCCAGTCTTCGGTGTCAAACATTCTATTTGGTGATCAAGAAACACTTTTTCTTATCTTCAATGCTGAAAACAGTGGTGCTGCTTAATATTTTTAGCTTAATATTAAACCTTGATATTTTTCAGGATTCTTTGATTCTTCTACTGCACTTTTCAATTAAATGTGTACTTGCTGAATAAAAGTATTCATTTCTTTTTAAAAAAACGTTTGAACGGCAGTGTAAACGAACCTTAAAATCTCAAAAACGCAAATCAATATTTAATTTATATGTATTTCTAATCGGATACTACTGTATACAAAAAAAGTATTTTGCTTAAAACTCAATATATTAAATGCAGCACTTTTTGTTTAATAAATAATCAATATATAGAGGTGGCCAAATCTATTAGAACACCTGACAGATCTGAAAATATTGACCTTTTTAGACTATCTAGAAGCATGATTTAATTTCATAATGTTCATGAAACATGCAGATGGGTGCTCTGACCATCAAATATCAGATTAAGTGAGTCATACTGTTTTTATCCACTTTTAACATGAATATTTGGTATGTCCACCTTTTGCAGCAATTACAGCAGCACATCTCTCTGGCATAGTGTCAATATATTTCCTCTGAGAACTTCAACACTAATGTTATCCCATGCCTTCTGCAACTGAAGCCAAAGGCTTTCCTTTGAATGTTCAATAGATCTGTCCAGTTTATTTTCCAACTCGCCCCAAAAATGTGCTCGATGGGGTTGAGGTCCGGACTTTGAGGAGACAAGTCAATAATTTTTAATGTTCCAGCAGATTCCTTCCATCGCAGGTAGTTCCGGCAATAGTTAGAAGAATGTTTTGGGTCATTGTCCTCTCGGAAAATAAATCCAGACCCAATAAGACGATCCCCATGGAGCGGATTTAACCAGGGTTTGCAACAAAACTGTGGTACAGCAGCACAAGTGGTTCAGTCATGTGAGCATGAACATACAGCCGAGAGGTGACAGACTGCTGTGCAGTAGTGTGAATGATTCACTCACCATCAAGGTGTGAGAAAAGTGCATGCCCTTCGCTTTTTACAAAATGAAAGAAGTACTGCATGTGAGGCACCCAAAAACTCAGAGAGGTCTAAAAGTACAAGAGATCTTGTTAAGAGATCAGCTGTGAGTAAAAAGCCAGTGAATTTATTCCCAAATGTTTTAGGTACTTGAATCTTAACCTGGCAAAAATGATTTTGAGCTTGAGTGCATAGCCAGTGGGCTGTGGTGAAATGAATTTCTTTCTACTGCCAGCTACCGTACAGCACAACATGAAGTGTAACTAATGTGGTTGGGCCACAGTGCCTCATTTAAATGAAGGGCCTGTGGTATTCTCTTCTTGCTCATGGTTTGACAGATTGAAGCCCTGTTGGAAAAGCCCTACTAGAGGTTGCTACAGCGAGCTATTACTTTCAGCTCAATTAAAACCACATAAAGGAGTCTTCATGTAGTTACAAATTCATAGACAGCAAAACAGGTTAGAGGTCCAACTAGATAGAACGACAGATAGATTGATGTAGAAATCTATACTCCATAGAAATCTATAAACATATACATTATTGCTCTGTTCCAGAATGTAATGAACTCATTTCATTGGAAGCTGCCTTCTAAGGCAACATCAATACCACCATGGAACCTTACCAGTAACCGACATGGAACATTCTACACAAGCAGCAAGTCTTTGCAATGCCCAAACAGCATTGTGTATGGGAGTAGTTTGATGTTATCATCTCGCTAAGCTAACAATACTCTCATAAGCATATAAAATGCATAGAAAGAATAAAAAAAGATCTAATTGTAATTGCACCAAACTATTGTATAGCTGTTTTATGACTACATTTTCCAGTATTGAATAGAATACAATGTTTTCCACAGGATTTTGTGAGACTATGCTGGGTGGACCCTGGACACTAGTGCAGGGATGTCCAAACTCTGTCCTGGACTCCATCACTGTCCTACAGAGTTTAGCTCCAACTTGCCTCAACACACCTGCCTGGAAGTTTCTAGTATGCCTAGTAAGACCTTGATTAGCTGGTTCAGGTGTTTAATTGGGGTTGGAGCAACATTTTTCAGGACAATGGCCCTCCAGGAGCAGGATTGGACACCCCTGTTCTAGGGAACATGGTTCCAATGGGCATGGTCCCTTGTAAGTAAATGTTGTACATATTACAATTAGTCACAATTCGGATGTTGCCTTAAAATGTTGCATCTGTAGTGAGCTCACTAGGTTTTGGAACAGAGCATTTGTTTTGCTGATGTGCATGCTGGTCACATCCAATGATGGTACAACAAAGTTGTTTGGCTGAAGATCTCATAACCGCATGGCAGTTTTGACTCATCTAATCCTGGCGGAAGATCTTTCAAAAAGATAATAGGAAGCAAACAGAGGTCTTGGCAGGAGGTGCTGTTTCTAATTTAAAAAATAATAAAATTGCATTGCCATTGAGAAGAATGAGCGCAATACCTACAGATGAGGAAAATTAAGCATGCAAACAGCACATCCCTACACTGTGCTACATGACACAAGGTCATTTACTTTAGGGATTGATAGTAAACACAAGTAACAACACCTACCAGGACACATCAGTCTCTCTGTCCCTCTCTGTTTATCTTTTGCTCCACTTTCCTGTTCACTAGCCTATGTCACGCATGGCTGGTGAAGCAGTTTTGGGAGGTGGGTGAGGGGAGATGGAAGCTGAAGTGGGGATTACAACTGTGCTCGTCAGATAACACAATGTCAGGGAGCGAGGCGGCACTTTTTTCAGAATGAAATGAGAACACAAGGACACTGGAGCCATGTAATTCCTCTGAACGCTGAATAAATTACTACCCTCTGTGAGGGCACCCCTTTACTATGGTCCACTATTGTAAGAACAAATTAAATTCAATAGTGCTAATCACAGCTTTTCAGTAAATGCCTGACTAACGCTCTGACCTCCAGACATGCAGGCTCAGAAACTGGGCCGCGCCGACGCAGTGTTTGGTTTATTGATATTTCTGGTGTCATGGCAGTTACGAAAGCACCGATGCTAGCGGCTGGAGATTTGTTCCGCCGGTCAGTTGCCATGACAATTGTGGTTTATTGATCTATTTAGCTTATGGCCTTATCCATTAACCCTGCATGACAGCTGATTTTTTCCTAATGGAGAAACGGAAGCAGCCGCAGTTTCTCAAGAGTAAAGCAGCATTGGTCAAGGAGGATGTGAACGGCCTAAGGTCATACCACAGGCGTTTGAAATACGTTCATAATCATTAGCATGACTGATGGACTGTCTTGACAAGAGAAGTACAACAGGTCATGAGGGATGGAACCACTCAGTCTGAGTTGAGTGTATTTACCGTAAAATACTATTGCTATATTCAAGACCAATAGAGATATAGCCATTAGGGAACATTATGTCAATGCTTGTGACTGTACAGCATCAGTCTAATAAAAGATTCAATCCTCCTGGTGCAAGTATAGATCAATGCCTTTATTCTGAAAACAATCAAATTTGTCTATTTCTTATGCCTATAGAAAATGGACTGTTTTTGTTTTGTTTTGTAGATTGAATAGTTTAATTAGGAAGTGGAATGCAAATCATAAGCTTGCCAACCCATGCCATAATGCATCATGAATGGGATGACCAGGGCTAGTTGTCACTAGGGATGGGTATCGTTAAGGTTTTAATGGTATTACTACTCCTACCAATATTGCTTATCCATCCGGTACTTTAACGGTATTCTTATCGGAAACAAATTAAGAACATAATTAGCATTGCTTTATATTCTGAAATGTAATTACAGTATATATATATATATATATATATATATATATATATATATATATATATATATATATATATATATATATATATATATATACACTCACCTAAAGGATTATTAGGAACATCTGTTCAATTTCTCATTAATGCAATTATCTAATCAACCAATCACATGGCAGTTGTTTCAATGCATTTAGGGGTGTGGTCCTGGTCAAGACAATTTCCTGAACTCCAAACTGAATGTCAGAATGGGAAAGAAAGGTGATTTAAGCAATTTTGAGCGTGGCATGGTTGTTGGTGCCAGACGGACCGGTCTAAGTATTTCACAATCTGCTCAGTTACTGGGATTTTCACGCACAACCATTTCTAGAGTTTACAAAGAATGGTGTGAAAAGGGAAAAACATCCAGTATGCGGCAGTCCTGTGGGCGAAAATGCCTTGTTGATGCTAGAGGTCAGAGGAGAATGGGCTGACTGATTCAAGCTGATAGAAGAGCAACTTTGACTGAAATAACCACTTGTTACAACCGAGGTGTGCAGCAAAGCATTTGTAAAGCCACAACATGCACAACCTTGAGGGTACCACTCATCTCCACTACAAATAGGAAAAAGAGGCTACAATTTGCACGAGCTCACCAAAATTGGACAGTTGAAGACTGGAAAAATGTTGCCTGGTCTGATGAGTCTCGATTTCTGTTGAGACATTCAGATGGTAGAGTCAGAATTTGGCGTAAACAGAATGAGAACATGGATCCATCATGCCTTGTTACCACTGTGCAGGCTGGTGGTGGTGGTGTAATGGTGTGGGGGATGTTTTCTTGGCACACTTTAGGCCCCTTAGTGCCAATTGGGCATCGTTTAAATGCCACGGCCTACCTGAGCATTGTTTCTGACCATGTCCATCCCCTTATGACCACCATGTACCCATCCTCTGATGGCTACTTCCAGCAGGATAATGCACCATGTCACAAAGCTCGAATCATTTCAAATTGGTTTCTTGAACATGACAATGAGTTCACTGTACTAAAATGGCCCCCACAGTCACCAGATCTCAACCCAATAGAGCATCTTTGGGATGTGGTGGAACGGGAGCTTCGTGCCCTGGATGTGCATCCCACAAATCTCCATCAACTGCAAGATGCTATCCTATCAATATGGGCCAACATTTCTAAAGAATGCTTTCAGCACCTTGTTGAATCAATGCCACGTAGAATTAAGGCAGTTCTGAAGGCGAAAGGGGGTCAAACACAGTATTAGTATGGTGTTCCTAATAATCCTTTAGGTGAGTGTATATATATATGCTTATTAAAGCTAAAATTATTCAAGAGCTGTGAGTCATTTTCTCTTTGCCTTTTATTGTTTAAATCACATTAATCATGCAATCATCAGCAGGTTTATTAGACACATATTTTCTCCCAACTATGTGCACCCATTTAAGACAAACTGTGTTTAAGTGAATACTATCCAAGCCAGTCATTTTGAAATATTTTTGTGTGTATTTGATCGTTTAGTGTCCGCGCACACAAAGCCTAAAGTATAATGTGCTTTTCTAGTTTCAGAGCACACACACAAAAAGTTGGAAAAAGCGTCTCTTGCAGATTATTGTGCTTTTAATAGCTCTTTATTATAAAACAAATCCTGCATTTTACAACAATCACTGATCGTGCTGATTCTGATGTTACAGTTGAACAATGGGACTTGAACAATGTGTGGGTATTCAACGTTGTGCTCTTAATTGGTTGAAGTCCTATCTGAATAATATAACTTTTTCGGTTTGTATTGATAGGTTTTCCTTTTCGGCCCCTGTTTTGTTCTTGTTTTATATGCTTCCCTTGGGTACTATTCTCTCTAAACATGGGATGTCATTCCACTTTTATGCTGATGACACATTTATTTGCCCTTAAAGAAAAATGACAAAAAAGCTTTCTATATTGATTATTTAAAAGTTCATTATCAGCATGTTTGTCTGATATTAAGTCCTAGTTTTCCTTAAATTCTTTGCATCTTAATGAGAGCAAAACTGAGGTTATAGTGTTTGGTCCCTCAGGTGTTTCAGGTACTTCTGATGGTGACCTGGGAGATTTGGTCCCCAATGTAAAGCAAATTTGGGTTTTATTTTTGACTCTGCCCTCAAATTTGATAAACAGATAAATGCTGTAGTTAAATCTAGTTTTATCCAATTAAGATTAATGTACAAGGCCAAGTGTTTTTTAACATTTTCAGAGTATGAGAGAGTGATCCATACGTTCATTTCATCTAGACTTGACTATTGTAACTCTCTTTATATTGGAATGAGTCAATCCAATATTAGTCTTCTTCAGAGGGTTCAAAATGCAGCAGCCAGACTTTTGACTGGTACCCGAAAATGTAATCATATTTCCCCAATATTATATTCATTGCATTGGCTGCCGGTTTGTTATAGAATTGATTTTAAAATTCTGCTTTTTGTTTTTTTAAAGCCCTGATTAACGGATTAACTCAAAAATATCTTTTGAAATTAAAATAACTCTGCTAGATCATTAAGGTCTTCTCAACAAAGATTGCTCATGGTTCCGAGATTTAGACTTAAGTTGAGGGGTGGCCGTGTCTTTTCTATTGTTGGCCGAAAATTGTGGAATAGTCTTCCTCTATCTCTAAGATTAGTCTCCACAGAGTCTGAATTTAAAGCCAAGTTAAAAACCTACCTTTTCTCCCAGGCCTACAATTTTTTTGGAGTTTTAAGGTTGAATATTTTTTTAATTGGTGTTTTGATGTAAGCTCCCTTTATCATTGCTTTGTGTTTTTTTATCTTATCTGTCCCTTTTTTAAATATTCATTTTTTGGCTTTCTTTTTCTGTACAGCACAATGGTCATCTACTGTTGTTTTTATTGTGCTATATAAATAAATTTTTATTTGATTTGACAGTTGTGGTCAGAATTATTGGTAAACACTCCTGGTAATATGATCAAAGATGGCTGTAAAAATAAATCTGCATTGTTTATCCTTTTGATATTTCATTAAAAAAAAGCTTTCATTGAAGTAAAAGAATTGAAAGTGGGGGGTAAATCACATTATGAAATAAATGCTTTTCTCCAAAACACATTGGCCATAATTATCAGCACCCTTTTATTAAATACTTTTTGCAACTCCCTTTTGCCAAGATAACAGCTCTGAGTAACATAACTTAATATATAACAGAAATATTAAAAATAATATCGGAATTTGTAAGATAAAATTTATAATTATAGAATTTTATTTTTTATATTTAATAATTTTTACTAATAAATAATTATAGAATTACATTTTTGTATATTTAATATCCTGCATGCACTCCCTTCTGTTTGCCAAAAAGCTGAAGCCAAAATGTTGAATTAGACATGCATGACCATGCCGACTTGCTCTTTATCTCTGTCTGCACAACCAGCTGCAAGCCCATGCCCCATCTATTACTCAATAACTCTACTATCAGCTCATCGGGTTTTCCCAGATCACTTCCCCGTTTTCCCTTTCTTCTCTCTCTTTATTTTCACCCTCACCTTGATGTCCAAGAAGGTTTCTGGCCAGCAATCTTCCTGGCCCGAGCCAGACTACATCAGACACTGTTTGCTCTGACTAATGGCACCAGTGCAGAATTCCTGGAGGTCAGATTTGCATCTGATCAATGGAACATTTCTGCCTGTGTCACTGTTGTGTTGTCAGTGTACCTTCTAAGTCGGAGACTACATTCCCTGCTTGAACACAGCATGCAAGAACACAGAGCTATTAACAGTTAAATCAGTGCAAATCCATTCAAATCAAGCAGCAAGGTGGCTTCATCTGAAAGACTGTTTCTCATACACCCTTGTAAGGAATTTACAACATTTTATGGCACTTTTACACTAGAGCTTTTGGTGTGATCTGAGGCCGTTTGTTTCAACAGTTTGATTCGTTTGGTTGGTGTGAAAGCGGTTTTCTGCTTTTCATAAGTGTGTTGTGCCAATAACTGATTAAAAACGTTAAACAATCATAAAGATACAACGACTCCAAACTTACAGCTTTGGTTGATTGCCTAGATGAAATAAAGGCCTGGATGGCATCTAGTTTTTTGCAGCTTAATGAGTCTAAATCAGAAGTGGTGATATTTGGTCCTTCGAAGTTTGCCGGAAAAGCTCACACTTCACCTTGGCCCTTTAGCCACTAATGTCACCACGCAAGCGAGGAACCTTGGGGTGATTTTTGATTCTGAGCTAAAATTTGATCGACAAATTAATGCTGTGGTTAAAGGTAGTTTCTTTCAGTTGAGGGGCATTGCGAAATTGAAGAGCTTCTTGGCTTCTTGACTTTTAGAGATGGAGACTGTGATTCATGCTTTTATTTCATCCAGACTGGATTATTGCAATTCTTTATATCTGGGGATGTCAAAAAATTTGTTTGCTCGGTTGCAGTTGGTGCAAAATGCCGCGGCCAGATTGTTGACTGGCACGAGGAAATGCTCTAGTATATCTCCGGTACTGGCCTCTCTGCACTGGCTTCCTGTTTATAAAATGCAATATAAGGTCTTGTTAATGTTTTTTAAAGGTTTACATGGTCTTGCTCCAGAGTATATCTCAGGCCTGTTACAACATCACTGTGCTGCTAGACCTTTAAGATCGTCGCAAAGTCTCCTTTTGAATGTTCCTAAATCACGGTTGAAGACTTAAGGAGATCGTGCTTTCTCCGTTGCAGTGCCACGCCTCTGGAATAGCCTTACTTCTCATATTAGATCCTGTGACTCTTTGGAATGTTTTAAATCCGGGTTGAAAACGCATCTCTTCTCTCTTGCTTACAACTGCCCATAGGGGCTTGGAGTCTGAGATGTGACATGTATTGAGTGTATTGTCAATTGTATTGGTCTTTTTATATAGACTTATAGATGAGCTTCTGGAAGTGAGGCCAAACTTAGTCTAGACTCTGGATTCCTTTACTTTCCTAAGCAAAGTATGGACTTCGTTCACTAAGTGCTTCTAAGATGCTTGTGTATGACATACCACCCACACTGTGAGTGAGCATAGAGGGAGAGAGCAACTGTACCTCTCTCTGTTTGAATCCCAACCCCAGCTTCCTATATGAACCAGCACCAAAATGTACTCGTTTGCAGTGGGTCAACAGTGCCTGAAAAAATTGTTAGTCACCCCAATGGTGTTCAGTCATAGTCTGATGACTGCAAGGTGCATTGGAGAGCAATCCAATTAAAGTGGTTATTTCAGGTGTGCTTGTGCAGACCATCTAAAGCCCTGTGTGTCTCACTCCATAAAGATGAGACTCACATCCTGACCTCACGCTAGCATGAGTGCCAGGCACTGCATGCTGGAAATCGAACGGCACATCCAGACTGTTTGTTATCATTTGCCACAGTACTCGGGTTCAAAATCCCATACAGATGTCGTACCACATCTGAAAAAAAAAAATCAGTGTGCAGCATCCATACTGTGCTTAGTATAGCTGATTGTTTTTACGCATAGGATATCCAGACAACACTGTATTCGTCAAAGTTTTAAACTTGCACTGCAGCCTTCAGAAAATGATGAACGTGAGCATTTGGAGCATTATTTTTTACACAATGTAAGGGCAATACTTATTACTGTCTTTTCAATTTGATAGCAAAAGGATTTTTTTGTGATTTCTGAGGATTAAATTGCCAGTTACATAACATATTTAAAATCCATTTAATAAGCCTATTGTAAATGACTTCATTTTATGTTTATCGTATAACAACAATTAAAGAACATGATCAATATTTTAACAAATTTAAATTTACATACACTTATAGCTGGTGTCCCACTGGTGTCCCACAAAACAGGATTTAAACTAGGGATGGACATTTTTGTCAGTTTCTCATTTCAAGTACTGATAGGTGTCAAAAACGAGTTCCCGGGGGGCGTGGCGTGTCCGTCATGGTGATAGTAAAAATATTTGAATTAAAACACTGTTACGAAAATGAATGTTGGCAAATAAAAAAATCTAAATATGAAAATAAAATATGACTAGAAAAATAACACAGCTAGATTATCAATTATGCATCATTGTTCTTGAAAAAAGAGTGAATTAACACAGTAAACTGAATTCTGTTCTATATGACACATCTGGTAGCACTTTATTTTACAGTCCTGTTCCCTATGTACATACTATATACATATTATAGTCATTACAATAACTGGGTTATAACTAGGTACTAACATTGAACCTACCCCTAAACCTAACCTTTAACCCATGTAGTTACCTTATGTTACCCAGAAATGTCTTAGATAAGTTCACGTAAGTGCATGTACTGTAAAATAAAGTGCAACCACACATCCTATATGAGATTAATCAGATATCTTTACTTGATACACAACATAAACGTAACATTATGACTTGTATCTGCACAAAAGGACAGAATGCAACTGAATTTCAACTAACTTAAGTGCTAGCCACAAAGTGTTACTCCTCTTGCGGCACTCTTCCCGTATCAACACCCTGAAGCATGGGCAACTAAAGCACAAAGAATTTATAACTAATTTGGAAAAAAGCATTGTTGCTTATTGTTAGTGCATGATTCCTCATGCAATCAAACTGAAATCAATATATCAAATCAATATTTTTATTTTATTTTTATTTTAAATCTCAATATCTTTATATCAAAAACTATATAATGATACAGTATCAAAAGTACTGATACTTTAAAAACGATACTGCATCATGTTCAAAAAAAAAATTATCTATTTGAAACATATGCAGGCAGCATGACTTACAGAGGCCAAAGCTCACCACAAGTTCCCAAAGAGTTACTCTCCCAGAATCCAGGAAAGCTTTGAAAACCTTAGACTCAAGACATTGTGGTCTTCAATTTATTTCATGAGAAGCAGAACCACACAGTGAAGGTGAGGGCAGGAACAGCTAGAGGCTCTAAAACACAGCAAGTGACCTCTCCATGCACTTTTCTGCCCAAACTGGCACCAGACCCACAGTTGTGACTTCACAGACAGGTGGAGTGTTGTGGAAGCCATGTGAAGGTAGAATGAGTCAGGACCACCCGAGGGAGAGCTAGTGAAAACAAGGAGAGGAGCTGTGAACTACCCAGCACAACTGCAAGCACGTCACAGCCCCTGAGGTGAGCAGACGGGAGGGCCTCATTACCTGAGCAAGCTAGAGAGTGTAGCAGATAAATGTGAGACAACAAGAAGCAGATCTGTGAGTGGATGGATGGTGTACAGAGACTCGTTTAAATCCGTGGAAATAATCCAGAACCTGATGAGAACTGGCACGTCCATCTATATTCATACAGCACATTCACTTAATGGACCACATTTATCATCCTGCAGTAGCATGCTGCAGGTCCTAATTAGACATTTACTGTACATGCATACACATGTGAAATGTGCTTTTGGGTAAGAGCAGGAAATAGCATGGTCTGTCACAAAGAAGGAAAGCAGAGACCGACTGCTGCTCAACTTCACTCATTAAAGTCTTCCGTTTCCTGCCCTTCATTTCTCCGTCACACCTGAATTCCAGCCCAATTTCTCTGAACTCTCATTTCATTAACCTAACTGGACATACAGAGAAAAATCGGGGCAGCGCTCATCTACCAGGAGCCTATTCTTTCTTCTCTGTGGTAATGTCTTTGCATTGGAGACAGTGGAGGAGAGTGTTTACATTTAGGTCTCAAAAAAGATTGGTCTCAGACTTTTTTAAAGAAATTAATACTTTTATTTAGGGATGCTCCAATCAATAATCATGTTCAATGACTCGATCAGGAGTCTCTAAAATAGGACGATCTCACCAACCGATCGCAAATTGATGACATCAGACACCAGTGTGGAGTTATTACGCGGTCACAAGAAGCAATGCATTTTTAAGCCTTGCGATTTAAGAACAAGTGATTTGAAACTGCTCACACACAGTAAGAAACGAAACAGTGCTCATATAATATGTGCACACACTGTCTGAGAGACGGGTTCTGAGCGCAGTCAGCATACACAACTGGAATGCACGCACATAAGCTGCTGCTTTTACAGCGTGCAAGTACTGGGCTTAAACGGTCAAATACAGACATTTATGTGTCAAAATGCCCATATATGCAAGTATCTTCATAAACACAGTTGTTGGTGAATGTAAACAGTGCATTCAGTGTCAAAGTGAAAGCAGGCTAATAAAGCTGCTGTCATCCTTGCCTTTCACAGCCCTCTACAATGTGAGTAAATCACTCACATATGCAAGTAAATATTCATTCTGGGCAGCTAAATAATGTATATCATTAGCCTTTGGCTAATAAATTCTTAGATTTTACTCGCCAGTATGTGTGTTAGAAGTTAACCAATAGTGTAGCATAGATATATTTTCACTGAACACTGACTGAATGCTTGAGAGTTTCGCTCTCCGTCAAGCGATCTGTACACTGTGTTATTAGCTCAGTGGCTGTGCAGTATTTGACGTACCGTAAAATCTAGTGTGAAGGCACATGACTCGCCGTTGCTTTTATTCTTTGCTGTGGTTTCCTGTTCATTTGCAATTATTCAGCTTTAAAAAACAAGCAGAAGATAGGCCAGTTCGAGCAAATCACTTTGAGCGAACGCTGACAAGGTGATTAATATTCATTAACCCAGCAGCTCATCAATCCTTAGTGCGTTGTATAGTTTTTATTAGTAGAATTAGTAGTAGTATTATTATGTTTTAATAATAATTACTATTATCTATTACTGTTATCTATTTTATTACAGAAACACTGAATGACCAATAATATCTTAAGCACCACCACCAGTCCTAAAATGAAAAATATGCATTCATACATGGGTACCAAGTTTGAGTTCTAATTACTCAAGTTCTATCATTA
Source organism: Rhinogobio ventralis (assembly GCA_039654625.1). Classification (NCBI taxonomy): domain Eukaryota; kingdom Metazoa; phylum Chordata; class Actinopteri; order Cypriniformes; family Gobionidae; genus Rhinogobio; species Rhinogobio ventralis. Next base: position 21,843,404 of record CM077198.1, on the reverse strand, counting down.
AATAGTGCTGGATAACATAATATCATAATATGAAATGCTTGATTGACTGATGTTAAGTGTACGTTCAGATATTTAAAAAGCTGTTTCCTTTTACAGAGATAAGGTGATTTGATGGAACCATATATACAGTATATTGCCAAAAGGTTTGAGATGCCTGCCTTTACATGCACATGAACTTTAATGACATCCCATTCTTAATCCGTAGGGTTTAATATGAAGTTGGCCCACCTTTTGCAGCTATAACAGGTTCAACTTTCTGGGAAGGCTTTCCACAGGGTTTAGAAGTGTGATTATGGGAATTTTTTACCATTCTTCTAGAAGCGCATATTGCGTCAGGCACTGATTGGAACACCTGAATTCAATGATTTGGAGGGGTGTCCCAATACTTTTGGCAATGTAGTGTATATATAATATTATATCAGTCTGGCGAGTAAACAAAACAAAAAAAATTACTAGCCAATGGTGATTCTATTGCCAAGGGTTGCATTCATGTTAATTAAACAGTCTCTCATAGGTCTTAACTAAATGACTTTTGTGAAGATTACGCACTGTTTTTTGTAGATTTGATTACTTTATGCAATTTATGTTGTATTTCTATTTCTAGTGCATGATGTTTAATGCTATTCAGTAAAGCCGCATATGTTTTGGATGAAAAGAGGAACATCTTCCCAAAATGCAGAAAAGCTCAAATTTATAAAGAGAATCCTGTCTTACCTACTTAAAAAGGACGAAGGAAAGAAGGACAAAAATATTCAGCACTTGCTGAATAATATTCTTGATAATTTTTGCATCAGAGTACTCATTTTGTTCAGTTAGGAGCTGCAGTGTTAGGAGTTGCAGCGCAGAGTTCTATTTGTTTTTGTCCTCAGTCACTTATTGGACAGTGTTTAATAACACCTTATGGGTTGTAATTATGTTCAGTTTGACATTAAGTCTTGCAGGCACTTTAATAAGCCAGAGTATCCTTATATGGACAGTATTTTGCATAAGCCCTGTTATAAAGGCCTATTAAAATGTTCATTTTAAAATTAATATTTTTTGTGCTTATTTATTTGATTCTCAATTAAAACAACAATCTATAGCATTACTGTAAATAACGTCTGTGGTATCTCTTATCTGAAAAAAAAAACTGATATTCAACAGAAAGCTTAATTATTACTTATATAAGGCTTGAATGATCGGGATCGGGATTGGTATCGGCTGATCATGAGGACAAAATATCGGTAATCGGTATCAGCTGCAAAAATCCTGAATGGAGCATCCCTACATTTATTCAGCAAGGATCCATCAAATTAATCAGTGTTGACAATAAAGACTTTTACATTGTTACTAAAGATTTCTATTTCATATAAATTTCTGTTTTTTTTTACTTTATATTCATAAAAGAATCCTGAAAAAAAATTTATCGCAGTTTCCAAAATAAGAAATGTTTCTTGTGCATATTAAAATGATTTCTGGAGGATAATCAATTCCACATAATTACACTACATAACATTATTTCACATTATTACTAGTTTTACTATATTTTTGATGGAATAAATGCAGCCTTGGTAAGCATAATTTTTTTTTTTTTTTAAAGTATGTATTTTCACTGAGAAGAAAAAGACTTGCTTGATTTTCTTGTTTAAGGTTGGGACAAAAATCCAAGATTACAGATGAGGTGACAAAAAAAGTAAAAACTTGAGCATACCTAAAAATCACTCAATATTGAGAAGTATCAATAAATTATAAATTGCAGTAGGCAGCAATGGAGCTAATTAGGTTTTGGTCCAGAGCTAAAATGCTGGTCTTTTCAGGGTTTGATTTATTTACTCTTTTTAACAGTTACCACAAAAAAAAAATCCAAATAAGGAAAGGTCTAAAACAGTGGTTTTCAAACCCTTAAAAAAAATGGGTCGCCAGGATGATTTAAGGAAAATGGAGTTACATTAAAAAAAAAAAAAATAAACATTTGTTTTCAGAAAGTCATAGTCTATATAAAAAGGAATAAATACACAAAAAATATTTGACTTAATTAACAAAAAGAAAGAAAAAACTGTGACAGTGTGCTGCTGAGTTTGGTTCATTTTTGTGAGGTGCGGCGGAGTTTACGGAAACCAGACGACAGAATTGTTTTCTTTATTTTACATTAGCACAAAGTAAGTAAACACTTTGCAATTTTCAACGATGTCCTTCTCTTATTATCTGTATGACCAAAATGACGGAGTATTTTTCCTCTGTTCGATCGTGCCGGCGCCTCACGCGCACACACACAACATATTCCAGCATTGCAAACTTATATCGCAGCCTGTTCATTATCAACATAAAATAGTCAACCTAACATATAAAAAGTTACACAGCTCAGTTTAAATAGTCAGTAGTGCAATTTGTGCCATTCAGCGTGAGCACCACTCCGCTGTGGTGTTTCCAAGGTGTCACCTTTCGGAGCATCAGTGACACACAACTAGCAACACACTATACACAGACGAGACTGGACCGAGACTGAAGGAAGGAAACAGGAGAACTTAAATAGGGAACAAAAACGAGATGAATACACACAGCTGACACAGATTAACTCATAATGATGGTGACCATGGAGATAGACAAGTGGCGGGAAGCGGGAAACTGGAACAAAAGGAACATGTCAAACACAAGCAAAACAGACTGAACATGTGACATTACACCCCTCCCCGGAAGGTGCGGCCTCGCGCCGTAAATGGATCAACTGCGGATGGAGGGTGGGGGCAGTGGAGGACGAGGAGTAGGTGAAGGGTAGACAGAAGATACAGGAGGAACCAGGGCGGAGCTGATGGAGGGTAGAGCCAATGAGGAGACAGGAGAAACCAGGGCGTAGCAGACGGTGGGACCCAGGTAGCCACCAGGTAGAATGCCCATAGTGGAGCCGATGGAGGGAGGAGCCCTGGTGGTGGAAGGGCTGACGACTCCATGGCACCGACTGATGGAAGCGGAACAGGTGACCCGGGTGTCGCCGGAATGCCGACAAGCCAGGGCGAAACTGAGGATCTGGCGGGACATGGTGATGCCGCAGGCACTGGCGACCGAGACGCAGGTGGGGATCCCAAAGGCCGCGGTGGAGCCAGAGTGACAGAGGACCATGGTGGAGATGAGGAGCCCAACGGAGCCAGAGGGACGAAGGGACGAGGTGAAGCCAGAGGAGTGTAGTCCCGAGGCGAGGGCGGGTCGAGAAACGACCAAGGCGGAACCGGCGAGACAAGGGAGCCTGGCAGAACTGGTGGACTGAGGGGCCACGGTGGAGATGAGGGAGGTAGGAGCAAACGGAAGGAGGACGGAAGGAGTCGGAGTCCTCGCTGGACTGGAGACAGGAGACGAAGTCCTCTTTGGACTGGAGACAGGAGACGTCACTGGGCTCTGGGTGGAGACAGGGTGTGTTCTGGACCGGGACTCGACGCGCTCCAGACACCGATCGAGAGCTTCTCTCCAGCTCAGTCCAGTGTTGTCTCAGAGGTCCACAGAATGATGGTAATTCACCCTGATCCAGAACAGAGACTTCAGTGTCTCGTCGTCAAAAGGGATGTTGATGGCGACATGGAAGAAGTCCACCTCGAAGGTGGACAATTCGTGGCTCTTCTAAACCACGGCCACAAACCTTGCAGCATAATCCATTCTGGGTCCGGTTTTCTGTCACGGGTGTGTGCAGGCAGGAAGACAAAAATGGGCTGATACAATTTTCAAACGAAGTTCAATGATAAAGGATTCTCAGGTGAGTCATACAGGCAGGTTAGCAACACACTCTATACATAGACAAGACCGGACCGAGACTGAAGGAAACAGGAGAACTTAAATAGGGAACACAAACGAGATGAATACACACAGCTGACACAGGTGAACTCATAATGACGTGACCATGGAGACAGACGAGTGGCGGGAAACTGGAACAAAGGAACATGTCAAACACAAGCAAAACAGACTGAACATGTGACAGCCTGGTTATAGCCTACTTATATTTTTAAATTCTTGATCTGTTGTGAATGCCGTTAAATTTAAAGGATTTTTTGTTGAGTGAGGGGAACTAAAATAGCCTATAGCTGTGTTTGTAGTGTTTATAATGTTTGTAGTAGGCTATAACATTATAACATTTCACTTTATTTACCGGTATTATTTCTGAATGCAATCAAATGCGACTTATACGTGACTTACCTGTTTTTTTCCTCTCTCAAAAACATAAAAAATATATAAATATTTGTAGTGTATTTTTAGGCATGCAGCAAACGATTCATTGTTGAAAAATTCTTGCTGGTTAACCAGTTAATTAGCATCCCATATATAGCTGGATCAAATTAGTGCAGAATCAACTTTGCGTTGCGAACGCATCAAGGATCAAAAGCGGTTGTGTGGAAAAGTGCTGAGCTGAATTTTTGTGCCATCTGGCGGTTTAATGGAGAATACAGTCAAATAGCCCATTGTATACAAGTATTCTTATGCTTGGCTTGACTTGTTTCAATGTAAATGGTTGTAGGCCTATATATGGGTCACGACAATAAAAAAAATAAAAAAAAGAGGGTCGCTCTTAAAAAAGTTTGAAAACCACTGGTCTAAAACACTGAATGGCAAACTGACGATACTGAAATGCCATCCATGGTCCCTGCTGAGAGAGATGGGTCTGTGGGACCCTCTTGGGAGGGTGAATCTGATAGGCTTGACTGCTTATTGCTTTGACAGAGTCAATCACGTCACAAAAAGACCCATCAGAGCTCTTTGTCAGAGCGCTGGCACCATCAGACAAGTAATCAGAGAAGTTGGAGCGCTGTCTTACAGACTGACAACAGACAATCCCAACTGAACCAAAGTCTGTCTCTGTAAGGGAATAAGATGAAGGCTGAGAGGACAATAGCAGATATTGAGAAACTTTCTTTTACATCTAACTTTTATAATGGTGTTGTATCTAAATGATAATGGTATTCATATATTTGTTTGTTTTATTGTCTAAAAATTAAGCTGGAAAGGCAGGTGGGCTCATTTGTTGTACATTTTTGTCAAATTAAGTACCAATTAGCTATGATATCGTTTGATTGCAATTAATGTAAATAACAGCCTCTGTGAATAAAAATATCTGTGGTTTTCACAAAAAATACTTGCCCAACAAAGATTATTAATTTATACTTTAGGGGGTAATGTAACCAAGCAACACCGATGATTTTTTTTCTCTACATACTGTACAGCCAATTATGTCAAATGTTTTGAAAATGTTGTTGCTAGAAGATGAAATGTGCTTTCAACTTTACATTTATCAATTAATTCATTATGTGATCAAAAAGAGAAAAATAAACGTTACAGCAGACAGGCAAAATTATTAGATTGGAAAAAAACTTCTTACAGTATCACATTTCCCTGCAAATTAGTATAAATTTCACAAAAATAGCTTCAGTGTCTTAATTATGGCACACCAGAGAATTAAGCTGGTAGCTCAGGAAAGCTACAGCTAAACCACAGTTTAAACAAATTGTAAATCTAGGGGGAACAGTGGCTACGGGCAAAGAGTAAGATCAGATTAAAAATGAGACCATCACAGCATTAAACACATTTCTCAAGGTTTTCAGCAACACAGAATAAATTTAGCATTGAAACATGATCTAATCTAATGTGTCTTCTGAGATGTCAAACCCAGCCTCCCCAAAGGTTAAAGATTACATTATGAATTAAAATGTGTAATATGTGGGTTGTGGTGCGTTTCAGCTGAGCTCGACTTTTAATAAAGTTATGAACTGAGTTTTTCAATAAAATATACATTTCTACTGAGTTGCTTTTGTACCACATCATAGATCTAGTTTAAAAGTTTTTGAAAACGAGTTTTCTACAGACACTAATAATGATGCAGGATTTGTAAACAATGTGGAATAAGCCTGCTTGGGAAAGAGCTGTGAAGCAACACTAAATCTTTCAAGCTCCACTCTAAAACCAGATCGATGAAAAAACTTTTACATTAAAAAAAAAAAATGTTTGCAATATGCTCTGAATTCACCCTGAACATGACATGTATTTATTTCCAGTGGCTAATATACTAGTTACCAAAAATAGCTCTGCTGCCATCTTGCATGGTGAGATATCAGGGACAATGTGATGATGTAAATAAATAAATACAACTTTTTACCTGAATTATTTACCAAATTGCTTACATTTGCTTGTGTACAAATAATGTGATTATTTACAATAGGCTAATCAGAGTAAGGACTTAATCGCAGTAAGATGATTACATGACACGAGCAAACATGCAATTTTCTTTGTTCCGATTATTCGCTAAGAATCGTGGTTATTTTTTCCGCCATTATTCACACACCCCTAATGCACTGCACAAATTATAAACTTACAAACAGTAGGTGTGTTACTGGCCACTGTTTTAATCTTTTTACATCAAATGCAAAACACATTTATATGGCCATATTGGAATTTTTTCAGTCATGTGCCTACAAATGTCTTTATTTCAATGTTTATGACCATCAATATACTGCATTATATTCATGTCACGCAACGTTGTCAACATAACCTCAGTTTCTTTAGCACCCCAAGAATCTGCACATAACAGCATCATTTGTGTATGTCACAAGCCCCTGTGGACTTTGGCAATAGTGGAATTGATGCAATTAAAGTGTTTACACGTCTGTTTATTGTGATTAAAATTAGTAGTATACACCATTTTACTATGATTGGTTACTACGATTATGAGCTTAATTGCATCTATCTGATCGGGTTAACATTAGGTAAAGTTTAATTGCAATATTGCCTAAATCTCATTATAATCGCATTATGAGGGTGCATGTAAACGTATGTCACCCCACATTTTTAGGTAGGTCCAGTGAATGCACATGTTCTACAGTAAACAAATGCTATTAAAAAGAAGATTGTCTATTTTATCTCAAGGCAGGAATTCCATTAGTACAGCCATCGTATTTAGCACTCTGATTTCCGCATGGTCCTTTGCATTGTTTTTGCTAGTTCATACCTGAGTGCCAGGCTAGAAAAAATATCACTTTGAGGGCTTGCAAGATATTTCTGTGGTGAGAGTATCGCTGACAAATGTAGTTTATTCTAGATCTTTTTTCACTTCCATGTTCACAAAAGGGCAGCTTTGACCTGTATGCGTGAGCCATGTCAGATTCCAAACATGTTTTTTCTACTAAGGCATCTGTCCAGTCAGTGCTTAAGGGCAGTGGGTGATTGAGTCCACATACCACAACAATATCCTCCTGTGTGTCTCCATGGACACAGGAACATTACCACAGAAGGGGCATAGATCACATCAGCCAAGACAAATGCACCTCGGAAAATGGCAGGGCGAAAACCAAATCCTATTCCCTCGATGCTGTTGATCAAAAGGAAAGAGTAAAAAAAAAAGTATCTTTGGTGGGGATACCAAATGGAATAGAGTGACTAAAATCAACAGTTTTTAAAATTAGGGCAGGGGATGGGAAAGAAATGGAGTATATTACATTCAATGTATTACATTCAAATACACAGTCCATTTAACTCAATCGGTCATACTTAAACCCCCACCTGAAATATGGCACTTAAAAAAATTATGTAAAGTAAAAAATATGCTTGAGTGCAAGCTTTTAAGAAAATTATCAGAGATGTGTTTTGATGACAGGTTGTGAGACCTGCTGACAGTCCTGGCTTGGGGGGGCTTTTATATTTCTCAGGGGTTCCCCTCGGTTGAAATTGCAGTCTGGTGGTTCCCCCTCAGTTGAAATTTTGGTTTTAAATCAAGTTAACCTGCCTGTTAAACTCCATCTCATATTATGCTAATAGCCCTAAAAACCTGGAAATCCATCCATGGATGTCTAATGACCATCATTTCCTCTGCCTTTGGTAAAAAGTGGCCACTTTGAAAATAATATGTTTTCTGATCACTGGCTCCCTAATGAAATGCAATTAGCAGCATATGTTTGCAAGTCGTGTGCAAAATGTATGCTGGGACTAATTGAAACTAGGGTGGTACTGTGATTATCATGCTCTGTGATATGCTTTGCCTAATGGTTAGTACTAGATTGGATGAAGCTAGTTAAAACCAGTGTCCAAAACCCAACATCTTTTCAAAAGGTTTACTGCAGTATTAACTTTGGTAAAGTTGCTTTGTTGCCATGACAAACTAGTTTAAAAATACTTAGGTGAAAATCATTATGGCCCCAGAATCCTTAAAGAGATTGTTCACTCAAAAATAAAAACTCTGCCACCATTTACTCTCATGTCGTTCCAAATCTGACATATTTTTCTTCTGTGGAACACAAATTTTTTGTTCATACGTTGAAACAAGTTTCAATTTCCACAGAACAAAGAAAGAAATTCAGGTTTGGAATTACATGAAGGTGAGAAAAAGATTACAATTTTTATTTTTCTTAACTATTCAAATTAAGGATTCTGGGGCCATAATGAGTGAGATAGAGAAAAGGATAATCTCCACAGTGCTATATGGGCTCTATATGGACAGCCCTTTGGACTGACCCATAATGTATTCATGTTCATTTGTTCAATTAAATATAAAACTAGGGTTGCTGTTGCCTAAAGGTTTAAAGCTAAGAAATGGACATATTCCACAATTTGTTTTGAGATTTATTGGGCAGAATGTAAGACCAAAAAGATGGTCAATTAATCTTTTAATGGATATCAGTGGATGGTGAGTGTTTAAAATGAGTATTAAAGGGATTAAAGTTCACTCAAAAATTACAATTCTATCATTTAAATCAGCTTCAAGTAGTGCAAAATCTGTATGAATTTCTTCTGTGGAACATTAAAGAATATATTATGAAATGAGAAAATCAACTATTCCTTTAAATAATGGTCTTAACAGGTGCTGACTAAAGTTTTTAGCATTTATCTCAAAATGAATATTATCCGTACATCTTTAATTGTGGTTTCAGAGCCCATGAGGGTAACTTGCACTTGCTAAGGGTCACATGCGGCCCTGTACTTACTGTGAAGAACAGAAGGACTCAAATCATGTGTATCAGCAGAGTCAGAGTCTTATGAAGCTTCTCATTCCAGCATGTTGCTTCAAGGTCTGTCTGATAATATTGCAGCTGACTAGGCTGAAATCTATCCAGATTTACTTTCCTTTAGAAGAGTTGGCAGATTGTAGCACTATAACACATGTGCAGAGGCTAAATCTTTCCCTTCACAATTAACCAAGAGAAATATGAGCGCTGATACGCACATTTGAAGTGTACCAAAGATGTGATTTAAACCTTACTTTAATGACGAATAGCATAAAAACATATAGAAATAAATATGTTCGAAATTTATGATTATTTTTAATGTAGCCGAGTATTGTTAATTGCAAATCCAAATTATGCTTACAATCTAAATGACTTTTTATTGTTATAAGCTAAATCATGACTTCAACAAACAAAACTGGGGCAACATGAAATTCCAACAAAACAACCTTATAAACGACGGTGTCTACAACTATGTCATCACAATGATTAATCTCAAGTTTGTGATAAAACAAGAGAAAATATCTGAGCTAGTGTTGACCGAGGAACGAGTGTTAAATATTCTTGTCATTCCTCAGACAGGGACTCAGGGATCAGACAGAGGTATCGGGCCCTGAAAGGTCAGGCTCATTAAAAGTCCCTTTCTTGCATCTCAATGATTCAAGAAAAAGCCCAAGCTTTCATTAAACAGGCCTCTGGTACCCCTGTAAAGCTTCTTGCGGAGCCATTACCAGCAACCCCAAAGGCCTTTTGACCAGGCCGACAGATCCTGCTCCTGTCAGACGAGAGGCAAACACTTCACATTAAGTTCAGTTAATTACGGTTTTTCTCTTCATTCATTTTCAGCTGAGCCTTTTTTTTTTTGGATCACAGTGGATCTGTGTTTATCAGCTGCCCTCATGGGAATCCCCAAAGCGACTCTCTTTCACTATATCCCATCATTCCCACACCTCAGGAACACTCCACTCACACTTTGATGAGTAGCTCTCATGTTACGTGACTGGATTGCTGCGATGGTACAGTTCTGTCTTATGGGAACGGATCTGAGATACTGTGAAGTGAGCAGTGGGTAAAGGCAGATATTATAAATTCATGACAGCTGATGCAGGGGTCAGCCATTTCTCGAGGCTTACAGTAAAAAAAAAAAAAAATGTTGTAGTCATTACCGAACTGAAGGCAACAGCCTGGCATGAAACAAGCTTAGATCTGCCTTTGTTAACATCCCCCCAGTTATTTCCCAGCTCTCTGAAAAGTTCAGAGAGGGGAATTTTATTCTAATCTTTAATTTTACCCCCTTCTAAACTTTTCTGCGTTGTCGTTGAAAAATTATGATACATTATGCTGATGTATTCACCATCTGAAACCATTTTAGATGACTAAGAACTCATGGGGGAACCAGATTCATCCAGTCATGAATCTTTCCACATAACCATGACAAAAATAAAAATAAATATTGTTACAGACAGTAACTATGTAAGATTCAACACAGGCACTCTGCATTTCTATAATCAGTGCAGTAAAACCTCCAGACAATTATAGTTTCAGAGGGCTGCAGGTCAATCATAGAAGTTCATTAATTCATTTTTAATTGAACACTGATGACGGACTGCTTTTGTGAGAGATGGCAGGTAATCACATGTGACTGGCTAACTTAATCTGACAGATTTATTACATGGCTCATATCCACTTTTTCTGTTTTATCATTCTCTTTGAGCTTGTTGTCTTGGGCTATATGTTCATTCCTGCCACAAATTCCAAGAAACAATTGCTAACATGGGAAATTGTATTAAAGGGGATCTGAGTATTTCAAGCAGACTAAAGGGATAGCTGTCATATTTGTCTTTCAGTTTTCTTCTCTACATGCAGCCCTAAAAATAATTTTTCCAAGCTGTCAGAGGAAATCATATTTCAGAAAAATCATTGTAGTGTATGCAAAGACAACTATACTTATAACAAAATAATTGAAACATTAAGTTTATGTTAAAAGTTTATGAAAAAAACGAATCCTCCTAATTATATTTCGTGATATCTGCTATTAAATGCATACCATAAGTCCATAGAAATTAAATTTGCCACACATTATACGACATGCCAAGGGGTAAGCTGAATGCTTGCAAATATAAATAAATGTAAATAAAATACCAATGTCAACGTTAACGTGTTAATGCATACAATTAATTCAAAACGCATTTAAATGTAACGTAGTTACATTGAATGCAAATAAATTACTGAAGCACATGTAATTGCGTAATTAACGTAATTCCTGTCACACAATGAAATGATTTTAGAAGTCGGGAGTTTATCTCTCTGACAATGGCACCTGTAACCCTCGTAGGCGGAAATTTCTATTCTGTTTAACCTGAATTCGCTTCTCTGTTGGCGATCAGATCATTTTAAGCCGCTAAACTCCGTGAAAATGTTCAGTCCAATGACCCAGTAAGTGAATTCATTCAAACAATCAGTCCAAAACAATGCTAATGTAAAGAAAAACAGGCTGATTACATCCAACGAGCTCTCACGAGAATACACGTGCATTTTTACATGAAGTGTAGGGTGAATTCAGGGTGATTGGGACACTTTTTCCAAGTCATCTCAATGGCAAAAAGTGTCCCAATCACCCTGATTTCACCCTATTTTGACGTATAGACAGCACTATAACGTAAAATAGTTATGTATTGACAGCATATTTACGCATGAACAACTTCATCGACATACACATTTGTACGTATTCCTATTTGTGAATATTAAAATCGTGGAATTAATGTTTTGACTATATTGCATTGAATTGTCAAATCAATGACGTTTTCAGTGACATTTATTAAATGCAGTTTACCCATCCACTTAAAATGAAATAATAACATTTTGCGCTGTTTGTGACTTCTGCTACAACCTCGTTTCGGAGGATTACATAATGTTAAACAATACTATACTTTAAAACCTTAAAATGAATAACATTTCTGTAGTCGTTTAACCATTTTGTAATATTTAGTTTGTTTGCCATGAGACACAAAAAGCTATTTTCTCCAATACAGCGACTGCAGATAGAACCATAAAATACACACAATAAAATCACAAACACAACATAAATTCACATAAGACATCAATTTTATTTGTTCGCTGTAATCCATACGTTTGCGAGGAACAGATCCAAATTCAGCCCTTTATCCAGCCATCTTCATCTCCATTTCTCAGCAGCGAGCGGAAACGTCAAATCCCGCACTCCTTATTAAGGTTATGTGTTGCATAGCAACAACTCATACATCCCAGCACAAATGCTCCCGATGAATTATTTATTACAGTGACTACGTTCACAAACCACTGGATAATAATTCTAACAGAAAAGCAAGCATACTGTACATGTGATTTGGCATGGCAGCCGATTTGAATAATAAATAAATATTGCCTTACCTAATGCAGAAAAACAAAATTATTATTCAAATTCTGAATGGATTATAAGAATACTCCTTTTATATTCATTGAAAAGCTGTCATTCATCTAAATGTATTGCAATCTCTCAAAGTTCTAACTCCACAAGAGCTCCATTTATATTTATTTTATCTCAATGTATCGCGATATCGCGTTCTGACTCCACAACGAATCTCTTATTTAGCCTACATAATGTCTACATTTTGTTTGTTATATAAGTTAAGTTAAAACAAGAGGATTTGCGAGAGTGCAGAACTCAATACTGGACAAAAAACTCTTTTTGAGCCGTGAGTGGATTCTAACTTAAACACTTCTGATTGGCCACTGCATTCAAGAAAACAAAATATGTTTGTGATTGGCTACATTGCTCAACCCTGCAAAAACATGTAAATAGAAACAATTGACACTCTCAAGAGCATAACACCAAATCTCTTTTGCCAGTATACTATTATTATGGAGAAAAGTGATCTAGACCAGCAGTTTGGGCGGCTTTTCCCTCTAAAAGCAATCAGAAGCAGCAGCAGTCAATGGTTTGAGTGAGAAAATTCTACGCTAGTCTCACGTCCATGGCCAGGGGACGGCTAAGCCTTGCCCAGCTTTACACACTCTCACCACCTATGAGTTTGGAAAACATGCTTCATTTAATCATTCATAGCAAATCTTTGAACAAATAATATTTATGATTTTATACATTGCCAATTCCCCAAAATGTATGATAATACTTTTAGACCTCTGTATGTTTGTTTTGACAAAATTCCTTCCACCTACCAATATATTTTACTCTGACATGCAAAAGAATGTATTAAAAAAAAATGCTTATCACTTTTCTCATGCCATCTCTCGTTGACAAATGTATAATATATATATAAATATTTTGTATATAAATAAGTACATACACATTATATCTACATGTATCCATTCTTTTTTTCTATTTTTTTTTCAAGGATGGATATGGATTCTACCACTTACATATTTAAAACATTTCATTGTGCCATTACAGATGGAGAATATGCACTATAAAATGTGCATCAATACCCCAACGCCCACAACAGCTTCGCAATGGATATTGTAAACATGTAGACAGTCTTATCACGTGCCTGAAATGACAAGTTGGTGCATTTCAAATGCGACTACATAATCTCTTTGAAATATGTGAGTACCAGACAACCAAAACAACAGAAACCATGGATTACACCCAGTACAAACACAAGCAATGCTCCTTTGCAATGGCTTCTTGCCATTGCTGTTCTTTGTGTGCCTGAGCCACATTTTATATAAACCATTTTACTGGGGATTAGAATGTAATCGGACTGTCCGTAATACACTGCGGTGTTAAGGAGAACATTGATTGTTTAGGTGAGTTGGAGAAATGGGAGAAAGGGAGAGAAAGTAAAACATATGGTCACTCTTCTAGTGAAATAAAGGAAAAAGCCAATCTGTTAAGAGCTCAATGAAATGAAGCTGCCCAAGTTCAGAAAGACTTAGATATGAACTTGGCAGCCACAGGGCCGTGAGGATTATAAACACAATTTGATGCTGATGGTACTTGGATGCAAACGTGAGTCAGACACTCAAGGCTGAGAAACAAACTTTATCACTGCCTCCCCTCTCCTGCGACTCTTTAAAAATGCACGCTCCGCTCTACCACAGTCTCATCATAAAATCTTGAGGGGAAAAAAAGTGGCAATGTGAGGCACAGATTTTCTAAGGCAGTTGGACCACACTAAAAAGGTGGGGGTGATTCATTTAGCAGCCTTTCTTTCCTTTTTCGGATAAACAAGAGCTGAGCTGGATGATGAGGAAGCCCTGAAGCCTGTGAGGCAAATTTAAACCCATATTGGACTTTTTCTTGCTCCAAGAGAGATTAGTATCTTCCAGGGCTTTGGAGGAGAACACAGCCTCTGGTTACACTTTTTTTTTTTTTTTTCCAAACAAGCGATTCACATGGGAGCTTCCACTAAAATTCACTCCACATTTTCTGTGGTAAAAACACTGAGAAAAACTCAATGATCAGAAAGTTTGGTGTTGGGAGGAGACAGAGTCTGATTATCTTATGTTGCTCAGAGGCTGGGAACTGGGGTCATGACTGATCTGCTTAAAACTGAATCAAAAGCCCAGGGAGAAAACACTTCTGAAGTGAAAGATCCAGAAAAAGAAAGATCCAGTCAAATCCAGGGCTCCAGCCTCTGGGATCCACTTGCTCCAGCCTGGCAGGTCTGTCAGGCACAGACTGAGTCCCGCTGGAACTGGAATCAAAGTCATCTCCCCTAACTGTGACATTCACAGCATTTCAATTGAGCCATCAGTCTGTCAGACACAATGCCTCCCCCTGCCTAGGGATTAAGGGGGTTCGCTTTTTCTTTGCCATGATCACTGTGTCATGCTTCTGTAAAAACACAGCAGAAGAAAGTATGTTTAATGCATTATGCCTCTGTATTCCCTGCGGAAAAGACCAGTATTGCGGGTCATAAATATACGTTTTGGATGCTGCTTTGCTACTTCCACCAGCTAGACTAGCATGAAAATGCATGCTGGTCTTTTCAGCAAGTCTGTTTGAACAGCTCTTTATAAAAGTTCCGTTAAACGATTCATGATGCTTTTCTCTGTCATTATCACTGACTGTATCTATCGTCCTTTATCTCACCTTTCTCTTTCTGGCTTCTTTATTCAACCCTTCCTCTTTGCTTTCTCTATCTCTGGCAGACTGGGCTCCTGTAAAGAGGAGATAAAGTCCTCCAGCAGGCCAGGCCCGAAGCCTATGTCCCCATCGGACTTTCTGGACAAGCTGATGGGAAGAACATCCGGCTATGATGCTCGCATCAGACCCAACTTCAAAGGTGTGACAGAACGTAAACAAACAAGTTTTTGTCAGGATATATGCAACAACCTAGTGTGAAACTGGTAGCAGCATGACAGTAGTGGCTCCTGGGAACTTCAATGAGGTGACAGTAGATAGAACCCAGTGACCTGACTGTTATTACAACAAATACACTAAAGACTGGGAATGCACTTTGAAAAGTGTCCTGTTCTTATTATAACACTTAGTATGGGTTCATTGATGAATGATGACTAAGGGCATATATTATTTTCAGTTTTTGTTTGTTTATTTAGCTTGAATTTATTTGATTTAACTTATTTTATTTCCGTTAGTTGCAGAGGCAACATTTCTTATTTAATTTCTAATATTGTATGTTTAAGTTAAATTAAGTTTGTTAATTTTAAGTTTCAATCTTACTTCACACAAACCTATCATATGTTTTCAGAAGACATAGTGCACAAGTCACATGGACCATGCCTTTTATGTTGCTTTTATGGTGTTATTTTGTCATTTTTGGAGGTTTTGTAACCATATCCTTTCAGTATATCGAGAAATGTAGAAAAATAGTGATTTTTTTAAGTTCCACTAGTCCCACAATCTATTTTTCATTCACTCTCTAAACATTGAGAAAAGTATGTGTATGTCTAAACAAAAGAAACTTTTCTCCTCTATTTCAACAGGACCACCAGTAAATGTCACCTGTAATATTTTCATCAACAGCTTTGGATCCATTACTGAGACAACTATGGTATGTAACAACACTGGTTCATTTTAGTTTAAAATCAAAGATTCAGCATTGAGCGTGTCTTGTCTAAAATACAAAGTAGAATTCCTTCTCTTTCTCTTCATTCTCTGTTATATTTCTATTACATTACTGCTGGGTGAGTTTTAGTTGCTTGCCTGACTTCTTGAGGAGCAAATCACTTAGAAGTTTAGAGTCCAGTGGGTCAGCTGATGTGCTGATAATGAACTGTCCACCATGCAATTAAAATGAAAAATTGAGAAAACGACCACGAACTTAAGGGGGGAAAAATGAAAGGGTGATGCACTCATCCTCTAAAGCCTGTGCTTAGAGCTAAGTGTCTCTGTCAGCAGAATGTTTCGGTTGACCGTTACAGATTGTCATTGTTAGCGGTCTGTTAGTCGGTTAACCTGAGGTTAGGTCATTGGAAATTGAGGACTTACAACAGAAATTAATGTCAGGGGAGAACAAGTTATTTACCTGCAAGTCAAGAGCATATTTGATTTAGTCTGTGTTAGGTTTGCAATTTAAAAAAAAGAACATTAGGTCTAAAAAGAACATAAATAATTAACAAGTCCAGAAATTGAGCTAGATTTCAGGACCCAACACATTTATTCTTCTTCCTACAGGATTACCGGCTTAACGTCTTTTTACGCCAGCAGTGGAATGACCCTCGACTGGCCTATAGTGAATATCCTGATGCATCTCTAGACCTGGACCCTTCTATGTTGGACTCCATATGGAAACCCGACTTGTTCTTTGCTAATGAGAAAGGTGCAAACTTCCATGAAGTCACAACAGACAACAAGCTGCTGAGGATATTTCAGAATGGGAATGTGCTTTACAGCATTAGGTAAGCAGAGAAGTCTAAAGAGATTTCAGAGAACAAAGGGAAATTAACAAGAATTAGTGACGAAGGGCAAGAGATTTTGCATTAAAAGATCCCTGCAAAATATATTGGTTGAATTTGAGGTTTTCACAAAAATGTGTTCATTAAACCCTCGTCTTGCGATCCCAATGCTCCAAATAGCAATTAAACATCTAAAATTATCCTTATTTGTATGTTTTCTGAGAGGTGTACTTTCCTAAATCTTTCCTTTGTTTTAATAATCCATGAGAAAAATAATTTTTCTCTGCTCACTTTTCGATGACTGGTGCTTCCTCTCAGCACAATTTTGGTATCGTTCATTGTAATTCCAAACTTTGTGAATATTCAAAGCTAATTATTGATGGCATGAGTCTCAACCAATGAAATGTGAATAAATACATGCTGATGTAAACAAAACCAGCTTGTTGCTAACCAGTCGCAATAACGCCTTTGGTGATTAATGAAAACATTAGCTTTGCTATTGTAGCTGTGTTGATCACTATTAATCTGGCCACACATCCATGCAGGAAAAATTATGAAAATTCTTTCACAGAATTCAGTGTTTTTTTATAAACATGTTAACATGAGATGGGCAATTTGTTATTAGTTGTAATTATTGATATTTTGTTGCATAATTTTGCTACATGGATAGCCCTTAACCAGTGACAGCTTTTCAAACTGACAAATCAGAAAAATCAGTTAGGTAACAATGTTAAATATTCTTTATATAAATATTTTCACGTTGAACATATATTTTCCCTATAGATATAGGTTTTGATTTGGTGTGTGCCAAAAAAAATATTTTAAGGTATGGTTGCTAGGTGAATTTGTTTTGGAACCTTTAGAAATCTTTAACTAGATTTTTCTCAAAATTTACTTAGCTGACTCAATCGACTTAAACAGGTGTAGCTCGTTCATTTGTTGTCTGATTTTAACAAATCATACATCATTTTGAAGTTTTTTTAATTTTTTTATGGAGAACTCATTTTTGCTCATTTGTTCATTCTGACACATTTTGCCAGCACGGGTCACATATCCCTAGAGAAAATATTATTAAGTTGATTCTAATGATGGACGTAATTGCAATTATTCATGCCTTGGTCCCTCTTTGGAAACTACAAGGAGGATCATGTGTTGAAGAGCCTAAAAAGACTCCACATCAGATTGTGTAAGTGTAGATATTTTGGGGTTTGAATTTAGGGTTATCACAGCACAAAAGAAATTGGTTCCTCAAAAAAGCTTTTGTCTTTCTCTGAGGCATTGCATTACAGCAGGTAATTACACTGTTTCCTCTATCCAAACTTTCTAATAGTGGCGACTGAACTTCACGGCTGAAACTTTAATGTATCAGCCACACAATAAACAAGTGTAAAGAAAAGAGGGTTTGCTTTTACTAAGAAGGCATGTGATAAAAACTGAGCAATTCAAACCTCATTTAGGGATTCACTTCTAATCACAAATCAAAGGGAAAAGTGTACAGCCATAAATCAGAACTCATGCAGAGAGGGTATAAACTGGGATTTATACTTTTAATTTATACTTTTATACTTTTAAATTATAATTCTGCCTCTACAAGAATAAATACATTAAAAAAAATATATATAAATTTACTCAAACTCATGTTGTTCCAAAAATTCTGAAATTATAATTCTGCCTCTACAAGAATTGTTCATGCATAAATAAAAATTATATAAAAAATTATTATATTACTCAAACTCATGTTGTTCCAAACCTTAGTGGAACACAGAAATATATATATTTTGAAGAATGTACTGGTTGCTTAATATATGCAATTTCAATTACTGGGGTCTAGAGCTTGGTTGGAAACAATGCCAAAGTGTCATTGAAATATTACGAAATATACTTCCATACAACTTATGCACTATATTTAAAGTCTTCTAAAGTCATACAATGGATTTTTGCCACTAACAGATGGAAATTTAAGATACCATTCAATCAAAATTTGCACCTCCAGTGACCAGATTAGTAGTCAGTGAGTCAACAAATCATTCAGACCAGATAAATGGATTTATTCAAAAATTGATTTCTATAAATTGTTAATTCAAAATATCCCACTCAATAGCATGATTAATTCACAAATCACTACTTTTCTCATAAACAAGCCACAAAGCATTTAATGGAATATAATGCATATGGACCACTTTTATGATATTTATATGGTTCACTTGTGTCATTTTGAAGCTTGAAAGCTTTATCTTCAATCACTTTATTTCTATTGAAAATAATGGTCAGATATTAGTTAAAAAAGAGACATGAGGGCCAAGAAACAAGAGTAAATGATGACAATTTTTTTCATTTTCAACTATCCTTTCTGCCTCCGCTTCTCCTCCTCAGTGTTCCTTGCAAACTTTTTTTTGGTCTTTCTCTATCCTCCATTTAACACCTTTTTCTGCCCTTTGTGGTTTCACTCTTTCCACTGACTATTTCCCACTTTCTGCTTTCCTGTTTTGCGCTCTGTCTCAGGCTAACACTCATCCTGTCTTGTCCCATGGACTTGAAGAATTTCCCAATGGACATTCAGACCTGTACCATGCAGCTAGAAAGCTGTGAGTACTCTATTCTTCTCTTCATCTCTCCCTCCCCCATCTCTCCTCGCCTTCCCCTCTTCACACATTGCTGCATTCGATTCTTCTGACACTGTTTTAATGTATGCGCAATAGCAATCTCCATGAAGGTGAAACACAGTAAACGCATAACTCTACATGTATTTAAAAGCCTGTTGTGTATGGTGAACATATACACTACCGTTCAAAAGTTTGGGATCGGTCATGTTTTTTTAAAGAAAAGTCTCTTATGCTCACCAAGGCTGCGTTTATTTGATAAAAAATACAGTAAAAACAGTAATGTTAAGAAATATTAATACAATTTCAAATAACTGTTTTCTATTTTAATATATTTTAAAGTGCAATTTATTCCTGTGATGGTAAAGCTGAATTTTCAGCATCATTACTCCAGTCTTCAGTGTCACAGGATCCTTCAGAAATCATAATATGCTGATTTGGTGCTCAAGAAACATTTATCATTATTATCATCACAGTTGAAAACAGTTGCACTGCTTAATATTTTTGTGGAAACTTTTTTTATTCCTTGATGAACAGAAAGTTACTGACCCCAAACTTTTAAATGGAAGGGCATATCATGAACTGTTGCCATTAATATCCTGTTAAGACGGCAATGACAAGTCACTTATTGTCTATTTGTACTTGTGAGCCAGATAACCCTGAGCATTATGGGATTAAAAAAATGTGTAGAAAAGGAATAACTCAAAAGCGTTTTCTATGTCTCACTGCACAAAAAAAGAAGAATTGGCAAGAGGAAGTATCAACAATACAGCATCCTCATTTTAAATTTGTGTGTAGTGTCCTTCCTTATTACCTTGATAAAAAGACGAGAGAGCCAAAGAAATAGACTATTCACCACCCCAGTGCCCTCAGAGCAGATAGCATCTTAACTCCTAGAACCAATTTAAAGGATATCAATAATGAAACTTTCATTTTGTGTCCCCTTTATTATGTGACCCAAGAGGTTACCCAAGAGGCTTTTAATTCCACCTCCCTAAGACAAAATAACTCTGATTTCTAACCACAAGAAAAGCCAAATGAGATATCAGTGTGATGCAGAAATACACTGCAGATGCCACTTAGCTTGACATCTGAATTTTGATGTCAATCTGTTATTTGATATAAATCCCAATTTATGTGTGGTGCCCAAAGACAGCACCTCTACATTCAGTGACTCATATGGTTTAAAAGATTTAGGGGACGAACTACACCAAGACAGTGTGTTTTACTGTCCTTTCTGTGTCCTCTGTATGTCTACAGTATTTATTCAATGAGTGGAAAAAGCCCTCCTCCGTAGCCGCAGTTAAAATTGCCCTCTTCTAAGGAGTAGGGTCAGACAGAGTGAGAGACACACGGGAAGATGGGCAGGTTTACTGTCTAACAAAGCCGTTATGGAGGGCATAATCATTTCTGATTAGACAAGAGCACCTTTTTTAGGGCTTTAAAAGGGCCTGCTGAACACTGTTTTGACAAGTGTTGAGACGTACACGAGGGGTGGGATCACCTTGTCTGGAAAGGACACATCCAGGTAGAGAAATCTGATGCTTGAGCGTTAAAACAAAGGTGTAAGCAGAAAACCAAAGGCGGAAAGTAAGTTTGGGGCACGTGGTGTGCAAAAGTGTTGTCAAGGGAAGATATTTTTCAAGTGGAAAAACACGATGACAAAGGCAAAAAAAAAAAAAGTAAAATTGGGAAAGTAGACAAATGTAAGATTGTTCTAAACACAGGCTATGTGACCCTTTAGCATTTAAGCTTAAAAAAATTATGTTTTTTTTTGTTTTATACAGAGATTAAAAGGTGCTTTTGTGTATTATAATGGACACACAAATCAATCACATATGCTTATATGACACTGGAATGCATATAAAAAAGTCTTTATCTGAAATATACAGTACGCCACTGTTCAAAACTTTGGCGTCAGTACGATTTTTTAAAAGAAATTAATACTTTTATTAAGCAAGAATGAATTAAATTGATCAAAGTTGACAGCAAAGACATTTATAAAAAATATATGAAATAAATGCTGTTTCTTTGACTTTTGCATTCAAAGAATCCTCCAAAAAAAATAGTTTCCACAAAGAATATTAAGCAGCACAACTATTTTTAATATTGATAATAATTTAAAATATATATTTGAGCACAAAATAAACATACATTTTTGTGAAAGATTTTGACAGCATATATTGCATATAATTCCTTTTTGATCCTTCCTCATCTTGGAAAAACATTCATATTTCTTGTACTAGTTTGAATACAATGTTTAGAACCACACCAAACTTTTCAAAGACACCATGACATTTAAGGACTTTCAGTCTTCATCCTTTTTTCATGGGTTTGTTGTTTTGAAGACGGAAGGGGACTGGGAGGTTTGTGAATAATAGATGTCTTTGTAAATCCCTGAGGGTCTCTGATAGACATCAATATTATTCAGATTTGTCGAGTATTCTACACTGTTATTGCATGCCTAATGCATTTTTAATAGGCCCCTAATCTCACCGTGTACTACAGAGGGAGAGACCTGTTAGAAAATTATGTGGGGGATGTGAAGAATTTGAAGCAAGTAGCATGAATAAAGAAAAAAAAATAAGATAATGAATTAATTCGCTCAAATACTTCATGTTGGTTGTATGCTGGATGTAATAATCCAGAGTATATAAACATCTTCACTACTCAAAGGTCTGTACCAGACATTCAATCTATCCGTCTACCACTTTGGTTTGTTGTCTGTCAGGTGACCTTTTATGCAGCGTACAAAGTATGGGATGAGAGTGGAAGCTTGACAGGTGCAATTCACACTTTTATGCACAGATATGCTTTTTTTCTATTTCATTCTCTCTCCCTTTTCACAGTTGGCTACACCATGAACGATCTGATCTTCGAGTGGCTTTCTGATAGCCCAGTGCAAGTGGCAGATGATTTGACTCTTCCTCAGTTTTTACTAAAGGAGGAAAAAGATCTCGGCTACTGCACTAAGCATTACAACACAGGTACACATTCCACTACAACCTTCACGCATATCAAATAATATCTTTATTTTAAAAAATCATCATATACACTGTTGCATAGAGAACTGTTTTCAAGGTCCTCTAATGAATTTTTAAATGTATTTATGGTGTTGCCCCTATATAAACCAGCAATACGACAATAATAATTAACCAGGTGTAAACAACAATGCATTAAAAGTTGCTATACATAATTACTTACCTATGAAACTCATTTGCATGTTCTCCCAGGTAAATTCACCTGTATTGAGGTGAAGTTTCACTTAGAGAGACAGATGGGCTACTATCTCATTCAGATGTACATCCCCAGCCTGCTGATTGTCATTCTGTCTTGGGTATCTTTCTGGATCAACATGGATGCT
Organism: Rhinogobio ventralis; assembly: GCA_039654625.1. Classification (NCBI taxonomy): domain Eukaryota; kingdom Metazoa; phylum Chordata; class Actinopteri; order Cypriniformes; family Gobionidae; genus Rhinogobio; species Rhinogobio ventralis. Next base: position 21,820,659 of record CM077198.1, on the reverse strand, counting down.
GCCCCTGCTCGGGTAGGCTTGGGTATCACCACTGTGCTGACCATGACTACCCAGAGCTCCGGCTCACGAGCCTCTCTACCCAAGGTAACATAACCAAACTGACTCAGTTCTGTGGAAAAAAGAGAAACATTTCAGAAATCAGTGCACTTATTGGATAATGAGTGAAATAATGAGACAATCAATGAAAAAGAAGAATAAAAACACAAGAGCAGAGAGAGAGGTGAGAATAAGCTTGAAGTGCCTATTTTAATTATTTAAAAGAGTTAAAGGAGTAGTTCACTTCAAAATGAAAATTTCCTGATATTTTAATCACCCCCATCTCATCCAAGGTGTTCATGTCTTTCTTTCTTCAGTCGAAAAGAAATTACGTTTTTTGAGGAAAACATTCCAGGATTTTTCTCCCCATCACAGACTTCCATGGCAACCAAAATGTTGAAGGTCCAAATCAATGCAGTTTCAAAGTCCTTCGAAGGGCTTCAGAGGCTCTGAGAGATCCCAGACGAGGAATAGGGTCATTTTGTACCGTGTTTTCAAGTTTAAAAACGTTCACATTTTAAAATCGCGACCCAGAGATTATGGTTTCTGTTTTACTTCGCTGCATCTCACGTTTTTGAGCACGTTCTGTGTGAACGGTCCCTGATAGACCTTTCACACAACTTCTGTATTTGTGACCGGAAATACGCAATCGTCGTGGTAATCTTCTTCCTCACAAGTCAGGGCAACAGGTAAACAAATGGCGCAAACAACGAGCAAGACTTATTGTAGTGTACCGGGCTGTTCTTGTTATTCCCAAAAGCAGCCATATCGGTTGTTTCATTCCTTCCCTGTTGATGGTGAAGTTTGATAGAAATGGATTCAGGCTATCCGGCGGGATGAAGGACCAAACTCTCCTGCTCGTGTCCTACATCCCTGTCATATGTATATATGTGTGTGTATACTCTAACATGATCAAATTAAGCAAAATTCACTTTTGCAAAATGCATCCATACATATTGTGAATATATTTTGTTTTAAAATATATAACCGTGATGTTAATCAGCATTATTTTGTATTATATTTTGTTTCATTTCTATTAATATTTAGCATTTATTCATATTCAGTGCTATGCCTTCTCTAAAAAATTTTGTAAACATATATTATTATTATATAGATTGTATTTTAAAATAAAAATATATCTATAATTTTATAAAAAGTATTATGTTGTATGTTTAAAAAAATAGAATTGTGCACACTGCGTGATGTTTAAACTATTTTGAACTGTAGCCAAAGTCCGGACAAAAAATATATCATCTTGTTCAAGGAAGACGTGTCATGTAACGCTGATTCTTTATAGCTATGTAATCTGAGATTTATGTAAATAGGCCTAATTGTCCATTTCCATCAAATGTAATATTTGGCAAATCCATTAGCAAAGTTGTGTAGACTCTCTGATCCATTTTCTTTTGCCCAGGTATGTTTTTCTGATGTGTTGACGCTTGACAGGAACTCCGGTTCCGCAACGATTACGTATTTCCGTTTTTTGTGTGAAAGATCTATTGTGAACAACTCAGGAAAAATCAGCCACTCCTGTCAGGCTGTCAGACGCAGTCAACGTGCATGCGCACGCATTAAAGTCCCAGTGCACAGTATTGGGAGAACATGTGCAGCAAGGCGACAGAGAGGTTTGACAATAACTTGACATTTGTGTGACCTAGCGTGAAAAAAATAGTTTGGATCTCTTAAATTAAACATAAATTAAACGTAAATTAATTAAACATAAACATATTAAAACATAATTGTAGAATTGCACAGACCACGGTTTAAACTATAAAATGTTTTCTTTCGTTCAATTTTTGCCTCTCATTTAGCCTACTTGTTTATAAAAGTATGATATTTTATATCCTCTTCAGATCCGTAAAATATGCTGTTTTTGTGAGGAAAGGTATCAACTGATCAACTTTTCATGGTTAATGAAAAGGATGTGTCCAAAGTCAACACAGCCTCATTATTCCTAGCAATGCCCTTATTGATTATCTATTAAAGTTGCTTTGACCTTGTGCATCCCAGGTGTCCTACGTGAAGGCCATTGACATCTGGATGGCTGTTTGTCTGCTGTTCGTGTTTGCTGCATTGTTGGAGTATGCAGCAGTCAACTTCGTCTCAAGGCAGCACAAAGAGTTCATCAGGCTGCGCAAGAAGCAGCGAAGGCAGAGAATAGTAAGTGCGATGAACACACTCACATGTACACCCGCAAACAAATACAGGCTGTCCTGTCACCCTGGATTACACTTTGACTCGCATCTCTTCTCATTGTGCTCAGCCACATCCAAACACTGGCAATGGCCACACTACAGCTGGCTGTCACATCTCGTGTGGGGGAATTCAGATCAGCCTGTTTCCATAGTGAGCAGTCCCCTGTGCTGATCCCACCGTTTGTGCCACCTTGTAAAGCCTTGCCACAGCCAATTTCCAAAGGCCAACAACCTGCTTCCTGATCCGAGATCACAGACACTGCCTGAAAGGCTAAAGAGGCTTCTAAATGAAAAAAGCTTAGAAAATACCCCCAGGGCTTCGGAGAGTAAAATCACTCTGAACACATGAAATGTTAACAGATTTTAAATGTAATTTCTATAAATCCTGCAATGTAAAATTCTTGATTATAGTAAAGATCAAAGCCCAACAATCACATTTAAAACTAGTGGTTAAAACATCCTGGGCACTTTCCGGCCTTGTACAACATGATGTCCAGGCTCACAGTGCTGGAGATTTATGAGTGTGTTCGTTGAATCTGAATCAATAATGAGAGAAAAATGAGAATAACTCCCTTTAAGAATGAGAGTGTTCTCCTCCACCTCCTGCCTTGGAGATCTTGGCGGCCATTACTCTTTGTCCTATTCTCTCCCGCCAAGAAAGTCTCTGGTCTGAAAGATCAATCTGGGTGGTATCGATGCATGGGTCACTGGCTGAGAGAGCTGTTAGGCTGATGGACCAACTACTGGCCAGGATAATCAATACAACAAATCCTTGGCTTCATCCTGCCTTAATAGCACTATAGACAAATTAGGCCACATGTTCCTGCTCAAGAAAACACTAACAAGTGGGTGCTGAGAGGATCGTGCCTGTTTTAGGGATGAGCAAAGCTACATATTATCAAAATTACCAATTGTGGGTTTGCATGAATGACTTTTAACCAGGGCCGTAACCAGACAAGGGAGACAAGTTCCCCCCAATATATGATATTTCTTATGTTGTTCTCCATTACGTACCGCTCTGTTTATTATTTGTTGACAGACCGTTTAAAAAGTTACATTTTTATGCTGGTCTGCCTCAGCGTCAATGTCAAAATGATGACCAATCAGATCAAAGAAGGCGGGGCTTAATGTTTACTGAAGATGAGTGTGAATTCCAAAGCGACACTTTTAGTTTTTACAATGAAAGTGCGTGCATGATAAGATATACGTAGCTAAACATTATATTTGACAACTGTTTTACAATGGATATGTTTAACAACCCACAGCAACATACAGTGATGCAAACTACTCAACTTTTTGAAAAATGTAATAAATTGAAAATATGCTATCATTTAAATGATGATGTCATTTATAACGGAATGTAACGAGACAAGAAACTTTTTACATTTATTTTTGACATATTAGACATACAAACAAGTGTGAATGTGTGCATATTTTTAAATAAAATATTATTTGCAAAGAGTTTAAATAGATTACTTCACAAATATATAGGCTATAATCAGACCAGAATAATCAGAACTTCTTTTACCATTCTTATTTCTTTATTCCCTTAAAGGGCACCTATTATGCAAAATTCACTTTTACATGGTGTTTGAACATAAATGTGTGTTGGCAGTGTGTGTACACAACCACCCTATAATGGTAAAAAAAATGTAATCCCCATAAATCGTAAGCAGTGTCTCAGAACAAGCCCTTTGTAGGTTCTGGGCAATATGATGTCACATTTTACAGGCCCTGCCCACGAGTGTTGATGGACACTGCCGTATTAGCAAAGACCCCGCCCTCAGAGAGCTGTACATAGTCCGCCATGTTTATCTCCTCACCAGAACATTTACAGCAACATTCAAGTAAGAAATGTGTTCTTAATAAAGCTACTAAAGTTCATTCAGTCAAAAGCAATGAGTGATTTTCTGTTTTTCTCTTGTTGTTTGATTCATATTAACACATTAGCACACATTACAGGTCTTAGGGTGAACAATTCATCGTTGCAAGTTAATACACAGAAAAAAATTGTTTGCCGTGGTAATCTTTAATCAAAATCTGAAAAGTAACTTCCGGTCTGGAATAGCGTTCCCTTTCTGATGACGGCAGTTTGACAGCTTGGGTTTGAATATCCTTAACCACTCCCCTCCAACCGTTAGTTAGCTATGAGTGAGAGATGGAGAGGAGGAGTGCTGAAATAAAACCCTGCCCTCTATTCAATATTCCATTTCACTTGGAAATATGTCACAGCACTGAAATAAAATCAGTTGCCACTTCCGGTTCACTGAGACTTTAATACTCACGGCGCACGGACATCCAGCTCTCTTTGCGCATGCGTCTGGGTTTGTGTGCTTAAGTTTAGAGTGATATGGCTTTAAAACGCATGCAGATGATAATATTTCATGATGATGAAGAACTGCAATGTCACGTGAGCGTGTCCGTAACCGTAAGCTGTTTTTTCTCAAACCCAACAATTGGCATTTTCAAAATGGTATATTAAATGATCTGTTAGGAATTTTTATCTGAAACTTCTTTGAGGACTTATATTACACACTTGCACTGGGACTTATATTACATCTTGTAAAAAGGGGCATAATAGGTGCTCTTTAAATCTATTTTAATCATCTAATTACTTAATTTCTTTAAATAAAAAGACCACCCCCCTTCCCCCTTCTAAAAAACAACAACAAAATACATGTTCAAGACATGGTTACGGTCTTGCTTTTAACCTATTGGATGTAAGATATCCCTGTATAATTACACTGGTTTCAGATTCATGCAATGCATTTCTTTGGGGGTTCATATAAGACACGTTGCCAGTGTTATTTTAGTGTTATTTACTGTATACTATTATATTATTCAATATTTTAAATCAGCTTTAGTTTTTTTATGTGCTTTTGCTATATATATATATTATATACAATATCCTATTCTATTTAGGTTTAATTTTAATACTCTTTTATTTCATTTAGATGCCAAGGCAGTATTATTGATTTTCATTTAAGTTTTTCATCTAATATATTTTGTATTTTATTTCATCTTTTATTCATTTACCGAAAACAACTGTAATAGTTTTAGTAAACAATAACCACACTGAGCATTTCTGCATTCAAAAACATCTAGTTGAAGCACAATGGAATAACAGATTGGAGATGTCTCGAGATGCATTTTTAAAAGTTTAAATATTTTTAACTTGGCCTGTGTCCTAAAAAACATCCCAAACAAACAAAAAAAAAGGATTAAATGTGGCACAATGGCAAAAGACATCTCTTGTGTAAGCCTGTAGCTTCACTTTAAAGGGGATGAAAAGATGCATCTATTTAACAGCTAAAGCACCACCAATGAAATCTAAAAATCTACATAAAATTATCCCAGATCTTGGACAACTGGTCAATTAGTTAACCATTGTGACTATTTATGTCTGATTTAAACATCAGCATGAACATTATCCTCTTGTCTAAGGACTTTATCAAGTTTTGCTGAAGTGTCTGAAAGATTGTCGGATTTAGCTTAAGTGTGCACTTTATTGGAGTGTCCCCCTCATCAACCTGCAAAGAAGTGTATACACTCGCAAGCAGTGTTGCCTAGCAACTTGGATGGTGCTGGAGAGCAGCAGCTTGATAGCTGTTGTCTTTTAAATTCTTGTTGAAGTATTTACACTGTTGCCAATATTAATGAAAATGAGTCTGCTCAGCCTGCCTAGAAATGGTATGCACTATTTGATGGTTGAAAGTGCACTGAACTGTGCAAGATACATAAGAATGACAGATTGATGGATGGATGTGCGCTATTGATCCCCGGAAGTTAATTTAGGGAAAGAACAAGACAGATGTTCCAAACTGTTATATAAGAGGAACTAAGAAACAAAACATTTCATTCTTCCTTGATGGGGGTTCGAGCCAGGCAGTCAGGAAGCTTTGAAGTTCTCACTACTGAGAGCGAACAAGCTCCCTGGTAACAGCACCAACAAACTCAACCAGCACTACAACACCTGTGCCAGGGTAAAAATACCATCTGTGTCCCCATCTTATTTGCCCACAGGCAAACCCAGGACCCCCTCCGTCCTACTGCCCCAGTTCACAGCTGGTATATGAACATACTTCTCAAGTGAACCGCTTACAATGTTAATGTGTTAATGCCAGGTGTAAAACGGGACATTATTCTTCACACACTTTCCTTATACCCCTTAAATGTGTACAGCGATTCAAATAACAAATTATTCTGATATTTCAACCTGATCTCACGGAAAAGATAACTAAGGTGGCAATTTAATATGAATTCATACAATGAATGTGAATGTACAAAATCATATGATTAGTAGAAAACATTTAGCTTGAAGATCCACCCCTAAACATACCTGTCACTGGAAAACATTCACACTAATTAGCCACCAATTCTCTAAAACGTAAATTAGTTATGAATTGTGATTCAGCATTGCTCAAGTATGTGCTTATGGTAAAGTTTTCTTACCTCCACCTAGCATGGTTTCTGTTCATTAGACCATAGTGTTGAGTGACCCTTAGTGTGTAGTATTTATCCCTCAGTCCTCATACAAATGGAACTGATTTGTTTCATACTGAAACGTTTTTGCAGCATGCTAGACCCAGACTCAGTCTAGACACGGCCTGGCCATAATTAATAAGGTTAGCACTGACCCAAACTGTGTTCATAGGTGACATTCACTCGCTTTAAATAGTCTTTAACTTCAACCAAACACATCATTAGTCCTGGGCACGTGATTGACTGGATTGTTTTTAGGTGCAAGCAGAGCATTTAATGAAGAACTAAACGAGAACTTAATCTTCTTATCCTCTCGAGGAAAGGGGTAATTTGTCATAGATTGACATATAAACTGATTCAAATGACTTTATTTGGAATTAGAGGCAAGAACTAGGGCAAAGTGTTACATGTAGAAAAGTAGTCTAAGGAGGAGAGTACTAATGAACTACAGTCTTCTTTTTTGTCAGGAAACCATGCAGGAAGCACTCTTGCATCCATCTTTGCCGATTTTTAAATTGTTTTTGTATTTAACAACATGTGAGATGATTCATGATCGTTAGGGTGCCATGTCAAATTAAAAAAAAAGTGTAAACTGTAAAAAACATCCTGTCTTGCCTGGCCTAGTTATTATACAACTGACAACATTAAACATGGTTGGTGCAGTACGGATGGAGGAAAAAAAGAAAAAGTCAGAATTCATTTACTTTAATGTCTCTTTAATGTCCTCACAACACAACTAATTGTACAAACAGTCTGTTTCATTCTAAGGGGTCAGACAGAGGGTGGAAAATTGCCATGGAAAACTACATAATGACTTGAGTGATTTTCTTACTCAGTAATTTTTTTCTTGTTTCCCAGTATAAATAGCTAAACGTTCTTAAATCAAGATTTATTTACTTGAAAAATGACAAAATATTAAGAAATGTATCAAAATTAAGTGGGTTTATGCTTAAAACAAAGAAAATATCTTGTTTATTTTAGTTAATAAAAGTTTTTTTTTATTTTATTCAGAAAACATATGTAATTTTGCTTCATGAGTAAATGTATCTTAATTTAATAATGTTTATATATTTGTACTGCAAACAAGACAAAAATACAAGAAACTCACTTTTTGCAGTAAATGGACCATGGTAAATAATAATAATAATAAATTAAATATTCCACAAAAAAAATACTTATTATAAGTGTTAACTTATTATTAAAAAAATCCATGAAAAGGAGCTGAATGAAGCTTCACAGTTAGCATTCATAAAAGCACGTTATACATACACTTGACATTGACTTTTTACATATCTACAGTTAAGTTTAACTGCCCCCCTAAAAACTATAAAGCAGTATGTGCTTTCCCACAAACAAAAAATGTGCTTTTATTTGTAAGTGCCCTGCAGTCTATCAGTTCCTGTGATGAAATCACTTTTTAATGTGCTGCGGGAGGAGTGTTTATCATATTTTCTTTGATGCCTGGCATTAAAACCACTAAGAAAGCTTTTCTTCTGTTAAAGGAGGAGGAGTTTGTTCGAGAAAGCCGTGGCTTTTACTTCCGTGGGTACGGACTGGGCCATTGCTTACAAGCTAAAGATGGGACAACTGTGGAGGGGTCCAACGTATTCGCCCCACCACCACCCCCAGTGCAAGTGCTGTACGACGGAGATGCCATCCGGAAGCGTTTTGTGGACAGAGCCAAGCGAATTGATACCATATCCAGAGCAGTATTTCCTCTCAGCTTCCTCATATTCAACATCTTCTACTGGATCACCTACAAAGTGCTGCGACACGAGGACATCCACGCCAACCTGTAATCGCTCCTGGTTACGCCACTTGTTCATATTACTGCTTCTTTTCTTTCTTTATATCTCCTAATTTTAAACAAAACCGTCTGTCATACTCACACTAGAAGTGTATTTTAAAGGCATATCACTCCAGAAATGCCGTCAGTGCTAAAAACCATGTGCTCAGGTGTGACTTCTGGATTTTGGGGATCGTAGATGCAAATGCTGCTGTTGGGGATATGGCTTTCCTCTCTTTCACATCTTCATTCGAGTGGATTGCACTAGCCAGTGCTATTGTCCTCACTTTGTAGGCTCCATTTGAGTTATTGGCTGAAAGATTCTCAGTTGGATAGAAAATATTGACTTGAATTTTACCACAAGGCGCATCCTTGAATGAATGTTTTCGAAAACCTCAAAACAAATGTGTTTTTTACATCTTAAAATGCCAAACTAATGGGCTGTGAAGGGGAGGATTGGGATTTATTATTCATGGGTACAGTTACAGGGGAATGGTGTACTGTTTTACTAAATAATGAGATTATAAATATATATGAATGTATAAAGTGTATATATGCAGAGTTGTTCACAGACTGCAGACAGCACAAATGTGTATTTCTTTTTGTCTTTTGAATTTGAATAAATGGATATTCTACCAGGAAGTCAAAGTTGTTTTGTACATTGGTGCACAACATTACACAAAGGTACAAAAAAGGTTATTAAATCTGGATTTGTTTCAGGATTGATGTATTACAAACTTCAGAGTCTTTTTTCTGTTATTTTTCATTAACATTAATCATGCTATTTGGAAAATATAAATATCTAAATCATTCCATCATGTGTTAAATTGCTTAAACTAATGCCCGAAAGAAACGGATGATTTGTGACACTCTGTCACTGTGGCAGCACTAGGCTTTAATTGTCAACAAACAGAGACATGTATCACGCATCACAGCCATTCTTTATTATTGCTAGCCCCGAATGTGTCCCTCAGTCAAACATAAAAGCCGTCGTTTATTTTCCTGTCCTGAGAGCCATTGGAGGATGTGCAGAGATGCAGGGTGAAGGAGAAAAGCCTTCATGCTGAAGAACGGATGAGGATTTTAATGGGAATCACAAGGTGTTTTTTATCAGCTAATGAGTTTGAAAAGGACTCTGCGTTCTTTGCTAATGACAATGAATTAAGGCCGTCAACCTCTGCACACAGCCCTTTGTCTGAAGAGTAACTAATCTAGTCTTCTGTACGCTAGTGTCTCAAGGGTGAGTGCACATATGTACAGACGAGCCTGTGGAGAAGGAAACAAAATGCTTAGTGCAGGAAATGGTAGATGCAGATTAATGCTACCTCATTTGTTAACAGATTAACCCTGGTTTCTAATACTTAACCAACAGAATGATTTGCATATTGTTAAAAAAAAGAAGGAAAAAATGCAAAATGACACTTCTTTCTGGTGGCTTGTGTGGAGTTTTCAGTCATTTTAACCACTTAAACCCAGCTCCTTTCTTACAATGGACTGCAAACTCATAATCTCAGATCTTCCTCCATTCAGTCAACAACTGATGGATAAAACCAAGTCCACACTCATAATTACTGAATTTTTTCTTTTTCGATCACTCGGATGTACGCTCAGATCTCTACTGTTACATATTCATGACTTTAAGGTTATTCATTGGCTGCATTTAATTCCAACTCGTGGATCGCCCAAAAAAGTATACTAATCTGCTATTTTAAAATACAAATCTATCAGAAACAGTTCAAGCCTGTTACATGTCCTGTCTATATAAACCAGGGGCTTTCAAACCTGTCCTGGAGGACCCCCAGCACTGCACATTTTGTATGTCTCCCTCATCTAACACCTAGAGACTGCAAGACCTGAAGTGGGTGTGTCAAATATGGGGGTCCTCCAGGACATGTTTGAAAACCCCTGATATAAACCATATACAGTATATCTAATTTAAATCTTTTTAAATTGCCTCATGCCATGACCAATTCGTATGTATTTTACGATGTGATGGGTAGGTTTAGGGGTGTGGTTAGGGGGAGGTCATTCGTACGAATTGGGCAACTCGTCAAATACATACGATTTAGCAATTTAGTGAGGTCGTACAAATTCGTACGAATTAGCCACCTCGTAAAATGTACGAATTGCCGTGAGATCGGGTTGGATGGACTCGTTTAATCTGTTTATTATATAACTTTGTTTCAATTTTGATATAACCTTCTAGAATTATGAAAGTCACTGTCACTATGATTACAGGTCGCAAGAATATAAAAATTCCCTTTAGGTATTTGTTCATACAGACAATTGTTGTATGAACAGGACAATTGAGGAGTCTCTCCTAAATCAGCTATCAGTAAATACAGTTGAAAGAGCCAGTGAGATCATGCATATTGTGCAATTCTACTTGACTTTAGTTTAAATATGTGCAGAAATCCAGTCCTCCTAGTCCATCCAGCTCTGCACTAACTGTGAAGATGTAGGAGCCCAATCAAGCTAGAATGCGTTGCTGTCAGGATTTCAGCCTCCGCTCATTTCAAGTAAGTGAGTGCGATGATGGGAATGCTTTTTTTAATTCAAATACAAACCAACACCCCACTCAAACAGCAGCTAGCCTTGGACAGTTTAGGTTTTCTCAATTTGAGCGAATGCGGTGGCTTGACATATTCGCTTAAGCCCGGCACACATGCTTGACAGTTTAAGTAGATTTTTTCCAAGAGTAAATCTGGGGGCAATTGGCAAATGTCAGAAAGATTGGCTATTGTATCTCACAATGTGCATTTTCCATGAGAGGCTTTTTGAGTAAACACAGTGGGATACTGCATTTACTGCCTGTGAGAATGTCTACGCAGACCATAAAGAATAGAACGTGAAAGAAAGAAAATATTTCCCCAACAAGCCTTCGAATTTCTTAATTTCCTTCAGCCGTAACCCTTTTGTTACATGGAGGTCTTTGGTTTGGTTTTTAGGGGGCAAACTGTGCCTTTGCTTTAAGAAGATTTTCTAAATCTGCAGCCCATGACTGACAAACACAAAATAGGACTGTGATTTATAGCATACAACGACACTCCTCCTGCCCTCCCCTCAATCAGTGTATCTCCTGCCAGTGCTGCCTGTATCACAGATACAGAAACTTCTAATGGATTTCAATCACAGAGGAAATCACACCGACGCCTCCCATGAGATTGCTCCGTGGCTCTTCCCCTCAGTAAGCGCCAAGGATTCATAAGCTAACATCATTACACCCATATCCCCACAACATTTACTTTTACAAATGTGTGTATCTGATTGGTGCAGGTGTCCTGAGACATCGGATAATGAGACCTCGGAATATGTGTGTGCATGAGTGGAAATGAGAGATGGATTAAAGAGAACGAGAGACCAAAAAACAGAGAGACATGCATTCAAGGGCATCCCTGAGAGAAATCAATAAAACAATATTCCTCGACATTTATTGATTCAAAATATGCTGTTATGAATTAACTGAAGCCACAAATAAATAATTCGATATTTTGTTTCTCTCACTCTCCTTTCCTGAAGAATTCCGTTCAAATCACCACAAAGCACAAGCCAAACGCATTAGTCATATTCTCTGGAGAGCAACTGAGGTCTTCGCATTTATTGTTCATCTTCATGTAAGCACTCAATAACATGGGAAGTGGGCAGGGCTGTTAGTGTGATGAATGGGAGACTCAGATCTTATCCTGGACCTGTCCTTGCACCAACCCAAGGGAATAATCAACATCCGAGTAGACTGTTAATAGAGCCTTGGGGAAAGTAATATTTTGGAAGCACTTTCTCATTCACATGTTCAGCTAGATAAAATTTGAGGGGGGTCGAACTCTGTATTTGACACTAAATATATACATAATTATCCTTAAGAACCTAACATATATGCATACACAAGATCTCCCGTTGGACATACACTACCGCTCAAGAGTTGGTGAGAGTGTGTATAATTTTCTTCTTTTTTTTTACTGTTTTTGAAAGACGTATCTTATGCTCACTAAGGTTCCATTTATTTGATCAAGTAAAAACAGTAATATTGTGAAATGTTATTACAATTTAAAATAACTGTTTTGTTTTTTTATTATTTTAATACATTTTAAAATATATTCCTATGACAAAGCTGAATTTTCAGCACCAATTACTAATCTTCCGTGTCACATGATCCTTCAGAAATCATTCTAATATGCTGAATTTGATTTGGTGTTCATGAAACATCTCTTATTATCAATACTGAAAACAGTTCTGCTGCTTACTATTTTTGTGAAAACCATGATACATTTTTTTCAGGATCCTTCATCAATAGAAAGTTTAAAAGAACTGCATTTATTTGAAATAGACTTTATTGAAACAATGTAAAAGTCTTCACTGTCACTTGTGATAAATGTAATGTGTCCTTGCTGAACTAAGTATTAATTAATTAAAACTAAGTATTATATGTGCACTGAAAAGAAACACACAAAAAAAAAAAATCTGGGATTGGGATATATCGAACTTAAACAGTCACTAATCAAGCAAATCCTTGACATTTAAGACATAATTTAGTTCAATTCAAACGATTCTAATTGGTATGCTGATAATATAATTTCTAATTATATTATCTAAATTAATGTAATTTCTAAAATAATTATTCTTAAATTAAAAAAGTACATTTTCATTAGTGGTCTCAAACTTTTGGTCCCTATACTGTATGTTTCAAATGCATTGTGATGCTAAAAAAAACTTTACAGAAGAAGAAATATTTGTACAGATAAGAAGCACTTGCCCTTAACACAGACGCACATGTACACACAATCTGTGAATCATTCAAATTACCACTGAATAAAATACACCATTAAGGCAACATTATTGAATCTAATGAACAACACTGAAAGTTATAGATACAATGCAATAAATTCACAAATTGGAGAAAGGGCACAAAAGAACATTCAAATGTTGAGATGCCACAATATCTATCCAATTATCAGCAAGTGAAGACCATATCAAAACCACACATGCTTTTTAAAAGCATTTTCAAACCAAAATCTTGAGAAAAATGCCTCAGAGAGACTAGCAGTTACTTTGAAAGAGCTACAGAGTTCAGTAGCAAAAAAAATATAAAGGGAACAATAATAACAACAATAATAGATACAAATACTGCAAGCAAACATGCTGCAGTTATATTGAGAAAATGTTTGTCATTCAGTATGTAACGACTGAGACAAATCAGACACAATTATTTATTCATTATATTTAATGAATGATCCAGCAAACTTACTCTCCCAACAAAGCTACAACTAACATGCCTAGTGCAGCTAACACTGGGCCTCGGGTTACAGGACACATGGAGACTGATGAGGTTTACGACCAGAAGGAATTTGCAGAGAGTTGTGACTCCCACTTAATTCTTTTTGAGAAGGACAAATAAGCCATCTTAAATCCATATAGCCTATAACCACTTGAGAAATATATAAACATATATCCATCTCATGATTTTTCTTTTATAGGGTTTGGTCTATGTACTGATTCAGTCTCTGTTGGATTTATGTTTCAGAATTGCATACTATGGTTAACGAAAATCATTTGTATGGCATGTTTGGTTTCTACGTAGTTGTAATTTAAAGATCTGAATAAATGTGTATATGATATGTCGACCTGTGCAACATATTAGTATTACTAGAATCTTTAATAGTTCCTTCATCAGCAACCAACCCAGTTACATATACAAACGATCTGCTTAAGACAAAGGATCATAAAACTTTCCCTCCGAAAGCCCAAGTACGACTGGCTCACTGACCACTTGAAGGAGCGGTTAAAAGGACCCTGCGCAGAGCCGCTCCCTCTCTCTCTCTCTCTGAACCGAAACAACGAGTCACCTCGGTTGTCTTTAATGGCCACCTGTAAGGCCTACACACACATCAAGCCATGTGCTTGTGTGGGACAGGAAACCCAATCCTATCACATGGCCGGCGGGCCAGCAGGCCCAGCGCCTCAAGCCATGTGCAACTTCCTCAACCTCAAGTTCATCATATCTTCTTCAGTTAAAGCAGAAGAAATCGATTGTAACTTCAACACCATCGGGCCGAACTATCAAGACTTTCTCCTGTGATTTTACATTGGACGCTTGTCAACAGCTCAGGCTATATGCAAGTAATGTACGATATACAAATCGCTGTGTAGTTAGTAAAACTGTAAACCCCTTTGTTCAGACAAAAGAGCTTGTAGTCAATGATGGTTCTCCCAGGTCTTTCCATAGTTTCATTCCTTTGTTCCGATCTGGTTCTTCATTCTCTCACTTCCTATCTTACCATGTATGTGTGATGTGTATGTATGCTTTTATGTTAGTTTAGTCATGTCCGTGATTTAGTTAATAAAGTTTGTGCACAATATATGTTTGGTTCTGACTCCCTGGCTGCAAACAAATTGTCACTTAAATGATCGATCTTGTTATGCACTCTAAGCGCTGTAAATACAAAGGAAGATTTTTCTGTGGCCATGAAATATATTCTTTTCTTAGAATTAATTAATAAATCAATACTGAGTGTTCACAGGATGAACTGATTGATTGTAATGTTAATGTAGCTACATCAAGTTAATCTCATTAACTGATTCAAATATTTATAATTAATCATAATGAATAATCATAATGAGTTATGAATAATTATTAATATTTCCCCTCTGAGCTAATTCGCTACAAGTAGGACAATGACACATTCAAACACATTTCCAATTACTGGAGTGGCACAAGAAATACAATGACCGATCATCAAATCATTGATCACTGCAAGTAAGAAACTGTGGCACTACTTGAAAAATTCATTGCAGCAACTCTAAGAAATATTCTAATTATTATTCAAACTGAAACTCATTTTTAATAACACTGCATATAACATTTATAATAAAATATAAAATAATGTAACATTAAAATAATTAAAACATTTATTTAAAATAAAATAAAGTGTATTGTTTGTAATTCAGGGAAATTAAATATTTTGTTAAATGTCTGAATGCTTTTCCAAGGCACTATATGAGTAGCATTTTGAAGTGTGTGAAGTCAAATGTTCTATATGAGCAGGCTTGTCAAAATGGATTAAAATGTATCTTTCATATGTGGTCATGTCACTGGCTTTCTTTGCGTTTGGGTGTAGTGTGGAGTGATCCTATTTCTCTGATACTCTGTCTTAAGATGTCCCCTGACAGCCTCATAAAGCCTCCTGTCAAGATCTATTTCTCAGTGAATGTCACATCTACATTAAAGCAACAGGCTTTAACTTACATTTACGACATATACAAAGTTCAGTCATGCATATTATCACTTATATAAAAAACATATAAAAGGAATCATAGTCTGTAAAAAATATTCTGTAAAAGAGGAATTTTAGTGGGATGATTCAAGTCTCCTGTTTCTGCCCTCCTCTCACATTTACTATTTGAGCCAAGTCATGTCTGCAGGGAACGAGACCTCCCATTACTGAGATGAAAACTAATTCTGGAGGCTAGGTATGCTTCAAGTGGTCCCCGAAATCAAGTACACAAACAAATTTTCCTTCTGCACAGCCGCCCATCTGTCAGAGCCAACCCCAGGGTGGGTGCCTTAAAAGCCCCTGTAATTGATGGAGCCTGGAGGTCACGATGAGACAATATTTGATATAGAATATAGATTTTTAAAACACACTATAGGCTCTGTTAAAATGAAAGGAGGAGGATGAAGAGAGGAGGGAAGGGGAACAGACTTATGCAATTGTACTACCCTCCCAGCTGCTCGCTGCAGCAACTCTTTCAATCATTCAACTAGAATTACTCACATGATTGAGGTCTTGCTTTAACACTACAGTACCTTTCACTGAAGCCTGAGTTTTATTCAGGCTCAGTCAGAGAATTCGAGAAAAGCAGATAAGAAGATCATTGGAAAAAATTTGACGCCCTGTCCAGAAAATTTGCAGACGATTAAAAAACAGAGATTATTAAATATCACAGAAATCAGAAAGCAATTAAAGCACATTTACAAGTGAGATTGTTTTCATAAAACAGTTATTTTAGTTATTTTTATTTCTTTAAAAATTAAGTTAATGAGTAACATATTTAGACACAAGTTGCCAGTTGAGGCCTGTTCATGCCAAGAATCATAACTATAAATAGAAACTGTAATGATAACTATATAACTGTCCACACCAACCGTCCCTCTGTCACTATTGTTATAGTTGTGGTGTGGACTTCCCTATTCTCATAGAATTAGAATAATTAAAAAAAATAAAAATTATACCTTTATACAACCTTTATATTTATAGTTATCGTTACAGTATTTTTATTGTCCCTGTGAACTGACCTTTACTCAGTCTGTTTTTGCTCGGCCAGTGAAAATAGTTCTAAACATAAAACCATGGCAGAAAAACTATTTACACGTTTCCTAACAAAACACGATAGTTGTGTTTCGTTTCTGAATAAATCAACGTTTCTAAGTGAATCATTTGTGTGAATCATTCATTAAGACAGCCACTAGTCGGCTCCTGAATGAAGCAGTGTATTTAAACGAATCGGCCGAATGATTTATCAAAAAAAAGAGTCATGTCACAACCTACTGCCATAACAATTTAACCTAGATAAGTGTCAAAGAAAAATGTGGCAGGTGCACATATGACGCGCTAAAAGCTAGGGTGACCACCTGTAAAAAATCCATGAGCGCAGCCAAATTTTCTAGCTAAAGCGGAAAAGTTACCAACCATGGCATTCGAAGAGAAGGCTTTTTCCGCAGTTGATGACTGGTTGGAGCAAAGGAATCAGTGTGGACCTCATTAAAACTCGTTAAATACAGCTACACCAGCAACAACTTCATCTAGACACATACTGGATAAGAACATCCTGATCAAAGTTCAAGATGCATTTAAGATGCACTGAATCTGGTAAAACTCATTTAATGTTTGCATAGTCTAATAAAGGAAAATAAGCAAGTCGCTACTATTTATTACGAAATATTTTATTATAAAATGTGATTTTTACCTACTAGCCTGTTGCTTAGTTTATTATATTTAGCAGACTGGATAGATTCTGTAGAATAAATAGATTACATTGTATCACTCGAACCTGGGCAAATTGAGTGCCAGTCACAGAGCTGGTCACAATTAAAGGTAGAGTAGGCAATTTTGGATAGGCTAGCAACAGCAAGTTAGCTTTGAAAGCATGAGATACCACCCTCCCTTCAGAGCACTCTCCAAAGTTACAACTCCTCCATGATCTAAAGGATAATAGAGAGCTTTGGTGAACTAAGCGAATATTTAATTACTACAATAGTAATTTCTCACTAGAAATGACATCTAGGGCCCTATCATACACCCGGCGCAAAGCAAGTGTTTTTTGCTAGTTTCACCGCGATGCAGTTATCATTTTCACGTCCAGCGCCACGTTGTTTAAATAGCAAATGCACTCACGCCCATCTGTTCGCCCATAGGTGTGCTGGTCTGAAAACTGTGTTCAGGTGTTTAGGCGCATTGTTGGCATTTTGAGGCAACTGAAAACGACTGCGCCATTAACCAACAAAAACCTGGTCTAAAGTCAATAGCACAGATAGTGTGTTATTTAAAGGGCGTGTTAGTAATATGCACATATAGGCGGATGATACACACAGAGAAAATAAAAGAATTCCTCTCTGGAGAAACGTTCAGTCTTTCCGCCCGCAAATTCTGCCATGTAAATAGCGAATCTGCCATGGGGCAAGTGCAACTGGCTTTTAAAGGGAATGGGAGATGAGACTCTGATTGGTTTATTGCACGTTACGCCCAAAACACACCCATGCACTTCAGACCATGTGCTCAGATCATTAAAATAGGGCCCCTAGTGTGGAAAACATTGGTCAAAAATGTACATTTACACATAAACTGACCACCATCCACAACTTCAGATGCCATCTTTACTGTCACAGAATGCACAGGATTCAGATGAAGGTGTCTCAGAAGACAGGAAGTGAAGCTAACATTGGATTCGCATGTGCCTTGTTGCCTTCCTACCTTGGAATGCATCTTCCAAAGGCAGCATTTTTAAGATTTCAGATGCAGCCTGCATAGCCTCATGGAACACACGATGACGTGTGATGTCTGCACGAACAGGGTGCACAGAGGTATGGAAATACTTAGGCCTATTGACAGGCAGGTAGGACATCATATCAATGCATTCACACCGACCAAACATTTTTTGGTCCTGACACTTCCACATAAGATATATGTACATGTTTTAATACTTAGACCACTTCTATTATTGATTGCTATCAGGATGTGGAGAGAAATTTCAACCAGTATAACAAAAAGTATTTGATTGAAATTTCCGATTTAAAACGTTATCACCCAATGTGATGGCAAATAGGCTTTCCAAATAATGTAATTCATTATTAACATAGTATAATAGTATGAAATTTATCTCTCACACACGTGTCCCATATTGCTCTGCAAAATCACATCTACTGTCCTGCAACAGAGCAATAACCAGGTGGTCACCCTACTAACAACTTACAATCTTTCTGGAATGCACAAACACAGAAAAGCCAATTAGTTACTTGTAACTTGTATGATAAATAATGTCACACTCACATTCATGTTGATATTAACTGTACGTTCATAATAAAAATTGTTATAAACCATCAAAAAAATAACTCATACACAAAGGAATTCTTCACATTAAATGGTGTGGATCTAAGTGATGACCCAGAGCCAAATGCTCAGAAAAAAACTCTTCGCTTCTCTCCTCCCCTTCACCATTTCTCCCACTTTTTTGTGTCATTTCTGATTTTCTCCCCGCCTGTGTTAATGGTTTCAAGTGGGACTGCCTGAGGTGAGCTAACTGAGAAAATGATAGGAAATCATACACCGGATAGTGTGGCAAGAGGCTCTGGCAATTTCTTTAATTGCTTCGCCTTGTGCATTTCTTTAGAGACCTCTTGCTATATCCAGTATGAAAGCATACACCTTCTGCCAGCTGTTTTTACTCCATTTCAGGTGTGCGTTAGCTGACAACATTTGAGTGTCGTCCCTGACATTGATCCATTTTCAAACGCATTTTTTATCCATTCAGCTGGAGAAACTGGCAAAAAAACATGTTATTTATTAAAATCTGTTATTATTTACTCACTGTCATGCTATTTTAAACCTGTAGGCTGTTTTTTTTCTACAGGACCCAAACACAACATTTTTATAAAGAACCTTCACATATATTTTTTTGAAAAACAAAAAAAACAAAGTCACCAGCCCAGTCACTACAGCACTACATTTATCAGCATCCCTCCTGGCTCCCACCTGCACACACTCCAATCACCTGCCATCAATCACCTTCATCAGCAGCACCACATTTAAGCACACCATCCACACTCACATTGTCTGGTCTTACCGTGTGTATGGACTTACCTGTCTGCTTACCTGCCTATACTTACCCATTGCGATCATCTTCTTTACATTGACAATCTTTACTCATCTGTAAGATTGGAGAAACTGGAAGAACTATAAGAGATGGCGACTCTCTTGAGAAAACAAAGGAAATTAACATCTGAACTCACTCTTTTGCATTTAGCGTCCCCATTCAAGATGACATCACACTGAGTTGATCACCCAAGTATTGCCTTAATTTAAATTTCTTTCCCTTCACTTACCTCCTTACCTCCTGCCCTCAAGGTCTGGAGACTTGATTAATGCAAATTCCCATTGCGAACTCATGTTTACATTTGAAAGAAGTTTCTGTAGGGTGAATTCAGGGTGATTGGGACACTTTTTCCAAGTCATCTCAATCGCAAAAAGTGTCCCAATCACCCTGAAATCACCCTATTGGTCTGAGTATTTAAGGGATGTTGCAGGAGGGTCAGGGCACGATCCTTTACTCAGGTCAGCCCGTAATGCTGAGTGTCTTAGACACTCAGTTTTATGTAAATGTCAGGTATCCATCTTTTACTTTTTACTTCAGACCATTTGATGTTATGTATTGATTATCTTTTAATTGATTATGCAATTGGCATAATACATTTACCTGACTAATAATAAATTGTTACATTTAATTTTATTCTGACTTACTCTCAAACTATTAACTCTAGTAGATTACGTTAACTCAATAACACCGCAAATCTATGTTCAGGTTACTAACAGACTGGAGAACAGTTTAGATGAAGCAGAGGAGCGCACCAGACTGATGTTCTAGAGCTCCGACTAACACATTGGCATTAGTTACGTATACTCAGACTGTATAGGATGTTCAGATATATGGGGACTAAATAATATATTCTAGAATGAACAAAGTGGAGTACGGCCTATTATATTTATGTTTAATGAACAAGACTGACAAGTTTGTGATAAAGAAATCGTAATCAGGCCGGTGCGAGACTTGAAGTGTTATTGGGATCCAGATGAACAGGTATAATTTGAACAAAGGGTTAAACAGAATAATCAAATGGGTAGTTAAACTATTACACAAATGACCAAATAACCAATCGGCATTCTAACCTAAATTCGAGGTCATGATAAAATGGAGTAAGATAAAAGTAAATTGGAATTAAATTACTTTGCCCCACTGAAAAGCCGTTGTTGGGACGATTGGGTGGGCCTTACACATCCATACCTGCAAAGGACAAAGAGACTTTACATTACCTGCTAAGTGGTGACTCAGTGACTTTCTCTGATACTGTTGACTTACCTTAACCACAGGCTGTCAAGCTCAACAAAAAAAACATTTGGTAGAGACCAATGATGTATGTTACTGGAAGTTACTGACTTCCAATTTGCACCATACTGGCATATTTGATTTAAGAGCTGAAGAGAAAGATGTGAATAATAACTAAAACCACATGCTGTTTCTCACACAAACCTGCCATAAGGCTTAAAAAAACTTACCATATGGACTACTTCTATAGTGCTTTTTATGGTGAGAAGAAACCTTATTTTGAGGTGAAATAAAATCCTTTAATTCTCCTTTTTCCTTGTGCCCCACTTCATATGCATTCAGGGTAAACAAAGGATTTCTTCTCCTTGCTCTTTCTCCCCACCCTTTAGACATCCTTCACACTTTAATACCTTGGAGACAGCTGGAAAAGGACAACCTGTGTGCTATTCCTTTGCCATGTTGACACTGAATCAGTGCTGCAGGTCAGCAGTGTGAGATGAGAAATAATGACTTTCTGTGGAGAGAGGGAGGTGGATGTTCCTGATTCACAGGCAGTGGGGTTAAAGTGCAATAGCTTTACAGTTCTTACCATTGCTGTAGTGAGGCCAGGACCTACCCGTGTAACACAGTTCCACACAACAAGACGGCATCACTAGCCGTCTGTCACCATGACAACTGGTACACACTCAAAGGGGCTAAATGCACTGCAAATCCCTCTTTATACCTGAAAGGACTGTACAATTTTTAGATATCAAACATTCACAGAAGTGCTATGAATATATATACTCATGTTGATGAATGATTAAGGGAATTTGTGATGAATGATTAAATTTGGCCTTTTGTGTTTTCTCATATTTATACTCCTGTTGAACAGGAAGTCATGGCTGTACAATTTCCTGTTCCTAGTCACCCTGATGTGCTAAAAAATTTTTTTGATATGAATGGCAATATACTTAAGAGATATTTTACTCATAAGAATTTCTAGGAGTGCCAATAATGTGTCCAACATGCATTGGAGAAAAACATTTTGTTTTACAATTGTTTTACTTCAATGAAAGGTTATTTTTTGAATGAAAGATCAAAAGGATAAACAATGCAGATTTATTTTCACAGCCTTCTTTGCTCATATTTACAAAGGGTGCCAATATTAGTGGAGGGCACTGTATGTATGTAATAAAAAACCGATTAGGAATAACATTATGACCACCTTCCTAATATTGTGTTGGCCGCCCTTTTGCTGCCAAAACAGCCCTGACCCGTCGAGGCATGGACTCTACTAGACCCCTGAAGGTGTGCTGTGGTATCTGGCACCAAGATGTTAGCAGCAGATCCTTTAAGTCCTGTAAATTGTGAGGTGGGGCCTCCATGGATCGGACTTGTTTGTTCAGCACATCCCACAGATGCTCAATTGGATTGAGATCTGGAGAATATGGAGGCCAAGTCAACACCTCAAACTAGTTGTTGTGCTCAAACCACTCCTGAACCATTTTTGCTTAGTGGCAGGGCGCATTATCCTGCTGAAAGCCCGTCAAACTTGCTCAAATCCTTATGCCTGCCTATTTTTCCTGCTTCTAACACATCAACTTTGAGGACAAAATGTTCACTTGCTGCCTAATATATCCCACCCACTAACAGGTGCCATGATGAAGAGATACCAGTGTTATTCACTTCACCTGTCAGTGGTCATAATGTTATGCCTGATCGGTGTGTGTGTATATATATATGTGTGTGTGTGTGTGTGTGTGTGTGTGTGTGTATGTGTATGTGTATGTGTATATATATATATATATATGTATGTATGCTACACACATATTATACACACTACACACTACACTTCGTGCTCTATTCACTTCTGTTCTCATGCATTTGAATTCAAGCACATAGAAAGAAGCATATGCTAGGGATCAAAGACATTTGGTGACGTGCAAATGCGTATGGTGAAATGAAATTTGACCAATGGAGGATCTGACCATCACAGATTGACCTCGTGCCAATGGCTCAGAATAACTTCAAAGCTGCATGGTTTGCAGTGTTGCAGCATAGTATATGACGTAAATTTCACATTTTAAATGTTTTTTTTTTGGTTATTTGGTTGTTTTATGTCATGTCAGCAAGGAAAGCTATTTTTATTTCAAGAAAAAAAAACAAAAAAAATTGATTAACAAATTTATAAAAATTATTATTAAGAAATAGAGAAACAGGGAAAAGATAGACAGATAAAGACAGATATTTTTTTCTGTTTATTTCTATTTTTATTTGTTTTGACCAAAGGTCCTAGAGTGTGACATCCTGTTGCAGGGTCTGAAGTAATGTGACATGCTTAAAGTCAAGTGTCAATGCTAGAAAGCTAAAATCAGGAGACACGTCTTTCTGAGAAATAACCCCTGCACTGCCCCACTGGCTCCACAGAGAACAGGATAGTGATAAATAAAAAGGTCACTTTCTCCATAGCAATTAAAAAGGGGTAAGTCCTCCTGCTAAATATCACATTGGAATTCTCAGAATGCCACCTACAGCATATTAATGACCATTTGTGATGTTTCTTAAGGTTATGCCTGTTTGTTATATTCTCTCTGCTTGTTGCTTCAGTAACAGACAGACACTGTTTACTCAGATTGTTGTGGGAATCTACAGAGCTTTTCAGCACATAATCAATACACAAGCTCTAGGTAATAAGCAGAAACCAACAACAGAGACAGTTTGAAGATTTAGACTCTTCACTGTTTGTGATATTCTGTTTTTATGACCTCAACAAAAATACATTTCAGAATCCTATTGTGACTGGAAGCACCCAGCAATCATAAAACGGTTTTACAACATTTCACAACATTGCATTTCAGTTGCAGGTATAGATAACGTCAAAATATGATGTTTAAAAATGGTCTACAATCCACATAGAATGTTTAAGTAGCCTAAAAAATGTCAATGTATCATTTTTACAACAAAAACAAAACAAAGCCAGACTGAATCATTTATGGAACGCTTTTTAAAATAAGGTACTTTGTACATTCAATGAGGCATTTCAGAAACACATTGCAGTGATTGTGGAACATTATTTGTCAACTTTTTGTCCTAACTGATGTAGATCAAATCTATACAACAATGGGTAATTTAACACAAATGCCAAACATTTTGCATAAATATTATTGTACATATTGCATATTATTTGAACGTGAATAGAAAATCTTCTGAATGGACAATGTTATAAAATAATTTTAATAAAAGTTATATGAAGAACACTGGAAATATGGTTATTCAGAATTACATGGTTAGATGTGATGATGAGTCCAAAAAGGTTGTAAGGGGAAACAACGTCATAATGTTTCGGCAACATGGATTCATTAGAAATATAGCAATAATCATTTTCACGTTATTATTTAATACTAGTTTGTCTAAATCAGAGGTCTTCAACCCTGCTCCTGGGGAACCACTGTCCTGAAGAGTTTAGCTCCAACCCTAATTAAAGAAAGGTAAGGCTAATCAAGCTCTTCAGGATCACTTGTTGAAAATACACAGACAGGTGTGCTGAAGCAGGTTGAAAATAAACTTTGCAGGACAGTGGGTCCTAGGAGCAGGGTTGAAGACCTCTGGTCTAAATAAATAAACACTAAAAACTCAAATCGAGTGTTTTATCAAGTGAACTGAGGCATCACAACATTAAAATGTACAGTATGAAAAATGTTATTCATTGTTTAGATTTGCTAAAGATGAAATTATTGTTTTTAAAGATTAATTTGACTGAGATTATGGCAACGGTAATCTAAATGTAAAAAGAGTAAATATTCAATAAGTGATACCAATACATTTGTCACATAACTGGTATAGTACCTTTATAGTGTGCTTCCCTATACTATTTGTTAAGCATTTAATGACAAAAAGATTACACTGTATCTATGCAAGCTGAACCATTCAAGTGAACATTATGATTAATACAAAGCATTCTTAAGCATCCTAGCAGGCAAGAGGGAGAATATAGGTTATTTACATTTTTGAGTATCTATACCATCAGTATAGCATCATTTGCATCTCTCTCTTTATTTAACAAAAAATGTTGATAGTCTAATAATGGGAAACAAGTGGTAGAGAACAGCCCTTGTTGCCACGGAAACCATTTCCTACCAAGGACGAGAAAGTAATAAGTCTATGGGAGTGGCAGGGGGTGGGGGAGGGTGTTACCAAACCCAAAGGGAGGGAAATAGATGAGAGTGGGAATGTGGTGCAGAGAGGGGAAAGGAACGGAAAGGAGGAGAGGAAGATGTAACTGGGGCTCAAGTGAACTGAGCTCATGCACCATTTCTCCACCTCCACCCTTAACTCCCAGTGCTGTCATTATCACTATCAACAACATTTGTCTCTGCTGGGGCCTCCATCATAAAAATCACATCATCTCTCTTTATTACAAGTGTGGTAGAGCAGCTCAAGCTTGCCTCATCACCCATGGAGGATGGTGTTTCAGTCCAGGGGCCAGCGACGGAAGGAGCTGAAGGAGTTCCTACACCCCATTATTTACTGCTCGCCGCCCACGGAGCTGCATGCTGTCCAAACAGGCATTCCTGACAACTCTCTGCAATGTTTCATTTAAACTGCTGGATGTAAAAAAACGCTGGAGGAGCTCACATTTGTCTTTTCAGACACAGCTCTCTAATGTAAAAAATAAATACATGAAATCCTGAAAAAGTGACAGTTATCTGTCAATCATTTGGTCCCGCTCACAGTACCAGACTTCCACTTTGCTCCATAGCCATGTTTTGTCTGTAGCTGGGTTTTGGTCAACAACAACCCAGAGCAAATCTCATAACTATGGCCTCAACTTAATGAGATTGTTTCTCTTAACGGCTGAGGTGAGGAAAACTGTATGAGACATAACACATAATGAAGCCAAATCTCTTAAAGCTGAAAGTTGTGTTGACATTTGCTTCCAGGAGTAGGCAATTCCCCTGACGACTCTGCACAATATTGCCGCTTATAATTATTGGCAGAAGTGAAATAAACGTGAACAACAAGAATTTGGTGGTCCCACACAGTCAGCACTTTAGGGTTACACCACGGCTCTCTCCTAAAGCTACAAGGCATACAACTATCATGGTTCCAATAAAACAATGATTAGAAGTTGGTCCCAGAGTAACGTCATTCAGAAGCAGAACCTTACAAGTTTTATGAATTTACATTTAAAATAATTCCGGCATAAATTCCTGCAGGAGACATTTCCTACACAGGCCCCAAATTGATTTGTTCAAAGAGGACGCAAACTAATTTTGATCCAATTTAGCCCACAGAAAGTGGATCCCATGCTGCTAGGTGTGCTACTCGTGTGTAACGAAAAGGAAATGGATTGTGTTGGCTTCATTTAGTGTAATGGACAATCCACAATGGAGTGCACTGGAGAAAAACACCAGAATGCTGAAGCCTAGATTAGGCAATTTGAGCCATCATGTCAGGTGTGCCATGTGAATCTTTATATGACAATGTGAGAGCCGAGAGGAAATCAAACTTTCTCAAGAATTTAGCATTGGCCATTGTCTAACAAACCAATGAACTACACTCTAAAAAATAATGTGTTGGCTCAAAAAAATTGTAGTTATGACATCTTGGAGTGAATTTATGTTCAACCAACAAGACATTGAGTTAGAGGAACTTAATAATTTGTAGCATAAACACAAATTTTATGTTGGTTACTCAAAAAAATTAAGTCGCTCCAACTACCAGAGTTGTAGCCCTGGAACCAATTAATCTTATCTACTTCATTTCAAATCAATCAGTTGCCTCAATTTTTTTAAATTAAGAAATGTAAAGTTTAAGCAGAACTTGCAGATTTTTATTTTGTAATAATACATTTGAAGGTGTTTCTGGGAGGTTATAGTACACAATTTCACAGAGGAACTGTGGATTCAGAATGATCATGTGTCTTTTACGTACGCCAGATGACCAGTAAATATTGACGAAATATTCCTTTTTCGAATTGCCTGAAAAATCACCTCATAGGAGTGTAAAAAGTTTTTTGCAATATATGGGAGTTTTTGCGAAATTGACATGTTTCCATTGGGAGTATTTTCAATTCGCAATTTCAATTTGCGCAATTTGAAGGGTAATGGAAACACAGCTACTACAGCTAAACTAAAAAACACAAGTCACAACAATTATTTTGCCGTTTTAAAATGTTTCCTTAAACGCATATGCAACAGTATAACTCTATACCCTTTGCAACACCAATCAGATTGAAAAGTTTGTTGGATTTTCCTCTTGGCAAGAGTGAGAAGGGAGGTAAATTCCTATAATTATTTTAGGATCACACCAGGTTTGCAGGTCATAGATTTCAACATGTCCTATTTACCGGCAACACCGCAGTAATAAGCAGTTCTATGTAATTACTACCAGAGCAAAAGATCATTCAGTCTTTACAAAAAGTAGATTGCAAAATGGCCACACTATTATAGTACAGTAATCATACCATTCAAGAAGGTCATTTCTGTTCACTCTGTGATGCTTTGGAGGACTGCAAGCGGGATCATGTATTGATCACAATATTAAAATTGATTTTCTCAAAATATACTAGAGCTTTCTCACCTCAGCCTTGTAACTCTTCAGTGAAGGAGTTACAATGAGATCATTGTTAATAATGCTGGAGAGTAATAAAAAACAAACCATTATTGGAAACCATTTTCAAAGCAACCTAACAATAAGATTATAATTAAGACCATAATTTCTGAAGTTGCACATTTGACAGGCATCTTCATAAAGAAGAGCACTCAAAAGGGGGGATGGTGTTGCAACCATCTTCCAATATCAGTTGGGTACAACCAGTTCCATCCAGACTAATGGCTTAGCAGGCAGTGAAATATAAAAAATTCATAAAGAACAGGAAAAGCCTTTGAAAAGGTAATTAGGCACTTTCTAGTGCTTTCATCCCGCAAATATAATGAGCAAAATAAATGACATGTACACTAACACAAATATCTGAAATACCAAAGCTTATCTATTTCATCCAGTACGATAGGCTGATTGATCAAAAGATACTGATAAATCAGATCTTACTAACTACAATATAAAACCAACAAATCACATTGGGGAGCCTCCCACCAATCCTTCTTGGTCCCCCTGACTCCTTTCCATTTTTATCCGTTATTTCATAACATGTCTATACATAAGCCAGAGGTGACAACCTGTTCAATTAAATGGCACAGTGGCAAAATGAAATGTGATGGATAGGCATTTGGGCCCCAAGGTGAAATGAGTGGGCTGTGGGCCTCCACAATCCACCCTTTGAAAAAACACAGCTGAGGTGGAGATAGGCAGTTCCTTCCATGCAATGGAGCAAACATCAAAAGATTGAAGAATCTATCACTGCTGCAAACGCGTATCCTGCCACACTACTGAAACCAGTTCTGTTGCCAGACCTACTGACTGGTCCATCCATCAAGAAGCCCAAGAAAAATTGAACTATGACATTTGGAGGCCTTTAAACCATGATATAAACTACTGTGAGTGATAAATAGCTTTTATCATGGCTACCCCCATTGGTACAATAGTTAGATTGATATTAGGGTTACCCAAACATTTGGGAAAAGGACAGACTTTTTTCCCACAAATAGTCATTTTTTAGGCATGAACAGCAAGGAAATGAAGAATTTTAGATTAAAGCAATGCTAGATTATGGTCTGTGTAATGAATCATTAGATGCGCTATCAAGATCTTTCTTTTCCTACATCTACAGTATAGTAAACATATATCTTTAAAAATAATGTACATCTGTTAATAGTGTATCAAACCAAGTAAGACGATAGTTGAAAAATAAATTAGCAAAGATCAAAAATGTGTTCAGCAAACACTCCTACTGCTATTGCTGTTACAATGATAATGGTCAATTTCGTCTTTTAACCTTTTTCAGTGGACACAACGAAAGCACAGGAGGTAAGGAGGAGATAGTAGGAGGCCTGAATCTGAGATTGAATAGCATTCTAATCTATATTTCCACCTAACACCTATACTTGAAAATAAATGCAATGAATGAATAACATAATGTGAGAAACCAGTGTTGTAACATAGGGTAAATTGTAACATCATGTCTGTCTTTATTTAATTTGTGATCATGTTGATAGATGTTAAATGACAATATACTGGAACCAACTGAATCGAAGGTTCGTTTAATTTGATTTGTCACATTAAAAAAATAGAAATGTCTGACATGTAACACTGATCAATCTACCTCTTATGGACCCATGGTATCCCACATGGTATAACATGGGGTGGGTAATAACTGTTTTGATCAAATTATGATTACCATAATAAAATCATTCGTAAAATGATTTCTATTAGCGTTACATCTCACCCCTACAGCACACACTGTACTTGACATTATTTTTTACACAGTTTAAGGGCAAGTAGTATATCTTTAAACAACTGTTTGTTGTAAACAAATATGAAAAACTACATCAGCTTTTGAGACGCAACAGACGTTATAGAAGTCAAAACTTGATGCGTTTTCCTCAGTACTCAGAAATTTCAATTTCTCATTGTATGTAACAGAAAAAAACACTATCACAATCCAAAAAATAGCGCCAAGAAATAAAATCATACATACGTTTGTGATTTGTTTTGGTGGGCGCGTGCGTGTGACGTCATGTTTGCACCTGATTGATACGCTGTGAACACGGAAGTGTAACAACCTGTTGCCTTTCGATTTAGTCATTCATCAGCGCAAACTAACATGAGTGTCTCAAATATAGTCTTTATCGGGATTGTGTCTTTATTAGTCCCTGCTTCGGCGCTGGATAATGGCCTGGCGTTAACTCCGACCATGGGCTGGTTGCATTGGGAGAGATTTATGTGCAACATCGACTGTGATGCGGATCCTCAGAACTGCATTAGGTGAGCGCGTGACCTGATGACTGCTTGCGCATACTGAAAGCATGTTATTTAGTATGTATTCTAATATATGGTCTGTATATGAATATGGTGAGCATTCAGTACCATGGTACATGACAGACTATGGTATTATAATCACTGTATCATCATGATACTGCTTCAGTAATTTTTGATTGAGGAAAATTTTAAAAAAGCAACACAGAAAAGAAACCCAAAAAAGACAATCACCAGGTAAATGGGTAGTAGGCCTAATTTCTTGGATTTTATTAAAACAAATACAGGTGAATGTAACAGGTGGTAATTGGCCACCTATAAAAAAAAATATTAAAAAAGTTTTACTGACTTTTTACCTTCTCTAGTTTATTTGAAATGCTCATGTGGTGTTCAAGAATCTTTTAAAATAGTTATGTAATATTAGATAGTCGAATAGATGGAGTCAAATTCCCAAAAATCAATTCATAGTTACGCAAAACTGTTATTTCCGTGCATAAAATGGAAACTAGATACCTGTGAATACTGATGTCACATGAGTGTCAGACAGCTAAAGCATGTGATGTAAGATAATTTTTTTCATGCATCTTCTCATTCTGCACTCAAGAGGGCAAAGGGCAGTTATGGGTCTCATAGAGTACTGTTTAGAACAGATACTGTTTTCACACTTGCACACGCAGACAATCTGGCCCGTACAGTTGCAGATGTTCGACCATGATACCCTCATCTTTATGCCCTTGTGTGTCCTGGCAGAGAGGAGCTGTTCATGGAGATGGCAGATGTGATGGTGAAGGAGGGATGGAAGGAGGCTGGATATGAGTTTGTTTGCATTGATGATTGCTGGCCCTCGCATGAGAGGGACGCCCAGGGGCATCTGCAGGCTGACCCTAAGAGGTTTCCCAGTGGGATCAAAAAATTGGCAGATTATGTGAGTATCTGCATCATAAAAGATTAGAAGAGGCTACATGCATCTGGCTAATATGTGGCATTGCCTAGAATTGACAGCATTTTGGGGGAGAACTGTCCTTTCATCCTCTACTAGCCCTTATGTCACATGAATTCCTTATTATATTCAGTGGAAAATAAAATATTTCATATTTTGCCCACACAAAGCATCATATCATATTGTCTTGAAGATGGCTTGAAGGCTCTGGTTACTATCTGCTTATGTTGTATGGAAAGAAGCAGCGATTGATATTCTGTGTAATTAAAATAATCTAATACATTTTTTAAATAATAATTCAATTAATTTCATAATTAATACATTTTTAGTGTTCCGTGGCAGAAAAAAACATACATGATTACATATATGGCAATTTTATGATTTACATTATTATGTACTTGGCAATTTTATCTCTTTAGTGCCTTCATGTCCACGTACATGTCATAGCAAAGGTGAACTAGCATACACTTCACTTTCCATCAGGCAATTACTATATTTAGATTTAGTTGTCATTTAGCAATATGCCTTGGCTGCTCCAAATCTTTTTGTCAGTTATATATCGCCCCCTACTGTTGTCTTACTTATATTACAGTAAAACTCCATTCTGAGTTTTATATAACTTTAATATAACTTGTAAGGTGAATGTGTACTAAAGCAGTTAATATTTATTGTGCTCTCAGGTCCATGCCAAAGGTCTGAAGCTGGGAATATATGCCGATGTTGGCACAAACACATGTGCCCGCTACCCTGGGAGTTTAGGCTACTATGATGTTGATGCTAAAACCTTTGCAGACTGGGGTGTGGATCTGTTAAAATTTGATGGGTGTTTCATGCCTGACTGGCATCAGCTGGGTGAAGGTAAGTGAATATGCAAAAAATGTCAGCGTTTTGCTAAGAAATTCTTTGTTGTATTACACCATTGGGATGTTTCTTAGGTTATATGAACATGTCGAGAGCTCTAAACCAGACTGGCAGAAGTATTGTATATTCCTGTGAATGGCCATTATACGAGTGGCAACACCAACAGGTAAGACACGTGGAGATATTTTAATAAACGTTTATATAATTTTTACTTTCACATCATTGCTACCCTAAGAGGATAGTCCACCCAAAAATGAAAATCATGTCATTCCAAATTTGTATGCATTTCTTTCTTCTGTGCAACACAAAAAGTTCCCATTGACCTTCATTGTGGTTTTTTTATCCATACAATGGAAGTCAATGGGAACTGTCTTGTTCAAAATATCTTCTTTTTTGTTCCACAGAAGAAAGTAAGTTATACAGGTTTGGAATAACATGAGGGTGAATAAATTATGAAATGTCAAAATTTTGGTTGGACTATCCTCTTTTGTAAGTGGATTAAAATAATTCTTCATAAAATAGAATTCATTTTCATTTATTAATATTGCTTAGTAGACAAGTTTTATGTATCTTATATTTCAGCCTGATTATGAAGCAATTCGCAAGACCTGTAACCACTGGCGTAACTATGGAGATGTGTATGACCAGTGGACAAGTGTGACGGGCATCCTGGACTGGACAGCTGATCATCAGAAGATCCTGCTTCCAGTGGCAGGACCAGGTGGATGGAATGACCCTGACATGGTATGAAGCACCTCATCTAATCATTTTACTGTCAAATCACAATCACAAGTTTACATGGGTAATTTAAAATGAGCTCAGTGCAAACAACTTTAAATCATATCATATTTCTGGTCATAATGCCTCAAGCTGGTCATAGGGAACTTCGGCCTGAGCCACGATCAGCAGCAGACTCAGATGGCCTTGTGGGCTATCATGGCTGCCCCGCTTCTGATGTCCAATGACCTGCGAAACATCTGTCCCAAAGCCAAAAAACTACTGCAGAACAAACACATCATTGCCATCAACCAGGACCCTCTGGGCAAGCAGGGCTATCGTACATTAAAGGTAAAGCATCTTAGCCCACTTTAGTACCAAATTACGGTCTTAAAGGCATGGTTCACCCAAAAATTCTGTCATCATTTACTCACCCTCATTATTGTTCCAAACCTGTATGAGTTTATTTCTTCTGTTGAACACAAAATAAAGTATTTTATAGAAAGTTGATGGTAGCCATTGACTTACATAGTATTTTTTCCCTACTTTTGTGTTCAACAGAAAAAACTAAATAAAAATAAAAGTTTAGAACAACATGAGGGTGAGTAAATGATAACAGAATTTTCGTTTTTGGGTAAGCTATCTTTATCTAACCTTTAACCTACCATTTGTTTCATTATGGTATCTGTCTGTGAGCTGGAATGCATTTATTGCCTGTTCACAGGCTGATAGTTTTGAGGTGTGGGAACGGCCTCTGTCGGGCAACAGGCTGGCCGTGGCAGTGATGAATAGACAGGAGATTGGTGGTCCACGCAGATTTACCATTTCTGTGGCGACGCTGCCTAGTTGGCAGCTCTGCGATCCGAAGTGCAACGTAAAGCAGATCCTGCCCATGTACCAGGAAATGGGTGTCCAGAATCTCTTGTCAAAGATGGTGGTCCAAGTCAATCCTACAGGCACAACACTTCTCACAGTCAACCCCATCCAAAGCTAATCTCATGACACCCTGTGACATGATTTGCAAAGCAAAACGGTTTTGAAACATAGACAATTTTCTATTGCACTAATGTGATCGAGTTACACATCCTGATATTTTATTTATATATATATATATATATATATATAAGATATAAGACTTTTTTTCCTTTTGAATCCTTTTTTTTTTTTTTTACTTTTTTAAAAGTGCACACTAAGTAATCAATTTTAAAAATTGTAGTTACGTATAATTTGCTGTACATTAAAACAAACACAAAGCACTTTAACTCTAACACCTGCAGAGTTTATACTACATCTGTATTACTCCGTATAAATTTTTTCAGTTCACAAGAAATTTACTTTACTACAGAAACATATCTTCATGTTCATCCATGATCTGTTCTACTTAATATTGAAGACTTACAGTGAGTTGCGATGTCAAATTTTTATTTTTTATTTTAACATGCATAAAAAACCTCAGGGATTTTACAAATCTTTTGCCAGCTTAGGCCTTGTTCTGAAATGTATGCATTTGACGTGAATCAAATAAAGCATCTTTGTAAGTTTCAGTGGAACTTTTGCATTTCTATAATCTGATAAAATTATACTCAATATTTTAATCAATATGCTTCTGAAGCTGTACTTAAGTTCATATATCCATCTACTCTATCTATTTCTCGTGTTCTTACAAACACTGGTCAAAGTGGCGTAAAACACAAGTTGGCCAATAACAATATTTTCTGTACCAACAAATGTCAAATTATCATAAATGATGTATTACGTTTGAAAACATTTTGCTGGAAATTACATTTTAAGCATTGTTGGAATAAAGTGGTTAGATACTTTTGACTCACTAAGGTTAAATTCATCATAAACACAAACATTTTCACATTGTTGAAAAATCTAATTAATTCTTGATAAATGCACACAATATCTTACTCTCCAAGCCATGTCTATAGAGATTACATATACACAATAAAATGTATTTCAACAAAAATTAAGTTAAAACACCAAAATGTTCCATTTATTCAAAAGATAGCTCAATGCCTTCCAATAACTGAGTTTATATGTTTTAATAAAGATAAAAGGTGTTTAACCAAGTCATGAATAAAACAAATACATTATACATTATGTAATAGCACCACCATGTGTTTTGGAGGCACATGACTTGTTTGCCAAGGGGGTCATTGGGTTAATTCCTGTCAACCACATTTGCATAAATTGGTATTGTGGTATATGACAAAAAAACAGCCTGATGTGTTTTGGAGTTTTGGATTTTGTACATGAAATGTTGACATATGAGTGAAAAACTAAGGTGTCTAGTAAAATCAAGCCATTATGTACATTAACTTATTTTATTAGTAACAACACCTATCACATCCAAACTTCAAGTACTGTTTTTAATATTTTGTAGCATTAAATTATGCTATAACAATTTAGAGACCATCTGTAATTGTCTTATTCATTGAAAGAGTCAAGCAGGCTTTGAATTAATCTTCAGCCTTCCCAAATTAATTATCTGAGTTGTGTACAGGTCAGGTATGCAGCATATACATGAGTATCAACAGACAGTGTGAAAGTGTTTACAGCAGCCCTGCATGAGCGACAGTATAAAAATTAGCAGGAAGCAAAAGGGGAACTGAGTAACAAGAGGCCTGTGGTTGGGTGGAGTTTTGTCCACTGTTGATCACATTCACAGTCCAGTTTAATATCCTGCACTTAGTCTGACTGGTTTCATCCTGGTGCCAGATCACAGTGGATACAACATAACTCGGGTAAGATATCTTAGGTTTCTTTATTATTCGAAAACTGTTCCTCTGTCAAAGAGTAAGATTGTGTAATTTGCCTTTAATTGTGACACTGTTAGACGTTGAGAAATGTTGTTGCTTAAAAAGAAAGAGACCAACCAAAGCAAACAAATTAATGCCGGTTTCACAGACAATGCTTAAGCCCCTGTCTGAAACTGGGCCCAAGCTATTTAATAAATAGGCACTTTTTTGATAGATTTTAAACACAATGTAATTCAGAGACACTGATAGTGTCTTAAATTGGCTTAACTAACCTTATTTTACCTCCTAGCTTCTCATTCTTTTCTGTGCAAATGCTGTTTGCACCTTAAATCATTTTAACTTTAATGATTTATGTAAGTAAATCAACATTCCTTTTTTTAATTTCTATTTTTATTAAATTTTGTTATACCATCCACAGGAACAACACAAAATACAGAACAGTATTTTCATCCCCCTTTTCAATCCCAGCGTATATAATAAAGTTATATAATAATAATAATAACTATGTATTAACTAACAGTATCTAACAATGAGCTATTTGTTACAGTATTTATTAATCTTTCTTAACATTAGTTAATACAAATACAACTGTTCATTGTTCCTTCATGTTAGTTTACAGTGCATTAACTAATGTTAACAAATACAACCTTTGATTTTAATAATGTATTAGTATTAGTATGTAACTTTATTGTGAAGTGTAATAATAATAATAATACATTTTATTTATAAAAAAAACAAGAATATTAGAGTTATCAGTGCAGTATATGTTTATAAAACAAAAATAATAAATCTTACATCAGGGATTTGTTAAAGGCCATCATTATTTAATATTCCACATAATCTATTTAATACATTATATAAAGGGGTTCATGCAACATTCCTATATACTGAATTAAATGGATCCTGCATACAAATCTTGTACATGAGAGACATAAGGGACTTGTTTTGAGAATCAGTTGTCTATTTACCTCACAATAGAATATGATATGCATTCATATAAAATGAATTGATAGTGAAACTAATCACACATTAAAGGGTTAGTTCACCCAAAAATGAAATTTCTGTTATTAATTACTCACCCTCATGTCTTTCCAAACCCGTAAGATCTTCGTTCATCTTCGGAACACAAATTAAGATATTTTTGATGAAATCCGAGATCTTATAGACAGCAACCCCTATAGACAGCAACGTTATTACCACTTTCGAGGCCCAGAAAGCTGGTAAAGACATTGTTAAAATAGTCCATGTGACTACAGTGGTTCAACCTTAATGTTATAAAGTGGCGGGAATACTTTTTGTGCACAAAAACAAAACAGAAATAACGTCGCTTCATAACATTGGTAATAACGTTGCTGTCTATAAGAGGGTCATAAAGCTCTCGGATTTCATAAAAAAATGTGAATTTGTGTTCTTAGAATGAACGAAAGTCTTACGGGTTTGGAACGACATGAGAGACAGAATTTTTATTTTTGGGTGAACTAACCCTTTAAAATAGTTCTCTCCACTGGTTAGTATACTTCACACATTCTTTCTTTATTTCTTCTCCTCACTCCATAATGTTACTGAATTATGCAAAAACAGATCTGCAGTAAATACCACAGTGGTTTAGAGATACTGTTGTAGGGTTTATAACATTATTAATGAGGGTCATTTATATATGGTGCAGCTTTTATGCATTTATATTTCTTCATGTAGCAGATGCTTTTATCCATTGTGAAAATAAAATACCAAATACGAACAGAACAAGAGTAAGGCTGGTGTTTTCATGCTAGAGACATGCACTATGTCACCTCTTTCAGCCAGAATGTTCCAGTGTTTTAGCAAGCATGTGGCCAAGCATGGAAGATATGGAGGGACTAAATGTAAACGTTTAGGAATTGGTCACTAAAAGCCTCATATTTATCAATAATTATTATAATAATTTAAGGGAATCCTCTTCAATGTTTATAGTAGATATAGCCCTGTTTTTAACCTTTATAACCAACATTTAAACAAATGTTCATACTCCTACACACCTTTGTGGGCATTGTGTTTGCAAGACAAAATTCATAAGAAGATGCAGTCAGAAAATATCTAACATCTATGCTTTGCATTTGTACATAACATAATGAAAATAGTCCATTTTGGTGGATGTCAGTGATGTTCATAGATGCAAATTCAAATTCCATCGAATAACATTTACTGTCATATTTTAATATCATTCATCATCATCTGGGACATTTAGTAGACCATGTCCTTTTAAGTTTAAATAGTGTTAAACCTAAACACTTTGACTGGACTATTGGATGAGAACAAAACGTGAACTGCATTGAGCTGGATGATGACACCAGAGCTTCTTTATACCTGAATCAACTTTGTTTCATAATTGACAAATTTCGCAACATCGACCCTGTTATTGAACTGAACTGAATTAACACTGAACTGACTCAAAGTGAATAACAACACTATTG
This sequence comes from Rhinogobio ventralis, assembly GCA_039654625.1. Taxonomy (NCBI): domain Eukaryota; kingdom Metazoa; phylum Chordata; class Actinopteri; order Cypriniformes; family Gobionidae; genus Rhinogobio; species Rhinogobio ventralis. The sequence goes on along the minus strand of CM077198.1, from coordinate 21,782,980 downwards.
TCTTATGTAAAGCTGTCTATAGCTGAATTTAACTCAATTTATAACTTTACACAGTTATTGAACTGAACTGAATCAACACTGAACTGACTTCAGCTGAATAATAACACTATTGTCTTTTTTTTACAGCAGAATTTAATTCTGTTCTCATCATTGATTGATACTTTCCTACAAAAGCCACTTCAAAACAATCTGTATTATATAAAGTGCTATATAAAAAAGAGAAAATAACTAAATATTTATTTGCAATGTTGCATTTGAGTTTAAATTAGCCAAGTGAATAAGCAAAATATGAACCATTAGTAAGGAACCACAGAGGTGTAGATAAATTGTGGTTTAATGTGACAGACAGTTTTCTCCAGTTCCCTCCCTCCAAACATGAGCGATTCTTGCATACTTATCATTCAGGAACCTTACAGACGCAGGACACTCTAGAAGGTTCCTGTTGCCCAACATCAGTTTCAATGTAAAACGAGTATTTAAACTGTTAACCACAGGGAGTACATTAATGTGTGAGCATGAGTTATTTTTTGCTAAATTAAAACAAAAAAACACGTCAGTTATGCATCATAAAGATATGATTTGGCCTAAAATTAAGATGCACCTGCCCTGCCACTATTCATTATAGGAAATGTTGGTCTTTTTAAGCAGTATGGGTTCAATCAACAAATTGTTACAAGTTGCACTTGTGCAACATCTGCCTGGAAAAAAACCCTGATGTGAAACAGAGACAAGCTTAACAGTAATTATCTGACTCGTACTGCTTACTGATGCTGATACGAACTGTTTCCCCTTCCTCTGTATCACAGATCAACATTGATGCAACTTCCCTGTATGAAGTCTTCTAAGTCATTGCCCTTTGAAAAAGTTGTCAAGTTTTCATGGTAAACAAGGCCGCTAAAACCAATACATATGTACTGCAGTCCTGACATACTTAACCAACACCAAACCCGCACCCTTATGATCCAGGTGTAGAGTGTGTTTAATACAGCAGCAGATGCTTGTGGTATTTTAATAGTAAATTATTAATATAGAGTGTCAGCTCAAATATAAAGTGGTGTTGATGTTCATATTTGTCACACATTTTTCAGAAGTTTTGATCACAAACTTTTTGTGACACACTTTTGAAGGTGTTAAAAGGCAGTGGAGGTGGCAGAAGAAGAAACCAGGAAATGCTTGCATGGTGTTTAAAATAGGCGGTTTAGTTTCTCTACCACAGAGCACAGACGACTCAGCATTTAACAACTATGTGAGAGAAGCTTATTGCAGAGACACTGAAAGTAATGAGGAACAGAACTAACTGAGATGTTTTTAAAGGACACTGGCATACAGGTAACTTTACCAAACGCTTCTATGGAGTAAAACGTGTTATATATGGCACTTTCCTATTTTATTCAGAATACAAGAAAGATATTAGGATATAAAAAAAACAACCTTGTAGGCTAATCTTTATTGATTCATGTTAATGTGTGAAGTTACATTAGGTTAGTGATTGTAGTGCAAACCTAAAAGCTGTATTCAGTTAGAAAGTTCATCAGCAAGGTCATTCAATGATTAACACATTTTTTTTCTTCTCAACGCATTCTTTCTTATCCATTTACTGGATTCAATGGGACCTTTATGATGTTGTATAGTGATAAATTATTGTGCAAAAGTTGTGTTTTTTTATACAGTCTACATAAATATTTCAACCTACAGTATCAATATTGAATAAGAATATTGTTCCCAATACCTCTTGCTATTGCATTAAACTAAGACGCAGGCCTTTAGGAGAGAAGGATAGGAACGTTCAGTTTTGTTTTGTAGATAGTGAAGAGTACATGATGAGTGAGGTTGTGGGTTCACAGCCTAGATCAAAGCAGGAAGAAGCATTCATGATCTACAGGAGGAAATATTGGCAACAAAGGATGTCATTGACACTGACAGGAGGGCTCATGCAAACCATTTCTAATCAGACATGGCTGCCTAAATCCATCTTCAGCTTTAGACAAACTAAAGCATTGTACAGATATATTGGAAAACTAAACGTATAGTTACTCATCACTCAAAAAGTTAAAATGAAGACATGAAATATGTTGATTTTTGTTCCCACCCATTTTGTCCCCCAGATTTAAATGAACATGCCAGACAGCATTCTGGAGGAGATTTTTATAAAACGGTCCCAGCAGAAGAAGAAGACCTCACCTTTAAACTTCAAAGAAAGGCTGTTTGTGCTCACTCAGGATAAAATATCCTACTACGATTATGACGCTGAAAAAGGGGTATGTATGTATTTGATTTTCTTACCATAACAGTAGATGTTTGGAAAATAACTCTTTATTTTGATGTAGGCATTCATTCAAGTTGGCATGAATTGGAATTTCTCTCTTATCTATTTTCAAAATGCATCTCATTGATCTGATCTTCGATAATCCATTTCACGGCACAGTACGGAAAAAAACGATCTGACGCTACTTCAGTTGTAATTTTTCATTTTTTAATATCATAATCCTATTGACTGTTTAGAAGAGGAAAAGCCTGAAAGGTTATGTGGACATTGAAAAGATCAAATGTGTGGAGATTGTTTTACCAGAAGACAGCGCACCTCCTGACCGACTCTTCCCATTTCAGGTGGGTCCCTGCAAATAATAAGACATTAAAACCATTCAAGACTACACATTCTTGTTCACTAACTTCAATGGGAACTCAATGCTGGTCATGTGAAAATTTCGAAACATTTCAGTGTGCATTCTATGTGTTTTTACTGTAATCATGTTAGTTCCACTTCCCTCATTAATATATTGTATATAATCCTGCATTTTCAATTTGAAATAAGTGAAGTCTTTGTTGCTGTATCTAAACTAAAAGTTTCAGCATTAGCTGTCTAGTATATATACACACTAACAACATCCTCAAGGCTGGTAGAAATATTATTGAGCTGATATTGTGCAAGAAGAAACACTGCTCAGGCTTTCAACCATGACAAGAGGCTAGAGTAATGGACCAGAAGTGAAACCTTTTCTCTTCAAAGTCTGAAATCAGAAGAACAACAGAACTCAACAGGTGCTGACTGTAAAACTAACTTAAGTAACTTGAGCACAAAAAGTGAGTTTTCTATCCTCAGACCACCGACAAACAGGAAATGAATGCGTCAAACAACAACATTTTGTGGTTTTCAGGTTCTCAGAATAAAGCTTAAAATTATGAGCTATATGTATTTATATATATTTATATATGTTATAATGCTTATAATAATGCTTTTGATGACTACTTTGCAACCTTCAAAAATAGCACAAAAAAATAAACTAAGAGCAATAAACAACTGTACAGTAAATGAGCGTCAAAAGAAAAAAGAGATATTTGGCAAAAGTAGATTGTTGAAATGCAACAGTTAATTCATCTATAGGCCAAAGTCATTTATAACTTTGCATTGTGATGTGTTTTTTCTTTTCTCTCACAGATAATCTATGACGAAGGTCCCCTTTATATATTTGCTAAGTCAGATCAAATTCGAAAGCACTGGATACATGAGCTAAAAACTGGTCAGTATTTATTTTAAGTCATTATCACAAAGTCCATTCAAATTAGTACGCCACCTTTATGTGGACTACATTATAGAAAAGATAAAGAGAAATGTATGAATGGTTCCCATAACACAACATTCAAGTCCTATGCAAAACTCTGTGTTTATTCAATGTAAATGGTTTCCAATGTACCTGTCTTAAAGTGGTGCGGTTCAACAAGGACCTGATGCAGAAGTTCCACCCGTGTTTCTGGGAAGATGGCATTTGGAAGTGTTGCCAGCAGGAAGTGAAGCAGGCTATGGGCTGCAGGGTGCTGGAGACCAAAAATGGAGGTGTGTAAAACTAAAGACACTTCAACAATAGAGTTCAGAACGTTGGGAACGTTGTTCTTACAGGTTGATTTTTCCATCAAATCGGAAGAAATATCATACTGCAAGTGTTTCCTGCAGTTATGCAACTACTGAATCTACAGTGCAAAAATGGTCAGTGTGACCAGTGTAGTCCGATTCCCAATGAATGACTCTTACAAGCCGGTTATTCGTAGTGAATCAAAAACATAGTGCAACCAGTCTGATTAGTACAATGAGTTAGTACACATTAGTACAACGAGTCGGTTCAGTTTAGTGATTCAAAAGCAAAAAGTGCAACCAGTGTAGCCAATTATAACGAATTGTGCTTATGAGTCGGATCTTTTTAGTGAATTATTAGGGCAAACTGCGTAGTCATTTCTGAATGAATGACTCATTTCTGTTGAGTGAATCAAGCACATACAACTAACTGTAATGCTTTAAAGTGTCAAAATGTATATGTAGCTAAAGATGCACTAAAGAGGCCTATTATATAAGAGTAAATTAATGAAATGGGAATATAATGTTACCACATTTTTGTTTGTTGTTGTTTAATACATAGCTAAAGGGTAATTTATTCCCTAAATTATCCAATAATTGGCCTGCTTAGTTGGGGACACTTTATATTTAACAATATTATTGATTTGACTGCTCTGACACAATTGGATGAGAACTGAACTGAGCTGGACAATGACATCACTGTTTTCAGCAGAACTGCTTTATAGAATAATTGATGATCTTTACAACGAAACTAAATCAACACTGAACTGACTTCAGCTGAACAGTGACACTGTTTTCTTTTAAAGCTGCTGTACAGCCGAAATGAACTCTGTCTGCATCATTGAATCATTTTCCTGTTATCACTGTAAAGCTGCTTTGAAACAATCTGTATTGTATGATGAAGCGCTATATAAATAAAGGTGACTTGACTTGACTAAAGAGTAGTTCACCCAAAAATTTTAATTCTGTCATCATTAGGTGTGTTCACGCCTTATTGAAAATACCGTAATTATGAGATTCTGACTTGTTAAAAAGCGTTAACGTCCTTGTAGAATTCGTAATTACAATTTGACTTGTACCATGTGACCACTGTACCACCTGACCACTACAGTTACATATTGGCATTGATAATGTTGCCATAAAAAATTAATAATTCCGAGTCCGAAACCAGCTCAGAGTAAAACATCACATGTTGACATCTCGTAATTATAGTATATTGTATGGACAAAAAAAAAGAAAGAATATAATACTATTACTCAAAATATATTTTGTGCTACACAGACGAAAGAAAGTCATACAAGGTTTGGAATGACAAAGTAAATGATGACATAATTTTTTCTTTTTTGGGGTGAATTATCCCTATAAGGCCAATAATTTTTTTGCATTTATGCCACCTATAAATTCTATCTAAACACACCTTTTGAATTGTTTTAAATGTATTTATTATTGAAATTATCTCATAATTTGTCAATGGAATGGTCTTTCTTCAAAATATTTAGGCCTATTCCCTTAAAAATACTCAACATTGCATAATGATGACACAATAATGAATCTTTGCGATTTCCTTTTTTCTTTATTCAGCTTCTAGGACAGGACAGATATAAAAAGACAGCATTTTAAATCAAACAGACAATCAAAACAATTAAACAACAATGTTTGGTTTTACATGTGATTATGTGAAGTGTGTGTTGGTGTGTTGTGCATGTGTACTTCTCTATCTTTCACGTATCTAAATATATATATATATATGTAAGGAAGAGAATTTGAGAAAGGAGGAAGAAAATTCTTTGTGATTTCCATTCCAACCGCATTCAACAAGGCTCTGTTGCTTCATCAATTCAATATTTAATAGTTATAATTAAACAGCATTTGTACTTATTTAATAAATGTCAATATCTCTAACCCTTCTTCTAAGGGTTTTGCAATAGACGTTCCAAGAATCGTGATTCCAGAAAGCCTCTTCCACCAACACCCGAGGAGGTCAGTTACCAGTCTATCCAGTCAGTGACAATATATGCATAATGTACCATCAGATTTAGCCTTTAGAAATGATCTGTGTTGCCTTCCTGCTTTAGGAAAAACCACCCAGACCTCTGCCCCCCCAACCACCCATGCTCCCCTCAGGCTTCAGTGTGGGCATGACTGTTGTAGCTGAATATGAGTATGCACCAATGACTCCCCATGACCTAGAGCTGAGAAAGGATGAGGAGTACACACTCTTAGAAATCAACGATCACAACTGGTTTAAAGCCAGAGATAAATATGGGTAAGAGATTGCAAAATAAATATGTATATGACTAGTAATGCAAGAGTATTGCATCTGTAGACATCAAGATTGTCTAAATGTGCTAACGGAGAATGTATTTGATAAACACATGAGCTGCTGTTAAATAATTTGCATATCTGGGGAAACTTTACAGGCTGTGGGTAATAGGTAGTCAGGTGGAACTAGCTGTGCAATCAGGACTGTGTTCTTTTAGATATGAAAAGCGTTACTAATCTCCTATACTGTTTACAGAAAGGAAGGCTACATCCCAAGTAACTACATCGCTCAGGCCTTGAATGGATTGGAGAAATATGAGTAAGTATACATTCAACAAAATGGACAACTACAGCCTTCTACACTAGTTAGATAAGGTGAACAATTTTGAACCTTATAAACAGTCCAACCACATTTTAACAGATTATAACAGATTATTTCCTATCTTTCCCATAGTTGGTACTGCAAGAATATCAACCGCAGCCAGGCAGAGAATTTACTGAAAACAGAAGTAAGTATAATGGTGGCAATCAAAAACATAACTGATTTATCATCATCATCCAAAAAAAAAAAAAACTGTTCATAAACTGTCTGATTATAATAAAAATACATCTATGTTTATTTTATTTTATATATATATATATATATATATATATATATATATATATATATATATATATATATATATATATATATACACTCACCTAAAGGATTATTAGGAACACCTGTTCAATTTCTCATTAATGCAATTATCTAATCAACCAATCACATGGCAGTTGCTTCAATGCATTTAGGGGTGCGGTCCTGGTCAAGACAATCTCCTGAACCCCAAACTGAATGTCAGAATGGGAAAGAAAGGTGATTTAAGCGTGGCATGGTTGTTGGTGCCAGACGGGCCGGTCTGAGTATTTCACAATCTGCTCAGTTACTGGGATTTTCACGCACAACCATTTCTAGAGTTTACAAAGAATGGTGTGAAAAGGGAAAAACATCCAGTATGCGGCAGTCCTGTGGGCGAAAATGCCTTGTTGATGCTAGAGGTCAGAGGAGAATGGGCCGACTGATTCAAGCTGATAGAAGAGCAACTTTGACTGAAATAACCACTCGTTACAACCGAGGTATGCAGCAAAGCATTTGTGAAGCCACAACATGCACAACCTTGAGGCGGATGGGCTACAACAGCAGAAGACCCCACCGGGTACCACTCATCTCCACTACAAATAGGAAAAAGAGGCTACAATTTGCACGAGCTCACCAAAATTGGACAGTTGAAGACTGGAAAAATGTTGCCTGGTCTGATGAGTCTCGATTTCTGTTGAGACATTCAGATGGTACAGTCAGAATTTGGCGTAAACAGAATGAGAACATGGATCCATCATGCCTTGTTACCACTGTGCAGGCTGGTGGTGTAATGGTGTGGGGGATATTTTCTTGGCACACTTTAGGCCCCTTAGTGCCAATTGGGCATTGTTTAAATGCCACGGCCTACCTGAGCATTGTTTCTGACCATGTCCATCCCTTTATGACCACCATGTACCCATCCTCTGATAGCTACTTCCAGCAGGATAATGCACCATGTCACAAAGCTCGAATCATTTCAAATTGGTTTCTTGAACATGACAATGAGTTCACTGTACTAAAATGGCTCCCACAGTCACCAGATCTCAACCCAATAGAGCATCTTTGGGATGTGGTGGAACGGGAGCTTCGTGCCCTGGATGTGCATCCCACAAATCTCCATCAACTGCAAGATGCTATCCTATCAATATGGGCCAACATTTCTAAAGAATGCTTTCAGCACCTTGTTGAATCAATGCCACGTAGAATTAAGGCAGTTCTGAAGGCGAAAGGGGGTCAAACACAGTATTAGTATGGTGTTCCTAATAATCCTTTAGGTGAGTGTGTATATATATATATATATATAGGTTGAATTCAGATAAAAATGTGCCACTTTTTTTGTTTTGTTTGTTTTTTTTACATTGACATGATTATAAACATTGGCACACCAACTTGAATTCAGCATATAGCCTATATTTGTTTAATATACAGTATGTGTTCTGTAATGTTATCTTTAAAAAAACAGAATAAAGATGGAGGTTTCTTGGTGAGAGACTCTGGCAAATTCACTGGAAAATACACTGTCTCTGTGTTCTCCAAGGCTGGTGGGTGAGTCTGATCAAGCTTATCAAGCTTATCAAAATGAAAGTGGAACACTGACCCTACGGAAGAGAGATGTAAATCTCTCTATGCAAAACTAGGATAAGTCCTATCACAGTTCAAGGTTCACACTGTATAAATTGTCACTGGACTGTGTTGTTGCTTTCTCAAATTCTTTGTGAGACAGATTTAAAGGTTTGACTTGAATCCCAAGTGATTGTGTGAACTTTATTTCTTGTCTCTCTCCAGGGAGACTGTTGGCAGTTGCAGACACTACAACATATGCATCACTGCAGATGGCCAGTTCTATCTAGCGGAGAAGCACAACTTTAGCAGTATCCCAGAACTTATTAATTACCACCAGCACAACGCAGCAGGTAAATCTCACCTTAACTAGTTGCATGTGAATACACAATGACAAATGATGGCTCTAAAGGTATTTAATCAATGCAAATATGTCTGTTTCAGGTCTAGTGAGCAGACTAAAATACATTGTGTCAAATCGGGCTCAGAACGCTCCCTGCACTGCTGGTCTGGGTTATGGTGAGTTTATATTTGTTAGGGCATGGCACTAATAACGGCAAGGTCATAGGTTTGATTCCTAGGGAATGCATGAACTGATAAAATGCATACCTTGAATAAATGTGCATTTTATCAGTTCATGCATCTGAAATGCATCTGCTGAGTATATAAATGTAAAGATATAAATATAAATATTTGGCTGTATGATTCTGAGAGTTCTGAAGGGTGTTGTTGATTAAAACAACATCTGCTGAGTATATAAATGTAAAGATATAAGTGTAAATATCTGGCTGTATGGTTATGACATTTATGAATGGTGTTGATTAAAATAACTTAATTAAAATTGCCGTCTCCCCTACTTTTTATTCCAGGAAGTTGGGAGATCGACCCCCGTCAACTTACATTTATCAGAGAACTTGGCAATGGTCAGTTTGGAGTGGTAAAGTATGGGAAATGGCAAGGCCGTCATGACGTGGCCATTAAAATGGTCAAAGAGGGCTCAATGTCAGAGGATGACTTCATTGAGGAGGCCAAAGTCATGATGTAAGTATAAACTACCGTAAGTTTGGGGTCAATACGTTTTTTTATTTTATTTTATTTGTATTTTTTTTATTGTATTATTCAGCAAGGATTTCACATAAATGCTTATTCATTAAAGAATCCTGAAAAATTGTATCACTGCCTCCACAAAAATAGCAGCACAACTGTTTTCAACATCGATTATAATAAGGAATGTTTCTTGAGCAGCAAATCAGCATATTAGAATGATTTCTGAAGGATCATGTGACATTGAAGACTGGAGTAATGATGCAGAAAATTCAGCTTTGCATCACAGGAATAAATTACATTTTAAAATATATATTTAAATAGAACACAGTTACATTAAATTGTAATAATATTTCACAATATTACTCTTTTTACTGTATTTTTGATCATTGATGGTGAGTGTAAAAGATTCTTTCAAAAATGTTTTTAAAAATCTTACGACCCCAATTTTTGTATGTTTCTCCATCTGTGGTTGCGATTAAAGTTGTTGATACACTTGATAATTTATTATCAGGGTTCATGTCCTGTTTTTCATTTATGTTTATTTCGCTATAATCATTTTTTGCTGTATAACACTAGGAAACTCTGTCACGAAAACCTGGTGCAGCTCTATGGCGTCTGCACAAAACAACGACCCATCTACATAGTCACAGAATATCTTGCCAATGGATGTCTGCTGAATTACTTACGGGAGGACCTGCAGCACCCCTCCAGTATTCTTCTTCTTGAGATGTGTAAAGATGTCAGCGAGGGCATGGCCTACTTAGAGGCCAATCAGTACATCCACAGAGACCTGGTTTGTGTAAAACAAAAATTGAAAGAGATATTTTACCATTAAAATGTCTAAAATGTTTTATTTTCTCATAGGCTGCTCGGAACTGTTTAGTAGACTCAAATGGAACCATTAAAGTGACTGATTTTGGATTGTCAAGGTAATTGAATGCATGGCGGAAAACACTTTTAAGCACAATTCGCCATACTTTGTCTCTGCATAGAAATTATTGCTGTCCATACAGGTATGTTCTGGATGATGAATACACCAGCTCTGCTGGTTCAAAGTTCCCAGTGCGCTGGTCGCCTCCTGAAGTCCTCCTTTACTGCAAGTTCAGCAGCAAGTCAGACATTTGGGCATTTGGTACGTCATCACTGCATTTCCTGCATAGCTTCTGTCAAACCAGCAGTTTCATTTTCTCTTATGTTATTTGTCTGACAGGTGTTTTGATGTGGGAGGTGTACACTCTGGGCAGAATGCCTTATGATCGGTGGAACAACACAGAGATAGTAGAGAAAATTTCTGCAGGTCACCGGCTTTATCGCCCACAAATGGCCTCTGATAAAGTTTATTCCATTATGAACAGCTGCTGGCATGAGGTAGACAGCTCTATACTAATAGTCTAATCAACATTTTCTTTATTAAAACTGTTATTTGTTAATGCAAATTTAAACATGACAAAAGTCAAAATCCCCAAAAGTTTATGCCTTTCTCTTTTTTTGTAGAGACCAGATGAGCGGCCCACGTTCGTGGATCTTGTCATGACCATCAAGGATTTGCTTTTCAATATGTAATAGACATAACTACTGTGCACCTTTGAACATTATGGATACAGTCCACCAAATGCAATAGAAATAATCATTATGTAACTTGTCTTGAATAACCTCCACAATTAATTTCTTTCTACTAAGAACCCAATAATGTGAATGCTGAGTTACATATGTCTTGGATCTTTTCATTTGAGTTTAAAATGTTGCAAGAAGAAAAAAAAAGTTAAGAAGATTGGAGTGTGATTTCTCATTTAACACTGCAGTCTTACAAGCTATGCTATATTTAGTCTAGAAAATCCCCTTCAGTTTCATATATAAACAAAAGCTATCTTTAATACTATTGCAATTATTTATAATAACCAGCAACAACATTATAAACATTTAGGACTGTAATGTACATACACAATGACTGTGGCTGTGTATTGAAATACAAAAATATAGAAGTAGCTAAACTTTAGTAAAACAATCTCTAGAAGAAATCTTCCAGGCTTGTTGTGTAAATATCTTTTATTCAAATCATATTCTCTCCAGTGGTTGAAATCTGATGGATATTTAATTAAAGACTAGACTTTGTCTTTTTCTTCTAGCTGTGTGCTGAATAAAATGAGAGCAGTTTCCAGTATTCCTCTGGCTCCACTGATTTTTAGTCGTACTCTTTTATTCCTATTCAAATTACACACATTTGTCACCATTAATGTCAGTAAACACTTAATTAAAAGGGCAGATTCTTTTCGTTTTCTACATTTAAAAAAGTATAAAATGGTCTTATCTCTCCCAGCCTGCTCCGAACTAACCGGCAACATTAATTTCCATGTTACACAAATGTGTTTATTATTAATATTTTATGTAACTGTTGTTGTTTGTTCAAACTGCTGATTTTAAACAGTGGAAAGGGATACAAATTAAACACTTTATATTAATGTTTACACACTTGAGGAGTTTCAAAAGCAGACTTTTGACACAGAATGACACCGTTTCACCAAATTCAGTTTAAGTTATCATGTATGAGCCCTAGTAGCATCTGTCTCAGAGGGGTTTTTATATATGGAAAAGATAAATTCCCCACAAATGTCCAGACAGACAGGGCAAGGGACTGTCAATGTTTGACAATAGGGAAGTTGATAAAAAAAAACTATCTGGCAACCCGGGTTACAGTCCCAGTCACTTCACCAGGAAGTTTATTCACACGATACTAAACTGCCACTGATGGACGATACGAATGCAAGGTTAGTCATTTTAAGAATTATTTATATTTCTTTTAAATGTAGTCGTACGTTTAATTTAAACTACCGTAACATGAAACAAACAATGCTAGCGTAAAATACATTAAAGCTTATTGCGCTAACTAAAATCATTCTAAAAAGTAGCTTTCCCTCTGTGCTGTGATCATGCATTTCCTGTAGTTGTAAATGTTTAGAGCAGATGAACAAATGTCTACAATGAAATCTCATGTTTTATTGTTTTGAAGAACTGGCGATGTGAAGCAGGAGTGAGTCACATGATCTGATTTGCTTCCTATTCTAGTCTGTGGCTGTTTTAATTCCTAGTGCGCTTCATTCACAGCTTTGCTTATTATGCCCAAAAATGATATCTAGTTAACGTTAGGCAGCTCACTAGGTTTTTCGACAGACCCGCCGATGTAACTAAAATACCTAATAGCCTAATTTAATACCTAGTTCTTCTATTATAACTGCGTTCAGATGGATGCTGCAAACCGTTCTGACTTCTACATTGGTTTGGCACTTGCTGTAAGTTCCACTGTCTTCATCGGTGGCAGTTTTATATTGAAAAAGAAAGGCCTCTTACGACTATCAAAAAATGGCTCTACTAGAGCAGGTAGGTGATTGAAATTTACTGAGTAACCTACCAATGCACAATACAGTATTTGACAGTATTGCATTGGGGTTTTTTATGCTTTTGACATTCATTTTTCGTGTTCTGTCTAATTAGGTCAAGGTGGATATGCATACCTGAAAGAATGGTTGTGGTGGGCAGGGCTTATATCAAGTATGGTATTATCATTTTATGTATTTATTTGCCATTAGTAAACCAGAATTATAAGGCTTAACCAGAAAATGGACCTTAATCAGATGTGCATGTAAATATAATTATTGTATGTGGATTTATAGATCTTAGTAATGAAAGATTGCTATCTACACATTAATATGTCATTATGAACACCCTAATCACAATCTTTTGTCTTGTCATGTATTTTATTTTAGTGGGAATAGGTGAGGCAGCAAATTTTGCAGCTTATGCATTTGCACCTGCTATGTTAGTAACACCCCTGGGAGCATTGAGCGTTTTGGTCAGGTAAATTTACCTAGTAGTGTACACCACCATTCAAAAGTTATAACTTTAATTGCAGTCACAGATAGAGATACAGTACTGTTCAAAAGTTTGGGGTCAGTAAGATTTTCAGCAGTCATTATTACTCCAGTCTACAGTGTCACATGATCCTTTAGAAATCCTTTTCTTATATGTTGATTTGGTGCTCAGGAAATATTGCTTATTATACATTTTTGATTGTGCGGATTAATATTCTTGTGAAATGATAATTTTTTTCAGGATTTGTCAATGAATAGAAAGTTCAAAACAACAGCATTTATTCGAAATAGAATATTTTGTAATGAAATAAAAGTCTTTATTGTTACTATTTGATTAATTAAATGCGTCCTTAATTTCTTTAAAAAATCTTATTGACCCCACACTTTTGGGGTTGTACAGGCTATACAGTCTCAACTGAACATTAATTATTTGTATAAAATATATTTTATTGGGTGTACAACCTTATTTTTTTGTTGTCAGTGCTGTGCTTTCATCATACTTCCTGAGTGAACGGCTGAATATCCATGGGAAAATTGGCTGTTTGCTGTGCATCTTCGGTTCCACAGTTATGGTGCTCCATGCTCCGCAAGAGGAAGAGGTTGCTTCGTTAACAGCAATGGCAGAGAAACTTAAAGATCCAGGTTAATTTAAAAATAGACTAGTGATACCAAAGATACCTAATTTACAAATACACTATGGCACTCTTTGAGCTCTGTACTGTTTTTTTTTTTATTTATCATTTTCGTCTTTCTTGCATGTATCACAGGATTCATCGCTTTTGCTGTCTGCATTGTCGTGAGTAGCCTGGCCCTGATCTTCTTTGTCGCTCCTCGCTATGGTCAGAAAAATGTGCTGGTGTACATTCTCATCTGTTCTGTGATTGGTTCATTATCTGTGTCCTGTGTGAAAGGCCTTGGCATTGGGATCAAAGAGCTGTTTGCTGGAACGGCTGTTCTGAAAGAGCCACTGTTCTGGGCTCTGCTCATATGTCTTGTGATCTGCATCAGTATCCAGATAAGCTACCTTAATAAAGCCCTCGACATTTTCAACACCTCTATAGTTACACCTATTTATTATGTCTTCTTCACTATATCTGTCATGGCTTGTTCGGCCATCTTGTTTAAGGAGTGGCTTCGAATGTCCACCGATGGGGCTGCTGGGACTGTTAGTGGCTTTCTTACCATCATCATTGGAATTTTTCTTCTCCATGCATTCAAGGACATTAACTTTAGCTTGGATTCTCTACCTTTATATCTGCACCGCGGACCTCAAGGCAGCGCGTGGAGCCAACCGTATGTGGCTTTGCCAACCGACGAGAGAATTACTGTGCACGAAAGCAATCTGACTAAGGAAAGAAGCTCAACGGGTTTTTTTCCTGAGAGTTTAGACAAGAGTTGCAATGGTACATTTTTTGTCTAGAAGAATATTAGCAAAAATTCTCAATGCTCATGAGTGACTACTAAACTACAGATTTACTAAATGCTACTGTACAAGCATACTTTGCAAACCATTGATACTGTGAGAGTACTTTTATTAGCATTTTGTGTGTGTTTTAGTATACAAGATACTTGTCTTACATATTTTCCATCTATAATATTTCTGTTTTTATACCATTTTTTTAGTTTCATATTAGTAATGATGATGTGCCCAGTCACTTGTTTTAAATACAAAAATCCTTAAGTGGCAGAATAATGTTTAAACATCTACTGTACAATCTTATTAAATGTTACATTATTTATTCTATGACTAAACCAGCCTTGTTTAGGATATATATATATAATTACATTGATATCAAGCACTTTAAATTTATCAGCTTAATATTCAATGCCTCATCTGTTCATGAAAAACATGATATTGTTTAATACAATGTGCTTGACTTCTTATGAAATGCCATTTCAAAGTTTGAGGTCGGTAAGATATTTTTGATTGTTTTGAAATATAGTATTTTATGCTCACCATGGCTGCATTTATATGATCAAAAATTCTGTTTTAATATATTTAAAAAATGTATTTATTCCTGTGATGGCAAAGTTCAAAAGAGTTCAGGATAGCATGTTTAAAAGCATTTGTTTAAAATATAAATCTTCAGTAATATTATAAATGTCTTTACTGTCACTTTTGATCAATTTAATGCATCCTTGCTGATTAAAAGTAATAATTACATTTTACTAAATTTTACTGACCCCAAACTTTTAAACATAGGGTAAATGTCCGACACTTGTGTTAGGAAACATCTGTATATTTGAAAAATGGGTAACACTTTACAATAAGGTCTCATTGTTAACATTATTTAATGTATTAACATGAACTAACAATGAGCAATACATTTGTTAAAGTATTTGTTAATGTTAATAAAAATTTTCATGTTAGTTCAAAGTGCATTAACTGATGTTAACAAACACAACTTTTGATTTTAAACATTAAGATGAATAAATCCTGTAGAAGTACTGTTCATTCTTAGCTCATGTTAAAAGTAGTTAACTAATGTAATCTTGTTAAGTGTTGCCGAAAAATGTTTTCTTAAGAGGTGGTGCATTGTTTTCTGTATGTATATCTGAAGTGCCTGCTAAGCTATTTTAATAAATAGCACACTGAAACCTCTATGAAGTCTCATTAGTATTTAAGGAGCTTGAGCAATTTCTAACTGAAACTTCGCTTTCTCCTGTGACATTGTTACACATCATGTGAATAACTGCAGAAAGTATGTCGTCCTTTTATTTCAAGTTCACATTTCAACAGACACTGAATAAGCCACAGATCTTAAAACATTCCCAGTAAGACAAAGTATTGTATACTTGGTATGTACTTTGACGAAAGTGAAATGCAGAGCCTCCTCCTCAATTCCAGATCCGATTTGTACAAAGGGACTTTTCAGATGATGTTCCACAGTATGTACTCAATTTCAAACCAATGTCCTAGAACTGGGAAATGTCAATAATATCGATGGTAATGATAATCAGGGCTTTCTATGGGACTGTACATGCATCCATTTGATTTTGAATATATGGCCTTCAAAATAATAAAGAGCAAAAAGAGGCACTTTTGTCTTTGAGAAATTTACTGAATCCTGTATATAGGTTGCCTCACAGTTCTTGTTGGCATGACAAAGCCTCAATAAGTGGCTGAAGTTCTACTAGTCTGTCATGGTCTCTGAGAATGTTCCTCTACTCCTCTGAGTTTGCTCTAGTCTGTTGAGGATGAATTGACTTGTATCGATGAATCGTTCCACGCAGTTTACAAAACAGACCTCTGTCCTGGAGTCGAGCTTTGGACCAGGCTTATCCATGCACTTCTCCTGCAAAGACAAACACACTATGAGCTCCAAAGCAACCCACAACTGATGGCATTGCTGCATTTGGAAAAAAAACCCACATATAATAGTTTTGAAGGGCCTGTAACCTTGTTATTCCATTTTGGATTGAGGTTCACAACTGGATACAACAAAGATTTACACCACCACATATTACATGAGGTAAATTAGTATTAATAGTGAAGTGGAAAATTTTACTTTTGTTTTGTTACTAAATATTTCTATTTCAAATAAACGCTGTTCTTTTGAACGTTCTATTTGTCAAAAAATTCTAAAAAATATTGCAGTTTCCACAAAAATATTAATTTATTTTTATATATTTTATAGTTCACCCAAAAAATGAAAATTACCCCATGATTTTCTCCCCATTAAGCCATCCTAGGTGTATATGACTTTCCTCTTTCAGACGAACACAATCAGAGTTATATTGAAAAAATGTCCTGGCTCTTCCAAGCTTTATAAAGGCAGTGAATGGCAGCCCAAAATTTGAAGCCCAAAAAACTGCATCCATCCATTATAAAAGTAATCCACACGGGTCTGGGGGGTTAATAAAAGGCCTTCTGAAGCGAAGCGATGCCATTGTGTAAGAAAACATCCATATTTAACATGTTATAAAGTAAAATATCTAGCTTCCACCAGATCGCCTTCCGTATTCAACTCACGAAAGAAGCATAACTGGTGCGACGTATGACATTGGACGTAGCGTAAACATTTGAACTGCGCGAGGTTACACTTTCTTTGTAAGTTGAATACAGAAGGCGGTCCGCCGGAAGGTTGACACTTTACTTTATAACGTTTTAAATATGGATAGTTCTTACAAAATAGTTCTTGTTAGGTGTTATCCTAACAACAAGACCTGGGTCACAAAAGACCTCAAACACTGTCTAAATCTTAAGAAAATAGCTTTCCTAGGTGATGAACATGGTGTTAAACTTTTACAGAAAGAATTGAGGCAAAAAAATAAAGAGGCCAAACAGCGATATAAACGTAAGGTCAAGGAAAAGTTTACAATGGGTAATGCGTGGTTGGCCTTGCGGGGCTTAAATACTATGATGGGAAGAAATCAGCAACAACTTGTTATCCAGTGCCCTGATTCTGCTTGTTTTGCTACCGAACTAAATCAGTTTTATGATAATAGCTTTTCAGACAAGCACTGGACTCCTATAGTGCATTCTAATTTTCCCCCTATAAAAATTGAGGAACAGGTTGTGGAAAAGGTCTTGATGCAAGTCAAACCCCAAAAGACTCCGGGGCCAGATGGAATAAAGGGCAAGGTACTGAGGGAATGTGCAGCTCAGCTGAAGGGAGTGTTGACACAACTTTTTCAACTGTCTCTTGAATTTAACGTTGTACCACTGGCTTGGAAGGAAAGTACCATCATCCCCTTGCCAAAAAAGGCACATGCTAAGCAGCTTGTGGATTATAGACCAGTGGCATTAACATCTGTGCTCTGCAAGTGTATGGAGAGAGTGGTTTGTCAGCAACTCTCCCAGGCAATGGCTGGTAAACTTGACCCTCTGCAATTTGCTTATAGAACTGGGCGCGGAGTTGAAGATGCCACCCTTACTCTGCTGGACAGGGCTACAAAGCATTTGGAGTTGGCAAATTCATGTGTTAGGATTTTATTTATGGACTTTTCCTCTGCATTTAATACTGTGAATATAAACATACTTCTGAGGCGTCTGCAGGAGTTACAGGTGCACCAAACCATGATTTTATGGATTAATAGTTGTTTACGGGACCGGCCACAACATGTGCTGTGGCAAAAAGTCAGAAAATGTGATTTTAAAAACTGGCCTCCCACAGGGATGTGTTTTATCCCCAATTCTCTTCTCTATTTATACAAATGAGATAACTTGTAATAATGAGAATTTGATGCTTGTAAAATATGCAGATGACATGGCACTGGTGGGATGTGTCAAGGATACCCAATCACTGGACATGTATTTTAAATTTGTTAAATTTCTTACAGCCTGGACAGAGGAGAGTTCTTTACAGCTTAATATTAACAAAACTAAAGAAATGTGTTGTGGGGCTAATAATGCACGCACATTTTTTGAGCCTTTGTTACTAAATGGAGAGAAAGTTGAGCAGGTGGGGTCTTTTAAATACCTGGGTACAGAGATTGACTCCCAGTTTTCATTCGATAAGCATTCAGACAGTGTTTTTAAAAAGGCTTATCAACGCCTAGGCTTATTGAGGAAACTGAGGAGTTTTAATATTGAAAAAGATATTTTGATAGTTGTGTATAGATCACTCGTTGAATCTGTGCTCACTTTCAATATTGTATCCTGGTTCAACTCATTATCTGTTAAACACAAAAAAAGACTCTTAAGGATTATAAACATGGCTGGTAAAATTATTGGTGAAAAACAAGTAACTCTGACTGATCTCTATACTGCGGTGGTAAAAAGGAAAGCCTCTGTTATTGTGGCAGATTCTTCCCATCCCCTATATAGTTCATTTCAAGTACTTCCTTCTGGTAGACGGTACAAAGTACCTTTGGTGAAAAAGATCAAGTATAAGAAGACTTTTTATTCCAACTGCCATAGATGCATTAAATAGGATTTTAAGATGATTTTTTTTTTTTTTTTTGTGGATATTTCTTGTATTGTTTGTCGAGCCTTTGTCTAAAGACAATTTTCTACCCCCTGTGGGCATAGACAATAAAGCTTTTTTGAATTGGCCCCCCCATTATAATGCTTGGATTAGCAAGGACATTTTTTATTATAACTCCGATTGTATTTGTCTGAAAGAAGAATGTCATGTACACCTAGGATAGCTTGAGGGTGAGTAAATTATGGGATAATTTTTATTTTTGGGTGAACTATCCCTTTAAGGAGCACAGGTTACTTTAATTAATAATCATTTGTCACAATATTACAGTTTGTATTGTATTTTTGTTCAAAAAATTTGGTCCCGAGAACCCCAAAGGGTCACAAACTCCACGACTAAAGAGGGCAGCACCTTAAATGAATTGCTTGAACTACATAATGAAACATCTTATAAATCCACAGATCATAAACATGCTAACACGTCAGTGATCAGACAGGATATACTGTGCAGTGTCAATCCTCTCTATATATGTACAGCCTCATAAAGTGGATGCATCATGCAGCCCCAAAGGACAGAAACACACTCACCCAGCACACTTCTGTCATCTGATGAACTAGCTGCTGAAACCTCTGCTTTTGAGACTCGATCTCGATAAACTGCTGCAGTTGAGGGTCTGCCGTGACTCCTTGATTATCCATTGGGAAGAAGAATAGCAAAAGCTACACAAAATCACTAAATTGTTATATCGGACCACTGTATACAATGTTCCAGCGCTATGCTGACCTTCACGTGTCTCGATAGCCAGGAAACAGTAGAGCGGAGCACCAATGAGAAAGCGTGAAATCAGGAGGAAACGGATATGACTTACGGTTGCGGAAGTTGTAGAATCCACAGCAGGACAAGGGTGTTAAGGAGCAGTGAGGTTGGTGAGCAGAACAATCTTTCCGTGCGTTGTATTTTGAGTTTAGTGAGTTAAAAATGACGATATTATCTTAATTTAGCGATTTAATGTATGTTTGTGGAGTATAAATGTGTGTGTAAACAGAGGCTGTGCGATAGAGATGAATGTCAAGCAAGGTCTTATATAAAGCTGCTAGCCTAGCCACAATAACGCTTACAAATGTGACTACAATGTTCAGTGAGTTTTCTCTGCATACACTGTCAGCTATAATTTATATGATTTTAAGTAAGTTAACTATATTCATTCATATCTGTCAGCTTTGCGAGATATACACGTTACGCCTCAGTCTTGATTATGTAATATTGAATTTATCAATCCGTTACTCAATGAGTATACCGTCTTTTGGGCATTAAATTATCATGACTCAAAGAAAAAAATGTTGTACAATATCTAATTCCCCCCCATAGTGAATTTTAGACATTTTTTACGTATAGCATTTATAATTACAGTTTTATATTCTAAATCTAAATTATTCAATTATTGAATAGATGCAATAAAGAATCTACTATTCCAGTTATTACATGAGATACTGTAAAATTTTATTTATAATAATACTGAAAGGGAAGATTGACATAACTTGTTATTCATTTAATTAACAATATTATTTAAAATGTGTATAAAATATTAAAGCAAATTTTCTAAAACATCACCCCATCAGTTAATTTAAACTATTTTCCTTTTTTTTTAATGTGTTCAATGTAATTTCTTACTTTTTTTCTTCTTCTTTCTCTTAGATCAACTTTCTTGCCACGATGGGTCGTCACTTTGGAGATTTGGCCAAGATAAGGCATGTGATCACCTACAGTATTTCTCCCTTTGAGCAGAGGGCTTTCCCAAACTACTTTTCCAAGGGAATCCCAAATGTGTGGAGACGATTCAAAACATCTGTATTCAAGGTTGCACCACGTAAGTCATTTTGGGCCAAAATTAAGCAGAATATATTAGTCTATACTATTCTAGCTATAGATTTAAGCAAACATTGTGTGTCACTAAACTTCTCTACAAACCTGCATCTCTATTTACAGCCATGATTCTGATGTACCTGACCTACACATGGGGCAATCATGTACATGAACAGGGCAAAAGAAAGAACCCCGCAGACTATGAGAACGACCAGTGAAATCGCCCCACTAAAGATGTGTCCTTGTGTAACTTGTTTCTGTACAATTCATCAATAAAGAAAATATTTATGGGAAAAATGGATTTCTGATTTGTTGCCAGAACTTGCTGCTTAATCACCCTGATTCAGTTTAGTAGCTTGTTTAATAAAGTACTCTGATTTGATGCATCACTTTAGATTCATCCTCTCATTTGTAACGGTCATCAGAAATATGTGAATGATGGGAGTCTACTGCCAAGTATTTTTTACTCCTACTGGATACCAAGGTACTTTTCTATGCAAAGTGTGTGTGTTCTATGGAGATTTCTTTTTCCATTATTTTTTGTTTTGGGATACTAATGAGTTATACATAGAAAAAAAAAAAATATATATATATATATATATATTACTTTTAGTAAGTCTGTTGTCTGCCATGTAAAGATGTCTGAAGTTTAACAAATTTCATTAAAATAATTGGGGTGGAAAATCTGAATCAATGTCAATGCAGAAAGCTGGAAAAATTTACCATTTTACTAAGTGTACTGTTCACTACTGTCAAAGTCCCTTTGCTACCATTGAAAAGTTTTGGGTTGGGGATATTTAGGGTGTGAGGACCCTATTGTAATTGCTCGGCCTATCATTCTTCTTCGAAATAAATCACATTTTTGTGGGCCTAAACATGCTCAAACTCATGAAACTTTGCACACGCGTCAGAAGTGGCGAAAATTTACGTCTGATATGGGTTTCAGAATTAGGCGTGGCAAAATGGCTCGATAGCGCCACCAACAAATTTTCAACGAAGTGTCCCTCATACTATGTTTCACGTACAGGTATGAAATTCAGTAGACACAAGTAACAGCCCAATACCTACAAAAAGTCTCCTGGTGCAAAATCTGAAAACTAACAGGAAGTCAGATATTTAGAATTTTTTAAAATTTTATTTTAATATTTTTAAAATTGTTGTACATTTTTCCATTTCCATACGTTGTACTTTAACAAACTCCTCCTAGAGTTTTAATCAGATCAACATCATATTTGTTCAGTCTAATCTTGAGGTCTGGTCGATGTTAAATTGTGAAGATCTTGAGTTTTCGCTGAAGGGTGTGTCCATGTCGGCCTCATAAAGTCTGATGTTTCATCATGAAACAGGAAGCTCAGGCATACAATGTCCGACCTGCCCCAAACTTCACATGGTTGGTAAGAGTCCTGGGCTGCGTTCCACTCCACTTTTAGACGCGCACGAATCCCCGCCGCCATTTTGAAGTGCGTTCCACTTCGTGAAGTAGACGAGGGAAGTTTATATGGACAGACCCTCGCTCCCTCGATTTTGACCGAGAGAGCAAGTCTACTTCATATGTACACTATAGGCAGCTTCATATACCACAATGCAACACGATTGTGATGTCACCGCATATTGTGTTTAATTTACCCCACCACAAACAACTATGATATTTTAATTATTTTTCAAAAACATTTAAAACAACCCAAACACACCTATATACATATAGAATGCTGCATTTAACAATGTCGTAAGGGGAAAAAAATAAATAAATCAACTCCATAGTGGATTCCAAGTGATCAAGGGCTTAGGACGCTCCAGTTCAGTCCATTGCAAAGGTTCCGCCAGTAGTGGGCACTCATGCAACGTAAGCAATGACGCACATCCGAGTGAACGAGACGGAGGGAAGTAAGCGAGTGAAGGGCAAAATAAAAACTAACTGGAACGCAGCACTGGCCTGAAGACATCTACTTGCCAATATTCAGTTAGTCATAGCGCCACCTGCTGGCAACAGGACATGGCATGCTTTACACTGTAATTCACTCCTTGAAACATATTTAAATATGCCATGCCGTACCAAACATGTTAGAAACACATTTAATCATGCAAAACTTGGCTAAGTGCTAATGTATGCGATTTACCCCATGGAACAGGAAGTTGTTGTAACTCATGTAACGCATACATTGTCCGATCTGCCCTAAACTTCACATGTTTGATAAGAGTCCTGACCTGAAGACATCTACATGGCAATATTCAGTTATAGTCAAAGCGCCACCTTCTGGCAGAAGGAAGTGTGGCACATCAAAATGACTGCTATTTTTCTCCTATAGTTACCATATTTACCCGCTTACATGCATCTCGCTCACTATTCGCCGTTTTCCCGAGGCCACTGGGTGGCGGTGGTCCCGGGTGCGAGGGCCCTTTCATCGCTGCTTGCAGCTTTAATTTTTAATTGCTTTTGAAAGAAGTCTCCTTTGCTCTCCAAGACTGCATTTTTTTAATTAATTATGGTGATGCAAAGCTGGATTTTCAGCATCATTACTCCAGTCTTCAGTGACACATGATCATTCAGAAATCATAATATGCTGATTTGGTGCTCAAGAAATATTTCTTATTGTCACCTTTGATACATTTAATGCGTCTTTGCTGAATAAAAGTAATAAATATATTGACCCCAAACTTTTGAACTGTATGATTACCGCGAACAATATTAATTTCCATTCCTTCCAGTGCATTAATATAACGCCGCTGCTGTCATAATGTGTTTCTGTACAGTGGCGCTGCGTGCTGAAACGCGCATGCTCCGTTAACTCGGCGTCATTCTGAATTCACAGTTTACATCGACGCATTCCGTCATAAACAAAGCCATGTGAATACGAAGATGGGCAGCATAGATACGCCTAAAGAGTTTACAACTCAACAAATCTAAGCAACGACAATTTATTTGTTAAATATAATGTTTACAATGTACTGCAAACGGGTTTCCGCTTCAGGTATATTTGTAACGGCTGCACTTCATCGGTGAGTTTGTGTTCAGTGGGCTGGATTCTCATGTCATTTTGATTTTACGAAGTATTTACTTTTTTTCAAATAAACCAGACTGTTACCTGTCGCATTTAAAAGCGAGTTGAAAGTAAGTAAGTTGAGCACTCGGGATATTGGGAACGGGACTGACAGTGAAGGACAGTAATAAGCATGGGTAACTATGACTATTGTCCAGACTTGCTTCTGGGATTTACAAACTATTGTGTCAATTCACAATGACTAAGCATTGGCTTTTACGTCCCTCCCCATTAGTTCAACTACTGCATTGGCCGGGGTGTTGGCTTCCTGCTTATGGAGATATTAAGCCCGTTGGCTCGACTGCGAGCGTCTTTTCTTACTCTTGGACGATCGCTGTCATCTTCTCATAGACTCATCAGTCGCAGCATGGCCTCTGAATCCGTCACGCGCTTTGATTTTCTGGTGATTGGCGGAGGATCCGGAGGGCTAGCCGGCGCGCGGCGGGCGGCTGAACTCGGTGCCACCTCAGCCGTGATCGAAAGTCACAAACTCGGAGGTACCTGCGTGAGTAAAGACCATCCTGCTCCTGCAACACCACATTTTCCCTAGAGTCATATAGATGTGTTCTTTAGAAGAGTTATTTACAGTAATTGGTCGCTGGATTAGTCACGTGTATAGAGGTGTTTGGGAAGAATCCAGATCCAGCTCTTTTTTGTGTAATGGTTTAGTCCAGCACCTATGCATTTTTTTTGTCTGCTGATATTTTTGACTTTGGCCATTAAACTTCTCTTCTGCTGCAGGTGAATGTTGGTTGTGTTCCTAAAAAGGTATATCTATATTTTTACTTTTATCATTACTCCTAATTGATTGCCTAATGTAAGCAGAAGTGTTCATAAATAACTGTCCTTTTGCATGCTTCCAGGTTATGTGGAATACATCCTCTCATGCAGAGTATCTCCATGATCATGAAGACTACGGATTTGAGGGAGCAAAAGCACATTTCAGCTGG
Organism: Rhinogobio ventralis; assembly: GCA_039654625.1. Lineage (NCBI taxonomy): Eukaryota > Metazoa > Chordata > Actinopteri > Cypriniformes > Gobionidae > Rhinogobio > Rhinogobio ventralis. The sequence goes on along the minus strand of CM077198.1, from coordinate 21,758,061 downwards.
CAGTAAGATATCACTTTCTTGAGGGTTTTCTTCTGGGTTGTTTGGTTGTTGTTTTTTTTGGATAGTATGTTGAGTACATGGGTGTTGCAAAGCAAAAAAATGTGGGTGGGTCCTCTCCCAGAAAAATGTTATTGGAGTAGATGCCATTTACATTAAGTTCAAATAGCCTGCCTTGTTTACTAAATGTCTGGTTAGGCCAGACAAAATTACAGAAGACAATGATTTATTAACTGTTTATTAACTGTAGGGGTAAGGCACAACTTTGACGCAAATCAACCTGAGGTTCGAATTTGCCTTTTGCCGAACTCGCTCTACCCCCTTTTCCCATCACATATCAGATTGGAAAGGCATTTATTTTCAATAAAAATGAAGAAAATATTCAAAAACAATGTATTTAAAATTTGATGTGGCATTCCAGTGTGCGACCCTCTTTACGGTTTGTTTTGCTAATGTTAGAGATTCCTAGTTGGAGGACATAACTTATGTCATAACCTTCCAAATTATCTAGTGAGTTGATATGTGTTACCCACCACGGTTGGTGTTTAAAGACATTTGACCGGTTGGCAGATGTTAATTTGAAACCCTGTTCATAACATAATAGTATTTATTCTTTTGCTAGTAGTCACAATCCCAAAAGTAATATTGTTTCTGGTAACAAAATTTGCCATTGAATTCTATGGGAATCTGCAGTTCAGATATCAACATTTCACTTTTGACTAGTATGTATTTAAATGTTGGTGGTACTTATTCTAGTTATAGTAGTTAAAAAATAATTACTAGTAACATCAGTAAAGACACTAGTTTTAAGGGATACATGTAATGATGGCTTGCTATAGAGGATATAGTTTCTGTAAGAAGATATGGTAATTCTTGGCACAAACTGGATTTTTTACTCCTGTGATAGTTGAGGATAGTCAAGTTCCTGCTCGCTCTGATACGTTACAGCTTTCAGTATTTGTTTTGCTTCCCTTTTGTGGTAATGTCAGTACAGCTTTGGGTGATCTTGTCAGACACAAAAGCATGAGGTGGAGTTATTTGTTTTAGTAAGAGGTGAGTTATGCTGTAGAGAGTTCAGGATTTTTGTGATATGACAAAGATAAATTAATATAATAAATTTCACTCTGTGGGTATGTGTATTTTCAGACTCATTAAACGCAAAAGGGATGCTTACGTTAGTCGCCTGAATCAGATTTACCGGCACAACCTTGACAAGGTAGGCTGTGTTATGTTACTCTTAAGACAGCAAATTAATTGTAAAGTGATTTGTTGAAGATAAGAGACAAAATTATTATGTTTTTTGTACCAAATTTAACATGGTTTTCATGTCATGAAGAATCAGATTTTTATAATACTTGTACTACAATGTACTATGAAAGCTTTACATAAAAATCTTAAAGACATGACAGCAAAATTTAAGCATCAGCGACTAGATAATTATTATTTTTTTTATTTTTTTTAAGCGCAAAAGCTGTACCGAGCAGACTTTGAGGGAAACAATTAAATGGCATTATGAAAATGCTCTTTAAACATTTAGAATTGGTATTGATTTGACTGAGAAGTTGTTTGTGGTTGTTCATAGGCCAAAATTGAGTCCATTCATGGCTATGCAAGGTTCACAGATGACCCTGAACCTACCGTTGAAGTCAATGGAAAGAAATACACAGCAGCCCATATCTTAATCTCCACTGGCGGCCGCCCGTCCACTGTCAGTGAGGATGATGTACCAGGTGGGCTTATGTTTTTTCATTACAAAAAATATACCTCTGGCTTTACTTCTCAATGCATCCTTACTTGCACTTGCCATTAAAGGGATAGTTCACCCAAAAACAAAATCATTTACTCACCCTCAAGTTGTTCTAAACCTGTATGAGTTATTTTAGAGGAGAGGAGATATTTTAAAATAATGTTGGTAACCAGACAGTTGGAACAAATTGAGGGTGGGTAAGTGATGACAAAATGTTTCTTTTTGGGTGAACTATCCCTTACTTATATATTTGTCTATTTTTTGACAACATCTTCATTTTGTACATTTCAATGTTATTGCAGGAGCTAGTTTAGGCATTACCAGTGATGGATTCTTTGAACTTGAATCTTGCCCTAAGTAAGTGATTGATTGCTAATGTCTACTTATATTATTGTGTCTTCTTAGCTTATCATAAAATAACAGATCACTGTATCCACCTAGACGTAGTGTCATAGTTGGGGCAGGATACATTGCTGTGGAGATGGCTGGTATCCTTTCCTCTCTGGGGTCCAAAACGTCCATCATCATACGACAAGGAGGGGTAAGAGCCCTATTATTTTTCACCTGGATAAATGCTACTTTCATGTATATTACAAAGTAAGCAATGACTGTGTTCTTTTGTTTCAAGGTATTGAGGAACTTCGATGTCTTGATAAGCTCAAATTGCACCAAAGAATTGCAAAATCATGGTATTGACTTACGGAAAAATACTCAGGTAACTAGTACTGAGAAGTATTAAGTAAGGTAATAAATAGCTGCCTTATTTTTCCAGTCAGATGTATCAGTTTGTCTGGCAGATTTTCAGTTATGATTTTCCTTCACACTATATCTTATATCAATATATCACAATATTCTGACATTGTTTACAGGTGAAGTCAGTGCAGAAGACTGACAGGGGCCTCACTGTTACACTGGTGACAAAAGACCCTGACGACAAGGATGCACAGGAGAAGTTGGATACCATCCATGAGGTGGACTGCCTGCTCTGGGCTATTGGCAGGGAACCCAACACCGCTGGCCTCAACCTCAGTCAAATAGTAAAATTTTATTTCAATTTGATTAATATTATTATTGATATTAGTATAAGTATAAATATGATTGGTAAAATATTATTAGTTAAAATAATAATAATAAATAAATACCTGAGAAACGTGACATGGTCCAGGATTACAAAACTACAAAATGTTGATTCCGGAAGGAAAAAATCTCACTTTACTGTATAATAGCAAGCAAAATGTATTTTTACAGTACAGCACTTACATATTTAAAATCTGAAAAAAAAAATTACAATATATGATATATAATTTTTATAATCAAATTGCATGACTCGATCTTCTGGTGAAACGACAGACTTGTCTCTGGTGACGAATGCCAGACTTCTCCAATTATTTAGTTGACCTTCAAGCTGGCATTCAGATCTTCCTTTGTCCAGTCAATGACAGATGGATAGAACGGATAGATTAATAGAAATCCCACCCTACGTTTTTTTCTTTATTGATAATCAGTTTCACTTGGATGTACATCTCAATATAGAACACAAGCAAGCAAGCAACTGGAAGCAAATTTTCTGATTTTGATTACTACGACAAACAATTTTTTTCTGTATTGTTATTCAGGGTGTGAATCTTGATGAAAGGGGACATATCTTGGTGGATGAGTTCCAGAACACCACTCGTCCAGGCATCTATGCAGTTGGGGATGTTTGTGGGAAAGCTCTTCTTACACCTGGTACGGTTTCAGGATCACATCCTTAGAGAATTTGATCCTACATGCATTAACATCTTCCAGGTGTTTTGTATGTTGGGGGGTTACATCGCGGGGCCCCCCAACTTAAATTTTTTAGCATCTTTTTTTTGGGAATGTGTATTCACTTTACTAATAAGCTGTTGTTGTTTCCCCTTTTTGTATGGATAGTTGCCATTGCTGCGGGCAGAAAGCTTGCTCACCGACTGTTTGAGGGCAAACCAGACTCCAAAATTGATTATAATAACATCCCTACTGTCGTGTTTAGCCACCCACCTATCGGCACAGTGGGATTAACTGAAGGTGAGCTTACTGTATGTACAAATAATGCTTTCCTATAGTATCTTGAGATTTTCCTCAGACTCTGTATGTAGCTAGTGTTATTTTAGTATTATTTATATACTATTATAGTACTTATTTTAAATTATCTTTTTGTTTGTATATATTTTTAGTTTGTGCATTTTTTTTATATTGTGATTTTGAGCATTTCTTAGTATTGTGCTTTTGTCATTTGTATTAGTTTTTTAATATAATTATAGCTTTAATTGATTTTTATTTCAGCTTTTTTTTAGTAATTTTAGTACTTAAACTTCAACTTATTTTAGTATTAAGAGAAAAATAAAGTTTGATATGTGTAAATCTATTGAAGGAGACCTCTAAAACAAAATTAGGAACCTTTAGTAGCATAATAGGGGCACTTTAATAATACAGTATTAAAATCAGAAGCTGTATCTGTTAATATTATTTAATTATTTAATTTGTAGATGAAGCAATCAAGGCCTGGGGAAAGGACAATGTGAAGGTTTATACCACTTCTTTCACCCCCATGTATTACGCCATCACCACTCGAAAGAGCCAGTGCATCATGAAGTTGGTGTGTGCTGGGAAAGACGAAAAGGTAAGGGAGTAATAGGTCCATCGATCATAAATGAGTATGAAATATCAAGAAGGATCATTATTTTTATTTAATTTTATTTGAACAGTATTTTGCTGTTACAATAAGTCATTTTCATGAAGTCACTTCTGAGCCTCTTTTATTTTTTAGGTGGTTGGTCTCCATATGCAGGGTTTTGGCTGTGATGAGATGCTTCAGGGTTTTGCAGTGGCTGTTAACATGGGGGCTACTAAAGCAGACTTTGACAGAACCATTGCCATTCACCCAACGTCCTCAGAGGAGCTAGTAACACTGCGCTAACCAAGTGTCTGTATCACAACATGCCACTTTAGAACAGATTATGTTCCAATCCAAACAATAAAAAATTTCTTGGACTATTCTCCTAACATCTACATATATAGCATTTTGTAACAAGAAGCAAATACTTGGTTTGTTGTATCCCTGGGGTCATGTACTATTGCTAGTGATTAAGGCACAATTCAGCAACCATTCATCAGGCTGTGTCTTGAACATTACATTGTTGTACATTTTCACAGGTATTATTGTTTTATTGGAACACGGTCAGTTGAAGGCTTGATGATTTATGATTGCTTAAAGTCAAATTAAATCTGTTTATAGTAAAACACTGTTTATTTGATCTTACATTTCTAGAAAGTTTAATTCAGAGAGTTGCTTTCAATAGTAGTGGGTAGTAAGTAGTGCTTAATATTTGTAAAATAAAACTGGTTATGCACAGTTCAGCACACTTGAGCATAGACCCTGAATACATTTATAAAATAAATGTACATATTTGTGTGGTTAATAGATCATTTAATATATGTATTGACATTGTCAATATACTTAATAAACCAGTCACTTTACATAAAAACATGATTATCAATTCTTCCAAAGCTTAAAGTGAGACACTATTTAATTCATACATATGCTAAGATATATGATTAACATCTGCCACTTATTGTCCTGACAAACTTGTAGTGTTAGCATCTTATAATTACTGCAGGATTTCATCTAGTCACATTCTCATTAGCATCCTTCATCTAAGGGGGTATAAATCAAGAGAGTGCTGCTGTATATCAATATGTTTGGCTGTCAGTCAATCCTGATCTCGAAATACCAGCTTTTAATGAGATGGAAATTCAAATGTGTTAATCTGAGAGTAATGGTTTAAGAAAATTAAAGCCACAACCCAAAGTGTCAGTTCCAAAATCAAAAAGGGTCATATGATCCTAAAGAAATCTAATATGCTGATTCAGCGCTCAATGTTGAGCAGCATAATTGTGCAAACTGTAAAACACTTTCAAAATTTGAAAATTTAAAATAGTAATAGTCTTTACTACCCATTTATCAATGAAAATATATTAATCTTGCAGACCCCAAACTTTTGAACCGTAGTATTTACTCTAATGTAAATTCAAAATGAATTCATTTTGTTTTTAACCCAACGTGTTAAGATTTTATTTCTGATTAAATTAGATGCTAGTCAGAAATATTTGAATGAATGTTTGCACAACAGCTTAAAGACTTGCATTGCAGAAAGGTCATGTCTGAAACAGTGGTTGGCATCAAGAATGGGAGACAAAAAGGACCAAACAGAAAGTTTATGAAAAAGATTTTATTAATGGTTAAAAGGCTTATATGGCCATCGTTGGATCAAATTAAATATACTTTTAAAAAAAAGTTGTACAAGAGGAACGGTGTAATGGCATTAAAACAGATTAAATTACACTTTAAAAAAAACAAAAAGGAGGTCATGAAATGAAACTGAGCTGCTTAAATTTCATTATTACCCCTGAGATTCATCTCTAACGATGGACAGGCAATAAACCTAGATAGAACAGATCATTCAGAAGCCCACGTGGTGTTTTACAGGCATGACTTGGGTAAACATGACCACTTAAATCTAAACAAAGGAAAACAACGCGTCTGCTGGTACTGGTAATGGCACAGAGCAATTCTCTAATTTAAACCCAATACCAAACAAAATGGTTTTGAAAGTCCAGTGTCCACACAGTTTGCGTAAAAAAGAAAAAAGACGTACAGCTTAGAGTCACATTAGTGCTTCTAATATCCACCATAGCCACCTCTTCCATATCCACCACCACCACCTCCTCCTCCTCCTCCGCGTGGGTAAGGCCCACTGCTCCTGCCGGAAAAGTAGCCCGCTTTCATGGCACCGTAACCAGAAGCCTGCTGTCCATAGCCCTCGCCGAAATCACTGTAGCCATTCCCGTTGCCGTATCCACCGCTCATCTGGTCACTATAGCCTCCTCCGTAACCAGTTTGGCTTTCGTAGCTGCTCTCGGTACCATAGCCGCCGTTCTGATAGCCGTAGTCGCCATAGTAACCACCTCTTCCGCCGCCATAGCTGCTTCCCCGGCCCATTCCTCGGCCTCCCCTTCCGCCGCGACCACCGGTAGCTTGCATCTCCTGTTTGGTGAGCGCCTTCTTCACCTCCACCTTGTGTCCGCTGATGCTGTGGAACTTCATTACGACGGCTTTATCGGCAGAATCGTTGTCTTCAAAATAAACAAAGCCGAAGCCTCGCTTTTTCCCGGTGTCTTTGTCGGTGATGACCTGAGCTTTCTCGATGGCACCAAACTGGGAGAAATACTCGTGGAGGTGATCATCCTCAATGTCGTCTTTCAATCCCCCGACGAATATTTTCTTGACCTTGGCTAGCGCCTCTGGTCTACCAGCGTCTTCCCGGGCCACCGCTCGCTTCAGATCCACGTTGTTGCCGTCCACGACATGAGGCCTAGCAGCCATGGCGGCGTCTGCTTCCTCAACGCTCGAGTACGTTACAAAGCCGAAGCACCGGGAGCGCTGCAGTGGCTGGTTCATCACCACCACGCAGTCGGTCAGCTGTCCATATTGTTCAAAATGTGCCCGCAAGCCTTCGTCGGTTGTTTGGACGTTTAAGCCACCAACAAACAGTTTACAAAGCTGGTTAGTCATTTTCTTACAATGGACGTACTGACGAAGATCACATGCAACGGAAGAAAGAAGGCAATGCTTTTGAAATGCGTCGTGGAGGCGTTTCCTTTTGTGCGCGTCAACACACACGCAGTTGACTCTGATAGGCTACAAAGTAAATCACTTAAACCAATCCCATCCTATTAATTAACATGTTGCATTATGGGCTGGAATTAAAATGATCAATTTGCGAATACATTAATGACTTTCTGGCCACGGACATTATATATATATATATATATATAATGACGCATTTGTTCCAGCATAAACTTTACATTTATTTTAATTAAAATAATTTAACATTTAAATTCATTTAGTCATCACAAATGAGTAGAAAAGGCATGGAGTGTCCCATGGTGAATTTCCATACACTAAGAAACCAGGCAAAACAAAGTATACAACGCAACTATAAACTTTAAATCTCCTTTTATAACTATATATATATATATATATATATAGAGAGAGAGAGAGAGAGAGAGAGAGAGAGTTAATAAAGGGGATTTAAAGTTGTTACATTTTATACTTTGTACTACATATATAGTTAAAAAGGGGGATTTAAAGTTTAGTTCCATTGTATACCATTTGGCCTATCAAGTTTATATGAACTAACTTTTAAATCCTTTACTTTTAAGTTAAATCCTGTCTTGGGTCAGCCAGCTTTTAAACCCTGGAATAATTTTATTGGGTTCAATCTGGTGAGCAAAACCCCTGTACCCATAGCACGATTCCAGGGAGCAGTAAAATAATCATGAGTCTCACCCAGGAAATACAGCATTTTACAAAACTTTAAATGAACTAAAATCAGCATCCACGATTAAGCATAGCATTTATAAAGTAGGAAGATCAGACATGATTTATGACACTATGGGTACGGATATTGCTTGTAAATTACATTGGTGAATGTTTCAATTTATATTAGCAAATTAGTAATTATTTTGATTTGAGTATTATTGCTTTACCATGTATTTGCAAGTGCAAAAAGTCCATAATTGTTTTACCAGCATTAAGACGCATTGGTTCCAGCATGTGACTAATTCTAAAACACACTTTGCCATCAAAGTGCCTGCATCAACTTCACAATGCACAAGTACTCAACACTAATTGCATTGCTGTTAAAAAAAAAAAAAAAAAATTCTTACTGATGCCCAATTTAAGAGATTCTCCAAATTATCATGGCTACTCTATTGGACCACCTGGTTCTGTACACACAAATCAATTTCTTAATCTTTAATCTTCTCCATCCCTAGTCACCCATAGGAATAAACATTCCAAAGTACATCATACACAAAAGCAATGATTTCAAAGTTGTTTTATTAAACGTATACAAATTTTTTAAAACTGATTTATGTAAAAAAAATAAATTAAAAAAAATCATTTTTTCACTGTTCCACCAGTCCATTATTAAAATAAAACTGTGGATCATGCAGATAACCAAACTCCATGGCCACAGTTGATGTGGGAAGAGTCCAGCATCTAAAAAGGTCACCTGGGGAGGAAGACAGGAAGAAAATAGAACACATTAGTAATGTAACAAGTTTAAAGTTGAGAGAGAAAAAAAAAAAGAAAAAAAACAAAAAAAAGAAAAAAGTCAAGGCCCTAATAAGCCGCGGTGTTACAGACCTAAATTCCATCGCACCAGTTCATGTTAAGTCCACTTGACTTATGGATGGAGACTAATTAAAAACTTGTGGAATAAATATAATCCATTTATGAAAAATTGCAATACTTGACCAACACGTAGTGAAGACAGGTTGATTACATACCTAGATCGCAGGATGATATCCTAATGAGATATTTCAGTCCTATCACAATCGAACCCAGGTACTGAACAGGTTCCCTGTACAAACAAACTGCTACAGCTATTTTGAAGTACTGGAATAACTGAAAGAACACCTATATGTGGGAATCAAGAGTAAATATGCACCATAAACACTATATAGATATATACACGTATATCACTTAATGTGGGGCAGGTAAGTTGCATATGCAAGTAGTAATGCATATGCTTTATTGACTATCTCAGGTGTGGTGGAAACCCATTAAAGTCTATCAGCCAAAACGCCGTCTGAAAAGTATAATTAAGTTGTGAAACTTTTATTTAAAAAGTAACATACATTTGCATATCAATGTTTAACAATACTGGATTGATCTGAAGACATAATATACAATACACAAGAGAATGTTGGAAGTAATTATGCTCATATACAGCGATGAACTGAACTCCATGAGTGCGTTTCTGCTCTAGTTTACAAAATAAAAGAAATAACGTAGTCTACTCCATCCCATCATGATAAACTAGATTGGAAAAACTCGTGGTGGGTTTTACAAAGACGAACACAAACTCAAAACTGCATGCGTTAATACCCCCATGACACTGCGAAGCAACAATTTATAGAGAAACAGGTCTACTGTGAATGCATTGACAACATATCGCCAGTGTTGAACAAAACTGAATTTAAAAACGAATGGGTTACGGACAAAATCGCATTTATTAAAAAAGAAAAGAGAAAAAAAGAAAAAACAGGGTCAACTTGCTGCATGTCCTAAAACGTTGAAAATAAATGATATATAGATATATATGATAGAACATGTCCTACTACTAAAGCTGGTCGAGCAAGTCAGGTTTCTGGGAAGAGATCTTCTTCCTACCTGTTAAGAACTGAGGTCTTTAAGGTATGCTTTCACAGTGTCCGCCATCTCTTGCATGGCAGGGTGAATGAGCCCAATGTGGAAACCGAGAGAACCTAGGGGGACAGCTTTCCGAGTCTTTTCCCAACCTGCTTTAGTAGCCACCATAGCCACCTCTGCCGTAACCAGGACCACCGCCGCCGCCACGGGGGTATGGGGCTCCGCTCCTTCCGGCGTACGTGCTTCCACCCTTCATGGGCCCGTAGCCGGAGGACTGTTGGCCGTATCCGCTGCCAAAGTCACTGTAACCGTTACCACCGCCATAGCCTCCCATCTGATCGCTGTAGCCTCCTCCATATCCGCCCCCGTAACCTCCTCCGTAGCCTCCGCTTCCATAGCCACCGCCGTAGCCGCCATCACTGCCGCCGTAGCCTCCGCCATAGCCGCCACCACCGTAGCTGCCGTATCCTCCTCTCCCGCCGCCGAAGCCATTTTGATTCCGCCCCATACCTCTTCCTCCTCCTCTCCCCCTGCCGCCCCGGGCTCCACCGGCAGCCTGGATCTCTTGTTTCGTGAGCGCTTTCTTAACCTCCACTTTGTTTCCGTTGATCATGTGGAACTTGAGCACGACGGCTTTGTCGGCCGAGTCGTTATCTTCGAAGTGAACAAAGCCGAACCCGCGCTTCTTGCCGGTGTCTTTGTCAGTGATGACTTCGGCTTTCTCGATCATGCCGAACTGCGAGAAATACTCGGTGAGATCGTTCTCTTCGATGTTCTCTTTTAGACCCCCGACGAATATTTTCTTGACTTTAGCGAGAGCTTCGGGCTTCCCCGCGTCTTCCCGTGCCACGGCTCTCTTCAGCTCCACGTTTTTACCGTCTACCACATGTGGCCTAGCGGCCATTGCTGCATCGGCCTCCTCTGCGGTGGAGTAAGTTACGAAGCCGAAACAACGGGAGCGCTGAAGTTGATCGTTTTGGACCACCACGCAGTCCGTTAGTGTCCCGTACTGTTCAAAATGAGCGCGAAGGCCATCATTTGTTGTTTGGACGTTAAGACCACCAACGAAAAGTTTGCAAAGCTGCTCCATTCCTGACATATCTCACCGTTAGACCGCCGTGACGACTCAACTGTTCAGAAAGGGCCTTTTTTAAAACGACTGTCGTCATGACGCAATGTTCTCTCCACGCCCCTTCGCTAACAAAAAGGCGGGATTTGTGGAACAGCATCCAAGTGTCACTGAATTAAAAAAAAAAAAAAATTCTAACCATATAAAAGTTCATATAATAAAAAATCAGTTTTTTGAAAACTCTGATAGTTTTGTAAACTATGACACTTACCTTAAAGTATGTAAAATGCATCATGCAGTAAATGATGTATGACCCTGTATAATCATGCAGTAGAACAACATTGGAAAGTCTCTTTAAATAATGCTAACCTTTTTTACTCATAAGTCCAAAATTTACATTTTAAAACCCCATAGGAATTTTTTGAGGGAACCCATGTCTAGTAGAACTACAAACTGCATAAGCTCTGCTAGCTCCACATTCAACAATATTTAACTCTAAGAAAGCCAATACAAATAAGATGTGATACAATTATTAAACATGCGAAGCAGGTAAAAGACAGGGAGATTCTCTATGAATTCACATTTTACCATTTCTAGGACATTTGTGTCACTCTTGGTAGCATTTTTGCCCCAAGGACTGGTTAATTTCTAATAAATAAAAAAAATTCTAAAAAAATAAATATCACCCATATCATCTGAATAATTAGTCAATGAAGGGTTAGAAATTTATGGATTGTTTTATTAAGTTAAACACTCCAATTTTATTGTATTTCTTAATGTTATTCATATTCTCTTATGTAGGCCTAAACTAAAATTATAGGCCTACATACACATTAATATGTATGCATGCATGCACACACACACACACAAACAAAATATACTTTAATTTCAAGGCTTTTTTTTTGCTTTTTTTTCTTCTTTTAAAAGTGTTATTAAGGTGTGTAAGAGAAATATCAATTGAATCAATCAAAAAAATTGTAGCTTTTAATCATGAATGAAACATTTCGTTTTTTGACATTCATATTAAAGATATGTTGTTTCTGACAGCAGGATTGGGGAAGGAGGACAAAAGTAATTGAATAAAAATAAAAGAGCGTTAACTAAAGGGGATGAACTGGGTGCTGCTCAACAGAAGTTACACAGTTCATATATAAGGTTTAGATTTATGTATATGGAGATGTTATAATTTATCTGAGGCACTCAAGGCCTCAGAAAACTACTGAGCACTTGCCCCCTATTTCTGTCACACACTTGGTAGAAGACTCAGATATATTGCCTTTTTTATTTTCTCTCTCTGATGTTTCAAGTTAATCTACAAATGCTGTGAGAAGCAACTTGTGAACAATGCCTCTTTTTGCAGCCAAGGTCAGTAGGCCTGGGGAGAGGAGTCAGATAAAATGTTTCCAATTAAAAAATATGAATGTATCAGGTTGGATTATTATGGGATGTTGAGGAAGACCAATATGGATGAAGATGAACTGGAAAAATGTGCATATGTTATAAAAGGAAACAGGAGGCCTTATGATAATCTGTTCATTTGTTTATCCAATCAACTTTGAAAGTATTTGTTCAATGATAAATTAATATGATTTTACTAAATAAATACTCTGTTTTGCTTAGAGCTCATTTTGTAGCTTGGTTTCAGTTGTAAGAGAGATTACCCTGGATCGTTTTTTCAGACAAATACATTTTGTTTAATTTTTACCATTGAGTGGCCTGACTTTAATTTTATTGTTGAATTTCCACCACATGGGACAGATGGGTGACCTATCATTCATGAGCAGCATGAGCAATAGAAACTGATGGTCGTGATCTGCATAACAGATGAAGTGTCTGGAGACAGCACTTTACAGATATTTGGTGATGGGTGAAGATAATGTCTATGTATGAGAGAGTTCTTCTCACCTTTAAATATGCAAAACACATCCATCGTCTAAGTGTGAGGTAAAGTTTCAAGCTGTTGTGGCTGCATATTTTGAATTGACCTAAAGACCTTTTGTGATATGATTGGATTTAGAGTTTCACTTGTTGATTTATTTATTTATTGTCCCTAGCTCTGCAAATAAATCCGTAAAATAACAGAAAAGGTACTGGCAGCTTATTACATTATTCAGTAATTTTATAGACAACGTTAACCCTAAAACACAACGCAATGTTCTTCAAAATACAGGTAAAACACATGTAAAATTTTGTTAAATGAATACAGTATATTGTGCCCTATTTTTTTTTTACAGATTTCTTTAGAGCAGTTGTCACTGTGGGCTGGTATATTGTCCACCAAAAAGTGATATTGTCTCTAAGGACACTATTGCATAGGTAGAAATTAATAAATGTTTTTAATTTCTTACACCTATCAATAACACAAAGATGTGACTCGTGAGTCCCATTTACACCTGATATAAATGAAAACACAGATTAATACACAAATTGGTACAAATTAATTTGACCATGTCTTGGGTAATCTGCTTAGCACGTGTGTTTGGGTCACCCAAGATGTATTTCAGGGTGTAAATGTTGTCTGCCATCTCAGTAACCGAAAGTCAGGGAATTGTTAACAAGCTCCCCAGGAACCGCATGAATGTTGATTGATGTGTAACTCCCTCCACCCTCACACTTCCTGAAGCTGAACAACAATCTTCTTACTCTGTTTGAATGTGATATAATTGTTGTCGTGGCTAGTTAGCTTGAATACCTAACTTATATATGCTATATTAAGCAGCAAAACTGTTTTCAAAATTGACAATAATAATACTTTTATTTGAGCACCAAATCAGCATATTACAATGATTTCTGAATTAGGATCATGTGACAATGAAGACTGGAGTAATGATGCTGAAAATTCAGCTTTGCCTTCAAATGCAACAATTTTACATATATTAAAGTAAATAGTTTTTTTTTAATTATAATAATATTTCACAATATTACTGTTTTACTGTATTTTTTATCACATAAATGCAGTCTTGGTGAGCATAAGATGCTTCTTTCAAAAGATACAGTTCATAAGATTTCTATGAAAAAAAATCTTATTAACCTCACTTTTTTGAATGATTGTGTATCAGTTTTGTGATTTCTTATCCAGGCATTATTTAAAAACTAGCAGAACAGTTTTGTGTTTTATACTCTTTATAAAGGCTTAAAAAGAGCATTCACCTTTTTCTGTGGATTTTCCATATGCTTGCTAATCACACAGCTAGGCTTAGCTATTGACACCAAACTCCTTGTACTCTTACTCAGTTACATTTCCTAGGTCAAAAATCTCAAGATGCGTCCAAAAAATAGGAAAAACCCCATGCCATTGAAGCATTTTTTGTTGTTGTTTTTATTTTTGCATTAAAATGTAGCATATGCATTACTTTTTTAATGTAAATTTATTTTTATATAATATAGTTGTATATCATGCAACATTTACATTCGAGTTATATTACATTAAAAAAATAAAGTTAGATTTTTGGCCCTTTTGTAGTAAAAAGTTATGGACCTCTGATCAAAACCAGTATGCCCACTGAGTGACACTAGAGGCTACGTACTCAGGCTAGCGGACGACGTTTTGTTCAGGATTGGAAACCTCGCGTTTTCTCGCGATATGTGATTGACGACCGCTGCAGAATTCAAACAAACTTGCCGTTTGAAAGTACGGAAAGCAGGAAAGCGGTTGGGGCAGTTCATTCTGATATAATATCACCAACTACCCTTTAAATCTGAAGGTAAACACATTTAGACATATACTCTGTTCTGTAGCTATCAATTATACGTGGGACAAAGAAAACCGACTTCTTATGAATTCCACGCGATGTTTTTGATCGAAGTTTGCATAGTTAATTTGACTTAACGAACCAATACAGTATAAGTTAACTTAGTTGACCATAAACCATCAGATTCTGTCTCTGTCATTTAACGTTACTCACCCAAGTGTTTTTTTTTTCCAGAATTGTATGACTTGGAAAATAGAGAATGACAGCCTTAGTCAATGACTGACGCATTACATATCACGTTATATGCATTTATATATGACGGTTCAGGCAAAAAGATGGCAATATCTGAAATTATTGACTTTGTGGGGACTTTTGGTTCACGTGAGGATTCGGAAAACAGCTTATAAATGATGTAACGTAGTGATGTTTTTTGGAAATCTAAAAATGCTGAAAGTTTTCTGTGATGGGTAGGTTTAGGGGATAGAATATATACTATGGAAAGACCCAGTGAAAACCTGTAAACCCATCATGCATGCGTGTGTGTAAAAGACAAAAGTCTACACCTACACAATTAATAATCACATACAGTCCTTTCATCTCATTTCAGATGTCAGATCTAGAGGATGAGAATAAAGTGTTGCGGCGGAAGGTACAGGAAATAGAAGAGGCTCTTCAGAGGGCTGGACAGTATGGACTTCAACTTTTGGATGACAAAATGGATCTGCACAACAAATTGGAGGAACAGCAAATCGAGATGTCCAGTGTCATTGAGGTACGGTCTCTGCATCATTTGATCGTCACAATATAACGATTGACAGTCTACTTGATCAGTAAATTATTTCTTAAATGTGGTAAAATGTAATTTTCACAGTATTCTGTAATTGCAGGCCCTGGAACAAGAGAAATACTCTTTGCAAAGGGAAGCTGAGTTAAAGGCCCGCATGTTGGAGAGTTTGCGATCAGAATTTGATCTTGTCAAAAACCAACAGAAACATCAAATGGAGCAGCAACAAACTCTGCTGGAGAGGAACCATGCTCTTGAGCTCAGTGACTTAAAGAATAAGGTTAGCTTATATGCTTTTTATGTTCATAAGTGGTAGGTTTTTCCCCATATTTATGTTTAAACAGGGTTTCTGTGGGTCTTAAAAGTCTTAATTTGACCTTCCACAATTTAAGGCCTTAGAAATGTCTTAAATTCAATATCATGGCATTAAATTAGTGCCCTATGATTTCTGCGATGCAGAAAATGTGGACGGAATTGCAGAATCCATTCTCAAAAATGGAATTTACTGTATAATGCAGAATGTCGCGGAATTTGTCAAATTTTGGATGAATAAATCAAAAGTTTGTCAGTACACTTAAAGGGATAGTTCACCTAAACCAAAATTCTGTCATAATTTACTCACCCTAATAGCATTTCAAACCCGTAAAACTTTTGTTCATCATATAAAGCGATCGAGTCTCCGATAAACCGCTTGATTCATATGGAGAATTTGGTTCATACTCTTTATGAACTTTTTGACGCGTCAAAATGGCAGTTGCTTAGATTGTCAATGGAGGACAGAAATTATTCAGATTTAATTAAAAAATATCTTAATTTGTGTTCCAAATATGAATGAAAGTCCAACCATTAAAGAGTCCAGAAAAATTAAAACAGAATAAACCAAAATTTTATTCCAAAATTGAATTGCATGCGTGGCAAAAAATTATGTTCTTTCTTAGGATTTTTGTTTTCCAGTTCAAATTCAAAAAATACTTTCAAGATATCAAGATACATTTAATGACACGCAAAATTAGGAAATTAAGTCTTGTTTTCTGAGAAATTGAACAAAATTAAGTGAGTTTGTGCTAAATACAAGAACAAATATCTGTCATTGGGTATGAAAATTACTTGCATTTGAATTAAGTTGATTTTTATGAACCCATTGGCAGATATTTGTTCTTGTTTTAATCATAAAATCACTTTCACAAGATTTCCCAAGATTTCTTATCTCAAACTTTAAGCTATTTTTTGTAAAAAAAAAAAAATTGTATTTTCAAACTTTGAAGTGTCACTAATATAAGTCGTTGTGTGCTTAGACATTTACATTTATAGATGTGGGGAGTGTTTGGGAAACCAATCTGAAAATCATTTTGATTTTTGCATTTGGTGATGCAAAGAGTAGCAAAGAAAACAACTAGGTTTAGGCATAATTTCAAAAAGTTGCTTATTGTCCCGAAAAGGGAAGTTATCTCATCTTTGGTGCTGATAAATTGCCTTTGTAGGTGGAGAAAATGAAGACAGATTTAGAGGAGGCTCAACTTGCTGAGAAGCAGATGAGACACAAGCTGGACCAGCAGTCTGAAGCACTAAACAGCAAAACCGAAGAACTGCGTGTCCTTACAGAACGTGCACATGAAACAATGTCCTCAGAGATACTTGAGCTGCAAGTGCAGAAGATGGATATGGAATCAGCAATGGTGGAGTACTTCCCCATCTTTATTTTTAATGGAAGGAAATTCATAGAATGTTTCATAGAAATAAGCAATAGAAATTGGTGTTGAAGGGTGATCTTGTCTTGCAGGCATCTTTGGAGCAGGAGCTTCAGGAGGCACGATACAAAGACGAGCAGCTACATTTGGCCAACACTACCCTCCAGAGGCAACTGGAGAGACTCACAGAAGAGAAGGAAGAGAGAGAGAAAGAGGCAGTGTCCTGCTATAATGCTTTGGAGGTATGTCAATTAACATTTTCAAGTAAACATGTTTATAAAACATGTATTTACACTACCTTACAAAAGTTTAGTGTCTTAAAGATTTTTGAAAGAAGTCTATTTTGGCTTGCCAAAGCAGCATTTATTTGATCCAAAATACAATAAAACAGTAATATTGTAAAATATTATTACAATTTAAAATATATTTTTACTATTTTAATATATTTAAAAATGTAATTTGTTCATGTGATGGCAAAGCTGAATTTTCAGCAGACATTACTCCAGTCTTAAGTGTCACATGATCCTTCAGAAATCATTCTAATATGCTGATTTGATTAAACGTTTCTTAAAATTTGCACAGTTGAAAACAGTTGTGCTGCTTGAAATTTGTTAAAACTGTGATAACATTTTTTCAGGATTCTTTGATGAATTGAACATTCAAAAGAACAGCATTTATTTGAAATCTTTTGTAACAATGTTCAAGTCATTTAATGTGTCCTTGCTAAATAAAAGTATGAATTTCCCCAAACTTTTGAACTGCACTGTATATTGATAAAATTATACTGCAGGTAATGCTATAGAAAAATATTTCTTATAGTGATAAGTATATCCACATGGAATTCTGATGCACATTTTCTGCACTGCACTGACAGAAAAATATTCAACAGTTTTTGTTCCACTTGCTGTAGAAAGCTCGTGAAGCCAATCAAGACCTTCAGATCCAGCTGGAACAGGTGTTGCAGCAGGCACAAGATCCAAACAGCAAGGGCAATTCTTTGTTTTCTGAGGTACTGTATTGAGTATTACTTGTACTACTCTCTTTATAACTAAGGCTTAATTTAGAGAGCAACTGAATACAATTTTATATCAATGCAATACCATTTAAAAAACAAGGTAGTAAACCTAATGCATGTAGTATAAACAGTTGGTGCATTGTATTGCTTCATAATAAAATAGTTTTGTGAAATTTCACTTTCTTTTTGTTGTACTGCAAAATGCTTGGATTTATACAGGTAGAGGACAAGAGAGCAGAGATGGAGCGGCAGCTGAACAGCATGAAAAGACAGCATGAGTCTCTACAAAAGCAGCATGCACTCACCAAACAACATATGCACCGCATGAAGGTAAATAATATTTTTTGAGAAATGCTTTACATTATATTTATAGTTTTCCTCATTATTGTTTTCCTTTTGTCTGCTGTTTTAGATGCAGATAGCTACCCTTATGCAACTTCAGGGCAACAGGGCCGACCCAGCCCAGCTTGAACGATTGCAATTCATGTTATCTGACAAGAACAATGAGATAGAAAGCCTGATGATGAAAGTAAGAGAACTGGAGAAAGAGAAGGTAAGCTTAGCATATTACATCCATCATTGAAATGAAACATTACAGTTTGAGAAATGTCTCTAACGACTCTGTCACCAACAGACGACTGTAACAGGCCAACATCCACCTCCCCCGTCTAAAGATGGCGAGCTCATGGATGAGACTTATTACACAGACCTATTAAAAATGCAACTTTCAAATTCAAAGTAAGTGTTCTCTCATTGATTATTTGTACTGGTGGTGGTACTTTAGTACTTTTCAATGCAATTATGACATGTATGTTTATAGGAAGGATGCAGAGAAACTAAAAGACGAGTTATCCATGGCAAGAATGAAGTCCCTTTCTGAAAGTCAGAGAGTGTTGGAGTTGGAGAGGAAACTCTATGGCACAGAGCAAGCGCTGAAACAAAGACACAGTGACAATATGAGGCTCCAAGTCAAGCTTGAAGAACTAAAGATGAAATACACACCTAATGGTAAATTGTTTCATCTCTGAGCCCTAGTTTTCTACATGAACCAGTTTAGTGCAACAGTCGGGTTCCAAAAGTAAAAATCCTATTAATTTTTTTTCCCATAAGGGAATTGATTTTTAATAATAACATATAAAGCTTTAAAGACCGACCTACTGTGAGCTACAAGGTTGTTAAACGATGGCATATGTCATCAGCCTGCATTTTTCAACTTGTTTTTTAAATAATTGTGTTTAACAGTGGAATCCCTGGTAATAGACTGCATTACCCATGAGTCTATAAAGAAATCTTCACCAATCAGAAAACAAGCGAATGAACTCTTGCGCCCACTCCAATAAAGCACTGCGAATTTCATGATAGTCAGTCTCCCTGCGTTCATAAAAACGACTTAAATTCTTATGTATATATATATATATATATGTATATATGCATATTTTGCAATACGTGCATTATTTATATATATTCTCATATTATTTTTAATTCACAGTGCTTCAGGGATTCATTGTCGTGTCACACCAGCACGTTTGAGCTTTCTCAAGAACCAATGAGGAGTTCTTAGGTTGCCGTGTGTATATTCACATTTCCACAACAATTATACCTTACACAGATCACTAAGCTATGTCATTACTTCAGGTTGAATGACTCTGATTGGCTAAGAAATAGAGAACTCCACACATGGACTGATAGGCAGAAGCATATCTCTATCAATGATACGGCTGACAACAAGGCCCTGGTTTAGGCATGAAGTGACCCTCACACAACTGCGTTTCTATGCGCCAGCTTATCGAGAAAAGCAAGTCATTCCATCACCCCAGGGTGCCAGTTGTTCACCTCACCAATACTGATCTGTAACAAAGAATACTAGTGCACATACACAGATACACAGCTTCTTTAAGGTTGGAGTTAGTCAAGCTTTTGCTCTAAACAGGAAACTTTCCCAAAACATACTGATATCATGTTCTTTCTCTCAGTAAGACGTTTAGACAATATTCGTCATTAAAGTAAAGTAAGTGCTTTAACTAAGAATTGGTCATGTAAGTGATAGGCTGAAGTGACCCCAGTGACATCGGCTGTCTTGGTCAGCTAGAAGAGTATGTTTTAACATAGGTTGGGTGCCTCTCTCGAAAACATGGAAAGAGAACATTCCATTAAACAGACATATAATTATATACATAAATCTCATAAGCTTGTAGAAGTCATTCAAATCATTTAATATGTAGATAGATAAATATTGATTAATACCTTGATTATAAATCACTCATTACAAATCACTCAAAAGGATATATATATTGAAGCGGCAGTGGATTCCGGAATTGGACCCTTCAAGCTTATTTGTAAATAAAAGCCTAAATTAATTCTGTCCATCATATAAAGTGATCATGTCTCTTCAGAAGACTTGGACTAAACCACTCAATTCATATGGATTTATTTTACGATCTCTTTATGAAAGCTTTGAACTGCCAAGGATTTTAGGTGAATAGACTTTCAATTTTGGGACAGAAATCTCTCAGATTTCATTAAAAATGTCTTCATTTGTGTTCTGAAGATGAAAGAAAATCTTGTGGGTTTGTAATGACATAAGACGGAGTAATTTTCATTTTTGGTTGAACTATCCCTTTAAGTACACAGTCTTGTACTTTTGTCTTTTTGTCTGATTTTTAAATACTATTTTGCTTCAAATCAAAGTTTGTATTGTTGTGGTTCAAAGCTTGGTTTGGTTTATGGCCGAGAACTTTTAAAAAAACCCAATGGGAAAAATACATTCCCTGAAAAAGTGGTTAGGTATTTTATTTAGTTAACTGCTTTAATAATTCATCTTTGTGCTGCTATTATATACTGGTCATAAATGTAGCATTGTTATGTATTCAGAGGTGAACAAAGCCCAAGTACAGAAACGCCGCCGGGAGAAGTTTCCTATAGCAGTTCCAGAGGAAAAGTCACTACCTAGCAATGAGGATACTGCAACCATGGATACTGAGCTGAGCAAGGGCTTGAGTGAAAATACAGAGGAAAAAACCCTGAGTCATCCCGTTGAGAAACCAGTTGTGATCCCGTTGCAGTCTGCACAACCCACAGAACCCAACCCTGTCATGCCCCGTGAGAGCAAGTCTGTCCGAATCTGTGAGGATCCCCCAGTCTGCATTCCTGATGCGCCCAGGTCAGTGCCAAACTCTGCATGCCAACCCATCTCCTTTCTGCTGCGCTGTGTCAACTTTACAGTGTTTGTCATCTTCCTCTTCCTGGGTTTTATGAGAACATTAACTCCTCAACCATCACTTCCTACTCTACCACTGCCTCTCAGGAATCCTGTTGCTCGAAGGAACTTATTTTAACATTTAATCCCATGAGATTTTGGTTTAATGACTAAACTTTAAGAAGATTAACTTTTAAGGACTGTTAAATCACTGTGAAATGTAGCCTGATATTTGAGTAATACAAGAATTAACCCTTTTTGCTCTTCAACTGTCAGACCTTTTTAACTGAGATTTTTAAAATTTCTTACTTTTAACAAATTACTCCTGTGGCAGTAGTAAATAGTAAAAATGTTGTTCTATGACATTGAATTTTAGCACTTAAGATCTATATTACGAACCACCGCTAACTAAATAATTTGCCTGTATGTCTCCTGTAAGTGACTCCAATAGCAAGAAAGAGGATCAAACCCATCATAGCAGTGAAGAGGAGGAGAACTGGAGAACTGAAAGGAAGAAGAAAAAGTACCAACAACCCACTCATGTTAACTCAGGAAAAACCATGGCAAACGAATGTGCACAACAGTAGTTTGGCTATTGCAAAATGTGAATCATTTGTCATAGTTAAAAAAAACAAGATATCGAATAAGTATTGTGACAGGTTTGTAATGTACATAATTGATTGACTTGTTACTTGTCCTGTCTATGCACATGATTTGTAGCACATTTTTTTATTTTTTCCCCACATGTATTAATACCTCTTTAATATAATTAACTATTTGAGCCAGTTTGAATAAAAAAAAAATAATGAATGCAGTCTTAATAATGCATTATCTTGCTTACTGTATATGTTGTAATGAACTTGCTGTGTACCATTATTTCTATGTTCTATAATGGTTAATACACATTTAGATTAGATATTTACAATTAGAGCCAGATTGTGATGGTCAGTTTTTTTTCTCTTCGGGACATCGTAATTGATGAACAGTTATAAGTTAATGTGTTATTGTAGATACGAGTAGTTAGTTATTATTTGTAAATTTGTGTTAGTCTTGGAAAAAAAGTTTTTATAGATTTTTATTATGTTGTTTGAGTAATCCATATATACGCAATTAACAGGTAGTTTACATTTCTAGCCTTCTGTCCTATTGTGTTGTGTTCCTATTTTTCTATTAAAGAATACTTATTGTTCATGTAGCTTTTATAACCTCTTATGAATCTTAATTTTCGACTGACAAAAAAATATTGCCATGTTATTTGTCGCCTACGCATGGAGCATGATTAAACTGCCTTTGATTGCGTCATGAAAATGTGTATCTTGCAGCCAATCACCTCGACCAGAAAGAATGACGTTCTCCGAAAACGCATATACTTGCTTATATCTGATTGGTTCACGTATGTCGTTCAGATGGACTGCGGAAATGCACGTTTCTAGTTGTTTCTTGCTGGATAGTACAGCCGCTAAACTCAAAACGTTAACAGATTAAATCAAATCTATTTAGATGTATTTACGGAAGAATTGGCAAATCAAGAATGAGTTAATTTATTAAAAGTCTGAGAATGGATTTTAGGTTCTGCTGGTCTCCTGGCAATGGATGACGTATGATTGTTTATCAGGTTATTTTATGTTATATTTGTACGCATATTCCCTTTTTTTTGTCCAAGATAATGACTAGACTTATAATGCAAAACAAGTGGAGTATCAAACTTGGAGTCGCAATCACTTTTTGGGTTTTCAGTGTTCAGCTCATATCTGCCCACAATGTGAAGGTGAGAACTGCTGTTTGGATGTTACGTATTTAATGTTTCTTTTATCGTATTAATAACAGTAAAATGTTTGGCTGTGCAGTCCCCAACAGCTCTGTCTATCAAAGAAGGTTCAGGTGATCATAAAAAGAGAGAAGAAACACAGATAGAGAATGAGGATCCTGAAGATCTGGAGGTGTTTAGACCTACAGACAAGTGGCAAACTCTCAAACCAGGTGGCTATATTCCCATGCCGACAGTTGTGTCCTTAAATAAATATATGATTAACAGATCAATTCCATGTTTATCTGTTATTTAATTTAGGTCATGCAGTTCCAGCAGGCTCTCATGTCAGACTGAATCTTCAGACCGGCCACAGAGAGGTCAAAATGGGAGAGGAGGAAGGTCTCAAATACTGGAGAGATGGAAATAGGTATAGTAATAAAGAATATAGTTTTCTACAATAAATACTGTATCATATAGTTAATAGTTTTTTTCCCTCTGTTGTGAAGGCAAGGGATGGTGAACGTGCAAGGCCCTTCATTCACAGCTGAAGAGTTGAAAGAAGCTCTGAAAAATTTTAAAGAAGGAATGGATGATCCTGTTGACACAAAACAAGTATGTTCATTTCAGTTTATTTCTAAGCATTTTCCTTGATTGCTTATTGAGTTTTTTTAATCAAGATGTTTGAATGTAGGAGGACGATGCGGTGAGGGCCCAATTTCGTCCCATCGAAGAGCTGAAAAAAGACATGGAGGCACTCAACATGCTTGTAGAGACCGATATTCAAGTTATGACGAAACTTTTAAACCAATTCAATAATACTAACGGCACAACAGATGAAAAAGTCACAGCTCTTCTTGACCTGGAGTACCTTGTGCACCAGGTAACGTTTTGATTACGATTATAAAAACAAAATGTATCCAAATTTTTTCAGTCTTTGAAATTTCATTGTTTTTTCATACAGGTAGATAATGCCCAAAATTTGGTGTCCATGGGAGGAATGCAATTGGTTATAAATGCTTTAAACAGTACAGACATTCGTCTACAGGAGACTGCTGCGTTTGTGCTCGGATCTGCTGTTTCAAGGTATTTGGCGTTCTCTCAAGCAAAATTGCTGCCTACACATGATTTAATGTGCAGTCACATTTAACGTTGTTCAGTGAACTTTCGCGATCGAAATCCAGTAATTTCAATAGCAATCCACGCATGCAATTTTGAATAAGGGTGAAAGAGTTCCCCACACAGATTTCGCAGCAGGTTCAAGTTGGTCATGTTGATCAACAGAAAGCTGCTTGGCTTGAAAGTGACTTCTGTGTAAGCTGTGCTTCATACAATAGACAGTGGACCTTTTTTACCTGTGTAATTCTGTGTACTGTGACCCCACCTTTACACTGATGCAATTCATCATTTTTTTAGTAATCCATCAGTGCAAGTTGAGGCAGTAGAAGGTGGTGCGTTACAGAAGCTGCTGACATTGCTTGCCACTCAGCGACCAATGGCAGTTAAGAAAAAGGTAAAAACCAACAAGAAAGTATTGGCATTATGTTGTTAATAATTCAGTTGTCTTCATGATAGTTAAATGTGTATGAATTAATCACTTACTTTTGACCTTTTGATTTAATACAGGCGTTATTTGCTGTGGCCTCACTACTGCGTCACTTTCCGTTTGCTCAAAGTCACTTTCTGAAGCTTGGTGGTGTGCAGATGCTTAGCGAACTGTTTCAAACTCCAGGGGCCGAGGCACTCCGTGTGAGAATCATCACGGTTCTCTATGATATGATCATTGAGAAGGTTTATATTTGTTTAATATTGTATTTTAAACTTTGCTACACTAGTACTATGCAAAGTTTGGGGTCAATATGTTTTGTTGTTTTCGATAGAAATTAATACTTTTATTCAGCAAAGATGCATTAAATTGATTAGAAGGGACATTTATAATGTTTCAGAATATTTCTATTTCTTTTGAACTTTCTATTCAAAGAATCCTGAAAAAAATGTATCAAAAATCAAAAATATTAAACCGCACAGATGTTTTCAACAGAAGAAATGGTTCTTGAGCACCAAATCAGCATATTAGAATTTCTGAACACTGAACACTGAAAAATCTACTTTTGCCAATAAATTACTATTTAAAATATACATTTCATATTACAGAAAAAAAACAAAAAAACAACATTTTAAAATAATTAAACATTTTACATTTGTATTGGTGAGGTGATTTTACTTTTTTTTTTAAATCGTAATATTTCACAATATTACCGTTTTTACTGTATTTTTGATCAAATAAATGCAGCCTTGGTGAGCAAGAGACAAAAACATTAACAAATATTACTAGCCCCAAAATTTTAAATGATACTTATTTAGAAATGGTGTTGAGTTCATTCTTAGAATTCACTGATACTTTGTTTTGTAGGAGCTGATATCACAGGTGGGAATGGACCTTATACCAGATTCCTCTCACCAGGAACGTTTGCGACAATACGCTGAAGTCTCTCTCTTGCCCGTGTTGGTGGAGCAGGGGTGGTGCAAGCTGGTACCTGAGCTTTTAGCGTCACCTGAGCACGACTGGAGAGAGAAGGCTCTGCGCACTCTACTTGCCATGATGGCTCAATGTCACTCTCAGTATAAACAGAATCCCTCATTGACAGTCTCTCTTAGTGAACTGCAAAAACAATATCAAGAACTGGTGCTCACAGAGCAGGACGTAGGGGAGCAAGACGGTTACTTTGGGGAGATCCTGGCACTTGTGGACTCTATGGTGGTTAAAATACGACACGTGTAAATGGGACTGCTGCCGCCTTGGAACATGAAGAACTAATAAAAGGATTGAATTCTGAATGGTGGATTTGTTTGGTTGTCTGGCACGTAGTTCAGTTGATGCACCATGAATCATTTTTACAAAATTAGATGGGTCATTGAAAAGTGGTTTTAAATAAGTGTTCACAAAAAAGACAAGGAAAACTGTTTTTAGTGTGCTCTTTCTCATGATGGTTTCATATGGTGATGATAATTTGATACCATTTTTAAAAAATATGTGGTGGAAACAAGTAAAATCAGTTTTGACACAAATACACACACACCACACTGTATTTATCAGGCTTTATTTTCTTTTAATTGGGCTTTTTTTTCATCATAATTCTAATACAATCTAAGGACAGTTGTATCACCCAGATATTTTTCACTTAACCCCCAAATGTCAGAATAAATTTCATTTCAGAAAATAAAAACATGTTCATCAAAGAAAATATGGACTCAATTCACTGTATGAGTTGAATTTTTAATGTATTTTTGAATAAATTAATTGGTCCAAACAAAAATTGATGTCATGTCATTGACCCACAAGTTGTTAGCTGGCACAGAGAAAAAATGCTATGTGCTACACAAAGACTGTTGTGATTTCAAGGACAGCAACCAGTACGTAAGAAAGGAAGAAAGAAATTCCGAGTATGAATGTGATTTATTCGAAACTATACTTTTTAATTATTACTTTCATAATAAAATACAACTCTTAAATGCTTCACTGTTTTATTGCTTGACATTACAATGTCTGATAAAGTGCCAAATTATAGCATATAACCTTATATGATACTGATTAATATTTGACAGAAAATCATGGTGGTTGTTGCTGAAGTATCTAAATGGAAAGCCATTATGGATGTAACAGCAGTGAAATCAGGAGGTCTCACATTTTCCTTCGTACTTTACATTGACGACCTGGTTACGTTTCCTAAACAGAGAAGATGTGTGTTAGAAGAGGCACAAATACTGATAGAATTGTTGGCAAGAATGCTCACTGTATTGAAAGAATACAAGTCCCTTTTTTTTGTCATAGATACTTTGTCCTCAAAATCAAAACACGGCTGTTTACTAAATCTTGGCAGTGATTCAAAGCTGACATCTGGGCCTTGGGCTTGAGATTTCTCACATCTGCTGTCTCAGCCTTATCAAAATGGTGAATTTACATTGCATAAATGTTCAGTTGACGTACTTGCTCTCCCAGCGTAGCATGCACTCATTGGAGTATGTGATACCATCGTCTCCACACACTGGCATGTACTCACGAGTACATCCAAAACCAGGATTTTCGCTGTTCTATTATGGAAATATCAGAGGTTCAAACCACATATCATAACACTTTACCTCAACTGTACTTGATTATACACTATACTGTTCAAAGGTTTGGGGTCAATAAGATTTTTTTTTAAAGAAATTAATACTTTTATTCAGCAAGGATGCATTAAATTGATCGAAAGTGACAGTAAAGATTTTTATTTCAAATAAATGATGTTTTTTTTTAAAGAAATTATCACGGTTTCCACAAAAATATTATGCAGCACAACTTTCAAAATTGATAATAATAAGAAAAGGTTACTGAGCACCAAATCAGGATATTAGAATGATTTCTGAAGGATCACATGACACAGAAGACTGGAGTAATATTGCTGAAAATTCAGCTTTACCATCACAGGAATAAAATACATAAAACTAGAAAACTGTTATTTTAAAATGTAATAATATTTCACAATATTACTAGTTTTACTGTATTTTTAATAATAAATAAATGCAGCCTTGGTGAGCCATAAGAGACTTCTTTCTTACCTCGCTCGGGTTTGGTTCTGCCGCTGTGAAAACAGCATTAAAAGATATATGATTATGAGAAATGAACCAGGAAAGACTCATATTTTCTCTGCTGAAATTCCAGACAAGGCTTAGAATTTAAAAAAAAAGTTGCTAAGCAAGTTTTGCTCTTTCTTTTCAACCTATTGAATAGCTTCTATGTACTTTACATATGTGGTCATCTCTTTTTTCCGTTTGTTCTGATCTTTACCATTTCAACAAACCAGAATTAACATGTCAAGCATTTCAACATATATTCCACAATACTTCAGAATAGGTTTATGTCAGAATGACACCCCAACGAAACAAAATGGTTTTGAGTCAGTTAGCAGTATCTCAGTTCTCATCAGTGTCTTGTGACAGAAACCATAGATCTCTACAACATGGACCCGTTCCAAAATATCACAAAATGGATGTGTCTGGGTCACAAAACTAATGGCTTTAAAGAACAAAATGTAATCTTATAAACTGTAACCTTATCATATTTGGATTTTCAGGAAAGCAAACAACAATGTAAAAGTCATTATCCATATGTTAAACAAAACATTGTGGGTATCTCAAACATGCATATTATGACACGTCAGTGTCCAATGATGTATATTAAACAACAACAGTAGCCTGAGTATAGATTTGGTTTTAATTAAGATAATTATTACAACATACAGTATTTACAATTCAGTGTTTTTATATATCTAAACAAATGGCCATTTTGATACTTACCAGAGATGTAAATGAGAACCGAAATGCAGATCAGGATAGCCAACTTCATGGTCACTGTTGTAGAGCAAGTTGGGAGTGGGAAACTTAGCAGATGTATCTTTGTAGCCGCGGCTCTGTAGCTATATAGCTTTCGAAATTAACCAACACTCCTCCCTCTCTCCCATTGTTTCTGCCTACCCAGAAAGAACCTGACTGGTGACATTCATGTAAGGTCCACAAACAATGACTAAGGGCATTGAGGACTAAGGTCAGTTGTTTTGTGGTTTTGCAATATTATTAGAGAAGCCTTGTCAACAAAGTGTATTCTAAAGAAACTATTGAATTATATTAAACAGAAACAGCAATAGAGAGCCATACTTATAAGCATAAAATCCCTCTTGTCCTTAAGAGGAGCAGAGCTGGATAATTAGAGGTCTAAATAAAGGTCTCATTTTACAAACATGATGTCTAACTTCATTTAAACTTGAAATGTTTGTTGCAGAAAATAATCTCTTGTTATCTGTAATTGTTTTCCTATTCAGTAAATGTCTTGTTTTCTAAATCGTCATGGGCTTCACATATGTAGTCATAGCTCATTTGCTTTATTTTGCTGATGGCCTCCTATCAATTTGGGAATGTTTCCCCCCTGTATCTGGCAAGGATGCATTAAATTGATCAAAAGTGACAGTAAAAAACATTTATAATATTACAAAAGTATAATATTAAAATTTCTATCTCAAATAGATGCTGTTCTTTTGAACTTTCTATTCATCAGTGAAATGTGTATCAAAAAAGATGCATCACAGTTTCCACAAAAATATTAAGCACCACAACTGTTTGATAATTGATAATAATAAGAAATGTTTATTGAGCATCAAATCTGCATGTTAGAATGATTTTTGAAGGTTCATTTGACACTGAAGACTGGAGTAATGATGCTGAAAATTTAGCTTTACCATTAGAGGAATACATTTTAAAATATCTTAAAGGAGAAAACAGTTATTTTAAATTGTAATAATGTTTCACAATATTTCTGTTTTTCCCTTTTCTGTCCTGTTTTCAAAATCTGCATGGGATTCACATGCAGTCATATCCAATTTGCTTTATTTTGTTGATGGCCTCCTATCCGTTTAGAGAAGCTTTTGTTTTCCGAATGTGCTTTTGTCCAACTTGTCTTGAAACCTTCAATCAGGAGATTAGGTAATAATTCATCAGTTTGATTAGTCAAACAGATCTAAAACTATAATTATTAAGAAGGACGTGTGCAATAACTTCATTGAGAGAATTTACTCGCTGTCTTGTTAAGAATTTCACTTCTAAATAAATAAGCATTATTTTAATGTCATCTCTTTTCTTCAACAACAAGAAAGCGAATGGTGACGGAGTCGTTCTGCCTTGAAATTCTCTTTTTGTGTTCCGGGAGAAAGAAAGTCATACATGGTTGAAAAATCATGAGTGTGAGCACATGACGACTTAAATGTACTTTTCTGTTGAACTATGCCTTATTGTCATATCTCTTTAAACCTCACTAGGTGGCATCAGTGAACCATGGAGCGTAGGTCATCAACGCACGTTAGTGCACAGTCATCGCGAGACGTGTAAATATTGAACATGTGTAAACTATTTTTTATGGTGCCAACGCCACAAATGTAAAAGAAATAGGCCTACCCAATAAATGCCTCTAATAAGATGCTTATAAACATACATTTATTTATATTATGTCGAGCATTGATATTATGGTATCAGACCACATTTTTAATAATGTCTCATAACATTAATAACATTCTGTGTCAAATCTTGATTATAAATATAAAACAGCTCCCTTAATTTAAAAGACATAAGTAGGGCACTGACTTTACAATAAACATCCCTAAATTCCCCTGCGCGTCCTCGCGTTTCTCACCGCGCATTCCCGCAGCCTCGCTGACATCACGCGTGAACCCCTCCCCTGCCCACGGCGGCGCGCTTTAGCGCGGTCTCGCTCCTCTCTTCAGATCAGCAGAATCTGTTCATCCCGAGACGGACAAGATGGCGATGTGAGTGGGTTGCGCTTTGAAGAGAAAGCAGCGACTCACATAATTTCTTCAACATTAAAACATCGGTTGTCTTGATGTACGTTCGAATAAGCGGGAAAGCGCTTCTTTAAGAAGAAAAATCGCCCCTCACAGCGAGGTGATTTGAAGAGAGCGTCGAGGACATCGACTCCTCCGTGTCCTTTCAGGCTAAGCTGCTAGTCAGCTATTCGGGAATTGCTCAAGAGAAAAAAACAGCCTTAACCTCAGGGGAAATAGTCTCGTATTTACTCAAATGTCGAGGCAACAAAACTCCTATTGAAACCAATGTCCGTTATCATCTCCTTTTCGGCGTTGTGAGTTGTTAAGGACACAGCTAGCGAGACCCGTTTTAGGCGAGCTAGCATTGTTTCTACTGGACTGAAGAAGAGGGAGCAGCCTGAAAACCTCACCCGTTCACACAGTTTCAGAGTAACTCTCGGATTTTAGGACATGGCCAGCAGCAGTGGCTCTAAAGCCGAGTTTATAGTCGGTGGAAAATACAAGCTCGTTCGTAAAATCGGATCCGGATCCTTCGGTGACATTTATTTGGCAATCAACATCACAAATGGCGAGGTAAAGATGAAATGGATGTTTAATTCATGTGCTGAATGTCTGGGATAAGAAGATTGAGGGGTTTATACATATGTCCAGCTCATCACATCTGATTACCTGGACACACTTCATATGTCCACCGAAAAATATAGTTCGTATAGTCTTAAAAGATTACAATATTTGTGATGTTTTTATGACTTAAAGGTTTTACTAATTGTGGGGAATCAATCAGCAATGTATCATTGCGGATTTTAATAGAAATTGAAGGTTTCCCAGATCAAGTAATGATTGATCATGTGCTCTCAAATAATGAACCAAATTCCAGTACTTTGCAAATCTATATATAGACAAATATAACGATAAACAGATACATACTATAACTTAATTTTAAATATTTTCAGGAGGTAGCTGTGAAATTGGAATCACAGAAAGCCAGACACCCTCAACTCCTATATGAAAGCAAGTTGTACAAAATTCTCCAGGGAGGAGTCGGGATCCCACACATCAGGTGAGTACTTATGTCTTATTATACGTGAAATTATCATACTTAATTAGAAGGGGTAGCTGGACTAGTTTTATTTAGTTGAAAGACTAGCATGAGATCGAAAGCAACTGGTCGAGTACAAAGTACACGTCCGTCTACGTATAATATCTACTTCGACGCATAAGAAGTTACTTGTCTTATTAGATCATCCAGTTCTCTCTGTGTGTGTGCGTATATATATGTATATATCTTTTATTTATCTTTTTTTTTACTTTAGATAGCGTCGACATGCTAACTAGCCCGGTCATTGGCACTAGCGTTTCTATGAAAACTGGCGAAATGTGTCTTTATAAACATTGTGTTCTGTATAATATATACTATTATAATGTAATGAATGATATTTGATCACGAAGTGTGTGTTTGTCCGTTGCTGAGTAATGAGCGAGTGGGAAATGGCCGCTGCTCTTTTGTTGTGTTTGTTCAACATGTCCTCCCTCTCGATCAGAAAATGGCGGATGAGGGAAAACAAGTTTCAGGGCCTAGTGCGACTGCTACTCTCTTCTCAAGGTGACAGCCATACGAGCGCTGATATTAGTTTAAGAACACATTTATAATTGTATAAAAGAGCTTATCTTTGATTGGATGCTTTCAATAACTGATTCTAGATTTGAATAAAGAAGTGATTGTTTTGCTTTCACACAAAATGGGTTGAGGTTGTCACGTATTCTGACACGTTTTCGGATTTGCACGTTATCGTTGAAGGTAAATGACGCCATACGTTTCACATTCTGAGTGCAGAAATCCCCTACAGGTTAAAGTTTCTTGCTGGTTGAGTTAGTGTAATGATTTTCTTAGCTGTTTCCTTGTGCAGACATGTTGGCCTTTTATAATCTCCTGGTATTGTCATATATATTGACTAATGTTAACCCTTATCCTGGGACATTTAAGAGGCTGAGGGATGAGTGGGCCTAATATTTCATAAATCTACTCCGATCAAACAAGCATAAAAATGTAAAAAATGATCTAATAGTGACATGGTAGTTTGCAGTGAGAAGGTTACCAAACCTCAAGGTAGATGTTGAGACCTGTTACATGGCATTTTCATGGAAGATGCAAAGTATAAAATTGAAAATAAAAGTAGGTATGTTTCAGGTATGTGTGTTTGTGTTAATTACCCTGGCACCCAGACAGAAGTCTAAATCTGCTTTCAAGTTTTTTGTTTTTAACCTTCTGAACATTCCCCTCTTGGCTCTATCAAGCTGAAATTACTGTGGTAATTATGCATTAAAAATTAACTTTGCTGCAGGCGTGGTTGATGGAAAAGGCTGGCATTACCTGCATGCACAAACGTGACCAATAACGTGTGACCTTAAACAGAATATTGATTTATTGAATATTTCTATGAAATATTTCTGTGTGGGGAAATCTTTTGTATTCTTTGTGTTTATTTCCTAATTGCCTTAAATGGTTAGTTCGCCCAAAAATTTGTACCCGTCAATGGAAGCACAGAAATTGCTCGGATTTTGTTAAAAATATCTTAATTTGTGTACCGAAGTCTTACGGGTTTGGAACAACATAAAGGGTGAGTAAATGATGACCAAATTTATTATTGGGTGAACTAACCCTTCATTTCCTATTAAAATGACTTGATTTTGCACATGAACTTTCACTGAACAATGGTAAATGTAACTGCACTTTAATTTCTTGCAACATTTCATACCAACTTGTTTGGTGTTAACTGTGGATTCTTTTCCTAAAGTTGTCATAAATGCTTCACCAACCATGGTTTTTGTTGGTCATTAGTTTCTCATTTTTTAATTGTAGAACGGAATATATCACTTATTAAACTAATCTAGCCAACAGAAGGTTTCCCTAGGTATTATTAGTAAATATGAATGCCATGCCTTTGCCATCAATGAACTGCCATTTAGGTGTCCATTTCTACGGCATCTCATGCTGACAGCAGCTTGGCTTATTAGAAATCGAAACTCTTAGACCGTAGCTAGTTAACCCTGTGCAGTTAAGAGTTAGGTAACCCCTGTAATGGTTGGATGGGTTTACCACACTTTAAGGACTAGACCATAGAGGCAGCCAGTAGTTATAACTTAAAAGCATAGAATATCAAACTCCCCTCTATTTAATCTATTGCTTTCAGGTTATATGTTATTTATACTTACTGGATTGAATGAGGAAGATACTATTTGTAGGTTTCTCATCTTTATTTTTGTGCTATTTTAGTTTAAAGTAGTTGAATGAATTAAAGTTTCCAGCAGAAAGGATGTGTAAAAGTACTAGTTTCAGTCACTAGTTACTAGAGCTTGGAAAACCTGCCATACAAGATCTCCCTCCCCCACACTCCCTAAAACCACTCACTGCCTTTGCTAATAAAAGAAAAGAGCTTTGTGTGCTCTTCAAAGTCTTTTATGTGAGCTCAATCACAAGAAAGTGTCTCTGTGTTTTAAACACATACTATTATACCAACACCTCTGTGTGATTTAATAAACTGCCTTGTGTTTGAAGTTAAAATGTTTGGGCGAACTACACTGTTTTGTTAAGTCTCCCCTTAGTTTTGCTTTGAAAAGAGGAAATGAGTGTCCCACAGAGAGGCCTGTAGTTTCCGTAAGCAAGAGATTACTGTTGCTATGAACTTCTGTAACCACTGTGAATAGCAGTATACTTGTTAAACATGAGTTTGTAGTATACATTACTGGATTTTTTTTTAAACTTATGGGACAACTTTCCTAATCTTCATTGTTTTTGCTTTTGTATTCTAGGTGTCACTAAGAAAAATACATACATATTTGTAAATTATCCTGTTAATTGTAAATTAAGCCTAAAACTGAATATCAGGAAAACAGTCCTCATTGATTTTATGAGCAGTTAGCTTGGATGCAATTGCTTCTTGGGGCCTGTTTACACAGTCACTTCATGCATTTGAAAGGGATTTAAATCCGATCACTCGAGCCACTTCAGGAGATGGCCTGAGACGCATTCCAGACACAACTGGACAAGTGTAAAAAAGCATGTAAATTTGACTCCTCCCAAAATGTTAAAATAAACGTGATATAAAAAAAAGCGTGATATAGGCTATATGACGCCGCTACTGCATCACGCATCGCCGCAGATGAATAGCTGAGTGTCTCTTCAGCAAGCCAACGTGCAAACTGCCGCAAATGAAACAGTTGCAGACACTCAAAACACTATCTTCATTAAAAGTAGAGAGACTAAATGATTTTACCAGTGCTGATGCTGCTTTCTCTCATATTGCAGCCTTTTATCTCGAAATTAGCTGACAATAAATAAAATGCAGCTCATATGTTGCTTTCGTTGACCTGAACTCCATTAAATTTGCGCATAGCAAGGGGATTTAAGATCGGATTTGTAATCGTTTTGCGGTGACTTGTGTGGCCAAGTGTAAATGGAACCATTTTAACACATCAAGATAGCTATCGATCAGTAAAAATGCATGAAGTGACCAGGCGTAAACAGGCCCCTAGATAAGCATCTCAAGGATTAGGAGTCAGTTTGTGGATCAAAGTTCATTTAGTATTGTCCTTCTGAAATGGTAGATGTTGGTTTGCTGGCATAGATGGTCAAATGGACACTAGTCTACTGCTGCACCTTGTGTCTCTACAATACCTCTTTGTTTGAGACTCTAGCATGATGGTTGCTTGGCGACTGCTGTAGCAATGTGTTCACTAAATGTGCGACTCCTTTGAACCTCCACCTGCTGAGCTGTGTATCTGCGTCCTGGTTGTCAAAGCTTCACTAATATTTTAAGAGACATTTGGTTGATTCTGTGCAGGATTTTGCCATAAGCAATTTAAGTACTGCCCTAATACTCTACTTTTTTTGTCCTGAGGGGCTCAGCCATGCTAGAAGTGTCTAAAGGGATTGGCTAACTAGTGTAACGTGTTTTATAGTTGTTACTGCGGACGCTACACACAGTCTCGTCACCAAGCTGGATCTATTAGATGCCATTGTCCACAGGGTGTGCCGCATAACTCTGGCACTTCCTTAACTGATAAGATTCATGCTTTGTCTCAATATAACTTAGTCAGCTATGTTCAATTTTAAGTGTTTTAATTTACATTTTCTTGTGCTAAAATCTCATCTTGTATTATGTGTCAAAGTGTCATGCAACATGGAATTGATTGAAAGGATTAGCTCTAATTTGATTGCTTTTTTTTTTTTTTTTTTTTTTTTTAATAATTGTCACGCAGCCTTGAGTGTCATCTGTTGGTGTTCATTGATATGTGTTGCTGTTTTTCAGGTGGTATGGCCAAGAAAAGGACTATAATGTCCTAGTGATGGACCTGCTGGGGCCAAGTCTGGAGGATCTCTTTAACTTCTGTTCCCGCAGATTCACAATGAAAACTGTTCTAATGCTTGCAGATCAGGTAATAACTGGTTATCTGTCTTATAATAACAAACATTGAATGGTTTTGTGGCGTGATCTTAACCTGGTCGTTTTGGTTTCACAGATGATCAGCAGAATCGAATATGTGCACACAAAAAATTTCATCCACAGAGATATCAAGCCAGACAACTTTTTAATGGGTATTGGCCGTCACTGTAATAAGGTAAACTTTCACCATTTTTTTTATTTAAAGACATTCTGATTTAAGTGACATGAGGATTGACTGCAAATAAAACTGCAGATCATTAAGGTTTCCTGTTACATTCTCATGGATGAACACTGGCTTGAGAGCCTGTGATAGTTAGGTTTGTTGCTCTGCTGATTCGGGATGGCTGGGTTGTACAAAGAATATTTGGTGGGAAATTTCAGGATCAGATAAAACCGCAGTGAGTCCTTAGACACAATGTTTACAGCTTAACTTATTGATGGTTTGAGAATCACCTGACGGTTGGGCTGTGGACATCTGTGGACATGGATTGTATGTCTTTCACTCCTCAAATGGAACTTGTGCATGATATGTGACTTGTGGTTTTTTTTGTTGTTTTTTTATTTTATTTATTTCTCCCTTCGACTGAGAGCCTTTGAAGTGCTTTGCACAGTTTTATTTTTCTCTATTCAAATGTACAGAAGTTGCCTGGTTTGTATTTTGTTTCAGATAACTCTTAATTTTTGAGCCCTTGCAGACAGGCAACATTTGGCAAAGTTAAAGCATCATCTGCAAAATAAAACAATGACCTTCCAGCTCTGATGGTCGTCTTAACAGTTCAGATCAGTTTCCACTACAAATTCTGGTACTTTTGGTACTTCAGTGAAGCCTGTATTACCATTTTTGGCAGTGCTGTCTGGAATAAATGTTTACCATTGTGTGTCTGTGTGAATGCCAGCCTCAAGCTTTTATTTTTATACATACACATGAAATAGTCACCTTTTTCACTAAAACTCTGGATGCACACACTCTGCTTTTGGATGTGTAGCTGTCGACATCCACCCTGGTAAAAGAATAATAGTTAAGAAGTGCAGTGTAGTGTGCAGAAGATCTGATTTAGCTATTGCTTTGCAAACACCCACTGTCCTTTGGTGAGGAATCAAAAGGCCTATCAGCTAGCATTATCCACTGCTCCCTACTTATATCACTTATACGATCATAGCCACTGTTGATCCAGCCCCTAGTAAATTTTTTTCAAATATAACAGAAAAGGGGGAGGGGAGTAAAACGTGGACATGTCTTGACCAAGAATGGTGCAGGCCAACATGTGACATCAGTTCAACACAGGAGTAAGTCTAAAAATGGAAGTGTTCAAGAGAATTGTTAATGTTTCATGCAGTGATATTTTCCTAGATTTACTTAAGTTCTGAACCAAATATTCTGGCATATAAAAGAACTATGCTTTGCAGCAAGTTTAAATTGTCTCCTCTCACACTCCCCCACTCTCCTTTCACATTGCGGATAACCGTACTCAGCTCGGCACCATTGTAAACTAATGGCTTGTTTTGTTGCTTTACCCTGGGCTGCTCTATTGAACTCTCCAATGTCACTTCCACTGAAGCTGTCCCATCTTGTCTTTTGTAACTAAACTAAAACAGTTTTTTTGCATTAACATGCAGGTTAAGTCATGCACCTCTTAAACTGCATGCATTTTATTTTTCGTCCCTACCTGATTTGGCCTCTCCACATGCCAAAGTATTCTAGCCTCTTCCTTACTGTAGGTGGTCCAATGATCTGTTAAACATGAAATGCAATATTTATCCTTCACAGGAGTTTAAAGGGGTGGGGCTGTTTTGATTGGTTGCATTTGTTCTCAAAGCTTTTCATGCCTAATTTTAAAACAAGTGCCCATTGTAGTGAATGGCCTTTAGAGTTTGCTCTTCTTAACCCTAGTTGTGCCATTTGTCTCGTTCGCCTCATGCTAAGGTGGGCTTAGCTGTTAATTACTGTATGGCACAGCTAGCGTTAAATGCTGCCGAATGTTTATGGATAAAGCCTTGGCAAAGTCAAAAAAGAGAATCAGGCTTGGGGACAATTGGTATAGATTTACATGAAGAACACTGGGTTGGGCGGCCAGAGGTGCCATGTACAGTTTGCCTCTGCGGCTAAAGAACCGATGAGGCAAGCCGGCCCTGCATTTATATGGTCTGAAATAAAAATAACTATTGCTAGTATCTGAGCCTGGGCTTATGGAAAGACGTCTGCCATTAGCAGAGCCTCCTCTGAGTTTAAGCTAGGAAGCTTGCTGGTGGATGAAGGATTGCCTTAGGCTTTCTCTTCCCCTCCCTCTGCTCCTCCTCGCGTTCTTTTTCTGAGCCTTGGTGTTGCCTGTCTGCGCTGGCCGTGTGCGGTTGTCAGCAATACTGTTTGATGCACTGCACCCTCTATTGTCTGTTCAGTGTTTAGAATCTCCAGTGGGGAAGAGGAAAAGAAGCTTGGCTGTTAGTTCTTCTCAGGATCCATCTTTCTCAGGATTAAACCAGGTCTGAAACCACAACCACCTCCTAATCGCCCAAAATTGTTTTAATTTTTTTTTTTTTTTTTTTTTTACATTTATTTCTTTCCTTTTGGAGTTTTTATCCCATTTTGATTTTCAATAACCATTTAACGTTTGTTGGCATTAAACCAGACACACATGCTAAACAGAACTAGAGCCGTAAACTCCTAATCTGGACTGAAGGAATCTCTGTATAGGCAGGTGAAGGACTTGTCACTTCGAGAGAAAAAAGGATGATTGGTCTCAGCCCTAGTCGTTTCTAAAATTATGTCATAACATAATTTTACTTTATCCTTGATTTTTTTCAGTGCTAATGATGTATTTGGTGTTGGTGAATTTACTGTTTTCCATTTTTAAGTTGTTGGAGATAGAGCTTGCCCAGTGCTCATATTGTGATTTGTAATTAAAGACTTTGACAGAATCATTTGATTGGCCTAGTTTCACTGCATTGGGTGCTTGTTCTTGTTGCAGAATACATCTTTCAGCTTATTAGCAGTGCTTTGTGACACTGAGGCTTGTTTTCCTGATCCAGCCATCTAGCGTTGGACTATGCTGTCAGAATGTTGCCTAGCTTGCAACCATTTGCACAACAATCCACGTGAAAACTGTAGCCTGGTATTGACAGGGTTGACATTTTAAATGCTTGCTTTTTAAACTGTTGCTTAAATTGTTGCATGTTTTCTTGTCCTGAGATATGTGCTGATGCTTATTTAAATGTTAAGTTTAGCTAAATAAAAAAGAATATAACATTGCTTCTCAGAGCCTAAAGTTAAAGATCACAGCTATTTGTAGGCATTTTCAGAGCACTGACAGGCAGTTAAAATAGCAAAATATTAAATGTTTGTGTGGGTGTTCACAGTGATAGCCAAGTACTTGTACTCTGGACTATTTCAGAGAAGGGCTCTTACATAATTTGAAAATGTTTAAATAATTTTGGCCAAAAAAACACTTATTTAATACTTCCTCTTTTATTGTTAAGCATCATGGGTTCTTGATTACATTTTTCAGTCTAAATTGTTTTCCATTGCTGGGGAGCTCTTTTAGGTGTCTTAGCTATACTGTTGTTTTCTAGGGTGTTGTTTTTACACTAAAAAAGTTGTTGAACAAAATGTAAATTGTGTTTTGGATTTCTAGTAAGCCTTGTTTGTGTACCCCTCTTTTCCTGTCTTGACCTCTAATAGAAAGGTCTAAGTGGAATTGCATGGTTGGCGTAACTAATTGTCTTGACGAGGAAATGCGTTTCAAATCCCTAGTTGAGCCAAGCAAACTGTCACAGCTGAGTGCATATGTTACAGTATGGCTGCTACCTCAGTGAAAAACTGGTTGGGTGAGGCGGCCTGTGTGTAGGTGTGTGTGGGACACTTGATCTGACTGGCTTTCTACTAATGAGAATATTTCAGTCAATGACAGGCTCTTAGAGCTAACTCTTACATTGAAAGGATACACCCTTTATCCAAGCAACAGAGTAAGCTGCATTTGCGTTATAGACTCTGACCCCATTGCTTCGTTAACTACAGCCACTGGATGTCATGTTTTGTTCTGAGGTACAGGTAATAGGTCAGACAGCACACAGAAGGAAGTTGGAAGAAAATTCAATGATCAAGTGATTTTCCTTGTTTACAGTCAGTTCTAAAAATTAAATGTCAGTGTTTTGTGCTTCTTTTTACTTTATTTATATAGTTGTTCCTCATCGACTTTGGTCTGGCCAAGAAATACAGAGACAACAGGACACGACAGCACATACCCTACAGAGAAGACAAAAATCTCACAGGCACAGCTCGCTATGCCAGCATCAACGCACATTTGGGCATCGAGCAGAGGTGAGCGTTCCTGCCTAAACAGCCTTTATATGTCCTTCATTTGTCAATTAGTGTTGTCGTGATACTGGATTTTCCAACTTCGATGCGATACCTTAAAAAATCTCTATATTTGATGCCACAAGCAAAACTGCCATATATACCACCATACAGGTAATTTGTTAGTGTAATTTTGTTGGAATAGCTTACACAGAACAGGGAGGCTTTATTTGAATCGTTGAACTAAATTTACAAAAAAAAAGTAAACGGGGAGTAATAAGAACAAATCAACATTTGTAAACAATAGCTCAAATAAATACAATATAATAGAGACGCATGAAGTAAACGTAGCTTCAAGTTTCTCAGGTGGGACCAACAATAGTGTTCAGATAGGCCTACTACAGAAATGAAAGTAATCAAATGTAAAATAACACTGGATAGTCTTAATTTGTAAAAAATACCTTTTGATTAGTACTTAAAATAAAAAAAGTTGCTGACGTGGCATTAAATAAAACTATACTGATATTTGCAGTTAAAGTTACAAAAATTAAGTCAAGGGCAGTGAGTGATATTCTTTCTTGTTCTTTGATTAACGTGACAGACATCAGCAGGTTTATTAGGCTGCTGTCACTTTAATGTAAGCACAGGTCCAATATACTGTTACACCCCGTGTGTTTTCTCCCTACTATTTACGTGCCAAAACTGATTATATTTACCTGAATACTCGGCAAGTTGGACATTTTGACTTTTGTATGTATTTGAACATTTGAACGCAATAAGCCACAAAAATAATTGAATTGAATTGTCAATTTGGTAGTCCCAAGCTGTTTGAGAGGTGGTTTTATTTGAGCGCCACATACATAGATTAGTGGTGTGAGCGTGAAACCTGTGGGAATGAGTAAAATTATGCATAATACCCGCAACCCCGTGCCAAAATTCAGGCCAACACTATTACCATTTAACTGGACCGAATGAGACGAGTGAGAGGAAGTGGGTGTGTTTCAATTTCAAATTGGTATTGGTGGATCAATACAGCAGAAAAGGAGTATAATTCAAATATTTCAGTATCGATGCATATTGAAATATCAATATTTTAGTACAATATAACAGTACTGTCAATTTATAAATTTTGCTCATGCTTGAATGTTAAATTTGTCATTGTTTTTTTTTTTCTAACAGTATTAAAGGATCAAATCTATTATATTGGAAAAATGTTAAATCTATAGAACTTTTGAACCTGTAAAAACTAATCTTAATATTATGATTTATTGAACGGTTTTCTATTTTAATGCATTGAAGTATATATAATAATAAAAAAATAAAAAAAGCTTACCTGAGCCCTTAACTGACGTTTTTTGCAATAACTCGCAACTTTAATTTGTGATCGTGACATTGAGATCTTAAGTGGTTGATAGGCCCTGCTTGCTTGCGCTTTACTAGAGGATTGGTATGTCAGTGGTCAGCAAGTTAATTTAGGGTTGCTTTACTCAATCACAATTACTCCTTTGCATTTTAAACATTAAGGTGCTTTATTTTTTTAAGTGATCTGCCCTCAGACATGCTTAAAAGCCCATTGGCTTGACTTAATCTTATTTCGGCTTAACAGTCGCCGAGATGACATGGAGTCACTAGGATACGTGCTGATGTACTTCAACAGAACCAGCCTGCCATGGCAGGGACTGAAGGTAAGCAGGACAGAATGCAAGTTTTCATTAATAATTTTAGATTGGATCACATAGCATGCCTTTTAAATTGATTAATTTTTGAAAAGCATGCCAGTGACTTTTTGGCTGTGTATGGTTTGAAAAAGGACATGTTAAATATGCACGTTTACATATACTGTCTATAATTGAAGTAGGTGAATAGTCCTTAATGTGACTAAATATTGCTATTGCATCTATCTTACTGTGCAGGGAAAAGCCTTAAAAGAATGAACTATAAATTGCTAGGCAGTATGAAACCGGCTAACAGGTGGTGCCTAAAAAAGTGCTGTAAATCTTTCAGCTGGGTTATTTATGGCCCCCAGCACTGTGGGATTGCACACTGATGAACAGTCAATACCAGATCATAGTGTGCAATGTTTTAATTTGTCCACAGGCTGCCACAAAGAAACAGAAGTATGAGAAGATTAGTGAGAAAAAGATGTCGACCCCTGTCGAGGTGTTGTGTAAGGTATGTGAAATTCTACATCCACACAGCAAGGCTTTTCAAAGGTCTACTCTCATATTTTACTTGTGGCGTGTGCTTTTGTAACATGTGTTTGGCTTTTTCTCCAGGGGTTCCCAGCAGAGTTTGCCATGTACCTGAACTACTGTCGTGGGTTGCGGTTTGAGGAGGCACCTGACTACATGTACCTGCGTCAGCTTTTCCGCATTCTTTTCAGGTGCCTGACAATTTCCTACATTACCTCAACACTCCTAACTGGGCCAGAAACACCAAGACACAGCCTAGTCACAACTTCTTTTCCACATCGTTGTTACCAGTAGAGGCTGAGGTTAAAATTTTGCAACAAAGGAAGTTGATGAGTCCCGTGGATGGTTTTTATGGGTGTACTCACTCCTGCTTGATTTCTTCCAGGACTCTGAACCACCAGTATGACTACACATTTGACTGGACCATGCTGAAGCAGAAAGCAGCACAGCAAGCGGCCTCCTCAGGGGGACAGGGGCAACAGGCACAAACCCCCACAGGCAAGCAAACTGACAAACCCAAGAGTAACATGAAAGGTTAGTAGCAAACAGCCAAGCGACGTTTTCAGTGCAAAAACAGAGACACCAATTGCTTATATTTGTGTAAAAAAAAAGTGGATTTGGAACATTTGCTCCCCAAAAGATTCATGAAACATGAAATGCAAAGAAATGGTGTTAGTTCAAGGATGCACCCCACTCAAGAGGAAAAAAAAATTCAATTGGTATGTTTTGCAAAAGCAAAGACGTCCTTGGGAAATTTGACTACTAACTTTGTACCAAAAAAATGTCTATTCTTCTCTGGGACGAAGGGTTGGCTTCATAATCTTTTCTGTGAATGTCAGATAACCATCCCTTGAATTAACCCCTTTCCAAATGGGATGCTCTATTTG
The DNA here is from genome assembly GCA_039654625.1 of Rhinogobio ventralis. Classification (NCBI taxonomy): domain Eukaryota; kingdom Metazoa; phylum Chordata; class Actinopteri; order Cypriniformes; family Gobionidae; genus Rhinogobio; species Rhinogobio ventralis. The sequence continues at coordinate 21,714,703 of CM077198.1, read as the reverse complement.
ACACATTTCTCCCAATCATTATTCCTGGATCTAACACTTGTTAGTCTTGATTGTAATGGTCTCTTCAGTGTAAACATGGATATGTGGGAGTGATTTCTAACCACAGACTAACCAAGACCATGTCATTTCCACATCTTTTCATTGACTTACTGTACTATTCTATACGTTTGGTGTTAAGGGAACTGTAATGGTGTGCTGTTATATCCATGTTATTAATCGACAGTGATGTTTTTGTGATTCTAGTTGTGGATCTACTTTCCAGCAAAATACATTCCTTTTCTAGGCATATGGACCTGGAGTCGAGAGTGTATTTTTTTTTTGTTTTTTTTTTTGTTTCCTTAGGCAGCTTTTGACGTTTCCTAAGACTATATATGCTTATTAACATCCCTCATCAATAATTCTGCCTGTTTCGTACTACGTTAATAAGTAGTCCTGGTCAGATGGTGTAGGCTTTAATGTAGTCTAAATCGTTTGTGCATCTAATGCAGAGTAGGCTTGACACTTAGAAGGGCACAGTTAAGTGGAAAAGCTGCTTTCACTCCTCTTCCACTGCAGTGTCCTTTAGTGCCCTGTTAAAGTCCGACTACAGTGGTATTTGGATTTGGGCTGCATAGTGCATTAGGGTGTCTCACTGTTAATAGTACATCTCAGTGGTTTAGGGATGTGCTGATATGAAAATTTTGGCCGATGCGATAATTGTAACTGATATATTGGCCAATAAATCTAAATCCAAATTTTTATATAATTTCAGGGTCTCATTACAAAAACATTAAATGTACTTCAATGCTTCAACTTAATTCTACGTAATACAAGATTTAAAAAAAAAATGTAGGTTGTCATTTTATGTAGCCTATATGACACTGTATTTTTTTATTAATTCCAATCATATTTAAAGCAATTCAAAACCATCATGGCAAACAGTGCGCATCTGAAGAGTCTCAGCTGAAGGAAATCCTTTATTTATTATTTTAATATATTTGGCAAATTTTCTTATCAGGCTGATAATGAACATATATCAGTGGAGACAATATGGTGCCAGATATATCTTGCGTCCCTACTAAATTTCACATCTGCTGACCTGATTAAACTACTGTGTGATTATTTATTTATTTATTTATATATATATATATATATATATATATATATATATATATATATATATATATATATATATATATATATATATATATATATATATATATATATAATTAATATTAATTGCACAGTAGATTTATAATATAACCTTGCAAATATGTTTGTAGGTTGTGGGAATATATTCCAAAATAGATCAGAAATTTTCTATCTATCAGTTGTGATATTTAAAGCTGTATCATGCTGTAATCATCTATATAATAGTGTATGGGGTGTAGTGTTTTTTTTTTTTTTTTTTTTTTTCCCTTTCCTTCAGGCCTAAATGGCCACAGCGGACAGTGGGTTTAATATAGCAACTGTGTGCTGTCAACCCATGCAGGCAGCTTTTTCCCAGTTGAGCTTTGTGATCTATTTCCTCAGATGTTATACGTAGCTTTTAAAGTCTTTCTTTCTTTTCAATCCCATGGTTCACGTCGTGGTGTTTGTTCATAAATGCACAGTGAAAAGCAGGAAGTCTGTTTTACACTAAAGGTTCGTCCTGAATTAAGGCGGAGAACAACTGCTGTTAAAAGTGGCTGGTCTAAGAATAGCATTTGCTGATGAGGTGTTATTGGCCTAATCCTTTGTGCACAGTTTTAGTTTGATTGAACACCATCCCCCTTCAAAAGCCACGATGCGCAATGTATCCTGCTTAGAAATATGATTGTAACATTTGGATTGCGATAACTCTATCCTTTCAAAGATTTACATGGCTTAGAGGCTCCGAAATAGAGTACGGCCCCTTTAAGATCCCTTCACTGAAAAGCCACAGCCAAGAATTTAAGTGGTAATGCCAGGGATTTTTAGGAGTGTTCAAGCTTGAAAGAACTTTATTTGCAGAGGATTGTTGGTTTCTTGGTTACCGGCACAACTTTGTTAGTTCTGCAACAACGGAGACCCGGACTTTGTGCTGCTGTGTTATTGTGCGATTTGTCCTGAGAGTGCTTTGTCAGCATACTTCCTCACTGTCGATGAATGCAAACTTGTCAAGCATTTAATTTTCTTTTCTCTTCCCCATGTCAATATTCCATTAGTGTCCATAGAAATGTCAAGGCTGTGGTAGCTAAATGTAACCATACTCTGCAAGTTGTAGCAGCTCGAACCCAACAGTCAGGTTACTTGGCAACTGGTTTGGATCATTTTTCCATTGTGGGTTAGTTATAAATGACACAAGCACTGACCTAAATGGGCGATGACTGCTTTTGAACCTTATTAGTGGTCATTATTTTTATTTTTTATAAGTAAAAGAGGAAACTAGTATATATTTAAGCATGATCAATTTATTTTTCACTAGAGTAATGTTGCAGCTGTAGTGTTAAAATGACTCTAGATTTTACTCCCTATCCATATTATCCTGTTTGATTATGTGCTCCGTTTGCCTGAGGCAAAAGCCCATTGATTTTTAGAAGCAGACCACAGCTGAGTGCTGCGCTGGAAACATTTCAGTGTACGTCAAAAGTCTGTTTTTTTTTTTTTTTTTTTTTTTTTTTTTTTTTTTGGTTTTGTGTATGTACATAATTTGAAACTCCTTGTGAGGTTAGCAATCACACTTTTCAAATTAAAACTGTACCAATGTTGTTATTCTCAGGCAGTTTAATTCACATTAACTTTCACCCTAAATTTAAAAATTATTTACTCACCCTTATGTAGTTCCAAACCTGTATGACTGACTGACTTCTGTTAAACATAAACCGAGACATTTCTCAAAATATATGTAAATATTGCAATGTATTATGTACAGCTAAATATTACATGCACACGAACACAATGGAAATCAAAGGGCTCCAATGTAGGGTTGGGTGTCAAGAGCTGGTTCTAAATTTCCAAGAACCGGTATTCGATAAGACACAATTTACTTTTTAAAGTTACAAAAGTTATTCAGTTTAGATAAGTGAGTGATTTTTCTCTTAGTCTTTTGTTCTTTAACACCTAAGTATCGTATTCATTATAAAATGGATTCCCGTGGGTGACTTTTAATGTGATTTTTAGTATCCCCCCTTTTTTTTGTACTGCTTTTAAAATCCCCCTGTAGTCAACAATTTTACCCTTACACCTCATCTTTGATCACCAAAATAACATTTAAAAAATGTTCCTGTGAGAGAAATTCATGCCTTAAAATAGCTTTAATGTAACACTACACCCTTGCTTCATTTAAGTATATGTTGACCCATAAATGTAGACGAGCCTGTATGATTGAGTGGAGGCAGGGCTCATTTGTATAAGTCGTTGTATCGGAATGGTAATGCGTTTATGTATCACACTCTACAACGTCGGAACCATGACGGTAATTAATAAGATTTAGCCTTTGGCCTGACGTTTGTCAAACGGCTAATGTTACAAATTCTGGGAGAATTTGTTCCCAGTCGCCATCTTTGCGTCAGACAGCTGCATTCTAATAAATATCCTTAGAAACAACTAAGAGTGGAAAAGAGTGGAAGTCAGTGGAGAAAGGCATATAGTTAATCATAACATTGTTACATACAACATATTCATAATTCACCCACTATATTGCTAAATTTACCCGATTTTTCATATCAACAGAAAATATACTGGTATAATCTGGCTTCTCTTGAGACTCCCCTGCTTCACAGCATAGTAATATGCTAAAGCCCACCTGTGCGTTGATGTGATTAGTCAAATGAAGGTAATTGGTGATTGTAAGAAACGCCAGCGATTTTCAAACTGCACATTTTTTCCCCACTGCAGTTTTAAGGAGAAAATACTACGCAATGGTGTTGACTTATGCTTTAAGACAAACCATGTCCAAATTCCTATTAAAACAACAGTCATATAAACAACATTAAAAACTTGAAGGCTTCTAGCATGTTTTTGGGAATCTTGTCATGCCCCCTCTTTACATTTAGCTCGACATGAAGGATTCTTGAAAGGACAGCTGCTTTGCTCTGAGCTGGTTTTATTTAACTGTGGAGTGGCTGATCGTGCAGCAGCTGACGTGGTTGAGGAGTCCGTCTGCTATAGTAGCATATGAAAGAGTAACACAGCCATGTCATTATTAGTGAAAGTACCAACTGCCCCGAAAACACCCTCAGCACGCTCTGACTACCGTTACGCAGTCCTTCAGACCCTAACGTGGAGTAAGTCTGGAGTGTTGTAATGAAAGTGTATCCCCTTTGAGCCCCTGTGAGTTTGACATGAATGTTTTTCTGAGATGCTCTGCAGCAAGTCTCGACTTTACTGCAGAGAGGGACTGATGACTTTGCACTTTCTCTCTTCCAGGACTGAATAATGCTTTGACTGGTTTGGCCGCATTGATTACAATAGCTCAACCCCATTCAGCTCTGTGCCACTAACTTTTAACCCTCTCCTCTATATCTATCTGTCTCCCTGTCTTGCAGGTTTCTAAGCATTAAGACAATGTAATGAAGCAGAGCGGTCGTAGCAGGATTTGCCTTCCAATCACACCACGGCATCTAGGATCAAATTCACCAGAACCTGCCAGGCACTGTGGGCAACCTTTTTCCTGTTAAAGAACTTTTGTTCCATATACTATATATGTAATCGGTATATATAGATAAGATGCTCCGCATATATCTATATATTGGTATGTATATACTATATCCACACAGAGAGCAGGCTTGGAGTTGGAAGCTGTAGCCTTTTCTATTGTCCTGTCCCTTAAGACTTTTCGCCCCCCTCCTTTGAAACGGAAAACTATAGAAAATGGGGATATCATTGTGCACATGCCAATATTTTCCCGAGTTTTCTCCTTCAGGAAAGCTGTTTGGGGTCCTTACTGAATTCTTGGTTGCCCATCAGAGCAGTTTTGGCCCCCTTTCTCTTCTCATCGTCCTCTCGTCACCAGAGTGTGGCACGAACCCAGACACTCTTCTGTCAGAACGGAGACATCGAGACACATTTTTGTCCTTCAATTTTTTTTTTTTTCTCTCCTTTCCTCAAGAAAAGTGAAACAAATCTGTGTTTTGTTTTGTTTCAAATGTATCCAAATTAAAAGGCAAACATTGGGTTTTGTTTTTCTTTTCTAAAAAGGTAATTACGATTCTGCCTGCTGATATGTGCTAGAGAGCTTCTAATGTGAAGATTAAAAAAAACATTCTAGTGACTACTAGGTTTCTCTTTAGAGCGCTGCATTAACTATATTGTACTTGGTATTCTGAAGTCTAAAAAAAATAAAAGAATAAACTCCACAGAATCATATTCATTACAAATTAGGCATCACTCTGAACTAAACCTGTATGTTAATTGCTTAGATGAAAATTGTATGCATTGATGATCTGGGTTTTTTTTTTTTCTCTTCAGAAAATGTTCATATTGATAGGCTCAATGTTCTGTTTATGAGAGAAACATGTGCTCACTCCACCCTTCCCATTACCATTTTTATATGCGCATATATATATATATATTTTTTTTTTTTTTTTTTTTTTTTTATTAAATCAAAGAAATATCTACTTTTTCAGTTTTATAGTTGTCTTTCCCTGTCTTGAATTGATCATTTTTGGGAAAGGTTTTTTTTTTTTTTTTTTTTTTTTTCTTTCTTTGTTGCTTCTTCCTGTGGTGAAGCAGATCCTCCTTGTAAAATATCTCTGGGACTTTCTCTCTGCATCAATTTTTCGCTGCTGTTTGGTAGCGGTCTTTTGCTCTTTTTTTTTTTTTTTTTTTTTTTTTTTTTTTTTTTTTTTTTTTATTGCAAAGAATGTTGGAGGGTTTCTTTTCTATATAGTTTTGGGTCTTGTGAGGCAAGAGCAGTTTGATTTCCTTTTGTTTCCCTCAGCCTTTAGCCACGACAAATGCACACAAGTAACTTGGCTTTTTCTTTTTGTTGTTTTCCTTCCCTCCAAACTGTCCCTCAGAACCAGCTTTAAGTACATTACTGCTGGACATTCTATAAAAGTGTAATTTATTCCCTTTTAGCATGTCAGAATAAATTAAAATGACTTCTCAGAACTGCTGTCCCAGTCTCTGTAATTTTACGAGAATGCACATAACTCGGGATTACTGATAGATTTCCCCCCTCCCATTCCATTTGTTCAGGTATCTGTCTCTAGTCTGCACAATTATTGTCTAAGTACCACACAACCAGGCATATATATATTTTTTTTTTATTTTTTTTTTTTCTTCCTGAAAGTGAAAATTAAAATGAAATGGGTTGAAACTGAGAAAGCAAAATGCTTGGTCTCAAATGTAAATCTTTGAATGATTTTGTCTCAAGTGTTGAAACGGACACCTTTATGGAAATTATCTCAAGGTATCGCTGTATTCCAGGAAAGCAGTTCTTGTGGGGGTGATAGGTAGTTCTAGGTGCTTGTGTTTTAAATTTCCAGGATTTATATCTGTAAATATTAAAATGGCTTCAAATGGCAGGTGTGGAAATTGGTTAATGTGCTTCTTAAACTGCAGAAACTACTGAATCACACAACACTGGATTATTCTTTTATGCGTTACTAATTAAAGATGAGGGGTGTTTGTTTTTTTTGTAAGTCTCAGCAGTGCAGCAGCATTTTCAGACTTGTTTCTTAGTCACCTGTAGGTGTTTCGAATCAAAGCATAGTCATAACTTGCCTGTTATTAAAATAAGTCTAGACTCGAATGGGACACTTTAGGAAAAAGGTTGTGAGGGGGAGGGGTTAAGATCAACACGTGCACGAAACAGCTGCTGCTCATTGGGGGAGGGAACAGGAAGGCCCATAGGACAAACCTGTTAAACAAAAAGCATCAGTAGGTGTAGTTTAAAAAAAAACATAAGTCTATACAAAGAAAGGGTTACTGTGTCATATAAGGTAGTTACTTTAGAGTATTTAAATATGGCAATCAATGACTTGTTGCCCACTAAAGGCTCTGCTCAGGGCCTCCCTTCCGTTTATGGAGGTGGTGTCCTGACAGAGTCGAGCGTCACGTGACCGCAAACCGTACTGCTGGAGCTGTGTAATGTAATCCATGCTACACTACCACTTCTCCCTCAATTCATGTATATTCCTCTGTTGCAGTTTAATTAGATTTTTACCTTAAATTATACATAAAAACCCTGTGGGAGTGGCAAAATTGTGCATTAAAGGCAAGAATTGTTTTATTTTAAATATATAGGTCATACATTTCGCGGGGCGATTGTCACGAAAGTAAAATGTTTAAAAAGTAAAGCACAATGAATACTGATATTGAACACTTTTATTGCACTAAACACTAGATTTTCAAGTGTGAAAAATCTAATATATTTATAATATAGAAAAACTTAAAATGGACATTAGAATGTTTGTCTAAGAAAGTCATCGCTCATTATGAACCATTTTATTACAACGCAAATACTTTATATTCTGTATTTAGCCGCAGGATAACACAGCATCCCCTGTTACATATACCTTATTTATCTTTTTGAGAGTATTCGAAGAATAAATGTAATTCATGTCAGAACATAGATGTAAGCGTCTGAGGGTTTGAAATTGATGTCCGTGTGTCATGAGGTGAGTTGACATCAGACTTAATCTCATCCAAGCAGCAGATTATCTCTCTGTGAACTACTGGATAAACCGGGAGTGGTCAGTCCATATACAGCATGACACACGCGTCCAGTAAAGGGCATCACTGTTTATCAATGAGAACACACCTTAATAATAAACACTCCAGATCGAGGATGAAACACTTATACTTTCTGATCTCTTCCAGTAATGACACATGCCAAATCAATAACATGTTCGTTTTATTTATCCTGGATTTTATATTCAATGTGCGTATCCCATATATGCTTCAGGCAAAGATTTGACAGACTACTTCCTCCCTGGTCAAACACACGCGCCTCCTTGTGGCATTAATAAGGTACTGCATCGTTTCGATGATCCTTTGTGACAGGCTGCTTCAGGAAAAGATCACATTTCATCCTGTTGTTTGAGCGTCAGCTGGTGGGCTGGGTTCAGTAATTGTATGCTTACTATGATGGGTAAATGAAAGCCAAACCATTTGAAATAATATCAATGTCTTGAAGAGCTATCCCAGCTGAGGGGATTGTATTGCAGGACCCCAAGAACCCTGTAGCCTATATGTAATTAGTAGAAAGACTGTGGGAAAAGAACATTCAGAATACCAGAGCAAATAGTGTAGGCCTAGTTCTTCTTTTACTTCAGGCTGTAGCCTATAGTTTAGTAATTTCATAGCACACAAATAAAACAAAGTGCCGTTTTTGGCAGACAGCATGCTAATTTTATAACGATATAAGGACTAAGGTGTCCAAATATTTAATTAGCGTCTCATTAAACTGTAATGAAAAGTACAAGGCACCTTTACACATTCCGACACACCCAGAGCAGCACTACTCTGAAAATGCCCCCAGCATGTGGTGTCATTCACCGTCTCACACATTTCCGACACACCCTATCTTAAACTGGCATTTGCTTTGACGTTTCGCAATGCAAACTTAACACGCAGAGAGCAGTTGAATTAATTCCAGCGCAGAATCCATCAGAGGACAGTGTGTGAATTATTCATGCTAAAGATTAACCACTTATCATAGAAAGGCCCATATAGACTTTAGACTTCCTTAATGGCCTTAACTATCGGGTTTCTAACATTTTAGTTCACTTTTCATGTCGTTAATCAGTGTCATTTTCATCCTAGGACTTTAAAAAAAATTTGATATATTTTTAAATTGTACAGATAGATCATAGAGTGCTGAGTTGTTCATGAAAATTCGGTTGAAAGAACATTTCAGCAACAATGCTAACTTATAAATAACATTCCATTAACATGGAAACATTTTACATTCTTACAAATCACATTCCTAGAGTGTTGAGTTGTTGATAAAAATTAAGTTGAAAAAACATTTTGCTAACCTTAAAATAATATTATGTTAACATTATGGAAACTGGACATTTTTACTTGGAATAGGCTAGTACAAATCAATGTTTCTAAAATGGTGAGTTGTTACAAAACAGGTGAACATTGCAAAAACATTATGCGAACCTTAAAATAACATTCAATTAACCTTATGGAAATTGGACATTTTACTTTTATACGTTTTTGAAAGTTAATAAAATGGAGCAAAAGAAAGGTATTTTAATGTTCTTGTAATGTTGATTTGTTAAAATTAAGGTAAAAGAACATCGCAGGAACATTATGCAACCAATGTTTTTTCAAGTTTCTACAACCAAAATAGAATGTTTGGAAAATGTTTAAACAAACATTTGTTCGCTTCGCTGGGCCATTGGCTGCTAAATGAATTGCTGCTTAACCTAATGGTGGTTATTCCATAATGTGTCACAGATACACACAAGAAACACTCAATACTGCTCGTTTTACCAAACACACAGTGGACAGTGTGGCAGAACACGAAAATTCTCACTCCAAATGGAGTGGCAGTGTGTGGTCCTGGTTTAACAGATGGCTAAAGACGTTTGGCCTTGGGAATGTTGGCATTTGAATGAGAAAAATGGAGGGAAGAGGAAGAACACACCTTGGCATGCCAGGTGTGCAATGATCAGATGAATCAGTTAGTGTGTGTGTCACATTTGCACACCATTACCGTACAAGTCTCTCCACCCTGTAGATCTGTTCCTCTACGTCATATGTGCATGTCTGAGCCAGAACAGAGAGATTTGTGTAACATGTAGGTCAGAGTTTGTACTAGCATTTTCAGCCAACTTTATATAATCATAATTGTGTTTTACACAACAACAGGTCATTTAGAAGTAAACGTTTGATTAAATTCTAAAGACTAAATCCTGTCCTAAACAACAGGTTTACTCTATACTTGCTGATCACAATAATCATTTCTGAAACAGCATTTTATTATTCCTCAAATGCTAGACACATGTACTAGTATAGCCTTTCGAGATTTTCATGTTGTTGAGCAGAAAGTCATGACTCACAGACTTTTTATTGCTAAACTGCAATCTGCAAACAAAGGCATGAAAATCTCATACCGTTTAGCATTTCCTTTAACCACAGCACAAACAGGCAGCGACTAGTCTGTGGAAAAATAACAGATTACTTTTTCCTTCTCAAATGTATCATAATTAAACGTTTTTTTTTTTTTTTTAAGTTGTTCTTTTGTCACAATTCAACAAAAAGACAAATAAAAACAAACATAAACAAGAAAACCATACTGTACTGTAATGTGCTGTGATTATGTACAGTGGCAAGAAAAAGTATGTGAACCCTATGCTGAATCTGTGAAAATATGACAAATTTTAACAAAATAAGAGAGATCATACAAAATGCATATTATTTTTTATTTAGTACTGTCCTGAATAAGATATTTAATGAATAAGAACCCTTACCAGCAGTGACTGTAAACGGTTTTGAGATTCATCTTTTCACACTGAGGAGAATTAAGGGACATTAAAGGCACAATATGTAAGATTTTGGATTAAAATATCCAAAAACCACTAGAACAATGTTATATATTTTGTTGACTTGTGTACTTGTAACATTATCACAAACATTTCCAAGAACGTTTAAATCATGCAATCATTTAAATGTTAACCAGGACACGGACCATGTGACATCATACCCACGTTACCCTCGATTTCCGTTTTTTTTTTGTAGAAACCATGGAAACACCAAAGACTGATGACAAAGACAAATGTTTTATTAGACAAGGGAACAACAGTTTGGAGACATTTATAGTCAGAAAACAAATTATTGTACAGTAATACAGCATTTTCTCTGCCATACAATATGTTTTAAAATGAATTGCATGCCATTTAGCAACACAAGCCATCCAGCCTTTATTAATATGATATTCTAATATAAATCTAGCTTACTGCAGTGTGCAACAAGTGTCTCTTAGCAGCCGTGGAGTGAACGCACAGAGTAACGTTATAACATAATTTTTAACACACTCAAATGTATCTCATATATATGATATGATATCTAATATGATAAACATCCAGCTGCGTTATCCCACATACGCATGACCGGAAGAACCGGAAGCGGCGACTGTGGCATAATAAAAGCTCCACTGCTGTCAAGCCGTGTGTCAGGCTCGTCTCTCATTTCAGCGACCTTGTTCAGCTCCCACAGCACTCGGCCCTGCTCTGCTTCATACTAGTGACGTTAATAATCTCATCCATAAACATGATTTCTGCCCATGTCCCGTCCCGATTCTTTTCCACCGGCTGTGAGGTGAAGACTACAACTCCCAAGACTCCGTGCTCAATCTCGGCGCCATCAAGCTACAACTTTTGAACGGGATGAAGATGTACAAATTTTTCTTATTTTGTTTAGGCCTAAATATAATTTTTTTTTTCATTTAGTACTCCCTTCGGAAGCAACAGAAGATACATGTTTCCTGGAAGACAAATTAAGTACAATTTACCTTGACTCTTAATGCATCGTGTTTCCTTCTGAAGCATCAGTGAATGTTTCAACCTTTTTTAATAGTTGTGTTTGAATCCCTCGATTGTCCTCAGTGTGAAAAGATGGATCTCAAAATCATACAGTCACTGCTGGAAAGGTTTCAAATATGCAAAAGATGCTGGAAAACTGAAGAATTTGCGGGACCTGGAGGATTTTTCTGAAAAACGTTGGGCAGTTTAACTGCTCAGGACAAATGGGGCTCAAGAACAACCATCACAAAACAAAAAAAACAGCCGTGGATCATCCAGGTAAAGACAGTATTAAGAATCAAGAGTACATAAACTTTTGAATGGAGTCTTATTTATAAATTCAGCTATTGTTTTGTCTTGTGGACTGTATGCAAACATATTTTATGTAAAATATCTTATTCAGGACAGTACTAAATAAAAAATAACATGCATTTAGTATGATCTCTCTTATTTTGTTAAAATTATTAACATTTTCAGCAAGGGGTTCACATACTTTTTCTTGTATAACATCCACTGTATAACATGTTTAAATATATATACTGACTATATAGAGTGATTATGCTGTCACTTGTTTACCGTCTTGTCTTCTGAAGCTGTATTTGTATCAGAGTCTCTGCCATTGTGGATTCAGAGGCTCAGAATCAACAGATCGGGATTCCAAACCATCAGATCATCGTGCCTTCCCCTTCCTCCTTTTCGCATGTAAGCAAACCATCAACATTTATGAAACTGATGATATCTGTAGAGACCTTGATAGGACCAATTGGAGTGAAAGTTGTTTTGAATGACAATCTCGTTTACTTTACAGTTTCTTGCTTACTATTATCTTTAAAAAATATATACAATTGCCTTCGACCTTTGTCAGAGGGGAAAATGTGTGGATCTTTTTCTCCCACACAGTGTAACACGTTTAGTGGCAGCATTGATGAACAGTAAAAAAAAATCTCACATAAATGTATTTCTACCGCCCACTTAATCCTCAGTGACTGCACATACATAGGTGCTCAAGTAGGTTCTTAAGCATCTGTATACTGGCGCCCGCTCACCTCTGTGTGTGCAGCAGTATTATAAACCAATATAAAAAAATAAATTTCTTAATGAATGGTCTCTTGACATTTTCACATTTACATTTAAACACATATACAGTCAGGGGGTACTGTATATTGTCTTATATAAGACTGTTATTAACAAAACAACATGCAATTTTTCTGTATCCCACAGAAAAAAAGTAAATTGCTCCAGTCACACTTCTGTAAAATGCATGTAATCCGAGCCACCACGTGTGGGCTGCGGTTTTAATTTGAACTAAATTTAGCTGCGCCCCCTTGTGGCCATTATAGTTTGATGTTCTGTACATTTCAACTAATAGGTGGCGCCATTTCTTCATATCATGTTAAATTTAAAGTACTGTATAAAGACTAGCATAGCAGTATAAACACAATTGTTTAAAAATAATATAAAAAAGATTCAGTATCCACACAGTTAGATGAATAAACAATAGCTTTATTGAAACATATTGTAAAGGAAGTCAACATTAGTTCATGTAGCCTATGACAATCTACAAATATGTAATGTAAATATATAATATCTTTGTCTTTAAAAATGTATCTTACATTTGCAATATACACATTCAAAAGTTTGGGGTCAGTAATATTTTTGAAAGAAATTAGCAAAAATGCATTAAAATGATCACAAAAGTATTTTTATTTCAAATAAATGCTGTTCTTTTGAACTTTCTATCCTTCAAAGAATCCTGAAAAAAGTAAAATATTTAGTTTTCAACATTGATAATAATAAGAAATGTGACATGAATAAGTAATGATGCTGAAAATTCTGCTTCGCCATAACAGGAATGAATTACATTTTAAAATGTATTCCAATATAAAACAGTTGAATTGCATTGTGTACTATATTTTTGGTCAAATAAATACTGCCTTGGTGAGCTTTTTCAAAAACACACACACAAAAAATCTCAACGACCCCAAACTTTTAAACGATAATGTATATATTTATATATTTACTAGATGTGGCAATACATGTTAAATTAGTGATAGGATAACTGTGATAATAGTAATACATGAACATTTAAAAGAGTTACAGCTAAAATATAATTTAATATATTCAGTTGTCTAGCCCCACCCCCAAGAACAGTATTTCCAGGAATCCCCCTTGTGATTGCCCAAGGGATTCCTGGGAAAACTGGACCCCGGGGATGGGGAAATGATGGAACACACCTTGTCTACCAAATGAACGTAATGTTAAACAATAATGGTTAGGCAACTACTAATTATAAATGCATTTTATTCAATAGAATTCTGTGATGTTGATTGTTTTAGCAGGCGGTGTCCTTCCTCCCGAGCTACAGTGCTTCATCTCAGACTCCCAGTTGACCAGAGATGCAGCACTGCACCTTGGGCCTGAGGACTGTAGCGGGAATGAATCATGCAGGACTCCTTTTGTGTTTACCATCTTACCGTCTTTGATCAGTGTCCTCCTATGTCCTGTTGATTACATGGGAGTCTCATATACTCATGACTCATATAAAGAACCAGAGGTTTGGATGAATTCCTCAGTCTGTCACACAGCCAGCTGGTCTGACCTGCAGCTATGAACCCTGAAGATCAGGAGCAGAAGATGAATACTCAATTACACATGGATAGATGCTATTTATTTAGTATTTTATCCCTTTGTAGATAAACAAAAACATTCCTGAAATGCACACACTGTAAAAAAAATAATTCTAAGTTGTATATAAAACAAAGATTATTAGAGAGTAGCAATTTATGAATAAAAATTATTTTTCTCAGTGTATGATGGATGCATTTGTTAGGCCCGTTGCTTTTAAAATTGATGGATGTGTGTGGGGAAAGTGTTGTGGGTGTACAGGAAATGGCTTTGACCTACATGCCCTGATCTCCCTATCTCAGCCTCTTTTTCTTCCTAGTCCTCTCACACTTCTATTCCAGTTTTGATCTGCTCACTATGCTTTGGAATGTCACCCAGGATAACGGAAAGCCTTTGCATAGTGATTCAGACACAAATAAGCTTGCCAGCCTGACAGCGGGATATTTAGCATGAGCTCTTGCCTCTGAAAGTGGCCGTCACCCAAGAAAAACCTTGGAGCTGCCGGACTCCAATCCGCTGAATAAACAACTGCACGCTCACTCTGACTTCCAGCGCTGCTCTGCCCCCAGCGGTACGGCACAGATCGGTGGTTACAGAACAGGATGTTTATTCCTGCAGTGGACATCTGTACTCAAGTTCAAAGGCAACATCAATGCAGCCGTCTGCCGTAGTGCCCCTGAGTCACTCGGCTCAGTGTACCGCAGAATGCAAGGCCACGCCCCTTTATACACAACCACTTCCTCTGTCTCAATCAGACCGGTCCACAGGGAAGCTGGGTTCAAGGGGACATCCTTTCTCATCTTATAAAATCCCACCCGAGTAGACATGAGAAGCTTACTGAGGTGGTTAAACAGGCTGATTGGACACATACTTCAACTTTGTGAAAAGTCAGGAAATCTGAAAAGGTTCATAAACCTGTCCGAATCCAGCCCATGTGAGTTTTATCTTCTCAAAGAAGCAGACGGCCGTTTTTAATATGTTTAAAAGAGTCTGAACCCTTCCCAGTCAAATATGATAACACCACACTGGCATCAGCATAGCAGAAAATCCTTGCTCCAGTGCCGTGAGCTTTCTGAATATACAGCCTTCTGATGCTGCGGTGTGTGCAAACCACAAAATGCTACTGTATAGCACCCAGAGCTGAGCTCATTCTCACAGACAGGCCGCTCTATATATTTGTGGATCATTTTCACTTCTCCATTCAGGAAGCGGGTATGATTATGCAAGATCATTCACTCGCATGGCTTTCCCATCAGCGCTGTGGTTAATGGAGAGAAGTGAGGGCAGCAGGCATTAACAGACAGATATGCAGTCTATCCACAAGGTACTGTTCACAGTTTACAGTACAATCCTTTGGAGAAGGACTTAAGGGCTTGGTTGACGAGCACGTCTGGCTCCACTTTGTTGCTGTTTATAGACTGAAATGAAGCACGATGACCTAATTCTGAGCACAACAAAGAAAAAACTTCCACTTAGTCCTTCTTTCAAGTGTATTCCGAGGAAGCCTGTGTCCACATCAGAGTCCAGGTTATTAGGTGAAGGTAAAGAATATAAGAAATATTCACATTGTGATATTTAAAGTACAAGATTTCAAGTCATATTGTAATGTGAGATATAAAGATGAAATTGTGAGATTTTGAGATATAAAAAATAACATTCTAGATGTAGTCACAACTGTAAAGTAAAATTATGAAATATGAAGCCCTAAATGTAAAGTAGTCATAATTATGAAATTCAAAATGTACATTTTGAGATATATAGCCAGAATTGTGAGATTTAAAACCAAATTGTGAGAAATAAAGTTACAAATGTAAGAATATAAATAGTAGTCACACTATAAAGTTACAATAGTCACATCATGAGATAGAAAGTTGCAATTACCTTTATAATTATTTTACTCAGAGGTGGAAATGGGTTTTCATAAAAATCTGAAGGGTATGGAAGGGAATATGTTTTTACCTGCAGCATATTGGGTCAATTGTCCATGTTGAGTCCATATTGAGTTTCCCCCCTGCAGACTCTGTAATGAGAGACAAAGATGGGCTTTCATAAACAGCAATTCCAGCACATGTCTGCTAAGTCCATTATTCAAGTGTCATGTGCAACAACTCTGAAGAATAGCTCGGCCATGAGGTACAAATATCACTGATTTTCCACACATTTCTCAGTTGACTGTGTGAAAAGACTTTATCAACAATTTTCCTTGTAGGGTTTCAGAATGCCCCAGGCAGCTTTGATAAGGAGGATAAGAAACCCAACAAATCCCACTTAATTTAATTTGTGGAGTATTGAATTACAAAGCAGGAAGGGTCCTCCAAAAATGGGGGAAAAAGGAGAAACAACATGAAAATTCCTATGACTCCCCCCCCCCCCCCCTTTTTTTTTTTTTGTTTGAGTCTTTTCCAACAAGTGAGAGCTTTAGGTTGTCTCGTATCCCCCTTCTGGAATCCCCCTCAGCCCATATAAGGAATTCTGAAGGGATTTTATTTTGGGATAATGGAAAATGTAGCTGTGCTTTCGATAAACATTCACTCTTTCAGCCTCTTACGGCCTGTGATTGTGGAAGCAGATAGTTAGATAGTTTGTCACTGCTCCACGTGCCCTCCCCTCCCCCGTCGCTCTCTGCCGCGCTGCCTGCATACATTCCCTTTTCTAGTCACAGTCGGCGGGAGCCTGACGTAAAAGGCAAAAGGGAACTGAAGGTGTAGAAGAAACCAGGAAACTTAGTGACAACCACGACTTTGAGAAAAATCTGCCCAAGTATGTATAGCCGAGGAGGCCATGGGTCTTATATTTGACATGCTGACTGACAGAGATGTGAATATTCTTTCTGTGAGATATTAGAGCCGGATATGTCAGTTATTATTCCATGTGAGGAGAACTCAACAAACACATCCTGCTCCCATGCTCTACTTATGGACATACTGATACTGAACTACTGCCTAATAAGTGAGCCCCAATAATAAACATCACATCCTGTTGGCTAAACCCTATAGTTCCCAGGCTCTGTCATACTTGGAAAGGCAAGAGTTAAAATTGTCTCACAATGAGAATAGACTGCATATGTGAATCAATAGTTATCTCTCCACATGTCCTATTTTTTGTAAAGATAATTTCTGAAAATCTGAAAAAAAGTATGTTAATGGGTATTTCAAGCATGACATACAAAGAATGTCTCAAATTTCTTGGCATGTTGTGTTGTACAAGTCATGTTAATACAGTTCTGGTGGTGGTTTGGCTGTACGCTGATGTGAACCTCACACACCTCCACTAACATGGCCTGCAGTTGCTATGAACATTGACACACACACACACACACACACACACACACACACACACACAGAGTCTGGCCATTTAGGAGGAAGTCTAAAGTCCTGATCTGAAGATTGCCTAAGTGTTACCAGCTTTTCCCGCTTCATAGCATGCCAGCTGTTTTTTTGTTTTTTTGTTTTTTTGCAGTGGTTCAAGAAACAAACCATTCTAGAGACAATAAAAAACAAACAGGGAATGTGGAAAGACTATGATTTTAACTGTTAACTGAAATAAAAAGAAATCTAAAATAATATAAAGGGAAATTAAAAGTAATTTTGTGCATAGCTCCAAAAGTAACTAAAATAAAAATAAAGTACTTTCTGGTTTCAGTTTCTAATTCTGTGTATGTTATACATTTTGAAACTTTAAAACCTGCACAGATCAAACATGAAATTACGAATTTTATTAATTCTATAATATTAATTATTAATTTTATTATAAATTCATAAATGGATGCTAATGATCAATAAAATTTAGGGGGCTGTAAACGCAGTTAATTTTTGTTATCTTAGCAGCTATAAAAAGTATAAACTAAAACAAAAATTAAAAATTAAATAAATATTACATAACATTTTTTTAATCATATTAAATAAACATAAAAACTTTAAACTTGAACATTAGAAGTTAGAAGTTAAAATTAGAAGTTAAAAATAAAATATAACAAAAAAACTCTCCTCATGAAATGATACACATGTCAGGGTTACTACTGTGAAACCATCAGTGAGAGCAGAGTGAATCATAGGGGTGATGGAAATGGCATGTGATCTGTGTAAACGTGTGTATGTGATCAGGAGCGAGAGGGAGGGAAACGGTGAAAGAGCGAAAGAGAGAGTTATTACAGTGACAGGCCAGACTGGTGCCAAAGTGCTCACCTCCACAGAAGAGGCAGATGCTGTGTTTACACAGACACAGACTCTGGCTTGATAATGGAGAGCGCGAGCATGCCTAAACATTGCCTTTTAAGGTTCCCTCTCATTTCTCCCCATCTCCTTAAATCATCACGACAGGAAACGTAAAGGAGGGGGAGGGAGTTACCTCTCTCTGCTCTGTCTAGCTCAAGCTAATCTCCCTTCTGAAGCTCAGGCTTATGCATGAACTACAAATGCAAACATTTATCTATTCCAAAAGAGGTTCAGCTTATTAGCCATTATCTACATTTATATTTTCTGGGGAAATCGTATAATTCGTGAGGACGCATTGTTAGCGCAGACTTTGTAGCTTTTTACTGAGAATGAAGTTTAGTGTAATTGGAACAATACTATGGGGCTCGTTTGCTTGTGAAACTTGTACTGTGATTCTGTCCATAAGGTCGTTCAGTAGAAGTCCATACTTCATGCTATGACTGCTGTGCTCAAAAATGATTTTTAGTAAACATACTCTGTGAAATTTATGGTAAAAACTTGCAGCTGTGGTTCCCAGAAATTCACTGTAAATAAAATATGTTGACAACATTTGATAACCACTCAAATGATGAATTAAAGGACTATTTCACCACCTGAAGGTTGGATCACACAACATTAAAATAATGCAATAAATATGAAAAATAAAACATCGTAATAAACAGCGTAAAAAATAACAAACAATAGATGATAATAAATGAGAAACATAAATATTTAAAATCCAATGTGATACGTAATAGGGACTTTTGGGGATGTTTGTTTTTCACTGTAAATAATAAGGTTGAAAAAACATGAAAAATTATATATTATTTTACAGTAGAACTATGTTAAATCGAATATGTTTTTACCGCATATGATAAGGATGTACAGTTAACCTATTAACCAATTAAACTGACACTTTTGCTTCTTTTTTTTTGTTTAAATTACAAACAAATCAAAGCCAGATTTCTCAAAACTGGTTCTATGTGGTGCCATTTAGTCTGGCAAAAAGAAGAAAGCTAGAGAGGCTGATTTATGCTTTGTTTTGTGTTTGTGACAATAAAACTGCTTGAACAAGCATGTTACTTTTTGGGTCAGTGTTAAGCCTTCAAGGACAAACTTTCTCTACTAAGATATACCTCATATTTCTTCAACAGATTTGACAAGGGTAAAATGAAGAGAAAACATTTCCATTTGACAAGAGATAGGATATCATTAACATTTCTCAGGTACATCTAAACATCATAAAAACCAACATAACCCTTTTACAAGGCAAAGGCCCAGCAGGAGCGCTTTATGGCCCAAAAAGGAACTGACAAACCCCTAAAGCATTCCTTAAACACAAGTAATTGGAATGTGGAGTGTTGAGTATGTGGAAAAAAACACGCCAGGACAGAGAGGACAGCGCTCTCTATCAGCACCTTAGAGCTTTACCGGGGATGCGCTAGTCTCTAAAAATCTCATGTTAGCTTTTAGGGGGCCTGATGCTGTGTGGACCCTTATGAGTGGGTGGACACGGGCTTTGGGCAGTTCCTGGTGAGCACCTAACCCCCCTTCTTTCCCTTCCCACTGTTCATGTGAAAGTGACCCTGGGAACTGGGGTCCCCAGGGGCTCGGGGAGGGGAGCAAGTGATGCGGGGGACAGGCCAAAGCACCAAGGCCACCACAGGGTCATGTGAAAGCACTCTGCTCCGATGGCTGCCAGACTTTTGACTCCTCAGAAAATAAATAATGCACTTCCTTTCCCTCCCTCACTGTCTCCAACTCAATAACCCCTCCATCCTGCTATCTAATCTGTCCATCTGTCAATCAACACACATATGTTCATCCATCCAGCATAAGATTTACAGTATAATTATAGATTGGAGTAGAAGACTTTGAGATTTACAGGATTGTGGTACTCTGGTAACAATTGAGCAAACGTGTGTTGTTGCATATTGCCAAAGCTGGTTTATTTAATAATGAAATATGCAGTACATGATTGTGTATATAATACTTAAATTTAAAAAAAAATAATAGACAACACAATATATATATATATATATCGAAAAGTTTAAAAGTTGTATCAGGATGTATTGTTCTTGATGCAAACTTTCAGTCTATCTGCGATGTTCAAGCGGTGGATTAGCATGTCTTTTACTTTATATGGTCATGCTAAGATTCAACTCGAATGTGTTGGAATGTGTGTGTGCGTGTGAAAGACACAGAGTGTGTTTCAGTAGGTCACCAGAGTGGCATCCCTGGACTAGAAAAGTTAAACGCTGACCTGAGCCTACCAACAGCTGGCCACATCTGCTGGCTCTCCTCCTCCTCCTTCTTCGCTCCCTCCCGCATCTGATATTTGTAACAAGGTCTTTCCAGAAACAAAGAACAGGAAGAATGGAGGAGAGAGTGGGGGATGGAGGTCTGCACCTCATTTCTCTTGCTCTAACAATTTCATTAGACACTGTTGTTGAGATATTTAAACTTCCTAATGTGCTTATTGACAGGAGAGACTGCACATGGTGGAAAGTCAGGTATTGTGTTCAAAAAGCAGTATATTTAAGTAGGTTTTCTGAAAATGTATACAATAATTGCTCAATAATGCATATGAAAATAGTAAAAACTATGGTGATAAAATATCAAATGAGAGACGTTTTGATTACAATTTCCCATTTATATCAATTTATCATTGGATTTTGCAGAATTCAAGTTCAAAGTCAAGTTCAAAGGCCAGTTACACAGCAGCCAGATCACATTCCCCGCTGAGGCTTTCGGGACTGTGCTCTGTGAGGTCATTTCACATTTCTCCCCACTATCCCCAGGTGAACTCTCCTGTTACGCTCTCTAGCACACACTCAACCTGCAGCCCGCAAGCACAAAGCCAGTCATTTGCAATTCATCAATACTGTTTGAAAACATAAAACTGGGTTCTCATAAGTAATTCCACCCTGTCTTAATCAGGGACTTTGATTGAGCTTTGATTCTTAAGTGCACTCCTACAGGAAAGCCACATTTTGCAATAGTTTCCTGGCACCCTATCGCTCTCAATACCTGAACAGGGAGCGCTCACTGTATCAGCGGAGTGTTTTTAACCAGCTGGATCAGCTCAATGTCACACTGCTCTCAATGACAGCTTGACATGCCTGGTATGTCTCAGTATCTCAGAACCAACATGAGCAATGACTAACCCACAAATTAAGGTATATTTACCTACAAAAACACAGTTGGATGTCTAGAATAAGTTGAGTTAGACTTACCGCAGTCTTGAAGAAGAAGGATCGTTCGCACTGGTCCTGGCCACTTTGGTTGGGTGGGAGGGTGCTGGGTATTTTGTGTCGGGATGGGTAGAGATGCAGAGAGGGGGTCCCTGCTCTGTTCTTATGGATGCCGTGTGCTCCACCGCCTGAAGGGTGTTCCCGGCGTGAGGCTCCTTTTTGAAGCATGGGTAACCGGCTTGGGGAGCAAAGACTTTTCTTTTACCTTATATGAGGCAAGGGGCTGGTCCACCATCAGAGCGGCACATCAGGGAAAGCCTCTCGAGCTGCCTGATTGGCTGATGTAAGAGCCCCCGTGACCCCGAGCTGTGACCCACGATGTGCGAGGATGAGAAAGGATGGGGAGGGAGGGCTCAGGCTAGGGGGCCGGGCCCGCCGTCTCAGCCTAAGGAAGGCACGTTTGACAATTTTCATATTTCTTCTAAATTTGGAGATTTCTACCCGTGCTGGAGTCTTGGCCGGCCTCTCTGAGAGTCCATGTGGAAACCATTAACAACAGAGGGCTCCTTGCCATTCCTGCCTGGGAACACACGGGCTCTGCGCAGACACAGTTATTTAAAATAATTAACTTCCTCTAGAAAGCACTGCGCTTCCCCATATGGGAAAGCATTTGCTTACAGAATGCTGGGAATCATATACAAGTCACAAGGAGAAAAGAGTTACAGAGGGGGCAAGAAAAAAAAAGAGAGAAAGAGGTTTGTTTATTTTCTTGAAAGAAGCAGATTAACAGCTGGGTTAAAAAACTGAGTCTCCACATAAAGACGTTCCCTGTTGGTGGCTGTTTTATTCGGTCTAACCAAATAAAATGTCACAAGAGATTTAGATGAATCAGAATATCAAGCAAAAGAAAAAGTACTAATAAAAATAAAATAAACATATCACAATGTACAAGAGACTGGGGCAAGTTGTCACACCTGTTATTATACGGATTATTTCTATACAAAGTGAATTTCTGTGAATTAGAACATCCCAATGACTTGGCTACAAAAACACTATTGGACATTTCCAAAGTTATTGCACAGAAAAAAATACAGTTCATTTAACTTTTAATGACCAGCAGGACATGTAATGTACCAGTGGAGCTTTATTATTTGTACTTTTTACCAAATAACTCCCAGACAGCAACATACCAGATGTTGGCCTGATCTGCTGCTGTCTGAGCTATTACTAAAAAAACTATTTTGATATTGTAATATTATTTTGGAGGACAGAATTCACAATTTTGAAGTAGATTTGAAACCATTATATACAAAATCACTGCTAGAGCAACACATTCAACTTTTGACTCAAAAGCTACTGATATGTAACATTTGTAACAACTTTCTCGTGTGACAACTAGCCTCAGGCTCCCCTATACATCTGCAATTTTTTTTTAAATGAAGCCACAGAGTGTTTTTTCTTTCATGACACAAAGATTAATGGGAGTGAAATGGTCATCTTCATGATGATGGACATTGTGTATGTAACAGTCCTAGAGAAATCTGTTATCTAATAATATAATATGGCTCTGGAGATCATCATTACACTGGCCACTGGCAACACAAAGTTCCCTAATAAAATCACACACCCACATGGATAAACTGGAATCTGTGTGTTAATGATTAATCTATTAGCCAAGTACAGTGTTTTTCTGAGGAGGTCTTCAGATGGCCAGATTTGACATTTGATGTCTTTTTGTATTTATTTAATTGTAATGTAATACTCAATGTGTTGTCTTACATATGCCGACCCCTTTCTAATTGTGAGAATGTACATAAGCAGCAGACCTTCACAAACCAGACATTCATTCACACTACGTCTTTGCATAAATGGACCAAGACATCTGCTGAGAGGAGAGATAAGAGCGATTATAAAGGAAAGCAAGACAAAGCCTTGACCTTGTGCCGTGCTCTCCGCCAGATGAATTTTCCTCCTGGACACGTCGAGCCATGGAGGTCAAAGAGGCAGATTGGATATGGCTAAAGAGAGAGCAAGGGGGTGGTGAGATCTGTCTGTGAAATGTCCATCAGAGTTAGATCCCCTTCTCGCCCTCGTCCATAAAGGAGCCTGCAGAGACTAATGTTTAGAGTGGCTGTCTCCTCCAGACCCATGCTCTGGAAAGACTAAATTTAGACAAGAGTGGGGAGACTGAAGTGAAGAAGCGTGACAACACGGTGTCGGTGTGAGCCATTGTTCGCGGAGCCCTTCATTAGCTTCAGCGAGTGGCAGAAGAGGTCGCCCCCTAGCTCTTGCTGAGAAGTCTTAAAAAGGCAATGTTTGGGGAAGATTCTCTGTTTACATCTGGAGAAACGGGGGTTTAAAAACAGCAGCCAACCAGTGCCTCGTGGCTTGGCAGCCTTGAGCGCTAATGGCCCGGCTGATGAGTTCTTTTTCTCCAAATAGAGAGTGTCATACAAGTGGAGCGTAGCAGCGTAATTTCCCTCCTTGCTAGATTTCTTTATTTTATGATATTTGAATAATGACTCTGGGTGCATATATGGGTATTGCAAAAGTTTGTAATTGTAAAAATAACGTATGTTGTAAACTACACAGAAAGAATCGTAGACCGTTTTTGGCAGCAATTAAGTTTTGTCAATAGCTTTAAAAAAAAAATATATATATATTTATGCCAAAAAATATAAAAGTACATTTTAAAATATCAAACCTGGCCATCTGAAAACATTAGAAAAACATATAACAAAATGAAGAGTGAAGAAAAGTTATTAAATCTGTGGCAGAGAACAAAGAGATTTGCATCATTATTGTTGCTTTTTTGAGTATTTGATTTTTGTATGCATCATTATTAACTCCATACCTCTATCTATATGCATTAGAAAGTTTGAGATAGGTTTCTGTTTTGAAGCTGTTTTCTGCCACAGACTTTGACCCCAAACAGAACAGAACGTGTTTAGTTATAGTGATAGATGACTCGTTGAGACTCGTACACAGCTCAAATATACAAAGATGAATACAATCTGCAAGACTGTTTACATTAATGTGTATTTTTGGGGGGGCTCTTGCTTGGGTTAACAAACTGTGATGGGCTGATTCTGAACTTTTAAGAATAAACAATACAGGTAACATCTTGAAACGTTTGCAAAAACGGGAAATTCTGAGACTAATTTTACAGTCCATTTGCATGAAAAATATGTACTGGTGTTTTTAATTATTGGACCTTGCTAAGGCAAGAGGTTTGTTCTGTAGAACTTTTGCATGTGACCCATCCCGAACCATTTGTCATACATAAATAATATTATTATTTTGGATATAAGTGATCTAAAATGTTTGCCTTGTTAGCAAAATGCTACCATTCAGTACCTTTATTCAGCAAGTATGCATTACATTGATCAAAAGTGACAGTAAAGACAGTTATAATGTCACAAAAAATTTTTTTTTTCAAATAAACACTGTTCTTTGGAACTTTCTATTCATCAAAGAATCCTGAAAATAATCATCACGGTTTCCACAAAAATATTGAGCAGCACAAATGTTTTCAATATTGATAATAAGATGTTTCTTAAGCAGCAAATCAGCATATTAGACACTGAAGACTGGAGTAATGATGCTGAAAATTCGGAACGTAATGTAAAAATGTAGCCTATTAATGTTTTACTGAGAGACTTATTTTTAAAAAAAACTCCTAAGACTTACTTTAGAGAAGTAACCTGAACTATATTTATGGATCATATAAATATCATAGATAAACAAACTAGCAACACTTTAGCAACCAAATAATGTGCTAGTATTGTTACACAGGCTAACAGATACATTTCTGTGGCAAGCAACTCCATCTGGTTTGTTAAAAAGCATCCTTTTATCAGAAGAGATGGAAAAGAGCCTACTGCAAACATACAAATTTCAGCTGGGTCAGATGAAGCACTCTACAGAGGACATAGCAGGTCATTGGCTCAAAATAGATAAAGAGGACAAGTCTCGATATCATAATATGTACATTTATTTTTGCATCCTCTGATGCTTGCATGGCGATTTATGCTAGTGCCTTAGCAGTGACCCAGAAATGACAAAAGGGCAAACATCACAGGCAAATAAGATTTCAAATCTACACTTCCATTTGCCAATACATTACAGAAAGTTACTTACTGTGACTAGCTTATGGACATTTATAACACTACACTTCCTTTAGTCAAGCTAAATGTTATAAATACGTTTATCAGTCATATCCTTGGCGCTGTCCTCTGAATGACCTCTCTGTACTGCAAGAATACCTTGCAGTAGATCACCGTTCCTTGGCCATACTCAGAGGACCGACATTGGATTATCTCTACACACTCAAGATTCATTTGCTTTACCTTTACATGCCCTGAAGGAAGAGAGCCAGCCAAGGTGTCTAATTTAACTGGCCTGTCACATCTGGTTGTACTTATGTCCACCAGAGCAGGTTCAGCACATCCTTTAGCACGTAGCCAGGGAGGTAAATGACAAAAGCCATGCACTCACACATGGCAGGATGTATCAGCAAAGGGAGAACAATAGATTCCCAGTGTCTGACAGCTGGAGCTGTGCTCTATGTTTGATGGAGACCAGTGGGGTGTTCTCATTCTTTACATGTAGTCCTGCAGCACTGTTTACACTACATCTGATACCACTGGTTCTTACGGGTTTCTAAGTACAGAGGATTCAAAAGTCTTAGACCACTTGTGAAAATACCTTTATTTGCAGTGATGGGTTTACATAGTCATTCTTACAAATTTGATTCTTTTTTACATTTAATTAAAATTTAAAGCTGCCGTAAGTTTTGCCTTGTTGTCGCCATCTCTGTTTGAAACCTGCAATTGCAGTTATTTGTGGAAATAATCACCTTTACTTGGGTTGTGCATCGGCGGCTCCTCAGCGTGGATGAATCTAATGTTTTGAGGAGTATGTGTCGCTGTCATTCATTCACCACACCGGAGTGGAAACTGTACTTTGGAATCACAGATTCCACGTCTTGGAAGTATGACTCCTTCCTTATGTATACAGACGTGACGTAATGACGTAAAGACATGGTTAAATTTCCAGCGGAAATCCACCAGTACCACTCATATTATAACACATTATTACAAGCTTACCGTTGTGAATCAGACTAAGGTAAGGAGATAGTTTTGAACACTGACTGGTTATGTACTTGCTCAGAAATGGATTTTGGATCAACCGTTTTGAAAGGCCTCATTACTTTTTCAGTTGTTCATGATTAATTGGATAAGAATTATTATTTTACTCACTATTTCTACCCAATAAAATATGTCTATCCATTAGAAAAATTCCCATGGAGTTTGGGGATTTTATTAATTTTACATGACTTTTCCAGGTCTAGAAATCACACATTTAAAATGAAGCCACTATCTAGGGTTTTAAAGACCATGAGAACCCCTACTGAGGAGCTGAATTATATTATATATTATTAAAGAAATATTTTGTTGTTGTTCTACTGTGTGTACACCAGTCAGATAATGTTAGTGTGTGAAAATTCATTGCATCATATTACACTAAGAACCCAAACATAATTGTTCATGGTTTTAAAGTTTAAAGCACATTATCAAATAAAAAACTGGTTTATAATCAGTTCTCAGGGATTAGACTTTCACCATACGTCAGTGCGTGTGTGTGTTTTGAGCTATTGGAAAGATCCTGGGTCTCTCAGGCCCCAAACACAACATGGGTTAAGTATTTCTTCATTTTACGTCATTACTTTTATTTATTTTAAATGATTACAAATTCTAAAACGTTCTGTGTATTTCCTGATTTTAATGAAAATGACAGAATTTTAATGTGGTCTGACTTTAATCATTCATTAACAGCCTTTGTTTATAGAAGGACGAGTTTAGCTATACTTCCTCTTTCTGTATGCGCTCTGAAGATGATAAAGCTTTCAGCTTGGAGGAGTTTTTTTCTTTATAAGGCTTTGACTCTTAACATTTCACCATGGTGCATTAACCCCTAAGATGTTTGTCCTCCCGTTGAGAACGCATTACGTCACCATCCACTTGCATCTTTTGCCCTTAACCGAGGAAGGAGGAGGAATGTGAGGGGTTGGAAAACAAATAATGCTAAAAAAAAATCTCTGTGGAGTTTAATTAGCTGGAATTGGGCTTAGAAGGAAAAACTCCATCAGGAAATTAGACTCTGAGACCAGCTGCAACCTGACTGTACTGATTCATGCAATCAATCCGTGCAAAGATAATCGATGACTCTTGTCTGAAGTAGCCTATTTTTGTGAGGATTTCACCCCCTATCAAGACATAATAGAGTGTATGGTATTGAGAAAGTGGCTCTAGAGTGCCTCAAAGAGGAAATTATCTTTACATGAACTGTGAACATCAACAGGAGACAATTCAAAAAGACAATCTGAAAAAAGAAAATGTGTAATTCCAGACAGATTAACTAAGATAAAAACAAATGTAAATGGTGCAATTTAAAACTACTGACTATTTTTAAAACTATTGAAAATTATTGTCAATGATTATATATAGGCCTAAAATAAGTAGTTATAAGTTGAGTATAAAACTTACCTGATTACGTTGCAATGCTTCATTGAAATGGGAGGAGTTCTTGAACTGCAATTTTCATTTCCGTGTTAATAGCAACTTCTCTGACTGGTAAATCTCTCTTCAGGATTATGGATCTGGTTCTATAGAGTGCAACAGTGTCCATGTTCCGTGGCCTTGGTTCCATACTTTTCCCATTTATTTTTCATTCATTTCATTTAGAGATATGAATTTAAGCTATGAACCAAACCAACCAGCTATGAGGTTAATCAAAATATTACAAACTTTGATTTGGAGCAAAAAGTATTTGAAAATCTGACAAAAATGAAAATGTACAAGAATGTGTACTTAACAGCTTTAATGAGGAAAAGAACTACAACTTCTTGCGAATGACAATTGAATTACAAATAATGGATAAACATAAAACTATTTATTAAAGCTGCAGTCCTTAACTTTTTTTTGGTTAAAAAAAATTAAAAAAATGATCCAAAATCAATTTTTGAGCAAGTACATAATATGTTCAAAACTATCTCCTTCCCAACGGTAAGCTTGTAATAATGTGTTATAATATGAGTGGTACTGGTGGATTTCCACGGGAAAAATCGAGCATGTCTTTGTGTCATTACGTCTGTATACATAAAGGAGGAGTCCGGCTGTGATGATGCTGCAGGTGGTGGATCATTTATAGCCTTTTCTCACAGCAGCTGGAATAATTAAACGTATCATTTTGATGACGGATTGTAATTCAGAAAGGTCCAAACAACAATCATCAGTGACCACTGGAGATTCAACCGTAGTCAAAAGCAAAAGATTAGACTGTACAGAAATTGAAATCTACAGGTAACGCTAAAACACACTAAACACACGTAGTCACACAATGCTGATGTTGTTAACATTAACAATTTGAGAACAAAGTATAACAATAATAATGATTTGCCTGGTTTGATGTGATGTGAGTTAAGCGATCGTTAGATTTAATCATCCTTGGTAGCACGATTTATTGTAAAGCTTTTTTATCTCAGTTGGTCAGAACAAAAGTGGCAGACATGTTACTTACTTGTTCAGATGACATTTTGTGGGAAATATTCTTATTTTGGTCATACTTCCAAGACGTAGAATCTGTTACAAAAAAGTATAGTATCCATACCGTTGTGGTGAATGAATGACAGCCACACATACTCCTCAAAACATTAGATTCATCCACGCTGAGGAGCCGCCGATGCACAAACCAAGTAAAGGTGATAAATAACTGCAATTGTAGATGGCGACAGAGAGGCAAAACTTGTGGACTGCAGCTTTAAGGATGTTATTATACACACAAACACACATATATTTATACATACAAACACAAAAGTGTTTTTTGGCACGATTTGCTGGTCACAATTCTCTGGTGGAGATTTGTTTGCGGTATCATGGGAAATGTAGGTTTTCACCATGAATTCTGCTGTTTAACACAAATGACTTTATTATAAAAATATGTTGAAAATATGCAGACCTATGGCTTGAACAAAAGAATGCCATCGATTAACAATCTTGTAGCTCACGGCAGGTCATACTTCAAAGATTTATAAGTTATTGTTAAAAATCAGTACCCCTATGAATTTTTTTTAATTTTTTTTTACAAGATTTTTACTTCTGGAACCCTGCTTTATCAAAAACAGAAACTTCAGATGAATTAACTAAGACTGCAGTGCAACCACATGCATGTGTTTACTTCATCGCATACATGTTTAGCTCAGGACAGACAAAACTTATGGTTAACATGTGTCCTACAAAAAAAGTCTTTCACCACTAAGATTGATTTCTCTTGGTGAAACTGGCTGGATTTTATTCGGAAAGGTTTGGCCAGCCCTTTCAGACAGGAACTGAGTACAGGAGGGGTTCTGCTCTTACCACAAATCTCTCCTCTTCCTGCTTATACAGTGTTAAGCGACAAATGACCTGAAACATTAAACACCTTCATGGTGTCAGTGACACATTGTAAACAATGTGACAAGACTAAATCCAGAATGGGTCATATACAACAGCAAAGCGTGTAGACAAACTCTCCTCTCTTGCCTTGTAGGTTATTGAACGTAGCCCCGTGTCTGAGTATGGAAATTGATTTTACACGCACACGTCTGCTGTGCGGTTGGCATGTGGGACTGTTACACAATAATTGAAGACCAATTTGAGAAACTGACTGCTACTTTGCTTGTGTAATTAGACACGTGCAGCTCTGTGTAAAAACTGTGGAGGCCATCTTAAAGAGAAAAGTAAACTTATGAAGGGGCTGGGGACAAGGCAACAGATACAGTTGCAGATCAGAGCAATGTTGACATTCAGACAAACAGCACGATTGCGAGTTATACTGCTTTTATGAACTACACAGTACTTAATATCAAGCACTTACACTTTAAAGACCCCATTGTAACACTTTAAAATACAGCAATAAAGCATTTACAAATCAATAGCAAACTATTAGTTTATAGTTAATTAATAATTTATAAACTGTAGTTAATATTAATAGACTATCAGTGAGTTCTTCATTAATTGCCACAGTATAATTAACAAATTATTATTGTCTAATTAGCTCATATATAAAGAGTTAGATAATGGTTTGTTAACAACTTATTAACAGTACATTGTTCTCACTTTAGATTAGGTCACGGAATATTGGAAAATGTCACTATTTAAACCTTTATTGGACATTAATTACATTAGTATTAAGAGTTTCTTGTTTACAAATACATTGAGCCTATCCCCAAAGCTAAACATAACCACTTAAAAACAATGCTGTCAATATGAAATACATACAAATACTCATTAGGTCATGTTGTTAAAATACATCTATATAAATAGATGTATTATTTATATACAGATATAAAATAATTATATAAAAATCATTATTTCTATGGAAAATCCCAATAAAACATACTTAAGCCTGTGTGTGTGTTCAACGAATTTGTAATTAATGTCCAATAAAGGCTGGATTAAAACACTTAATGAAATGTTCACATTTTTCCATCACCTAATTTAAAGTGAGAAATATTTATGGTTAATAAGTTGGTTAAATTATGGTTTTTAGAATATGCAGTGTGTAATATAGCTGTTTGTGAATGTAAACATTCTGCAAAATTGTAAGTCAAAAATGCATGATAAAGTTATTGTCTCCAAAAAAGAAAGAATCGACTCTGAACCGCCTTTACGAGTTGTTTGTATTTCGAATCCCACTGCGGGACAGTTCTACATCACTAGAAAATACATTTGCATAATGTCCACCTATGTTGTACGTTGTCCACCCGCGAACAACTTGACCAGCCCTCAAACACGTCATTTTACTGTTGACTGCTTCACAAATCTCTGAGTTCAACGCGGGATTCCCAAAACACTTGCTCTCGAAAAAGAGGGCTGAGTACCCAGTTTATTTGGACCAGCTTGCTCCTTAGAATCACAACCTGTAAGTATGAATAATTATTGATGTATATATTTTCTACCGGGTGTTCAAAATGCATAGTTCTGTGTTTTAAATTGTGTGCGTTTCTGGCTAACCAGCCAACTCATGTTATTACTCTTACTGAAATACTAATGCTAAGCAGCTGTGGGCCACTATTACCTAAAACTGTGTCTATAAATGCAGATTGTCTGTTGTTCTTACTACTTTGAGTAAAGATAAAGGATGAGGCAAGATGGGTTTTACAAACATTTGTTAAATCAGTCATTTACGTTAATGCTGGGCTAATTTATGTGCTGTTATTTGTACAGTTCCCGCATGTGCGCTGCAATAAATGAGAAATATACATATCGGTTTGTTGACAAACATACAGTTGTTATTGCTGTTGGTGAGGAATTACAGATGCAACAACTCATAAATGCAGCTCAAAGTGAATAGTGTATTACTGAGAAACGTCCTGCTTAAGACGTCCTTGCGATGGAGGTTCAGGTTGAATAACTTCGGACTAGTGGTGTTTCTTTCTTAAATGATTCAATGACTCACTCATCATGAATTAAGTGAACGATCCAATAATTTACTATATAACTAGGAATATATGAGCTTGAGCATTTAACACAGCAGACAATTGCAGAGATTGCTCATAATAAAGTTGGTGTGGGCGCTTATAGTTTTCGTATAGATCTCTATTAAAAATGAGATCAACAATGATTCCTCTGTGCCCATTTTGGCTATGGTGTTGACTTCTCTTGGTGTAAACTCACAGTGAGTCTATCTGGAACACGCAAACAGTCAAGCGATACAAGTGTTACCTAATTATTCATACCTACAGCATGTTATATTAAATATCAAATTAATTTAAAATAAGATCAATAATGTTGTGTCGTGAAGGAATTAGTCTTTTCAAATTGGTCTATGATTAATTAGCGAATTGATCTGATTTTGAATAATTTAATCAAAATGTGTATCTTATACAGTTATATTATCATGCATAATAAGGTCTATACACGATTTGACATAGGATAAAACAAAAAAAGTCATGACAAAGTCTTAGTGAAATATTTATTCTTTTATATAAACATATAAAACAAATCTTGGAAGATCATTTAAATACAGAATATCTGTACATGAACTTTGTACACACGTTTCTGCAGTGCTCAGCATGAGTGCAGATTCAATCCATGGAGTTTCTTAGATTTTGAAGCATGGCAGAGTGGGTCACCCAGAAAAGCACAAAGTTGAGCAGCATCAATACCTCCTGGACTTGCAACTCTCTCTAAATTAGACTAGCTTCTCTACTACACGAGTTGGTGAAATCTATCCTGCACCAAGCAGTCCGTCATTGTGCAATTATTTCCATTTGTCGATTATAAATGTTAAACAACTATGTCAAGGACTAGGCAAGAAAGAGGAAAGAAACAATCCAGAAACACATAATTCTGACTCTAATATCTCTGGTGTAAGGTATAATGCAGGTTAATGGCACAGGGCCATTTATGAAAAGAGCGAGCGAAGAAAATGTGGGTCAAGTCATCTGAAGATGAATAAGGGATATGCCTGGCAACTCTATCCACTGTGCTTCTGATTTAAAACTATTCTACTGGAGTTCCAAAAAAATGTGGGTCCAAATAAAGGGAAAAAAAAATCCTGTGTGCTTAAAATACTCTCAACTTTTCTTTGTTACACAATTTTTTCAGCTTGATGAAGACCACAGGGAGTAAAATGAGGCACATTTATTCACCAATTCTGCCACGTTCCTCTCATGGGACGAGTAACATTTAATCTCTTCACCAGGTTCTGGATGAAACTGACACCAACACCGTTAATAGTGAAGAACACACAAGCCAACCTCTAGGGGAAAGGTAAGAATATATATATATATATAGGTCTCTGAAACGGTATGAGGTGCAAAAAACAACAACCCACACAACAACGATGTTATTGCCTGTAACGGTGCAGATATGCACCAAGAAATCATACCAAGTGGCCAAACACCCTGCCTGGCTTTGAAAAGAAAAAAAAATCTTCCAAAGACGATCTTTCTGTCTCCACCAAAAACCAAACAAGTAATTAAACAAGCCACCTTTTGTGACTCTGCATGTCTTTTCCCAACAACTGCTGACACCATCATCTTTACTGTAAGTGTGCTGCCGCTCCATGGAAGGCTTGCCATTCATCCTTCATGCAATTAACATAAGCAAAGCAGCCTGGTGACACCATTACTCTTACAGTTCATTATTCTAGAATGAACTCACAAAAAAGACAATGGCCGATTAAAAGCGATTAATCTGTTTCAAGTCAACTCTGAGATAAAGGCAACTGGAAATGCCTTGATATTCCACATGGAGGCTGCGTCTAAGGTGCCTCTCTGTTCTCACACAGAGGTGGTCAGAGCCTGGAAGAGGGCTGAAGAGCTCACCACACCTCTCTCCACCTTCTCCAGGCCCTGCAGATGAGCAGTGATCATTCTAGATGTAGTCGTCATCCACCGGTTCCCCCCGAACGTCACAGTAGTGGATGAAGACGACCACCACACGCTGGAAAACGCCCCTACGCGTCTGCCGTCGCTCTGAGATCTCCTCGCCGATCGTCTCCATGCAGATGTCGGCCGAGAGCTGTCCCTTACGCCGTGGCGCATAGATAGTAGCTGACGGAATGTAATATTAGAGAGAGTGAGCGAGAGCGAGTTAGACGTTCATACGGTCTTTTTATTTTTTTAAATGAGGGGCTATTTTTTTGTTTAAACTGAGGGACATCTTAGAAGGAAAAGTGGAAAATTTGGAATAAATATACACCACCGTTTAAAAGTTTGGGGTCAGTAAGATTATTAATATTTGTATTCAGCAAATAGGCAATACATTGATCAAAAGTGACAGTAAGACATTTAATGATACAAAAGATTTCAAACAAACACTGTTCTTTTGAACTTTCTATTCATTGAATGATCCTGAAAAAAACATGATGGTTTCCACAAAAATATTAAGCAGTGTTTTCAACAGTGATAATAATAATAAACATTTCTTGAGCACCAAATCAGCATATTAGAATTATTTCTGAAGAATCATGTGACACCAAAGACTGGAGTGATGGCTATTGAAAATATACAATAATGTCAAAATACTGAGCTTGGCCGTTACTCTGTGCACGTTCCTGGGAGTGCGTGTAAGCCGTCAGTCAGCAGCCGCTCACGCGTACTCGCAATGTTGTCATGACAACCGGTACACAACATTCACTTCAGGAGGTTTACCTTATTAATATTATTTCTTATTATTTACCTTATAGAAGAGACAAGAGTCACGTTTGTTTCTATTGAGCCTGATTTCTCAAAATGGTGTGTGTGTGTGCTTATCCTGGGTGTCATGACAACAGTGCGAGTTATAGTAAGCATGAGTAAGCATGAGTAAGCATAACGGCCAAGCTCAGTATTTTGACAGAATAATAAGGTTTCTTTCTCGCAAAACCTTATAATATGCCTCCCAAACACTTTCCATATATGGCGTGCGTCTCACTGTATATTACATTATACTTTTGTATCCTTTTTGTAAAGTTTTAGTCTGGTCGTCATTCACTGCCATTATATGGAGCGCACGCCAGACGTTTTTCAACATTTCTCATTTTGAGGTCCGAAAAAGATAGGAGGACATAGGGCATTGGAAAAATAGCAGGGTGAGTAAAAGTTGACTTTATTTTCACTATCCCTTTAAGCTTTGCAATCACAGGAATAAATTATATTTTAAAATATATTAAAATAAAAAACATCTATTTTAAATTGTAATAACATTTCACATTATTACTGTTTCTACTGTTTTTGATCCAATAAAATGTAGCCTTGGTGAGCATAAGATACTTTCAAAAATACTTTACAAATCTCGCAGATCCCAAACTTTTGAACGGTACTCTATACAGTGGATGGGGGATGGGTAATTAAAAAAAAATTAACCAAGATGAGAAAACATGGTTGAACAAAGGTCACAGCTAAACAGTTGTGCCATAGCTAGGATAATAACACCTGAACTTCATTATTTCATCATGGACAATGTGTTACTTACTGCTTTCATCATCCTCAAAGTCGTACCGAGCATAACTGTTGGGCTCTGCTGTGCGTAAAGAGCGAAGCCACGGGAAATCTGTCATCATTGAGTATGGCGCCCCATCTACTACTCCTAAAGCACAGGGAGTGTAGGAAAGATCAAATCCATCACTTTTGTATTTCTTTAAAACTGATAGGCATCTTGTAAACATTTACAGGCCGATTCAACATTATGGGAGCCAGCTAATTTTAATCTATTAAGATAATTAGCTTTATGTAAGGGATTTGGGAAATGTCAATGCAATTGTAAATATCTCTCTCCACTCTCTCACACAACACTATAACTGCGTTTCCAGAGGAAGTGAGGGGAACTTGGAGCTAGTCTCAAAGGACTCTGATCTGTTTCCTCTCACCCTCTAATGTGTAGATGTCTCGGCCCCAGGGATAACTGGGATACTTCTTTACATCCTCTTCCGTCCGTGTGGCCTCCGGAAAGAATTCATACTTGATGAGTTCTCTTGTGAAAGGACAAAAACACAGACTGTTGAGCTTTTGGGTCTATCATGATATGAAAATAGTGCCATCTGGTGGACAAAGCAGGAATCAGATGAACCATTTGGAAAGTCAGCATAATTTTTGCAGAATCATATTGTAATGAAACAAGTCACAAGAAATTAGACATTATTACTTTTTAAATACGACATTATAAAGACAATACACACTAAACAAGTGCTAGACAAAGATTGGTATTCTTGGTCTATATCTGCTAAAACAGAAATATTCTTATTCCTGATATAAAACAGTGATAAAAAAAAACTCAAGTTTCATCAGTTTTACCAGCACTGTATGGGCAATGTAGTCCACTCACTGGCTAATGTTGGCAATGGTGTCCATCCAGCTACGTACGCGCACCTTGTTCCTAACATTGGGTGGGTTGCTGAACTCATGGATAATAGCAATATGGTATGGATACGGACCGCTGAAGAGCTTTTTCTCCAGAGCCAGTGAATCAATCTAGAGACGAATGTTGAAAAGAACATAAGTGTAACATATTGTGCTTTAAATACCTTAAATAACCTTTACAGGCCTAAAATAAATAAATAAAGGCAATTGTATATTGTAATTAAAATCACAGGTTTGCTGCAAAACATTACCGATTTATAGTACCGGTTAATACAGTAAAATATTAGTACAATGTTCTATATGCAATTTATTCCTGTGATGGCAAAGCATCATGATTACTCCAGTCTTCAGTGTCACATAATCCTTCAGAAATTATTCTAAAAAGCTGATTTCGTGCTCAAGAAAGACAGCTCAGAGGGGTTAATAAAGGCCTTCTGAAGCGAATCGATGGGTTTTTGTACGAAAAATATCCATATTTAAAAACGCTTACGCTACATCCAAAATCATTGTCGCGCCAGTTACACTTTTTCCTAAGTTGAATACGGAATGCGGTCCTCCGGAAGCTAGAAATTTTACTTTATGACATGTTAAACATGGATATTTTTCTTACAAAAACCCATCAATTCGCTTCAGAAGGCCTTTATTAACCCCCCAGAGCCATGTGGATTACTTTTATAATGGATGGATACACTTTTTTTTTTTAGGCTTCAAATTTTGGGCTGCCATTATAAAGCTTGGAAGAGCCAGGACATTTTTTAATATAACTCCGATTGTGTTCGTCTGAAAGAAGAAAGTCATATACACCTATATGGCTTGAGGGGAAGAAAATAATGGGGTAATATTCATTTTTAGGTGAACTATCCCTTTAAGAACAACACTGACCTGCTGCATAGGCCTCATGTAGATGATACGGTTTCTCTCCGGGGGCATCCGTAAGATCTGGTCAAGCACCTGCTCCATGTCCAACTTCTTACATTGTGCGTAGTCGAAGCGGTTTACTATGGGGGCACTTTCCACCATCAAGTGTTTTAGCACCCTACAGCGTGTCGCTTGGGAGAAAAGAATCAAATTACGCATGAGGATCTGATACAGTCTGACTCGTTTGTTGATGTCAATGTTTTCTGCTATTAACTCACCGTGGACAAACATCATTTTGGGGCACTCCTTAAGGACCAGGTCCGTGATGCCACAGTTCGTAAGTGTGATTCCCACCAGGTTTTTGGATTTAAGGCTGAGCACCTGTATGATGTGAAAAATAATTGTGTTTTGTTTCTACAGAGTGGCCACAAAAATATCTGAACACTCTTGTACACTTGTGCTCTACATTAAGGAAACATAGTTAAGTGAAACAAGATTATGAACCCACCTGCACATGGTCGTCTTCAGTTACAGGGTCACTGGTGCTGGTGGACTTGTCTGCCATACGTTTTCTCTTCACCGCAGCCCGAGGCTTTGCTTTGGGCAGTTCTGGACAGACCAACAGGTGATGATGAGGCATAGTGAAAATTAACTGCAAGTCTTACTGATGGACCAATTCATCTTGGCTAAATCTCAACTAATTATTTTCAACAAACTATTTTGCATATCACAGGCAACAAAGCGTGTTGTTTTAAACTCGCAGGACTTCACAGATTCGACTCAAAAGAATGACTTGTTCATGAACTGGACATTGCTACTTGAGGGGTGTCAAAATTCTCAGTGCACATGAACACAGATTTTAATACATGACTCCTTTATGGTGCTTTTGTGTCCTTTTCAAAACTTGATGAAACTTGTGAATGCAAAAGTGAAAAAGTGAATGCATTTGTACATACAGTACCATTCATACACTAACGTTGGGGTCAGTAAGATATTTTTTGTAAGAAATAATACTTTTGCACTTCTCAGACATTCCAAGACCCGTCAAACTCAGATTCAACATGATCAATTGGCAAAAACAAGAGCCGTACAATGGCAACAGACACCGACAGGGGTAACACACTGATCCGACGAAACTCGACGAACAACGAACCATTTGTCAGTGCAGTGTGAATTGGCCTTTAAAATAAATCACAAGAGGCAGTAAGGACATTTATGATGTTAGAACAGATTTCTATTTCAAATAAATGCTGTTCTTTTGAACTAATAATATCTGGCAATATTACTGTTACTGTATTATCATCAAATAAATGCAGCCTTACTAAACATAATACAATTAAACATTAAAAGAACTTACTGACCAAAAGTAATTTCAATGGTAATATTGAATTGTATATAGTCATATATTATACTTCATGCATAGAAAGACATTGTATAAATCTGAGTGTTGCCTGAAAGTGACCTGAAAAAGTGTTAACAATCCCTGAAATAAATGCATCCATACTTAAGACATGTTTTACACCATCAGTGGTTTAAAAAAAACCCTCTAGTTTCTTACATTTGCTCTTCCCAGCCCTGTAGGTTCACTAGGAGTCAAAAGGATGCTGCCACTTTATCATGAACACATGGAGATATACTGCAGTATAGTTGCCAATATAGACTAGCAGTGGAGTAATCCAGACCCCCAGTATACCTCCATCTGCTTTTATGTTATGCACAAATGGCACACCCGAGGAACAGCCTTTGCCCAACTGTGCCTTTTTTCATTGCTCAATTGATTCTCTGATGTCCCACTGTGAGGAACCTCTACTCTCGTCTTACCTGACTCACAAACCAGGGGCACAGAGGAAAGTCTGCTGCGGGCACGAGTGACAGGTCTCCTGGGGAACTCGTCTGTAGGGCTTCTGTGTGACGAGGCTTGCTGGTGGACTGCAGTCCTTTCACTATACCCCTCAGATGAGCTTGGTGTCCTGGGTGGAGCGTTAGAGTGACTGTCCTCCATCTCATCTCCACCGGCTCTCTGCTCTGGGCTGTGACATTCTGGTCTGTGGTTCTCATCTCCCACTGGCAGGCTGTGGCCACTAGGAGTCCTGTTTTCTGAGCCGGGACAAGACCTGCTACATGTGCAGCGACTCCTCACCATGTCATCTTCCCCTCTACCCGCCCCACCCTGGTGGTCCTGATTGGCCGAGTCCTCCCTCCAGCGGATGGAGCAAACACAGCTGCTGGCAGCATAGCCGGGAGCAGGCCCAGTTCCACTGTTTTTGTCTCTTGCCCCACGCTCAGCCGTCTCAGTGGCTGCCTTCATGTCAGCCTTGATTTGCTCGCTGGTTACCTGGCAGCCTTTCTCACAGCTGAGCTCCTGAGGCTGCGGTCCACGTCTACGCAGCGGAGTTTTCCCTTTACCTGTGAGATTAGAACAATCATATCAGCAGAAGTTAGCCATTAAAATGAGATTTGTTTGGCGTATATTCTGAGCAGGCTTTTTCTTTTTTGGGGTGTTTTTACACTAGAACTTTTGCTAGTTCATTTGATATCTCAGCATCCTTTAGACTATCTGTTCATTAAACAGGGCCATTCAGGAGGACAGCACGCAGCTGAGAACTAACTGCTGTTTACTGTTAATTCTACACATTTTTATTTTATTTTATTTTATTTAGGTCATATTACATTTATTTGTATAGCGCTTTATACAGTACAGCTTCACAGAAATAAAGAGGAAAATAACATTATTGCAAATTATGAAATTATGAAATGATTTCAGCTGTGAAGCAGCTTTACAGAATACAATTGTCAATATTTAGATCAATTTAGTTCAATGTTGATTTAGTTACATTCAATAAGTCTCAATTTTGCATACTAAGAAAGAAACAAATTCAATTCAGCTATAAAGCAGCTCTATAGAGGACAAAAGTATCATTATTCAGCTTAATTTAATGTTGATTCAATTCAGTTAAAAAAACTGTCAATGTTGCAAAGTTCATAAATTATGAAATGACTTCAAAGGCAGTGTCATTAACCTGTCAAGTGTCATTAACCTGCTCAACTCAGTTCAAAAATATTTAAACACTCTGTTACACCACAGATGTACGAATGTCATTGCGTTAAATGATAAAGTAACATTTAACAATGTACACTACCATTACTTTTATTGTGCAAGGATGCATTATATTGATCAAAAATGTCATTATAGAAATTAATATTGGTATAATTATAATGACAAATGTGATGGAATTGTATGTGTTTGAAAGGATTTTGTACTATGAACAGATGCAGAGGCTATGAGGATTTTATATGTTAACTACCATGAGGAGTCACAGCTGTGCTGCTCTTCCCCTGGGCTTCTGTCTCAGGGTACTGGCCTTGAGAGCGTGCGGCAGCCGGCGTCCTGAGTGGACTGTACTCGTCCTCACTGTCCGAGTCTGACACCACAACCGACTGCTTCTTCACTGCAGTTTGAACTCCGCTAGGGCCTAAATTAAATCATAAAAGAGAACAAAAAAAAGAAAAAAAAAGAATGGCTAATCATTAAACACATCACATCCATTCAATTTTTTACAGGGTTTCTTCAGACCTGCTTGTTCCTCATCCTGATCAAGCGTAGGATTAGCAGTCTGGACAGAACCCTGGGTCTCTTCCTCTGGATTGACAGCCACAAGAATCGGCTCAGGCTCCATGTTGTCTGCCACCATGCCCTCCACATCGGGAATCTCTGATTGAAGTCAGAAAAGTCAATTCAAACATTTCAACAAGCAAAAAACACTAGACCGTTAAAAAGTTTGCAGTCAGAAAGACTTATTTTTGAAAGACGTCTCTTATGCTCACTAAGGTTGCATTAATTTAATCAGGAATATAGTAAAAATAGTGATATTGTTAAATATTACAATTATTCTATTTGAACATTTTAAAATGTAATTTATTCCTGTGAAGCTGAATTTTACACATCATTACTCCAGTCTTCAGTGTCACATGATCCTTCAGAAATCATTCTAATATGTTTTGATCGGTAGTGTATATATGTACCCTCTGGGCCACGGTGGTGTTGCTGAGGCACATCTTCAACCTGGTTGTTGTTATTTGGCGGAATGTTTGCGTCGTTATTGTTCTGGTGATTGTTGTTGTTATTGTTGTCATTATCATTGTTGGAATTCTGATTGCTGACCAGGGCCGATGATACCCCGATACCCGTGCCCGCACTGAGTCCCACACGGGCACAGCCCTGCAATAAAAAATTAAATGAATAACTCCTATAGTATAGTCCATATTATATTATAGCTATTTTCATTCATATTGTAATTTCTTTACAGTTCACAAGTACACATATTGTGATGAGCGGATGTTCATATCAGTGAATAGACCCTTAACTGTCCATTTACCACAAATGGTAATAATATCTAAGTGATAGTCAATGTATATAACTGTCAACTTTTCTTGGGCTCCCATGCTCACCTTGGGAGGTTCACGAAACATCTGATCCAGAGAGATGAATTCCAGGCTGGGAAGCATCTCAATGAACTGACTGAACGACTCCAGCTTAATAGCATGACAGCGCACCAGAGTGAGGTCCACCAACCGACTCCAGCGTGAGTGGTCTTTAACAAAGAGTGGCTTATCAGTGAGATTTAAAAATGAATACTGAAATATGCTTCAAATCAACTATAAAGTTGAGGACGTTCTAGATACTGCTAATAGAAATGGTACATTTTAAATAAAATAGATTGAGATCCATCATTAGCTCAGGAAATACATAAAGAAATGATGGTGAATCCATTACCTGTGATCCAGTTGTGTGGGTTGTGAAGATGTGGACAATTATAAATGACCAAATACTTGATGGAGGTGAACACCTCATTAACAGCCTTCATTCCAATGTCTGTGATGATTCCTGGATTTTCGATTACATCAGCAAGACCGTATTTCACTAACTCAGCATGGCTCATGTTACCTGTGTGAAACATGTTTTATACATTCACAATATGTACACATTTATTATTAATCTTATGCCTAATATGATGAAAACGGCTTTGTCAGTGTGAAGGGACAAGAAACTTTAACAGTTACTAATTTTTACATTACATAAATCATGTAAATAATAGGCCTGTTTTCAATTAAAAATGTGTTTGCCTCTGTGACCTCATAGCTGGCTACAGCCATGTAGTGCATCTACATGACAAGTGTGCATCCAAACTGTTTATAGTAACATCTGCGTCTGCATCCGTGATGTTCCTCAGAGCAAGATGTGATCATTGACATTATATAACAATGACTTACATTGCAACAGAAATTCATCAACATATCCGAGGTGCAAAGTCTCAAACTGGGGGAACTCCAGTTCTGCCATCTTCAGTGCAGAGAACACCCCATCTTTGGTTAAAGAAGGCTGGATTCGAACTTCATGCAACCTGGACAACCAAAGTCGATTCTGTCAACGTCTCTAGTTCTAAACATGAGTCAGTATAAGTTTATAATGTTCTTTAAACGTTTAAACATATATTTACCTGCGAGCAGCAGTAATGATGAGGTAGCCCAGATCCACTTCAAGTGCATTTTTACAGGCACCAAAAACAATTGTGTGCAAATTACGAAACCCTCCTAGAAGAGATGTACATTAGACAATATGCCACAGAGCTGGAATGTTTAGTAGTGGACACTGCTCAAAATATGTAGACAAAAAAATATCGGTATTTCATACATGCGGTCAATGAGAAATACAACAAAAGTTCTGACTATGTTTTACAACACAATAATATATTATTCAGTACATTTAATATGCCTCATATTAATAAGGAGCTAGCAACATTTTGTGGTTACCTGACCTCCAGCTATCCTCCACCACATGCTGAATCAGTCCACCTAAGAAGGGCACCCTCACTAGCTCTAGCTGCTCTAAGTTGCGGGCGGAGGCCAGACCAGTGACAAGAGGCACATACTTAAGAGAATTAGTGGGACCAGCGCAGTTCCTCATGACGAACGTACGCAAGTTCACACAGAGAAAGTCTTTGAAGGGCTGAGGCTTAGTGAGGCGCACCCACTTCAGGTACAGATGTCTGAGCATGGACAGACAGGGGATCTCTGGCACATTGACACCTATAGTAAAGTTCAAACAGAAAGGTTTGTGACAAAATATGACCAAGATGACACATGATGGGAAAAAGGTTTGCACAATGGAGGCAATCTGAACCTCACCAACAAGATGGAGCGTCTGGATTTTAGCTGCAGCAGGAATGGTAAGTTTGTTCTCTGAGGGAATAGGAAAGGCCCCGTTTCGGTTCCTGAACTTCCCTAGAATGTGAACCTGAGGCATGTAGTTCCATACGGCCTCCACCAGCTCCAAATGGGAGGTCTCAACTCCCTGTAAGTGCAGATATTATTATTTTCAACTGCAGTAGAAGACAGACACTGCCATTTCCATAAACTGAAATTACATTTATCTCTAACGTGAACTCACTATAAGGTTGGGACACGCCTGTAGAGCCTCCAAAACACCAGGAATACTGAAGGCCTCATAACCTCTGACCCTCCTTCTCTCTAGGTAACGTGGATGAAGACCATACAGCTGCTCCAAATCAGGCATCTTCTTCATCAACATGAGGAAACTGGAGTCTGTGAAACCTAAGTCACAGACACATGACAGTTCAAACAATAGCACTTATGAATGACAA
Organism: Rhinogobio ventralis; assembly: GCA_039654625.1. Classification (NCBI taxonomy): domain Eukaryota; kingdom Metazoa; phylum Chordata; class Actinopteri; order Cypriniformes; family Gobionidae; genus Rhinogobio; species Rhinogobio ventralis. The sequence goes on along the minus strand of CM077198.1, from coordinate 21,670,861 downwards.
TAAGTATTACATTTCATGGCTTATTAATTGGCCAACCTGAACTCACTGTCTGGCATTGGCCTATAATCAATCTGACTCACATAAGTTTCTCTTTGTATCAATTCCAAAACTCAATATTTACTACATTTTTGTGAACTGAATAAACACTGTACTAAAATAATTAATTTGTTTTATACATCTAATTTTTCATAATTAAAACAATAATTTATTATTTTGGCATTATATTAGCCACTAACCATCTTGTTCTCTAGATACCAACATCAACCACTATATTTATGTAGCCTATGGTAAAACATGTTAAACAGAGCTGAGCTAAGGGCCAGATTTACTAACAGCTTCCGCCAGTGCAAACCCTCTTTTGGCATTAAAAAACTACTGTCAGGATTCCCTTAAGACGCGCAGTGATAAATTAGCGCTGAAAAGGTGTGGAGAATTATTTTTGTGGCTGACCTTATTGCATATGCATTTTTAGGAGTTTCCCTTTCAGGTGCAAAATTTATGGGAGAAGAGTATTTAAATGAGGTTTGCGCACGTAAATTTACTGGTGTTTGCACCATTATTTACCGCCCAAAAAATAGCATGTTTTAAACCAGACGCTAACAGGTAGATAGCATGGAAATGATCCGGCTGCGTCTGTGTGCTTTAATTTGCGTGTTGTCAGTAGATCAAGCGCAGAACCGCCCACTCCCATCGGCGCTTTTATGGAATTGCGCTCTTAAGCTAATTTGCTAAATCTGGCCCTAAAAGCCTAATAAAAACTCTGAATACAAAAACATGCAGGGTAGAGGGATCTTTCAAATCTGGCAAAAACCTGCTGAGCGGATCAAGACAAAGTCAGTGTTTTACCATTTCAAGTTAATGAGTATGATACTTAAAGGGTCAGTTAAATTCTGTCATGAATTACTCACCCTCATGTCGTTCCAAACCTGTAAGAATTTTGTTCCATCTTCAGAACACAAATTAAGACAAAATGAAACAAAACAAATAATGACTTTATTCATAATTTATTGTTGTCTGTGTCAGTCTCCTATGCTGTTGACGTAGTTCTATGTCATTATTGGCCAGCTCCGGCATCAGCATCACACGCATGCGTTGGCCAATGGTGAGCCGGTGTTCTTACGTAGAACCTGGAAGCGCTGCACTGTGTTTACTATGTCAACAGCATAGGAAACTGACACAGACAAGAAGAAATTGTTGAATAAAGTCGTTATTTTTTTGTTTTGCTTTGCGCACAAAAAGTATTCTCGTCTCTTCATAACATTAAGGTTGAAACACTGAAGTCACATGGACTATTTTAACTATGTCTTCACTACCTTTCTGGGCCTTGAAAGTTGCAATGACATTGCTGCCTATGGATGGATCAGAAACCTCATGGATTTCATCAAAAATATTGTAATTCGTGTTCCGAAGATGAACGAAGGTCTTACAGGTTTGGAACGACATGAGGGTAAATTAATGACAGAATTAAAATTTTGGGGTGAACTAACTCTTTAATCTGAATATAAAGTCCTTAAGCAGTCAATTCATACTTATGGACGACACATTTATTCGATGTTTAGTTTTAACCAGAGCTCAGTAGTAAACTTTGACAGAGCAGGAGCATTAAGAGTGTCATCTACCTGAGGGCATGTACTCCCACCACCGGCTGGCACAAAGGTCCACCACCTTCACTACCCGCAAGTACAGAGTCACCGCCTCCCGCAGTTTCCGTGAAAGACACTCCATACACATTATGTCCTGCATGGGTAAGTATCTGATGGGAGATAGACTTATAATTCAATTATAATTATATAATTATAATTAAAGACAAATCATAAATTATTGCAGATTGTGTGTAACCTATGACAGTTAGGCGAACAGATGGATGATAATAGCATTACTAATACTGTAGCTAACTAGTGGTAGGGTGCTGTACTGACCGGAATATGTGGCAGAGCACCTCATGTGAGAGCTCGTTGATGTAGTCTTTGAGTTCCTCATGTCCGAGAGAGCTAAACATTCCTCCCCCCAAACTATGAGTCCTGGTGACCTTCCGCAGTGGGCCCATCATGTCCAGGACAGTGAGATATCCACCAAGGGAAGGTAATACACTGACTCCCTCTGTCCTGATCCTCTTGTTTGAGGCATCAACACACAATCATCATTCACTCCTGTGTAAAGAATATATACAACAACAAACATCTATGAGACAAAGAACGAGGGCGTCACTTTGACATTACATGTAAAACCATCTAAACTATCATAATCCTTTTCATGGCTGTCAAAAAACTAAACAGAACAACAGCTCAAGGAGGTAAAAACTGAAGAAAAACACACCTCCATAAACACACCAAACAATGGACAATAATCCACAACAGACTGGCTATAACACTCACAGCAGACTAGCAGGAGCTATGTTTTGAGCTTAACAGCGGTTGCTGAGAGGCATCATGGCCCAAATGGAGAAGAGTTGAGCCGTTCAGTGATCAGTAGCATGTGGAGAGATGATGATGATGCTGTTTGAGGTTGTGATCACTAGCTCTAGCTAGCAATCAGCTGTTAGCAACCCCACCACTGTTTTACAAGGATGTAGACCCAACAGTGCTGTAACAGGACATTTAAGGCAAACCGTTAAGCAGATACTGGTCTATTTTTCTCCTCTGTTTTTCAGTCAAGCTCATAAGTGCGATTTGTGGCCAGTTTGAAGGTGAGCAGCAGCAGCAGCGGTCTATCTGAATCCGCGTTCAGTAGCGACGTGAAGCCAGCGTTAGCCTTCCAAACACAAACAGGAAGTTCAGTTTATTTATTTTTTTACAAAATAAAAGACATTAATATTTGGTAAATGGACTTAATATATTGCTCACGAGAACAACGGGCGATACAAACATTAACAGTGTTGGCACTACCTACGAATGTGGAACAAATATGGCCTAAAAAAAAAGTGATTTCCCCCCACCCCCCTACAAATCAAACGAAATGCTCTTATTGTATGAGCACTGTACAGACAGCTAGACAGCTTAAAGGAATAGTTCACCCAAAAATTTAAATTCTGTCATCATTTACTGACCCTAAAGTTGTTACAAAACAGTATACATTTCTTTGTTCTGCTGTAGCCTACAACAAATGAAGATATTTGGAAGAATGTTTGTAACCAAGCAGACCCCCCATTGACCATAGTAGGAAAAAAAATACTATGGAAGTCTATGGGGCATATTCAAATATCTTCCTTTGTGTACAGAAGAACAAATACATTTATACAGGTTTGGAACAACTTGAGGGTGAGTAAATGATGACAAAATTTTAATTTTTGGGTGAACTATCCCTTTAAGAAATTTTCAAGCTAATCAAGCAAAAAAAAGGCAACATGGGTAAGGACAGGTCATTTTTATGATAATAAAAATGTTTACTTCACTCAAAGAATATTGTTAACCTCAAAGAAAACATATTTATTTTATTTCATGTCATAAACATCATTGCATCTAACAGAATTATCTAATTGTGAGTTTAATTATGAGATTGATTATTTATTGGGTCATGATTAAACATCTATACAGCCTGACATTTAGGCTATACAATGACACCTTCTTGATAGTGTACTGGCCACTCGCCTGCACATGCCACAACAATCCTGCGAGTGGACTTGAGACCTCTGTAATTACAATTTGGCCTTCTTTCCCCACTTCTTAATGTGCACGTAACCACAGGAAATGGATTGTTGCTAATATACAAATCTCTGTTTTCAGCGAGTCGAGTTCCACCGCCAGTACAAACTGCTCTAACTTCGTTACTATTTGCCAGTATAAAGGTGTTGACTGCTTTGCAGTCGTTGCCAGTTTCAGCTTGTGTGATGTGCCTCTCCCGGATGACCCTGTTACATCTCTGCTCAGTCATGGCTCCATACACATGCTGCGCAAGGAAATGCTCATAACGTTGCCTTACTTCTGCTGGTTGACCATAAATGGACAGTGAGAAGAAGGCACAAAGGACCAGTAGCACAATCACGGTAGACTGATGAATCCCCATGACCTGGTGAGCAATACATCATACATCAAGACACTATTATAATTAAATAAATAAAGTGTTGTTGGTAGATAAATTAACCAAAATAATACGAAAATAAGTGTTGTGATGACATACCTTGCTCTTATTGACAAAGCAATATTTTGTTCAAACAGTCTTCTTTTGTCTAGGCGGTAAAAGGATAAAAAGCAGACAACAATTCATGAACCTTTTCTGCTGCCTGTTAGTAATGCTGCTGTTTATCATAAAACCCTCAAGGCCTTCAAACATGTGACCTGATTAAATGGAAATGTTTAACAAGTACTCAAACAAGGGAAATCAATCATCTTTGGAAAAAGCACTTTTGACTTTTGCCTACATATGGATTAATTTTATGTGTTTTTTTCTTATTTTTTCTTTTTTTTGTCAGCTATTGGTTTATTGGCATGACATACTTCGGTACATTTTGCCAAAGCATTGCACAAAGCGAAACAAAAACATACATAAAATACATTTATTTATTTATATATATATACACACATATACATATCGATAGTACAAGAATGCGGATGTGTTAACTCAGTACCTCTTAGTTTGTGGCATTTATAAATATGATGGTGCTACTAAGAGGAAGTCCTTCACCAAGTAAGATTTTAGTTTGACTGGAACTCAGGAATAATCTGCTGTATTTGACTGTACAGTGAGCCTCTTAAGGATGTGTATTTGTCACAGTGGAGTAGGAAGTGTGCCTCCATCTCAACTGCTACATTCATTACAGATTCGCTCTTCTTTAGGTAACCACATCTTCTTAAGTCGTCCTCTTTCTATGGCCAGCTGGTGGTCACTAAGTCTGTACTTGGTTAATAAATGTCTGTGTGTTATATTCCTGACTGAGATGAGATAGTCAGCCAGACAGACTGTACTCTCTGTTTAGTCTCAGACAACATTGGAGATGACTTTGCTCTTTGGTTTGTTCTTTCCAATGCTGCATGTATGTCTCTTTCTCTTTATCATTTCTTTAATTCTTGCAGGGTTTTTCATATTGAACGCATTGCACAAATTACTTTTCTGAGGATTCTAAAGGATGTTTGTCCCAAACCTTATGGCTGTTGTTTTTCGCTGGGCCCCAGACCTCACTTCCATACAAGGCAATAGGCAATATTACACTATCAAAAATCTTTGTCCAAATTCTGATTGGAATGTTTATTTTGAATAATTTAATTCTTATGGTGTGCAGTTTTAATTGCCAAATTGAAATTCCAGTGGGTGTTTTCCAGACCAAGATAATTATATTGTAAAGAGTGTTGAAGTGTGGTGTTGTTTACAGTAAATACGTGTTTATATTCCAGATTTCATTTTTTTCCCCCTGAAATATCATAATCTTAATCATAATTTTTGGATGTTGACTTCTAAGGTCCAGTCATGGCAGTATTTAGTTAAAATGTCTAGGTTGATGGGTATCAATGTCTTTGTGATGTTACCCCCTCCTTGTTGAGAGATATAATGTAGCGATTCAGTAGCAAAGCTATTTTATTAATAGCAGCGTTGACAACAATTTTTGTGCTCCTGACTTTCTGTGTGTGCGCAGCTCGGTCTCTGATCTCTGTGTAGCGAATTAGCTCAAAGGGCAAATATGAATAATTATTCATAACTCATTATGTTTATTCATTATGATTAATTATGAATATTTGAATCAGTTAATGAGATTAACTTGATGTAACTACATTAACATTACAATCAATCAATCAGTTCATCCTGTGAACACTCACTATTGATTATTAAGCAAGTTTTTAAATGGGTTTGTGCCCATTTATACTCCATTTAATACAACAAACACACACTGAGGAAGTGACATACACAAAAGTGTAAGTCGTGAAACAAGCATTAATTTGATAGGAGACACGACATATATTAGAACTAGTAGTTTGCTCATAAGATATGCATAAAACGAAATACCATACAAGAGACAATTTACAAAACAGTTATATTCATACACACAATGTCCTGGGGTGCATGTTCATTTATAGAACAGTTTTTCTATAAATTAATGCAGGAAAGTCTGTTTAAGGGTTATGGGTCTCCCTTTTCACATTCCTTCAAGCCATAAACAAAGTCTTATCTGGTGGTAGCCCTGGTAACTTGAGACCTTTCCTGCTCTTTTGGGGGAAGGTCCGTTACTAAGCATAAAGCATTTAAAGCATATTTGTTAAATGTAACAAGTAATTATGTTGTTACATTTATGTGCTAGTGATGTGTGTGTGTACTTCAATGAAATCAGCGCATTAACCCTTTTGCACGCACAATCAGTCTTGGCTGATCCCTGGAGCGTACGATCACACCGGTGTGATTAGAACGTTCAGTGCATCATGTGATCAACTGCTAAATTCCAATGTGCTTTTGCTTGTCATATACAACAACTATTCATTGTTTTCAACCACATAATGTTTATTTTAGGTTTCAGACATTTAAATATACATAAGTACCAGCAAAACAATAAATTTTGAGCGTGTAAAATACACACTGATGTCTATGGAAGCAATAATAATCCTTTCCATTATAATTAGACAACAAATTGTATTCATATCAGATACACATTGTGTAAGTAACTTTAAAGTTTTCTCTATTCTTCTCCCAGTTCAACGGCCACTTACTTTCCTGTATTTCGGGAGAAGTGGATGAATTCACGTGTTGTAAATCCAATAGATCCGATTCTCTGAACTGCGGCACAAACTAAAATGGCGGCGCCCATCGCACATATCTCAACTAACGCGATCGTTATAAAGGTGTTTAAACAACAAAACACATCCCCTTGCCCATATTTGACACTCAGAATGCTATAGGTGACAAATTTGTGAATATTTTTTAATAAAAAGGAAAAATTAAATTAAAGCAGATCATCAGTCATACAGCACTATGTTGCGTCATGTGACAAGCAATGACGCATCACCATGGAAACAATAAAGTGATACGTTCTACGGTTGCCTTGAAAAACTCACGCTGGGGGGTCAGCCAGAATATTTTAAACTTACGTGAAAGGGTTAATATATAGAGCAGTGATTGGACTGAAACTACCTGTGTATTAAACGGTTTTAATGCACACCATCCAGCCAATATAATATATAATGGTAACACTTTATTTTGATGGTCCCTTTTGAACTTTTGGTTGACTATAAGTAACTTTGCAACTACATGTCAAATAATTCTCATTAGAGTATTAGTAGACTGTCTGCTTAAAGGGGACATATTATGCCCCTTTTCACAAGATGTAATATAAATCTCTGGTGTCCCCAGAATGTGTCTGTAAAGTTTCAGCTCAAAATACCCTCAAGATAATTTATTATATCTTGTCAAATTTGCCCCTATTTGGGTGTGAGCAAAAACACGGCGTCTCCAGCAGAGCGCGGGTCCTTTACACAAGCTTCGGAACAAATCTCACTCAGCCAAAATGTCAGAAACAAAAAAACAAATCTCACTCAGCCAAAATGTCAGAAATAGCCAGTTGTGGAGTGCAGCCTTACATGTTTGAACCGGAGATGGAGAGACTCAGGAAGAGGTCGTATAGGTGCTTGCGTGGGAACGTAAAAAGTCTGTCACCTGACTATACAATGCATAATAAATGTGTGTTTATGAATTAAACAGACGGTGAGCGTTTTCAGAATAAAACTAACTTAACGACGTAGCTCTAGTCTCTGTGAATACAGTCAGAGACTATGGTAACTTTAGCCATATTAGCCGTACAGCATTTTGGAAAGCTCATTCAGAAAGGAAATATGCAAACATTCACAAAATATGAAGTGCCATCCTTGCTTGTTCTGGATATGAAGTTAGAACACAAAGTGTTGGTATTGACCCATCCTTCAGAAACAACTTTTTTGCAAATCCAGTGTTGTACTGACCCTCATCGGTGAAGCAGTCATGCGTAAAATGATTTGCACAAATATATAAAATTTTACAGACATTCTTTAGCACATTTCCTTCAAAAATGAAATTTAACCACAGTGTCCTCAGTGGCTCGGATGCCAGGAGTTTATGGAAGACTTGTATGTTCGTTGGTACATCCAACAACAGAACATTTGTAATGTTTTTTGCGCAGACATTGTAATACTCTAGCTAGCTGATACAGCGAGTAAACAAAAATAGCGGTCTCTGTGCTTCTCACTCAGGGGTGTGTCCAGGCCCGGTTACAGAATCAAATCACTGAGGGTGCTTCTGAAATTACTGAGGGTGCTCTAGTAAAGTGCAGATAGGCTAAGCAACGGCTCCACCATAGCAGTGTACCGTGTCCATGAGAAATGTACGATTATTTACAAGTTCCAATTATACCAATAATTGGAATTTAAAAATATTTTGCTACATTTACATTTAATCATTTAGCAGACGCTTTTATCCAAAGCGACTTACAAATGAGCAATAGAAGCATTTAAAAAAAAAAAATAAACAAACAGAAAAACGAATAGAATAGTTAAGTGCTGGTCTTAATTTGTCAGGTGCTACTTGAAAAGATGTGTCTTTAGATGTTTTTTGAAAATGGCTACAGACTCGGCTGCTCGAATTGAGATAGGCGGTCGTTCCACCAGGTGGGAACAGTCCAGCAAAAAGTCTGTGAGAGTGATTTCGTGCCTCTTTGGAATGGCACTACGAGGCGTTGTTCACTTGCTACAAATGTTTGTCTATTAATGATATCTATTAGTCTGCCTTTACATTGCTTTAATGCGTTACTAGTATTTTAGTTTTTTAACATTTTAACAATCTTCCTGAGAACCAGAAAATTCACAGTTTTGTGAATTAATTTTTTTTTTTTAGGACATTACATTGTTTGGAGCATAAAAAAAACTAATGGATATTTTTTGGGGAACGAAAATCCTATGTAATATGCTATTATCCTCTGCTCTGTTGAGGACACCAGAACCAATTTATTGAGAAAATTAAAAGACATGAATAGGCAAAAACAATAGGATTATTTTTTTCACTTACCAATCAATCAAGCTTTTTTTAATCCAAACTTTGTATAAAGATGATTCTCAACTATGTTATGAAAGATAGGCCTAACAGAATAATTTCATATACCATTTTACTTTATGCAACATGTGTGTAAACATGGCCATAAATGCCATTCCCATTCTATGCAATGCATCTATACACTATATCTAATTTCAATATTAATGTGTTTTTGGGACAAGATGTAATGTAAAAAGACGTGTAATAATGGGAGTAATAAAATTGAATATTTTCATAAGAATATCTCATATTTCATAAGAATATCCAGGCTTAAAAACGGTGTATGTTGTCAGAGAAATTCGCTAAAATATATTGTCCTCTCCAGAGGCAAAACCTCTATTCTGGGTCTCAGGAAGATATTTCTGTCTTGTGCAGAGTGAATCCAGCATTTATGTCACTTATGTCACTTCCGAAACTTTGCAGCATGCAATTGGTCGTCAGTCCTCTTAGCAGCATGAAAAACAATAGTTTTATTCAACGGATTTTATAGACTGTATAGCCTCGAGCGGGCCAAAACCGCTACAATCACTAAAATGCTGTTGCTTTGTCAGTTCATCGCGATCTCACAAAGTTTCATTATAGAAATGAAGTTGTCAACAATAAATCTCTTACTTACATTGTATCTTCACTTTGTTTGTTAATGAGAGGTTTCGCGAGCCTGCATTAACTCAGCACTGAATAAAAACTGATCGCCATCAAGAGATCAACAACAATAAATATGATTGGCTACATTACTCACCGCTGCAAAAACATGTTGTAAATAGATGCATTTGATGCTCTCCAGAGCGAGAACACAAATTTGCAAAAAATCAGTTTTGCCACTAGCCTATATTATTACAGTATCAACTGAGGGTGCTTTTGCTTGCATTTGAGGGGGCTTATCACCCCCGTAGAGCTGGGCCTGGGTGTGTCTATGCTAAAAGGGCAGATCATCAACAGTCATGGGCGGAGTTTCCCTACTCTTACATAGGAGTAGGGGCAAATCTAGAACAGCTCGTTCTGAGAGATTGATGGGGATTATAAAAAAAAATATTGGGTGGATTTTCACCTAATAATAGTCTTTAATATCTGCTAACTCTTTATTGTCATGGTCTTTCAACAGACATTCTACTGACTACACTTACAGCACATGCTTTTGAGAACCACTACTACACCCATTCACTCAGTATTTTGAACATTATTGATATGCTACCTTTCTAGCAACTTAAAAGGAAGAAATACCAGAGTACAAAAGAGAATTGTTGATTAAAATGAGCTAACATGAACTGAGTCACATGTTGTTGGGCATCTGTAGTCTGTTGTCATGGCTGTTTTTGGAGGTGCAGAGTCCAGGCATCATATAGCATATTTGCAATGCCAGGTAGTCTGGCCAGGTAGCAAACTTCAAAATAAACAAGTGACTGTTTAGCCTTTGGATTAAAAGTTTAATTTAATATATATGTATTATATGTATCTGTGTATTTAATCAAAAATAGAGAAACATTAAAAAATAACATCTTTTCAGATCCAGTCTGCCCCCCTTAAATTCTCCATTCTCTATCTATATAAAAAGACAAAGATTTCACTTTAGCGCAGTGTGAACTTGGATGAACCACAACATAAAACAATGAAAAATGACTTGCGTCGGAGCCATGGGCTTGTGGACAGTGCTTTGACATATGATACAACGCTCAAACAAGTTTGAGTCTCTCCTGACTGTCCCCTTTCAAATAAAGGCAAAACTCCAAAAATATAAATAAAAAAAGGACTCATACTACAAAATGTGTAGTGTCCTGTTTACCACTCTTCTCCTCTGTACCTTTTAATTTGATTGCAATAAAATTATAGTTTAAAATGTTAGGGCAGTCGTGGCCTAATTGTTAGAGGGTCAGACTTGTAACCCGAAGGTTGCAGGTTCAATTCTCAATGCTAGCAGAAAAAATATAGGTGGGGGAGTGAAAGAACAGTGCTCTCTCTACCCTCAATACCCATTTACCTAACCCCTAATTGCTCACCGGGCACCGCAGTGAAAGGCTGCCCACTGCTCTGGGTGTGTGTGCCCACGGTTTGCTGTTTGTGTGTGTGTTCACTTCTCACTGCTCCTAATGTGTGTGCACTAACTTGGATGGGTTTAATGCAGAGGACTAATTCCGAGTATGGGTTACCAAACTTGGCTCTCACATCACTTTACTTGACCTGTTTCTGTTAATAATAAACCACAGAAAAGTGGTTGATAACACAAAAAAGAGATAAACACAAGCCATTTAGATATAAATCCCATTTTAATGTAAATTAACTTTAAGTATGGCATGCAAAAGGGAAGACATTATTGTCAATTACATTAACACAAGGAAGTGTATGTACATAGATTCTATGAATATGAAGAGAAAAAACATCAATATATCTGATACGCTAATATATACAGTTATATATACAGAAAATTACAATCCCCTAAAATCTAGAGTATGAAATCTGTTGTAAAACCATGGAGGCTGTACCTGGGAATTTTTCATAAATTGGCTCAGTGCTCTAAGCAACTTATCTCAGACATGAAGCGCTGGGTCTCTGATAAAACTGCTTGCTAGAAATGTGGGGACACACAGAGAACTGAACACAGCCCGAGGAGAGGTCACCTCATAACATCAATAATAACATTGGCAATACCTACTTCATATAAGAGAATGTAGTAACACCTTTAAAGATTAATGCTATTAAAGAATGAACAGGATTTTGCCAGCTTTTCATCTACCATCCTCAGGCATACTGCGAATTGATTTCTTTGTTCTTCTTTTCCCATATTTTATTGTACTGGCAGAAGTACAGGAAAATAAATTAACCTGGGAGAAAATTATTAATAGTTTATGTTTGATATTATACATTTAATAGGCTTTAAACCTCTCATGTGCCTTTAAAAAAAAGTATAGCTTACTTGTCAGAGATAAGTATAAATATATACATTTTATAGTGTATTGTCAGTAATGAAAATAGTACTGAATACAAAAACTAAAAAAAAACATACTGTGAAATGGTAGGTGTACGTGTAGGTGTAGGACAGTAGAGTTGCTATATAATGTAACCCAGGAGTACCATCTCTCTATTTAGTTCTACTTACAAAAAAGGAAATAAATAATTAAATAATCATGAACTTCCCATATAATTTCATTCTCCACAGGTTAGACGATTAAACTTTTTTACCTGAAGTTTTTGAAAGGACTTAGTGAGTGCAATAAAGGTAAATGAGATTCTCCTGTCTGGGACCAAATCAAGTCTCACAGCAAATTTATTTACAGAATGGGAAACGTGATTGAAACACTGTTCAAATAATCATCCTGAGAAATAGGAACACATTTCTCACATAGCTCAAGTCAGCGATAATTAATTACGCCATTACTACATCTGCCAATAAACATCATGTAAACGTATCAGTCTGCATGCTCAGACAAGACCATTTTCACCATCTCACAAGACATCCAGTCAGCCTGTTGAAATGTAACCTCTTGCTTGATTTGTCCAACTGCTTAAAACCAATTATAAATGAAAGCCAGTGATGTCTGGGTCCAGATGCGGAGACGAGTTCCATTTGATGAGAACGAGAGGAGACGATGAGGAGTGGCAGCTGTGGGATTTTGGCCTGGTGACACAGTAAGGCGGATAGGTTGAGACACATTATTCAGAATCCCCTGAGACAAACAAAATAAAGCACAAGATGAGATTCAATCCCTCTGTGACGGGGGAACTTGTACTTCAATATGAATGACATCAACCCTTCAGGAAGGGCATAACACAAACTTGAGATTACTGGTTTCTAGAAAATAACAGTGCCTTTATTATTACATACTTTTTTAGAAATAACATAGATACAAAATAGCATAGAATAATGCAAGAGGTGAACCAGAAAATGACCCTGTTCTCTTCACGTTCACACTGTCCCTGTCCCTGAAAGAGGCCTCAGTAGGATTGTGGTCTCAGACCTCTTTGTGTTCATATCTGTTGCTTTTTGGATCTAGTCCATTTCAGTGTTTGATGGCTGACCCTATGGCCTTAAAAATTGTATCCCATTCACTTACATTGTATGTGCCTAACAAAGGTATTTGTTTGTAAAGATTATTATTTTTAATTGTTATTTCTATTTTGTTGTAAAACGACATTGCTACAAATGCTGTTGCATGAGCTTAACTCCAAGTTTATCTTTTGCACAAAAATATATTTTGTTGCAATACTACATCCATATTCTTGCACTATATCACACATCCACCTTTGTAAATAACATTTATTTTGAATTGTTTTCCTTGAATCATGTTTTTTATTGCAGAAGGCAATGATAACATCAGCACAAAAGAAACAATAGGACAAATACAAACTGCTTAAAATTTTCCTATAATACCTAAATGCAGCATTCAAGGGTGTTTTCACACTTGGTCCTTTTCAGGGGTCTGAGCGCGGTTCGCGTGATTTTTGGCCCATATGTGAACACTCCAAACGATCTCAGACCTCTTTAAAGCGAACCGAGCCGAGACCATCTCGGGAGGTGGTCTGGGTACGGTTCGATCTCATCTTATCGTACTGTTCGCTAAAAACACGCAATCTGAACACAAACCGCTCTGGGGTTACTTGATTTTTCTGTTCGCAAATTCCAATGTAGTTTGGTCATCAGATGCCTCGGTACAAATCAGCTATTCATCATGGCTGCTTATTCTGACAAATCTCTACAAATTATTAGTTCACAATTTACACTTGTTTATTGCAATTTCAACCGCTTCCGAACTGAGACGCGGCTGCGCGCCTTGCCAGTTTAAAATGGTGTTATGAGTGCACACACCTAAAGCGCATGCACAGAAGCCAGCTGTCACAGCGCGTGTAATAAACGGAACCTTTAGCGTCTTATTGCATTCATTTTAAAGTGTCAAAAACACACAAGTTTCACATAAACATGGTTTTGTCTTAAGTGAATGTAAACATCTGCATTACTAGCCTAATATAAGAATCAGTGGAGTACGTCATAGGGACAGTGAAGAATATGCTGTTTTATTTTTTTCATGTGATTATTCCATTTCTTACTTGAATGCTGCTTTTAGGCATACCTATACTTTACCTGGAAAATTTAAAGCAGTTTATTTAATTTGCATCTTTCTTTTATTATTTTATTGTATTGTTTATTTTTTGTATGCTGATGTTCATTGCCTTCTGCAATAAAATAAACATGAATCAAGGAAAACAATTCAAAATATAGCTGCAAGCAGCCATTATCGGGGCCAAGCGCAAAGAATTAGATAAGACATGCCAGCATGGCTGGGAGTGTCAGACCAACTGTAACAATGAGCCATTAAAGACCTATTAAGGTGATTTTTGGCAAAATAGCTATACAATTATAATAAATACAGTCAATAATAATGATTTAATGGTTTATCACTTTCGACCAATAGGTGGCACAGTTACGAAATTGAAGTGGTGGGGTCAGAATAAGGGAACAATGACACATGCAAAGTTTGGTGTCAATATGTCATTGCAGAGCCTCAAGAGGCCTTATCATTATAAGTATGGACCACATGGTGGCGCTGTCTCGAAACCTTTTGAGTACCTTAAAGGCATGGTGCTGATGACACATACCAAGTTTTGTAATGATACACCAATGCATTGGTAAAATATAGCATTAGCTTTTTATATCATAATACTGCATTGTAGTCAATGGGAATTTCATGTTTTGTTCTATTATAGCACCACCAAGAGGCACAATCCCACCATTTTTTTAAGTGTCCTCAGAATGAGCCCATACATATGTGTGTCGAGTTTGGTGACAATATTGCATTTTGTTTAGGAGTTACAGACATTTATAGCGATAACAACATAAAAAATGACCCATGGGCAACTTTGTTTAGATTTTTTTGCCACTTCCTATCAAAATTTTTACATTTGGGCTGAAATATTTAGTTAATGAACTTGTATTTCGTGTTTCCTACGCTGGTTTCATCTCGATCGGAATAACGGTTTTGAAGATATTCGCAAATGTTTTTTAAGCGCTAAATCATAACGCTGCACAAACCATAAGGCGAAACCTGGCATGTTTGGTATTGATTGACTCGGCAAGGATTAAGGAGATAAAAAAAGTTAGTCCCGTGAAAATAAGTTGACCACACCCAAAGTTATAAGCGTTTGAAAAAAAAAATCTCCACTAGGTGGCGCTGTTTCGAAACTCAGGCTCCTTCAGGGCATCGTGGTGATGACCCATACCGAGTTTCGTAACAATCAGTTCATGTGTTCATAAAATACAGCATTTTAGCACATAATTCAAAATGGTCGACAGCCAAAATAGCCGATATGGTAAAATTGGATATCAGTCGACTCAGCATGACGTCCAGAATCTAACGATTTTTGATTTTTGAACAAACGGTTCAGAAGTTATAAGCAAAAATAGCCATTTTTCATACCTCCGGACCAGTAGGTGGCGCTGTGCCGAAATGCTGCATGTTGCCTCAGGTCATGGTTGTGATGACATGTACCAAGTTTGGTTTGAATACAATAAAGCGTTGCGGAGATATAGCCTTATGTGTATTTTCGCAACCGCTATGTAAAATTTGTTTGCGCGTTTATCGAAAACCATTTGACGAATCAACTTGAATTCCATAAGTTTTTGTCGGCACTGCCTAATGATGATCTGGTTTAATTTTCGTGCAAATCGGATGAACAGTCTAGGAGGAGTTCGTAAAAGTAGTTTTTTCAGAAAATTCTAAATGGCGGGAAAATTTACATAACGGAAAATGACGTCATAGGGTGCAATCGTCTTAAACCAATGAATCAAAGGGAAAAAAGAATTTTGTTTCTAACCATTATGGTTCAAAAGTTATTAGCATAAATATGAGTGAAACTTTGGACAGGTGGTGGCGCTAGAGGGAATGAGTTAGAGACTCCAAATTTGGTGTGGTTACTATTGGTACTGACCTGACTATCAGTGTACCAAATTTCACAAGACTCAAGAGCGGAAGAAAAAGAAGAAGAAGAAGAAGAAGAAGAAGAAGAAGAAGAAGAAGAAGAAGAAGAAGCAGAATAATAATAAGAACGCCAACGATTTCAATAGGTGCCTTCGCACCTTCGGTGCTTGGCCCCTAATAATAAGAACGCCAACGATTTCAATAAGTGCCTTCGCACCTTCGGTGCTTGGCCCCTAATAAATGTTATTTACAAAGGTGAATGTGTGATATAGCTAGTGCAAGAATATGTAGTATTGCAAAAAAATATATATTTTTGTGTAAAAAGATAAACAACTTAATTCAACAGCATTTGTAGCAATGTCATTAAAAAAAATAAAATAATAATCTTTACAAACAAATATCTTGGTTACTGAGGAATGGGATCAACAATGTAAGTGAATGGGATCAAATGTTGAAGGCCGTAGGGTCAGCCATCAAACACTGAACTGGACTAGATCCAAAAAGCAACAGTCTGAACACAAAGGGGTCTGAGACCACATTCCTACTAAAGTGGACCAAAAAAGGATCTGAGTCCTCTTTCAGGTACAGGGACAGTGTGAACGTAAAGAGAACTGGGTCCTTTTTCACTTGGTTCACCTCTTGGTCCACTTAAAGGAGTCTGAGTTTGGTTCTTTTAAAGAGGACCCAAGTGTGAAAACAAAATGGTAAGTAATAAGCAATATACTGATACACATACATGATTTCTTTCCCAGATGGTTACATTCAATAAGATAATTAAGTTTAGTACACACAGTGTGACAGCTGGCTTTCTGTGCATGCACTTTATGTGTGTGCTCGTTAAATCATTTTAAACTGGCAAGGCATGCAGCCACTTCTCTCTTACACAGTTTAGAAGCGGTTGCATTTACAATAGACAAGTGTATGTTGTGAACGAATAATATGTAAAGATCTGCCAGAAGAAGCAGCCATGATGAACGGCCTATTTGTAAGGGAGGTATCTGATGACCAAACTGGAATTCACAAATGGAAAAATCAAGTGAGCCCAGACTGATTTGTGTTCACAATGGACATTTTTAGCAAACTGTACCGTTAGCTAAAAGCAAAACGTACTCAGACCACCTCCTGAGATGGTCTCGGTTTGGTTCACTTTTAAGGGGTCTGAGATAGAGTGTTCACATATGGGCCAAAAATCACGTGAACCATGCTCAGACCGCTGAAAAGGACTAAGTGTGAAAACACCCATAAAATGTGTAAAATATTATTTGTTACATTATTTGTTACATTTTCATTATGTTACATTATGTTTTCTGGTCACCGTATTGTACTTAGATGTATTATCTTATTTTTATTATTATTTATTTATTTTTTACATTTGTTATACTGTTTTTCTCTAAACTTTTCCACAACTCCCAAACACTCCCTTGCCCTGAGGGTACCTGGACCCCAGTTTGAAAACCCCTGAGGCCTGTTGCATGAAGCCGGTTTCAGTACCCAGGTAAGTTTGAGATTAGTTTGAGCAAACTCTGGTTTTTCAAACTCAAGAAGGTGGATTGGTAACTTACTCTATATGGCTAACCTGCTCCGGAGCAGGTTTTATTCTGGGTTTGAATAACCAACACCAACACCAAAACCAACCCCTGATGCAATAAAGCCACTCCCCCTTTATCTCTCGCTCCAAATTAAAGCAGTTTATAGTAAAAAATTGCCCGTCTTTTGCTGTTAATTATTTGTTATATTTATATAATATGGATTATAATTATGTATAATTCATATAATATATTCATATAATTATTAATTAATTGACAATATTAAACCTTGCATTTAAATTAATATATATAATATATAATTAATTATATATATATATATATATATAAATACAAGCTTTAATATATAAAGCTTTTAAAAATATTAAGCTTTTGTGTATTATTTTGAGCTCTTTGTGAACCTATATAAGTTATTTAAATTCAGTTGATACACATGCATTGATAATCAGATATTTTCATTCAGCTGCTTTCACAAACTCTCGCTGCAGCAGCAACTCTTCCTGCCTTGCAAATGCTTTTGAATTCATGACATTTTTCATAACGTTCTCTTCCTTAACAGAGAAGTGAATTGCACCGTCTCTCTCGCGAGAGGTGTAGTAAACTGACTCTGTCCATGTTCTGTTTGGTCGGCTGTTCACTGCACGTCACACTTTCAGGTGCACGTGCTCTTGAGTTAAAGGGTTAGTTCACCCAAAAATGAAAATTCTGTCATTAATTACTCACCCTCATGTCGTTCCAAACCCGTAAGACCTTCGTTCATCTTCAGAACACAAATTAAGATATTTTTTGATGAAAATCGAGAGCTTTCTGACCCCTCCATAGACAGCAATGTAATTAACACTTTCAAGGACCAGAAAGGTAGTAAAAATCGTCCATATGACTCCAGTGGTTCAACCTTAATTTTATGAAAAGACGAGAATACTTTTATGTGGAAAAAACAAATAAAAATAACAACTATATTCAACAATTTCTTCACGTCTGTGTCAGTCTCCTATGCTGTTGACGTAATAAATACAGTACAGCGCTTCTGAGTTATGTCAGAGCTACGCCAGTATGCCGGCTTACCATTGGCTAATGCTGTTCACATGAGCACCACGACGTATGCGTGTGATGCTGACGCAGGAGCTGACTGCATAAACTGCGTAGGAGACTGAATTAACCAGTGACCAGTGAAATTAACAAGTTATTGAGGAAGTGAGGATGCATTTTATGCTCTGTAGAACTTGACCACATAAGTAAGATATGTAGAGCTTGTTAAGTTCTAACTTGATACTTTAAGAAGGTCCCAAAGACTTTCTTTACACCTGAGAAAGAGTCAATAAAAAAGTAAGACAACATTAGACATACACTGCCTTTTTTTGCTGGTTGCTCAAAGTACCTCAGATGCAAATGAGATGTAACTACTGAGACAAATCAGACACAATTATTTGTTATATTTAACAAACTCTCTCTGGGTCTTTAGAACCACCCCCCCAAAATACCACTAAGAGCAAGAAGGGCCTCAGTTACCATGGATACCAACTGATAAGAATGTGAGGAGCAACGCCATAAGAAAAGATCCATGCCGTTAGCCCTTAGAACAGACTTTCCTGCATTAATTTATAGACAAATTGATCTATAAATGAACATGCACCCCAGGACATTGTGTGTATGATTAGTACTGTCTTATGTAGGGTTTTCTGTATGGTATTTTTTTTGGTTTTATGCATATTCCATGATAGAACCTACAGTCAATGTAACCTCAGCTAAACCATGTTTGGTCTCTATAAATTTGTATATTGAAGATTGAAATGATCGTGTATATGATGTGTCGATAGCTACGCAACATATTAGTATTACAAGAATCTTTAATAGTTTCTTCATCTGCAACCAATCCAGCTGCAAATGCAAATGAGCATGCTTGAAACAAAGAGCCATAAAATCTCCATAGGAATCTTCCTGCTTAGAAGATTTGGCATTTCTCATTGGTCAATTCAACCCTGAGAGGTGTGACCTTTCCCAGACTTTAAAGAGAGACACACAGATCCGCTCTCTCTCTTGCACGACCGACACGCGCGGCATCTGCTGGCTCCCACCTGGCCAGGCTGGCAGGCCTACACATCATGTGCAGCTTCCTCAACCATGACGGAGTCGAACTAACCATGCAAGTTCATCATATCTTCTTTTTGTTTTGTTTTTTGTTCTGGTCCCCTCCCCGTTAAAAGGAGTGATGAGATACTTAGCAGACTATCATCACTCAATGGCTGGTTGTCTAAGTGGTGTCCGCAAAATAACATAGGGTTCATAGACAATTGGAAAAGCTTTTGGGGCAGACCTGACCTGTTGAAAAAAGATGGCATCCATCCTTCCTGGGGTGGTGCCGCTCTTCTCTCTAGTAATTTGGCACATAGTCTTAGAGCTAAACCTTGACTAACTGGGGCCCAGGTCAGGAAGCAGACGGACTGGCTTAACCGACCGTCTGCTAGCTGTCTCACGTCACAGAAGTCAGATAAATCCCAACACATAGAGTCTCTTTCACCTAGAGACTGTGTCTGTTCCACGAATTAGTAAATACAAAAACCACCAAAACCATTCAACGGTAAAAATTTAACTGATGTCCAACAAATAAACAACAGATATAATACAGATGATCAAATGATAAAGCTCGGGCTGCTGAATATTCGATCCCTTTCGTCAAAAACGCTTATTGTTAATGATATGATTACAGATAATAATCTAAATGTGCTGTGTTTGACAGAAACCTGGCTAAAACCTGACGACTACATTACTTTAAATGAGTCCACCCCACTCAAGATTATTGTTATAAACACGAGCCGCGTCTGAAAGGTAAAGGAGGAGGTGTTGCTGTAATTTATAATAATATCTTCAGTATTACTCAGAAGTCCAGTTTCAAATATAATTCCTTTGAAGTTTTGTTGCTTTACGTAATGTTATGTAGTGAAATTGATAAATCCCGTTTGACATTTGTGTTGGCTACTGTATATTTTGAATATATGATATATGAATTAATGATATTAAGAAGAGGATCTATGACCTCTGAAAGGGCACCATACAGACTTTACCAGGGAATTTGCTGATTTTCTATCAGAATTAGTACTGGCTACAGATAAAGTCCTAATTGTTGGTGATTTTAATATCCATGCAGACAATGAAAAAGACGCATTGTGATTGGCATTTAGAGACATTCTAAACTCTATTGGAGTAAGGCAACACGTATCAGGACCCACTCATCGCCGTAATCATACTTTAGACCTAATATTGTCACATGGAATAAATGTTGATACTGTTGAAATTCTGCAGCAGAGCGATGACATCTCAGATCATTACCTAGTATCATATATACTTAATTTAGCAAAGGCTGCAAAGCCGTCCCCTCGCTTCAAATATGGCAGGACTATCACTGCTGCGACTAAAGATTGCTTTGTAAATAAACTTCCTCATCAGTTTTATCTCCTCAGCATCCCAGATAGCCTAGAGGAACTTTAGACACAGTTGCTCCCCGGCGCTTTAAGAAGATTAAAGAAAATAGTCCAACGCCGTGGTACAACGAGCACACCCGGGCCCTTAAAACAGCAGCCAGAAAAATGGAGCGTACTTGGAAGTTTTTCGCATTTTGTGGAAAGAGAGCATGATTGCATACAGAAAGGCCGTAAAAACTGCTAGATCTGCTTATTTCTCGACTCTCTTAGAAGAAAACAAACACAACCCTAGGTATTTATTCGATACAGTGGCTAAGTTAAACAAAGATAAAGCTTCAACTTCTGATGTTTGTAAACAGCACAGCAGTAATGACTTTATGAACTTCTTTACTTGTAAGATTGATAATATTAGGAAAAAAATTATAAAAATTACCTTGCAGCTGTCTACTACTGTATCACATCAGACAGAGCATTGTAGTGTCACTGAGGAAAAATGACATTCATTCACTGCTATAGGAGAAGAAGAATTGGCTAAACTCATTAAATCATCAAAATCAACAACATGTATGCTCAACCCTATACTGACTAAACTACTAAAAGAGATGCTTTCAGAGGTCATAGATCCTCTTCTTAATATCATTAATTCATCCTTGACATTAGGATATGTACCGAAAACATTTAAGTTGGCTATTATTATTTGGCTACTTATTAAAAAAACGCAACTTGATCCTACAGAATAAGTCAATTACAGGCCAATCTCAAATCTACCCTTTCTGTCAAAAATACTAGAAAAGGCAATGTCCTCACAATTATGCTCCTTTTTAGAAAGAAATGGTATCTGTGAGAATTTCCAGTCAGGATTTAGAACGTATCATAGTGCTGAGACTGCTCTCATTAGAGTTACAAATGATTTACTCTTATCATCCGATCGTGGTTGTATATCTCTGTTAGTGTTACTCAATCTTAGCGCTGCATTCAATACTATCGACCACAACATTCTTTTGAATAGACTCGAAAATTATGTTGGCATTAGTGGAATTGCATTGGCATGGTTTAAATCATACTTATCTGACCATTATCAGTTTTTAGCAGTAAATGAAGAGATCACACCGATCACAAGTTCAGTATGGAGTACCGCAAGGCTCAGTGCTAGGACCGCTGCTTTTCACCCTGTACATGCTACCACTGGGAGATATCATTGGGAAGCATGACGTTAGTTTTCATTGTTATGCTGATGATACTCAACTCTATATTTCTTCACGTCCTGACGAAACTTACCAATTCACAAGATTAACAGAATGCATAGCTGATATAAAAAATTGGATGACTAGTAATTTCCTGCAACTTAATTCAGAAAAAACAGAATTTTTAATTATTGGACAAAAAAAACTCCACATGTAGTAACCTAGAATACTGTCTAACACTTGATGGCTGCTCTGTCAAGTCCTCGTCGTCAGTTAGGAACCTGGGTGTGCTCTTTGATACCAATCTCTCATTTGAAAGCCACGTTTCTAGCATCTGTAAAACTGCATTCTACCATCTTAAAAATATATCTAAATTACGGCATATGCTTTCAATGCAAAATGCTGAACAGTTAGTTCATGCGTTCATGACCTCAAGGCTAGATTATTGTAATGCTCTACTGGATGGTTGCCCTGCTCGCTTAATAAATAAACTGCAGCTGGTCCAAAATGCATCAGCTAGAGTTCCTACTAGAACCAGGAAGTAGGACCATATTAGCCCGGTTCTGTCAACACTGCACTGGCTCCCTATTAAACATTGCATACATTTTAAAATCTTGCTTATCACTTACAAAGCACTAAATGGTTTAAATCCCCAGTACTTGAGCGAGCTCTTAACGCATTATACTCCATCACGTCTATTGCGGTCTCAAAACTGTGGCCAGTTGATAATACCTAGAATATCAAAATCAACTGCAGGCGGTCGATCCTTTTCCTATTTAGCACCTAAACTCTGGAACAGTCTTCCTAGCATTGTTCGGGAAGCAGACACAGATCTCTTTACTATGGCATACACATGAACATTTTTTAATTTATATTTTATTTAAATCAATTAAATGATTGTTAGGCTGCATTAACTAGGTCAGCCGGAACTGGGAACACTTCCCATAACACCTGATGTACTCGTTACATCATAAGAAGAATGGCATCTACGCTAATGTTAGTCTCTCTGTTTATCCCGAGGTTTACTGCAGTCAGCCGGATCCGGGCCGTATCCAGATCAGATGGTGGACCTGCGCCCAGACATTACCAATGCATCCCTGAAGTGTCTGCAGAGACCATGTCAATTAGACTCCCCCCTGAAATTGCCTCACCGACACGGCATCCTCATAAAACCGTCCCTGGCGTGATGACTCCGATATTTCCAATATTTCTATTTAATAATTGTTTAATCGACATGTCATCCTCAATAAACCCGTCTCTGGCGTGATGCCTCCGATCTTTCGAATATTCCGATCTAATATGACTTCTGACCTGTAAGGTTGCCACAATAATAATCATACACTGTTTGATAATTGGCCAGAGGAGAACTGGCACCCCGACTGAGCTTGGTTTCTCCCAAGGTTTATTTTTCTCCATTATGCCACCTGATGGAGTTTTGGTTCCTTGCCACTGTCGCCTTTGGCTTGCTCAGTTGGGGACACAAAATTTTCAAATAAATATCCAAATAAATTTAACTACTAAACTAAATTAACTATGTCAACTACATTACTTGAATATATATGATAATTGAAATGAGCTAGATGACATCACTGTTTTCTCCAGAGCGGCTCTACAGCCGAATCAAATTCGGTTGCATTATTTTCCTGTTTAACACTGTGAAGCTGCTTTGAAACAATCTGCATTGTAAAAAGCGCTATATAAATAAAGTTGACTTGACTTGACTTGACTTCTCTCAACACGTAAGGAATCGATTGCAACTGCAACATCATCGGACCGAACTATCAAGACTTGACGATATACAAAATCGCTGTTTAGTTAGATAAAGCTGTGAACCCCTTTGGTCAAACAAAGGAGCTTGCAGTCATGACTGGTGGTTCTCCCTGGTGTTAGATTCTCTTTCCATAGCTTCATTCCTCTGTTCTGATCCGGTATTCCAGTCACTTTCACTTTCCATTCTACCCAACACTGTAAAAAAAAATTGCTGCCTTTACATTTTTAAGTACAATCAACTTGCAGGTTTAAGGCGAGACACGTCGTTTTTTCATGCAGTGGTCAATTTTGAGATTTTGGGCCAGTTTGCTCCCTTAACATGTAAGCTTTCATGTCAAAATAAAAAATGTGTCAACATTACACATTAAAGTGGTTATTTCATTATATTTTGTCAACTTGCACCTTTAGATTTCTACCCGAAATCATCAAAAGTTAGCCTTCTAACGTGAGCTCCCTTGCCGTCTCCATTCACAGAAACATGTCATGCCTGGTATCATTATAAAGCTCTCAGTCTCATACACAGCACTGTCTATATGGGCATTTCCTTTGTACAACTAACCAACCGCGAAAGTTTGCAGCCAAAAACCACATCTGATTGGTTGATGTGAATTTCCCACTATGTGATACGTGCTGCTGCTTCCTTGTTTATTCTCCGCCGGAGAGAAAATGCAGACAATGCCGAAATCAGCTCATAAACATTCACAGAAAAGACTAAGTAGCAAGAGCTAGTAAAAAGAAAGTAAACAACAACAGATTAGATGATGAAACCCTGTCAGAATTAGATTCAATTAGTTATAAATGGACATACAACAAACAGGGACAGTTTGTTTGCAGTTTTTGTGACTGTTGTTATGTGTGTTTGTTAAGGTAGTTCTCTTCAGCTTAAGGCTATTGCTATTAATAATTCATTAATTTATCAATTTCTATGTGTTTTAAATATTATACACTACTGATATTAATGAATTGAATATATATATATTTTTGTAGGTTGGGGGTTTAATAGAAATGTATGCAATTATACAATATAAAACTTTAAAGGCCGTTTTTATCTTTCTGACCAAGAACTACACATCAATGCACAGGCCCTGTCCCAGAGCTTTGCCTTTATTTGTTTTTATTTGTGCTCCCTTTAAATTGTAATTCTGTCTTTATGGCTTTATGGCTCAAAGGCGCATAAGCTATATGGAGGGACAGTGAAAATACAGAGACAGAAAAAGAGAGAAGATATACGCAGCTTTTGTATGAGTATTTGTTCACTCAGGCACACTATTCCCACAAGACTAAAGCCCTTGCAGTGTGTTCTGTAATGTACACATCAATAAATAATGCATTGCAATGTTTGCACAAGCTCTGTTTAGCTCTCACTACAGCCTCACATTAGAGTCATTGGCAATTAATTCTGTAATCCTAAACACCTTGGTCTTTGAGATAATTATTACAATACCAGACATTTTAATATGCACAAACTTTTTCCTCTGTTTCAAAGTACCATTTGCTTTCTACCTTATTTGTGCAAATTTAAAAGGAAATAAAAGGCTATTTTAGAAATCAAAAGAAACTAAAAAACTTTCACAGTCAATGCTCAATACAAAAGATGCTTTGTAATAACTATTTAGATTTTTTCAGATTTACATATTTACAGTTACAGATTTATTTACAGTTATATAAGGTTTTAACTTATATACTACTATACACAGTATATACATATATAGTATATACACATATGATATGTAGTAAGTTAAAACCTTAACTGATATGTAAATCTGGCATGACATTTTTAAAGGAATAATTGATGACAGGCCATTGTAGCTCACACACACACACACACACACACACACACACACACACACACACACACACACACACACACACACACACACACACACACACACACACACACAGGGTTTCCATTTTTTATTGGGACTTTTATACTGTACAAACAGGTTCTTTGCTCTAGGACTATACCTTCTGGGGCAACTAGAGGGCAGTAAATATTTCCACATCAGGTGTTCTATCGACTACCATTTTCCTGTCAGAGTATAGGTTAACACTCACAGATCATTTTTATTTAGGCATATATGTCCTTTGAGTTTTGAATGTATAAAAATATATATTTAATTGGTACGCTATTGATACATTTTATGTTCACCTCTCAGTTAAAAGGGCATTTTAGAGTGGGAGAGATGAAAGGCATCCACTTTTTGAAATAATGCGCAGCCAACGACATTAAGAGGAGGCAGCTGAAGCTAACATCCCTGAACCGAAGATACTGAGCTAAGAAAAAGGGATAGAAGGAAAGAGAGAGGGAGAGAAAGCTAGAGACACAAGAGAGCAGACACTAAACGGCTGGCAGCCGGAGGAGAGGGGAGGCTCAAAGCTTAAGGAGACGTCTTTTGCATAATGACATGTTACTTCTCGTTTTGCGCTTCCATGGCCCAGGCCTCATAAGTGCTGCATCTGTTTACAAGCACACCACTTTTCCAAGGAGCTCCCATCTATTCGACATTCATGAGAGATCGCTTAAGAGTCCCCAGCTGGAAAAACTGAGACAAGAAAAAAAAAAACAAAGCAAACAAAAGACCCCTAATCCATCTTTGCAGATTTCTTTCATATTATGTTTTCAGATTTGATTGAGAGCCAAAAATGAAAAAAATAAATAAAACTAACATCAACAACAGCTTCCAGCGCTGACAGAAATAGAGCTGTATTCTGAACATGACATCTGCTTTTGGTTTTGGTATTGTTGCTTGAGTGGTTCGGTTTCTGTCACTTGAATGCTTAATTCTCTTTGCTTCTTGTTATATGCCCAGTGTCTGAAGGCTCAGCTGTTCTCCAGACCAATTCATGACAAGTAGCACAGAGACGAGACAACCGACAGCTAAAAAAGAGGCAGTGTGGCCAGCTGAATAGGCTGTAGTCATCTGATCCATGAGTCACATTGTCATTTCAACATGCAATGAACAGGGTAAGGTGTTCTCTACAAACTCTCTGTCATGGACTTATAATATAATGATTTTCATCTACATGAAGCAAAACCAATTAAACAACATGCATTTTAAAATGGTAATAATTACTTCAAACATTTACCCCCGGTTTTACAGACAAGGCTTAATATAGTTTCAGACTAAAATGCATGTTTGAGCTGTTTTAGCTGAAATCAACTTGAACTGACATATCTTAAAATATGTCAGAGCCATTGTTTTTTCTCCAGTAATGTTTTTTATAAGACACATTTATAAAAGATACTTAAATGCCCAAGGCCTAATCCTGGCTTAATCAAGGCCCTGTCTGTGAAACCGGGCCTTATTGTACTTCAACGTTTTTAAGGGGCCAGCCGATAGAGAGATCGAGCGGAGACCCCCGTTCTATATTTTTCGTAAAAAAATTCTGAATATTGATGTACACACACACTACCGTTCAAAAGTTTGTGGTTTGTAAGATTTTTGAATGTATTTGAAATAAGTCTCTTATGCTTACCAAGGCTGCATTTATTTGATAAGAAATACAGTAAAAACAGTAATGTTGTGAAACATTATTATAATGTAAAATAACTGTTTTCTATTTCAATACATTTTAAAATGTGATGGCAAAGCTGACATTTTTGCATGAATCCAGTCTTTAGTTACACATGATCCTTCAGAAATTATTCTGAAACAGTTGTGCTGCTTAATATTTTTGTGGAAACCATGATACATTTATTCCCAGAATTCTTGGATGAATAGAAGGTTCAAAAGAATGTCTCAGTTACTATTGTAACCCTTGTTCCCTGAAGGAGGGAATGGAGGTGTTACGTCGATGACTGACATTATGGGGTATCACTTGGGAGCCCAATCACCTTTGGGTAGTGAGAAAACTTGGTGAGTGAGATTTTCATGGCCACTCCCTCTGACATATGGGTATATAAGCTGACTGGCAACTCGCTCATTCAAGTTTGTGCTAGGTACCTGGAAAAGGATGGAACTACTACAAAAGCTATGACAGAGCAGACACTGTCAAGGGAAAGACACAGGTTTACCAACGGGGAAACCGTACAGTGGAAAAATACACATATGGGATTACCAGAGGGGAACCAGCCCAGCACAGGGGCTGACTGACTGGGCATGCATCTCAAGTTCTGGGCCTGGCGTCGGACGCCTCCGCATGTCTGACTGCCGAAGGATGCTTAAAGGAAACTCCATCCAGGGTTCGCCAACTGGGGAACTCACCTAGAGAGTCTAGAAGGCACTCGTATCCCCCTGTTAGAGGGGAATGTAGCTGCAAGCGAGACACAAAACCAGCTTTCCCGCCACTTACCTATTATACCGTTAACACAGGGGAAGAAACTAGCTCCACCCAGGGACTATAAAATCTTGCAAAGGTATTAGGTGTCACCCAGCCCACAGTTCTGCAGATGCCTGCTAAAGAGGTGCCATGTGCTAATGTCCAGGAGGAGCACTCCTTGTAGAGTTGGCTCTAACTCCAAAGGGGCATAGCATGTCTTGAGTTTGGTATGCCAAGGCAATGACATCCACTATCCAATGGGCCAACCTCTGTCTGGAGACGGCCTTTCCCTTCTGCTGACCTCCAAAGCAGACAAAGAGCTTTTTGTTGAACTGTCTTTTCTTTTAGTTTGTTTCCATGGGAAGAGTGTGAACCAACTTCAGATCACAATTTATTTAAAAAACAAGTTACATTTGTAAATGAGTGATCATAACTCTTTCATTTCCACAGTTATTCAAACAGCAAATAAATTGGCGATACAGAAAGCGAGCAAAGAACATTTAAATTATCAAAGAACATTATCACTGATTTCAGCGCAAGTTTAAGCGCACTCAAAAAAAATTCCAATATACTGTACCAATGAACCTGTCTACACTGTGAAATTAATCTCTTAATTACATCGTACGTACATTTGCACTTTGTTGCCTGGGTCTGAAGAATTCAGTCAGTAAAAGTGTGCAGTAAACAAAACTCCTGCATTTCAGCGTTGACTACTCTGAGCACCTCTGATTGGCCACTGCATTCCTAAGCTCAACAGAATCATGTGTGATTGGTTATAATGCAATATAAAGGTGGTGTAGTGTCAGATGCCTTTTAAAATAAAATTCAACCTGACAAAGTGGCTAGTGGGAGTGACTGTGCTACACGGCACTGCTGAAATCCACCCGCATTTGGCAGGTTGGCGGGTGTTAATGTCAAGCCCTGGCAACAACACACCTTCAAGGTGGAAGGAGACAGCATTTGCTCCAACCTCTCCTGCAGGAAGGATCTGAATTGCATAACAGAGTCTGAACGTCCGAAATAGCCCACAAGACGGGCTGGGAAGCGCTAGCCAGGCCCCAAGAAATTGTGCAAGGGACGCCAGCGGAACTACTGATGTACCCCCGGAGGGGCAGCAAGGTAGGGTGCTGGGCCCAACCCAGGAGGCGTAACGTTCTGAAGTAGAGGCAGTGAGTGTGACTCTTACCTGGCTTCACAGAAGTGTCAAAGGTTTGGCTGGAGATGCGTGAGGAGGTCCTGCACTGTGGCGAGAGAAGAGGGGGTTGAGTGTGAAGAAGCACAGCGTTGCTCACTGTCAAACCGTGCCTCATGTGACCCAGAGATTGATGAAACTACTTTTTTTTTGAGAATGTGGGCCGTTGAGCCAGTGGCAAAACAGAAATAAACTCTTTCAACAAAATATTATCCACATGGCCCTCCTCTGGGGGATGGAGAGGTGCGTTCACCACCTCCTGGATAAGAATAGTTTCCTCCATCTCTGGGTTGCCCATCTGATGGGTTGTTGCTCATCTAGTGTCCCGCATTTCAGTTATGTCTGTATTAGGCCTATTATTATTTTTTCATCCCTGAAATTACAATAATACAAGATATAATAAAAACTGTGACTGGCATTTAAAAATGTAGATGTGAAGCCGTGATGTTCTAGCTGTGAAAATAACCAACCAACGGCATCATAGAGAGAGGTTTTCACGCTGAGGAAAACTGAGTGGACAGTGCAAAGGAATAAGTACAGGACTCATCAAAGTCAGTAAACACAGCTACACCAGCAAAGATTTCACCTCACATACTGGATAAGAATCTAAAGAGTTGCTTAAAGCTGCCCAAATTGATTATTTAAAGCATGTCCGCATCCATCTTGATGGCAAATATTTCCAACAAACATGCGCTGATCCCGTGGATGCTCGAGCACCATTCAAGGAAATGGTCGAGCACATACGGAAAAACACGAGATATTCTCCATTCATTTTAACCAATAAAAAATGTATTGCAACTGTCAGTTACAACTTTCTTAAGCTTTCTATGATGTTATTATGATTATGTTGAGAGCGCATTGTAACGCAAGAACGCATTGTAACGTGAGACCGCATTAAATCACAGTCGGATTCCCTTCTCGCACAAAACTGGACGCGCACTCTCTCTCGCTCAGATATTACATGTGTGCACTCAAACTTTGTCTTCCTGCATGTGCACTCGTGAATCTAGAATTGTCTTCTCTCCAGGATTTAATGTTGTCAGAAGCACAACATTATAGTGTGGGCACCCACCGGCAGAAACATTAATTGGTGCATATGCAAAGTTTGCCATCGAATGTAAATTTTCAATATTTACATAGCATAATAGTAGTAAATATATCTTGTCTCACACGTGTCCCGCATTGTCCTGCAAAATCACATCTAATGTCCTGCAACAGATCATTAGCCAGGTGGTCACCCTAATATTGCCTGCTGCTTGGGCCACACCGGAGCCCTCAACAGTGTTGCCGAAGAGGCCAGCCTGGGGGATGGGGGCGTCAAGAAAGCTTAATTTGTCTGCTTCCTTCATCTCAGCCAGGTTCAGCCAGGGCGAGGGTCTTCATCCTCAGAGGACTCAAGCCCACCCTCCGATGCATCAGGAATCTCCACAGCCTGTGATGTGTGTGAGGAGTGGGAGAGCTCCCACTATAATACTCAGATCACCCTGCGTATTAACAGAAGTGGTTCTCTACAGTGCAGAGAGACCAGAACGGGGAATAACCGAGGGGACTCCTTATTCAAGGTATTGGAGTCTTGATCTTAACATCGCAATGTTGACGACCCAGACACGTGAGGCAGTGAGTTGCTGTCCAGCTACCGTATTTACGGGGTAGTGGCTTGCCATGCAAATCTCACTCGTCAATCTTCATTGGCCCATTTTCTTACTACAAGAAGGTGATTGGGCTCCCAAGTGAGACTCCATAACATCAGTCATCTACATAATGTTGAACTTGACTGACTGAAAGGGAACAGCATTTATTTGAAATAGAAATCTTTTATAACATTATAAATGTCTTCTTTACTGTTTCTTTTGATCAATCATTGTTGTATAAAGTATTAAAACATTTTACTGACTCAGTAAAAGTAAAACATTTTACTGACATTTGAATGGTGGTGTACTTGTACATTGCATTTTAATTTTATTTAATGCATTTGGATGTGGGACAAGTAAACATATAACTGAACTTTAGCTTTGGTTAAACATAATTTTTTTAACACATATTTACATTTTTATTTAATAAAAATAATTAAAGAGCAACAATAAGAAGACCATCGGTACTGCCATGGACCTCCTGTTAAAGACCTTTGCTTTAAGTCATACAATTCATTTCATTACTAAAATTATGTTGACAGGTATCCAAACATACATTTCAGGATTTTTTCCCCAGAGCTAATCCATATTTGCATGTAGAGGAGATAAAATAACACTCGAAGCGGCACCCTGTGACTCACATTCATCAGTTCTCCATATTCCTAGAGATCAGATTACCATTTTATGAGTTTCTCTGACTACTCTGACAGTTATGAGTTTAGCGTGATTCATTACAGTTAGAAACAACACACACACACACACACAAAACAAACTGATGAGGTAGCCTGAATCCAACCCTGCCTGATGTAGCTGTTTTACCAAGGAAAAGATGGAGTGTTGCCCAGGAACGAGACGTTAGCTTTGAGGGCCTGGGCTTGAAAGACGAATGATTGTTTTTGCAGGATGATGGAGGAGAAAGGAAAAAACAAAGAAGGAGGGTTAGAGGGGATAGCTAAGTGACTAATTGTGTCAAATAGCTCATCGAAAACAAACCCACATCTTTAGATGCACATGTTATGTTTTAATGAGGCAAAATGACACTGCATAGACCAAACAGACCACTTGATGGCAGCCAAGCACAAGCTATGGGTAAGAAAAGTCTAGCACGTGATGGATCGTGCCACATTTGTCATCTAAACTGACAGACTGAGTAGAGGAAGAGCTTTACTGGGCATCCATAATGTATGTGATAGCTCATGCCATTACAATCACATTCCTTTGAGATTATACCAGCATTGCAAGATTGACCATATATACCAAGTTACGCACTGTTGCAAAGGAAGACAGGAAGATACAATGAGCTTTGAAAGACATATGTGACTTTGAAAATGTTATTAGGGGATCATTAACCTTCAAAATGTTCATAAAATGATATGCAGTTACATGATTTTCTTTGCAACACTTAAATGTAGTCACTGGCAGTTGACGAAGAAACTCGACATCCTCTCCTGTCCCTCCCAAAAGCAACGTGAGTCTTTACAATGCTTTTTTTAATGTATTTTGCATAATGTATGATTAGCTTTTTGATTTTCATATTTTATATTGGCGACACGACTACATCTATCTTGCTTTTTTTTCTTTCCCTCATTCTTTATGCAATTTTCCCCTCTCTCTGAAATACAGTAGCTTTGCACACGTTTCAGAGAAAAGAACAGCTTATCTTACAATGAAGCTCAGAGGAAATAGGTCTGGAAAGATTTCTGCATATATTCCTCTTCTGTTTTCATCTCTGTAAAAGAGGATTGTTAACTCTCCATCTACCTATATAGTCAGGTTTATCGTTTGCTCCAGAGTATTTGGTCATTTTCACTGTGTTATCCATTTGTTATTTTCAGACTAAAACTAGTATGTATTTAAGTGAGAGTGACAACATGGCCACTTGAATGGTAAGCCCACAAATTAATATAAATTACAGTTTTAGAAACAAAGCCACCACATTCTGTCACAAATATTAAGTGCCACATTGTAAAAAAAACAAAAAAAACATTTATGACTAAAAACAAAAATAGACAAAAATACTAATTACATTTTTTTGCAGTGCAACAAAAAGGCTGACTTACCAATTTTTATCCTATTGTGAGAAGAAACATGACTTAAAATAAAATAAACCATCTCCCCGAGACATACCCCCTTGTCTCCTCATTAGCCTGCTGTGGAAGAACACCACATCTCTTCCGTAGAAACAATGCTTGGGCCTGTGGTCACCCCAATGGTTGCCTTAATTTGCTGTGACCAGGGATAGGACGGCCTCTGTGGTCCAGTTGAAAGACAGCAGCTGAAAGGAGAGGACAGAAGTTTGGGTGTGTTAGATTGCACTCTGTCCTTTTGTGCTTGCTTTTCACTTTCCTTATGATTGGCTTTGCTGCTATGATGATTGGTGAAATAGGGAAAGCCAAAACACAGTAGTTGTGGATGTTGAAAAGAAATGCGGCAGATGACATGGAATATGCAGTTTTTACATTGCTCATGAAGGTAAAACTTTGGCATGTTTGTACAACAGCACAGAAATAAAATAAAATAAATATATGTAAA
This sequence comes from Rhinogobio ventralis, assembly GCA_039654625.1. Classification (NCBI taxonomy): domain Eukaryota; kingdom Metazoa; phylum Chordata; class Actinopteri; order Cypriniformes; family Gobionidae; genus Rhinogobio; species Rhinogobio ventralis. Next base: position 21,637,448 of record CM077198.1, on the reverse strand, counting down.
ATATACGTAAATAAAAAAAGAGTATATAGTAACTTTAAACATTTTCAAACTATATATACACATTTAAATATTGCTATACAAAGGAAATGTGAAAATCTTTTCAAATCTGAGACAGACTAGTTTTTCTTCATAGTATAGTCTAAATGACATCTAAATGACAACAAACTGACAGGTGTGTAATTTTTAAAGTATTTTTGCATTCATAATTATATACTTCACATTTTAGGTGTAACAATAAACCAATTGTGAAACCAGAAAGTTCATTTCACACAGCTGCCAAATATGAGAGTTTTATTTGGTTGAACTTTTAACTTTTTTGATGTGTGCACCTGCTTTGTAATTTTCACAGGTGTGTGCTTTTTTGTTGCTTAAAAACCCGTTCAAGCACTCTTGGGCTACTCTTAATAACATCTGATTAAAACCTGTTATTGCACTCTTGAACCCTTGAATAGTAATGGCAAGTTCGTGATTTTTCTCTTTTTTTTTCTGCGTACAGATGGAACTAACAAACAGAATCCTGGTTATGGTGTCTGGTGATGAGCACTTTGGAAAACATCACGTCCCATCATTCCCTATCAATCGAGGTGTAAGGATCTTTAAGTAAGCCCTCTGACTGATTTTTCCTCAGGCAACAGTGTGCTATCTGGAGCAGCGTGTAGCTCTACCGTGCTAAATGTTCTGCGCTACTCTTTTATCAAAGAGATGTGAGAACATCTCCACACCTCTGCGCACTGCAGCTCAGCAGCTATCTGTGGCAGGGATGAAAAAAGAGAGATGTATTACAACTGAGGATTGACCCCGGTGAACCCTGGGCAGAAGTGAGACAAAGCAAAAGGGAATGGAGTGTGACTGAAGTTGTTTAACTCTACTCCTGTGAGTGCACCGAGCTCTCAATGTGAGTGACAAGGACTGGCATCCTGCTGGAATGTCTGTGAATCGACATGCCACTCACACGCCGATAACACCCAATAACCCGCTCCATTGTTATCTACCCTTTAATTCCCAACTCTCCGTCCGAAGTGGCTCCCCATAATCCTTGCGTCTTATTTTCTCTTCTCCGACAAGCCCATGTCCGATTCCATTTGCTCCCTCATTTGGCTTCTGACCGGGAGGTCAAAAATCTTCCCGAGACCAGGGGATCAAAGCTTACTGAAATGTGTATGACCTCCAGATAAGTCTCTTTCGGCATCAGGTCTACTTTCTCCTCAACAGCCTGTTGCAATTACTCATCAGCAGGGCCGCACTCAATCTGCACAGAAAGATTTCCACGGAATTGGGATCCTTGCCAATTGTCAAAACGTTCTATGCATATTATGCTCTATATCTATCTATCTATCTATCTATCTATCTATCCATCTATCCATCTATCTATCCATCCACCTACCTACCTACCTACCTGTCTGTCTGTCTGTCTATCCTTTCATCAACCAATAAGAGTGAAGTACTCTCAGCTCCATGTAACATATTTTGCCATGTTTAGATCCATCCCATCGAGATTTTCTCCAAAAATCAGTACAGAATATGAAAAAAAAGGTCATTTATCATAAGCCACAGCATCGGTGGTCTCTGCATACAGGTTTGAGTATGTGTGTGAAAGAGAGAGAGTTTGTGAAATGCTGTCCTTATGAAAGATTACCCTGCTCTGAGAAGAATGCATTGAAATTCCTGTGTTTAGTAGTGCATATGATTTATCTGCAATGTGTGAATATGTTTATCTTCTCACTCGTATTGTTTCTAAAGCCTTGAAGCAAGCATGCAGGTACAGAAAAAAACTAAAAAACAAACAACAAACAAACACGTGAGACGTGTATTAGTGCCATTCTGCTGAAGCATATACAAACTGTTGAATGGCTTTAGGACCAGCGTGACTCTGCGCTCCACATCTCACTGCTGGGACAGACTATTGGAGACAAAAGTTGGCCCACTTAGATCTGCCTTAAACAAAGTTCTTGGCCAGACAGAGCTATTGATGTGATGTGTTTTTCTTTTCTCTCTCCACCACCATTCCCCAGGAGCCCTGGAAAACCCAAAGGGGGTGCGTGCTCAATCTCTCATCCCTTTGCACTCTTCCCCTGTCACTCTATCATTCATTGTCAGTCCTCCTCTCACTCACGTGTGGACAGGGTGTTTCCAAACCTCTCGTTCTTCCTAGCGTATCATCCCAGGCTTATTTATTTATGGTTTCAGCGAGCTGACAAAGGCAGGGGGTTTCTATGAAGCTCTGATGTCCCCTGGCACCACACGCTCAGTGTTTGCATAAAAATCACCTGAGACTGCCAAACCAGAGACGGTGAACCAAAAGCAGTTCTTCCTGTGCACGTGGTTCAGTTCCTGAAAAGAAGAAGCTAATTTTTGTTAGGTACTAATGGCTCCCGTTAGTTTTGTGAAATTCGGCCTAGCTATGAGATGAGAGAGAGTCCAGTATCAAAGGAAACATAGTGTAGAAGCCAGAACTCCCACAAGGATAACAGGCCATAGTATTGACTTCAAACTGATCATGACCTTGACTCATAATTCAAATAATAATTAAAACTAATTAAATATTGCAGCCAACACTGTGAACAGGGAAATATCCCTCAAATGAAAGCAATATGAAATTAAGACAAACAAAAGATTCTGATTACCATTCATTGACTAAACACAGTTTTCAATAGACCCTGTTGGAAGATCCGAAACCTAAATTCTCAAACTAGGGACAGAAAATGAGGACTTATTCAGATGATTGCTTGTTTAAGCAAAGACTCAAAAAAACTCAACCAAGGGAAAAGTATTCAGATTTTCAGTGGCCTTAAGTGCATGTTTTCACTATAACAAAATCTTCATTATAATGAGTTTCAGTCATCTTTAGAATAAATATAGAATATTAGGTAGGTTACCAAAGCCTCAATGACCATTAGGTTTTGCCTCAATTCATCAGTATTCTGGTTAAGGATACTATCATCCAAGCTGAAAACCATGCATATGTTTTTTTTCTCATATTTAAAGCAATACTATGTAACATTTACTCACAGTTCTCCCACGTGGTTGATAAACGCAATTGTCTGTTACTAGTGTCGTAAATACTGTCGCTGTATAAGCTTTCCCGTGGGCAGCGCAATACACGTGAATTTGTTGACTAAGGTCATGGAACCAGCGAATGCAGAAACCTCGTTTGGAAACGACCAGGTAAATTAGCCTGTGTTACACTATGTTCTACAAATATCATTACACAGTTTTATTTATTGTTACTCCAGAATTTAAAAGTACAATGACAAAAAGAATGGTAGTATGTTTTTTTTCCGCTTCCTCCGACAAAATCCAATTTGGTTTCTTTACTGGCTCTGTCATGGCGTTGGTTTTGAGACTTGCAGATTAGATCATTTCGTCTTATAGTTATCTGTTGGCTAACTCCACCCAGGCTACGAGTAAAATATGTGACGTATGCCGTAAAGCAGGTCGCACTCTTCCGCTGGCAGGGGATGGGCGGGGCTGTGTGTACCGACCCGAACACGAAACTTACAGAGTGTGGTTGTAGCCGCTAGAAGGCTGCTCAGGTATCAGGGGCAGTAGAATTTGTCTGGTTAAGAGTTGTTCTATTGACATTATTTTAAGGTCTAAAAACTACATAGTGTTGCTTTAATATCGGAAGGCTAGATTTTCAATGTAAATGTCTTTTGTTATGGCTGTTATTAAAAACATATAGGGTGAATTCAGGGTGATTGGGACACTTTTTGTCATTGAGATGACTTGGGAAAAGTGCCCCAATGTAAATACTCTTTAAATTAATTAGCATCTCTCAGATTTGATATTGCGTTCTTCTATTATGAGACAGTAAACGGTTACACTTTACTTCGATGGCCCACATTGGACATTCACCTAAATATAAGTGACTTTGCAGCTACAGCAACTAACTCTCATTAGAGTATTAGTACTCTAATGAGAGTTAGTTGACAAGTAATTGCAAAGTTACTTATAGTTATTAGAATGTCTAAAGTGTATTATCGAACTAATGTGTTTACCAGTAAACTGCAAAAACATTTCTAAAAGACAGATTTGAACTCTGAATTTCTTAAAGATAGACAGGCAGACTTGTATGGTAAAAACATAATATTTTAATATGAAATACCTCTCTTTATTTTTTTTTTATGATATTTTAAAATATCTGTCTTGTGTTCCTTTGTTAGCACTGATGGCTAAGGTTATTCCATTATTAAAAGATTAAAAGTTTATGAAAAGACTAAAAAAAAAATGCAGCTATTGTGCTGAAATGAACTCGCGATTGCACAGTCAGACGGTGACAGCCAGCTGCAAGCATATTAAAACTTTCTGGCAATGACAAGTTTTTCATAAATCTCTTAAATGTTCTTTTTAATCACGGATGAAAAGCTATGTACCTTTATCTCTTTCAAATGTAATGAAAGCACAAGCCATTTTGCTTTCTGAATATTCAGTCCATGCAAACAGTGGCATATTTGTCAGATTATTTTACATTGTAAAATATGTGATTTCTGACTGATAATATTTTCAGATACAATGCAAATTATTCAAATGTGGTTTACAAAAGTGGCAGTCCATACATTATGAAGGTAAGATTTATAAAGTATGTATGTTAAGAGATTCATAAAGTAAAATAAACACAGATTCTGTGACAAAATAGCCTGTCTATTGACATCTCAGGGTATATGTAAAGGCCCTGATCATCTAAAAGTATGTGATAGCATATGCAAAAAATAAAGCAAGTCAAACAATTAACATCTACCGAGGATTGCAGTTGCACTGCTGTTTTTACAGATGCATCAAAATTAATATGTAATTTGGGGCATAATTGCAAATAGTCATTTTAGAAATGATAACTGAATGTGTAAATTGATACCATTGAAGAGCAGGTACTAATCTGCTCTCTCTGTGGGCCAAAGAGGTTCTCTCAGGTTCTGTCTCTCTCATGCACAACAAGTTTCTTTTCATCAGTCTGTGGTGCAAAGTGCTTAAATGTGTAAATAATACAGCATTTTCTTCTTTGTTATCTGTAAATATAGGAAAATGTTCTAGAAATGTTGAATGTGGGTATTCTGATCAATTTGGTAGAAATAATATAAATCATATAGATACCCTGGGTATTTAGTAAGATTTAGTGATTTGAGCCGCATGGCTAGCATTTGGTATTAACATATGTAAGAACCTGCTTTAAATATGGGCTTGTCTAACGGCCAACCTATTTGCATGTGTTTTGCATGCTTACAAAATGGACACAATTTGTTAGATTGCACATGCCCTAGATTATTTAATATTAAAATTTAAGATGGCATACATACCCTACATACTAAGACCAGCTTGAGAATATGTTGTATTTTGGATGCCGGTATGATCCCAGCAAAAGCAGAACAAATGGTGTGTGTACAAAAGTTGAAGTCTGTCACCATTATGGTAATTAGTGTTCCTTTTATTTGGGCACTTGGCCCTTGACTTTGGTTCAATTACTTCATTTCAGCAGTTGTTGAAAGTGCATGTTGTCACTATTGCTCGCAAGTCGCGACTATAATGACATTCTTTTTACTATGTGTTCTTTTATGTTTTTTATTTTTTACATTTATTTCTTTTACTAAGCTTACAACTTTATTGGGGGTCTGTATTTTGACACACTGAAGTTCCCAAATTTGGGAACAACAGAAGATAAGTACAACTGTCACAGCTTTGTAGTAGAAACTCACACGACGAAGATTAATAAACATAAAATGACTTTACTCACTGACTCAAAGATAACAACAACTCCTTAACGTGTAAACGGAAAGTAAACTGATAACAGAATAAACATAAAAGGGGATATTTATACATATGAGGAACTAAATAACGAACACCTGAATATGATTAACCAATGAGTTGCCATAGAAACAAACGAGAACTAATACAGACATGACAGAAATTGTACTAAACTGAACATAACCGTGACAACAACATTGTAGATACATACTAGTGATCTTTATTATTTTGTCTCTAGTATGAATTCTGATTCAAGATATTACCAGTTTGACTTTATTTTATTCAAAATTTCAGATGACTATGCTGGTCCACCAGCTAGACCAGCACTATATCAGCACTAACCAGCATAAACCAAAATTAATTTAATGCTGGGTTTTTCAGCAGGGTAGTAATTAGTAGTGTTTTAATGGTGTAGTGTTTAATGGACTTGGTGATTTGAAAATAACACAGGTGGATAATGCTATTCAAAGGCAGTTGCAATGACAAGTGGATTGAGATAAATGTCTGTCCATATTAAACAAGGCCTTCATATTCATGAAGGAGTGCATGTATAGTATAGGGATATTTGAATAACACCCTCCATGCAGAACAGAGCAGTGGCTCATGGTATATACCCAATCAGGACACACATGCTGTCACGTTTCCACATTTCATACAGTTTCTCATGGATAATTAAAACTATTTACCTGAATTATTAATGTGAATATTTGCACACAATTTCAATGCTCCATTACAGTGATCCAGACAGGATTTGATTTAATTTGGCCAGATTAGATGCAAGCAGACAGTAGGTTGAGATGAAAGGGTTAGGTGATTAGGAGAGATAATCTTGGTCTGGGTGGGTGTGATGGAGATGGAGTGAAAGGTTGTATTAGCTTGTGTTTGCATATGAATACTCTCCAGTGCAGTCAAATGAGCTGATGACATTGTTTTCTCAGCCTCGCTTCCTTCCAAAAGGTGGTGAGAGCTTCAGAGAAAATGCTAGGCCTTTTGATCACACTCTGAGTAATATTTTGACGGTGACTGTTAACTTCACCTGTATGCATAAATTATTAAAACAACATCCAGCTGTTTCAGTCTAATTAAAGTGTATGGCAATGGTATTTCTGTAACAATCCAGGTTAGGCTATGTTGCCCTACAAAAGCAAAATGCATGTCAACACTGGAACTGAGAAGCATGAATTAAAAATATATACAGGTATGTTGAATATATAATTTTGGAGACTGGAGGGATCTTTCACTGCGGAACACTGCAAACTGTAAATTGTATATTGTAGCAAAAAATTATATCAGTAAGACGTATCATGGTTTCCAAATCGCAAATTCCAAATTGTAAACTGTTTTCAAAAGATATGTTTCTAGAGCATTTTGTTCTTCGTTCTTTGAAATTGCTATAATATTTCAGAATATGATGATTATCTTATATATTAAGGTTCTGTATAGCACTTTCAAAGCATAGTCCTTTATGTAACATTATAAAAAGTTAAAAGAAACCTGATCTATTTTTTGAACTATTCTTGTATGTGTAATTTATAACTTTCTTCAAGGAGGTTTTACACTCAGCTGCATGCGGTAGCACAGATGTCTCCAAATGGTCTACAACCTGCTAGAAAGACACATTGGCACTGAACCCAAACCAAGTCTAAACATCAGGCACTGAGAAGCATTTATTTCATGCACAAAATTAGTTAATTTCAACTGAGTTGACTAATCTGCATAAATTACAATGACTTCAAAATCACTTGCTGAAAGCTCAAAAACTTTGTTTGTGCATATAATATTTTAAAGAAACATGTTATCACGACTATCCCTTCTAGTAAAATGTGAAATACCCAAGGCAAGTTCTTGTTTATCGTCTTTACCACAAATAAACTGTACCATTTGTTCATGACTAATGCTCATCCACTCCAGCTGTCCAGCTCTTTTATTAAAATCCATTTTAGCTCACAAGCTCTCAAACACTTTTCCTCTTCCACCTCTTTCTCTATATCTACCTCTCTCTTCCCTCTCTCCTGCCTTTAAATCCTAATAGGTCTGACAGTTTTATTTTCTGTGCTGTAGATAAAATCATTATTGTCATATTCGTCCGCCTCGGCTGTCAGTGCTTCCACTGCATGCAGTTATTTGCGGAGGGCCTTCAAGCTGTCGTTTTGGGGATTGATAGGCCCCCGATGGCATCCTACTAACTCGGTAGCTCAGAAAGAAGGGGAGATGGACTGCCAGACTGACCCGAATAAAGGTAAGTCACATGGGTGTAAGTGACAGGGTGGGATGCTTTTATGACTAAAGAGGAAATGATGCCGCCATACACTATTAACTTTGTACAGTAATCCACAGTGCTTTATTTTAGATGAGCCAGAATGACCCAGATGATAGCTATAAAAGAGCATTGTGCTTTGTATGCACCCCTGAGAATACATTACTGAATAGTCTGTGTGCCCTGTGACAGACCAGTGCTTCATAAGCCATTGTTGGTCTTGTCTTTATCTGAGCCAAAACGCAATGAGTTTGGAATCACTGAACAATGAAGTGCAAAGAAAGGTAAAGCATAATCAGTTTCACACTTTGAATGTTGAACGTTTATCGTTTGTGCGTTTGGTGGGCCTATAGTCCTTCAGGCATATTAATGAACACTTCACTGAAAAGCACGAGAACATTTGTCTAGGCTTCAAGGCAGCGTTGGATGCCAGCCCCTGAAGCACCACCATGCTGTGCCCTTCACTGAATGTTACTAAAAGTTTGATTTAGCGAGCTGAGCGGGGAATTTCAAAGAGCATTGTGCAAGCTCTTATTCTCAATTAAATGTGAGGAGCCTCCCCTCTTATACAGCTGCAGATCATGAAAGAGAATTACGCTGCGCACTGCTCCTTCGCCGCTTTTATGGATCTTTATCCCATATGGACACTGTACCAGGCTTAATCAGATTCAAAAATAAAACATGCCTGAGCTCCATGGGCAAGGACAGCACCATGTTCACCACAGCTCCACAAAAAAAAATTTGATGGAAAAACTTTAAAGGGGTGTGTGTATGTGTGTGTCTAAATGAGTGAGCACAAGTGAGAGAGAGATAGATAGAGAGAGAGAGAGAGAGAGAGGAACTGATAACCTGCTGAATTAATGAAGCTTTTTTTCATCTGGAACAAACCGACAAGGGAAGCTACTGTAACCTTTGACCTATCTTATATGCATGCCTTGGAGGGCAGCACATCTCACTAAGAAGCAAATTAGCTAATGCTAATCTCTCAAAAGACAGAACTTTGTGCCTATTCAAGGAAAAGTAGTGAAACTGTAATCACCTGAGGAAACAAACTGGCCAAACACATCTGTGTCTTTAGCCCAGGCCAAAACATTGTGCTACCAGTGGGAAAGGGGTGAAATTTGAAGGAACATCTGGATGATAATTTATGAGGCACCAGATGTTAGACACCCTGTAGTCTTGCATAGCCAGATCTTCAGATTTACGGCAGAAGGTCTTGGCCAGCTTTCATTGGCCAAGGACCGCCCAATGGCGTCTGACTGACATGTAAAGCAACCAAACACAGTTAGTTTAAAATGTAACGTTGATGTCCCTACAATAACAGACCGGCCTGTAAAATATACTTTTGAAAACCCAGCATTAGTTGACCCTGATAAGCGTTCATTGTCACAGTTGTAAACACGACAGCTTTCTTCTTCCATGAGGGGGTTTGGCGTCACAGCTGCTTTGTTTCCAGGCGGACCATTAAAGAACGCGACACAGGTGTCTCTGGAAATTCAACCAGTCAGATGTGTTTCCAATTTTGTGTGCCATATGCATTAGACATTCAGCCAACAGTCAGTGAGCATGACATCCGAGGCTGAGACTAGACACCCTGCAACTGTGAGCTGCAGGTAAGGTGGAGGTAAAACCATATGCATTTTTCCCTTTTATCTTATCAAATTCCATTTCATGGAAAATTTCCATGCAAACGGTGGCATCAGAAGTTAAAAGACAGCCACAACTTGGTCACTGACAAGTAAGATAACATATTTGGATAACATATTTTGTTGATCCTGGAACAGCATTCCTGTCTGAAAATTTTGTCTTAACCCTATCCCTATCCCTATTCCTATCCCAACCTCTAAACCTAACCCTACCCATAACTTATCCCTTAAATCAGAGGGAAATGATAGGTGAATAAGAATGATGTAGAAACACCTAAACTTGACATAAACTGTAAACTTGTCCTCCAAATCTGATTGGTTGATTGGAATGTTGTATTTGGAGAAAGTACGTTCACCACCACAACTGGTACAAAAGATGACATGATTCTAGCTAAGTGGGCATCTCCTCACGGACAGACACAATTTTAAGTCTAGACAACAGGGTTGTGACCAATTCAGAATTAAATTGGGAATTTCTTTTAAATTCAAATTCAATTGAGGTAGCAAATGGGGAAATTGCTATTTAAATTTGAGTGTAAAAAAGTAATTAAAATGAGTTGAAATTTAGAGAAATTTATACATATGACAATTTTTTTTAACTAGAAATGTTTGAAAAAAGTTTAATATCATAGACAGATAGACATTAGATATATAGATAGATAGATAAATAGATAGCCTTTCTACTTAAAACCCAGAATGCATATGTTAAATTTGAGTTGCATTTCAGTAAATTCTTCTTCCTGTCAGTTCAACTTCTTGTTTTGTGCGGCCAATTCAAATTCACACTCCAATTCTTAAATTCAAAATGTTGAACAACCATATATTTTGGGATTAATGGTACATATTTAAAAAAAAAACATATTATAATAATAAATGTAAAACATAATAATAATACATTAATTAATTTATAATAATAATAATAATCATAATATATAATTATTTTTTATGCAGTCCAGAACATTTCGGATTCTTGTTGTATAAGCCAGGTAGCTGGCATTTTCTTTTTGTTTAAGTCAGGAACAATGAGTTTTTCCTTGTCATCTAAAGAGCATACTCATGCCCATTACATCCAAAAAAAATCTAATTTCACCCCTGACCTTCTAACACCATAGCTGACCCACTCAGCTCACACAGTACGACAAGTGTGCTGAACTTTTGAACAAAAGGTCAGAACATTCTTGAAGAATAAAAAGGTAGCAAATAGTTAAAGTTCAGTAAGAGAAGGGAACATGGTATGAGGTGGCGAGGAGAAGGTGTCTATTAGCAGCAGATACTTTATGGTAATTAAAAGTGCACTCTTAACCTCACCTTCTGCACCATCGTGCTAATCCTCCCAGCCGACTTGCTTTCACCTTCCATTTCAATTTAATCACAGGAAGCCAAAAAGCAACCACTAATTGTGGTTCTTTTGGTCCGCCGCACCCCGATTACAGCTGTGCTTTATGGGGGGGAAACCAAGAGGGGAGGAAATGTGTGTAAAGACAGCCTAGTGATGTTAATAACATTTTATCAGCCTTATCATCTGTCCTTGAGATAAATAGCTTCTGACCTAATAGCTCCTGACTCTGCAATTGAATTCAGTGTAATGCAATTGTGTGAATATTACTTTGTTTAGTGAGGATGAACCTGGTTTGCTGCACTAGCTGGTCTCCCAACTTGTATTGAAGACATCAAGTAGCTAGTCACGACTGTTTTACCGAAACTGTATTGTCGCAAATTTTTCGTTCAACCACACTGGTTAATGATGTCAGGTGGTGGAGTAATAACTTTTAATTCATCCGTTTAAGATTGAATTAATGCCAGATTTTTGCTATAAATTACGGACAAGGCATCTGAGGGCTAATTCTAATTTTGCTTTATTTCCAGATTAAATCATAGGCTCGTTCTTACCAAAAATTTTTTTTAACTCATCCGTTTATAACGTCTCGGTTACGTATGGTAACCCTCGTTCCCTGAAGGAGGGAACTGAGACGTACGTCGGACGTCACCGACGAATTGGGATCACTTCAGGGAGCTTCGAGATATAGAGAACCGGCCAATGACTATTAGGGTGCGAGATTTGCATGTCGCGCTCCGCCCCACAGCGCGGGTATAAAGCAGAAGCGAATGCAGCGCACTGTTGTTTTTCACGGAGGAGCCGAACTAGTGACTCGGCCATGCAGTGATGGTACAGCAACTGTGGCGAAGGGACGTACGTCTCCGTTCCCTCCTTCAGGGAACGAGGGTTACCATATGTAACCGAGACGTTCCCTTTCAGTCGGTCACATTCGACGTACGTCGGACGTCACAACGAATTGGGATCCCTTTGGAAAACGGCACAGTTACTACCACTTCCAGCGCCCAGCGAGAACCCCTCAGACCCCATCTGTTGCGGGTGGGGAAATTCACGCAGGGAGAGTCACACTGCTGTTCCGCAAGACCCACTCAGCAGAGTGAAGCTAGGGCTGGGACTGCCTCCTCCGAAGGCAGAGCTTGCAGGCTCACCACCTGGTCCCAGAAGGGAGTGGTGGGAACCTTGGGCACATATCCGGGCCGGGGTCTCAGGATTACATGAGAGTTACCGGGCCCGAATTCCAGGCACGATTCGTCGACCGAAAATGTCTGCAGGTCCCCTACCCTCTTGATAGAGGCCAATACAGTCAGGAGTACTGTCTTCAGAGACAGAATGTTTAACTCAGCTGACTGCAAAGGCTCAAAGGGCACCCTCTGCAGTGCGGTTAGCACCAGAGTTAAGTCCCAAGAGGGTATAGAGGTACCTGACGATCAGATCGTGCTTCCCTAGAGACTTACCATCTACCATGTCATGATTAGCGGCAACATAAACCTTGACGGTGGAGGGAGACAGCCATTCGCTCTAACCTATCTTGTAGGAAGGAAAGCACAGAACTGATCGAACATCTCCGGGGGTCTTCTCGGCGAGAAGAACACCAGTTGACGAACAGGTTCCACTTCAGCGCATAGAGGCGAGAAGCACTAGTTCCGGGAACCAAGTTCGGTTGGGCCAATACGGAGCAACCAACAGGACTTGCTCCTCGTCCTCCCTAACCTTGCACAGAGTCTGTGCAAGAAGGCTCACTGGGGGAAACGCATACTTGCGTAGGCCCCGGGGCCAGTTGTGTGCCAGAGCATCCGAGCCGAGGGTCCCCTCGGTCAGGGAATAAAACAACTGGCAGTGGGTCATGTCCGGGGCGGCAAACAGGTCTACCTGTGCGGTCCCGAAGCGACTCCAGATCAGCTGGACCACCTGGGGATGGAGTCTCCACTCTCCGGGGAGCACTGGCTGTCGTGAGAGCTCGTCGGCCACACGATTGAGCAGGCCCGGAATGTGAATGGCACGAAGCGACCTCAGATGTTTCTGACTCCATAGGAGGAGATGGCGGGCGAGTTGTGACATGCAACGGGAGCGTAGACCACTCTGTTTGTTGATGTACGCAACGGCCACAGTGCGGACCAGAACGTGCTTGCCTAGTAGCTGCGTTTTGAAGCGGGCCAGCGCAAGACGAACTGCTAACAACTCGAGGCAATTGATATGCCATTGCAGTTGAGGCCCCATCCACAGACCCGAAACTGCAAGCCCGTTGTACGTGGCACCCCAGCCGGTGGATGAGGCATCTGTGGAGACAACAGCATGCCTGGACACTTGTTCTAGGGGAACTCCTGCCCGTAGAAATGAAGGGTCCGACCACGGACTGAAGGTTTGGCGGCACCTCGGAGTCACAAGGACACGGAGGGATCCGCTGTGCCACGCCCATCTCGGGACTCGGTCGTGTAGCCAGTGTTGAAGCGGTCTCATATGAAGCAATCTGAGCGGCGTTACTGCGGCTGCGGATGCCATATGCCCCAGGAGCCTCTGAAAATGTTTCAGTGGTACCGCTGTCCTGCATTTGAAGGAATTCAAGCAGTTCAACACTGACTGGATGCGCTCCTCGGTGAGGCGCGCTGTCAGGCCGACCGAATCCAGCTCCATACCGAGAAAAGAGATCCTCTGCGTGGGGCAGAGTTTGCTCTTTTCCCAGTTGACCCGAAGCCCTAACCGGCTGAGGTGACTGAGCACCATGTCCCTGTGTTCGCACAACTGCTCTCGCGACTGGGCAAGGATCAGCCAGTCGTCGAGATAGTTGAGGATGCAAACTCCACGCTCTCTCATGGGAGCAATGGGCGCCTCCGCGATTTTCGTGAAGACACGGCCCGACAGGGCCAGCCCGAAGGGTAGGACTTTGTACTGATATGCTCGTCCATCAAACGCAAAGCATAGAAACGGTCTGTGTCCATCGGCACCACGGCGTACCCGCAGCGGGGCAGCGAGGTGGCATGCAGGGACCCGACTCGGACGGCATGGTAGCGGCCTGAAGTGGGGTCTGAGTGTGCTGTGCAACACTTACCTGCTTCCGCTGCGGGGGTGTGCGAGTGTGAGAAGGCCGCTTGTGTGCGTCCCCACAGCCGGCACCCCCTGCTGCCGATTGGAGAGGCGCCTCTTGGCGCTCTCTTGGCACCCAGAGATTTTGGAAACTGCTCTTTCTTTGACAATTTGGGTACCGCTGGGGCCCGCGGCGGAACAAAAACCAATTGAGAACAAAAAATTCTCCCCCGGCCCTCCTCCGGGGGAAGGAGTGGTGCTGCAGCCATCTCCTGAAGAGCAGTCTCCTCCATCTCTGAGTGGCCCGTCTCAGGGTCTCTTACGACGGCGTTTGCCACCTGGCTTGGCAGCGGCCTGAGCGGGCTGGACGTCCTTCCCACGGCCGGCTCCACGCTTACGCCCGGGTGGAGGCTGCTGCTGGACTGAGGCGGGAGCGGTGGCGGGCGGACGTCCTCGGCGACGGGCAGGCGGAGGCGCTGCGACCGGCCGCAGGGTGGAGGCAGCAGCTGGCCGCCGGGGCAGGATGTGCTTAAAAGCCTCCGTCTGCTTCTGGGAGGCCGAGAACTGCTGGGCAAAGCTCGCGACCGAGTCGCCGAACAACCCGGCTGAGGAAACGGGGGAGTCCAGGAACCGATACTTGTCGGTCTCCCTCATGACGGCCAGGTTGAGCCAGAGATGCCGTTCCTGGACCACTAAGGTGGACATCGCCTGGCAAAGGGAACGGGCGGTGACTTTTGTCGCCCGGTGGGCGAGGTCCGTCGCCGTCCGGAGCTCCTGGAGGAGCTCTGGGTCAGGCCTACCCTCATGCAAGTCCATGAGTGCCTGGGCCTGGTGCACCTGGAGCAACGCCATGGCATGCAAGGTGGATGCAGCCTGGCCACAAGACCTGTAAGCCTTCGCAGTCAGACTGGAAGAGAACTTACAGGCCTTGGACGGGAGATGCGGGTCACCGCGCCAGTTGGAGGTGGTTGCCGGACACAGTTGCATCGCGACGGCTCGCTCCACTGGCGGGATTCCCACGTACCCCTTGGCTTGCCCGCCGTCAAGGGTAGTGAGGAGGGAGGAGCCACTAGGTCTGTTTCTGGCACTAAATGGTGCCGTCCACGACCTGATGAGCTCCTCATGCACCTCCGGGAAGAAAGGCACCGGGGCGGGACGCTGAGAACCAGAGCGACCCGCCCCGAGAAACCAATCTTCCAACCTAGAAGATCTAGAAGGAAACCTAGAAGGAAACCAATCTTTCCACTCTTCAAAAACGGTGCTTTAAATCTCTTGACAAACTAAAAGATGTATTTTACTTATTATTATTTGTATGTATTCAAAATAAAATATATAGATTGTACTTAATGTCAGCTTGCTTATTTTGCTCAAGATATGGATTTATTAAATCCACGTCATGCAAATAAGAAACAAATCTTCTAACCACAGGTCGAGAGCTGTTGTTCCAACCACAAAACTTTGCGATGCTGTTTGTGAAAGTTCGTTGGAACTATGGTTTCAGGAAACACTGACTCGTTGAACTATGCTGAAAACGACGGAACTTGCGACCATAGTTGGCTAGCGATGCTTTCGGGAAATGCTCCCCTGGCCAGGTTTCCCATTCATCCCCTAAATAAAACTTTAAAATCTAACACAGACACACAAACATTTACTGCCCATCTGAGAGGAAAAAATTGTGTGGCTTCCAACATAGACTGTCATTTCTCCTGTCTCTTTGTCACATTTCCTTGATCTTGACCTGTCAATGGAAGCATTATCTTTTTATGCAATTTACTTTTGTCTGGCAGGAGACGCGACTTTTCATGCTCAGCTGAGGTTAAAGGAAAGAAAAATGCTTCATCTGAAAAGCAGCTCATATACTGAAACCACAACAACAGATCACTGGAAAACACAATACATGGTCTCGGTGGCTTTTGTCAGGCATGCTCTGCCCTTAAGGAGGTGGTTATTCTGTCGTTGAGACAGGTCTCATTATGTAGCTAGTCCTGCTGGCCTTCACAGAAGTAAAGATGACAGAACAGAAATTGGCATGTTTGCTCATGCTGCTCTGAAAGCGGGTGGCTGTAGGAATGGTTTATATTGCTGTGGTTGCTGATTGCTGTCCTTGATATTGAAGCCTAGACACATTGAATGAGTGATATTACAAATGGAGATGACATTGCATCAAAACTATGAATTACATTAAACCTGAATCCACAGAATATATAAATGACTTTCTTTCCCTTCACAGAACGTTCCAATAAATAAATAAAAAGTAAAAATCCTTCAGAACATTTTAATAAACAGAATTGATTCACTGACAAGGGTTCAAAAGAAAGTACTACAGGTTTTGGTACAACATGGATGGAGGAAATTAAAAGATAACAGAAACATTTGTTTAATCAACAACTGACTCTTTGTCAATGCTGTTCAATGATCTTCTTGACCTGAACCATGATGGGTTTCTTAATGGTTTTGGAGTATTGTATTATTTTACCTCGTATTTCTCCCATCCTTGCAGAAACCCTGCCCTAAACTGACTTTACTTCATCTCTGAAGGATGGCTGCTCATTCAGATCTCACAAAATGAATGTTTAAAAAGAGCAGAGATGCCACCAGGTAAGAAAACATTAAAACATAGAAGTGTAAAGCTTAGGAGGTCTGTGCTTTTAGCTGGATTTCTATCCCCATGCCCTTTCGTGTATATATTTTTTATGAATGCATTAAGATTAATTTGACCCCTTTTACAAATACAAATTTCCCCATTTATCTCTTGCTCTCCATAATCTCTGACACTCATCATCTGTTCATTAAAGCTACCTTTGCCTGGATGCATTATTTGGCTCTGGAGTCTCTAAACAGGCTTTGTTCTTTATTACACATTTGCCCCAGTGCATTTCACAAACTCATTAAAAAACTATTAGTGCCTGTTGATTTCTCAGATGCTCCCGCATTATTGGGTAAGATCTACTCTTCGAGACGCATTCACAAGGTATTGGCTCGTTTTGTTTTGTCTCTCTGCCTGCTTGTCCATTTAGCTTTGCCTGTGTCCAGAATTACTGCATGCACACTTTCATCCACATGTAGATGTTTTTAGTGCACGTATAAAGAGAAGCGCAACATTTACATCTATGTACAAGTCTGTATGAATTTTATATGTTTTACAAGGGAATACGTGTTAACATATCATTTCATGTTCACGCCCTTCTCCCATCTCGCTGGTCCCAGCTGTGCTGTAGCCTTCAAGTGCTGAAAGAGACCCCTGTCTTTTTCTTTCTTTCTGTGTGCAGAATGGAGAGAATATGAAGGCAATAAAAGTGCCGTGCTAGGCCTGGCGGAACTGCAAATACATCAAGGGTTCATTCTCCTCTGTTTGCCATTATTCACATTTGGCAGCCACGGAATGTCACACCTGAGCTATTGGGGCTCTCACTGCCAAGATATATGGCCAGAGTATTTCATATTTGAAGTTATTTACCCTGTCATTTGTTTTCATTTTTACTGATGTGGGTCATTTGACAGTTTGGAGTAGTTTCAAAGCTTTTGCAAACAAACACCTATATGTTATTGTGTCAGGAGCATGGGGATGGAGACCTTTTTCCTTTGCTTTTAAGGATGTCGTAAGATTATTTGAAAGGAAACAAGCTACTGAGGAAATAAGCTAAAATATTGTTCTGATAATGTGTGGATATGTCTTGAGGTAGACTTTACATTTCTTTTATCTGGCCAGATTTCAAAGTATTTGTGTCTTTATATCACAATTACCAGCAAATTCACTTGGATAACCTTTGAAACAAGATAAGTAAGACTGTATTTTCTCATTCATGACCTTTTGTCCTGGAGTCTACAAAACCTTAAGTTTTAAATAACATATGCAGCAGCATACTTTAGCACTTTTAGTAACTTTTCCATGTAATAATGGACTTATATTGTGTAATTTCACTGCATTTCTAACCGACAATGCTTAAGTGGATGTTTTTGTAGCCTTTTCTCATAACTGTAAACCAAGGAGAAGTGCAGTTGGAAATGTTGAATCATTCTAATTAAACACTTATTGTTGGAGTGCTGGCTGGCAAAGGCAAAGTTCAGTAGGATTGGCTCTGCTGAAATCAGTACATACTACCTGCCTCTCGTCTGGAATCTGATGAAAATTCAAAATGAAAGTGCCTGATCAAGTGTAAGTCATTTTTTGTCATAATTTAAAGATTATCTCTACCCCAGACCATAAATCTTAGATCAGATAGGGGTAGGTTGGGGTAAGATGCCCCCTGGGGTAAATTTTGTCATTTCATCTGAATATCAACATTTGTGAGAAATAGTCAGTCGAAACAGTTTTGATCTAATTTTGTGTCAAAAGTGAACTATGACATTGTATTTTGTTGAATATCAAAGTTTTTTTTGTATCTGTTTGTTAAGGGATTTGTGGAAACATCAATGTTTTTGGATTTATCATTAGATGGGGTTATCATTCAGTGTTTCCATGAATTTATGGGCAATTAAATAAGTAAATATGCATATGCCTGTATGAGATAGAATAATTTTACCTTTCAGATAAATCTCTTTCACTGGTATTCTGCTTTGTCTGTCATCGGTTATTCAATTATCAACTAAACTGTCAAAATAAAATGTTATTTAGTATTTTACATTATTGTCACTTTAAAGAATTATATCAAAAGTCATTTATAGATTCTGTAAAAGTTTATCCAGGGGGGCTTCTTACCCCAGTAGGGGCCATCTTATATCCCTTTTTTAATATCTTAAATTTTAAGATAACAACTAAATTAGCAAATGTTTCTATTTATTTATTATAATAACACATTGGCGGATGCAACATCATCCTGCACATGCTAAACTTATATCTAAATACGTTACAATTTAAAAGTAAATCCACATTGTTCTTAAGGGGGCATCTTACCCCATGTTGCCCTATTTGTTTTTGTATCCATTTTTTTTGTATCTTTTAGAAACTTGGTTATTCACACAAGCAGTGTTGTTTTTGTTAACTAAACTTAAATTAAAATTAGAAATGTTACCTTGCACTGTAACATCCAACAGTTGTTCTAACATTTTTTTGGTTGTTGTAAACTTTACTTAATGTAAAAATCCAGCAATCTGTACTATTCACATACTATGTCTTGGTTACTCAGAAAACCCAAGTTGAGATTAATTAATTGGTTTGAGTGCCATTTTGTCAAGCAAAATTATTAATTTTTTTTTCACAAAAGTTTTTGTGGCGGGGCAATTCTTAATAGACTTTTCACTAATTTCCTCCACTTCTGCAGTTATCTTTCTCCTCAGATGTATTCGCTCATTTCCCAAAGTCATCTTAAATTGAAATCATGTTGAATTGTCAATACAACTGAAAAATTTGAGAGAACATATGCTGACTTCATAAATTGATGTTGATTTTCTTAAAATGTTTTTGTTTGAACTTACCATTATGCCTGAAAACGCAAACTTTCGAAAACAGGTTTCAAAGTGCAAGTTTTTGAAAACGGTCTCTGTGTAGCCTAAACAACAAAAACGTAATTCTGTGAAAACTACGACGTCATGCACATGTGTAGGCTATTACCATAGACTGTAAAAAAATATGGACGTAGTGTCTATGACGTCACCCATAGGTTTCTGAAGAGCAGTTTTGAAGCGTAAAGTCGGCCGTTGCCATCTTGGCAGCGCGTCACCGCATGTCACTCCCAGGTATCTGAAAATGGGCAAAGAGGCGGGACGTGGGTGGAGCTGAGGTGACGTGATGACTAACAGACAGCAGACAAATGGCAATCCACCTGTCACTCGAAGTGGCCACACCCTTAATTATGCATAACTTTAAGGCTTAATATAATTTAAACAAATAAATTATAAAAAGATTCACCCCTCTCACAGTTGTCATGAAGGGCAAAATTAGCTATATAGACCAAAACCACAATTTGTACCAGGCTGTAAACACGTTTCTTTCTGCTGTAAAGTTGGGCATTTTAACATGGGGCTCAATGAAACCTGGTCTCTAGCGGCCAGTCGATGAATTGCAGTTTAAGTCACTTCCAAATTGGCTTCAAGAGAAACTGGGGGAGGTTGCCGCTTGGCTATTACATGTTCAGTCTATAGTGTTTCATCGCCATCTAATTGCCTAGCAGCAGAATACAGTGTTTTTAGTCGTTTTCGCTGATCTATGTGAATGGGGATTGTTTTGACAATGGTGCTTTCTGTATGTAAACTCAAAGGAGAAACTTCTCTGTTTTAAGCATATCGTTGTAAATGTACTCTGAGTCAAGAGTAAATCTAAAGTAAACTATCAAGCTGTCACGGGTGCGTGCAGGCAGGAAGATGGAGACAGGCTAATACAGTTCCAAATTTTAATCTCAAATAATCCAAAAACAGGCAGACAGGCAATAGCACAACACACTTAAACATAACAGTGACCAGACATGGGCTGAATCCAAAATCGCCCCCTATACCCTCAAATAGGGCATTATTTGAGGGGACAGCCATTTGTAGTGGTGTCCGAAACCATAGTGCACTCCATCCTACATTGCACTGCAATAACGAGTGTACAGCCGATTTACACACAACAGCTGTCCAAATTCACTCACTCGTTTTCATTCACTCCTTCAAGTGAACTATATTAGTGGACTAACATAGGGAATAGTGAATGAGGGTTTAGGGGCGATTTCAGATTCAGCCAAGGAGTGCAGGAGAAGGAACAACTTAAGTAGTGAACACAAACGAGGATGATGGCACACTGACACATATGGACTGATAATGATGGTAACCAAGGAACCAGATGAGTGGCAGATGAATCTGAACAAAGAAACATGTGACAAATGAAAACAAACTGAAAGTCCATGAACTAAACTAAACATAATGGTGACACAAGTACTATCTAATTCTTTTTTAGTTACTAAAACTCTAGTGTAACTATACTAACTAAGTATTTGTCAGTGCAACATACTATTCCTATTTTACTTAGTTTTTTTAAGGCAATCGTTTGCATGCTTTATTTTAAGTAAGACTAACTAATTATATTTTACAGTGTGGCAGCAAGCTACAATTATTAAAAATGAAAACTAAAATTAAATCTATTCTAAAATATTTTTAAATAACTAATAAAAAAGAAAAAAAGAAAAGAAAAAGAAAGTAACAAAATTACTGAAAATATTAAAATAAAAGCTCATTCAAAATATTAATAAATACTATAATAGTATATAAATACTACTAAAATAACACTGCACACACAAGTTGATGACAAACACCATTGCGAGTGTGATGTTACTTTTATACAAAAAATTGGTAACATTTTACAACAAGGTTTCGTTAGTTAACTACTTTAGTTAACATGAATCAAGAATGAATAATACTTTTAATAATACCATTTATTAATCTTAGTTTGTTAATTTCAGCATTTACTAATACATGATTAAAATCAAAAGTTGCATTTGTTAACATTAGTTAATGCACTGTGAACTAACATGAACAAACTGAATTAATGCTTTTTTATTAACTAACATTAACAAAGATGAATAAATACTGTAACAAATACATTACTTATTGTTAGTTCATGTTAGTTATAATGCATTACCTAGTGTTACCCAAATATTAATTGAACAAGAAGATAATATTAAGCCACACATTTTAAACATAACATTTACAGTAATTGTGTCTGATTCTGTCAACAGAATCAACCCAGTTCTGCAAGAAAGCATATAGTGTTTCAGTCAGTCAGTCAGTCAGTCACACACACACAAACCTTAAGTGACGTGTGATTAAAATCTAATTCAAAACTGGTGCCTCACTGGTGTTGTTATATGTGTATCAAACAATGCTTTAGAAGGTGCTGTGTTTAGGTGATTATTTGGTGCAGTGGTGTAATATGCTATTTGGTATTGCAAATCAAAGTCTTCCCAAGGTCAAGTCATTCGAGGAACAATTTGAGTAGCTGACTAATCAGGCCCGAGAGGATTAATTACTCTTCAACAATACTGTTCAATATTTGAGCTATTATGTGTTTCCACCATGCACTTATGATATCAGACCATATTTAACTCCTTCAGAGCTCACCTGAGGCCCCCCATGTTATTTCCTCATAAGCATTCAGATATTTTCTAAATCTGTTGATTTTAACTGCCATTAAAGCATAATTTGAAGGAGGCATGTTGTTAACCTTTCGGCAGATAGCAGGAGCACAATTTGTTTAAAGCTAATGAATCTTGATGAGTTTATCTATTAAAATAAACAGTACATGCTTGCACATTTGTATGTGTTATGCAAAGGCAGCTGAGTGTGTTGAATACTTAATACTGCAATATATAGAGCAATAGGTAAACAAATATTTAAGGAATAATTTTAGGTAGACCCATCAATACATGGTATGCAGCACGTTAATATCAGTCACTTTATGTCAACAGGGTCTTGCATAAACAGACTGTATATGAAAACTTTAATATAGAAATAGAACAGACCAATTATTAAGTTTCTTCAGTCATGGCAGAATTCCCAGACCGGTATTAAATATAGATTAAAGCTTCATAGTCCAAGATGTCTGAACATTGGGTGACTCTAGTGCCTATCAGACCATGATTCCTTTTCTTTGCGAGATCTGGTTGCTATTTCTAGTCCAAATTAATACCAGACACATTAAAATGACCTTTCGAAGCATGTCACACTTTTGTTGAAGAAAAAATGCACTTTAATTTAGGTGCAGAAAATAATCTCTCCTGGTTAATTTCTCAGTGTTTTCATTCCAATGTACATCTGACACACTTCACCAGTGCCGTCATTGGCTTGTAAGCTTCTGCCACAAAGTATGGACAGTGCTAAGAACCTATTCAGGCAGAAACAGGAGAATATGAATGAGATGAATATAATGTCTTTCTGGATGAGCCAGGGCTGTGTTATTTTCATGGTAGACTCCTCTCTTGTGAAAGGGCAATATGGTCCTCTTCCATATCACTGCCCGCTTGATGGGTGCCTCGTGGCTTCAGTGCACATCTTAACAAATAAGGGTCACTGGCTTGTGTCTGGCAATGAGTTTGATCTGTTCTGTGTGTTTGGCTGGGTGCAAATGCAATATGTCAAATTGTGCTGGATAAATAATAAAGTGTTTCCTTATGAAAAAGAACTGCTCTTAATTGTATTGAATGTGCATGTGAAGTGTCATATATATTTATATATATATACAGTATATATATATATATATGTTTGTTTTTTTAAGTGTACTTAAAGAGGAAACACTTTCATGACTGTTTCTTAACACACTTTTAAAAAGTGCACTTTATAATAATGTCAAATGAAAATAATTATTTTAAATTACATTTGAAATCATTTTGTTTTGATAATCTTTTGTTGTACACTTATTTTGATGTGTTTGCAAACATACTAAATAAATATCCAGGCCTGTCTTTTCAATGTAATTGAAGTGAATTATGAAGACAAAAAGCATTATACAAGTATCA
This sequence comes from Rhinogobio ventralis, assembly GCA_039654625.1. Classification (NCBI taxonomy): domain Eukaryota; kingdom Metazoa; phylum Chordata; class Actinopteri; order Cypriniformes; family Gobionidae; genus Rhinogobio; species Rhinogobio ventralis. The sequence goes on along the minus strand of CM077198.1, from coordinate 21,614,027 downwards.
TAGAACTGTAAGGAACAGACTGATGTTTATCATTATTCAGTTTAGAATAATGACCCAGTCATTCATTATCATGAGCCAGTGACATCACAATTCATGATCCAGTTAGACAACATTCCATTTTTGTAGTCCATTTTATGGTGCGTTCACACTTGTCATGTTTTTTTCAATTAAAACGAAGTCTGGTGCGATTGCTCTATTAGTGTGGTTCATTTGAATAAGCGTGAACCAAGGTCGTAACTATGTCTTAGACATCGGGGGGGACCAACGTGTATTGGTGTATTGGTCTTATTGGTTTATTTAAAGGAATTAAATTATTATAGGATTACAATGGATTTAAGGAAATAAAGAAAAATAAATAAGAATGGTCAAAGTTCCAGTTCTATTGTAGTTATGAAGTAAACTATTTGCAATTTTTTTTTTTTTTATATGCACACACTTTTATTTTTCGTCTGCCTAATATGTAAAAATGCAAAACGTTTCTTGTCACATTAAATTCAGTTATGATTTACATAATGTCATATTTTCAATTGAAAATGGTGAAATTTCATTAAAAATGTCAAGTAGTTTGCATCACTTGATATTACTGTTGGTTGCTGAATGTTTTTATCGTAAAACAGTTGTCAAATATTAAATGTTTAGCTACTTGCATCTTACAATGTAAGTGTTGCGTTGGAATTCGTACTAACAGTAAGCCCCGCCTTCTTTGTTTTGATTGGTTATCTCACTCATTCTGACAGTGACGAGCGTTGTTAGACCGCTGAGGCAGACCAACCTAAACATTTTACATTTTACTTTTGTCATCCTATAGCAACAAACAGAGCAGTGTGTAATGAAGTACAGCAGAGCAGCATCAAGAATATAAAATATTTGGGGGGACAATTTGGCCATTTCTAATTATTCCGGGGGACTTATAACCATCTATGTGATAACCATCTATGGTGGTTACAGCCCTGGCGTGAACGCTGCTATCCGAACCCTGATGCGTACCAAACAAGTGGACTGATGGTGTTTTTACACTGGGCACGTTTGCTGCAGTCCGAGTCCAAGTGCGATTGTTCCCGGCGGCCCCCGCAGCGTTGGTCTGGTTTCACGCTCAACTTGATTCTATCGAAACCTGGTGCACTTGCGTTCATCTTACGTCATCATAAAAGTGCACGAGCATGATAGAAAACAGAATGCAGGTCAATATATTGTATTTTTATTTATTTGTTACTATTTGAGTAAACGACACTTGGGTTTACTGTATGTGTGTCGCACGAAGGCGGCTGACTGTCCTAATTTGCTGCCCTGACTGCACTCGCTATGCTCTAATACACTGCAGGCTCACTCGCTCGTAGGTAAATAATCAACACTATCATCCCTTACATGTGTTATATTGAACTAAAGACATCGTAATCGGCTAAAACGCATGCGCGGGTTACTTTTCTTCCTGAACAAGTGCACACTCAAGTCCATTTTTCACATTCACGTGAATCGTGCCACAGTTTGAGTGCAACCGAACTCAGACCACCTCCTTGAGGCTGTCTCGGGTTCGGTACCTCAGTGCGCACCTGGGTCCGCATGATAGCTTTCACGTTAACAATTTTTCCCCATTTCGAACTAAACTGACAGTGTAAAACGAGACTTACCTTTTATTGGGGTCTTGGTCTACTTCCAAATGAAATCTGTTGTGTTTGACTAAATTATGAACGCAACATGGACCAAAGGCATCTAAATGAACCAAAACAATGGACATGATGTCACAAGATGGGACCCTAAGGCTTTCAGATTCAGTCCAAATCTGATTATTTGTGTATCCGATTGGAATCTGATTTAAAATTATTGACTGTCCACATTGTGTATCGCAACTGTTCAGATCCGATTTGTGTATCCATGCCGCTATTTCATCCGACACGTTGCAACAACACACAAACGTACCTGGTTTTTCTCATCAAAGAAGCTATATTGCCCATTACAGTTCAGTACAGGCGTCAGAACCGCCTCTCCTCGCAACAGATCTTCGTGTGATGTAGGAATTCCTGGCTTCTTCTCAGCTGGTAAAAATACTGTCATATACGCATATACAACAAGCACATTTAGCCCAGCACACATGCAGCATTGTTGTCCACGTTTGATAAGTTCAGTCGCATCATAAAAGCTGTTTGTTTTGTTTTGTATCTTTTGGTTGAGTGTTAAAAATGACAATGTGAGCGCCAAGCGAAACAGGACAAAATGTATAATTTTCTTGTTTGATCCAGACCAAAGGAAGAAAACTGAACTACAAGTGTGAACACACTTTTTTTTATGGAGAAGATTATCAAGTAATAATTACTTAAATTGTATTAATTCTCACACAGAGCTCTCGCATGGCTTCAGAAGACAATAGAGCACAAATCATGTTTTTATAATGAAAAACAAGAAAAGTTGAAAAAAAACAACAGCCCTATAGTGGCCAGGATATTTTTCAAAAATTCCTTTTGTGCTTCACAGAAGAAAGAAAGTCAGAGATTTTGAAAAACATGAGGTGAGTAAAATGACAATAATATTTTAATTTGAGTGAACTATCTCTTTAAAGACATTGCAACAACTCACCCACACACAACAAAGAAAAATATAAGCGTGCTGACAGCTTGAACAGCCCCCTGCGCACAAACACACAATCTCTGTAGTGCAGCAAGATTTATGGCACTCTTGCGTATAATCCAGCCCTATGACATATCCACTAAGGAGTTCAAATACATTGAAATACAATGACCATGCACAGCTGAGTGTGAAAGAAAAACCCATGGGTTTCCTTGAAGGTGTTATAAGTGTTATCAGACGTGCCTACAACATTTAACCAATTGTGAAGGTCTATATTTGCTGAGTCAACAGAAGCCCTCCTCAGTCAGCCTGGTTTTCCTATGATTAGCAATACTGATGAATAAACTGATAGGAGTAGGACCACCAGGGAGTTGTGCTTTCTCTCCCATTCCCCACACAATGAAAATGATCCATTAATGCACTACATTATATCCAATTAAAGATAATCACAGCCCATGTTTTTGATTGGTCAACATAGCATTCCTTCGGACATAAAATACTCTACTGTTCAAAAGCTTAAAAAGATCGATAAGACTTTTTTAATGTTTTGAAGGAAGTCTCTTATGCTCTCTAAGGCAGCATTTATTTGATTAAAAACAAAAACAAACAAACAGTAATATTGTGAAATATTATTACTATATTATAACTGTGTTCTATTTTAATACATTTTAAAATTTCATTTATTCCTGTGATGGCATAGCTGAATCTTCAGTGTCACATTCTAATATGCTGATTTGGCGCTCAAAAAATATTTCTTATTATCATCAATGTTATGTTAAAAAGAGTTGTGCTGCGCAATATTTGTTTGGACACCATGATAAATGTATTCAGGATTCTTTGATGAATAGAAGGTTCAAAAGAGCAGCATTGATTTGAAATAGAAATCTTTTATACCATTATTTTTTACACATATTTACACATATTTAGTGTTTTTTCTTAGTTTAGTTTTCATGGACTTTTAGTTTGTATTCATCAGTCACATGTGTTTCTTTGTTTAAGTTTCCCGCCACTCATCAGTTTCCATGGACACTAATCTTCATCACAGCTGTTCATCATTTAGTTCAACACCATGTGTATTTAATACTGCCTTCACGTGCTATCGGAATAATCGTAAATACTAGTTTCCAAGTTAAAAAGTTGGACATAATCACGACTTCAGAAGTGGGAAGTACGAAATTTCCGATAGCACATGAAGGCGGTATAAGTTCCTCACCTTCACTAATTGTTTGTCTGGTCTTGTTTGCGTTAGTGTGTGTGTAAGTTGCGTCAGTTCTGAACCTTCTGTGGATTGCAATGTGGATTTTTAATAAACCCTGTGTTTTGAATCATCATCATCTTCTTCTTCGTGTATCCCTGCACCTTTGCTGACAATTACAAAGCAAAAAAAGTGTTTTCTTTCCTCTGTAACATAAACTGTCCTTATACTGTAACCTGTAATTTGAACAGTATTTTACTGTAATATTTACTGTAATACACTGTAAAATGTGTATAGAGTAGGGTACAACGGGGCTAAAGGCACACCTTAAGAAAAATGTATGATATACAGAAAAATATATATGTTTGAATTGAACATTTATGGAGCAACAGATTTTGTGTGAAAATAAATCATAGAAGTGGTTTATTTTATTTAAAAATCTTAAAAATGTATGGGGTGTCGAGGGGGGCCTTTTACCCCACACATGGGGTAAAAGGCTCACCAGCATGGGGAAAAAGGCACACAGTATTGATACAAATACTTTCGCTAAAATAATATGCTTTTAATAATGTCCAAGTTAATACAAAACAATCACTTGAGCAAAGTTTGAACTATTTTCTGTTTATTTTGATGAATAAAAGAATTTTATTTTTGATCAATAAATATGCTGTCATTAAAATATGTTAATATAGAAATATATCTGAAAAATATAGAAACAAAATCATTTAAAAAAGTTAAGATTCTGAAAGCATTGAAAGGAGATCCCTTAATAATTTAATATAGATTTACAGTAGTAATAATAAATTATATTTTATTATATGATATGATTAATATCACATTTTTAAATATGATGGTTTCATTATAAATATGGTGATTATCTCAACTTAATATTAATACTTACAATCTGAATCTAGCCATGTCATGTCAACAAATGTTAAAGTCAGCCAGCTGTTTATTATCGTGTTAAATATGGAGCCTTTTTCCCCAACAGCAGGGCCGCCTTTTACCCCAAATACCATACTTTTACATATTCTTCCGTTATTGCAAAACTGTTGCTTTAATTACCTTGAACAAAACTGACAGACATTAACAAGACCTTTGTTTCAAAATATATTCAATAATTTTAGTGATTCTTATTTGCTACTTAAATCTACAACATTTTTAAAAACATAAAATATTAGATCAAATGAGTGCAGAATCAACTTTGCGCTGCTGCCTGAGATTGCGTCAAAGATCAGACAAATTTCCACGTGCATCTTGAAAAGCAGATGTTTTGAAAAGTGCTGAGGCAAGTTTACCATCTAGTGGTTTAGAGGAAAATAAAATCAAAGGAGCCTTTTACCCCATGGGGCCTTTAGCCCCATTGTACCCTATGTTACTGTAAACAGCAAAGGATTATGGGAAAATATATGCTCACTACTGTAATTTACAGTAGTGAAATTGCCCATGAGAAAGTGACCAATTGCAAGAGAGATTTCTTTTCAAGTTTTTTTTAACTGTATGGTGGAAGTGGCGGTTATTGGACAAAAGATGTACCGGTAGCTCATCAAAAAGGTTAATATATTATTTCTATTTTATGTAATACAAACATTTCTAAATTGGAAGGGTTTTTTTCTGACTGTCGGCCGGATCGCTGTCATAATGGTGATAACATTAACTGGTGAGTAAATTAAGTTCACCTATATTAGCCAAAATAATATTTAGTTAAACCGATAAACATAATAAACATATATAAACGATACAACACCGATAAACATTCCACTGCCTCTTTAACGTAGTCGTTGGTAACTTAATATTAAAGGATTAGAATTTTCTTTTTTTTTTTATAAATGAAAATAAACTCAACCGTACTAATACTGTAAATGTCAATACGGTAATAATACTGTAAATGCAAGTACAGTAAAGCGTACTGTATACTGTATGTGAAAATACAGCAATAACACTGTAAAACATGTTACAGTCCATTACTGGCATCCACCTGCCGGTAAGTTGCTGTAAAATTTACAACAATCTCTTTACAGATAGTTATCATTTATAAATGATAAATCTTATTATGTTTAGAGAAACAGACTGTATTGTGCAGCTATGCACACAGAAGACATGTTTGGTCAGCTGACATAACACAAACTGACTGCAGTTGCAGTCTGTTCGGCAATTTATGTAGGAGAAATTGAAGAGATAATTTGTGAAATATTGTCCATATTAAACAAGAAAGCCACAAATAATTTTGTCAGTTTTAGCCTTTAAATTATTGGGAAGAACATTTCTTGTCTTTTATGCAATGTGGAATTTTCATAGGTATTTAAAGCCTTTCACAACTGAATAAAACAGAAACAGAAGAAAAGTGGAAGAGAGGAAAAAATATGATAAGTATTCGGTAACACTTTATTTTACAGTGTCCTTGTTACATGTGTTACATGTACTTACCATAGTAATAACAGTAAATTATGCATAATTGCATGCAACTAACCCTAAACGAAACCTGAATCCTAACCCTAACCCTATAGTAAGTACATGTAGTTAATTAATATTACTCAGTACTTAATAAATGCATAATTACACTGTAACAAAGACACCTTAAAATAAAGTGTAACCAAGTATTCCTGCAGTTTTGGATTTTGCAATTAAATAAATAGTTGAGAAGAAATTCAAACTTTAGCACAAGAAAAATTAACAAATGGTTTCTCACACCTGAGTGGTTCTTCACACCTCATAAACCTGACATTTTCTAAGGGCCCCAGAATGCTTCACACTAAGAAAAATGTGTTTTATCAATTATCAAACCTCTGCAAACTTTAAGCACAACAACATAAACTTTGAAGCGAGTGATTCAAAAAGTTTTAATTCCCTAAAGAAACAGGCAAGATTTTATCTAACCATGTTATTGTGCTTCGATTTTAAAACAAAGATTTATTGCTTTAGTTAAGACCAAGAGTTTCTTTTTCTAGTAGTCTAATGAAACTTTCTTATGACTAGTCTTTTACTAGACTTTTTACTTTAGATCTATCATTCCTTAAATTTTAAAAGTTCAGTAAGTAACTAGAAAAAGCATTTTGCTTTGATATATATGCAGACCCTTTAACTGCAAAAAAAAAAAAGACTACACAGCAAAATTAGCAATGTGCTTAAACAAGCTGGGGCATATCCTAAACCAAATTAAAAGTTTTTGAATTGACTGAAAAAAGATTGCCTTTCTAATTACAGGATTAACATACACTTATATACTTTTACATTGTAATTGTAAAAGTCAAGTCAAGTCAACTTTATTTATATAGCGCTTTTTACAATGCAGATTGTTTCAAAGCAGCTTCACAGTGTTAAACAGGAAAATAATGCAACCGAATTTGATTCGGCTGTACAGCCGCTCTGGAGAAAATGGTGACGTCATCTAGCTCATTTCAATTATCATATATATTCAAGTAATGTAGTTGACATAGTTAATTTAGTTTAGTAATTAAATTTATTTGGATATTTATTTGAAAATTTTGTGTCCCCAACTGAGCAAGCCAAGCCAAAGGCGACAGTGGAAGGAACCAAAACTCCATCAGGTGGCATAATGGAGAAAAATAAACCTTGGGAGAAACCAGGCTCAGTCGGGGTGCCAGTTCTCCTCTGGCCAATTAACAAACAGTGTATGATTATGATTCTGGCATCCTTACAGGTCAGAAGTCATATTAGATCGGAATATTCGAAAGATCGGAGGGATCATTCAATTATAAATCTCTAATAAATGAAGAATCGGTTAGTCTTGACTGGCAACGCGATTCACTCCGTGCCTCCACCAAACCAAACCAAACCATTTCAATCAGAGTAATCAATGCGAGAGACTTGAGAATGGAGTGGAAGTGCCCAGGTGGAGCAGAAAGGCAAAACTATTGACCTGTTCAGGACTTCAAGTGCAGACACTTTCATCTGTAATTGTAAAATAGGCTATTGTAGTTTTGCCTTTGTTTACTTAGTTAAGCACGCTAGCTAGCGACTGTTAGCAGTAGCACCCCATTACTATCATCACTCAAAATACTGTAGCCTATGCTAAAGGACATCATTATATATTGTAAATTTGCAGTAGTAATTTAGCAGACAAATATTCACATCGTTTTATAATAGGTTTAGAGTGAGCTAGGGAAGATAACAACACAACCCTTACGAAAATTAACCATGGTTTTAAAAACAACAACAAAACAACAACAACAACAAAATGCTAACTAACCACAAATTAACAATGGTTTTGCTACACTACCCATAGTTTCACCATGGTATCTGTAGTAAAAGTTATACAAATGGTAATCAATCCACCAAAAACATGGACATGGTTATACTTTTACTATAATAAAACCATGGTTAATTTTCGTAAGGGAAAAACATAACATGATAATGCAATGAAATGTTCAGTATTAGGATTTTTCTATTAAAATATTTTCATAATTTAATTATTATTTTACAAATTTTGACATTTAAGCGATTTAGAAAATCTAGTTTTGTTAAATCTTGAGTATTTGTCATTTTAAGATAAAATAACACATGGTGGTAATGTAATACTTTAAATTTAACTCATAAATGTATATTATGTGCAAAAAAATTACAATGAGGTGGTTGTTGTGCAACAAGGTAGAGACTTGTTGATGAAAAAGTGACAGGTACAAGAAAATTTGTGAAAAAAGTAACACACACACACACACACGTTTGTTTTGACATGGGTAATGTCCTCATAAGTCACCCTCTCCTTATAATACCTGTGTCATACCCATGTCATTATACAAATTTGTGTCCTGATATGTCACAAAAACACGCACACACACACACACACACACACACACACTCACACACACACACACACACACACACACACACGTGAGAGACGGGACAATGGAAGAGAAAATGAAGAGAATGAAAAGGAAAATGGAAGTGAAGATGCAGTTCAAGAGACAACCTTTAATTATTTTGCACAGCCCCAGCCTAAGGATTTATACATTTTTTATGTGATGGTGATCGCCATACAAAAAATAGGATTGTCCGTGGTTTCAAAATTTGTTGTGGGTGTATAGGATGGCCTGGATGAGTGTGAAATTTCCTGGCCTGAAATTTTGTCCCAGTCTGCCCCTGAATACAGCAACCAAACAGACTAGGATCCTGGCAGTAACTGAGCTTCACATTTCTGCAGAAGCAGTAATGATTTCAGGAAACTGCTTCATGAGAAAATTGAACCTATTTAAGAAAAACTATTTTCTAAAGCTAATTAACTTGTCACTTCTACTTGGTCACATGCGAAGAACTCTTAAAAGGGGAGTCATTAATTCCCTAATTAAGAAACAAACTGTTGATCAGTGTGATTTGGCAAATTATTACCCAATTTTAAATTTTCATTTCTTCTCCAAGGTGCTGAACAATTCTGTTGCTCTCCAGTTGTGTTCATTCGTGCACAGAAATGACATATGTGAGATGTTCTTCTAGATAGTCAATCTTTATCACCCTCTGATATCGCAGTGTCTTTTTCCTTGCACATTTGTTAGTGCAGTTCTGTGCACCACTGACCACAATATTCTCTCTGTAAAACTTCATTTTGGGAATGAGGTTGAAGTCAATGTAGTGTATATCTTACTAGATGTTGCTTGTTTTCAAATATATTGCATTTCATTATTTTACACTGATGGCAGAGTACATATACCTTTAAGGCTAGTGGATTGTCTCAAAATAAGCTATCTAATAAGCTATCTATTTTTTTGATTTTATTAAATACATTTTCTTAAAAAGCCCCTAAGCTATGGAATAACCTCTTTCTTATGTGAGGCTCTCCGATGCACTCTCCAAATGTCACTTTAGATGACATTTTTAGTCAAATTAAATTAATTGAATTATAATAATGGATAATAAAATAGTAATACTGAAGAGTAATACTGAAAACAGAAAACTAGCTTTTGAGTTTGTTTATTCTGGCAGGTGTAAAAATGATGTTATGTCTAAGATCCAAATTATGTAAAAATATATGAGCAAACATACAGGTAGTGCAGAATTATTAGGCAAGTTGTATTTTTGAGGATTAATTTTATTATTGAACAACAACCATGTTCTCAATGAACACAAAAAACTCATTAATATCAAAGCTGAATATTTTTGTATCAATATTTTAAGTAGTTTTTAGTTTTAGCTATTTTAGGGGGATATCTGTGTGTGCAGGTGACTATTACTGTGCATAATTATTAGGCAACTTAACAAAAAACAAATTTATACCCATTTCAATTATTTATTTTTACCAGTGAAACCAATATAACATCTCAACATTCACAAATATACATTTCTGACATTCAAAAACCAAACAAAAACAAATCAGTGACCAATATAGCCACCTTTCTTTGCAAGGACACTCAAAAGCCTGCCATCCATGGATTCTGTCAGTGTTTTGATCTGTTCACCATCAACATTGCGTGCAGCAGCAACCACAGCCTCCCAGACACTGTTCAGAGAGGTGTACTGTTTTCCCTCCTTGTAAATCGCACATTTGATGATGGACGACAGGTTCTCAATGGGGTTCAGATCAGGAGAACAAGGAGGCCATATCATTAGATTTTCTTCTTTTATACCCTTTCTTGCCAGCCACGCTGTGGAGTACTTGGATGCGTGTGATGGAGCATTGTCCTGCATGAAAATCATGTTTTTCTTGAAGGATGCAGACTTCTTCCTGTACCACTGCCTGAAGAAGGTGTCTTCCAGAAACTGGCAGTAGGACTGGGAGTTGAGCTTGACTCCATCCTCAACCCGAAAAGGCCCCACAAGCTCATCTTTGATGATACCAGCCCAAACCAGTACTCCACCTCCACCTTGCTGGCGTCTGAGTCGGACTGGAGCTCTCTGCCCTTTACCAATCCAGCCACGGGCCCATCCATCTGGCCCATCAAGACTCACTCTCATTTCATCAGTCCATAAAACCTTAGAAAAATCAGTCTTGAGATATTTCTTGGCCCAGTCTTGACGTTTCAGCTTGTGTGTCTTGTTTAGTGGTGGTCGACTTTCTGCCTTTCTTACCTTGGCCATGTCTCTGAGTATTGCACACCTTGTGCTTTTGGGCACTCCAGTGATGTTGCAGCTCTGAAATATGGCCAAACTGGTGGCAAGTGGCATCTTGGCAGCTGCACGCTTGACTTTTCTCAGTTCACGGGCAGTTATTTTGCGCCTTGGTTTTTCCACACGCTTCTTGCGACCCTGTTGACTATTTTGAATGAAACGCTTGATTGTTCGATGATCACGCTTCAGAAGCTTGGCTATTTTAAGACTGCTGCATCCCTCTGCAATATATCTCACTATTTTTGACTTTTCTGAGCCTGTCAAGTCCTTCTTTTGACCCATTTTGCCAAAGGAAAGGAAGTTGCCTAATAATTATGCACACCTGATATAGGGTGTTGATGTCATTAGACCACACCCCTTCTCATTACAGAGATGCACATCACCTAATATGCTTAATTGGTAGTAGGCTTTCCAGCCTATACAGCTTGGAGTAAGACAACATGCATAACGAGGATGATGTGGTCAAAATACTCATTTGCCTAATAATTCTGCACTCCCTGTAAAACTGTCCTGATGTTGTATCTCAATGCCAAATGAATATGGAATATCAGAAACATCAGCATGAGATAATTATTATTTATGAGCTCAGCCTTCATGTAGTGACATCCTGGTTGATTTGTGTCCATGTCATTATTTTCCTGTTCACATGAGGCTAGAGCTTAAACTTTGAATGCTTACTTTGGAAGAACTTTTATTTTTACATCACACAAAAAAAAAAATAGTTTTATATAATATATTCTCTCTCTGAGACAAGTACAACTGCATTTGTTATTTTTCTTTTTACAAAGAATATCTGGTAACGCTTTAGATTCCAGCCCAGAAAGTACTGTGTAACTAAAGCGAATTTACAGCGTAACTTTCGGTAATTATAGTGTAACTATAAAGTAAGTGCGTGTAGTTATAAGGGAACAATATGTAATATTTGGGGAATAAAGGGGTAACTATCAGGAGAATTAACAAATTATTTATACTGTAAGTATTTTTTAATTAAGCTGTAATTATCCATGTAGTTACAGGGTAAATATGAATCTGCTGGCTGTAAATTAAAGTGGTGCTTGTTCCCCTCTTGTTTCATGTAGTTACAGGGTAAGTATGAATCTGCGGGCTGTACAATAAAAACACGTACACAATCTAATATCATTCGGAAATCTTTATTTGAAAAACAACTTTTTTTAAACAGATTTACAACACTTATAAGTTTCTCTTGCTTGGCTTCTCCTCCTCTTGTTCCTCTTCTTATTCGTTCTTGCCACAGATGAATCTTAAGAAGGAATCCTATGTCTCTAGCTATTCTGTAGCTATATTATGTATTTAAAGAAAATACAGTGCATGCAGAAATGTCTTCACCGTTTACTCATCTTTTACCCTCATGCCATCCGAGATGTATACGACTTTCTTTTTTCAGATGAACACAGAAAAATAAATAATCTCTAATAATGAAAACACATTTGGGTTCCTAAAAGTTGAAGCATCAAACAGCACATACAGCAATAACTACAGTAATCCATACGACCCCAATGGATGAATCAATGTCTTCTGAAGTGAAACGATAAGTGTTTGTAAGAAAAATAACAATATTTTTTAAAAAAATTAAACGGTAAACTATCGCTTCCGACCAGCAGTCAATCTGCGTGAATGAGAGGGTTGAGTTCACGCTTGACGTAACTTGAAGCTGACTGGTCACACGGATGTCGGATGCTGTCTGTTTTTATTTTCATTTTTTTAAAATGAATGCTCACAACAGTAAACAAACAATAACATAATATATGATAACGCCAGAGAGACAGAGTCACCACTTGCGCGAGAAAGTCATGAAAGCTTGAAGCTTCTTTACTCATGCACGCACTGGTAACAGTTGGTCGGATGTGAAAAGATTAGTAAATTATGAGATCATTTCTGGATGTACTTTTTCTTTTAATAAATAATAATACAGAATATCAAAAGACATGGATGCTCTTAAGATCCATCAGTGGAAATAACGAAAAAGAAGAATAATAGGAAAACAAGAGGAGGAGAAGCCAATCAAGAGAAACAAAAAAGGGACAAAACGTGCCACTTTCTGTCAGGACGTTATTATTTGAAATGAAAAGTTTCTTTTAATAAAATGAATAAGAAGTGTCATAAATCTGTTTTGAATTAAGTTGTTTTTCAATAAATGTTTCTGAGTGATATCAGATTTTGTACGTTTTTTTATTGTACTTACCCTGTAACTACATGAAACTATTAACAGCCCGCAGATTCATACTTACCCTGTAACTACATGAAATAACTAGCACCACTTACCCTGTAACTACATGGATAATTACCCCTTAATTAAAAAATACTTTCAGTAAATCATTTGTTAATTTTCCTGATAGTTACCCCTTTATTCCCCAAATATTACATACTGTTCACTTATACCTACACGTACTTACTTTACTGTATAGTTACACTATAATTACTGAAAGTTACGCTGTAAATTCGCTTTAGTTACACAGTACTTTCCAGGCTGTAATCTAAAGCGTTACCGAATATCTAGTAAGCACATTTCAATACCAGTTTCATCTCCATCTAGAACATATTGCCCTGGGCATACTGCTCAGTTTTTCTATTCAAGAAATAAAATTTAGATTATATTTCTTTAAATTACATAGCAATGTATTGATGTCTACTAAAAGCCTTTAAAAATATGTTTTCACTTAGCTATGGCATGTTTTTTTAGTCTTTACTCCTGCTCAGTGGTGTTCACTGGAACGTATATTACCAAAAAAACATAAACCCAGCATTGGGTCTAAGCCTGCAAATAAATATCAATATCCAGCCTTGGTCACACATTCACATACATGCAACATGCTGAGTGGGAAATAAAAATTATTGACCTAAAACAAAGTTGTTTTGTAAATTGTTACTCAGAACACAAAGAATGCAAGCTTCACTGAAATATCAAAAATAGCTCAAGGGAAAAACAAATGCTGTTTCACATCTCTCTTATTGTTCTTCCCATTAACCCATCCATCTCCCCTGCTGGAAAAGAACAGCCTTGCTGGTCACCAACAAATGTGTTTTGGATTCTGAAATTTTTAAATCAGTCAAAGAAAACAAAGCAGCAAAGTAAATCAAGTCAATTCTATTCATCTATTCACCCATGCAAGTGTTTTAATACTAGACTAATCAAATACTTATTACTTAAAAATAAATGTTATTATGACATTTGCATAGGGGCAGTACGGTGGCTCAGTGGGTAGCGCTATTGCCTCACAGCAAGAAGGTCACTGGCTGAGCCAGGAGTTGCAGGAGTGCATGTTCTCCCTGTGTTTAGCGTGGGTTTCCTCCAGGTACTTCGGTTTCCCCAACAGTCCAAAGACATGAAGGTTAGGTGTGTGTGAGAGAGAGCCCTGTGATGGACTGGCCATCTATCCAGGGTACTTTCCCTACCTCTGGTCTAAAGAAACTACGATAGGCTCCAGCCCTTGACCCTAGAAGGTCATATAAGGAATATAGATGACCTTTGTATGCTGTCTGGAAGACTAGCAGTATAAATAAAGCTTTACTTACTTGCAATACTGAAAGTGTGGATTGATGTATCACATATTTTCTTTCCTTCGTCTGAACTCCAAACTGAATGTCAGAATGGGAAAGAAAGATGATTTAAGCAATTTTGAGCGTGGCATGGTTGTTGGTGCCAGACGGGCCGGTCTGAGTATTTCACAATCTGCTCAGTTACTGGGATTTTCACGCACAACCATTTCTAGAGTTTACAAAGAATGGTGTGAAAAGGGAAAAACATCCAGTATGCGGCAGTCCTGTGGGCGAAAATGCCTTGTTGATGCTAGAGGTCAGAGGAGAATGGGCCGACTGATTCAAGCTGATAGAAGAGCAACTTTGACTGAAATAACCACTCGTTACAACCGAGGTATGCAGCAAAGCATTTGTGAAGCCACAACACGCACAACCTTGAGGCGGATGGGCTACAACAGCAGAAGACCCCACCGGGTACCACTCATCTCCACTACAAATAGGAAAAAGAGGCTACAATTTGCACGAGCTCACCAAAATTGGACAGTTGAAGACTGGAAAAATGTTGCCTGGTCTGATGAGTCTCGATTTCTGTTGAGACATTCAGATGGTAGAGTCAGAATTTGGCGTAAACAGAATGAGAACATAGATCCATCATGCCTTGTTACCACTGTGCAGGCTGGTGGTGGTGGTGTAATGGTGTGGGGGATGTTTTCTTGGCACACTTTAGGCCCCTTAGTGCCAATTGGGCATCGTTTAAATGCCACGGCCTACCTGAGCATTGTTTCTGACCATGTCCATCCCTTTATGACCACCATGTACCCATCCTCTGATAGCTACTTCCAGCAGGATAATGCACCATGTCACAAAGCTCGAATCATTTCAAATTGGTTTCTTGAACATGACAATGAGTTCACTGTACTAAAATGGCCCCCACAGTCACCAGATCTCAACCCAATAGAGCATCTTTGGGATGTGGTGGAACGGGAGCTTCGTGCCCTGGATGTGCATCCCACAAATCTCCATCAACTGCAAGATGCTATCCTATCAATATGGGCCAACATTTTTAAAGAATGCTTTCAGCACCTTGTTAAATCAATGCCACGTAGAATTAAGGCAGTTCTGAAGGCGAAAGGGGGTCAAACACAGTATTAGTATGGTGTTCCTAGTAATCCTTCAGGTGAGTGTATATAAACAGGTGCTGATCATATAATTAGAATATCATCAAAAAGTTGATTTATTTTACTAATTCCGTTCAAAAAGTGAAACTTGTATATTATATTCATTCATTACACACAGACTGATATATTTCAAATGTTTATTTCTTTTAATTTTGATGATTATAACTGAAACTAAGGAAAAATCCCAAATTCAGTATCTCAGAAAATTAGAATATTGTGAAAAGGTTCAATATTGAAGACACCTGGTGCCACACTCTAATCAGCTAATTAACTCAAAACACCTGCAAAGGCCTTTAAATGGTCTCTCATTCTAGTTCTGTAGGCTACACAATCATGGGGAAGACTGCTGAC
The DNA here is from genome assembly GCA_039654625.1 of Rhinogobio ventralis. NCBI lineage: Eukaryota > Metazoa > Chordata > Actinopteri > Cypriniformes > Gobionidae > Rhinogobio > Rhinogobio ventralis. The sequence goes on along the minus strand of CM077198.1, from coordinate 21,598,184 downwards.
TTGACAGTTGTCCAAAAGACGACCATTGACACCTTGCACAAGGAGGGCAAGACACAAAAGGTCATTGCAAAAGAGGCTGGCTGTTCACAGAGCTCTGTGTCCAAGCACATTAATAGAGAGGTGAAGGGAAGGAAAAGATGTGGTAGAAAAAAGTGTACAAGCAATAGGGATAACCGCACCCTGGAGAGGAGTGAAACAAAACCCATTCAAAAATGTGGGGGAGATTCACAAAGAGTGGACTGCAGCTGGAGTCAGTGCTTCAAGAACCACTACGCACAGACGTATGCAAGACATGGGTTTCAGCTGTCGCATTCCTTGTGTCAAGCCACTCTTGAACAACAGACAGCGTCAGAAGCGTCTCGCCTGGGCTAAAGACAAAAAGGACTGGACTGCTGCTGAGTGGTCCAAAGTTATGTTCTCTGATGAAAGTAAATTTTGCATTTCCTTTGGAAATCAGGGTCCCAGAGTCTGGAGGAAGAGAGGAGAGGCACACAATCCACGTTGCTTGAGGTCCAGTGTAAAGTTTCCACAGTCAGTGATGGTTTGGGGTGCCATGTCATCTGCTGGTGTTGGTCCACTGTGTTTTCTGAGGTCCAAGGTCAACGCAGCCGTATACCAGGAAGTTTTAGAACACTTAATGCTTTCTGCTGCTGACCAACTTTATGGAGATGCAGATTTCATTTTCCAACAGGACTTGGCACCTGCACACAGTGCCAAAGCAACTAGTACCTGGTTTAAGGACCATGGTATCCCTGTTCTTAATTGGCCAGCAAACTCGCCTGACCTTAACCCCATAGAAAATCTATGGGGTATTGTGAAGAGGAAGATGCGATATGCCAGACCCAACAATGCAGAAGAGCTGAAGGCCACTATCAGAGCAACCTGGGCTCTCATAACACCTGAGCAGTGCCACAGACTGATCGACTCCATGCCACGCCGCATTGCTGCAGTAATTCAGGCAAAAGGAGCCCCAACTAAGTATTGAGTGCTGTACATGCTCATACTTTTCATGTTCATACTTTTCAGTTGGCCAAGATTTCTAAAAATCCTTTCTTTGTATTGGTCTTAAGTAATATTCTAATTTTCTGAGATACTGATTTTGGGATTTTCCTTTGTTGTCAGTTATAATCATCAAAATTAAAAGAAATAAACATTTGAAATATATCAGTTTGTGTGTAATGAATGAATATAATATACAAGTTTCACAGTTTGAATGGAATTAGTGAAATAAATAAACTTTTTGATGATATTCTAATTATATGACCAGCACCTGTGTATATATATATGTCACATATATGTTTTGTCTGTTTCATTATCATGGACTTTTAGTTTGCATTCGTCAGTGACCTGTTTCCTATGTTTCCGTTGTTACTAGCTTCCCACTAGTCATCAGTTACTATGGACACTAATCAATCATCACAGCTGTTTGTAATCTGTTCATCACCACTGTATATTTTATGCCGTGTTCCAGGCAACCCTTAACCCGTGTTTTTCCAACCTTCTGCACTGGAATGGCAGTCAAACCTGTGACTTCCCACCTGTGAACTCGTACTAGATCGATTTTAGTTTTCCCATGTGTTGAATAAGAGGACTGCTTATCAACACCATCAGACTGCTGAGGATTTGATTCGGTCCATAGTGTAGGCTTTGAGTTTCACACAATCTGCTCTCTTGCTAAAAAGAGAAAGATACTTTTTCATCTGCCACAAATACCACTATTGGGTTTTTACACTTGTGATATTTTTTTATGATGACTGGGGAGATTTTATCAGCAATTATTGTTGATTTGAGAAAATCAATGTGACTTGATACGTTTCATATTTTTTCTGTATATGACTTTAGTGAAAACTATTTTAGGTTACATTTTATTTTAAGGTGTCCATGTTACTGTAATTATACATTTAAGTATTAAGGTGCCCCTGTAATGCTATTTAAAGGTCTCCTACAACAGGTTTACATGCATCAAAGGTCAATTGTAATTTAATTTTCTCATAATATACATTGCACATCACCACATTTTTCAATGATTCTCAGATGACTTGTTGGGATGAATCAGTCTCTCTAAATCCCTCCTTTCCGCGAGCTTACTCTGCTCTGATTGTCTGTTGTGATTGGTCTACCGCGTACAGCGCATGTTTCGGAAGCTAAACGCCCATTACCAACTGAAATTCAGCTCCGTCCAGAGGCTTCCTAAAGCTCAGTGATTGTACACACTGTAAAGACAGTAACAATGACGTTGATTTTACCATATCAATCCGAGCGCAAGTTCGATGATGAAACATTGGAAGAACTTATTCAACCCGAACCGCCATCACAAGGACAACTTGAGCAGGACATTTGTCAGTGATACACTACTCATTTTGAGGTACATTATGAGATGCAACTGTAATTTCTCACCATCAGCATTAACAAGAGTATGTCCATCAACAAAACCAATGTGTATATTTCTAATTTACTGCAGTGCACATGCGGGAACTGTATCAATAACGGTGCATATGTTCGCCCACTAATGATGTAACAAATGTTTGTAAAAAAAAAACTCCATTCTTTATCTTTATTTAAAGTAATATAAACGACAGACAATCTGCATTAATAAACACAGTTTTAGGTAATAGTGGCCCACAGCTTACAATATAAAACACAAAACTACATATTTTGAACACCCGGTAGAAAATATATACATCAACAATTATTCATACATACAGGTTGTGATTCTGAGGATCAAGCTGATCCAAATAGTCCAGAGTACTGACCCATCTTTCAAGAGCAAGTGGTTTGCGAATCCCATGTTGAACTCCGAGATTTGAGAAGCAGTCGTTAGTAAAATGACGTGTTTGAGGGCTGGTCAAGTTGTTTGCGGGTGGACAATGTACATCATAGGCGGACATTACGTGAAGGTATTTTATAGTGACATGGAACCGTCACGCAGTGGGATAGAATACAAAACTACTCATATAGGTGGTTCAGAGTCAATTCTTTCTTTTGGGAGACAATAACTCCGCACTTTCGTCTTTACAACTTTTACATTCACAAACAGCTATAGGGGCACTTTAACTCAGTCATAATAATTACCTACATGTACTTACAATAGGGTTAGGATTTGGTTTAGGGTAACATTTTTTACAGTACATATATCATTTTTTTTTTTTTTGCCTTACCTTGATTAACATGGGAAATTGCGTACATTTGTCACTCGCTTGTACGTGTCTCGTTATATCCGTAAATAGAGAAAAGTTGCTCCGGCTACTTAGACAGAGCTCGTAATAAGAGAGATGGTGAGAAGGGATTTTAAAGGTTGTGAAGGTGACGCGAAGATGATGTTTTTTTCACACAACATACGAGTAAGGTATGTTATTGAACAGATAAATTGCTATATGTAGCTTTCTAACAGAGTTAATTTTAAAGCATGATCTATTGTAAAGGGTCATTTCATTATGTGCTGGAATTTATTTTCAAGGAAGTACCGTGTCAATTAATGTGTATAGCTACAGTAATGTCGTCAGCTTGAGATCCTTTCCATTTGAACTGGTTACTGTATATCTCTTAAGCCTAGTAGTGATATTCATATCCATATTCATCTGCACAGTCACACAGAACCGAAGAACAACCAAAACAATGTTCTTCCACAAAATGCATGCAGTTTTGATTTTTAACTGCTAGAGGGCAAACAATTACATAGTGTACCTTTAAATAAATATTCATAAATTGATATCCTCAAATTAAAGAATACAATGTTTTTAAGTAATTTATCAGCGTAAAAATTTTAGTGAATTTTGAGTGTCAGTTATTTATTAATTTTTTTTGTATTTGTCAGAAGGATGTCTTCTATGCCACCTAAGATAGTAATGTGACAACCATTTGTTAAAATTGATTTTCCGGTGTTAAATCCCCTCACGTCACCTTTTAACACGCACACACTTATTAAGATATTCATGCAAAACAAGGGGTGGTTGTGCGTAGACAACCATCAAACTGAGACTCCAAAATAAATCTCTTGTGTAAGAGAGAGAAAATTATTTATGGGCAAATTATAATTTGCAGCTTGTGTGGCCTGTCGGAAAGGAGGAGGGGAGAAATGAGCTGGCGGCGGTGCAACATGACACTTTGTGCATGACAGCAAATAAAAAGTGTATTTCAATTTTTTAAGCAGTTGTAATGATAAACACGATGACAGGATTTCCCGGATGCCTGTTTTGATACATGATGGTGCTCCTAGGTATTTAAGATGCATGTCAAAATGCCACATGTTTTGTAAAAACTCTTCCTATCTTGTGATCAGGTCAAAGCTGAATTTAAAAAGACCAAACGTCACATTTTACCATTTCAGTTCTCTGAGTCTCCAACAAATAAAATCCAGACTGGGAATTTCAGCCTCACTGTCTGGTATTACAAGGTAATGTGGTTGCCATGGATTCCAATTATTTGGGCAAATTGAGGAATCAGAAAGGTGTGAGACAATCTTAACTATTTCTGCTGTCCTCGGTATCCTGATATTCCCAAGGTTCGAGACTCTTGGTAACCAAGCTAATTCAAATGTTTTGCCAGAATCCAACTCACTGCACTGCTGACAGCTGCTTTAATATACCAAGTGCAGCTTACCTTCAAATGCAGATATTCTTTTCCAAGTTTATACGTCTTGTTTAATTTTATCATTTTGCATGGTCTGACATTGTACACACACTTAATCTTACTCATAGTACAGCATATATAAAGCACAAATCTGTCAGTTTAGGCTGAGCAGAGCTGATGGCCTGCAGTCACCTCTGTATTAATTCGTTTGCATGCCATTTCTTTTATACTCTTATGGTTTTCTTCCCACCTTGACGTGTATACACCATCCGACTGCTTTCTACCTCTCTTTCCCTCACACTGCACGTTCTGTTGACAGTACCAGAAGATCAGAGAAGAGAATTTCAGGGACCAGAGTTGTAAGGTGACAGGTAAGAAGAAGAAGCACATGGAGACTTGGTCTTATGTCTGTTGCTATCAAAGGCTTTAGCTGGGGGAAAGGGTTGAGGTGGAGGGGTGAGAACACTGACTCTGTAGCTCTCATATACTCAAGAACATCACATTCACTAACACTTCTCTGGCCTGTTTACATTCTAGATCCACAACGACTATCCAAATCAATGCAATCACAGAGGTCTCCCAGCTGATATAGGTGTCAAGAGCAAAATATGTATTTCAAAAAAATAAAATAAAAGAATAAAAATAAAATAAGAAAAAAGATCTGCACTACTAAGATTCCTAGTAGGGGAAGTAAAAAACAAACAAAAAAAAAAAAACAGCTGAAAGCCTTTCGATTCACAATGACTGCTTAAAAAACAGTATTAATTGGAAACAAAATGACAAAATTATAACTAATATAATATAATATAATATCTGTAATTTTTGGAAAATAGAAGTTTATCAATAACTACAAACTGTCTCAGGTTATGCATGTAATCATTGTTTCATGTGTAACCTGAGCCTCCAGCATGACGTAAACAGGCAGGCTCAAAGCATTGGAATGAGACGCAGTGTCTTGTTCCCCTTCTCAGGGAACCATTGTTACATGCGTAACCTGAAACTCGCACTGCGTCCTCTTGAGGACACTATGGGGAACAAATGCCCACTCTGCCATGCAAGGCAACTCCTGCTCTAAACAGACAGAGACAGACAATTTTGTACACACAGTGACAAAGTGGCTTCTGAAGACAATAAGCTGGTGATGCTCTCTTGCAGGTGTTATTTATAGACTTACATATTTAGAGATCATGCACAACATTGCATCACCAGACATCGTCCTTGGCCAATGCCTTGCCATGTACTACACGTGACTCGGACACCGGCTCATGCTGAAGGCCTTCCCATAGTCAACACCATAGTCAACACCTTGACGTGGTGTTGACATTCCCTTGAAACTGAACTATTTTGCATTAACTATTTGTATAACATTTTATGGATTTATTTAATGTTAAATGATGTAATATCATTTAATAAAGTATTTATTTAATATTTAATTTATTATTTGCAAAAAATACCTAAGAAATCAGAGGTTTAAATAGCGTTAAGATTTTAAATGTATAAGCCTAATATAAAATTAATGAAGAGAATATTGCTTAAATTAATGTGGAATCATGGAAAACAATGTAATTCATGCAAGACTAGCTGCCTGTCACTTCTTAATGTTATTGTGTAGTCTTGTGTCCCTGTGCAGGGTACTGAAGGCTGTATTCCAGTATGAATTGTAGTAACTGACGCTGTGGCCAACATCCTTCTCCAGCGAGGCAGGGACCGGAGATTTCTCCCCTCTCTGGAGACTTCACATCCATGCCTGGGCATTAATTGGATCATTTTAATGAGTGTGTGGAACTCTAGGAGCTCAGACACCATGCTTGTCCCCACTGATGAAGTGGATTTCTGAGAATCTAAGCATTTCTGTCCCAACTTTGTACCTCCACGGGTTTCAATGATTGGCTGTTCTGCTTTAACCTGTCCTTAACATACCTAACTCAGTAAAACCTTATTGTAAAGTGTTACCAATATTTCTAACTATTCACTCCAACACTGCTGTTGATTTCACGTAGAAGCCATAGATTTTGTGTGTGCTATCCAAAAAATTATCTTTTATGTGCTGTGCCAGCGAACAGTACCTGGACCGGTGTTTAGAGTTGAAAGATGTGAAGCACCTGTTAATTTTTGCCTCTCTGTACCATCTGCTGCTTGTCATCTAAGACAGATGGGTATAACATCAGCGGGCCACTCATGCACCCCCCCTCCCCCACAGGCTTCCCCTGGCACACCCACTTCTCCTCCCACCCACAAAGCTCTCTAGTATCACACTGTGGCCAATAAGGATTAAAGAGCGAAGGGGGAAAACATGGAGCTGAATGTGAATAATTCATCGCAAGCTATTTGAAATATTACAAATGTCATTCTCTGGCTTTAGGAGGCAGGGGCGGTAAACAGCATCAACACGGTTCTAATTAAAAGTTTAGATGTCATAAATTAAACATCAGCTTGTAATATTGCAGACAGGCCAGTGCCTAAATGATATTTAAATGTTAAATTGGATTACATACAGTGCGTTCGATGCAATGATGCTTTTGTTGATGGTTGAGCAATTTGCGTGAAAATTGCTGGGAAAATGGCATCCTGCTGAATCAAATAATCTCACTGGCATCCGCTGTGCACATTGCACATTAGAAAATAATAATAATGGCTTTTGAATGTGGGCTAAAAAGGTGGAAAGTGATTAGTTGTTTGTGTAGCACAAAAGTCTAAGAAAAAAAAAAAACAAGAGAAAAAAAACATTATTTAAACAAAGGAAACATGAAATACGCCACAGGCATTAAGACTATGTGAAATAATATAATTTTTTGTTGTTGTTGTTGCTGAAACTAAATTAAAAAGGGTGATCCGTCGTTGGCATTAAAAAAACACAAGCTGTGATAATCCTATATTAATTTGAACTGTTTTGAGAGGTCACCATAATGAATCAGTCTAAAAAACCTTTTTGTAACTCAAATTATAGGTGTTTCCAAATTTGTTCTATTGGTGACTCAGAATATCCTCACTATAAGGAACATGTCTGAGCAGCACAATGAAAGGCAAACGAGTACAGAATAAGAACGAAAAACTTTTTACTCCATGAGAATCTGTCTGCAGATAGTTCTCGCCTAAATGTAGTAACCTTCATGTGTCGCTTCATACTGATGAAATCTTCTGAAGGAGAACGGTTCATTGTTTTAATTGCTTCAGTGCATGTGCGCAGCTGTTCACAGTAATGAATTGTAGCACTCTGTAACAAAAGAGACAGTCTCTTTATTTGGAAATGAAAGGAACAGAGGAGGAGGCAGAGAGAGAGAGAGAGAGAGAGAGAGAGAGAGAGAGAGAGAGATTGGCTGAGTGTTGTAATGACAGCAATGTTTAGAACGCAATCAATTTGGAATTAAAGTACACTTAAGATACAGGACTTACTATTTCACAATAAAGAGGCCATCTGAAGATCGTTGTGCTCAACAAAGGCAATACAAATTAAACTACTGTTTTCAAGGATAGTAGTTATTGATAAACCTATGATAGGGAGGATGCTGGTCTATTTATATTAAAATCCTGAAAACAAAACAAAACGCTGTGGTTTATGGCCAGTTTTGGGGAGGTTTCTTTGAAATTTGTAATTTAAAGTTGTTATTGTCAAACTAGCCTTAAAGTAGCTAGCTAAAAGCATCTATACGATTCACTAACAAATGTCTTTTATAAGCCAGCTTGTGACAAGCAGGGTGGACGAGAGCCGCGAGAGAACGGTGCGAGGCCGGTGGCGTGATTGCAAATGTGTGTCACCTGCGCGTTACACCAGTCTCGTATCTCACGAAGGAGCTCGGATGCATAGAAGAGCGACGTCAGTGAAGGACGAGAGAGGACCAGGCCTGGACTTTACATTGTGTTTTGTTTATGTTTTATTATGTGTGTGCTGAGGAGGCTGCTGTATTTACTTTTTCATTTTGTGTTTATTTATTTAAGTATTTTAACATTCGCCGGTTCCCGCCTCCTTCTTCCTATAACAAAAAACATTGTTACATTGGTGCTGAAACCCGTGAGGAAGGAGGGACATTCTGTTGGAGAGCCCTCGCTGCTGAGGGGAATTGCGGTGCTGCGGAGGTCGGCAGAGCGGATGAGTGAAGACCGTGAGTGGCTGCCTGAAGCGGTGGTGCTGGAGCGATGGAAGACCTGGTGTCGTATCTCACAGAGGAGCTCGGATGCATAATGAATCTATAATTTTTTTTCTGACAGTCAGAAAATTGTCGTAGGCTATCTTTGGTCTCAAGACTGTGACAACGGCCGTCTTTGAACCTCTCTCATTGTACAACGTAGGACCACCGATCAGGAGCCATGGTCACAGAAATTGTCACGATTGTTTCATGATGGCAATCTTTCATCTGGGACAGCCGAAAATCGTGCAGTGTATCCAGGGCTTAAAAGGAGGTGCGACGACAGTGAAGGACGAGAGAGGACAAGGCCTGGATTTTATGTTTTGTTTGGTTTATGTTTTATTATGCCTGTGCGGCAGTCGTCCGTGAGGAGGTTTTTACTTTCATTTTGTGTTTGTTTGTTTATTTATTAAAGTGTTTGAACGTTCGCCGGTTCCCGCCTCCTTCTTCCCAAGTTAGACATCAACCTTCTTAGTATTCCTCAATCAATTCATTATAAACAATATAACAAGAAAAAAAAAAAAATACAATTATAAAAGAATGCCTGTTTTTCCATTCATTTTTTGTAAAAATTGTGTAGGGTCACTAAAGGCCCAAGGTGTGTAAGAGTGTATGTATATTTTTTTCTGCACAACAATAATTGAATCTTTAATGACGGAATAAGTGCAATTCATCTTTATTCCACCAGGTGGCAATGTCTGATACACAATGATGAAGTGACATTTCACTCGGTGCAGACTAAAAACGAAACAATAATAGCCTAAGTATAATCTGTTAAATTTGAAATGGCTCAGTGATTTACTGCAGAGCAAGTACTGAACACAATCAAATATTAGTGTCACTGTCACTTGATGGTGGATCTGGTGAAGAAGCTCTCACTGATCAAAATATTGATTTTGAAGATGTTTTAAATTATAGTTTTGAGAATATGCTTGAGATCGCGAATATGAGCCAGATGATGAATGTACGGGGAAATGAGCTCCGACGAGGACAGAGATGATGGTATAAAACATCTGCTCAAACTGAACCCTTCCAAGCTCCAAAAGGTAACAAAATATGTTTTATTTTATTCTTCTGTAATTGTAACACAATTTCAGGAGAGTCTTATGGTGACAGGTAGAGATCCATACGTTAGAGATAGATCGCAAAAGACCTGAATATGTAAGAATGATTGGTGTAACAGTCATGCATTTAAGGGTTAACCATTTTTTTAATGAATCGCTTCAAAAGATTTACAAACTCTTTTGTTTGAATCAGTTAGGTGAATCACTTACTGAACTCAGACTGACTCATAAGGTATTTCATATAGTAATGCCTAAAGAACATATACTTACAATTAAAAAGGAAAAAAACATTTTGAGATAACGATAAATGTGAAACTGATTATATATTTTAATCAGAGTAATATTTTTCTAGCACAATAAGAGATTTTCAATGAATAAATCATCCCTGACAGCATATACTACAAAAGTTTGGGGCAAGTAAGTTTTTTTTCTTAAATAAATAATACTTATATTCACCAAGGATGTATTAAATTGATCAAAAGTGACAGTAAAGACTTTTACATTGTTACAACAACAATTTATTTCAAATAAATGTATCATGGTATTCACAAAAATATTAAGCAGCACAACTGTTTTCAAAATTGATAATAACAAAGAAATGTTTCTTTGAACAAAAAAGCGATGTAGTAGTATTTTGTCAGGCTACATGGCTGGTTATTAAAAATTTCTGAAATTAATGGTTTAGCTCTTCATAAGTCATACTTTAACTCAAGATTATCTGTGAATTAGTTAAGCATTAATTGATGCATAATAGTACACTCGTATTGTAAAGTCAGTGTTACCAATGCGTTGCTACTTATTGTAACTTAAGGCCCGGGTATACTTAATTTTCCTTATCTGGACGCGTCTCACGCACAGTTGTGTCTGCACAGCTTTCAAAGTATACTATACATATGCGTAGTACTTGTTGTAACTCTTCTGTCTTTCTTGCGTATGCACGAACCCTCTGGATGACGAATATTACGTCAAGTGGACGGTGCGCGGACACTGATCATGACAGTGCTTTTAGGAAACCTCAGTGACCATCTTTCAGTCATCATAATGGACAGAAGCACTTTAGATGACCTCTTGCATACAGGGCATTGGGGGGTGAACAAATTACAAGTTTAGCTTGGAAGCCCGACAGTAAATCACAAAGAAAATCCTGACACAGAGAATAAAACCCTATTTCAGAGAACATATTACCTGTCAATCAGTGCAGGGAGTGGTTGGGAGCCAAAGCTCTGGAAAGGTTTAGATACTGACTGAAAGGCAGCGCAGAGGGAGGGAAGCACAGCTTTGGCGACAAACCATCATAAGCTTGTTTCTTACGTTTCGCAAAAGGAGTGAGTGAAACATTTGGATATCGCAGATGCACACCTGCACAGCAAAATGAGTGAACGCTCTGAAGAGGGGCCTGTGGCTATGAATCAGAGAGAGGGAAAGAAAGAGAGGGGGAGGAATGAGCGTTAAAAGGGCTGGTGAAAAGATGAGAGTGAAGAGGAGAAAAAAACAAGGGGAAAATGAAAAGAGAACTAAAAGGAATAGAGAACTCGGGTGATAAAGAGACAATTAAAAGACAGAAAAGAGAGAGAGATACGCATAGGGTCTGAGGCACATTAGAGAGAAATAAAGACGCAGGGGGATAGACAGCCAGGCAACTCATTTTGGCGGAGCCTGCCACATCTCTCATCTCTGAAAGGGAGGCACATTTCCTCAGGCTTGGAAAATGGTGCTGATGAAGAGAAGACTTGAAGAGTTGTTTAGTCAGGTAGAGACCATGCAAATGTCTTACAACTTTTCTCTCCCACTGCTCCTACCTGAAGTTTTGCAGTCTCCTGCAGTTTTGTTAGTTTAGTGATATTTTGAAGTTAAGTTCTGATTGAAGCTCATTTCCTGGTATTTATCCATCAGAAATGTATAAATGCAGCAAGGAAGAATCTGATCTATACTGCAGCTATGATGCTAATTATTATGCTCTACTCACTTAATTTGAATCAGAAAATGCAGCATAATAATTTGCACTTATAACTGTTAAAATTGTTGCGGCAGATCAAATGTTTGCATCAAATATTGCCCAATACTATAGTTCAAAAGTTTGGGGTTGGTAAGAATTTTTGATGTTTTTGAAATAAGTCTCTTATCCTCACCAAGGCTGCATTTATTTGATCACAAATACAGTAAAAATAATAATATTGCGAAATATTACTTCATACCATTGAATATTGTAGTGTTGCTTAATATTTTTATAATATATTTTTCTTCAGGATACTCTAATCTCAAAATTACAGCATTTATTTGATGTAGTTTTTTGTAACAATGTATATTTCTTTACAATTTTAAAAATGTAATGTCTTTGCTTAAATAAAATGTAATTCTTTTAAAAAAAAGAAATTGACCCCAAACTTTTAAACGGTACACATGACCACCTGTTGAATCACATAATCATAAACAGCATTAGGTGTGTGTTCAAAAAGATCTCCAGAGCGATTAGAGAGCAGACGGTTCTGTATACTTTCTGTGACGGTATACCAAACACAAGTGAGAGCTATGGACTCAGGTGCGGGAATTTATTTAATTTCAACACAGGTAAAACACATAAATCAAACTTAGACGGATATTTTTCAAGTACTTCATAAAACACTGCATGAGCAATCAGAATTAACATGTACCACTATCAGTAAACAGTGTAGCGAATCCCACAGAATCCAAAATCAAGGTGAGTGTAACGTGAGTATTAAACAGTATAAATAAATGTCTTCTACTTGCAAATAAAAGGATGATAAGGAACTTAACTTAAAGTTAAAGTGACATGTGAGATCCAAGTATGGTAACCCATACTCTGAATTTATCCTCTGCATTTAACCCATCCAAGTTAGTGCACACACATTAGGAGTAGTGAACACACACACACACACACACACACACACACACTGCAAACCGTGGACACACACACCGGAGCAGTGGGCAGCCATTTTTGCTGTAGCACCCGGGGAGTGCGTTTAGCACCTCATTCGTTTCCTGCCGGTATTGAGAATCGAACCCACAACCTTTGGGTTACCAGTCTGACTCTCCAACCATTATGTTAGAGAGTCAGACTGCCCCCGTCCTTCAGCGTCCTTTCATGAACCAATGGAGCAAACACAGGTATCCAAAAACCAGCAAACAGAGTCTTTTCGTAAGGAAACAGGTAAGTAGACTTCACAAGTATAGAAATATCCGCAGCAGGGTTAGGTAAATCCACAGGGACACAGTCTAGGAACCATTTACGAGACCAGACAATGAAGGAATGAAATGGCAGGTCTTAAGAGCATAAACATAAGCATTGATAATTGTCTTCAGGTGAGTCCAATCAGTATTCCGGAGAGTGTGATCGGATGAGTGAGCGTGGAGGTGAGAGAGGGTCTGGTGGGCTCATGACACTTTTGAATCGCTCTTACTGTGCTTTTTTTTTGACATAATACAACGAATGGTCTGTGCAGTACCTTATGCTGAACACACCTACTATCTACAGTTAACTAAGCCTTGTGGAAGAGCCCTTTGTGGAAGGATTTTGATGATTTTTGGAATGTCCCCCTAATACTGTCCTCTTATGTGATGCCATTCAAGGGCACAAAAATGTAATTTGGAAATCATTTTACACTCTCAGAAAAAAGCTTGGGGTACAAAAGCTCATCACAAAAGGCAGTATCCTTAAAAGGACATTTTTGTATCTTATTTAAAGGTTCACTATAGCTGCATTTCCACCCCAGGAACTAGGGACTTTGGGGTGGTACTTTGGGGTGGTTTCGACCGCAGGGACTTGGGTCTAAATGAAGTTCTGGGTAAAAATTTCCCCCTCAAAAAGTCCCTGCTCACGAGGTAGTACATTTTCAAAGTTCAGGAACTTTTGGGGACTTGGGCACTGAACATGCTGATTGGTTGAGTTCACACAGCATTTTGATTGGTTGTCTCCATGCAGCATTTTATTTTATTTATTCTTATATGTGAAGGACGAAATCCAGCGGGAACTGGAAAGTTGCACGCAGTCCTATGTCAACGGACTCATTTTCATGGTACTTTAGACGGTGATAGAAACGCAGACAGCAACAGGTCTGGGGAGAAAAAGTTCCTGGGTAAAAGTTCTCGGTTCAAATTGTTCTGGGTCATTTTGGTGGAAATGGGACTTGTGTATCTTTTAGCCATCTAGCGGTTGAAAAACAAAACTCTATGCATTTTGCTGAAGAATATGGTTTTAGTTGTGCTTCGGCTCAGCGTGACTGTGTGGATGAATATGACCCTTCACAATAGATAATGCTTTAAAATGAACTCTCTTAGAGAGATAAAAAATTGCAGAGTTATCTAATTTGTGAGAAAACGCTTCTCTGCCATTGATGAGTTTGTACGTCTTTCCGTGTGTTCACTGTTCTAAGGTAAGGGATGTATTGACACATCTTCTGGAGGAGTACAGTATCTCCAGATCAAAACACAGGCAAAAAAGAAACAGAAATTAATGATCTCATATGTAAGCTGATGCATATGAAAAATAATACAACCATTAATTATCAACAATAAACAGCATATAAATCAAAACGGCCTAACGTTACCGAGTTAAATGTCGACTAAGGAAGTGGTTAGGACTGTGCAAGCTTTGGCGGTGTTGATGGACTCGATCTACTCCATCTATGTTTTGATCATTGTACTGAATCTGATCCAGATGTAGTCTCTGACAAAAACGTGATTTTCTCAGCTTTTTGCTCAAAATGTTGCTTTTTTTAATGGAACTTACCTATATTGAAGTGTAGATAAACAAGAATGCATGACCCTAGAATAAAAACGATTTCTTTGTTTAAAATAAGAGTGTTCAGATATTCATACAACAAAATATTATGGGGGCCATGACATTTTTGTGAAAATGACCAAAAACGCTGGCGGTGGCTGGCAACAATTAAAAAAGGGGGGGAAAGAGTTAACTGGGGAAAGAGTTAACTGTTCAATAAAATACCTTTCTCGCCTGTTAAGTAATAAAAACGGCATCTCTGCGTCACCTTTACAACATTTCAAATCCCTCAGTTCTCGGCATCACTGAAAAGCCAAGCCAATGTTGATTCTCTGTATGTACGCAATTTCCCATGAAAACCATCCCGCCCAGTCTAAAACAAAAACAATTATAATAGGCATACCATAGTGAATCAAGGTAATGATGATGCATTGAATTATTTAAATTTTGTTAATTTTGCAGGAAAAAAAAGTTACATAGTGGTCCTTAACCTATAAACATTCATAGTAGTACCATAAGGGTATTTTTATTTTTAATTTTTTCTGAAAGAAAGTTTAATAAAACAAAAAGCAGATATTAAAAAAAAAGGAAATTAAATTGGAATATTTAGGAGAACTTATAGGGAGTTGGTAAAAGAAAAAAACAATTTGGTCAGAAAATAGAGGGTCATATTGAAGAGACAAAAAAAGGAGGAAAAAGGAGGAGGAGGAAAATACTTCTTAAAGAGAAGCGAGTGTGGCAGTTCCTAATGCAGCTGTCAGTGCTGGGGTTCGGTTGCGGATACACGCCGTCAATGCCGCTCGGGATTCTACCGCTTTTAAATGAGCCGCAGCCAGGGGGAACGCCAGCCTGTCGCCCTTCGACGACACCAGCTATGATTCACCGTGCCATTAATCTCACATGGGAAATCTGCCTGGTTTTGGTACCCCTTGCCCCATCCCCATCTAACCTGAGATGTAGTCATAAACGTCTCTCTCTACTGATGGAGCTGAGATAGACTGACAGGAAGGCCCCAGACTTCCAGTAAGTATTTTCATATTTTACAATGATAGAAATACATCTGAATAGTTCAGACCTATAGGCTTTAATTCTCCTCATATAGGAGACCTCATGCTCCTCAAGTACTTCCACTTTTCCTCCCTCACATTATGAGAGATTATGCTATGGTTGTGATGCCACTCTTAAATCATCTGATCAATTTGAGTACCATCTAGTCTGCTGCACAACAAAAGCCCAAGGTTGTTGTGGACAAGGCTGTATCAAATCAAGCAGAAAGGCACCGAATGTGTCATTCACTGATCACCGCTAAGAGGCTTTCGTTTCCACCTTGCTCAGTTGTACTTTGTTTTATTACTTTCATCTGATTCATGGTGTTGTTTTATAAACTGCACACACCCTGATTGGCTTATTACATATCTCTTTTTAAAGTGGGAGGCTGCTTCTTTGTGTTTAATGAATATACACCTGCACAGTGAATAGAGTTTCCATAGAAACCGTGAGAATATATATAAAAAACATAATCTGTAAAAGAGGGCTTTCTGACACTGAATCAACACTTATGCACCCACCAATTCCCACACAGACAAATCAATATAAACACAGATAATAGACAAAGCTACATTTAACAGAGTAAAATAAGGTTCCTGTTATGCAATACATTTCATGCTGCCATCATATACTGTATGGGGATAAAATAATAAAAATCTAAGGAAAATGGGAAACAGTGTTCTTTTAACACAATATCACAATTTGTACAATTTCATTACTTTTAAATAAGTTGATTTCTTTGCTTTGAATGGACGTTTGCACGTCTGCACTAACTTTTAATATGAAATACTTACAATTTGTTAAAAAATATTCGATATTCATAATCAGAGATAATAATTTTCCTCCACTTTATCTAATCCAAATGCTTCAAACTATTTTTTTCTATATAGGTTTTTCGTGTGTCCCCAGTTTCACTTTTACTCCTTTTATTCTTTTATTAACTCATTGTGTCTAACAAATGCTAGCCCTTATTGACATCATCTTCCAGGAAGTTGCCTCATTTGTTGGGAAATAACAGGCAAGTATTAGCAATGAATTTGATGATTTCTGTGACATTTTGCTGGTTTGTCTCACTTAAAAAAAAAAAAAAATACTGTTTAATAAAATAGAAATTAGTCAAATATCAATATTTCAAAAGATTAAAAAAAATTTAAAAAATAAACTTCAAGATTATACTGTCACGAGTTGTAGTATATAAGTAAGCACACAAAGACGATATTCAATAATCCACAGAAGAACAGGGGAGACACATCCACTACAAAAGACCACACCGGACAAAGAACTGAACAAAACAGGGCTACTGTAGAAAAACTTTAAACGTGCACATAAGTTCCCTAGAAGGTTTAGCACTCAGCCATGTTCTTTCATTTATTTATCTCTGTCTAATTTGATGGAACAGATTCAGCGAGGTTGATATTCTGCTAGCTCTTTGGACGGGGTCTAAAAACAAAAATTGTAATCGTCCTGCACAGCTCCGGTGTCAGGGCTCATCATTTTTTGGGTGTCTATCATGTTTTGCATTAATGAGCTCCATTATGACTACAGAAAAAAGGACCAAAATGCTTGGTGACAAAAGAGGGATGCTAATTCACAAGCGCGCACAAATGCTGTTTGCAAGCTGTAAACAATCTGTCAACTGGGAGGGGCATTTGAATGTTTGTTTTAATATTTAGCAATGGAACAATGTACCAAATATGAAAGACTTGAAAAGTGTTTGCTTTTTTGCTTTTACAGTGTGCTCTTACAGGTCTTTAAATTGAAATACAAAATGAAGGCACTTGAACAAAGCACGTATGGGTAATGTGTTTTCATTTCCTTATGCTGTCCATTAGGCGTTAATGTTTGTGGTAATGAGCGCTGGAGGCAAACCAAGCTCTGTCAAATGGCCTCCTCCTCCTCTCCCTCCTGACATCCTCATGGTCTGAGCTGCATTAGAGCCCAGGCGTCCTCCTGAGGGCAGTGCCAGGGCCACTCGAGTCCTCGCTGAGGCGGGCCCAGGGATTGCCGGAATGTAGCAGGAGCCTTGGAGAGCTCCCGTTGCTAGAACTCATCATTTGAGGATACGCCGCTATAAGAGGCAGTATGATTCATTAAGCCCGGATCCAAGTACTGAGGGAATGGCATATGAACCTCCAGCACTTTTACCTCTGATATGCCCCCCTCCCATGTCCCTTTTCTCATTCTCCAGATGGGCCGCAGCTTTGCTTGCCAACCATTGCGGCACGTCAGGGAAGGGAAAAAGAAAAAGAGACCATTAATGTCACTCAGCCTGGGAGACATGTAGATGCTTGGAACATGGAGCACTTAGATTCTCACTTCCTGACATACGGAGAGAGCTGAAAGCAAGCAAGATTACCAGAATAAAAAGAAATGGGAAAGAAAGAAAGCAAGTGCGTGAGCAAAAGATGGAGGGTGTGGTGTAAAAGATGAAAAAAAAGAACATAGTGAACATAGAGACAAATGGGGAGAAATGCTTTGTAGAAGCCTATAGCACAAGATTCTTCTATTCTCTCTCTTTTCACCATTGTGCCTGTGCTAGTTTCTTCTTTGTGCTTAAATCTGCCTGCAGGATTAGACAAGCCCTCTGCTTGGTCTTCAAAGCCAAGCTCAACTTTTTTTTTCTTCTCCCTACTTTTCTTCTTTCTTTTCTACTTAAGTTTCCTTGCCAAAGATGCTTAGTGGGGCTCTATCTAGTGGTCCTGTCCTACTGCGGAGTTTAACAAATCCTCACAAAAGTCCTCGTTCCAATATAGGAAAGAGCAAGAATGATAAACGGAGCAAAGCATGAGTAATCCCCCCACGAATTGAGACATTCTTACTCATCCTCTGACCACAAAATTGGCATTTGTGCAACAAAGGAAAGAACCAGGTAAAGAAATTTTTGAACTATTGCACTACATGTGGATCCATTTTCTGGATATTTTGTAGTGCAACAAACATTGTGTCATATTAAGACTATAGTATTATTTGATTTTTCTTATTTTCATTAATATTGGGCAATAAGGAAAATGCTACTGACCCCAATTGTCTGACTTTTTCTGTTTGGGACCCTTATAATATATACATGTCAAAACTGTCACAAAAAGTAAAATCCATTAAAAGCAATTCAAGGGAAACAAATTAATAATGTTATCAATTTATAGCATTTTTAGGGTCACTGAGATGACAAGCATAAGTGATGGAAAAATGTTATGGAGAAAATTTGAAGCATGTTATCAATTTGAAAATTTACTAAGAGCTATTAGATCTCTGAGACCACAAACAAAACAAGAGTTTACTAATAAATAAGGTTCATAAATTTGTTACATGAATGTCTTTCATAGCAGTGTCTGGTCCATATCCAGATCCAGATATTTGGTGGACCTGCACCTAGACACGACCACAACGCAGCCCTGAATGTCAGTAGAGACCGTGTCTACTATGAAGGCCTCGTCGACATGACAGCCATCGGCACAGATCTTCAGCAGAGACTACACGAACCAGACAGGTCCTCTACACACACCCTATGGCCAGCTTCGGCTTCATACCGGCGTAACGAATCGATCTTCAAGCTAAAGGAACTGGTTGAATATTTGAATGCTACCAATCTCGATCTGAATTATAATCACACCATGTTCGTTCATTGGCCAGAGGAGAACTGCATGGCTCTCAGACCGAGCCTGTTTTTTTTTACATTTTTTATCCATTCTGTCACCTGATGGAGTTTAGGTTCCTTGCCACTGTCACCTCTGGCTTGTTTATTTGTGGACACATAATATTCAGCAATATTATTGATCTGACTGTACTGACACTGTTGTATGAGAACTGAACTGAGCCTTTATAGATGAAATTAACTAATTTAATAATTGATCATCTTTACAACAGAACTGAATTAACACTGACCTCACTTCAGCTGAACAATCTGTATTGTAAAAAGCACTATATAAATAAAAATGACTTGACTTGACAGCGGGACAGCAGAGGTATTGCAAGGGGGCTCATATTCAGATTCAAATCTACTGCGTTGACTGACTATGCAACAAATTTGCGTAGTTCCTTCTCTTCCACCCCTTTGCATTGTTCATTGCCTCTACATACAGACGACAAACATCCACAAGCCAGATTTAGTGGAAGGGCAAGATTTTGAGAGAATAACAGCTTTAATTTTTTGTCTGTTTTTCACACAAAGCGAACGAATGACTTGGAATATAGCACACGGATCAAATAGACTACTGTTATGATACTTTTTTATGTGCTTTTTGGAGCTTGACAGTTACAATCACCCTCCTCTCATCCCTCATACTTGTGTTTCACGGATGAAAAAGTCATATGGGTTTGGAGCGACACGAGGGTGGGTAAATGACAGGATTTTCATTCCTTTCATATTGCTTTTGCAAAACAGTTTTATTTATTTTTAAGATATTGTACAGGCCTCTTAATAATTAAAACATTTTGTTGTGTAGGCATGCAGTGTTTGCAACAAAAAGTTTACAAAAAAAAGAACAATGTAGCCCTACTGACAAAAAGTTAATTCAGTTAAATTTATTTTCCAAAAAAGAGTGCAACTTTTCAATGAATCACCCCCCCAATTGTTATTTAATAGAAAATATGAAACTGAAAGAAAATAAATGTTTATCCACAGCAGTTTTCCATCAGAACTTTTAACACAACTAAACTGCTAATATTATAGGCTCCCGTTTTTTTTATTTATAAGTATCAGAGTAAATTAATAAATGTAAATTATGTAAGTAGGGGTGCACAAGTTTTATTCTAAAACAAACAAACTGGGAACCACTGATATAAAAAGAAACAAATAACTATTAATTTCTTCACTGGGTGGTATTCATTTTGGTGTATGCAGTCATCAAGCATGACTTTCTTCTTGGAATTTCTTAATGGATTTATCATGGATTCTGTGGGGAGGAAGTTTATGATGTAAAGTGACAGTAAAAAGCTGTCTGGTTGTGAAGAACATTAATACTGTACTTCACAAATAGACAAGAGTGCCTCTAATTAACCCTCTATGGCTTGTCTTAATTCATTTACATAGGTACGAAATGGTTGTGACAGATTGTATTCCCTCGGTGAAGATACCTGCGCTTTTGAATCATATCAAGACACTTTCTTCTAACTAAATGTTAGAGAGCACTCAGCTCAGCGGTTCATAAATACCTTCTTAGTCTGTCTGACACAAAAACACTTGATTATGAAAACACTCAAAAGACCTTCGCTTGCAATCAAAAGATCTTTGAAAGCAAGGGGAGGACATCCGATATTTTATATGCATGATTTCCTCTTCAGAGTCATAGGCATTTCTGTTTCCCAACTGAGGGCCAGAGAAGATACATTTTGTGGGCTGGGCGTACATGCAAGATTCACTACCACAAACTGTCCTGCCATTTCCCCTACAACCCGTTCTCACTCCCAAGGCGTCAAAATCTGAAGCATGGACAAGTGCCTTCCGCGTCACAATGAAGGTACCCCTAGGCGTCATTTTTCGACGCACAGGGTGCTCCATTGATTTCAATTAGAAACCTCTGGCATCATACACAGACGCGTTGGGCATGGAAACGTTATCGTCATGATGAAATTATATTATGTTATGATTTTGCCATTATGACATGTTGGAGTGTGATTCTCAATTTAATCAGCCAGCATAATTTTATTTATTATTATTATTTATTTTTTTATTTTATTTATGCTATTTAGACATGTTTGAACATGTAACCCAACCCCATCTTATCCCTAAACCTACTCATTTGTGTATTATAATATATAAAACACAGGATATAACAGGCAGATACGACTGCAGGCACAATTTATTCCGAGGCCAAACGATTGATTTGTGTGAAGAAAATCCCCAAAAGCAATCAGCATCCCCATCCGCCGAAGATCAGGCACACATTCAAATTTCAAAAATTGTCACCAGAAGAAACGTTATGTCAGATTTCATAGTGAAATTGCGTCATTACGTCATTTTTGATTGTAAAATGTCATTGGCTC
Organism: Rhinogobio ventralis; assembly: GCA_039654625.1. Taxonomy (NCBI): domain Eukaryota; kingdom Metazoa; phylum Chordata; class Actinopteri; order Cypriniformes; family Gobionidae; genus Rhinogobio; species Rhinogobio ventralis. The sequence continues at coordinate 21,576,660 of CM077198.1, read as the reverse complement.
TCGTGTGTCTTGTAACCGACTGTGTCATGCTAAAGAGCCGGGTGTATCATTTGAATGAGATATGACTGACTGAGTGCGTTCACGGAGCGGCAGGATCATCATTTTAGCGATTAAAACATTAAGATCAACTCTTTACATTAAGATATCATATGACTTCAGAAGACTTGGAATTCAACACGAGTTAATACTTTTATACTGTTTTTGGTCAGTTTTTGCAATAAATACCTGTGACTGTTCTTTTATTTGCCTGTTACGTGTTTTATATTGTTGAGAAGTGCGTAGGTTTAGGGTAGGAGTGGGGTTAGTTGATCCAAAATATAAAAGTAGCCTATACATATTCATAAAATCATGTCTGCTTTTACAAATGCAAAGAATTAAATGCGTCTTGATCTGACGCTTTGGGCAAACAACTGAAATTCATGGAGTACCCCGCACGTCGATATAGTGAATGCTTCAGATTTTGATGCCTTGGAAGTGAGAATGGGTTGTTCCTCTATGGTACAACAGACACAGGACTTTGTTACAAAGACAAACCCCACTTTCAACCATTTAATTGAGACATGCAATTACCAAGTACTACTGAGAGCTCACACCTCCTTTAATGATATAAATTCCTCTTTCATGGATTATGCAAGGTTTAGGTTCAGTAAACTCTGCTTTTAGTTTAGTGGATTTAAGCGCTTCCTAATGCAAACATAAAAATACCGTGTTTTATTTCTGGCATTAAAGGATTTCTTTCTAATCGTGAGCCACTTAAGAGCATAAATTGATGCTGTGTGACCAGTGGAATCCTCCTGGCTGACACAGCCCTCACTTCAGAGCACACCTCTGAAATACTTTACTCTTGCTTAGCAAAGAGGCTTGTCATTTCGTTTATGCCATTTCGTTTAGAGAGAGAGAGAGAGAGAGAGAGAGAGAGAGAGAGAGAGAGAAGATGCCTCCTCCAGTCTTCACTCTGACTGTGCCAAATAAGTGTTGATGTGCAACTGGGTGAAGCCGGGCTGACAGTGCTCCACCGCTAATCCGGAGTTAGCGTTCGGATGGCTTCTCTCCCAGCAGAGGTAAATACCTGGGCGTGAGCCGAAGATAAGAGCAGCAGTAGGTTTTAGCATCTGCTGCTGAAAAAGGTTTTTTCCTAATTATTTCCTTTTTTGGAGCATCGAAGGCTGAAACACTCTGAATAAACCCACAGAACTACAGGTGCGCTCAGAAAGCGCTCACAACATGTAAACACTCACATAAATGTCAAATTATAACAAAGGTTTTCTTAAATAAGTGCGTTCTGTTTAACCTTGGTTAAGTTGAAGGTTTTAGTCAATATTTCTTTAATCTGAACTTGCATGTGTGCATTGTAAATAAGTTTCTAGTAATTTCTAAAAAATAATTGTTTCTTCAGTAGAACACAAATGAAGATTAACAACATCAATGAGAGTAAAAAAAAACATGCACAGACAAATTAAAATTTATCCCTGCGGCTCGTGACAACACATTGATGTCTTAAGTCATCGGTTTGTGCGAGAAACCGAACAGTATTTATATACACCACTATATCCAACAGCCTTCAGCCAACATCACTTCCGGTGAGGTCGAGGTACATGTAAACTAAGCCAGATCGACCTCACTGGAAGTGATATATATCTGGCGTAGTTTACATGAACAGACCTCACTCACCGGAAGTGATCATGCGCTGAAGGCTGTTGGACATAGTGGTGTATTAGAGGTAAAAAAAAATATATAAATACTGGTTTCTCGCACAAACCGATCGTTTCGTGTCTTAAGACATCAATGTGACGTTACGAGTCGCAGGGACGTGCATGTTTTTTTTTTTACTCTCATAGATGTTGTTACCATTCGCATGCATTATACGACTGACAGACTGCAACGGTTGGAGTTAAACATCTTCATTTGTGTTCTACTGAAGAAACAAAGTCACCTATATCTTGGATGCCCTGGGGGTAAGCAGATACACATCAAATTTTCATTTTTGGCTGAACTATCCCTTTAAGTCAGAACTTCTACTAGCCAAAACAAAAATATCAGAAATAAACAAGATTATCAAAGTCACAACTTAGATTTAAATAAATCTGATTATGAATCATTGAATCACTTTCAGATTTACTCAAGATAATATTAAAATAAAATAGAAAACAAAAACAAAATTCTCTGTGACTTCTCTTATAATGTTAACAGCATTTATTTGGTTGTAAAATCTAAACTAAATATAATTCCAAAAGGAATACACATGTTGATGAATAGCAAACAGGCTGTTATTTCATAAAGTGTCCAAACCATTTATGAGAATGGGTTGGAAAAAGTGGCCTATTAACTTTCTCGTAGGGAAAGGCATACCAGACGGGAAGCGTCACCACGGACATCTCGCAGGCCTGTCGCACACTGGCCTGTCAAGTTCTAGGTGGCAGTCCAGAATGGTGAATCGAACAACCATACAGGCAAAAGTTCAGTTCACAAAGGAAGTGATTTATAATTAAGGAATAAACATTGCACCAGAAAGAAAAATCTATATTATTATTTATATACATGAAGAAAACTTTATTAATGCCACAAAAACAGAAACTGAAGAATGCACGATACACAAACTTCCAGCCTAGGGTAAAGTCAGTACAAACATACAAACATCGGTCACAAATCTTCTTATTTTAATGGAAAACATTGTGAGTGACGCTGTGGTGCAGCATATGACATTGAACAGCTCGAGTCTCGTAGTTGGGCGCTGCAGACAGGCGCTAAGTGGTGCTGCCGGTGTGAGTACGATCGAAGTATATGTTCGAAATTTAAAGAAGCGATGTGAAAGAGGCTCCTTTTAGGGGAAGGGCTCTGATTGCGATGGCATGCAAAGCAATAGATGATTTCGATAATTTATGAATCATAACCCGCCAAATTGGCTAGTGAGTTGATATGCTTTACCTGCCATGGTCGATTTCACCCGCATTTGACTGGGTGGCGGGTGTTCATTTCAAACCCTGATTGTATTCAAAACATTCATATGTATAAGTGTAATTTACTAATTTGGCAGACACTTTTATTTACTCGTGTTACTGTAATTGAGTAGTTTTTCTGTGCACTTTTTTAAAGTAGTTTTAAAAATCTGTAATTTTACTTTTACTTAAGTATGTTTTGTTTGAAGTAGCCTATTGTAGACATTTTAAACCATATCCGTTACTGAGTAAAAATAAATAAAATAATACAACGGGGGGAAAATAGCGCTCCGGAAACTACTGCATTGAATTGAAGGGCAGGAGAACAAACGGACAAGACAGACGGCAGTGATGCAGACCCAGCTTAAAGCGAAACGGTGTTGCGAACCCCTAGCTAGTATGGAAATACTTTGGATATAAAACATTTTTTTTACATGTGGTTGTCCTGAAGGATATCCAAATTGCAAAAAATGTGGATGCAAAGTGGCTGCAAAAGGAGGAAACACATAGAACATGTTCGGGAACACCATCCCTCTGTGCAGATAAAGGTTTATAACTTGAGGCCGAATGTTTTCCGTGATGCAGAGGGAATCCCGGAATCCAGTCATGAAAATTGACTTTACAGTATAACGCAGATGTCACATAAAACACGCAAACTTATGGATGAATTAATAAATCGTAAGCAGAGCTGTACAATAAATAAAATCGCGACATGGTCTGTGAATATTAAAGCGCAAAACACTGCTATATAAATATATAATCTGCATGTTCTGTCTCTGTGTGAATGAGCAGCGCCGTTTCGTCTAGTACACGTGATACTCATGGTGTTTTTAACGTCTCACAATACATATTTGGACATGAACACAAGAACATTTCCAGAGCGAACCCCTAATAAACATTTTCATCATTTTATTTGAATAAAAACCATTGTCAAATACACTCTGAAACAGGTCTTCACTACAACCCGTCAAAATAAAAGTTTGGTTTAACTAAAAGAAATTATGACAGAAATATATTACTATTGTAGGCCTGTACTTGTCAAAATAATAATACTAATAATAACAATAATACATAATTTAAACATTATTTAAGAATATATTTTTGAATCAATGGTTTAATTTATTAAATCTCTGATTTGCAACACTTTGCAAAAAAATAAAAGGATAAAAGTTTGTTACATTTTATTTGATTACCACCATTTTTGATAATATATTTGTATTAAATCATAAAAATAAAAATTTAATAGGACTCTATTATTCTTAAACAAATTGATAAATTAATGATAAAAATAAGTTGATAATCTAATTCATAATCATTTATTGAATTTAGTTGATTAGACATGTTTTATTGAAATTTTAATAAACAAAAACAAATGTTTTCAAGTTTGATATAATAAAGCATTTGTTCAACCAAAAATAGTTTTCATTTATTTAATGGCCATTTTAACTGATGATAATAATAACCATAATTTAATAATACAGTTTATTTATTAAATAATTGTTTAATACCATGATGTTGTGAAACTGTCATGTTTCCTGAGTTGGCTATCATATTGTGAAAATCCCATTCTATCACAATCGCGTTGCGGGCGGGGGTCCCCCTCGGTAGAAATTGCGTTCGCGGGGGCACCGCGGCGCAATGAAAAGGGCACTTTCACTTTCAAAGGGGCAGGGGCTCAAGCATCCAACCCCCCTTGATCTCAGAAATATGTTGCACGTTCACAAATGTCAAAAAGTTCAGCAGATTACATGCTTTCCTTTATGTACTTTATCTTCTTCATTTTAACACCACACATAGAGGTTACTATTCACCACTTCACTTCCAGGTTCAAAGAAGCAGTTAAGTCTAGTCTGTTCAATTATAGATATGCCCTGTAGATAAACCATCTTCAAATGTGACTGTAGGGCTCTATTATGACCTCACAATTTGTCTAAAATACACCCACCTCTGCCTCAACTCACCTAAGAGCTATTGTGTCAGAACTGCAGAGCTGTCAGATGCTTGATATTTTTCTTTTGGGGCCTGTTTGTCAGAAAAGCATCTCTTGTTATTTGGGAAATGTTTGAAATAAGAGAAGGCTGTAGACACAGATTATAAATGAAAACACTTATTGAACTCTGCATGCAATCCGTCATGAGGCACTGACAGTCAGAGGTAAGCACTGAAGTGACATTTATATCAAAGAGTGTTGCACTGGGACTAAAGTATCAGACTTTTATCTTATCCTAATCTCAGGGTATAAGACATTGTCTTGAGACAGAGAGAGAGAGTGAGAGATAGTATATAGCTAAATTTGCAACACTGGTGACTGTAAGCAAAGCAGGCACTGGTTGATGAATGGTATCAGATTATTGCAATATATATTTAAACACAATCTCATGGCAATTTTGGTGAATTGGTAGCTAATTCATATTCAATTGTATGATCTCATTCGTAAGCAACTGATGGTTATGTTTAGGGGTGGATCTTCATGCTTACTTTTTTTGTCTAAAAATCATATTAATTCACATTGTACTAATACATATGAAATTGCCACGTCATAAATGCTTACTTTTGTCTAAAAATCGTGTTGAGAATATGGGCTCATATTCGAGATCTCAAAAATATTCTCAAAACTATCATTTGCTGAATGTACTGGAAAATGAGCTCTGACGAGGACAGTGATTAACTGAACCCTTCCAAGCTCCAAAAAGTAATAAAATATGCTTTATTTTACTCTAATTTCAGGAGAGTTTTATATTATCGTGACAGGTAGAGATCCATCCGTGTTAGATATAGATTCGGCTCGCTAAAGACCCGAGTGCAATGATTAGCGAAACAGTCATGCATTTAAGGGTTAAAAAAAAAAATCATACAAATTCACATCGTACAAATTCATATGAAATTGCCACCTCGTAGATGCTTACATATTCTAAAAATTATATGAATTCACATCATATGAATTCATATGAAATCTCAACCTCAAAGTAGTTATGCTTTCCCATGAGATTGGGTTGTATATTTTTAGTATGCATGTACTGTATGTCTTATACAAAAGTCTCCCTTTTGTGGTTAAGAAAAAGAAAGCAGTTAGATTAAGAATGCATTGGGAGAGAGAAGGAGATGCAGATATAAATAATATGTTTATGTAAGATCACAGAGCATCATTCCTTGTTTTTTCCTTTTTAAAATAGCTGTGCTCCCCCCTTGTGTATTGCCTTGAGTGCAGAGATCACTGGGGGTCTAGCATCTCTGTTTTTCAGCTGTTCCTTTGCTCTCTGCTTTGCCAGAGGCTGGTTGCCTACAGACGGCCATGAAAGGAAATACAAAAAATAAATAAAATAAAAAAAATCACAGAGGGGACTGAAGATGGTCCCCTGGTGCATGAGAAACAATTTTGGTTTTGTAAACACACAGCATAACATGTCTTGGTGGTAGAATGTGTTTTAAATGAAGTGAAAATGTTGAATGAGAGTGGTTAATATCAAACACGATGACTTCTTGTGTGTTGCAGATTAATAATGAACCATAAATGTCAAGTGTGATGAAATGAAATGAGCTATTGGAAATATTAAATATTACCCTCCTCCCAAATGTACTGTTTTCAATTTCTGTCTGTGCCCTCGCTGTTTGAGTTCTTCACTTGCTGGTTGGCAATGGCCATCTCCCTTGGGATTCATGGATGCAGCATGGAAAAACAAGAATCACAGTCACTTTATAAATTCACTTTAAAAATAGGTTTACTTTAAGCAAGAAGAGAGGAAGTTTAAATCTGTTTAAGAAGCAATGAAGGCAGTAAAAAAGAGAAACATTTAAAAGAAGTTCATTTAAAAGCAAATCTCAAAAAATCAAAGAACCCAAAAGGGCCTGGATAGCATTATCCTAAGAAAGAAACTTCTGACAGTTCTCTTTTACTTAAAACTTTGAAGACAAGCTGAGCAGAGATGGCTTGGGGAAAGAGAGCCCAGGATCACAGCCCACAAACACCTGAATTATGCTGTTTAATCAGATCTACTGCATTTGCTGCACAGGAAGAACATTCGTAACTTCTTCCTTACAGGTTTACTCCCAGCCTTCTGGGAAACAAACCCTTGAGCACTTTCTGTAAGATTTGAAAGTGTTACATGAAATTCACCTTTCTCATTTGTCGCAATGACAATTCAGTATAAAACATGACACATATTTTATGATTCACATGAAAAATCCAGAATAAACCAGAAACAATTCCATGGTGGTCCAGGCTGGTTTATGCTGCACTCTAAAAAAAAAAAAAAAAAAAGTAGCAAAATTAGGGCACAATGTACTGTTGTATTTTTTACCAGTGTTTTACCTGTATTTTGAATTTTGCACTTCATTGAGTTGTGTTTTAGAGTTTATGGAAATGTCCGTAAAATTGCGGGTAAAGAGCTGGCAGCTGGTGAACCAGCAGTCTTGCTGTTTTTAAGCAAACCAGCATCCCATGCTGGTCCCAGCATGCAAAACATACTGTATGCTAGTGACCAACGATGCTGGATTTTTTTGCAGGGTCACAATTAAATCTTTTGATCAATATTAATATACCTACAGAATATACAAGTGACTTTCATAGGTTTAACACTTTAAACACACGAGATGTCATTGACTAAAAAAAAATACATTTTCTCTGCAGCTCCTAAAAACATAAACAAATCCAGTCAAAGTGAAGAATAAAACCTAATTCTGGATAATCTTTCATGTCAAGATAAGCTAAGGGTAGTAATAGCATCCATAGTTGCGCATTAGTGGAGATTAGTCATATGTTTGCCATTTCCATTAATGTTGTGTTCCCGTATGCGTATTTCTTCTGAGTTGAAGAAGTGAATGAAGTGCACTGATTCCAACAATCAAGGCCGATGGGCCAGCCAGTGCCATTTAATCTTTCACAACAAATTATTCCCTCTATTTGTTTATTTGTCTCCTCAGCTCCCCTCATCTCCTCCTTCCACCCCCCGCAGTATTTTGAGGAATGCAATTTCAGAGAGAATGAAAGGGCAATGTTTTGTTTGATTCAATCAGTATTGAATTGAACTGGATCAAATGAGAGTCCATTATCTGAAGGCACTGTTTGTCTCTTGGCGTAATGAGGGCCCTGTTCACACGCTGGTGTCTCAACCACCACATCTGTTCAACTGTTTCAGCGCAATAGACCTTTTATTACCACTGTGATGATAATCTTGTTGTTTTGTGCGATAATTGCATCAAATAATCTCCATTTCACAGAGACAAAGACTCAGTGGTGATGGGGTGTCCTGAAGTTCTCAGTGAGCTAAAGCTGCAGTATTGTCTCATGTCCTCCTGAGGCACAACAAACATTCAAACTCAACATGGATTGACATACTGTGCTGTGACACTTCAATCAACATCTCCAAACAGTGGTAAGAAACCATCTGTGGAGGGATGACATATACCCTATCATATAAATTTGATTGGATGATCATTAAAAATTACAGTACAATACAATAGAAGAACCGTCTTAAAGTACCTCTGATCTTATTTTAACTGAAAGATGATCTCTTCAGTGTTTAGAACTTTTTCAATCAATATCTTTTTTTTTATTTTGAAAACAGACACGCACAAAAGCTGTATGCTCTTCAAAACATCCACTTTTCAAGATGCACATGGAAATTTGTCTGATTTTTGACGCGATTTTTGAAGTTGATTTGATGTTTTTAAAATGTAGATTTAAGTAGCAAATGAGAATCGATAAAATTAATGTTTATATTTTGAGACAAAGGTCTTCTTAATGATTTTCATTTTTGTTCAAGGTAATTAAAGCAACATTTTTTCAATAATGGAAGAACATGTTAAAGTATGGTATTTGGGGTAAAAAGCACATCTGCTGTTGGGGCAAAAGGTTAATTAACATGTAACCTCTGGATGATGCATTATCATGCTTACTGTTATTACCATTTCAAGTCCCATGTTTGAAGACCCATGTTTAAAGTTTTGTCACCCTAACATTTGAGAATATACAAATTGCCGGACACAAGTTTTTCAATTATCACAACAGCTTTAAAAATACTGATATTTATATAATGGGTTTATATGAAAGGTTTCAAACATAAAATTATGCCATAGTATTTTATTTAGAATTTCTTCTTATTAAAACATTTTCTTCTGTTGCGCCATCTGACATTTTGGGGGTTTAAGATACCAGAACAATATATTATTTGAATGGACTAAAAATTAATTCAAAATTCTAAATAGGTTTTAAAGAATAAAGTGATATGTCATTATTTTATCAAATTATTTTTAAAAGGAAATAATGCACTTGGACACAAAAATATGCATGTAATGTCATAGACCCAGATGTCTTCCAGTTTTTTCCCAGAGTTTGGGAAGTCGTTTAAAGCTGAAAACTAATTTCTTTAAAATAAATTTCTGTTAAAGCTCACAAGAGGGCATGAGGATGTGGGTGAAAACAGGAGGGTGGTTTGCTAACACTTCTTCAAATGCACTTAGGGGACAGTGGGATCTCCTCTATCTGCTTATTCTAATTACGGTGAGATCCGTCTTGTTATATGTTTCCCCAAGTCACTCTGTTATAGGCCTTTACAAAAATCAAAGTAGCACAGAAAATGATTGCATTTGGGCTGTTGTTATTGTAGTATCTATCTATTAGTTTGCAGTAAGTGTTGAATGGCACATATAGTTGTATTGTTACTTATATAACACTTTACAATAAGAGCTCATTTCTTAACATTAGTTAATGCATTAAAGTTTAACTTTGCTGATTTTCAATCTGTTTTATTTGTTAAGATGTCTGTAGTATATGTAAATTAACAATGTTTACTCATTCTCTGTATTACCTGGACCGAGAAATTCACGTTTATTTGTCAGCAAAAGTAATTTTTGACAGTTCCAGGGCTTTCGTGAAAAAAAAATTGTTTATGTTAGTTCATAGTGCATTAACTTATGTTATGACATATTATGACACCTAATATAAACTGTGACCGATTTTTCTTTTAAATTATTATTTATTGAGCTAAAATAATGTTTTTTATTTCATACAGGTACATTAATTGCAGTTGCACCACCTGACTTTGTGCAGTTGTTACATCGTTTCTTCAGAGAAGATTATTTTTGTAAACATACTGTATAGATAATATGGATACAAATTGGTTAATGAGAACATACAACAAGAAAGGGCTACATTTTGTCATCATATAATGAGCTTCTGTCAGAAGGTGGATGGTCATTTACTACTAATGAAAAAGTATTAAAAAAAATTAAATTGTAAAAAAAAAAATATATATATATATATATATACATATAGACTACAGTTCACTTACACTGAAGACTGGAGTAATAAATAATAAATAATAATACATTTGATAAATTAATACATTTGGACATATATTAAAATAGAAAACAGTTATTTTAAATTGTAATAATATTTCATAATATTTATCACAGTTATGTTTAGTTTTGTTCATGGACCTTCACTTTGCTTTTAATTTGTCACGTTTTTTTATTCAGTTTCCCGCCACTCGTCTGTCTCCCTGGTTACTGTCATTATGAGTTCATTAGGTTCAGCTGTGTCTGTTTAATCATCCTGGTTTGTATTCACTACTTAAGTTGTTCCTTCTCCTGCACTCTGGTCATGTTTAGATGTGTTGTGCTGTTGCCTGCCTGCAATTAACTGTATTACCTGTCTTCGTCTTCCTGCCTGCAAAGAAGACTTGTGACAATATTATTATATATATATATTTTTTTATCAAATAAATGCAGCCTTGGTGAGTTTAGAAAACTTCTTTCAAAAAGTCTTACGGACCCCAAACTTTTGAAGTGCACACAAGGTTTTTTTTTTTTTTTTTTTTTTAATTTAATTTGTATAAATAAAAATAAGCACAAATAAAGATTGCCAAATATTATATTTACAAGTTTGGTCCGGTTCATTGAATATAGCAAATATAAAATGTTTGTCCTTTTTAGCTATATAAATCAATACAAACTGTCATTCTAAAATAAAGAGCAGCTTGGACATTGTCTAATATATTTTAATTCTCCAAGGAAGAAAGAAGAGAATACAGGATCAGAGCATTATTAAATGATGATGAAATGATGACATGCTGATTTTAGATTTACTCAAAAATGCCATACTTTTTTTGTCATCTGACCTGATGTTCTCTGAGCCTCTGGTAGTTCACGAGTCAACACAGCCCCCCAGACAAGCACTCCTGAATGAACAATGCAGCAGCCCTCAAAGAGGACTGCGAATGTGTCACGCCTCTCAGCTCAAACACGGCTTGAAGCTGACTCCGAAATGGCAAACGGAACAGGTCAGTTCGGCACTAGCCTCCAGTTACAACAGCACCACGCTCCCATGAAGAGCAATTACACACTCTCGAGCAAAGACTACCTTGGCATTACTTCTGGGCCATATAAAAGGGGAATGACAGACTTTTCAGAAAACAAAGAAAGGACTTACTTTAAAAGTAGAAGAATGCAGACTTTCTGGATCTTTCTCTGAAAATAAGCGTATAAGACTAATACAAGTTCTTCAACCTATCAAGCACACATTTCTTTCGAGTCTTTGGTCTCGTTAGTTGAACATGTCCATAGTTAATGTGATTAAACTACAGCTGTGTAAACTCGCAGGGAACTAAAACCTTATTTTTGAAAATTGTTTTTACAATGTGTGTTTAAAGTGATTTTGGTTAATTGGGTTCATTGTACAATTTCATGTTTCTCTCTCTTTTTGACCTCCCAACAAAATCTTTTTAGCACTATGCAACATAATGAAGCAAATTATGCATATTAATTGTGTAATTGATGTTTTAAAAGACTGTGACATGAAAACCAAGTATGGTAACCAGGGCTTGACATTAACACCCACCAAATGCGGGTGGATTTCAGCAGTGGCGTGTAACGCAGTCACTCCTACTAGCCACTTTGGTGGGTTGAATTTTATATATATACTGGTCAGCGGCTATGCAGCCCCAAACGCAACAAACTGCGATGCACTGTGTATTCTGACACCTTTCTATCAGAACCAGCATTAACTTCTTGAGCAAATTGAGCTACAGTAGCTCGTCTGTTTAATCGGACCACGCAGGCCAGCCTTCACTCCCCACAGGCCAGCCTTCGCTCCCCACGTGCATCAATGAGCCTTGGCCGCCCATGACCCTGTCGCCGGTTTACCACTGTTCCTTCCTTGGACCACTTTTGATAGATACTGACCACTGCAGACCGGGAACACCCCACAAGAGCTGCAGTTTTGGAGATGCTCTGACCCAGTCGTCTAGCCATCACAATTTGGCCCTTGTCAAACTCACTCAGATCCTTACACTTGCCCATTTTCGTGCTTCTAACACATCAACTTTGAGGACAAAATGTTCACTTGCTTCCTAATATATCTCACCCACTAACAGGTGCCGTGATGAAGAGATAAGTGTTATTCACCTCACCTGTTAGTGGTCATATTGTTATGCCTGATCGGTGTGTATACATATACATTTTACAATTGTATTTTAAAAAGTCATCTGAAATAATAAACTAAATGCAATGTAGTGGTGTCAAAAATATAGATTTTTCAATACATATCGTTACTGAAATATCTGAAACACTTCCAGTATTTATTTTCCGTTGAATATATATGCGATACTGCACTTTCTCGTTCTCTCATCTCTCAAGTGATGTTTCAAGTGAACAGTAAACAGTTGAGATTAAGAAAGCACATGTGTAACAGTATAATGGGTCCGTGTGTCAGGTCTTAAAGCGACAGCAGCCTAATATACCTGTTGCCTAATTATGAGAATATTAAAATGATCAATATGGCAGTTTTTCTCCATGTCTAAATTGTGGCCAGTCCTCTGCATTTAACCCATCCAAGTTAGTGCACACACATTAGGATTGAGTCGTGAATACACTACAACTCGTGGACACAATGCAGTCGTGGGTATTGAGGTTGGAACAGAGCGCTGTTAATTCACTCCCTCCACCTACATTGTCCTGCCGGTATTGAGAATCGAACCTGCAACCTTCGGGTTACAAGTCTGACTCTCTAACCATATGCATCTTATAATTCTCATGCTGCTACAGTGAATAAATGAGAATAGCAACCCCTTAATGAATGAATCACAAACATCAAGAACCACAATAATCCAGGAGCACTCTCTGCTTGAATATATCAGCACCTGTAAATTTTACATTGAATACACCCTTGCTTTCTGGACACTCTGAACATACCAATATGATCAGAGAGGCCTCTGATCTGTTTGATCTTACATCTATTCCCTGTGTTGTTGGGATGTAAGATCTTCCTGGATGACTGTGATCCCTGTATTAATTTTAGCCTTTGCAGGAAGACATAGAAAACGCATATATTCCATTTACTTATTGTTGCTAATCAGCTCAATGGTCATTAGCATGAAGGTGAAAGGTCACTGATCCTTACATGTATATTCAGCTTACAGCCTTTCGACTCCATAGACATGAAGAGCACTTCCTGTTCTTCTTTGTCTCTGATGGAGTTCTTTTCCTGTGGCCTTTCGAAATGTGTGATTAAAAAAGGCAGCAATTCTCCTTTAATCTATAATGGAGCAGCCGTTATCATTTATTGTTAAATAATGCACAGGGGCCACTGGCATCAAGTATTAATAACTTATTGAATGGTGTGAGCTCCGGTGACTTGCCTGTGGGCTTGCTGTGAACTTTGAACAGGCCAGGGAATTGTGGACACAAAAACACGAAAAGTATGCAGCAAAGTGCTGTAAAGTTGTGTGTATCCAGCTGTTTTCTATAAGTTTTCTATAGTTCCTATAATTCATCAGAATACATGGCTACTTTTGCTGCTATTTGGAAATGGTGCAGTTATGGCATCCACCAGCATGAGCCGCTTTTCCACCGTCAGGCCGAACGGTTCTCATTGCATAACCATTCTATTCAGTGCTGATCCAGGCCAGTCGGTACAGTTACAGTTTCATCAGTCAGTCAGTCAGTCGTTGCCTTGGTAACGCAAGTTTGTTTAAAGACAGTTATGTAAATAGCAATAGGTATTTCTTTTAATTGTATTATTAATCTGCGTCTACGTCGCTCAAATAGCGAGATTAGCCAGCTACAGAAAAACTGGTAGCCAGGAATTAGGACAAGTGATAAATCCTGAGTGCTGAGAATTCCAGGCCGAGAATGCTTTGTAATCGTGCTGTGCCGTACCAGGCTCAAGTGGAAACACAACTGGAACTATTCCTTACCATTCTAAGAACCGTTCGGCCCGATGGTGGAAAAGCAGTTATGGTCTAACAAGGCCGAACTAAGCAGCCAAACTTTGTCCCTTTAGTATTATACATTTAAGAAGAATAGATCTGGTGGCAGACTAAAATCTTTGAACCAAATCTGAATGTCTTCATTGTTAAATATATTTTTATCAAAGAGTTCTTTCATTTGAGTGTACACAAAGTGCTTCAGATCAGCACAGTTCAGTCAGTCGCTTTCAGTCAGTCACTATGAGTTACGTCAGTGACTGACGGAATGGGGGTTTCGCTAAAGAGCCCTATCACCTTTGAGTATTAGAAAACAGGCCAATAGTATGGAAAATACCATGGATCTGCAGAATTTGCATCGCAAACTCTGCCCACCCGCGTGGGTATATAAGGAGCCGCGAGTGCAGTCTTGCACTATGTTTCTGCTCCGGAGCCAAAGTACGAGCAACGAGTCCCTCTCTTCGACGGTGTTGGTGTGACGGCACGTTTCAGTGGGGTTCACGGTCCTGCAGTGACTTTGCAGGTGTTCTCCCCTGGGCGCTTCGGCACTGCTTAGAGAGCTTTCTCTTTTCTAAAAGAGCTGCACGGGGCACGTCTTTTTAAAGATATCTCGCCCGTGTGTTTATGGTTGTGGGCCCATGATCCATGGAACAACCCGGCGAGTCTTCCTCGGGCTACGCCCCCCCCCTGTGAATTTGGCAATCTTTAGAAGCACACTAGCAGATTCAGTGGTTCAATTTAATTTAACACTCTAGACATCTTATCAGTGTGCGCCACTCTCCTTTTAATCCGAAAATCTGCTGTTGAAACAAAACCTCAAACTTTACCTGCAAAGTCAAACTTCTGCCTGTTGGCTTTGCCTTTCAGCCTTCTGCAAGACCTGCACTATTAATAGAAAACCAATCCGGCTGAAGTTATTCTACACCTTTGGCACTTTGCTTGGATTTGGAGTCAGGCTGGACAAGTCAAAACTTCTTTGACCAGTAAACCCAAGAAAAAGCACACATTTCAGGAAACCAATGCAATCAATTCACCTCAGTGGTGGAGACTAAAATACTTAACCTCTTAAAGTCAAATTTGAATGATAATCATGCAGTGATGTGTTCCATATTCATAATTCAACAGTGTGCCTCTCATTCTGATGACTACCCCATATCAGGTTGAATAATGCATGATGGTTTTTTTCATATTCAAGCACTCTGCTCGCAAAAAGTGTACAAAAATGTTTTTGGTTATTTTTGCATTGTATCTAACACTGTATCTGACACTGTATCTGAAAAGTTGGACAAGCATTATAAAGTTCAGAGCATGTTGAATTTTTTTTTACCTTCCAGATTTGGCTACCAAACATGCCCCCAAAAAAGTTTATTGGTCAACACCAATATTTTTTTTTCTTCCTTCTCATTATTTTTTAAAATGTAGAAGAATTTCCAAAAAGAGTCACAAGTCAGACGAACCCATCTTTGGACCCTATGCTGTAGCAGTTTGTATTGGTAGCACTGGACCAGATCAGTAACGGAGGAATGATTTTCTTCAGCCCCGCATTTGGCTTTACTGGTCAGACTAGTGTCAGCAAGCTAAATAAAAAAACACAAAACACAAGTTAACACACTGTTGGCTGTTTTTTCATCTGCTGTAAACATCCATGATATATTTTCTGGGTAGCTTGTAAATTGAAAGCTTAAACATAGTTGCTGGGCAACCGTGGACCAGTTGCCAAACAATCATTACTGCCAATTATGGTGGGCATAGGAAGAGGCAGGTCCCTTTTTTTTCAATGTCACTTTCTCTTAGAATAAAAGAGAGATAGTAATGTGAAGGATAATTTAGATCTTTATTGCTTTCAGTATATATATTGATCAGTCAGGGGATCAGTGTTTACTCATAACAATCCCAGATTTAAAGTTTAACAGTTACGCTCCAAATTAATGTAGAAACAACTTAAAGACAGTATATTTAAGATATGTGTTGTAATGGCATCTTTCTATGAATGAAGGCCAGCATCACTGATACTAATTCTGGTACTGATGTCTCTATGAAATAGATTTAAAAAATATATATATGTCTGTACTCAAATAGACTGAACAAAATTAAAATATGAACTGAACATTAATTATAACTGATATTTGTAACAACAGTAAGATTGCACGTGTGACAAGAGTTCAATAAAACAAGTTAATATTAAGTAACTTATATTTTAGACACAATATCACCAGTCACTTTGTCAAAATTACAATCATTGCACATCTCCTAAACACACAATTCATAGTTTTCACGTGACGTCACACTGTTATAGGAACGCCCACCTGGAGGGCAAACAAGGCTTTCCTCCATTGACCGCCAGTCATTTTTACCATGTTTGTAGTAAGTATTGATGTAGTAAGACAGTGATTATTAAAAGACCAACTTCAATATACACCTTATTGATGATACATACTTTGTACAGGCATGCAGATGAACACAATATAAATGCAACGCTCGTTAAGCGGTTTTTCCATCGAAAACCATTATAAAGAAAATGTGTTGCGTTCATATTCTGGGCTCATCTGTTCAACTGTATATAGTATGCAGAAATGAATTTGATCCTTTAATATCACTGTTTTGATATTAAACAAGGCTGATCAGCCCTTTAATTCTAACGGTCTTTCTATGTAGTTAATCTGTGTTGAAAATGAAGTGGTATAACACAACTCAATTGTGATGTCTCTACAAAATAGTTAAATTTTTTTTTTAAAAAAAACATTAATGATAGACATTTAACATTATAGTATAACTGATAGCTGTATCAATTTTAACATTTAACATCTTAACTGCATAAATTATAAATGAAATATAGATTAATCCTTATTAAAGCTACAATGAAAAGCTACATGAATAAGATCGTGATCATATAATGTAACACTATCCCAATGATGACAGAAAAAATGGATTCTGCATTAATTGCGTAAAATATTTTTAATGCGTTAAACTGAAAAAATTAATCACATATATATATATATATATATATATATATATATATATATATATATATATATATATATATATATATACTATATATGGGATATATATAATAATCCTTTAGGTGAGTATATATATATATACTGATCAGGCATAACATTATTTTCGGCGGTGGACAGGGGTCAGCATGGGCACCCTGACTGGTCTTTGGCTATGAAGCCCCATACGCAACAAACTCTTTCTGCTCAGATATGGTAACAGTTTGAGTCAGGTGGTTTCGCTTGAGTCTTTGATATACAAAAATGATAGGCTACATCATAATCACAATATCACTAAACACAAAAACATATATTTGTCTGCTCTGTGAAGCCTAAGCGTACTATCATTACTGTCAGGTGAAAATCATATCTCACCTGTCCCACTGTAGTTCCAGAGGGACCTCTATTTCATTGTTGTCTTACCAGACTGTAATAAAAAGAATACAATAAACTTGACTATACTTGACATCTCGAGACAAAGAGGATGTATGACTCTTATTTACCAAGGCCACTAACCAGCAGGACATATAGGTGCTGGTCATATAATATAGAATATCATCAAAAAGTTGATTTATTTCACTAATTCCATTCAAAAAGTGAAACTTGTATATTATATTCATTCATTACACACAGACTGATATATTTCAAATGTTTATTTCTTTTAATTTTGATGATTATAACTGACAACTAAGGAAAATCCCAAATTCAGTATCTCAGAAAATTTGAATATTACTGAAGACCAATACAAAGAAAGGATTTTTAGAAATCTTGGCCAACTGAAAAGTATGAACATGAAAAGTATGAGCATGTACAGCACTCAATACTTAGTTGGGGCTCCTTTTGCCTGAATTACTGCAGCAATGCGGCGTGGCATGGAGTCGATCAGTCTGTGGCACTGCTCAGGTGTTATGAGAGCCCAGGTTGCTCTGATAGTGGCCTTCAGCTCTTCTGCATTGTTGGGTCTGGCATATCGCATCTTCCTCTTCACAATACCCCATAGATTTTCTATGGGGTTAAGGTCAGGCGAGTTTGCTGGCCAATTAAGAACAGGGATACCATGGTCCTTAAACCAGGTACTGGTTGCTTTGGCACTGTGTGCAGGTGCCAAGTCCATAAAGTTGGTCAGCAGCAGGAAGCATGAAGTGCTCTAAAACTTCCTGGTATACGGCTGTGTTGACCTTGGACCTCAGAAAACACAGTGGACCAACACCAGCAGATGACATGGCACCCCAAACCATCACTGACTGTGGAAACTTTACACTGGACCTCAAGCAACGTGGATTGTGTGCCTCTCCTCTCTTCCTCCAGACTCTGGGACCCTGATTTCCAAAGGAAATGCAAAATTTACTTTCATCAGAGAACATGACTTTGGACCACCAGCAGCAGTCCAGTCCTTTTTGTCTTTAGCCCAGGCGAGACGCTTCTGACGCTGTCTGTTGTTCAAGAGTGGCTTGACACAAGGAATGCGACAGCTAAAACCCATGTCTTGCATACGTCTGTGTGTAGTGGTTCTTGAAGCACTGACTCATTGGTTTTGTTTCACAATCCTCTCCAGGGTGCGGTTATCCCTATTGCTTGTACACTTTTTTCTACCACATCTTTTCCTTCCCTTCACCTCTCTATTAATGTGCTTGGACATAGAGATCTGTGAACAGCCAGCCTCTTTTGCAATGACCTTTTGTGTCTTGCCCTCCTTGTGCAAGGTGTCAATGGTCGTCTTTTGGACAACTGTCAAGTCAGCAGTCTTCCCCATGATTGCGTAGCCTACAGAACTAGAATGAGAGACAATTTAAAGGCCTTTGCAGGTGTTTTGAACACAGTGTTTCTCGTTAAGCGTTTTTTCCATCGAAAACCATTATAAAGAAAATGTGTTGTGTTCATATTCTGGGCTCATCTGTTCACCTGTATATAGTATGCAGAAATTAATTTGATCTTTTAATATCACTGTTTTAGTACATTAAGGCACTTTATGGGTGGGTTTGCATGAATAAGGATTAAGCATCTTTGGCCTGGCATCAGTTCACCCTCCGCCTATGCTGCATGATCAGCCCTTTAATTCTAACGGTCTTTCTATGTAGTTAATCTGTGTTTAAAATTAAGTGGTATAACACAACTCAATTTAAAATAAAGCCCATATCAACAAATCCTTGATTAGTGTTAAACTTTGCTTTATTGGTGCATCCTACCCTAAGTGTTTTTCACGTTAAGCGTTTTAGAACGTCCCGCTGTTTTTAGTGATTGAAATACTGCAGCAGGTGCTGTACAGTATATGGATCACAAGTGCCAAAAACTTGCATCTTGTTCACATACAGTATTTTTGTTTTCAAGATGGAAAATTGACAGGCTTGTGCTGCAGTTCTATGGCTGTTTTGCCCTCCAGGCCTCCGCAAAAGTCACATGACTGAAAACTATGAACAGTGGCGTTTTGTTCCTGGATGAATCCATGTTTTTGAATGAATCATTTAAGTGATTGATTCAGTGACTCACTCATGTAGACTGTCTCTTCTTTTGTTACTGAATGAAATGTCCATAAGACTGACATTCTGACTGGAGCCTGCAAACAGAGTCAAGCGGAGCTGCTTTTATTCATTTTACCTTTTTTTTGTTTATTATACTTTAGTAAAAGCAATATCACAGTCTCAGTAGTACTGAAAGCACATAGTCACATGCAGATATTTAGAATCACAGCCCTCTTGATCGTGTGATACTGCTTGATTGCAAG
Source organism: Rhinogobio ventralis (assembly GCA_039654625.1). Lineage (NCBI taxonomy): Eukaryota > Metazoa > Chordata > Actinopteri > Cypriniformes > Gobionidae > Rhinogobio > Rhinogobio ventralis. Next base: position 21,556,805 of record CM077198.1, on the reverse strand, counting down.
AAAAGGGCTAATACAATAAATGTAAAGGTGCTCTTAGCATTTCTTCTGGAAAAAAAACCCAAAACCAAGTGAACACCTGTGTACCGCAATGAAGATTCTTAGAAGTTTTGAAGAGTCACTGAAGACTTGTGATAAAGTGAAGAGCCATCTGCTTTGCTGTTTACACAGCACTGATAGTGAAAACCATGTAATAATTCATATTCATGAATTTGAGGCAATAATTCAATCCCCTTGCCGCAACATGACCAAAAGGAAATCCGGGGCAAGCACCCACGATTAGATGTGGCACAGAAGGAGGCTCTCAGCTAAATGCTGCTCAAAGGTGTTGGTTTCAGAAGAACACTGATGAAAAATAATGGTGCCATTGTTCTCTGATATTGCACCTTGCTATTAGATTTACCTGATATGGGAGCGTGGAGTGTGTAGAGGGGGAAGGTTGATCTCTTTAGGTAATTAGGTTTGCCTGGGTATTATTGCTGCAGATCCAAGCCTTGAGGGGTGGTTGCTTGGTTGCTAATCATTTGAAGCCTTGGCTGGAACTGAAGATGTTTGGTTGCACAGAGGAAGCTGCCCGGCCTTTGGTTAAGCTTGTTAAGGAGGGGGCAGGGAGGTTACCGTTATTGAAGGAAAGAGAGCAAAAGAGATTAAGTGAGGGCAATAAATATGATGACTTAACCACATTGCACATCTCTCACAGGTATAATGGTCCCTGCCGTGCCAGCTGTGATTCAATTACTTCATAATCTAGTGAACAGTGTATGTGACATGACAGGTTGGTTATTACCTTCTCTACAAAGCCTGGTATTTGTATTTGTCTGTGTGTCAGATTTTTTTCTGGGATAGAATATTTGTGATGATGTATGTCTACAAGAGCAGGATGTTATGATACAAGCACTTAAGAATACATTTTAAAGCTCTGGCTTGTTTGTAAGCTGCCGAACGGAAAGAAAGGTCGATAGATACAGAGTTATGTCTGTTTCTATACATAGAAATTAGTTTGAGAACCGGGATTGTCATTGGGGATTTTTAGCATTAATACAGATCTCAGCTGACGCAAGGGAGATCGTGATACTGCATGTGTTCTATTCTTCCTTCCAATACGAATGTGAATAGTTAGAAATGCAGCAGCCAGCTGAATAACCAATGGTCCAAAAGCATTTGGGAAGCAATTTTCAGAGCTTTTCAAAAGGCATTCGGATAGTTCAAAGATACGATCCCCTGCCTGCAACTTTGGGGAAAACAGACTAAAGGTGCCAGTGAGGTGCTGCAGAAGTCATATGTGCTTTTTATCATCATGCAGACACAATCCCAAACCCTGCCATCTCAACCCAGTTTTAATCACCATAGGCCGACATCTTAAGGTGTTGGGAGCAGACGTTCCTCTTCAAAGACAGTGCTATGACATGAACAATAATGCCAAGATAATCAGTCCACTCATTATGCAGTGAAGTGGCTCATTTCACCACGGTTTGAAGTGAGAAAGAGCCAAAAGCAGTCATCTTCAGATCCCAAAAGCAGACGGTTGACACAGCTCATTATACAGCTATTTGAAAACACATCACAGAGTGAGACAGGTCACCCTTTCCGCCGCACAGGTCATTAATGGCACTCTAAAATAAGGTCGGAGAAAGAAGGCAATTTCGAAACACTTGACATGGACTTTCGATCCTCTCAGCATAAGAAACAGGTTGCTTGTCTTGAATCAACAAACCCGGTGGTTTGAAACATACAGTATTACATCTCATTATGTCCCATTCCTGCTACAATTGTCATCTTGCGCGGGGACACCCCACTTAGTTTTGAATCATTATATCTTGGTATGCAGCCTTACAGACAGCCGAACTAAGAGCTCTGCTATGAGACTGTGGAATATTTCACTTACCGACCTACTCAAATTCAACCTTTCCTCTTATGTTCAGCAGACATCAAATTTCACATTGGGTCTCTCCATTTTGCTCAGTGAATGAAAAACAGAAACAGTTCTAATAGGCTTGAGAGGTCAGACTGCCATTTTATGTCACATTCTGTCAGCTGCTTCAAAATGATGTTAGTTGTGAGAAGGTCAGAGTGAGTGGCTCTCTAAGAGCACGATTCAAATGTGATGATGGAGATGGGAGCTCTTAGAAATGTGCTGTATCAAAAAAGGTTAGGTTTGGTGTATAACAAAAATAGCACACAATGACTAAAATTGCATCATCATCAATAACAAGAAAATGTGACAAAGAAAAACAAAACAAAAAAAGAAGTGTACCTCCAATGAAAAGATAGACGTACAGCATTCACTGTAATGGTAGCATGATAAGTTTTATGATAACAGTATTTTCATGTCAATTGTAGGGTATTACTTTATTACTGCCTCTCAGTAGTTATAGTGTTGTTATTGTTAACTAAGTCTATTAAAATATTTTGTTAATTGAAGTAAAGCTGAAATAAAAATGATTAAAATTAAAAATGTTGCCTTGGCAACTAAATGAAATAAAAAAAAGTTTAAATATAAGTAAGCTACTCAAAGTACTAAAATGAATAAAACTAAAACTGAAATAAAAATAAAGTTAAATAAAAATATTTAAAAACCTAATAAAAATGTAATTGCAAAATTATATAACATTTATGACAAACAATAAACATATCAAAATAACCCCCAGTAAGCCTAGTCCCAGACTAAAATGCATATTTGAGCTGTTTTAACTGAAAGTTTTGTTTTGTCTCAAAATGCACACCAGTAATGTTTTTTAAGGCATGTTTATAAAAGCTACTTAAATGTCCTAATTTAATCTAAGCCCTGTCTGTGAAACCGGGCCTAAAAGTTTTAATAAAAGTGGGTAATATTTAGTAGTAAATATTAATAAATATAACACTGAATAGTTTAAAATATAATGCACTGGACTAGAGACTATAAATGCTACTAAACAGGAGTTTAAAATATAAAATCATGCCCTGTACTATCTCTAACTAATAAAAACATAGCCTACGTACTACATGCTTGAAATGTAATTGTACAAAGTATTTTATCCTCAGCAATGTTAGTATGGAAAAAAGGCAGTTGGTTAAAATAGCTCTTTAAACACAAGTGTGATGCGGGGGAGAGAAGAAAAAGAAACTAATTACTTTGTTTCCTTGTCACCCTCTCTCTCCACTAATGTGACATGCACTTCTAAAAGAAAACATGTTTTTGTGATATAATTGGTATTTTGCCACCTGCCATTTCAAATGCTTTCCCAAACCACTTCACTTATGGTGAACTCCTGATTTAACAGGGGTTGGGTTTGCAACAATCATCCCTGTTTCCAATTATAATTTTCATATTTTTTGTGGGACAAAAGGCATATGGATTGGCAGATAATGAGAATAATATATCCATGAAATAAACTAAAGTGTGAATAACATTTTGGCTAAAGATATAAATCCACAGACTTTCCAGGTGGCAGGTGGATGAATTCCTTCAAATGTTTAAAAGCTGTATTTTATGTACTGTCCTTGCATGTGTTATTCCTTGTCCTTTAGATAATAATAATATTGGTAAACAAGCAAATACACAGGCTACTTATCTCCTAATTTCAAACCATGCTGACTGCTACATTGAAATTTTCCTTCCTGTATTGACATGAAAAAATTTATAATGTCGCAAAGACTGTGAATTTGGCAATCTTTAGAAGCACACCAGCATAAATAGATGGCAAATAAAAGCCGCAAAACTCTCATTTTGATTTCATCGGGTCTTTAGAACTTTGAAAATGTCACCCATAATCCCAGGTTTTAACTGCCAGTGTCTTTGTTGACCTGTACTGAAAAAGCATAACCATCTTTTAGTGGGCAATATAATACTTTGCGACTTGAGGCTTTGTTGAATTATTCGATTTTTGTTGATGCCATCTGCAAACACAAACTACTTCAAATGTATGCACTGTTAGAGCTGCTTTACCTTTGTCTGTTGAAAGAAACACAAAGAAAACAAAATTGTGAGAAATGAGAGTACAGAAAGAGCAGCAAGAAAACCGAACAACCAAGATTGTATGGCAGGGCAGAACATTGGTCTTGAAAACAAATTATGAAGAGGGATGTGGGGAGGGGGTGGCAGAAATATCACCAATATTTTCCATGCGCTCTATGTTTCTCTCCTTAGGACAGATATCCACAGAAAATATGACAAAGAAATGACAAACAAAACAAAAAGGCCACTGAGAACTGATCAGAGAAAGGAATTACATAATAAAGTAAATCTATTAAAAAGCCATCTGAGCATTAATAAATGTAATGATTTTATTATAACACACTATCCCAGCCCCAGCGGCACAAGCTAAAGTGGTTTTTATTTTTATGCCCCTCTATCAATAGAGGAAATGAAAAAGAGCATGAGAGTGCAGAGGAAAACGAAACGTAAAAACTATTGCTGTTCTCTCTCCCTCCCTCTGTTAATGGGATTTTCTCCCCGTTGCTGATATGACTGAGGTAGGAACATTATTTGTCAAGGGAAGCGATGTGGAGATGGGACAAAGTGCAACCGGCATTGCCTTGGCTTTCTCCTTCCTCTCCATCTACCACTTCTAGTGTTCCTCCTCTTAAGTGAGCACTTCTGAGACCTCAAATTCATGAACTCCATTAGAGGTACAGCTATCAAGTGATTCAGTGGCAAACTGTCCACAGTGTGAAGAGACTGTATTGCACACTTTAGGCCTGTCCTTGTGCTCCTGCCCCCAACATGGCCACTCATCTTCAATAACCTAAGAGATAAAAGCAATATTTCCATACCAGGAAACCAAAATATAGCACTTCGGTTAAATATACCACATTCTCCCTGCCCTAAAATGCCCAGTGTGTAAGGTCTGGTTAAATGCAGACAGGTACATTATGTGCAAACTAACATTGTTCATTGCTTCTCTTAAGCAAAGATGACACAAGTTTATTTACATACAGCAACATATGCTGCGCCCCAATTCACATACTATCTGTCCTAAATAGTATTCGAAAACAGAATTAGTATGTCCCAAATCGTAGTATGTTGAAAAGAGTATTCCAAAGATACCCGGATGGTCTACTATTTCCGGTCAGAATTCGAAGTGCAGATCTAGCGGCTGATATTGCCCACAACCCGCTGCTAGTTGGACGAAGATTCGATTGTTAAAAAACTACAAACATGGTGGATGTGTGAGTCCGACGGTTAAGCAGAGAGGTTTAGATAAAGGGGTTTGAGTGATCAATTATCAGTATCTAACCTGACAAAAACATTTATTCAATGTTATCCACATTATATTTCACCTGCAGCAGCATTGAGAACTTTTGTAATAATACGTTTGGCCATTAAATTTTAAATGCATCATTATATTTAAACTGCAAACACATGAGGAGAGTCTCTGCATTAAAGACCCACAAATGGCAGATCAACGTGCTACTACATTTCTTTCCGTTACGGTAGGAAATTAAACTGAATGTGGAGGATTTTAACTGTGACAGGGCAGTTTAAACGGTGACAGGATGCACGTAACTAAGAGACAGAGTCCGTTATAGATGATGAAGTAGTATGTCCCAAAGCTTGCATACTCTTCTGCTACACACTCAAAAGTATACTTTTTCTTCACACAAAGAGTACATACTTTTAGGTCGTAGTATAAGTAGGCGGATTGGATGCAAAGATAATATCAGCCCAGATCCAGCCCACATCTGGTATGCACGGAATCCACATGTACCAGATGTGGGCCGGATCTGGGCCGACACTATTTGCTGTTTGGGTTCCGTCATGGAATAAAAAAATTTGTAATTGTGACTTTTTATCTCGCCATTCTGACTTTATTTCTCACAATTGTGAGACAAAAATTGCAATTGCAAGTTACAAAGTCTGAATTGTAAGATTTAAACTCACAATTGCAAGAAAAAAGTCGCAATAACCATTTTTTTTATTCCGTGGCATAAACAAACTTCCATACATATTTCATTCACAATGCTAATTCAAAATGTTAAGCCTTGACAACTGAGGTGTTTTTTAAAACATAAAATATGTATTATAATAATGAATAGCAATGAATCTAATGACATTTTGCAGTAAACCTGTTTAAGTAAACATTATATACAGTATGTATGTGCAGTATAGTGCATATAGTTAAATGCATAGATTTGCATACATAAACCTTAAAGGTGCACTATGTAACTTTTCCGTCCGCTAGAGGTCGCCTATTCAAAACAAAGGCGTAGTTTGATGATGCCAAGTTTGAGCGCAGAATCTTGGGACATGTGATCTTTACCTCACAGCCGGTGGAAAAGAAACGGGATAGGACTCGGGCAGAAATCATGTTCATGGATACGATTTTTAATGTTACTGTAGTATGAAGCAGAGCAGGAACGAGTGTTGTGGGAGCTGAGCAAGGCCACTGGAGCGATTGTTAATAACACATGCCTCGCGAGCAGCGGGACTTTTATTATGCCACAGTCGCCATTTTTCCGCTTTTCCGGTCATGAGTATGAGGTAACGCAGCTCTGTTTATCATATTAGATACATTTGAGTGTGTTGAAAATTACGTTATGACGTTACTCTGTGCGCTCGCTCGGCAGCTGCTATGACACTTGTTGCACACTGCAATAAAGCGTTTTTGCAAAATAAAACCGGAAACCGAGGGTAACGCAGATATTATGCCATTGACAGGCGACACCCTCAGATGTCCCGGTTCCTTGGTTAAAATAGCAATTTTCTATATAATTTCTATATAACAAAATATATGGCCAAAAACACTGGCCTAGTGGTTTTTGGATATTTTACTGAAAAAATGTTACATAGTGCACCTTTAAGTATAAGAATATACACAAAAACAAACAAACAAGACAAATCACAAAAATTGCGTTTTTAGTACTGCCTGATTAAGCTATGCTTTATTAAAACTGGTAATTATTATTTTGTATTATGGGAAATATGTAAGTGAAGTAGAAAGTAAAGTTTTTGAAAGAAGTCTCTTATGTACACTAAGGCTTTAGAAATCATTCTAATATGCTGAGTTGATGCTTAACTCCTATCACTATCAATGTTGAAAACAGTTAATATTAATAGTTAATATTATTAACAGTTGACAGTTAATATTTTTGTGGATTTTTTATGATAGATTTTTTGAGGAATAGAAAGTTAAAAAGAACATAATTTATTTGAAATGTTTTTTTTTTGTAACAATGCAAACATCTTTTACTGTCACTTTTGATTATCTCATGTCATTTTTAATGCATCCTTGCTAAATAAAAGTCTTAAAACTTAAAAAAAGTTACTTAAAAAATCTTACTGACCCAACCTTGAATGGTACTGTATACTGTACCACTGTGATGGACTGGCCATTCATCCAGGATGCGTCCTGAGACCCCCACAAGCATTTGGAGAATGGATGGATGGATATACTGCACCAGGCAGAGGTGTATATGACTTTTGTTAAACATCCCTTCTGGATTTATAAATCAATGAGCCTTCAAGAAAATCCATGTCTCACTGTTGTGTGCCTGCTCATCATACTTACAGTGTAGCAAAATACAAAATCAATAAAGAACACAATCAATTCCTCATTATAAGGCTATATCCATCAACTCATCATCTCTGCTGAACATATTGTAATATTACGTTTAAAGTATTCTTTTTTCCTCATCAAAGTTTGCATGTGCACCCGTATGTGCGTTTGATCTATTACCATACCTTTCTGCAAAGGGAACCCCCTGCTGGAGAAATGAATGGCACGGTCAGTGGACCCTCAACTGTCAGCCGTTTAGATCCCACTGGATCTTACAGGCGTGCAGCTGTCATTTAAGCTCTGACAACCTAGATAGACGCCCACGGACATTCTCCTGTCTTAGCATGGATTACGCGGATAAGGACTCCAAGGGCTGGAGTGATGGACACAGCGTAGCAGCAAGGCTGGGCTCTGTGTGATGACAGTCTGTAATTAACGCAGACATTTGAGTCTTAGGTAATGAGTGATAATAACAGAAGCAGACAAGCGTATGTTTGTGTAATTGTGAGATGGTGGCGGCGCCTGGCACAATGTCACAGTGTGTAAGCAGTGGGCCGTAATTATGACCTGCGTTTCAATTATGCCCAAAGAGACGTGACTCGATTCCCAAACTGCTGCTTACTTGCACTTGGCAATGATAATTTGGTAGAAGGTAAAACTTTACAAAGGATTTGAAATTTCTGTGGCATCGGGGAACTTAATTTTTCATTGCTATTATAGATCATCCACTGCAACAGTGTAAACAGAAGAGTATTTGTGCTACCTTATTCTCCTGGAAGCCAGACTGACTGTGTGATTGTTGTGAAATTCGAGAGACTCCCAAAAAAAGAAAGAAAAAGAAATACACAGAACACAAATCTCAGAGCGTGGTTTAGACGACCTCTGAATGGATTCGAAATTGGATTGTGTCCAATGTGACTGGCACATGTCTAATATGCGATAGACATATCTTATCATCATCTCTGTCTGAGGAATACCAATGACAGCCGAGAGTACAGGCTCTGTATTATTACATGAATGATGTTTCACTTTTATACCTTGAGGGGATGTATTATAAAACTGCATGAAGATAAAAAAAAAAAAAATGAATAAATACATGTTATAAAATTGCATGAAGATGAAAAAGAAAAAATAAATAAAATAAAATAAAATGAATACATACATACATAAAAGATAGAACTGAACTACTCTGGACTAATGTTTCACCCACTCATTCTGAAGTAATGTTTCACTATACCTTGAAGTGATGTGTTATATCATAATTGCATGTATATGAAAAAGGAAAATAACAATAACATAAATAAATAAATAAAAACTATGGCTGGCAACCAAACTTTTCACTGAACAACTTAAAATCTAGTCTATTCTGAACGGCTATCAAATGGCTTTGGAAGGCTTTGGAAGACTCAGAATATACACTACAGCTCAAAAGAGTCAGTAATGTTTTTGACAGATATCTCATGCTCACCAAAGCTTTATTTATTTGATCAAAAATACTGTAAAAACAGTGCTGTTGTGAAAGATTACAATTTAAAATAACTGTTGTGCATTTTAATATATTTTTAGTGCTGTCAATCGATTGAAAAAAACAACAACTAATTAATCACATTTTTTCTGTAATTAATCGTGATGCTGTGCGTTAAATGTTTGGTGCAATCCCACACAAATGACTTAGCTTAAGATAGATAACCTTTAATCCACAACCTAAATGTTTAGGAGAATACAAACACAATCCACACATAAATAATGATGATAACCAACAAGGTTATATACACTGTAAAATCTAATTAGTTAGACTTACTTGAAAAAAGCATGCAAACTGATTGCCTTAAAAAACCAAGTAAAGTGAAATAGGAATAGTATGTTGTGCTAACAAATGCTTAGTTAGTATAGTTCACCATTGTTGTGTTTTGCTGAATGTTGAAGTGTGTGTCTCAAGCAAGATATTGTTACAAATATAGAGGGATTATATCAACCCAGTTAACAGTTTCCCAGGTGTTTGACGTAAGTGTTAGCAATAAAATTGTAAACGATCATTATACGACATGAAGGGAAATATTACATAAGTTCATTTTAAAAGGTGATCTTAATTTCTGACTAAATCATTAACTATAGTTAATTATTCAGTCAACTTTTAAAAGCATCCAATTTATTACTTCTTTTCCTTTGAAACCAAATAACTGTGATTTGTTGTTACATCACTGCATCAATAGGAAGATAGTTATAATAATATGAATGTTCCAAATGCCCAACCAAAGTGAACACTGATCACCATAATGGTGAGTTGTTTTTTTTTGTTTTTTTGCTTGACAAAATGGCATTCAAACCAATCAATTAATCTTAACTTAGGTTTTCTGAGTAAGCAATGAATAGTATGTGAATAGTACAGATTACTAGATTTTTACAATTAAATTAAGACATTAAGTAAAGTTAACTAAAAATTGTTAGTTAGAATCACTGTTGGATTTTACAGTGTGTATATATATATATATATATATATATATATATATATATATACAGGGGGCAAACTAAGGCAACTAAACTAGACACAGGTGAAAATAATTAGTAACTTAGGCTACTAACACGGGGGTAATCTAGAACTAAACTGAAAGGAAACACAGACACATGAATGAAAACACAATGACAATGAACATAAACTTGACATTACTCCCCACTCATCTGAAGTGGATGGAAGGAGGGGGTACTGGAAGTGGGCCTGGAGCTGGTGAATGGCAGGGGACTGGAGGGAACACCCCGGTGGAGCTGACGAGGGGAGGAGCCAAGGCAGAGCCCCGATGGCTGACTGACAGAGGCGGAGCTGGACCAGGTGAAGACCCCAGAGAAACTAACAGGCCTGGGGTGACATCACTGGCCAGGAAGTCCAAGGCGATGGCGCCGGCTTGAGCAAATGAGGCGGAGATGGGGGCCTGGCAGAACAGTGTGACTCCAGTGGGAGTGAGGACAATGGAGGAGCAGGTGGGAAGGAGGGAGCCCAGTGGAGCTGAAGGGGTGGAGGGCTGAGGCACAGCCAGAGGCCCAGAAGCCCATGGTGAAACAAGGATGACGAGTGACCAAGGCGAAGCCAGAGGGACAAGGGAGCCCAGTGGATCCTGAGTGATGGCAGGCCGAGGTGGAGACATGGGCCTGGAGGTCTCAGTTCTACCCAGGGGATCCACCTCACAGAGCCGTGCTGGTGGTGAAGGGGCCCGAGGCAGAGCTGGAAAGCTTGAGGGAGTCAGCAGCGTGGGCAGAGCTGAGGAGGTGTGAGGCACCAGCAGGGCAGGCAAGTCCAGATGAGTGGACAGAGCCAGCGGAGAGAATGGGAACAAAGGGTTGGGGAGATTGCAGGGTGGGATAAGGTCATCCACAAAGTTACGAGGAACAGGCTGAGGAATCTGTTTACTCTCCTAATCCTTGCGCGCATACTGCATAATATATAGCCGAATGTCCAAAAAAACTGTTCTTATTAATATATTTTCTGTCAGACAACGGAACGAGTATGTTGGCTCGTCACGTTTAAAAAAAAAAAAAAAAGTTGCTACAGGGGTCTGAAAAGTTGCTAATCTAGTGACAAAGTCTAATTTAAATTTAAATTGACACTGGAAACATGTCTTATTATTATCAGTGTTGAAAACAGTTGTGCTATTTTTGTGGAAACCGTGATACATCATTTATTCATTTTTGTTTAGATTTATTAGCTTCTCCATTCCCTCCATTCCACACCTTTTCTTTTCCCAAGCAAAAGCATTTATTCCTCACCTCAACAGATGAGAAATATGCACTGATCCGCTTGTGTACATCCAATAACCACCTGAATCACCCGAGCCTAACTAACAACAATTCCCAAATTCTCCCTGGCAGGTTATTTATTTATTGCCAGATTTAGCAATAGAATAGGCAAGAGATTACATCATCAGGCTGTGAGCAAACTGCACAAGCATTAAATTGGATTGAATCCTATTATTGAGTACATTTCTAAGTTGGTTATTTGTTATAACATTCCAGGAAAAAAAAAAAAAAACTTAGAGGGCCTTGCTCATAGATGCTTGACATTCAAAGCCAGTGGCGCAGGGGAAGGTGGATTGGGAGTAACTCCATTCTTTGCTTTACAGGATTTTTAGTTAAAGCCTCTATAGTGTCACTAGAGATTACACACAATGCATATATTGATCATTCCTTAGGAACATCACATGTACTCATTTTCAAACAAGTTTACATTACATATACACTCGTGTAATCACTGCCTGCACCTCTGAGCCTTGTAAACGGCTATTCATTGTGTGTGGATACAAGGTGTAATTACATTATGGCAGTCGATTAACATTGGATTGAGTCTACAGTGTAACTGCAGGACATCCTTGAACTAGATCTGAATAGAGAGAGGAATGCCTTAAGTGCATTATAAAATTCAGCCATAATTACGCATATACTGCAAACTAATTAAGAAACTGTGAACTCTTTGCCCCTCATTTCATTCTTTGTGTGACTGGGAATCATATTTTACATGTCCCATATGTCATTATACATTTCTCAGTTGCAAATGCCTGGTCACAGCTTTCTTCACAGAGCTAAAGAGAGAAAAGTGAAAAATTGGGGCCGCAACTTCAGCGGGAGAAAAATATCTCTGACTACTCAGTATTTCAAAGTCATTATAGTAATAATCTAAAAAGTCCCATCCAGAGAGAAAAATATGGGCATTTTTATAATTCAATACATATAATTTATGACTGCAGTAATCAGGGTGTATTTCCTCTGGGATGCCAGCATATTGCCTGAAAGGAAACAAGAGTCATAAATGAAATCTCGGTTATTAAGCACTTTTGTGACTACAATAACAGGCTTCAGAGAGCAACATCCTCAGCCATTAGACGAGATGTCTCTCACACCCAGTCGAGAGCTTTGAGCCACCACAGCTGGCAATGACAGTAACACGCCCCTCCTCAGATGGAGGAAAGAAAAAAAAAAAAGGGTGAAAATCAACAGCAACTTTACCCAAAGTGACACATGATGCCAGCAGTAACCTGCCTCGCTTTCACAAGATTACTGGTCTGTGAAGACTGTAAGCACTCTTCTGACAAGTGTTGGGGGGTGGGGGATGATATTGGATCCATCTGGCTTGCTGAGTTTTGGGAAGGCAATGACACCATCTCATCCATTTGTAGAAAAAAAAAACATTTTTGTGTGCAGGTGTGTGTGTGTACGCATCATTTTCCTCTGTGCAGGTGCAGTGCACATCCAGAAACATTGGAATCTGGAAGATACAAGAATATTTCTGTATATTTCTGTGTATACCTCCTTTGCATGTTATTTCATAAGAAAATATCCAAAATATTAAATGGCAAAATAATTCATATAAACATTTCGTTGTGAAGACCCTTATTTTTTAACAGATTCAATTATTTACAAATTAAGATTTTAACTTTTTAAGTCTCGGAAATGATGGTAGACTAAGACAGAATAGCTATAATTAGAATAAAATAAATAAAGTAAAATATATATAAAAAAAAATAAAAAATAAAGTAATACAAATAAAACAGTAAAAAATTGTTTAAAATAAATATAAATTTTATAATATATGATGCGAATCAAACGTTTGATAAATAGAAGACAATGTGTTAATGTAGCTAAATGTGTTAGCCAACTAATCTATAGATGTTGCATTGTACTTGAATTTGGAATAATTATATATCAGTTAATAAATATATATATATATATATATTTATATTAGTGCTGGGGGAAAAAATAATCGTGATTAATCGCATCCAAAATAAAAGTTTGTGTTGACATAATACACTCACCTAAAGGATTATTAGGAACACCTGTTCAATTTCTCATTAATGCAATTATCTAATCAACCAATCACATGGCAGTTGCTTCAATGCATTTAGGGGTGTGGTCCTGGTCAAGACAATCTCCTGAACTCCAAACTGAATGTCAGAATGGGAAAGAAAGGTGATTTAAGCAATTTTGAGCGTGGCATGGTTGTTGGTGCCCGACGGGCCGGTCTGAGTATTTCACAATCTGCTCAGTTACTGGGATTTTCACGCACAACCATTTCTAGAGTTTACAAAGGATGGTGTGAAAAGGGAAAAACATCCAGTATGCGGCAGTCCTGTGGGCGAAAATGCCTTGTTGATGCTAGAGGTCAGAGGAGAATGGGCCGACTGATTCAAGCTGATAGAAGAGCAACTTTGACTGAAATAACCACTCGTTAAAACCGAGGTATGCAGCAAAGCATTTGTGAAGCCACAACACGCACAACCTTGAGGCGGATGGGCTACAACAGCAGAAGACCCCACCGGGTACCACTCATCTCCACTACAAATAGGAAAAAGAGGCTACAATTTGCACGAGCTCACCAAAATTGGACAGTTGAAGACTGGAAAATTTTTGCCTGGTCTGATGAGTCTCGATTTCTGTTGAGACATTCAGATGGTAAAGTCAGAATTTGGCGTAAACAGAATGAGAACAAGGATCCATCATGCCTTGTTACCATTGTGCAGGCTGGTGGTGGTGGTGTAATGGTGTGGGGGATGTTTTCTTGGCACACTTTAGGCCCCTTAGTGCCAATTGGGCATCGTTTAAATGCCACGGCCTACCTGAGCATTGTTCTGACCATGTCCATCCCTTTATGACCACCATGTACCCATCCTCTGATGGCTACTTCCAGCAGGATAATGCACCATGTCACAAAGCTCGAATCATTTCAAATTGGTTTCTTGAACATGACAATGAGTTCACTGTACTAAAATGACCCCCACAGTCACCAGATCTCAACCCAATAGAGCATCTTTGGGATGTGGTGGAACGGGAGCTTCGTGCCCTGGATGTGCATCCCACAAATCTCCATCAACTGCAAGATGCTATCCTATCAATATGGGCCAACATTTCTAAAGAATGCTTTCAGCACCTTGTTGAATCAATGCCACGTAGAATTAAGGCAGTTCTGAAGGCGAAAGGGGGTCAAACACAGTATTAGTATGGTGTTCCTAATAATCCTTTAGGCGAGTGTATATGTGTGTGTACTGTGTATAATTATGTATATATAAATACACACACATGCATGTATATACTTAAGAAAAATATGTTATGTGTATGTAAAAAATATGTATATATAAGATAAATTATATATACAGTATATACATGCAAATGTTTCTTAAATATATACATGCATGCGTGTGTATTTATATATACATAATAATTACACACAGTACACACACATATATTATGTAAACACAAACTTTTATTTTGGATGCGATTAATCACGATTAATTTTTCCCCAGCACTAATATATATTATATATTTCTCTTAGCTGATTGTATTCTCCGTTGTAGAATTAATCATTAGCAGTTTCTATTTACACTAAGTGAAAATTGACCATCTCAAGTGACTATTTTATCTACAATTAAAGTAATAGACTATTTTAAACTTGCACTTGCATTTAATTTGTGATACTTACTGGCTGACTGTACACTAATCTATTACGAATTTGCTTTCTGCTACCAAAAAGACTTTCTGCTACCTACATCCAGTTCTACTGAATTTCCACCAAAATCAGTGCAATAGAAATACAAAAAACTTCTGCTCATACCATCAGGGCCAAGCCATGGCTATCAATCCCTCTACCATTGATGGGTAACATGATTGTACTGGACATAGTTTGTTCATTGAGCTGGCATTCAGTCAGGTTGAACCAACACTGACCTCAGCACCTGAGGAGATCATCTCACACCCTCAGGATACCCAAAGCTTAGCTCTGCTAGCGCTGCGGTATCCACCTTAATCACGCGTCTCGCTAATACTGGACACCGCAGAGCCTCCTTATGTCTAGTGACAGATGCGTAGCGCATAGATTTATTTCATTAAGGTCTATATTGTAGTTTATAAATCTCAAGCATAATTTTAATGTCTGTAATGGCTCTTTCACACACACACACACACACGTTTAACAAAAAGTCTATTAACAGATCCACTAGTCTCAGAAAGACATTAGGCCAGGAGTAGGCAACATCGGTCCTGGAGTGCCGCTGTCCTGCAGAGTTTAGCTCCAACCCCGAAAAAAAAATTCACCTGCCTGTACACTTAGTAATCCTGAAGACATTGATTTGCTTGTTTAGATGTGTTTGATTAGGGTTGGAGCTAAACTCTGCAGGACAGCGGCACTCCAGACTAATCTCACCAGTGCGGCGCTGACCACATTACTTAATTCATTACTGCAGAACTTTAGGTGTTTTTTCCCTGCACATAAGATAATGAAGATCAGCATGAAGTTATTACATTGTTTTGCTTATTATCTTTCATATTAGTTGTAGTGTTTGACAGGCTACTTTGAAGAATTGCATGTACTGTGTGTAGCCACGGAAAGAGCTGTTCAAAGCAGAAACTTTAATGATTTACAATAGCCTACCATAGTCATCTTGAGGAGCACGTCCAACTCCTAGGATTTTTCATTTTTGTACTCATAGTAGTTGTTGCCAAGTTATACAATATTGCAGTTGTATCCCATTTAAAATCTGAATTCCATTATTAAAACAGTAATATAACAACAATAGTAATAATATATAGGCCTATATATAGAAATACATAGATAGCTTTTGTAACATTGCTTTACTGTCACTTTTGATCAATTTAATGCATCCATGAATAAAAGTACTAATTTATTTATTCTTAGTTTTGATCTTCTGCCTATTGTCCTGGGGTGCATCTCAATACTCAAATTGATGCTTTCTTGTTTCCTCGCTCATCCATCCTCCAGCCTGTGACCCGGAAACCGAACAAAGTTAGCCATTTGAAGGACATCTCAATTCTCTAATTGCACCACAAGGAGGTGAGGAAGCTTCCAGAGGAGTGCAGTGAAGTGCATCTTCCAGTGAATCCTATTTGCAAGTCTTTCTTGTCGAAAAGCCTGACACGCACATAAATTGTCCTCCCCCTCTTCACATATGTCACAATCATTTTAATTTATGCTTTACCTTTGCAGTTTAAATAGGCCATATATCACACATATTTCAATAGGGCATCTTGCTTTATTATTATTATTATTATTATTTATGAATTTCTTAAATAACCAAACTTCAACAACATAAGGGCAGATCTCTTGAGTGCAGCTGATGACGCTGTGAAGTGATGCTCTAGTGATCAGGAACATTTCAATATACAAAAAAGCTTTCCTTCGATTCCTCCGTCTTCATTTTCTTTCATTGCAGCCTTCCCTCGCATCCTACGGGGGTGGAGCTGAGATGCGAGGAAAGGAAACAAGGATGCACAAATAAGAAATGAGAAGCACCCCTGGATTTACCTGTTTGCCTGTTTCTGCCCTGGTGTTGATTGTCTGGATGTATCTGCATGGTGTTTTGACCAATTGCCTGTTACATTATGATTCTGGATTGCCCAATAAAACTGCATTTGGATCTTCACCCAAGTCTCGGAAGAGTCCGTAAAAACATTTCTATATCTAAACACACTTGTTATTAGAGACAACTGGTTGAAAAGCCAATACCAAGAACATTTGCAATGGAAATCCATTTCATTCAAGTTTCTCTCAACTGTGAATGCTGTTCTGTGGTGGCGTAATATCTCGAAGTTAGAATTAAAAATCTTTTATGGTTTCATTCATCAAGGCATGGACATATTTTAGGTAGCCTACATTTTACATTTACATTTAAAATAAATCAAATTTCAGATAACAACTAGGAGTAGCCTACAAAAAAACAAAAAACAAAATGGACGTGCACCTCAAGACGACTGTATTGTAAATCGTTAACGTTTCTGCTTTGAACAGCACTTTCCATGGATACATATGTGCAATTATTCAAAGTAGCCTACCAAACAATTTTGTTTACAATGTAGGCTACTAATATGTAAGATAATAAGCAAATTAATGTAATAACTATTCTGTAACACTATGCTGTTTCGTCCCACATTTGGTGTGTTTGGCTTTCCATAGAAGTCTTCTGCTCCGAGACCGGGAAAGCTGTGGAAAACTGAAGGGGAGTCGAGCTCTCAACACTACCACAGTGACAAATCAAAATGTGCACTTTGGGTGAAGTTCTCAACCTTACATCAAATGACTTCTACGTCATCATCATCAAAGGCTGGCTAAATGCCCCTGCTGGCCTAATTGTCAGATGAGCTGCACTTCCTAAGGGCCAGAGGACTTTCAAAAGAATAAAACTACCTTATTATGAAGTCCTCACATTTCAGTACCTCACATTTCATAGTACCTCTACTACGGCCATACTTTGACATTCATTATAGGAAGCAACATCAACACTAATAAATAAAAGATACATTATTAGAAAATAAACAAATAAAAAACATTCCAGAAACAATGTTGGGAAGAAGATTGCATTTGTTATTGGATTTGCCTTGGGTGAAGGAAGAAATGTCCTGATAAAGATGTTAAAAACAAGAAATCTGAATTTTAAAATATCATCTTGCTCATGCTGTAGGTTCCTAATTATTTCTTGTGCCCTTATTCTGTTTTCAAACATTTTGAAGCATAATGATTAATGAATTAGATTTGAGGGGAATCACACTCCTGCTTTGCCTTATGATGCCTTTTGAAAACATAACTTTTGCCAATTTAGCAGTGGAGATGTCACCAAAGCTCTTTGAAAAAATGAGAGAGAGTGAGATGTAACCATGGTCAGGTACACAATCCATTCAGTCTTTTATCATTAAATGTTCCTCAGCATCATTTTCCAGACTTTATGGGTTTTGCTTTCATTTCAAGTTTGAATATCCTAGCAAAATAAAACTTCAAATGAAGGGCAAAAGTAATTATGTAGACATAGCAGATTTTTCCTCCATCCTATTCTCACCCTCTCTAGCTTTCCCCTTTCCCATTTTAATTAGTCTTACAGTACAGTCTTGAAGATCCTGCTTTTTAATGAAGACAGCTTTCTGCAGCTGAGCTGTGCCTATCATCATAACCATCACATCCCCGTTAGACACTGGGAAAAGAAATGTAATTAAAAAGATATCAGAATGCCTGACAGGCTACAATCTTCTCTTTTTCTCGTTTTCAATTATAGATCTTTTTGGACTTCAACCACTCAATCAGCGATATCCTGACATTGTTCCAACAATATCCTGACGACGGCGTGACAGTGCTCAAACAGTGTGGCACTGGCACGTCACGCTTGTTCTCCACTTTCCTGCAGTCCGGGCAACATGACATCATGTTACATTAAAGCAGAACGCGAGCTTTCAAGGCTCTGTTTTGATGAGCTTTCTCCATTGAAGCATTGACTCAGATGTTCAATCCTGAAATGATAATCTAACTCTACAGACACATATCTGCGGGTACACCAGCGAGCTGTGGTGGATCTTCAAAAAAAAAATACGAATAATTTATCCTCCAGGTTTTCTATTCTGAAAATAATGAAGCACCTTGAAGAAAAACTTTTCAAAACTTCATTGTCTAATCATGTTTCCAAATCATACCTAAATTCTCTGACACTGACATTCAAAATATCTTCGAATCAAAGCTTGAGTGGAGTATTTTTAAAAGTTAGCTCTAATAATGCTTTCACTCCAAGCTGTCTAATATAGATGAGAAGAGAGGCACGGGGACAGGTGAGGAGTGCAGATGGTTTACGAATAAGGGCCACAGTCTGTAGGTAGAGCAAAGCTGGATTTGAAATAAATTAACTGTGGGACTGCTCAGTGTCTTAGTATCCCTGAATTGTTTCTGACTTTGTATTGCAGATTTCCCATAATGCCAGTTGAGTGCAGACAAAAGAAATGGAGCTTGAGAAAGAAAATGAGGGAGCAAAGGAGAAAAAGAAAGAGAATATCAATATGCAGAGCATTATACATTCAAGGTGAGGTGCTAGTTTTATCCCTGTGGGCTTTAAATATATCTGACGGTGTGTCATTCATACGCTGAGAAGATTATAAAATACTTGCTTCTTCTCATAGCGCTGATGCACAGAGATTACAACACGGCAGAAGCGGGGGGAGATGATGTCACAAGGACGATGTGAAATTAAGACATCTCATGCTGTGGAGATCAAAAACATTTTAGTGACTCTCCCGAGAGTGAGAAAGCAAGCAAAACATGAGGCGGAAACATGTAAAATAGATAACAGCACTTTCACGCTCACTTTAAATGCATGTCAATTTGCTTATAAAGGCAAAATGGGCTTATAGGTTCTGATTTTCTTACCAACACATTAGTATGGGAAACAGGTCAATTTAGCTTAAAGGGAATAATTAATTCATTTATAGGGAATTTTTAAGGAAACACTTACTTTTACGGCCAAACAAATAAATCGTCCAGCATTCACTTGAACGGGCCGTAAATCCACTCTGTAGCAGATATTAACATCCAAACTATAGTGAAAACACTATTTATTAGCAAGGTAACAAGATCAGCAGTAAATTCGTAAGCACATAACACAAGACACTTCTCTTTAAATACAAACGGGACTTTATTGATTATTCTAACACATAAAACTAATACCTAACACACGCACACACACACATTCACATGAGTTGCAAAAAGAAAGTGAGGAAAGAATGAGTTTAAAGAGATGATGAAATCCCAAGTTTCTAGCAATATATGCACTTTACAAGACCTGACCTGAATGAAACATCAATCATTAATTTAACCCTTCTATCGTTTCTTAGGCAGGATTGTTGAATTTTATATAAATTCACCAGTTCAGCTAGAATCTGGAGGCATACTTGCGTTTGTGTTGGTGTCTTTGATTAGGGATTCCCTTTGTCGGCCCTTTGCTAAAGAGGGGTTTCCCAGGTTCTTTGATTCGCTGGCGGTCTCGTCATGTCTGCAGTGACGCCTTGGGAAGCCAATCGCGTTGGTGTGTTGGCGGATGAATGGAAAGCAGACTCTCTGTTTGAAATTAAAGATTGAGGCGGGCTTTGTGGCAAAACTTATCTTAGAAAACGAGACTCTCAACGGCAAAGAAACTAAGTAAAAAAAAGAAATATGAGACGAGAGTAGTTCGATGGCTTGAATGAAGTTGTTCATTCTTAACCCATTTTCATCTCCTAAATCCTGAACTGACTCTATTCGTCTACTCTATCTTGAGATTTTAAACTCAAACGCTTGTCCAGCCTCTTTGAGAGGTTCTGACCAATTAATCTATCGGTAAGCCCCACCCCCCTTAGTTACTGTTGCTAACTGTCTTACAATGACAGCTGTCAGTCAGTGTGTTTACATGCACCCTCATAATGCGATTATAATCGCATTTCTCCGTGACATTATTCTGAAGTTATCTCTTCTCCAAAATGCTAAACTCAACACAACTCGCTGCACAGTCTTTGCTCCTTATCTTCATCCAGACGGCACACAGAACGCGACGGCAGTGTAGGCAATCGCATTATTGGTGCACATACGTAGTCAGGGTGAAAACCTTGTCCCAAGATGTTTTTGATACATTTTGAACACAGAAGGACCACCTCTTGTTGAGAAGCATTCAAGTGGGACTTAAATATGCTATGGAGGGATATATAAAAGATTTTAAAATAAATATGGTGGGTAACAAGATTAATTTGGAAGCAAGGGTTTACAGATCACAGTGCAAGCGGGAGAAGCCTCATGTTACGGTCATCACGATCGCACATCCAGGATCAACACTGTTCATGTACCGCAGGGATTACATTAATTTACATTTAACCAGTTTAATATGGAGAGGCACTGAAATGTAGACCTTCGTTTATGTGTTTTTGACCTAACGTTACACTGTACATGACGTGAGAACAGTTCGTTTTTTAGGTTTGTACGTTAGCATGGACTCACTAACTTTAATTGTAACTTAATGAGAGTATGACAACCAGAAAATCCTCTCAGGATACTCAGTACCCCAGGTACATTGTTTTACCATTTTTGTAGCATAAACACCATTAAACCGATGAGAGCTTCAGATCTTCCATTGTTTCTCTATGGTGCTGAAAACTAAAGATGACCGAGTTCCGGTCCCCATGCAACTGATACTCAACTGCCATTGGCTCATCTGCGTTTGAGGGGAGGGGCTTACCAATAGGTCAATTAAGTATCATCTTTGGTTCAGAGGTGGCTGTTTCTCCTCCCCTCACATAAATTACATGTTATCACATAGTCTCTTAATTTCTCCGCTCTAGCAAAGTGCAATTTTGACATGATTTCTATAATAAGAAGATTATACAGTTTACACAGATTTCATTAATGCCATTTTTTGAGTTATGAGCAGATAATCAAGCTGGTAGGAAAACCATTCAATAGTTAACAATTGCATGAATTATCTGTGATCTAAGCATAATAGTCATGTTTATAGGTTGTAGACATGATATAGAAGTATGCAGTTGAACAACATCATTTTGGGATGATCTGATGTATTTTGACATGTAACGTCTCATTCTCTGTGGTTTTAAGAGATTTCCGCCCTGAGTTTAAGAGGTCACTCAGAGGTCTTTAAGAAGAAAGAGGTCTATCTTATATCTGTCTGTCTTGGGGGTCAAACAATCCCTAGTATTTTCCTTGTGGGGCTCAAGCCGTGCCATCTCCAAACCAAGCTGTGCCATCTCAAAACCAATCCGTCTTTTAAAAGGTTGACATCTTTTCTTGACATAATAAAGATTATCTCTTTACAAGCATTTGTTGTTTAAAGCTGTGGAGTTTGTTAGTTAGCTCAGACTGAATGGAGTCTTAAATAACGGGTCGTCTAATTTAGGGTCCAGAGTGTTGAGTTGGAATTTGCCTTTTTCTCACAATCTGAAGGAGTCATTGCGGTCTGATTCACCTTCAGATCCTACATATTCATATAAATCTGGATATTTTTCTGAAGTGCACATATTTAGGGAGCATTAAAAAGGGAAGAAAATCTAATCTGAGCGTATAAAAACAATACAAAACACATTTCTCAATTTAAAGTGTGAAAGAGAGAGAGAATTAAAGATGAGTTGAGTTTGCTTGTAATCAGTACCTCCAGGAGTCAGATGTCAACAAGAGAACTGCTGTTTTCTGGAGAAATCTAATTTTCGGGTAGACTAATTTCTTCATTATAGGTTAACAATTATCCCGGGGTGAGTGGAAATCCAGACATGGAAATCAAACCAATCAGAGAGAGAGAGGGATACAGTTTGTGCGTAGTAAAAAAATGGGGTGAAAAAATATTAAGAAATTTAAGTTTTAAGATAAAACGGTTGTTCGTATTCCTCACTGATATGGTAACAATAAATGGAAACTTTTTAGCTTAAAGTAACCCAAAACCCTTATCTTCTTTCTTTCTTTCTTTCTTTCTTTCTTTCACTCATTTAGCCACCCATTTTTGTTGTGCAATAAATTATGGATCCATGGACACTTTTATCTCTTTATACAACAGTTCATTGATTGTGCTTGCGGACAGAGTGGAAGGTATAAACAAGGTCTTTTTCATACTGTTGTGTGTGCAGCAGCATGTTTTCTATGTGATAAGAAACCAGCTAATTAAATCAAATGAAGTAACTTCATATTAGCAAAGCAAGTTTTATTTAACCAAGGATTTTCTTTAGCTCAAACTAATCATATTTCTTTCCAGGAAAAAAGATAAAACATGGCTTAACCTGTTTTTATTTTATGTTTTGGGGGGGCTTTTTTAGGCCATTGCTCATGTTTTGTTGACACGATCATTTCAAAGTTAGAAAAGATTTGCTGAAGTCTACCGTTTGAACTTTTCAGAACTTCCTAAATGCCATGCTGAGATGATGCAGTGTTGTGCTGAGATATATATTTTGTGACAAAAGTGCAGGTTTGCAGAATTCTCCTTAAGAGTGGTGTGGAGTTTGAGGCTGTCTTTACGCTGTTGATTTAGCTCTCTTGAAAAGTAGACAGGGAGAAAAAGCTAGAAAGAGGGAGAGTTTGAAGATGTTCTGTCAGTTAGATTAACTCACTGTATTAAAGGAGCTGGGACGTGGGGAGTTCGGGCGTCAGCATTGAGTACCCAGCAGTCTCTGGGCCCCAAAAGCACAGCCTCTTCTGAAAAGCCTTCCTGCTTTACCCCTTGTTATTTCCCCCATTAGTGAAATCTCCCAGGATGCACTAGAACATTTGTCTCCATTAACAATTTAGGTTACAGGAGGGCTGGGCTTTGTGCATGCTGCTGGAGAAAACTTTTCAGCTTTTACTGATCCAATTACAGCCGTAATGCTTGTTCTTTGAGGAGGGCAAGAAGAAAGCCCAAATGTACGCCTTTCCCCCAATGCAACTGTATGAGAATGTGCTGGCTTTTGCTCAGAACCGACCAGTTCATTTTCGCCAATGATTCTGATTTTTTTCTCCTACATTTTTACTACACAAATAGTATAGTAGGAATCAGATTTCCACATTTACATGTTTTGATGATATTGAGAATGTGTATACACTGTGGTACGTATGTCCATAAACTTAAACTCCATTAGAGGTTATTTGCAACACCCCACCATCATGGCAGATTACTTGCTTCTCTCCTCACTTTCCAGTTTCAGTGTTGTTGGCAGTTGTGTCTGAAATAATAATAATAAGCTCTAATGGAAATTAAGAGGTTGCTGTCCACAACACAAGTGCAAAGGCTTCGGAAATAACCTGGACTTACAGATCCATGAAGGAAAGAAGGAAGAAAGATTTTCTTAATGGAGCAAAATTTATAAAACTATAATTTTTTTAAACATTAGTTAATGCATTTGACTTCGCAAACTATCTATGAACAATACTTTTACATAATTTAATAATTTAGGTTAATATTAATTTATAAATATTTTTAATATTTAATATTTTTAATTCAGGTTTAAGGCCCGGTTTTCACAGACAGGGTTTAGATTAAGCCAGGATTAGGCCTTAGTTCAATTAGGACATTTAAGTAGCTTTTATAAACATGACTTAGTAAAAAAACATTACTGGTGCGCAGACAAAACGATGACACTGACATGTTTTAAGATATGTCAGCGCAAGTTGCTTTCAGTTAAAACAGCTTAAACATGCATTTTAGTCAAGGACTATCTTAAGCCTTGTCTGTGAAACCAGGCATAAATGTTATTTTATACAACTTGGAATGGTCAAAAATAAAGAGTATACAGTACCGGTCAAAAGTTTGGAAACATTACTATTTTTAATGTTTTTGAAAGAAGTCTCTTATGCCTGCATTTATTTGATAAAAATACAGAATAAACAGTAATATTGTGAAATATTATTACAATTTAAAATAATGGTTTGCTATTTTAATGTACTATAAAATATAATTTATTTCTGTGCTGCAAAGCTGAATTTTTATCAGCCATTACTCCAGTCTTCAGTGTCACGTGATCCTTCAGAAATCATTCTGCTGATTTGATACTCAGTTATTATGTTGGAAATAGTTGTGCTGCTTAATATTTTTTTTGGAACCAGTGATACTTTTTTCAGGATTCATTGATGAATAAAAAGTTAAAAAGAACAGCATATATATACACTCACCTAAAGGATTATTAGGAACACCTGTTCAATTTCTCATTAATGCAATTATCTAATCAACCAATCACATGGCAGTTGCTTCAATGCATTTAGGGGTGTGGTCCTGGTCAAGACAATCTCCTGAACTCCAAACTGAATGTCAGAATGGGAAAGAAAGGTGATTTAAGCAATTTTGAGCGTGGCATGGTTGTTGGTGCCAGACGGGCCGGTCTGAGTATTTCACAATCTGCTCAGTTACTGGGATTTTCACACACAACCATTTCTAGAGTTTACAAAGAATGGTGTGAAAAGGGAAAAACATCCAGTATGCGGCAGTCCTGTGGGCGAAAATGCCTTGTTGATGCTAGAGGTCAGAGGAGAATGGGCCGACTGATTCAAGCTGATAGAAGAGCAACTTTGACTGAAATAACCACTCGTTACAACCGAGGTATGCAGCAAAGCATTTGTGAAGCCACAACACGCACAACCTTGAGGCGGATGGGCTACAACAGCAGAAGACCCCACTGGGTACCACTCATCTCCACTACAAATAGGAAAAAGAGGCTACAATTTGCACGAGCTCACCAAAATTGGACAGCTGAAGACTGGAAAAATGTTGCCTGGTCTGATGAGTCTCGATTTCTGTTGAGACATTCAGATGGTAGAGTCAGAATTTGGCGTAAACAGAATGAGAACATGGTTCCATCATGCCTTGTTACCACTGTGCAGGCTGGTGGTGGTGGTGTAATGGTGTGGGGGATGTTTTCTTGGCACACTTTAGGCCCCTTAGTGCCAATTGGGCATCGTTTAAATGCCACGGCCTACCTGAGCATTGTTTCTGACCATGTCCATCCCTTTATGACCACCATGTACCCATCCTCTGATGGCTACTTCCAGCAGGATAATGCACCATGTCACAAAGCTCCAATCATTTCAAATTGGTTTCTTGAACATGACAATGAGTTCACTGTACTAAAATGGCCCCCACAGTCACCAGATCTCAACCCAATAGAGCATCTTTGGGATGTGGTGGAACGGGAGCTTCGTGCCCTGGATGTGCATCCCACAAATCTCCATCAACTGCAAGATGCTATCCTATCAATATGGGCCAACATTTCTAAAGAATGCTTTCAGCACCTTGTTGAATCAATGCCACGTAGAATTAAGGCAGTTCTGAAGGCGAAAGGGGGTCAAACACAGTATTAGTATGGTGTTCCTAATAATCCTTTAGGTGAGTGTATATATATATGTATATGTGTGTAATCTTTTAAAAATATTAGGCAGCACAACTTTTTCCAACATTGATAATAAATCAGCGTATTAGAATGATTTTTGAAAGATCATGTGACTGAAGACTGGAGTAATGGCTGATAAATTCAGCTTTGCATCACAGAAATAAATTATATTTTATTTTTATTTATTTATATAATTATATTTTATTATAAGTATATCACGACCCACACATTATTTTAAATTGTAATACTATTTTACAATATTACTGTTTTTTTTTATTTTATTTTTTTTATGTATTTTTGATCAAATAAATGCAGGCTTGATGATCATAAGAGACTTAAAAATAGTAGGCCTAATACATAGACATAAACACTGGCCAAAATAAATAAATTCTGTATATTAATAAATGTTATTTTTATTGTTATTTTATGTTAACTATTTAATTAGCTAATGTTAACATATCAAACCTTATTGTAAAGTTCTGCATGTTTAAAATGAAAATGAAAAACTACATGAACAAACTTGCAAAAAAAATCAAAGAAAATTCTTTATGTTTAATGGGTGTAAAGCTCTCAGTAAGTCATGCTGTCTGCACAATGGAACAATATTAAGAGAAAGAATAACACATGCTGTCCAAAATGCTGAAGTCAGTTTTTTGCTTAGCAAAATGCTTCTATTTCCCCGAGATTCACAAGTGCCCCATCACCATATGTGCAGAAAAATTCAAGATACTGTTGTCCATGAATGGCTCACTTACACTAAGCCAGTCAATGTAAGACTGATCTGAAAAGCCTCACTTAAATCATGCCTCTCTTGTGATTTAAGGCATATTTCACCAATGTAACAATCACAAAACCTTAAAATGCAAGACTGTATAGTTTGGCAGAAAATGTCATCTAAAATAAAATATGATTTGAGGTATTGAATTATATTACCCTGCCATTTTAATCTTAATGTTCAGGGAGCTGCACTAGCAAACCGTCATAAGAGGGAATGTTTATGTGTTTTCTAGCCAAACAAGCATTTATGTGAATGAGTACAGAGTGTTGATTTTCTGGGTGTAGGACAGGAAAGTCTTTCTCCCTCCATCTTAATCTAATTAGTCTAATTGGTGGGATGCTGGTCTAACAGTGGTCCAAACTGACTCTCCATATGCCTTCATAACTTCTCCTTAAACATGACTGAGTGCAGACTAAGCACTCAGCACACCTGGACAAAGACAACAAGACAATAGACCCTGCCATAGAAGCCTGCCAACCTGGCACACCATCAGCTCCTTACTGGTCCAATTCAATGGGACATACCAGCAATACCCTCCATGTTCATCAGTGTCCAGTCCACGCCTCTGGGTAGGCAGATAGCGGCCCTGCCTGGCTTGGTGACAAGAACCAAGCTGCTTCAAGTTAGGTGAATGCTCAGGCATATTTTTGGGTTAAAAAAGGAGAGTTGGACAAAATGTATCTTGTGGCATGAAAATGTGTCTGAAAAGTTTCTGTCTAAATCTTCTTTTTGGTGAAATGTCACATGTAGTGTCAGACCTCATAATTTTGAGGCAGATCCAGGATTTGCAGAATCAATTTGAGCTTCAGATGCAGTAGAATATTTATATATCTTTTTAAATATATTTATATAACATTTCAACTTTAACTTTAAATGTCACATAATGTGTATATGTGTTTTTATAACTTTATCAAAAACTCCCCCTTGAATACAATACCATTAAAATTAAATAAATTAGATCAAATAACTTACATTGTCCAATAATATGTTGCCTCCAAAAGTATTGGCAATCATTTGCATGGGTAGCTATTCATTTATCATTCATACATCGTGGTCAATTGGCAGAAGCAAAATACTTTTGCTCTTGACTGAAACACTTTTAAAGTTTATTACATTTAACATTTTAACATTTAATCATTTAGCAGATATGCAATCAAGCCAACAATAGGGCAACAATATGCAAGTGCTGTGACTAGTCCCAGTTAATCTAGCACAGTACATGTAGTTTTTTTTTTCTTTAAACAGATACACTATATTGCCAAAAGTATTAGGACACCCCTCCAAATCATTTAATTCAGGTGTTCCAATTATGGGATGATTTTAGTCTCAAAATGATTAATAAATGCACGCACAATTATCCATGGACTTGATAAATGTTGCAGATATGTTTTACTATCCACAAACAAATGCCTTTCAACTTGTGTGTTCAAAATACAGAATTGCATGAATGTGCAGCGATTTGTACAAATAGAGACATTTTTGTGAACACAAATGTTTTGTTTGTTTTTTTGCATTAGTGTATCATAATTTGTGCATGCAACAAAGAAGATGTGCATTTGTGGATCGTGTGACACTCGTGCATTTATTTGGTGTCTCATTTGATTCATTTGGATTTTGAGACTTTCTTTTCGCATTTTCAAGCATTTTACGACCCACACATAAACAACTACCAGTGAATACGCCTGGTGCTAATTATTAATGCATGCACAAATACCAAATGTGCATTTCTACATTTAAACTAATACTTTACGACTTGTGTGTGCAAAATCCAGATTGACATGAATGTGCAGCATTTTGTACAAATAGAGACATAGTTGTGAATACAAAACTTCGATTTTGTATTAATGCAAGTCAGAATTTGTGCGTGCAACGAGTAAGATGTGCATTTGTGGATCCGGTGACGCGCATGCATTCATTGACTCGTTTGTGAGTCGATCCTATTTGATTTATTTGGATTTTGAGACTTTCATTTCGCCGGTTTAGCCTTGCACGATCCACACACACAGCTGTCTAAGAAAACCTGCTACCACTAGATGGCAGTATCCTGCCAAAACAGACAATGGCACCGTAAGCGTTCTTCTGCCTGTAAGACGCTTAATGTTTCCTCGTTATAAAGACGAGGAAAACGCTTAACAGTAGGCTAACATTAAAAAGGTATTAATAACGCATACTTTGTATAGGCAAGCAGATTAAATCAGGTTATGAACACAACATTGTCCATCACAACATTTTTCTCCCATAGAAAACCATTTTAAAAATGCTTAATATGCAATATAGTGCATGTTCAATGAAGTGTAAAGCCTACTCAGTTTTAATATCACCGTCTTACTGCATTAAGCCACATTAAGCATTTCTTTTATAATAGGCTCTATGGGAGAAAACGCTTAGCCTACTGTGTACAGACAGCTAGAATATGAACACGATGCGCAAAGTTTCACGCATTTCCTCCCTTAGAAAGAAAACACTTAACGTGAAACTCTCCAGTTAAGCTCATATTTCTAGGCTTCTTTTTATCTGCTATATTAATAAGGTATGTAGGCCTACGGAGTTTGGTATTTTGATATCACTGTCTTACTACATGAAGCCAGGTTAAGCGTTTTCTTTATAGCGGGTTTCTAGGAAAAGGCTTCATGTAAAATTTTATTTTGGGCTTATGTGTTTTTATGTACATATACTACTAGCCTATTCTTTATTAGTGAGGTATGTACAGAAATTGTTTTACGTTCTCAGAACATTCCTGCTGGTGTCAAGGACGTCACCCTAGTAACGTTTCCAGAAAACGCTAAACCACTACGTAGTGAGACATTAAAAGACCAAACTCCGTAGGCCTACATACCTTATTAATATAGCAGATAAAAAGAAGCCTAGAAATATGAGCTTAACTGGAGAGTTTCACGTTAAGTGTTTTCTTTCTAAGGGAGGAAATGCGTGAAACTTTGCGCATCGTGTTCATATTCTAGCTGTCTGTACACAGTAGGCTAAGCGTTTTCTCCCATAGAGCCTATTATAAAAGAAATGCTTAATGTGGCTTAATGCAGTAAGACGGTGATATTAAAACTGAGTAGGCTTTACACTTCATTGAACATGCACTATATTGCATATTAAGCATTTTTAAAATGGTTTTCTATGGGAGAAAAATATTGTGATGGACAATGTTGTGTTCATAACCTGATTTAATCTGCTTGCCTATACAAAGTATGCGTTATTAATACCTTTTTAATGTTAGCCTACTGTTAAGCGTTTTCCTCGTCTTTATAACGAGGAAACATTAAGCTTCTTACAGGCAGAAGAACGCTTACGGTGCCATTGTCTGTTTTGGCAGGATACTGCCATCTAGTGGTAGCAGGTTTTCTTAGACAGCTGTGTGTGTGGATCGTGCAAGGCTAAACCGGCGAAATGAAAGTCTCAAAATCCAAATAAATCAAATAGGATCGATTCACAAATGAGTCAATGAATGCATGCGCGTCACCGGATCCACAAATGCACATCTTACTCGTTGCACGCACAAATTCTGACTTACATTAATACAAAATCGAAGTTTTGTATTTACAACTATGTCTCTATTTGTACAAAATGCTGCACATTCATGTCAATCTGGATTTTGCACACACATGTCGAAAAGTATTAGTTTAAATGTAGAAATGCACATTTGATATTTGTGCATACATTAATAATTAGCACCAGGCGTATTCATTGGTAGTTGTTTATGTGTGGGTCGTGAAATGCTTGAAAATGCGAAAAGAAAGTCTCAAAATCCAAATGAATCAAATGAGATCTACGCAGAAAAGACGCAAATAAATGCACGCGTGTCACACGATCCACAAATGCGCATCTTCTTTGTTTCATGCTCAGATTATGATACACTAATGCAAAAAAAAAACATTTGTATTCACAAAAATGTCTCTATTTGTACAAATCGCTGCACATTCATGCAATTCTGTATTTTGCACACACAAGTTGAAAGGCATTTGTTTGTGGATAGTAAAACATATCTGCAACATTTATCAAGTTCATGGATAATTGTGCGTGCATTTATTAATAATTTTGAGACTAAAATCATCCCATATCCAATTACTTCCATGGCCAAAGGTGTATAATCAAGCACCTAGGCATGCAGACTTCTTCTACAAACATTTGTGAAAGAATGGGTCGCCCTCAGGAGCTCAGTGAATTCAAGCGTGGTACCGTGATAGGTTGCCACCTGTGCAATAAGTCCACTCGTGAAATTTCCTCACAACTAAATATTCCACGGTCAACTGTTAGTGGTATTATAATGTTAGTGGAAGCAATTGGGAACAACAGCAACTCAGCCACAAAGTGGAAGGCCACGTAAAATCAAAGAGCGGGGTCAACTTTCTGCAGAGTCAATAGCTACAGACCTTCAAACTTCGTGTGGCCTTCAGATTAGCTCAAGAACAGTGCGTAAAAGCTTCATGGAATGGGTTTCCATGGCCGAGCGGCTGCATCCAAGCCTTACATCACCAAGTGCAATGCAAAGCGTCAGATGCAGTGGTGTAAAGCACGCCACCACTGGACTCTAGAGAAGTGGAGACGTGTTCTCTGGAGTGACGAATCACGCTTCTCCGTCTGGCAATCCAATGGACGAGTCTGGATTTTGCGGTTGCCAAGAAAACGGTACTTGCCTGACTGCATTGTGTAAAGTGTAAAGTTTGGTGGAGGGCGGATTATGGTGTGGGGTTGTTTTTCAGGGGTTGGGTTTGGCCCCTTTGTTCCAGTGAAAGAAACTCTTAAAGGGGTCATGAATTGAGAAATCAACTTTTCATTCAGCCTTTGATATATAAAAGTTCAGCATGATATAAGAATATCCTGTAAGTTTCAGAGCTGAAAACTTCCTTGTTAGTCACAGAAAAGCTTTTATTGACACCAGGCCCAGCAAACGCTCGATCTTAGAATGTGCCAAGATGTGATGTCAGAGTGTGGTGAAACACCGCCTTAACCGAAGAAGACAAACGCCTGATTCTGTAGCCCCGCCCACCGATTTGTGCATGGCATGTTATAGAT
This sequence comes from Rhinogobio ventralis, assembly GCA_039654625.1. Classification (NCBI taxonomy): domain Eukaryota; kingdom Metazoa; phylum Chordata; class Actinopteri; order Cypriniformes; family Gobionidae; genus Rhinogobio; species Rhinogobio ventralis. Next base: position 21,524,909 of record CM077198.1, on the reverse strand, counting down.
AAATAACATAGGCCTACGTGGAGCTAAACTGGATCGAACTTCCAAGCAATAAACATGCTGCATAAGCTTCATTTGGATTCCAATATTATGAATGCATGGATGAACTTTATTTTTAATGAATATCCAGCTCACGTGGGGAAGACATTGCGCGTTTGTTCCTTCTTTTAACCACGGCTTCGTTTGTAAACAAGAGACTGGATTTGCAGACAGGATGAGATTACATGAATGAATGAAGCAACACACTTATGTGAGTAAAAATTTTTTTTTATATGTGATAGTATTGCATTGTTACAGATCGTTTGATATCTATTGATTATGTGTATGTGTCTAACTGAACATAACTTAGCACGCTGTCACAGGCTGGAGAATCCTTTATTTGAGGTGTTGTTGGTTCATTGTTCTGCGATTCGTGATCAGACTCGGACATGTATGGGCCAGGGCACGCAAAGCCCAACGCCCCGGGGCTATGTGTTTTCCAGACGGGCTACCAAAAGGTACTGGGCTACTGCCGTTTCTTGAAAATGGTTAAAGACTCAGCAGCTCAGGTTAAGTTAGGCAGGTCATTTCACCAGCTTGGAACAGTCAAGGTAAAATTAGGGGGATGAATTATATAGACAGTGAAAAAACAGCTTAAATGGCACCTACAAGTGAAACAAATAGTAATTTTTAGGAAAAAAAACACATGAAGGTCCACACCCCACTCATACAAAAATGCATGAATAAGATTATACAAATGTGATGTGAAGGCAACCCACACTCGGAATTTGTCCTTTGCATTTAACCCATCCAAGTTAATGCACACACATTAGGAGCAGTGAGTAGTGAACACACACACACTGCAAACTGTGGACACAGCCGGAACAGTGGGCAGCCATTCACTGCAGTGCCCGGGGAGTGATTGGGGGTTAGGTGCCTCGCTCAGTCATTTCCTTTTGGTATTGAGAATTAAACCCACAACCTCTGGGTTACAAGTCCAACTCTCTAACCATTAGGCCACAACTGCCCCACAACCTAAAAATTCATATGAATTTACCAACAATTGCCAAAACGCAGTGTCTATTTACACTAAGCGCAAATAGCTGATAGTGTTTATCAGTTAGGGTTAAGGGTACGTGTAAAGAGGGCTTTTTTGTCCCAATAATGTGGCATCCATTTAATCATTTTAATAAATATAAAAATTTACACTATGTTATTATTGCATACCGTTTCATTTGAAACTCACGCGAGAACTGCCGTCTCTGTATTCCTGTCTTGTTTGTTTCTCATTGCTATTATCATATATTATGTTATTGTTTGTATACTGTTGTGAGCATTAATTAAAAAAATAAAATAAAATAAAAACCGACGGCATCCGACATCCGCATGACTAGAGTTTCTCGGCGCGCTTACGTCGTGATTCAAGTTACGTCAAGTGTACCGTGAACTTAATCCTCTCATGCATGCACAGGTGATTGTGGGTCGGAAGCAATAGTCTACAGTTTAAAAAAATTTAAATATTGGTATTTTTCTTACAAACACTTATCGTTTCACTTCAGAAGACAATGATTCATCCATTGGGGTCATATGGATTACTGTAGTTATTGCTGTATGTGCTGTTTGATGCTTCAACTTTTAGGAACCCAAATGTGTTTTCATTAGCAGAGATTATTTATTTTTCTGTGTTCATCTGAAGAAAGAAAGTAATATACATCTCGGATGGCATGAGGCTAAAAGACGAGTAAATGGTGAGGACATTTCTGGGTGTACTGTATTTTCTTTTAATAATAGCTAGAGAAATTCCTACTTAAGATTCATCTTTGGCAAGAACGAAAAAGAAGAGGAACAAGAGGAGGATGAAGCCAAGCAAGAGAAACGAATAAGAATTGCTGTAAATCTGTTTTGAAAGTTGTTTTTCAAATAAATGTTTCCGAGTGATATCAGATTGTGTACGTGTTTTTATTGTACTTATCCTGTAATTACAAGAAAAAAGAGGGGAACAAACACCACTTTAATTTACAGCCCGTAGATTCATACTTACCCTGTAACTACATGAAACAAGAGGGGAACAAGCACCACTTTAATTTACAGCCCGTAGATTCATACTTACCCTGTAACTACATGAAACAAGAGGGGAACAAGCACCACTTTAATTTACAGCCCGTAGATTCATACTTACCCTGTAACTACATGAAACAAGAGGGGAAAAAGCACCACTTTAATTTACAGCCCGCAGATTCATACTTACCCTGTAACTACATGAAACAAGAGGGGAACAAACACCACTTTAATTTACAGCCCGTAGATTCATACTTACCCTGTAACTACATGAAACAAGAGGGGAACAAACACCACTTTAATTTAGAGCCCGCAGATTTATACTTACCCTGTAATTACATGAAACAAGAGGGGAACAAGCACCACTTTAATTTACAGCCCGTAGATTCATACTTACCCTGTAACTACATGAAACAAGAGGGGAACAAGCACCACTTTAATTTACAGCCTGTAGATTCATACTTACCCTGTAACTACATGAAACAAGAGGGGAAAAAGCACCACTTTAATTTACAGCCCGCAGATTCATACTTACCCTGTATCTACATGAAACAAGAGGGGAACAAACACCACTTTAATTTACAGCCAGTAGATTCATACTTACCCTGTAACTACATGAAACAAGAGGGAAACAAACACCACTTTAATTTACAGCCCGTAGATTCATACTTACCCTGTAACTACATGAAACAAGAGGGGAACAAGCACCACTTTAATTTACAGCCCTCAGATTCATACTTACCCTGTAACTACATGAAACGAGGGGAACAAGCACCACTTTAATTTACAGCCCGTAGATTCATACTTACCCTGTAACTACATGAAACAAGAGGGGAACAAGCACCACTTACCCTGTAACAACACGGATAATTACCCCTTAATTAAAAAAAAATTACAGTATAAATAATTTGTTAATTTTCCTGGTAATTACCCATTTATTCCCCAAATATTACATATTGTTCCCTTATACCTACACCTATGTACTTTATAGTTACACTATAGTTACCAAAAGTTATGCTGTAAATTCGTTTTACTTACGCAGTACTTTCCAGGCTGTAATCGTGTTACCTATATAGCATATACACTCACCTAAAGGATTATTAGGAACACCATACTAACGTGGCATTGATTCAACAAGGTGCTGAAAGCATTCTTTAGAAATGTTGGCCCATATTGATAGGATAGCATCTTGCAGTTGATGGAGATTTGTGGGATGCACATCCAGGGCACGAAGCTCCCGTTCCACCACATCCCAAAGATGCTCTATTGGGTTGAGATCTGGTGACTGTGGGGGCCATTTTAGTACAGTGAACTCATTGTCATGTTCAAGAAACCAATTTGAAATGATTCGAGCTTTGTGACATGGTGCATTATCCTGCTGGAAGTAGCCATCAGAGGATGGGTACATGGTGGTCATAAAGGGATGGACATGGTCAGAAACAATGCTCAGGTAGGCCGTGGCATTTAAATGATGCCCAATTGGCACTAAGGGGCCTAAAGTGTGCCAAGAAAACATCCCCCACACCATTACACCACCACCACCAGCCTGCACAGTGGTAACAAGGCATGATGGATCCATGTTCTCATTCTGTTTACGCCAAATTCTGACTCTACCATCTGAATGTCTCAACAGAAATCGAGACTCATCAGACCAGGCAACATTTTTCCAGTCTTCAACTGTCCAATTTTGGTGAGCTCGTGCAAATTGGAGCCTCTTTTTCCTATTTGTAGTGGAGATGAGTGGTACCCGGTGGGGTCTTCTGCTGTTTAGCCCATCCGCCTCAAGGTTGTGCGTGTTGTGGCTTCACAAATGCTTTGCTGCATACCTCGGTTGTAACGAGTGGTTATTTCAGTCAAAGTTGCTCTTCTATCAGCTTGAATCAGTCGGCCCATTCTCCTCTGACCTCTAGCATCAACAAGGCATTTTCGCCCACAGGACTGCCGCATACTGGATGTTTTTCCCTTTTCACACCATTCTTTGTAAACTCTAGAAATGGTTGTGCGTGAAAATCCCTGTAACTAAGCAGATTGTGAAATACTCTGACCGGCCCGTCTGGCACCAACAACCATGCCACGCTCAAAATTGCTTAAATCACCTTTCTTTCCCATTCTGACATTCAGTTTGGAGTTCAGGAGATTGTCTTGACCAGGACCACACCCCTAAATGCATTGAAGCAACTGCCATGTGATTGGTTGATTAGATAATTGCATTAATGGGAAATTGAACAGGTGTTCCTAATAATCCTTTAGGTGAGTGTATATAGCATCTAACTACTATTTACACTTATTGCAAAGAGAATAGGCCTACTGCTATGTAGGAATTGTGGGAGCAGGCACAAATGAATCTTCCAGACGATTCGTTCAAACATAATTCCACCTAAAAACACAACTCAACATTCCAGGGCCAGTTTATGGCTGGGCCCCTCTCTGCCCATAACAGTGGACAAAGGTTTGCTACATTTTGATTGGATCTTGGTGGACTAACACAAATAAACTGTGCAACGCCATCAGATAAAGATGCCAAGAAGACCACCTGTGGTACCAAGCCCAGGAAGGACAGGACTTCTCATTGGTCCACATGCGGTTTTCTGCCCTTCACCCATCTAGAAACTAATCCCTAATGTCCTGGTCTGTGACTGCCATAAAAATTCCTCAGGGTCCCAGCACTAGTGGGTGAAACAAAGAAAAATTCACAGAAACTGCGTTACACATAAACTGCATCAAATCATTGATCATTGGACTTGCATTCAAATAGCCTTCGACAGCATAGTTTTGTTAGTGTGTCTACAACCGATAGACGTGACCATTATGTATATATATCACTCCCAATTCATGTAATAATGTAACTATTGAACGAGTGAATGAAAATGCACCGTGCTTGGTACCTTTTTGTTTGTTTGTGTATAATCCAACAGATGAGTTGAATGAAATCTGTCTAGAATGTTGTGTTCTTATAATAAGAAATCATGTTTAAATTTACTCACTGCTTAAAGCAGGAACGTAAATGAGCACAGATAACCTAATTTATGGGGAGGGTGTAAACACAGTCACCTCTGAACCATGAAGAAAATCAGTTCAATAATGTTCAAGTCAGTCTATAGGAGAAATAGACGATCAGACGATCGAGACAGACCAAGATCTGAGAAATGGGTTAATTTCATTCAAGCCATCTAAAACTCTCCTCTCACTTTCCTTTCTTTTACTTAAGTTTATTTTCTTTCCGTTGAGTCTCGTGTTCTACGTTAAGTTTCGCCTGCAAAGTTTCTCTCGACGAATCTACAGCAGAGCGCGCTTCAACTTCGAACAACGGCCACAAGACTTTCCATCTAGCAGCCAACACGCCATGTGATTGGCTTCCCAAGATGCCCTTCAAAAGACACGACCAGACCTTCAGCGAATCAAAGAACCGGGAACCCCTGCAGCCAGGACCAAGGAGAAGAGAATTCCCCATTCAAAGACGACACTAGACACAAACGCAAGTAACCTCCAGATTATAACGCTGCGCGTTCTGTCTTTTCAGCGGGGCAAAGGGATTTAATTCTAATTTAGTTTTATCTGACTCCATTTTATTATGACCTTGAATTTAGGTTAGAATGTGAATTGGTTATTTGGTCATTTATATTTAATAGTTTACAAATTTTAATTATTCTGTTTAACCCTTTGTTGAAATTATACCGGTTCATAATCTACTAGAGATAGTTAATAATTCTAGAGTAAGTCAGAATAAATCAGTGTAACAATTTATTATTAGTCAGGTAAATGTATCATGCCAATTACATAATCAATTCAAAGATAATCCATACATAACATGAAATGCTCTGAAGTATAGAATAAAATATGGATACCTGACTTCTGAGAATTACATAACGCTGAGCATCTAAGAGACACTCATCGTTACGGGCTGACCGATGTAAAGGTTCGAGTCCCGACCTCTTTGCAACATCTCCTTAAATACTCAGACCAAGACAGAAACCTCTTTCAAATGGAAACGTGTTAACAATGGGAATTTACATTTAATCACTGTCCCATAGACCTGTATTGACAAAAGATCAAATGGCTAAAACCACACCCAACGTAATAAGCAAAATATCTCTAAACTCTTAAAACCTTTATTACTTTTTGGTTTACTTCTGTGGGGAGGAGACCTTTGTACCAGTCGCACTGAGACATTTCAAATAATATCAAACATGTTGTGGCGAGGGGGGTGTGGCCTAGCGAGGTCTGTGACGGGAGAGATAGTCGGAGGACGAGCGGCACGTAAGTGGGTCAAGTGCAAATGATAAACACCTGTGTCTTGTTGCAGTAATTGCCGTGGAGAGACAGGATATAACCTGCAGGAAACGAGGACCAAGGGAGAGAGAAACACTACCCTGGGACTCGGAGAGAGAGACACACATGCAGAGAGGACCTGCCCAAATCGTTGACTGATTCAAAGAGAGTGTTTATATGATTTATGTTTTGTGCGATGTGCACACAGTTTGTTTGCTGACTTAAAGAGAATAAAACGTACTCACGAGTCCCAAAACGCTGACCCCTTGTCTTCTTCCTCACCCCATTGGAACACTTGTTACACATGTATAATTCTGTATAGTATTTGTTCACTTTAGACCATATAGATTTTGGGTGAATTCTGGAGGAGAGATGGGGGTAGATGCAGGTGAAAGGAGAGGCATGTAAATTTAAAGTAATTCGTAGATGATTCACTCAGTGTGACGTTGTCTCGGATGGGGACGTTAACTGCTTGAGTGAGTTCAGATGCTAACGTCCTTTATTTTCTCAGAGACATTCTGGCATATGCAAGCTTTTTCCAATCTTACACTAGAAACTTAGGATTTCATGAAGTGAAGTGTTCTTGTGTTATGTGCTTACGAATTGAATGTCTTAAACTGCTGATCTAAGTTACCTGGCTGTTAAATAGCGTTTCACTATTGTGTGGATATTAATATCCGCTGCAGAGTTGATAGTTATGGCCCGTTCAAATGAACGCTGGAAGAGTCATTTGCTCGGTCGTAGAATAGACTCTTTCAAAATTCCCTATGAATGAATTAATTAATTCATTTGAGCTATATAGACTATACAGAGTCCCTTACAGCTATTTTAACTTAGTAGCATATCACTAAGAAAATGTTGCTATTTTCACTTAGTGTAAATAGAATCTAGTTGCTGTTTACACTTAGTACTTAGTGCTTACACTTATCCGCTGCCTTGCCAAAATGAATTGCCATGACAGTGTTTTTTCTGTTCAAACGGCCAGTTCTTGGTAAGAATAAGCAGGCTAAACAGGCCTAGATTTCATGCCGACAGTCGAAAGTCTGATTACATGAGAATATTTTACTTGGGAAAATTGGTTTGTGCAGCTGTGGAAATACTTTATCATGTAATGACCCATATTAGGGAATGCTGAAATACATAATCCATAGTGCACAGTGTTATCTGTGCTGCGCTGCTGTTAACATATTAATAAAAGTGTACATGATAGTTCTGTCAAATTACTGAACGCTCTAAACAAATATTGCTGCTCCATGTATTTGTCATTTACAGCTGACAGTGGATCTGCATTAGTCATGCATGTTTGTCCATGAAGCTCTCTCAACACAAAATAATTCATCAACACGTGTCACTCACTGTTATTGCCGAGGACAAACGCGCATGTGTGCATTTGTGTGCGTGTGAGGTCCTGATTAAGGCGTCTTCGGCTGCTAATCAACAGTGGCAGGCCAAAGCAAGGGAACAGGAGCAAAAGAAGAAGAGTTTGATCAGTTTCTGCCAGCATCAATAACTTCAGACAGCTGCCCCCTCACCAATCACACACACACACTTTCACACATGCACTGAATTAGAAATGCATACACCTACACACAAACACAAGCATGCTAATTCTAGTGCTTATCACAGCAAAGTGGAAGTGTTTGACAGCACCTAACTATTCCTCTACTGAGCACGGCTGACCTTTAAACTCAGAGTGGGCGGATGAGAGGGTGGCTGCCTGTTCTCTGCTGGTTAGTCAATGATTGATTGCTCGTTTTGGGTTGTGATGTGATCGCTTGCAATGAGCAGGCATTTCAAGCTATTGCAACATGACAATTGCTTTAATAGGAATTCTGTGCGCTAGGCAAGAAGGCTAGTGCTAGACACACACTGCACAAAATTACTTAATCAGCATTTTATCTTGTTTTCCTGTAAAAATAATGAATTAAAAAAAGGACACGTTTACTTGAAGCAAATTGCATGAAATATTAAGATTTGTTTTCAGAAAATCTATTCAGAATTAAGTTTATTTTATTATGCCAGTCAAAAAAATAAGCAAAAGAATAAGAAAAGTAAGGAAAAAATCATTACATTTTCAGTCTGATAAAGACCTTGTGTAGCCCCGCCCCCTTTTAGCACTGTATTGTGTCTTCCGGTTTGTATATCCACAGCATGAAGGTAAAAGCTTACGGATTTATAAATTAACCGCTCATTTTAAAATCTTCCCGGTCTACTGACATTTGTTATGACATCCGCTTCAAACATTACAATGCCTATGATAGCTTTCGTTAACTCCGAAATAAGTAAATCCACTTCACTAGCTAATTACTTTTTGACAGCAATGCCATTGAAATATACAGAGCAAAAAAACAGAAGTTAAAACACAGTATTTTAAAGATGGCTGCATGCTAGTTTCTCTGGCACATTAGGTCTTTGACACTGTGATCCAAACACTTAGCGTTTACTTAAGAGGCAGGGCGCAAGAGAATTTGAAGTTTTGAACACAAAAATACACACATAGACATGTACTGTATGTACACAGCTCTGAAGTCTATTAATAAATGTGACGGAGTGATTCATAAAGGAAATTAATGCATTACGGGTGTATTTCAATGGCAGTCTGTCTCTTTATACTTTTCTGCACAGTACATAATTGTAAGTGAGTGTCAGTATTTTGTAAAGGAACTTGAAAATGGGGTTTCACTTTATTTTGATGGTCCCTTTAACATATTCTGTTGACTATAAGTAATGTTGCATCTACAACTCTCATTAGAGGTTTAGTAGAGTATTAGTAGACTGGTAGGGTTAGGGTTAGAATAAGTTGACATGTAGTTGCTTATAGTCAGTAGAATGTCTGTTGGAGGACCATCACAATAAAGAGTTGGCAGATATTCAGTAGACAGTCTACTAATACTTACTATTACTTATAGTGAACAGAATGTTCAAAAGGGACCATCAAAATAAAGTGTTACCGAAAATGGTTCATATCAAAATCAACTAAGAGCTCTGTCGACACTGGCCTCAACCTACTGTTTTACTGTAATTGGATGATGTGATGGTGTGTTTTTAAAGAAATTCACAGCTTGAACTCTGGGTCACCAAACTTTCAATAAAATAAACTTTCACTTTGATTTTGCAGTGGTAAATCTGAGATTGTAAGCAGAGTATTTGCTCTGCTGGAATCTGGATTGAACGATTTCAAAGCAGCAGTCAGTATCATTGAATAACAAATTTCAATCTGTTCGTCATAAAAAGCAATTGTAATGCTGTTATGATATACTTTAATGGTGCTTTTGCATGCTTTCGGAAGCTGGCAAACTCCAGTCCTCATTCATTGTAATTCAATGGAAGAGAGCAACAAAATACATTCATATAAAATGTAGAATAACAAAGAAACGAATACAGGTTTGAAATGACATACGGAGAAAATAATCACAAATTTTGATTTCTAAGCCTGTTATGCTTAAATAATTGTATTTATTATTAAATTCTAATGGTCCAGTTTGGAATATCACAGGCCAGAAAAAAAAAATCCGGGATATCCCAGCAAGATTTTTGTGTGGGCTGGAAAACTTTGATGGTGCATGTATGATAACCCAACTCAATCGGCAACGTGATTTGAATGACTAAAGAACAGGCCCACAAGAGACTTAAGACCAAAGCAAACCACAACAAAGAAACAAAACAAAGCACAACAATAGCCTGCGGGTGCAGTGCCTCCACCATTCCATGAAGTGCATGACACAATGTGTTTTCCGTCATCGATTTTAAAATAATCTTATATTCAACAAAAGCCTCTGAAAATCAATTTCTCGGAAAAAGCAGTAAGTCCAATTTTCTTCTCTAACCTGAAAAGAGAGCATAAGTAATAATCTTAATGTCAAGTTGGTCACCTGTCATTGCCGCCATTTCTTCATTCGGGTGCCTATTCTTCTTTTCCCCTTCCCTTGCAGATTTACAATGAGCTTGATGAAAATGACATATGCTGCTCATGCACCCCTCCATACAAAAGCAAAAGCAAGATCATTATTCTGGCCTTGAGACTGAAATACATTTCAGCTGCTTTTATTGAGCCCGGAGCAGACCGTACGCTCCATCACTCAGCATGGGATGATTAGGGAATGCAGTGCTGCGGGAACGCTAACCACCCTCCTCTCTCACAATAACTGCACTGTACTATAGTACATGTGTCACAGGCCTAATGTACAGTCAAAGAAAAAGCATTTGAGAGAGAAAGAGAGTGAGAGAGGCAGAGAGAGAAAGCATCATTAAATTCTCACTTCAATCCTCTTTATAAGCTTTTAGATTCATACATTTACTTTATTACAATAAATGACTTATAAATGTGTGTCTGCACATAGGTCATGTCCAGTATTCAGTCTCTGTCAATGCATTGAAAATGTGTACATAGGGAATAAACTATTTCCTGGTCTAATAAAGTATTTTTTCCTCCTTAGACAAGAAAAAGGTATCTTGAATACAACACTTAAGGGGGAAAAGGTAGACTGGTTGTCTTAATAAAATGTGCATTGTATTTGCCACAATCTGAGGTAAAAAGTAAACAAACAGATAAAATATATCACACCTTACATTTTAATAGTTCTTTGGGGAAAATGTAGCAATTTAAAAGACAACAAGATTCCCTTTGCTAGAGGCTGGTTGTTATTAGCCAGGTTCTGTGCTGTCACCTCTGAGTGATGGGACTCCTTCTATCCCAGATTTGACAGGTCAATTATTCCCCCTCGCCTGAATTACAGTGTATAATATTAAAGCTCACTGCAAGCACAGCCAGAAACACCCAAAGGGCCGAAAATACGACCATCTTCTAGATATTAGATTTTTATCTCTCCAACTTCTTTAATCAAAGTTCAGGAGTTAACGTCTTTGCACTGCTTGTCTTATTTACTTCAGCAGGAAAAGCATTGCTTTTGAACGCATGGTATTAAATTGTATATTCTCAGAGTAACACTTTAATTTGTTAACATTAGTCAATGCATTATGTATCATGAATTAATAATGACAAATACCTTCATGACATTCATTAATCTCGTTTAATCAGAATCTGTGCATATACTAATAATGTTTTTAACATTTCAAGCCGTATAAATAAACATTAATGTACTATGAAAAAACACACATTAACAATTTATAAATATACATATATAATTATAAAGGAACATTAACAGGTTATCAAATGCTCTAAATAAAGTTGTTTATTGTTAGTTTATGATACATTATGCATTACCTAATGTTAACAAATTGAACCTTATGTGTCTCTATTCTCAGTTCCTATTGAGAGAGATCTGGTATAGAAACTGAATGCAGAAAGATGGAGATAGGTGCAAAAATAATCATAAAATATATAAATGAAGATGCCTGAATTTACTTTCACTGACCTTTTGCTGTGACTTGGTAAACTCAGATAAATGTTTGCACATTCACCCTGCCATTGGTAAATGGGGAATCATAAGAGACCTTTCTAGTAATCACTGGGCTGTTGATGCAGAGAGGATTGCAAACATAGTCTTCTAGCCGTAGTCTTTTCTGATGGCTGCTTTTTTTTCAGATACCAAAATGAAAGGATTTTTATACATCTAAATGCATTATATTTGCAAAATAAGCATACCCTGTACCAAGTTTCTGCCTCTGGGCATGTGAAAAAAGGACATTAGGCTAGAGACTATTTGGTTTTCTTCAACAGAAATGTCATAGATTGGATATTCTTTCTTTAGATACCAGCAGTGATCCAAAAACTATGTAATATTCAAATGTTTTTGAGCTTGTGCAATGCAAATCTCATATCAGCATTTTTTTAATTAAATGTTGGGACCTATTTAAATCACATGACTCGATGCCTCCCATGGGGTCAAAAACCAATTAGGACAAATTGGAGAATGGATTTTAGCATGAATGCTTAGCTGGGCCATACTGAGGTCAAGAAAGGGCCTGTCATGTTTGGAGTTGCCCTCACAGGCTGTCCACTGATGGAGCTCTGTGACTGGATTTAATGCGATGAGGCAGCTGGGTCCAAATCTTGAGCAGGTGGTGATGATAGACTCGTATGTGCGTACAGGTGGCCCCATAGACATGAGCAGGTAAGCTTGCACGTCAGCCAATCAGAGGTCAGTGCACAGACAGAAGGAGGGGTCAAAGATTATGAAAACTTTATTCTGCTTCTTATAAGTGTGACACATGGACAAGGTGCCCTAGATTTGAGCAACACTTTCTATGTAACCAATCCTGGATAAAATAATACATATGATTAGGAAATGATTTTGGTACTTCAATTATTTCAGTATTTCAGTGCTTTTTAACAGCCATTATTATGTATTATATTTATATAATACATTATAATGTATTACACTACTATTTGGAAATGTCATTTGGCAAAATTGATAATGTACAATTGACTGTAGGTAAAACTAACCCCAAACTTTAGACAAAAGGCGGTGCTATAGATCCCCTCATCCATGCCCATTTCTAAGGCTTTGCCCATGTCTTTTGGCTGACAACTCTGATGTGTGTGTCGAGTTTCATGCAATTTGAAGCATGCTAAGAGTCTCAAAAACACCCAAAAAGAATATTAAAGTTTGATGTGTTGCCATGACAAGAATCCTTTTATAGGTGTACATCTGCAGTGTCTTGACATTATTGTAATGAAGACTGAAGCAAATCGGGTCAAAATAAGAGGCCGATTTCAAAACATTTTGAAAGTGACACACTTCCTGTTATCGGCCTCTTACAACGAACACACATCTATAATTTTTAAAGTATTAAGGTATTTACATCATGTAAGCAAACATCTGTTTCTATGCAGATACAGTAGATAATATAATATATTAACCTATAAATGACACAGTATGCTCCTCCAATAAATCAAAAGCAATATTCCTCCATCCCTAGGGCCATTCATAAAGAATATGTTTTATGTATGGAGAAAAATTGTAAGAGAAGGAAAATTATAGGAGTTTGGTTTGATGATGTGCTCATTAAAAAGTATACTTTTCCCTTAAACATTATATCCTGTAGCATAGTTGCTAGATGTTCCAGTACCAGCAGCCATGCTTAAAGACAGCAATGTTCCCCTTAACCATGGCTGTTAATTTCTCCAGGGGAAACACTGTAAGATCTCCCGGTACCGGTGTCAGCAATGGGGACCTGGTTTCAATCCACTGAATTAAACAATTTCTAGCAAGCAGTAGCAATTCAATTATTTGTTCCTTGCATGTCCTACAAGTCAGGATCTCAGTTTTATTCATATTAATTTTAAACATTGTGCTAACATGTTTTCTCTTGACTTTTAACTGACAATGTAGCCTTCCGCAGAGATGTTAACTACTCATGAGCAAAAAAAGCAAAGAAAAGAAGTGACTTAGAAAGAATAGGAGAGCAAAAAGATGGCCCGAAAACATTCTCTAATGATCCATCACTCCTTTGGGAATCTCTCGCTGCAGAGTTCTCTCAACAAACATGCTGTTGGCACCATCGTCTCCGAGGCGGTTTCATGATCTCCCTTCCCTTAAGACAACACGCTGCTTAGCAAACTGCCTTTAGCGAAAGAGTCCTCGTCTCAATGTGTGGGGTTAATGACAGCATCGATCAGAGGCTACGGGGAGTTTGAACATGTGTGTATGAGTGTATGTTTGTGCGTCTGACTCCGAAAATTACTCATAAACACCTCACAGTGTGAACTTTATGACATGCACAGATGAAAATGCTGTATTCTGCCGTTTGGTGGTGATTCACTCCCGACAGTGAAAAACAAAGTGCTTTTCCTATTAGACGGAGAACCTGTCTCGGTTTCTCATTTGTTCGCAGGCTGCACAGATGGAGGGCAAAGTTCCCAGCCTAAACATGGGAGGTGTACAGGCCTTGCAGCCAAAGGCGGTAGGAAATGGGTTTTTGTTTTTTTGTCTTTCGGCGACATTCCCTCTCTCTGTCTGTTCTCTTGTAATTAGCGAGAGAAAATTAACAAATGTATAAACGGATGCCTCGGAGAAGCAGTTTTTTGGTTCATAATGAGACACAGAGCTGCTGTTTTGCCACCATCCGAGAGATGTTTGATGCTTGCCGTTCAAAATCACCAGACATGACTCACCGACTTCGGTTCACCCCCGTAATTATCCTCCCAAGAACCTGAATCCCCTTTACTGTGTCTGCAAAAACATTAATATCGACGCCCACTGTAAGCAAACGACGACTTGTCTGCCGTTGCATCAAAACTTCAAAGCAGCAGGAAGAATGAATCTTCTTGATGAGGCCACCGTGCTGTTTTATTAGTTTGTAATCTCCTCTTCGCATTAACGGTGATGTGAGTAGATGTGAGTGATGCTCTTTCGCATGAGTGTTTCTAACGAAGTGTGTGTGTACAAGTGAGAGAGCGTGCTGTAGTGAAACTCTCCCATGCTGGGCAATGATCCTCCATTAGAGCTGAAATCTTTTCAGCTGCGGCTTTGCTAATGTTACAGGCGATCATGTAGCATTAAGCATTTAGATATTTATCATTAGCACGCCATTAAGGGGGAGTCATTAATGCGATTCCACTAATATCAGTGCTTTTTAAATGCGAGATGGAGAGCGGAAGAAAACGTTGCTTCAGTGACTGAAAAATGGGACAGGAGCGTTACTTGAAGCGTGTGGGTATTGGTTGTTCCCAATCATACGTTCCCAAAATTTCAATTAAACTTCGCGTGTTTCAGTCACTTGCCAGTGCTTTAAAAATTGAAATGATACAAAAATTATTTTGAATCGCGAATAAGCATATCTCCAGGGGGGCGGGGGGGGGGGTTGGTACTGAGAAGAGATGACTTTGAGAGTGTGTGTGCACGTGTGGCCGAGGAGGACGCTTTTCACAGTTTATCAGGTTGGCAGGCATGTTCTCATTTAACAGCTGAGCACACTGTTGGCGGTGTGGAGACTGGCCTGAGGGTCAGAGGATCAGTCAGCAATGGTTCCCATTGCTGTGAGCTTTACACACACACAAAGCACACATACTTGCACATATGCACAAACCAACTTAGCTTAAAATGACACACACATTTCAAAACCTGATCTGTACACATTACACAACCAGTACATAAATTCACTTAGAAAGCTGGCCTATACGCTCTGTAAAAACTAGTGCCGTCAAAGTTAACGCATGCAATTAATTTTTTCAGTTTAACGTTAAAAATATTTAATACAACTGACGCAGCATCTGCCTTTTTCTCGTCATCCTTTAGCTTCTCATTTCTCGTTAGCTTGCGTTACAATATATGATCATGCTCTTATTCATGCAAATGCTTTTAAACCATTCAAGCACGATAAGACAAAAAAAGAACGCAGTGCGGTAGGCGAGTGAATTTCCTGTCTGCGTGAAACACACATGACTTGTGCGCACAGAAAGCCGCTTTAGACAACGGACAAAAACACAAAATTATGCCAATACGCCCGTTTTGTCAAGTATCTTCACAAGCACAGTTAAATTAGTTAAATTAAGTCTTAACTGAACATAAAGAGTCGTGAGAAAATGTGTCAGATCCGCGTCATGTGCGGCAGGTCTTAAAGTGACAGCAGCCTAATAAATCCGCTGATGTCTGTCATTAAGGATAATCAAAGAACAAAAAATAAAGAGAAAATCACTCACTGCTCTTGACTGAATAACATTTGTAGGTTTAATAAGGATTAATCTATATGTAACTTATTCAGTGAAGTGTTTGATAACTTTATTCAATTTCAATATATCCTACCTGTTAGACCAACCTGAAAATCTTAAATCACTGTTTACAAGGTTACATGGGTCAAAAACTATGAAAACAATAACTTTTTGTGCATTTTAACAGGGCAAGTAAAAATCTGAACTGGTCTGAATGGACCAATAGAAAAAATTGAGCCCTGATATATTGAAGGGCACAGTTAAATGTGAGAACTATGGTTTTATGTGATCGTTAAGTTCAGTTAAATTAAAAGTTGTTATATATTTTTAAAGCCTAATACATGTTGAAATTGCTTTAATTATACTGTAATGCTGAATGCCTATAATTAATGGCTAAAATTAAGAAAAGTGTCAATTTTATAGAGACATCAGTAGCAGTATTGGTATCGGTGATGCTGGCCTTCTTTAAAAAAAAGATGCCATTAAATAAATATTTATAAATAAATATAGGCTATTGTCTTTATGTTGTTTCTACGTTAATTTTGAGATTTCATGTTAAATTATTACAATATAAAGATGAAAAATCTTTGCAGCTCCTCCCCGCCTGCACGTGGCAACTCTCGCCGATCGGTTGCATCCAGCCACAGCCGAAGTCGAACACACCTTCATTTGTCTTGATTGTTCACAGGTGTGTCTTGTTAGTTATTAGTCTCTGTGTATTTAAGCCCTCATGTTTGCCATGTGTTTTGATCTAGTATTGTTTGTGTATACTGCTGTTGGTGAGTTTCAAGTCTGGTCAAGTCTTTGTTTTGTTCACTTTCTGTTTTGTAAATAAACTGCACGTGGGTTCTGCAACTCGCCTCCAGTGGATCCTTCGTTACAGAGACAATCATTTTCTTTCTGGTTTTGAAAAAAAAAAATGTCTTTATAAACTTAAGGTTTAGGTTGGGTTTAGGTTTGCATTTAGTAATAATAAAAAAAAAAATTATTATAAATATTTTGTGATTAAAAAAAATATATATTTTATGTTAGAATTCTAATGCAATTGGTTTTACAAACACAACACATAGCCTACTCTTTGAGTTAGAGCTAGACTGGCATGGTGAGTCCAGGGGCCTATACCATGAAGCCGGTTTAGCTGGCTAACCAGATATGTTTAAGCTTAGTTTGTGCCAATCCTGGGTTTTAGGTACCATTAAAGTGGTTTGGCTTTTAGCAGTGTTCATCTCCATAGTAACTTGCGCTCCACGGCTAACCTGCTCCAGGACAGGTTATGTTCTGGATAAGAGATCTCAAACTGAAATTGGACCAATCAGCTGTGAGCACACCTCTGATGCAATAAAGTCACTCCCCCTTTTTCTACTCCAAATTAAAGGTCACTACATAGCAAATGTTTTTGAAAGACTAAAGTGTCTGGCTTTTAACAATGCTTATTTATAATAATAATAATTTTGAATGATTTAGATATCATTTATGTAATTATTATACCCTTAATCAATTACACATGTATCATTTTAGTTCAGAAAGGTCATACAAATAAGGTCATTTAAAATCAACAAATAAAGCTATAAAAATGACTACATGTCAGCTTAAATGTTAAATTCTTTCTATATATCAACTAAACTAACTTCATTACTTTTACTTGCATTGACGTATACGATTTTTCTTTAAGTTGTCCTTATTCATAGACAGCTCTTTTCTTCTTGTTGTGTAAATTTGTTTAAATTCTTAATATTTTTCAATCATGTAATATTCTGCAGAAGAGAGAAATTAATCTAGCTGCTTCTCTCGCGAGAAGTGAATCTCAGTTCCACTGATCCACAGCATGTGATTGGCTGTTCACTACTAATGTCACAGCTAAACTCCTAAACTCAGGATCAAAGCCTGAGTTGACAAAGAAAGCTGATGATCAGCATCATGGGACCAACAAAGCCTGAATAGATTGGTTTGGTTTTGTCAACTCGAAGCTAATCCTGTAACCCTGAGTTTGTTAAACTACCATCATGGTACAGGCCCCTGGTGTACTCACTCTTAGAGGAAATAAAAAGAGAAGATGGGTTGGGTTCAGTCTGGTCAGGTCTCGTTTACAGTCAAGGTTTGGCCTAATGCCCATGCTAGAAGCAAGCAGCACAAAAATGTGCTCTAAAATGAACACACCTCCTCCAGCACCAAATTTTATCAAATGTATTTATTTGACAACAAACCACTGCAGGTATTCAAGTCTCTACTGTCATTCTGCCCAATTGGCTGACAAATTAATTCAGTATAGTGAAGTGTATTTACATTTATGAAACATTTACTTTCTTAGACATGAAATGTTATCTCTGCCAAGACTCACATGTTGTGAAAGAGGGAAAAATATCCTGACAAAATCCCCAGAGCTCCACAAAAAGGTGCTCTGTAGGAAATATTGAGCCAGATATACCATACAGTGTGGGAAAGACATGTCACAAAAACATTTCCCAGCATCCTTCACTCAGGTCAAGAAAAAGTGTCACCACATGGAAAACAGTGCCAATCCGGAATGAATAAGTGTCCCTTGAGATGCAGAACTATGCCAATTATAGTTTGGGAAAAAAAGAAAAAGGGGGAAAAGTTCACTTAAACAGTTTCCCTCTTTTGTTCCCACCGAATTACTACACAGAGTTGGTCTGACAGCAGATGTTTGCAGATTTTCACTTGGATGGGGTTATTCTGTAGATAAACAAACATTGTTGTCCTTCTGTCTTGTGTTTGAGCTGAAGGTCTCAGTATCACAAAATCCCACTGGACTGATCTTGTCCCTTATGAACTAAAGCTTCCCCAATCTGCTCCAAAGTAATTCCAAAGTAATCTGCTCCACTTGAAAAACTTTTGCACTAAAATAAATAATACCTTTACTAACTATGTTTAAAGTTATGTACAATGACATGAAATTAAAATATATCCATGCCAATTGTATTCTGCATGAGGCATGGCTCTCATTGTGGCTGAGATCACATGATCAGTTGTCTTGGATTTGAGTTAATAAACAATTTCAGACAAGCTTACCTCAACCTTTTCTGAGAACATTAACTTTCTTTGTTGCCAATCTGTGATACCATCACATAAATTCCATTGGTACTCCAGAGATTTGATTTTCAGTAATGTCTGTGCACGTAGCCACATCAATCTGCAAGCCTTCATAAGTTAACTCTTGATCCCATTCGAGAATACCTTACTTTCTGCAGGATTAAGTAAAGCAAAGCCATTTTAGTTTTCTGCACCGATCCTGAGGGATAGGAGCGAAATGTGCCTTTAAAAGAGCTCATAATTAGTTTGGAATGGGCCACTGAGAAAATACAATAGGGGACATGAGAAATTGCATTTCAAGTTCAGGTTCAATCAACTTGTCAGTTTATGCTTTAAATTGGAATTAATTTTTAATCAAATGCACAGATGAAGATTTTATTACTTGCATCTGCAATTAAAGAGGCTGCGGTTTTTCACAAGGGGCCAGGAAATTAGTACAAGGGTATCTGCAAAGTTTCAATTGGCTGATCTTATTTATTAAAATACTAGAAAATTGAAAGAGGCATATATCCATATTGTGCCTAAAGAGATAGTGTCAAAGGTAATTGTGAATACCCAAGAATTTATCTGATTAAATTAAATTAGACTGTTGATGCTTGAACCTCTCACTTTTGGGGCTCTTTTATGTCTGTTGAGAACAGGGAAAATGAACAATAACTAGCTCTAATGAGTCCACAGCACACAGAGGCCCTAAACTGCCCATGGCAGAGGTTTTTCAGGAGAACTCTGGGACTTTGTTGTGTTCTTGTCATTACCAGGAAGCACATGCCCTCTTCATCAGCCCCGTAGCCTGACCATTTGTGTACGTACAAGTTCTTGCTGTTTTAGTGATAATGAAAACTAATCTCGATACAAATGTCACATTTAACCTTAAGAGAATTAAATGGAAGCATAGGAATAGGTTTTAAACCTGAAGAGGCATGTTTATATGTGATGTAGCGTGACGAGGAAGGAAGATTTTGTGTTGCATTAAATGTGCTTTTTGTAATGTTTTTCCATTACGCATCCATTAGAAATAGTTTGTTTTGTATAAAGGTATCATCACTGTTAAATGGGTTTTTGTAACAACATACGAATATGAAAACAGTCATTCAGTTTCCATAAGTCTGAAAACATTAACAGCTACAGTATACTATAGCCCTGCAATGACACATCATAATGGTCACTTCAATGGCATTTCAGCAAAATGATGATACACGCTATTCTTTGAGGGAAGTAGTAAAAGAAAATAACAAAAAAATATAGTGAAATTATTTAAAAATATAAAGAAAAATATTACAAAGAGAATATATATAGTACCGTTCAAAACTTTCAGGTAAGTTTGCTTTAAAGAAATTAATAATTTTATTAAGCAATGATCCATTGATCAAAAGTGACAGTAAAACATTTATCTGTTACAAAAGATTTATATTTTAAATATATAAACAGATATACATTCTTTTGAACCTTCTTATTTATCAAAGAATCCTAAAAAAAATCATGGTTTACACAAAAATATGAAGCAGCAACTGTTTTCAACATTGATAATAAAAATGAATACTTCTTGAGCACAAAATCAGCATATCAGAATGATTTCTGAAGGATCATGTAACACTGAAGACTGAGTAATGCCTGCTAAAAATTCAGCTTTGCCATCACAGGAATAAATTACATCTTAAATATATATTCTGCATATATTAAGATGAAAAGCAGTTATTTTTGAGCATAAGAAACTTTTTTCAAAAACGTTAAAAAACCTTACAGACCCCAAACTTTTAAACGGTAGTGCATATACTGTACCGGTGCATGAATTGATATGTTGGTCCATACTGGTTTGGTGCTAATCTTTGACTTGCATTTACATGTTGTTCAAAACAACAGGGCATGATGAACATACACATTCAAAAAGCTTACTTGGATGTTATAGCCTACAGCAGAGACAATCACTAACATAAACATTGCAACGCTGGCTTTAGGACATTAGATTGAATTAGATACAGTGGATTTGTTTGTTTTCATCTCTGGATCAGAATCTGTTCACATCATTTTGTATGCTGGCACTCAAATTGACCCATGTAACTATGTTTGATCACGGGCGAGTTGGTGAAAACTTGACTGAAGCTTTTTTTATTTTAATCCTCTAAAGGCTGCTGGTGTACACAGAGTGGGCCAGTAATCCCTGCCATTCCCTCAGCTCAGCGCTACAGCTCCACAGTCCACACCTCCACGCCTCACTGCTTTATATTAGGTCAGGCCGTGTAAAGCAAATACCCATTAAACAGACCACACAGCCAAAGAGAGCGAGAGAGTGAGAGAGAGTGAGAAATATAGACCTGAAACACAAGCCTGGTCTGCAATTGCCTTGTCTCTTGGTCTTGTTTACCTGAGCTAGCCAGTTAACGGTTATCCCACAGTAAGCCTCTGTAGAGATGAAAGTAGGCAGATTGACTCTCAAATAGATCTGCACTTAACTTGAGTCCTGCCAAAACAAATATCCATGCCTTTATCTGTACACAACCACCTTCCTCTAAAAAAAGCAGGGGTTGGGAACCTTTTTTGACCAAAGAGCCATTTTCTCATTTTTGGTTAATTAATTTTTCCAAAAAATTTTTTATTGTCCATGTTGCGTTCGGAGTGTTGGCACAGCATCCTGTCAGTAGAATTCAGTTCTCTTTCGCAACTTATCATACTTTTAATATTTATTTTCAATATAAAGCACATCCCGCTATTTCTGTCTCATTCATTCATGTTTCTTTATTAATAACTTTAAACAGTATCGTCCTCTGAAATCTGAGCGGATTATCATATATAAGACACATTTATAGAACGTAAAAGGTCTCGGTGGCAAAAGCGAAAGTAGCCTACCAGCGGGTGAAATGTTTTGAAATGTCTCTTTGCACAGCAAAGCACCAGTTTCAATCAAAGGATATATTAAAGTTTATATAGCCTACTTTTACATTTTAGCTGCTGTTCTAAAAAATGGTTTTCGTCATTAGTTTACCTTAAACAAGCTACGCAGCTGCTTGAATCCCAGTGCAGGAGCTGTAGGTTTACCACAGAAACGTAAGTGGTTGATTGCTGTCGCGACTCGTGACACTCGCAAACAGCACTGACATGCAATTTAGTCGGTACAACTTGAATATTATTATTATCATAAACTCTTTATTAACTTCGGTATGCTATACAACAAGGGAATTGTATTTGGCTGCTTTTTCTGCAGAGAGCGGTTCTCTGTTGATGCGTCTAATTTTTTAATCAATCATTTGTTGGTAAAGGTTGAGAGACCTAGAGACCTAGCCATAGGATCCCTACCACTGCTCTAAAGAATGGGTGAAATAGTTTCTCATAATAAAAAAAAACACAAATCGTAACAATGCCTGTTTAAAACATTTATTGGACTCTAAGACTAAATTTCACACTCAATTTGAATATGCTGTGGTTTTTCAAATGTCACAGTGAAGTTAGATCAGAGCAGCTCAGTAAAATTAAACCCTTGTGAAGATGCATGCAGTGCACTCAAACCCAAGCCTTTATTTGCAAGCATGCTTCTGCATGATTCTCCCTTTTTTATCTGTATCAAAAATGCATTGGATAATATCTATACTAGAGAAGTGCAAATGAGAAGTGTGTGATACATAAATATGTGGAATTAGGAATATAATGTATTAATGCTCATGAGCTCACATTAAATGACTGTCATAAGAAAATATTGCGATATTATGAAAGATATCATGACTGCATACAGTAAACCAATCACTTGTTTTATAAAGGCACACATTACCTTCCAGCATTGACACTTTCTAAGAAATAACAAAATTATGCCTTAAAGGTACAATATGTAAATTTTAGTGGTAAAAAACAAAACTGCATGCATTTTGAGGAAGAACATTGTTTTGGTTGGGCTTTGGATCTGCGTGACTGTGCAGATGAATACAATTATCCTACTGCTCATAAAACATTCACTACTAGGCTTTAGAGATATAACGAGTTTAGATGGAAAGGAGCTCAAGCTCACTAGCTTAAGACATTACACTCAAAAAAAAATTTTTTTGATACTGTTCAGTTTATTAAAAAAATTATTTTAATTTAACATCATTGTATTAGGTTTCTCATTCAAATACAATTACATTGTGTTAAACTGATTTGAAACAGTTGCGTTTTAGCTCAACTCAATATTTTCATTTTGAAAGATCATGTTTCAGTTAAGTAGGCCGAAAATATCATTTGATGCTTGTTCAATTTACTTAAGTAAATTAAGTTAATCCAACACAATTATTTTCAACCACTTTACTTAATCCATTTGAGTTGAAAGTACATAAATGATTTTAGTTGTTTTAAAACTGCATTATAGAAACCAGGGACAGGATTTCCCCTTCCCATCATGCTTTGCACAGGGCTGGATACGGAGAGTAAATGTTGAAATAGAATGTTATTGTATGCGTTTTTTTCATCAAGATGACAAAAATTGGGAGACTTGTAATGTTTAACGTTCTTTAATTTTTATATTTAAAAGAGTTTCTGGTATGTTAGTGTTTTTGGAGATTACCATTGTGGTGAAGTGTAGAACATGTGCTTAGGTTGAGGACCTGCTAATTACAATTAAAGTTGTTTTAATAATAAAAAACAACTACTTTGGGCATGCCATGGATGTAACAAAACCATCTTCTGGCTAGCCAATAAGATTTTGTAAAAGGTTTTCTTGTTAGATAACATTTGTAAATGTTGTAAAAATTGTATTTTACTAAATAAAAATAATCAATTAAACTGGATTACTTGTTTTGTTTTTTGTTTGATATTAATTTTAGAATAATTGAACTTAATAGTTTTGGACAAAATTAAGAATGTTAACCTGATTTAACTACATCGGGACCGGGAACAATTGTGCTCGGCCTCGGACTGCAGCAAACGTGCCCATTGTGAGCCCAAATACTCACCTGTTGAGTGATAAAAACGGCATCTCTACGTAGCTTTTGCAACATTTCAAATTCCTCCGTACTCGCCATACCTGAAAAGACAAGTCAATCTACATTCTCGTTTTATTACGAACTGTCACATTCTTTTTTTTTGCCAGCAGACAAAAAAAACTGTTCTGCGTTTTTTTTTAAAACGGTGATTCCCTGAAGGTTCAAGTTTTAGCGCGCTCCATGTCAACCTTTCTCACTCGTTGTAAACAAACTTATGCCACTCCCATGCCATACATACATACAAAGTAGCTGGAGCAACTTTACGGATATGACAAGACACGCAAGGGCAAGTGGCATATTTAATTTCCTGCGCAAACCATCCAGTCAGGTCTAAAATTGAAGGATTGATAATGTATTAACTCATTTAAATTGTTAATTTTGAACAAGAAAAGTTAAATAGTGTACCTTTAAATACTTAAAAACCATCCGTTCAACAGAAAATATATTAAAATGCATCCAACCTAACATCATGCATGAAATAAATAAAATAAATAAATAAAATAACCTAACCTCCACATCAAATGTGATTCCTGGCATAGGAGCAATCAGACTTTTAATCATCATCTCAATTTTGGAGGAAACTGAAAATCCCTCTTGGATATTGGAAAAACTTTTTGACACTGATATAGTCCCTGCCAACTTTTCTGTTATTTGCATTGTATTTAGGCTCACGGAAAGGTTTCAGCACTCGTTTGAGCATTTCAGCTCACCTGGTTGTACACTGAGCTCCCACTGAAGTCATGGGTGAGGACTTAGCTGCAAATACCAGCTGCCAGGGCTGAGAAGCCTGACCTTTTCCTTTTGCATTTCATATTCCCTTAAGGAGAACATGGTTCTCCTCCTTTAATGTCTTCTCTTTTCTGTAGCCTATATGACAGGCTGACTGTACACCAAGTGTGAAGTACCCCTATGGCTTTCTGACTGAAGACAACCTTAGTATGAGCTACTAAAACAACACAATATAAGTAAGAACATTTCATAGTATGTTGGTAGGAGCGGGTAAAGGTAAGCAATAATTCATTTCATGTCATGGCTGATAACCGATATTTAAAAATTTACTATTTTGTCTAAATAAATAAAAAGTTACAACTGAAATCTACACTATATTGCCAACCGTATTGGGACACCCCTCCAAATCATTGAATTCAGGTGTTCCAATCACTTTCAATGGCCAAAGGTGTATAAAAAAGCACCTAGGCATGTAGACTGCTTTTACAAACATTAGTGAAAGAATGGGTCACTCTCAGGAGCTCAGTGAATTCAAGTGTGGTACCGTGATAGGTTGCCACCTGTGCAATAAGTCCATTCGTGAAATTTCCTCACTACTAAATATTCCACGGTCAACTGTTAGTGGTATTATAACAAAGTGGAAGCATTTGGAAACAACAGCAACTCAGCCACGAAGTGGTAGGCCACGTAAAATCACAGAGTGGGGTCAGCGCATGCTGAGGTGCACAGTGCGCAAAAGTCGCCAGCTTTCTGTCAATAGCTACAGACCTTCAAACGTTGTGTGTCCTTGAGATTAGCTCAAGAACAATGCGTAGAAGCTTCATGGAATGGGTTTCCATGGCCGAGCAGCTGCATCCAAGCCTTACATCACCAAGTGCAATGCAAAGCGTCTGATGCAGTGGTATAAAGCACGCCACTGCACTCTAGCCACTGGACACTAGAGCAGTGGAGATGTGTTCTCTGGAGTGATGAATCACGCGTCTCTGTCTGGCAATCCGATGGACGAGTCTGGTTTTGGCGGTTGCCAGGAGAACGGTACTTGCCTGACTGCATTGTGTAAAGTGTAAAGTTTGGTGGAGGGGGGGGTTATGGTTGTGGGTTGTTTTCAGGGGTTGGGCCTGGCCCCTTAGTTCCAGTGAAAGGAACTCTTAATGCTTCAGCATACCAAGACATTTAGGACAATTTCATGCTCCCAACTTTGTGGGAACAGTTTGGGGATGACCCCTTCCTGTTCCAATATTACTGCGCACCAGTGCAACATACCATATAGTGTATGCTGAGTGAATTTGTCTACATTTAGACTGCAGGTAAATGTGGCCCAAATCCGATTTTTTTTGCTCACATGTGACTCATGACTGTTTTTCTCATGACAGTGTGAACAGCACAAACCACATGGAATCTGATCTTTTCAATTCCGATTTGTGCCACTTCCATATGTGGTACTAAATCCAATACAGGTCAGATGTTTTGCAATGCAACCTCTGAACAGTCATATCAGGTTTCATGCACTTTTAAGTCACTCTAGTGACTTAAAAGTAACCTTAAAAGTAACCTAGTAACCTTCGTCACCCGACGTTTTCAAGACAGTAAAGTTAAAAGTAAAAGTAGTGGAAGGACAGTTAAGTGTCAGAACTCAGTATTACACTGACAGCTCTACAAAACAAAGCTCTGCTCTCTTTTTTCGCATCCTCCTCTTTGTTTTTTTTGTTGCTTAAATTCACTGGCAGATCACGCTATAAATAAATGCGTAATCACTTACTTTAATGTCCTCCGTGTTTAATTGCTTATGACGGCGTGCTGCGTGACGTCTTTTTATTGTTGTTTTGCACATGCGGGTCAGTCCAGGACCATGATCTGTTTGCACTGGAATCTGATATTGGCCACATTTAAAACAACAATGTGCACAGCTATACAAAAAAAATCAGAGCAATAAATTGGAATTGAGCACTAAGGCTTGCAGTGTGAACGTAGCCTTTAGGCATCACAACATGACAAATGTAAAGGATTTTATTAAATTATTATTGTATATCTCGTTAAACAGAACAAACACATTATCTATACCGTAAGATTAATGTCTGAGTGTGTAACTACTAAAAAAAAAGAAAGCTTGTAGACTGCACCTAGTGGACCATCTGAGATACAAAGTGGTAAATCTTTTTGTCTCTGATTGTTTTTCCCTTAAATATCATTAACAAAATAAAGTATGACTGGACTCTCAATCCATTACTTTCAAGCCTTTTTGCAGCTTTTTACAGTTATAGAAGTTTGTACGAGAAGAAGAAAAAAAAAGATCTGTTCCACAAATATTTTTTACTTTCGCACATTTCTTTCTTTGGGACAAGCATCATTTTATTTGACGTCATTATAGGTATTCAGAAGAGCAAAGTGAGTTAAGTGTAAATTAGAGGAAGCTGTTTTGTTTTCAATTACTTCTCACAGCTGTCAGTAAAAGTAAAAATGCCTGATACAGAAAATAGAAATAATAAAAAGTTCTTCCCAGTCAATCTAAATAATGAATCTCTGTCTAGCAGAAAGGATGAGGAAGTTGTGTCAACATCTGTACTCTCACCTGCTCTCCCATTGGCTGCTGCACTCTTACATTTGCATCATGACTCCACCCCAGTCACAGGAACATCTGCTTGCAGATTTCTCCTGACAGCTTGTTTATATGACCCTTTAGACAACATTCCAGCCACTTTTAAATTTTTCTGAAGAGATTAAAAAACATTCTTAATTTTTTGTTTTGATGTCCCTGAATAGATAGAGACTGTAAACCAGTGGTCACCAACCTTTTCAAGCTAAAGATCCCTGACCTCAGCCTTGATAAAAGGCAAGATCTACCTATAGATTTTTCATGGCCGATTCAGAGGGTTTTTTTTACAACCACATTGGCTATTTCCGATAACAGCTGCCGAGTTTTTGTCTTTGTTTAAGCAAATTTATTTGTTGTTTATTTGCTCTATAACAGGCCAAACTGGCCTTAAAAAATTTAGCCATTTGAAATGAGAGGCAATCACTGCATTTTAATCACAATCCAAACAAAGATACACACATGTAGCATGAGCAGTTGTTTTTTATTTAAATTAGATTGCATAATTTCAAGACTTAGAGCAAATACAGAATGGTCTGACTTTAGCTTTGTGAAATTGTTACATAAGACACACATGCACAAAACAAAAACAGATGGACTGAATAAAAATGCAAATTCAATCTCTGACAGTAGATGGTGCACATGGAAAAGAAGCGTTTTTTATAGTACCTGGTCCACTTCATGTGTTTTTTACCTGTATTTTTTTTTTTTACAGTCTATGGTTTTTACAGATCAGATATCTGTCTGATTTATCAGAACGATTCCATTTACACTTGGTCACATAAATGTGTCTCCGCAAAACGGATATAAATCCGATCTTCAATTCCCGCGCTATATGCAGAATTAATGGAGTTCACAATCACCGAAATCAACAGACATGAGCTGCATTTTATTGATCAACATCTAATTTCAAAATCAAAGACCGCAATAGGAGAGAGAGTGGCCTAAGCACTGGTAAGATCATTTAGTTTCTTTACTTTTAATGATGATGATTATGTATTGAGCATCTGCAACTTTCACTTTCATTTGCGGCAGTGCGTGCTGCAGTAGCGCTGTCATATCTGGCTATAACATGTCATATTGCCCATAACACGCTCTCACACATTTATTTATTAGCATTGTTGGGAGGAGTAAAATTTACATATGTGGTTTCAACAACCAGATGCGTTTAGACTTGTCCAGTTTCATATGGAATGCGTCCCAGACCACCTCCTGTAGTGGTTTGAGTGATCGAATTTAAATCCGTCTCGAATGCGTGTCAGAGGGCATTTACACCTGGGGTCCGTTCTTCATACATCGCTAACTCAGTTAGCTGGATTTAATTGTTGACGATTTGACATGATCTTGGATTGTTTGGTTCTTCGACGCTCATCCTGGACTTGCTGTCATAGCAACAGGTCCGGAAGCTTAAACCTGCTCGGGAGCAGTCTTATTTCATGTAAACAGGATTAGATTGCATCTTGAGGTGATACTTAAAATCTGTCCCAGCCACTGCTACTTTATTACAAGAGTTCATTACTGAACCAGGGACAATAATAATTTTAAATAATAATAATAATATAAAAATGTATTTAAAAATATTATAATGTTGTGTAAAAGGTGTATAATACTATAGACAGCCACTTGATTGAGAGATTTATTTGTGATGGAATAATTACTTTATAATTTTATTGGAGTCTTACACACATGCTGTAACGTTAATCTGAGCCGTGCATTAATTTGAGTGATGACGGATATTATGGGATGGCTTGATGTGGCACAGGAGATGCAGATATCTGGATCTTGACCCTTAAGAAACTTTAATTAATGCTGTCACGTAACAAATCTGCTTCAAATTGACTTAAAAATTAAATGAATTGCTAACTACAACATTGAAATAAAAATGTAAAGGGTGTACAAATACTATAAAATCGTGAATATAAATAATTCATGATAATTCATTATAAATAAATCATGTTTAATAAAAAAACATTTATCATTTATCTATTATAACTTTTATGTTGGTTTGGTCGTTTGGCTGTTTCCTTAAAAAGGTTCAGAAATTTGTGTGTTTTGTTTTTGTTTTTATTTAAGTTTTTTGCCAGGTGGCTTTTTAATTATATGATGTCATTACGTTGCTGTCTTGCCACCAGCCAATCGCTGCATTGCTGATCGTGGTTTCGAGTATCGATGCATCTGCCCTCTTCAGGGAACACAGGAACGCTCAGTAATCTTAGACAACTTAATCCAGATATTTTAATCCAATCTGCAAATTCGTTTGAAGAACCAAATTAGCCAGAGATCAGTTATCACGATTAGAAGATCTGGGATCTGTCAAATCATCTCAGATGTATTAAGTGAGGTAAGCGAGAATGGACCCCAGGTCTTTTCACAATTGAATCCAGCTATCTGATCAGAGAAAACGCAAGTGACCATGTGTAAACATGCCTGGTATTTTCTCTGCTGCGTGTCTGCACTCTCCTCTTTGCGTCCGTCTTCAGCGTCTCTGGGCCGTGTTAACGTCCTGTAAACAGACTTCGTAATATTTTACACAGAAATGACATTCAGGAAATGATTGCAATGCAGTTTGTGTGCAAGTCCGGAATAGAGATCAGCCAAAATGCTAATTGTGTTTGGAGCACAAATTAACCGGCTGTTTCCGATTTATGGCCGGTCGATTTGTACGGTGCGAATTTTAAGGTTGCAGAGAATACATTTTGGGAGCAATTTCGAGCCTTGATAATGTGTTGTTACCTGTTTTCAGTTATTTATCGGGAGCTACCGGGACAGTGATAAAGATCACATGGTCGATCGACGGGTTGGCGACCACTGCGGTAAACTATACTCAATAAAGCCATTTACATTTACAGCTTCTGGGTTCATATCAATGAGAAATAAAGGAAAGAATCCACAAATAAATACTTGCTACACTTTAACTCAGTTTATGCTTTTCCAGACATTTCATAGTCCATTGTCATTCAAAGTGCAAGTTTGCTCTATTCTAATAAGCTAAACGCTCAATGGCTGTATGGATTTGCCCTCACAATGCAAGAAGTAGAGGGACAAAATAATTGCAGTATTATTTTCTGTCTTAATTAAGTGGCTAAGGCTTCTTACAAGTGTAAAAATTTAATCCCTTTTCTAAATCCCATATAATTTAATGTGAAAGAAATCAAATAAATAAGGGAGGCTCTGGCTCTCCATTTTGCCTTTCTGAAAGGGTTTTGATATGGATGATTAGGTGTGCGCACCGTGAAAAGCCCATTACGATTGCGTGGTGTCATCAAAGCACTTGCGGCCCTGGCAGAGGAGTCACCACCCTAATCCAACCCTAATTCTAGTCCTCCATTTCTTCAGCTGACGAGAGGTATGGAGGCCTTACTTGCAACTCACTGATTGAATGTCATCCAATAAAAGAGATGGAAAGAAAGATAAATGGATTTATAATTAGACTCAATTATGTGGTGTGATAAACACAATGAAGTGTCTCTTCCATTTTGTCCTTCCTGCATTCAAAATAGCTGGTCAAATATTTTCAGTTTCTTCCACCTCGCTTTTGTCTGTTTGGAACTGTTAATAGTTGAGTGTGTCAGTGGGATAGGGGGGGGGGGGGTCGTGAAGCTTTTGAATTTGAAGATCAAGGTAAATTGTACTTAATTTGTCTTCCGGAAAACATATAAGCATCTTCTGTACATTGTACATCTTCATCCTATTCAAAAGTTTTCACACCACAGAGACCTTTTCTCAAAGCTGTCCACCTACACCATCTCACAAGAGCATGCCTTTTATGCTACACACAGTCAGAGAAGAAGAGGAAGAAAAAGAAGAGAGGAAAAAAAACCAAAAAACGATCAAAGCTGAAGTCATCCCGTCTAAGTCTCCCACAGAGCTAAACATGATTGCCTGTCATGGACAATAACACTTTCATTCCAAGCTAATTTCATAGAGGGTGACTCCTCGATTTGATATTTGACTCGCCCTGGTTTCACAACTTTGAGCAATAGATTCACGACAGTGGGGCTGGTTTACAATGTATATATCGGGTCCTGGACTCCACACTAAGGTTTAGCTCATTAACTCCTTCTGGTGTAAAGGATTAACAGTGGGAAATTGGTTTTAGTCGATATTATTTCTAGAATATAATTCTAAAATTATACATGGTTCATTAATGAGCATAGAGACAATGAAGAACTTTTTTTGGCTGGGAGGCACAACAACACACAAACAAAGTCAGAAGTGAACAGAAAATTAGGAATTAAAATGAGGTTGTATCATAAGAGCCAGAGACAAAGAGAAACCAAGAGAAACTTTTCAACTGAAAAACATAAAATGAAAAGGTGTGTTAAAGCTTAATTATGACAGCACAGAGACATGTATAATTCATTCAGAACTCGTAGAGAGTGCAAATCAGCAGGCTTCAAAGAGAAATCTAAAGTTTAGACCAATCTGACCTCTGTTGTGATCAAATGTACAAGGCTTGTGGAAATGTGGAGAGGGATTTGGTTATGCAGTGATGGAGGTGAAAATAAAAAAAAAGGAAAGGAAAGGAAAAATATGGCATAATGTACATGGTTTGTTCTACCTCCTACTGAATTTGTTTCCAGTGATGTTTTGAAAGGGTCACTCTAAGATGATCTTTAAATAAAAGATGGGTACAGTTGTTACGGAGTCGCTACAACGATAGCATAAAACATTTAGCTTAAACATAAGGGGTGTAATGGTTCAGATTACTCACGGTTTTTATCACGGTTTTAGGGTCACAGTTTCGGTACGGTTCGGTATGTGCTATGTTCAGGGAAAAAAGGACTACTGTCAAATAAAAACAAAGAACAAATAATCAAAAGCACAAATAAATACACAAAAACACAAATAAAATAAACACACATCACACCCGGGTGATGACGACGTAAATGACTGGTCGAGCATGCAGCACTTCTATTGAACAATGTTTACAAAGCGTGTAGGGCTGCCCCCTAATAGTCGACTAACCGTTAGAAAAGCCTTAGTCGACCAAGATTTTATTAGTCGGACAGTCACAGAAAAAAAAAAACTCTACAGGAAGTGGTGAAATCACGCATGTGACAGACAGATCGTTAATGCCAGGAAATCCAAACATTCGCCTATCATTCATCAACCTCAAATATGGCTTATCACTTGAAACATATGAGTACTGTAAGTAGCAACTTTACAAGTACGCTCGCACTAATGTTAACCTAAATGTGCGCTATTATTAGATGCATATCCAAGTGTTTGTGCGAAGAGCGCGCTTACTGCATGACATACCGACACCGCCGCGATCACTTGCATTGAACTATACTCCATCAGTTAAATCATACAGATTTGGTCATACAGATAAGAGTAATGCAAACTGTAAAGGGTCTACTTTTATTTCTGTTAACTCATAATAACAACTAAACATGCTTTTGTAAAATAATGAAAACCATCAGGATGCACTTTCTGCCGTCTCGGTCTCAGTGAACTTAGCACATAACAAAAATAAACCGAAACTCAGCGTATACTTGCCTCACAGACATGAGAAATATATCTATAGAAAGCTTGAAATGCCAACTTTTAAATTAACAAATTTAAGTGGAAAACTAATATTCTCAGATTATTTAAACCGTATGAAACGTGCATATAGGCGCATCCACTACTGCGGAGATGACGAGTCAGCATCGTTGACAATCTCTGCAGCCGAAAGCACAGGAAACATTATCAATAAATTATTACAATTTTTAGACAGTCACCTTCTGTTCTTTCACAACACATTCATAATCATTACGTTTGCAGGTGCGCTGTGGTAAGCTTTATGCGTGTGTTTGAGCACTGATTAGGCTATGTATTATATATAGGCAATTAAAGGCTCATTATTATGATTTATGGCTTATTAATATAAACTGTGATTAGTCGACTAATCGCTTAAATGAACGACTACTAGCCGACTAAATCTTTAGTCAAGGGCAGCCCTAAAAAAGTGACTGTTTATATGCATACAAATGAAATCTAATAGAGGGGAAAAATAAATAACATGCTCAAATATTGATTATTGATTTGCACTCTGAATGATACTGGAGCAGAGATTCTATATAGAAATGTATGATATATCAGTACAATAGTGGTTACTGGCCAATATTAGAGATGATTTAGTTTTGCAGTATCGACCGATATTGGATATTTAAGTGCTTACCTATTTTTTCATTTAGATTAGCTTTGCCATGCAATGTAACCAGTATCTCAAAATTAATATCTTACTTTCATACTGTACATTACAATTCTGTGATGCATACATTCACAATGATTTGAGTTTTTAGCAGTTTATTTTGTAATTGTTCTAGTCATAGTATAGAATTTTAATATCAACCATTTATCCTCTATCAGCCTTAACATTAAATATTTTTTTGCTGGAAATGTAATATCAGTGCATCCCATTCTTTTGAGAAACAATTAAGCCCATTAATACATCAGTACAGTAATGAAGATTAATTAAATCATGCTACCATTAAAATGCTACCATTATTGTATGCCAAATACTTTTGGTAAATTAGCTTAACTTCCTCCCCATAATTATACTGACATAAATAGTTGGTGGAAATAATATCCATATTTAGAAAATTACAATAGGTACAGTAGACTTCCAACCAACTAGCGAGTGCAAAGAACATGTTAGACATGAAACTGTAATTGTAATAATGACCTAATGTGAACACATTAAATTCTCCCCAAGAGAATCATTTATAAATGCTGAGATCCTCCAAGTTTCCATTAAAACACAATGCTTATCGCATTTGAAATTGAACATTTTAATTACAGCTAAGCCATCTGCTTGACACAGTGATTATCACGGTCTATTCTTTGAAGGATACACCAGAATCGAACACACTTGCACATGCACAGACTTCATACAAAGTCTAATC
The DNA here is from genome assembly GCA_039654625.1 of Rhinogobio ventralis. Classification (NCBI taxonomy): domain Eukaryota; kingdom Metazoa; phylum Chordata; class Actinopteri; order Cypriniformes; family Gobionidae; genus Rhinogobio; species Rhinogobio ventralis. Next base: position 21,490,787 of record CM077198.1, on the reverse strand, counting down.
AGTGTTTTATTATTTACGTAATTTCTTGCATTTCTGCAAGAAATTAACAGCATAAAGATGATGAATCCACTTACTTTCAATTTTGTATGATTGTTAAAAAAAGTTCAGTAATGTAGTGTTAAAATGCAGGCAGCTTTGGCACGAATACCAGCACCATTTTAGCTCATTTGCTTCTGACACCTCACTCACAGCACTCATTCAAACAGATAGAACAGCGATTGCCAGTGGCAGTGACAGACAGAGAAACATCATCACACTCTAAATAATAATAAAGCGCTCATACGTTTTGTCGTGTAAGTACCAACCACTAACAAGCCTAAATTCACAAGCTGTATTCTGGAAAGAAGCAACCCTGGGTCTAATATTAACACAGCCCAACAAACAGGGCAGGTTCATCATTGTTTCTCACTCCTTTCCCACCACCAGTGACACTTATGTGACACGGAGCCAATGAGGCAGTGTTCACGACGAGCCAATTAGCCTTTATCTCACCAAAGTCTTGAGACCATGTGGACATGTGTACAGGTGCAGGTGGATACTACATTTTCTGCCATTATCTTGACAGTGGGAATTTTGTGTTCCGAGCATAACCCCCACCCCCCCCACCCCCCACCACTCAAAAGATCAAAATCAGTATTCTAACCCAAAGCGAAAATATGATTAATTGCTAGCCGGCACATTCTTGGCATGAGGGTAATAAGCTCGACTGGAGTTCTCAATTCAGGTCTTTCTCCTCTTGTGTATGCATGCAAATATATTCTCACTATGCGTGCACCACATTAGAATTATCCACAGAAAATTGAATTTGGATAGCTACATGCATAAGAAGCAAACTCATTTTCAATGGAGGTTAATTTATACAGAGAGTGTAAAAGCTGTCTTGGTGCGGTTTGATACGGTGGGCAAATAGCGCCGGCAAAAGCACCCATTTTACTCTCGCCGTCTCTTGTTCCTTTGTGCAGTTTCAGACCCTGAGCAGAGAAATCTTTTCATCAGTGCACTTCTCGGACACATTACCAGAATAAGTGCACTTCTTTCCTGTCATTACAGACAGCTTTACACATTTGAAGGGAAGTAGGTGCCCTGTGGTGAGGAAGAGCAGCTGTCATGCTGGCCTGTCTGGCTCGTCAGTATCAGGTGCCACATTACTTAATCTGAAATGAGTGATTTATTCTCTCTGATAAGTGCCATACCTAGGTCGAGGCTTACAGCTGTAAATGCTTCATGTATAAAACATCCTCAGTGGCAGTCTTTTTAAAAGTTTAATAACTGCAAACTTAGAGCTGATTTTCTTCTCTTTATGGAAGAAATATGCACACAGATGAGCACAGATTCTGCCCAATGGATCCTTCAACAACTGATCCTCATCTAAGATCATGAAAATGAAAACTCTGTCATCATTTACTCACCCTCATGTTGTTCCAAATGTATATGTAACTTGAGAACTGGATCAGTGTGATTCATAAATGAACCATTCAGACTCATTTTGTAAATTAGATCTCAAAAGTGTAAAGAGCATCATTCGCTATTTGCACTAAGTATAAATAGCAGCTGCCTATAAGAAAGTTGGTGTAACTAGTTTGGAACAACATGAGTAAATATTGAGTTTTTGCTGACATATAATTTATGTACTCTGTTTTTCGTGACCATCTGTATTAATATCCCACTGAATAGGTAAATCAAGAACTAAAGAAAACCAGCTGATAATAGATTGGGCTGGAGTCCAGCTTCCTCTAAAATGGTTTGATCTGCTCCCGTTATTTTATTTTTATTCAGGTTACCATTGCCTTTGGATACATTTATTGGAAATACCACTAAATTATTTTCATACGCTGATTATAACAGTGCATGTGGGATTTGATATTTTGGGATATACTGTATGTCTGGGCAGCTTATTAAAGGTTAAGGTAAATTAATATGCCTTTTGATTTTCAAGAGCAAAATAAATCACAATAGCCTACATTGTGAAAACTTGAAAAACAATCTTCTTTGTGTCACTTGAATACATATTTTTTATTCCCACACTTTGGTTTTGTTTGTGTGTGTGGGCTGTTCAAATAAGTTTCAGAATGTGAAAAAAAACTTTTCCCTTCACTGACCATGTTGTGTATCTCTGTATGTGTCTGTATCAGTATGAGACAGAGTAGGAGAGCAGCCTGTATGCTTTGGGAGATTCGCTCTGTGCTCCGATGCACAGCGGACTGGCGTCTGTGGGCTTATGAGCTCAGAGGACTGGATATCGACTCCATCATGCTGGTCATGGGCGCTTATTGTTCTGAGTGCCTGTGGATTACTCCCCAATTCCCCCCAAAACGGACGCCAGTCTCCTTCCGCCACGGTCCGTGGTCCGCTCTATTACAGGTCGAGACTTTTAAGGCCCATCTGCCCTGCACTGCCGCTCTTTACACTGCCTGTTACTAGCAAGAAACAAAATGGCTGCCATATGATTGGCACAGCTAGAGTTTGAAGGCAGTGCATCATACCTGCTCTTGTGCAGAACCACTAAATTAAAAAAAAAGTGTCTAATGGTTTATACACTGGAGCTTGATGAATGAAACTATTTAATTATAAGACAATAAACTGATTTATCAGTTTACTTGCCACCAGACTACTGGGTAACATTGAGACAGTTAACATTGAACAATTGTACAAAACTAAGCCTCATTCCCTGCTACTCTGAATGGGTCATACAGTTATTTAAGGAAGATAAATGTAGCCTATACACTATGAGCAGTTCAGAGTCAGACTATTTTTTTTTTTTTAATTAAAATAAAATTACCATCCTACAAGTGGAACGGTAATGAAAACATTCATGTTAAACATAAAATATTTGATTTGATTTTAAAATAAAATACTATGCAGGATAAAAAACACCATCCTACAAGTGGAACAATAATAAAAACATTCATGTTAAATAAAATATTTAAATTGTATTATTATTAATTATAATTATTACAAGTTAAATAAAAAAAAGGGCAATGGAAAGTATTTCTGAAGATATATTTGAAATACAAAAATTAACATCCTACAATTGGATCAATAATGAAAACATTAATAAAAAATTGGAAGATCACATAATTAAAGCTAAAGAAATGGTTTAAAAAGGTTAAGGGCACATTTAGTAATTGAAGCAAATTAAATTTTCTTGAGGATTCTTAAGAACTTTACGTACATATGAAAAATACAGTCAAGAAGACCACAAATACATATCAAATGCCTCATTTAGAACAGGGCATTAGTCAATTACACAACAGTTAGTTTGGGTCCTTTAATTTGATTGGACAAGTAGCATTTCAAGACTGCCGTATTATATGAAGTATTATAGCGCTGTAATGTTTCACTCCACTCGTCTGTGTTTGCATATTCCAGACAGGTGGCGCATGCAATTGTTGACACTGATATCTTTATGTAGTTGGCAGAGCAAAAATGAACCAAATAACTAGCCATATTGTGTCTACAAATGAAAAGTACTCTATATTAATGTGTTGTTCATAGAACTGTAGCCTACACTCACAACCTCAAAGATAGCATATATTACCATTTAACTGCTTTAAATGTTTCATCTTTGATATATGAAACAAAACAAAAAAATCAATTGAAGCTCACAAAAGTTACACAATGAACTTCAGTTTCAATTACTATAACAAAAAATTGACCATAAGCTTCTTTTGATAGGCTGGTGTTTGTTATGAGCCATGGATGAAACCTTAAGTGTAGCCTCTCTCCCCCCTTCCCCCTTCCCCCCTCCCCCCTCCTCCTCCTCCTCCCCCTCTTCCTCTTCCTCCTCTTCTCAGATTTCCATTTAGCTCTTTAGCATGAGTCTACAGCTCCTCTTGATCTGCTGGTGTGTTCTCTCAGCAGGTGAGGGAAGGCCAGAGGCATCATGCCCTGCAGGCAGTGGGCTGCCTTAATCTTTCAAGAAAGGCTTTCCATTCGGTTATGAGTGATTCTTTGTATACTGTTCTCATCCGCTGCTTGGCCGCCTCTATATCTGCTCATTTTCTTTCGCTTACATTCTATCACTTCTCTGTGCCTCTCAAACACATGCACACACACTCTCTCTCTCTTTCTGTTCCTAAGCCTTATCTCCACCCCACCAGGTAATAATTAGTTTCTCTGCGATTGCCATGGCAACAAAGCACAGTTGCTGTGGTGGTCTGCCTGCTATGTATTATTTCAGCGAGCCGTGAGAAGAAAAATGTACTGATGACAGAGGGATCAAAGCTTCTAGAACACTCTAGAAAGACTGACCATCACTCCACACCTACCATGCCAACCGTATGTGTGTTTATATTCAATAGTCAATAGTTTTATTCCATTTCTACCCTTGAGCACATCCGTATATGTATTTAAATGGGTGCGTGTTGCTGCTCTGCTTCTACAGTCACACAAGAGATAGGCGAGGAGAGAGGAAGAAATGATCTATATTATTTATTCCTATGACCCTCCGCTCTTTGATCAATAAGAAGTCAAATAGTCAGACACTCACTGCAAGCGAATGCATTACACATTGACATGACAGTGGAGTCTCATACTTATCCTTTTCCATTAAACATGCATGTTCACAAGTTTCTCAATCTTTTATCTCTTATTCTATTTGGAATTCAAGTTGTGCATGTATGCACCCGGATTCATAACAAATTTGTGAACATTCATTTGTTTTTTACCCACCTTCTAATGTTGATGAATCTAGATCAGTGGTATTCATCATCTGGGTTCCATCCGGGCCACGGGACATAATTGCGCCGTTTTACCATTTCTACAGTTCTACAAAAAGTGAGCAGCGTGTCAAAATAACAGAGTGGTTCACACCACAGACCACAGAGCCATTTACGGTAATAATCTTTCGTGCTACATCCTCTAATATTTTTATCAAGAGCCCATTCCACTCTGTGCGCGTTGCTTCTCTCTCCCACTAAAGACGTAAAGCACCACATTACGAGCTACAGATGACGAGGTTATTTTAACAACAGTAGCAGAAACACTGAGAGCAGAAAAATAAATACTTTTGCTAAAACACTGCAGAAAACGAGAATGCAGCAAATAGGCCTACAATTATTTTTATCTGTCATACAGATGTCTCTGACCTTTTAACTGAACCAGGCTTGTGACAAGTTAATGCATGGCATAAATCTTTCCCCCCATACATTTCAAATTATTATTAATCACATTAAGAGCATTTCATAATAAACAATGTTGTAATTTGGACAATTATTTAGACAAAAAACTTTAAAATTACTAACGTTGTTTTAATACACCGATGTCACACCGATCACAAGTTCAGTATGGAGTACCGCAAGGCTCAGTGCTAGAACTGTTGCTTTTCACCCTGTACATGCTACCACTGGGAGATATCATTAGGAAGCATGGCGTTAGTTTTCATTGTTATGCTGACGGCTCTATATTTCTTCACGCCCTGACGAAAAAATTGGATGACTAGTAATTTTCCTGTCAACTGCATTACTTGAATATATATGATAATTGAAATGAGCTAGATGACATCACCGTTTTCTCCAGAGCGGCTCTACAGCCGAATCAAATTCGGTTGCATTATTTTCCTGTTTAACACTGTGAAGCTGCTTTGAAACAATCTGCATTGTAAAAAGCGCTATATAAATAAAGTTGACTTGACTTGACCTGTGCTCATGAGTGTTTTGATTATTAGATTATGTACGTTGTTTGTTTTTAGTAGTTTATTACTTTGTGCATAAAAAAAAAGGTCCATACTTTTGTTAAGAGGTAAATCCTACACCCCCAGTATGTTTTCTCAGTCCCAAGGCCTTGTATGTGCCATACACGAGATGTCTAAAAAAACTAATAAAACGTATGATCTAACCTTTGTATATTCATATCCAGTTAGGAGAAATATTTAAAAATTCTTAGACATCACTGCTTTGGCTCTTGGGGCCCAATATTCTCATCCTGATGATTATTTTGAGTGTTTAGGATTTTTTCTTTTACAAAGTACTACGGCTTTCCCGATGAAAATGTATTACTGTTCCAAAAAAGTATTGTCCAGACCTCTGCTGGGAAGGATATATAGAGACCAAAACTCTTGGAACTTTAATTGAATACCCCTGATCTAGATGATTCAAAATGAGGTAATTCACATTATTCTTAACTAGGACTAGGATTAATCGTTTTTTAAAATGTGTCCGGTTCAAAATCGATTCTCAAAGGCCACGAATCGATTTTTTACATATTTATTTCCGCAAACATTAAACATAATATTAACGTACATCTATCTAATTATCTTAACTAGTCTTCTCCACTAGATGTCACCCTCTTATTTGCCTTGCGCGATGTTACAAAGGAGCGAGAGGCACGCATGCCTTTCATTCAGTGCTTAAATGGTGGCTTCCGGTGCGTTGTCGACGTTTGTAATTCTGAGGTGAAATGTTGTAGTTATACTATAAATCTGCAGAACCATTTGATGAGACATCACCCAGACGTTGCAACACCCCCACAGCCGAGCACACAACTGCTAAAAATAGATCACATACATGCGAATGCTTGCCTTGCATTATGATCATTGTATTAAACTTGAGCGTTCACTTAAGCACATATACGTTAGCCATTATAGACAAATCAACTGAGTCAATAGGCAGCGCAGGACCAATAATTCAAACCTAATAGCCTATATAAACAGTTTCCTCAAATAAAAGTTAGTCCACATAAGTTAGCACGTTAAGGTATTGTTGTTCGTTGCCGTGGTGCACACACGACGGGCGGCAAAATCGCAAGAAAAGCTTGTCGTGTACTGAAAATTGCTGAAAATCATCCAATATCCTTTTTATGTTTTAGAATAAATATATCAAAATATCCATAAAAACAAAATTGTATAAAATACCTCTCAGATACATTTTTTTTTAGAATAAAGTTGCATCAAAATTGTATTGTATTTAATATAATTGTATGCATTTGTACCTAAAATAAAAAGACTTTAATATACAGGTTTATGGGTCTTAACTTCTTTTTAATTACCCACTTGTAAACTTATGTTAATTGTTCTTTTTTATAAATATAGTATTTGTATTAAATCTATATTCATTGAGTTGAATCGAAAATTGAATCGGGAATCGAAATTAAAAATCGAATCGAGAATTGAAATCAAATCGATTTAAGAGCTTGCGAATCGAAATCGAATCGAATTGGAACATCTGAATCGATACCCGGCCCTATTCTTAACCTAAGAGTGGGCGTGGCCATTGTAACTTGATTTTGTTATCCAGTCTCATCCGCTTCCAGTTATTTTAGCTGTACAAAAACTGTCCATTATGCTGCTTGATATTGCAAACTGTTATTTGTTATCAAATTATTTTAATTTATTATCGTAATCATAAAAAATCCATATAAGGACTTCTGCGCAACCTCTCCTGTACTCTGATTGATCACTTTCTGCAAACGTACCCTGATAAGCTCTCTAAAGATCTTTGAGTAAATCAAGTGTGCCATACTTAAAGGGATAGTTCACCCAAAAATGAACATTAGCCCATGATTTACTCACCCTCACTCAAATTAGAGTTATATAAAAAAAATGTCCTGGCTCTTCCAAGCTTTATAATGGCAGGGAAATAAAAGTCTATAAAAGTGCATCTATCCATCATAAAAGTAATCCACACGGCTCCGGGGGGTTAATAAAGGCCTTCTGAAGCAAAGTGTTCCATATTTAAAATATCCATATTTAAAACTTTACAAACTGCAAATCTCTGTAAACAAACTAAATCTCTAACTTCCGCTAACTGTCGTACGCGCATTCACGAGAGACTGCCGTTCCAGCGTATGATGTAGGACACAGGCATAGCGTAAGTTCCTGTGACGAACGCAGAAGTGCAGAGGATAGAGCAAAACAAAATTTGGTTCTCGCGGAAACTAGCATATTCTCACCGGAGCGTCCTACATCATACGCTGGAACGCCAGTCTCTCATGAACGCGTGTACGACAGTTAGCGGAGGTTAGAGATTACAGTTTGTAAAGTTTTAAATACGGATATTTTTCTTACACAAACGCTTCGCTTTAGAAGTTTTAACAAAAATATTAAGCATCACAACTGTTTCAAAAATTATAATAATATGAACTGTTTCTTGAGCAACAAATCAGCATATTAGAATGATTTCTGAAGGATCATGTCACATTAAGTAAGGGCTGCTCAAAATTCAGCTTTGGAATAATATCCCAGGAATAAATTACATTTTAATATATAAAAAAATATAAAACAGTTATTTTATATTTTTTTTATTATATAATTGCAATAATAGTTCACAATATTTGTGTAGTGTTTTTACTGTGTTTTTGATCAAATAAATGCAGCCTTGGTGAGCATAAAGGACAAAAACATTTTAAAAAATCGTACTCACGCTAAAGTTTTAAAAGGTATAGTGTAAAGTTCAATTGTTGTCTTCTACTTCCGGTAAGGCTTCAAGCTGGGGTTTGGACTCCGTGGCTAAATGAGCCCAAATCCACTCCAATCCAAATCCAGAGTCCACTCACATTTCAATTGAAATATACCAGCGAATAAAAAAGAAAGAGAAAAAAGAAGACAATTAATGAGGCGATTCTTGTTGTCTGGAAGCCGAACAGCAAAATCTGCATAGGTGCCTCCAGTCTGGATTACTCATAAACCGTCTTAGTTTTATCCCCTGGCACCATGCACGACTTAAATGTGTCATTAAACAATCCTGGTGATGCCAGGTTTTTTTAATCACCAGTAGAGTTAAGATATATTTTTCAACATGATAAAACTGGATTTTTCAAGTTTATCAAATGTGTCAGGGCAGGAAAAAATGGCAGACCTACTTAGTGTCGAGTGCTTACACTTAGGCCCAATTAGAATGCATATTTTAACTGAACTTAAACCTGCTGAATTATTAATATGTGCTCTGGTTCTGCAGCCATAAGCAGGAGAATGAAGAAATGCTTCCAGTCATTGTGCTTCTATAGAAAAGTTTAGAGCTCAAACTTAATTATTGTAGTTTATTGAAGCCATTTGAGCATTGCATTCAAAATAATTGCATCACTTAGACATTTGAACTGACTATTGAATTTGTTTCTTCAAATATTCTTTTCATGCCAAGGTCGGCATGAGGGTCAGGCGAGATGGTGGCAGATGACCTTGGTCTGCTTTTCAGCTTTGATTCCCTTTTTGAAGTGCAGACGGAGACTAAAAGACAGCCATAAAACAGCACAAATATGTATGCTTCTTTATAAAGCTGTGCTGACAGCAACTAAAGGTCTGGATCAAAAGTATTATGGTCAAAAGAGGCGTCATGCATTCCACTGTATGATTTAATTAAAAAAGACAAAGACGAGGGGAAAAGCAAAGAGCAAAATCCAGATAATAAAAGAAAAAAGGCACAAAGAGAGAAAAGAAGAGAAACAGTATGGCGTTCAAACATAAGCTGCCGTGCGCTGATATGATCTCACTTCTTTACTCATTCCTTTTTAAGTTCTCAAGGTGGATATCGGGGAGTACGAAGACTTACGCAGCTCTGTATCTCCTTCCCTGAGTGAGCAATCTGAGGCATGTTGGGCTGGAGAGTCGTTCTCTGCAGTGCAAGCTCCATGCCTGGGGACGTTTAATCATGTCATGCTGTGCAGTTGGCCAAGCTGGGGGCGACAGATGCCATGCAACCAGGGTGTGATTAATCCTGGAGGATTCTGGGTGCTGCCAAGGAGAGAGAGAGAGTGAGGGCCACCGTGAGTCGGTGCCAGGGGATACGCATTGCACACCTTGCCAAAGGCTCTGGGGTCTATCAGCATCTGAGAAGAACCATTGGCCATCGGACACTATCACCTCCTCACCATGCCACCGTCTGTTTTTTCCTGTTGTTCCCGTGGCAATCATGCCTCTCCCTGTCTGTTCTCGCTCTATTTCCTTCTTTATCACCCAACCCGTGTTCTCGGTTCCCGGGTGTCCCCTGATGGGAAGAGGCATAATCCGAACGCAAGAGGGTTGGTGGAAACATGTAGATGATGAAATCACAGGAATCCTGCCGAGGAGAAGGCCAGGGACAGTGGAGAGAGAAGCTTTCATGTCTGTTGTGATTTGCCCTATCCTTCCTCAGAGTGGCATTGGGGAAATTGGGTAGAAAATTAGTAAGTTTGACAAGTTGCACAACAAGTCTCAACAATGTTGCTGGAGGAAATGCAAGGAAGGAAGAATAGCAAGAAGAAAAAGCTCTTACTGCTTTATGGAACACAAGATCCCAGTTTATTTATACGGCCACTAGATGGCACTGCAGACAGAGTCTTAATCTCTGGTCTCTCTCTTTCTCCATGGTAAGTTTCTGTCTTTTTCAGTCCTCTCTCTCTCTCCATTTCCTCTTACTTGTTCTCTCTTATGTTACTTTTTCCTCTACACAATTGCTGAACAGGACAGAAGCCTTCAGATGTGAAGGGCAATCTGAAGTTTGGACAGGTACTTTATGAGGATTATCAGCCGTGATACATGCTCATTTAAGCGGAGGAACGAACACACACATACTCAGGCTTGACCTACACAATCTCGCTGTTGTTTAATGACTCTGTTAACTTTGTGTTCTGATCCCTCAGGTCCGTTTCTCAGTTTGGAATGAGAGCATGAAAGATCAATATTGGGAAATATTATCTGTGCTACTTCAGCTTCCGCCTGCTAAACATAAGCTCTTCATTTGAAACCCCGTTAGAGCACCATCTTCTGCCATTACACCGTCTGAGGGCGAAAAAAGGTAAAGAATGAAATGAAAATGAAACGCATCCGTTTTGCATTGTCATGGAAGGAGATGCAGAGATGATGTTACAGTCTTTGTTTCATAATCGTTTCAATACTGCAACCTTTGTACAGCTCAATTAGATGTGGAAACATACAGAAGACAAAATGCTCTTAATTTCTCCTAGTGTTGCTAAAACCCATAACCTCATTATTGCAAAGCCATCATGGCTTGTGCACTGAAAACAATTGAGTAAGAAGAGTCACATTTATGGATGTAATTTTCGAGCTTGGCTGAGTGCAGTTCGGTAAGGTTTCCCAACAGCCTGTCGTACAGCTCTCCGCCCTAGTAATTAGACAAGAAAAGGCATAAATCGATACCCTAGTGTCTGTCTGGCACTGAGGCAGTCAAAGAACTGGCTACATTAATACATTAACCCAGAGAAACAGACATTACATTGTAATCAATCCTGCTACACAAATCAGATTAGGTGGAGCGAGCGGAGTCCTAGTGCTCTCAGATGAACGCACATCCTGTACATTACAGCAGGTCAGTGGAGCAGCCCGAAGTGTAAATGGATGAGTAATCTCACAATCTTTAGAGGAAGTGCATCTCGTCCCTGCTAGCTATTTGACCAATTAACAGTAGTAAAACAATTTATAGTCATATCCATTTGCTCACAGAGTGCACGACTTACCTGTTTGTGTGTACGCTCACACCGACACACACAAAACACTAATCGGTCTGCACGGTGCGGGACTGTCACTACCTTTGATTAATTTTCAAAGCCTGTTGAGTATTCGAGTGCACACAAACACATGCACCACTTTAACATCCACTTGACAAATAGCTACCTGAAACAAAAAAGGTGACAACCTGTAATTAGAAAATATATTAGTTTGATTTATGTTTTTGGCCCAATCGATTTTAATTAATTTAGTAGCCCACAAGCTCAAGTATTATTACAAACACAAATTACCTTGACAAAGATTTATGGCGCAAATGAACTGCCAGACCTCATTATATGAATTTATAATCTATCGCATATTTAAAATGCAATTAGCCATTATTAGGATAATGACAGAGTACAATTTGCTGTGTGAAAAATGCAATCAATCTGAAATTGAAAATCAAACCAATTCTGAATGGTTCAGTAAAAAGGTAATGGGTGAGCAAAGTTTCACAATACAGGAAACTATTGTAGAGTAATTACATGTTATAATTGGTTTTCCATTACGCAAAGCCATAATGTAAACAGAACCCAAGAAAATGGCTTCATCTGATACTCATTTTGTGTCAAATCAACAAAAAGGGCTATAAACAACTTTGCAGCTTATGGTACTTGCTCGCAATCTATGTACTACTCGGAGCTTCACTGGTGTGTAAGCAGCCAGTTTCCCTTGTATATATGTATTTTATTTAAATTCAAATGGCTGTTTTATAAGCTTAATCTGCGAAGTGGCAAAGATGAAACGTTTTATCAAGCATTCGGCTCAAAATACTCTGGATATTGTAGTGTTTTCTATGAGAGGAGCTGTCCTTGGTGCTGAAAAGTGTTACTTAGACTGGAGTTTAATATACTTGTATGTTATAGGTTTGTGCTGCTTAATAAGCCCTCAGTATTAGAAATGGCATATTAGAATGTTCAAATGTTGAATGGCGTATAATTTTAATTTGAGTTTAGAAGGCTCACATGTGTGCATATACATGCGTGTCAGTCTGTGGGTGTGCAGACACTGCAGGACTCCATTAGAGAATAATGTCTAGTTCCTGTGTAAATGAACTATGCGTAAAGCCTTTTCATCTGTGATCTCAAATGATGAAAATTCACCACCTTCCACTGGAGGTGAGAACACAACCTACGCTGGCTGACGAGAACCATGAGAACCGTCACACCTTTTTATTCCATTACTCGTCCATTACACTTTTTGAACGTCTAAGATGCTTTTAACATGTGCATGAAAAAATGTCATGCTCAACACAAAAATGTATTATCAAGTGACTGTCAGTCCCCAGGGCTGAGATTCTAATTGCATTCAAAAGCAAAGCACTGTAAAACAGAACATGCCCCGAAGTCACGATTATGTTGACGTGTTGAAACTGAACACTCAAATCCAAAATTATTGATAATTCACATGAAGCTAGTGGTTAGTGGTTCTCAAGCTGTGGCATACATAAATCACAGATTTTATTCTTTATTCTTATTATTGTTTTTTTAGTTTTTTTCAGTATTCACTATTTTCCATTTGACATTAACTTTTAGTTTTAGCAATTGTTCTCTTACTTTATGTCTAGTTTTTAATTAATGAAAAAATTTATAGAATATTTTTAGTTGTTTTACTAAAAATGTCCCAATTATGTGCAATGTGACATGATTCCAGCTATTTTTAGATCAACAGAAGCCTTCCTAGCCTTTAGGACTGCCTTAATTCTTTGTGGCATAGATTGAACAAGGTGCTAGAAACATTCCTCAGAGATTTTGGTCCATGTTGATATGATAGCATCACGCAGTTGCTGCAGGTTTGTCAGCAGTACATCCATGATGCGAATCTCCCGTTTCACCACCGAATCACCACATCCCAAAGGTGCTCTATTGGATTGAGATCTGGGAACTGTGGAGGCCATTTAAAGGGGTAGTCCACTTCAAAATGAAAATTTCCTGATATTTTAATCACCCCCATCTCAACCAAGATGTTCATGTCTTTCTTTCTTCAGTCAAAAAGAAATTAAGAAATTAAGTTTTTTGAGGAAAACATTCCAGGATTTTTCTCCCCATCACAGACTTCCATGGCAACCAAAATATTGAAGGTCCAAATCAATGCAGTTTCAAAGTCCTTTGAAGGGCTTCAGAGGTTCTGCGCGATCCCAGGCGAGGAATAGGGTCTTATCTAGTGAAACGATAGGTCATTTAAAAAAAAAAAAAACTTTTTAACCTAAATTGCTCATCTTGTGCTGCTCTGCGATGTGCCATGGATTGCGCAATCATGGCGGAAAGGTCACGCAAGACGTAGGCAGAAGTACCGCCCCAAGTGAACCTGCGATGACTAATACAAATGCCCTTTACCAAAAAACACTCCGTCTTCAACTTCAAAATCGACCAACATCGTTGTTTTACCTTTTTTTTTTTTGCTAAAGGGCGTTTGCATTAGTCTTCGCATGTGCGCTTTGTAAACACGGGGGCGGTACTTCTGCCTACGTCTACTGTGACCTTTTCGACGTAATTGCAATCACTGGCACGTAGCAGAGCAGCGCAAGATGAGAAATTTAGGTTAAAAAGTATATTAATTTTTTTAAATGACCGATCGTTTCACTAGATAAGACCCTGTTCCTGGCGCAGAGCCTCTGAAGTCCTTCGAAGGACTTTGAAACTGCATTGATTTGGACCTTCAACATTTTGGTTGCCTGTGTGGGGAAGTCTGTGATGGTGAGTAACATATCAGGAAATTTAACTCATAGTAAATAACTCATTGTCATGTTCAAGAAACCCGTTTGCGATGATATGAGCTTTGTGACATGGCAAATTATCCTGCTGGAAGCAGCCATCTGAAGATGGGTACACTGTGATCATAAAGGGATGGCCATGGTCATCAACAATACAGAGATAGGCATTTAAACGATGCTCAATTGGTACTAAGGGGCACAAAGTGTGCCAAAAAAATGGTCCCCCACACCATTACACCACCACCACCAGACACAAGGCAGGATGGATCCATGCTTTTTATATTGTTTACGCCAAATTCTGACCTTACTATCTGAACGTTACAGCAGAAATCGAGACTCATCAGACCAGGCAACTTTTTTTCCAATCTTCTATTGTCCAATTTTGGTAAGCCTGTGTGCATTGTTGCCTTATTTCCTATTCTTATCTGAAAGGAGTGGCACCCGGTGTGGTCTTCAGCTGCTGTAGCCCATTTGCTTCAAGGTTCGATCTATCTTCATAGTTATTTGAGTTACTGTTGCCTTTCTATCAGCTCAAACCAGTCTTTCTTCTCTGACGTCTGGCATCAACAAGGCATTTTTGCCCACAGAACTGCCACTCACTGGATATTTTCTTTTTCGGACCATTCTCTATAAACCCTAGAGATGGTTGTGTGTGAAAATCCCAGTAGATCAGCAGTTTCTGAAATACTCAGACCAACCCATCTGGCTGCAACAAAGCATGCCCAGTTCAAAGTCACTTCAATCACCTTTCTTACCATTCTGATGCTTAGTTTGAACTTCAGCACATCGTCTTGACATTGTCTACGAGCCTAAATACATTGAGTTTTAGATTTTTGTGTTAACGAGCAGTTGAACAGGTTTACATAAAGTGGTCGGTGAGTGTTTATATAGAGGGTATGCATCGACGTCAATTTCCCGCCGGAACACGCCCCCTCAGCCGGGGCTGAGTGGCAGAAGAGCTGTTGCGTGAATAGAGTTAATAGGGGAAAACGCAAGTAAAACAAATGGTTATCAGTTTAAACTAAAGGTTAGGCTCGATATAGTGTCCCTTACAACTTACCAAAGATCCAGTGATCCATGGATATTGACATGCAGCCAGGAATTATGTTTTCTGACATGCATATGAGCCTGATTTCGATACATAAATATTTATCACTGTCAGTCATCACAATTTCAAGAGTGAATCACGTATATGTATATGCGGATTGGCCTATGTGTTGAAGTGTGTATGTGGACTGGACACTTGTCAAGAATGGAAAACAAAAGTTTAATTCAAATTCTGAATATATTATAGTATATAAATTTTTTTTTTAATATCGCCTAGACAGTGCGCAAAGAGCGCTCCCTTTATAATCACTAAAAGTTGTCACTCATTCAATGAACGCAATCTCACAAAGTCCCTTTATATTAATCACTGAAGCTGACGACACAATGAATCTCTTATTTACAATAATATCTACACTTAGTGAGGATTAGCGCAGGATTAGTGAGAACTCATAAGAACTCAGCACTGGACAACAACTCGAGCGGTGAGTGGATTCTAACTTCAACACCTATGTTTGGCCACTGTGTTTTAGAAATCAACACACATGTCTGTGATTGGCTACATTACTCACCAAAGGGAAAACACGTTGGAAATGTAATCATTTGACGAGCACAAAGACAGATACGCACTGGATCTTTTACCTACTCCTTTTCACTAATAATATGCAATTATTATAAAGAAAACAGACCCTAGGCCAGCAGTTATGGGCAGCTTTTCCCTCTAAAAGCAATCAGTAGCAGAAGCAGCAGGTGGCAGTGGTTTAGTGAGAAAATGACATGCTATTATTAAGTCCGTCTCCCTCGGTCCGGAGGGAGGCACAGGGATGTCCATGGGGTCCGTGGCCAAGCCTCCCCCGACCCCCTCTTTGGCGCCTCTCTGTTTTTCGCTGCATTCACGCTGTAAACCAATGCTGCCTCTCAGTCTTTTTGCCACTCAGTGGGGCGTAACCGCAGTCACTCCAGCTGACGGTGACGTCACATGCATGCCCTCTATATATGACCAGTCACAGGAGAAGCGAATATAGTCGATCTCCTAACAAGGCCACAAATTATGGTCTGGGTAGATTAAATGGCATGTAAACAAAGTGTTAGATGCTGGTGAAATGGGTAGGAATAAAGATCTGAGCGGCAATGGCCAAATTGTTAAGGCAAGGCGACTGGGTCAGAGTATCTCTGAAACAGCAAGGATTGTGTGTTGTTCCTGGTCAGCAGTGGTGAGAATTTATTAACAGTGGTCCAAGGAGGGTAAAATCACAAAAAAAGGCTCATCAATGCATGAGGGCAACAAAGGCTATATCCCATCTGGTCCGAGCCAAAAGATGGTCTACTGTGGGACAAGTCACACAAAATTTTAATGATGCTTATGGGAGGAATGTGTCACAACACAGTGCATTCCACTCTGCTGCGTAGCCGCAGACCAATCAGAGTGCCCATGATGACCCATGTCCATCATTGAAATTGCCAACAATGGGCATGCGAGAATTGGAACTGGAAGGTCACCTGGTCCAATGAGTCCCATTTTCTTTTACATCACTTGGACGGCCATGTCCGTGTGTGCCTTTTACCTGGGGAAGTAATGGCACCAGGACGAGGAAAAGCCAGTGCAGGCAGTGTGATGTACACTCACCTAAAGGATTATTAGGAACACCATACTTTGTGACATGGTGCATTATCCTGCTGGAAGTAGCCATCAGAGGATGGGTACATGGTGGTCATAAAGGGATGGACATGGTCAGAATTTTGGTGAGCTCGTGCAAATTGTAGCCTCTTTTTCCTATTTGTAGTGGAGATGAGTGGTACCCGGTGGGGTCTTCTGCTGTTGTAGCCCATCCGCCTCAAGGTTGTGCGTGTTGTAGCTTCACAAATGCTTTGCTGCATACCTCGGTTGTAACGAGTGGTTATTTCAGTCAAAGTTGCTCTTCTATCAGCTTGAATCAGTCGGCCCATTCTCCTCTGACCTCTAGCATCAACAAGGCATTTTCGCCCACAGGACTGCCGCATACTGGATGTTTTTCCCTTTTCACACCATTCTTTGTAAACTCTAGAAATGGTTGTGCGTGAAAATCCCAGTAACTGAGCAGATTGTGAAATACTCAGACCGGCCCGTCTGGCACCAACAACCATGCCACGCTCAAAATTGCTTAAATCACCTTTCTTTCCCATTCTGACATTCAGTTTGGAGTTCAGGAGATTGTCTTGACCAGGACCACACCCCTAAATGCATTGAAGCAACTGCCATGTGATTGGTTGATTAGATAATTGCATTAATGAGAAATTGAACAGGTGTTCCTAATAATCCTTTAGGTGAGTGCATATATACACACACATGTAGGATCAATAAAAAATTAAAAGGAAAGTTTAGGCTCTCTGCCTCTCCCCCTCCTGACACAGGGGGGCCAAATGTCAAAAAAAGGAAGACGAATTAGCAATGACTAGAGCTCAAGTGGGTGAAAGGGAGGCACATTTGCCTTTGATTCACCTGAGCTAATCCAGCTTCAAAGAGCCCAGCTCGCTCACCAAAACTCCAGGGCTTGAATTTTCAGCTCTACCCCAGAGACCTGTAACTCCTCCTGGGGGCTGTAGTCATGATCTAGTCCTGTTAGTTCCAGACCCTGTCAGAGGTATTGCTCATCATGCAACACCTGTTCTTTATATTGGTTTTAACCTTGAGCATGAACGTGTCTTCAAAGGATTTCTGAACAAACAAATCTGAAATGGTCCTCAGCACCTTAATGACGCTCCACATTGTAAAGGCAGAGATGGGACAGCTATAATATCACAGAGAATAAATTGGGTTTTAAACTTTGTAGCAAAGGTCATCGCATTCTTTAATGGTAATGCAATCTACATATTTGAGATGTGTTCACACCACAGTTCCTGAGCCTGAGGGCTTGTATTATTGGGGTGAGCAAGAAGTCATCACAATTTTCTAATTTTACACTGTTTTTCTCTTCAAATTATTGAAGAGATGCTCAGATTGAGAATGAGAGAATGAGAATGAGAGTAATTGAAATAAGGATAGGGAAATTGTTATAAAGGCGGCAATAGATTTTTTTCAAATGGCACAGTCTTTTACAGGCACAAACACAGATCCAGCATGAAATAAATCAAGGCACACGGGTTGTGCACCTACATAATGTAAGAATCTATGAGACTTTGATCTCCCATTTACCAAGAAGAGACTGCAAAATAATTTGTATATGCTTTAAACAAAATTGAATATGAAATGACAGAAAATGATACAATGGGCAGAATGAAGAGAAAGAACATTCTGTACATTGAATCAGTTCATAGCACTGCTATAGAAATTGCCATCTGCATTATTTATGCTGAGATGCATTTCTCTGACATAGGGCAAGAAAAGAGCTTTTAGATTATATATTTGTATATCCACCCAGATGTTAGCAGCAGATCCTGAAAGTCCTGTAAGTTGTGAGGTGAGGCCTCCATGGATCGGACTTGTTTGTTTAGCACATCCCACAGATGCTCGATTGGATTGAGATCTGGGGAATTTAGAGGCCAAGACAATGGCCAATCTGCGTCTATGCAGCCCCAAACGCAACAAACTGCGATGCACTGTGTATTCTGACACCTTTCTTTCAGAACCAGCATTAACTTCTTGAGCAATTTGAGCTACAGTAGCTCGTC
This sequence comes from Rhinogobio ventralis, assembly GCA_039654625.1. NCBI lineage: Eukaryota > Metazoa > Chordata > Actinopteri > Cypriniformes > Gobionidae > Rhinogobio > Rhinogobio ventralis. The sequence goes on along the minus strand of CM077198.1, from coordinate 21,471,966 downwards.
TGTTTGACCGGAGCACACGGGCCAGCCTTCACTCCCCAAGTGCATCAATGAGCCTTGGCCGCCCATGATCCTGTCACCGGTTCACCACTGTTCCTTCCTTGGACCAATTTTGATAGATACTGACCACTGCAGACCGGGAACACCCCACAAGAGCTGCAGTTTTGGAGATGCTCTGACCCAGTCGTCTATCCATCACAATTTGGCCCTTGTCAAACTCACTCAAATCCTTATGCTTGCCCATTTTTCCTGCTTCTAACACGTCAACTTTAAGGACAAAATGTTCACTTGCTGCCTAATATATCCCACCCACTAACAGGTGCCGTGATGAAGAGATAATCAGTGTTATTTACTGTTATGTTATGCCTGATCGATATATATATATATATATATTAAACATCATATCTATTGGAACATGGTGCATTAAAAAAATACAGGCTAAATGAGACCCTCTGAGACTTTATTAACTGTCTGTATTGAGCTACTAATGGTGGCTTAGCCCATAGATGTGAATTTGTAAATGTGCAAATCGATTTCTTGATAATTAGAATTGCAAAGCTGTTGACAACTTAACTAGCAGTACATTTTCAGTGTGTCTAAATGTAATATTTATTATAAGGTAGAAGGCAGTGTTCAGATTCATATGAAGTTTTGAGCTGAGCCTCGATATCATTCTTTGAAGCTTTTGAAAGTGTAATTTGTATAATTTCTTTTGCGAGAACAAACCTAAAAAATGCTCTTAACTGAATGGAAGTAAAAAGCATTTCCATTTAAATGCTATTCTTGCTTATTGTACAAACTTTTGCTAAAAAACAGTGTTTGTCAGTGGTTTCATGAGTTATGAAAGTAGATATCAGGGGAGATTACCCCATGTCCCAGTTGTAAGGTCAGAGGTTCTGGTTCAGCTCCCTCTGTGTCTCACTTCACTTTTAATAGCTTACACAAATGCTCCTCCGGGCCTCAGGTCACCTCACAGGACCCTTCAGTCTGAACAAACCCTACAGGTCAGATGAGATGGAAGAGGCAGCGGGGAACAGAAGTGGAAGTGTCATACATTAGAGAGGGGGAAGACAATATTTCATTCTTAAATTGTTTTGAGAGGCCTGTGCCAGAGAGAACATGAATCAGCTTGTCAGAGGGCCTTCTGCCAGCACTGCTGAGGAAGAGGGGATGAGAAAATGACTGTAGGGGCGACAGGAAGAGAGAAAGGAGGGGTGGTGGGCTGGGTGGGTGGGGGATGACAGGTAACCTGTCTCTCTCACGCCAGTATGGACACTTCATCATTTAACACTTAATCAAAACTGCTGTCGTTGACACGCAGGCAGCTACCTCCCCTGCATAATCCGTCACAACCTGCACAGGTGCTCCTTGCAATGTTCAGGCAGGTTCAGAGCCAAAATGTACTGGCCCCTGTTCACCTGGAGCATATGAGACAAGAGCTGTATACTGACAAGACGACAGCTAAAGCATCATGCCCTCTCACCTTTTTGAGCCGAGTTGATTTTGAGTGTAGCTTTGTATATTTGATCTTAAATGGTAGGGTAGGTAGTTTTCAGAGAGGCTAGAAATAGCGAGCTAACTTTGAAAGCAGCGCTTCAGAGCACCCTCCAAAGAGAGGGTCCTCCTTCAAAACATATGAACACACACAGCAGTTTGCAAAGCACCACAAGATGAGAGACGTCGTTAAACTACCTCATGTCTCAAAGCACATAACATTACAATAATAATACAATTTCACCATTGATAGTTTTCCCCCTGAAACGCATACATTCGAGTAATGAACTACTACGAGTATAACGTGACATGTTTCCATCTCCAGATTACGTATTATGGCGTGAGCGCAGTATAAGCTTGTTGTTTTGGTTCAGGAGGAACTATGGCTGCTGTTTCAGTTGCGGTGCTCGGTGACTGACTAACTCATAGCAAGAAACCCGCTGATGACGTGTGATGTATGCACGAGCAGGGTGTGCGGAGGTATGGAAATACATACACTGCAATGTTTGGACAAACATTTTATGGTCCTACTCCTTCCAAAGACGAGATACATACATATAAATACATTTAGGCCACACCAGGGTGTGAAAATAATTTCAACCAGCATAACAAAAATTGTTTTTGGAACAAATCGCCTACCCTGCCTTTAAGCTGAACAGAAAGAATATAATAGAAAGTTCAAAAGAACAGCATTTAAATAGAAAGCTTTTGTAACATACTGTCACTTTTGATCAGTTTAATGCATCCTTGCTGAATAAAAGTATTAATTTATTTCCCAAAAAAATATTTAAAAAATCATAGTGACCCCAAACTTTTAAACATTAGTGTACTATGTTACAAAAGCTTTCTATTTCAGATAAATGCTGTTCTTTTGAACTTTCTATTCATCAAAGAATCCTGAAAAACTGTTTTTTAACATTGAAAATAAAAAGAAATGTTTCTTGAGCAAAACATCAGAATAATGATTTCTGAAGGATCATATGACATTGAAGACTGGAGTAACAATGCTGAGATAAAAAAAAAATATATATATATAATAATAATTATATATATGTGTGTGTATATATATATATATATATATATATATATATAATTATTATTATTTTTTCTCAGCATTTACTCCAGTATTGTTACTCCAGTATACACTCACCTAAAGGATTATTAGGAACACCATACTAATACTGTGTTTGACCCCCTTTCGCCTTCAGAACTGCCTTAATTCTACGTGGCATTGATTCAACAAGGTGCTGAAAGCATTCTTTAGAAATGTTGGCCCATATTGATAGGATAGCATCTTGCAGTTGATGGAGATTTGTGGGATGCACATCCAGGGCACGAAGCTCCCGTTCCACCACATCCCAAAGATGCTCTATTGGGTTGAAATCTGGTGACTGTGGGGGCCATTTTAGTACAGTGAACTCATTGTCACGTTCAAGAAACCAATTTGAAATGATTCAAGCTTTGTGACATGGTGCATTATCCTGCTGGAAGTAGCCATCAGAGGATGGGTACATGGTGGTCATAAAGGGATGGACATGGTCAGAAACAATGCTCAGGTAGGCCGTGGCATTTAAACGATGCCCAATTGGCACTAAGGGGCCTAAAGTGTGCCAAGAAAACATCCCCCACACCATTACACCACCACCACCAGCCTGCACAGTGGTAACATGGCATGATGGATCCATGTTCTCATTCTGTTTATGCCAAATTCTGACTCTACCATCTGAATGTCTCAACAGAAATCGAGACTCATCAGACCAGGCAACATTTTTTCAGTCTTCAACTGTCCAATTTTGGTGAGCTTGTGCAAATTGTAGCCTCTTTTTCCTATTTGTAGTGGAGATGAGTGGTACCCGGTGGGGTCTTCTGCTGTTGTAGCCCATCCGCCTCAAGGTTGTGCGTGTTGTGGCTTCATAAATGCTTTGCTGCATAGCTCGGTTGTAACGAGTGGTTATTTCAGTCAAAGTTGCTCTTCTATCAGCTTGAATCAGTCTGCCCATTCTCCTCTGACCTCTAGCATCAACAAGGCATTTTCGCCCACAGGAATGCCGCATACTGGATGTTTTTCCCTTTTCACACCATTCTTTGTAAACTCTAGAAATGGTTGTGCGTGAAAATCCCAGTAACTGAGCAGATTGTGAAATACTCAGACCGGCCCGTCTGGCACCAACAACCATGCCACGCTCAAAATTGCTTAAATCACCTTTCTTTCCCATTCTGACATTCAGTTTGGAGTTCAGGAGATTGTCTTGACCAGGACCACACCCCTAAATGCATTGAAGCAACTGCCATGAGATTGGTTGATTAGATAATTGCATTAATGAGAAATTGAACAGGTGTTCCTAATAATCCTTTAGGTGAGTGTATATATATATATATATATATATATATATATATATATATATATATACACACACACATATATATATATACATAAGTTTTAATTATATACAAGTATTTTAATTAATTTAATTCAATTATTATTGGTATTCACAATAATAATAATACTGTCTTAAAATATACGGTCTATTGTCATGGCACATGTACTTTCAAGGTGTAGAACACTCACTGTCTTATGCTATTATCAATCACTCTCTCTCTTTGTCAGAGTTCCTAAATTCTCTCTTTATCCTCTTCCTGCTCTTTGTGTCTCAGATCTTATCCTCAATGTTTTGATCATCAAAAGGAGGTGTGTAAATAGTCCTCTGTGTGTGTGTGATATGATGAAAGCAGTGGAGATGACTCATGGCAGGAACGTGACCTTTCCAGAGCAAGATTACCAAAGCAAGAGCAGTACAGATTTGAAGCCAACTCGAAAGATCCGGTCCAAACCTTCCCTCGAATACCTCTCTCATTCTCTCCTCGGCTTCCTGGATCAATACATCACACTAATAAGTAAAATCTGCAAGTGGCAATTATTGTGTGTCATGTTTACCCGCCTGCTTGAATAATCGTCCAATTTAGAAGAAATCTCACCAAGGTAAGTGCCTACAGGGGCCTGCGCCGGGCTCGTTATAAATTGTGTACAGACGTTAGAGCTGGAGTAATTAAGAGACCAAAACACACATGTTAATAACGCCTGTAGCTCATTAGCTGCTGTTGCTCCTGTCAGTGGGATGCCTAGAGAGTGCTGGGCCAGCGATGGTTGTGAATGATGAGAGGAGATCAGCACAGCCCGGCCTCCCCAAAACATAAACACACTTTATCAAGCCAAACTGAAAAAAAGCACTTAAATAATCAGACCAACGAGAACTTATTTAGGCAAAAACAGCTAGACGGAAGATTTGCGAAGCAGAAAGAGACACTTTAGGGTGTGCTTTTATTAATCACAGGTTTTCTCGGATGTCAGTTTTTTTAAATATCCTCCAAGGCCTCTGGGTGGTGGGAAAGGAGGATTTTCAGTTGATTAAACATGAGCACAGTTGTTAAGAACACAGAGGTAAGTACAGACTTAAAAGAAACCGTTTCTCTTTTAACTCAGTGAAGAAAAAAATCACTGTACCCTTGCTAGAGGATGTGGGTCCAATGGTGGACAATTTTAAGGCATAATCTACACTATCGCAAAGACATTTATAATGTTAAAAATCTATTTCAAATAAATGTTGTTCTTTTACACTTTCTATTCATTCACAGTCCTACATGGGTTCAGAAAAATTGTAAGCAGCATTGATAATAATAAGAAATGTTTCTTGAGCACTAAATCAGCATATCAGAATGATTTTTGAAGGATCATGTGACATTGAAGACTGGAGTAATAATGCTGAAAATTCAGATTTGCCATCACAGGAACAAATTACAATTTTAAAATATATCAAATTAGAAAACAGCTATTTTAAACTGGAATAATATTTCACAGTATTACTGCTTTTAGTGTATGCTGATAAAATATAATTATGCAAACTTCAGAATGGTAGTGTAACTTAAGTTTGTGTATAAATGATCCAAGATGTAAATGGTTTTCTATGTACATTTTCTATGTACTTTTAAAGAAGTCTGAATTTTGTACAAAAAACAAAAAAACAATTAAAAATATTTGAGATTTGCAGTATTTAAAAGGTCAAATGTAATCAGATATGCAAATTTGACAAAAAGTCAAAATGTTACATCTTGCTTCCACTGAAGCACAAAATGCTCTTTGGGTCATTCTCAAATAATGGTGGAGAACATCATCATTAGGTTTTACACAAACTTGTGGAGTTCATGCAGCTCAAATGCTACTGTTATTAAAACAGGGGACATTATCAAATACAAAGCCCTTCTGAAATTCATGTTCATTTTAATTCAGATTTTCACTTAAAATTTTATGCTGATGATATAATTCCTAATGAAAAAAAATTGATTAGAAAGGAATGCAAATGGAAACTACATTAGAGGACTCCCAACCTTACAGTATCTGATGTATGAAAGACCTTTGAAGTCTGTAAACACAAAGGAGGCAGCACATACTATGGCATTAATACTCAGCGATTCTTTAGGTTTCTCTGTCGACCTGGTTATGTAGTATTGGTCAGCTGACTGACCAGAGGCAGATAGCCCATTCACTGGTGCATGGCATGCCAATGAATATGAAGGTGGATAGATGGTATTCCTAAATTGCCAATTAGTTTTAATGAGCTTTAATTTTAATGAGCACTTTCTGTTCAGATGCTGGGTTTCAGTTAATATAAATCTTTTTCTCAACTATTTTTTCTCCACTCCCACTGCTCACAGATCCACAAACGAGAACACGTCTCTCTCCATCAAATGTCTGTTCTGAAGAAGAGGTGACTCCTCCCCCTAAAGGCTATGTGATTGACTTACAGTCAAATTATTCCCTCATCTTGTGATGACCGCCTCCAGCAGAACACCCCCCACGGATCACATCTCATTCTCTCCACATTGCAGAATTTCTGGCTCTGTGGTCACTTTATCACTTTATTTATTTTCTCAAACAGTGGCTGCGTCCATCATGCATATTTTAATGAGTCAATGATTTGCCCCTGTATTCAGATGTATTCCATCCAATAATTATTCTTGGCCTAAAGCTATAGCCTCAATTAAATTCTCTGCAAATGTCTTCTGAAAGTAAGATTGAACTTAAAAGGGGGTGGGGGAAAAGATGGATGACTTACTTGATGGTAGATGTTTGATATAAATCGTGCTAATGGTTTTAATTCCTCTAAGTGCTGTGGAGTTGATCCGAGATGATCAGGGAATGGAGAAAAGGTTTCGAGTCCTGGAAAGACACTAAAGAAATCCAACCTCACTGACCGCAACTTAATGATAACACATTAAACAAAAGAGATATTAACTAAAAAAATTTAAGTTCTGTCATCATTTACTGTATGTATCATATACCAAATGAGAAGTTTAGCAGAATGTTCAAGCTGCTGTTCTTCATACAATGAAAGTGAACTAATGCTGTTGCTCACAAAAAAACATAAAAGCTCACATAAAAGTGGTTCATACAACTCCATTTCAAGTCCTCTAAATCATATCATAGCTTTGTTGGAGGAATCGTACAATAATTTTTTGAGAACCTGTAAATCTTTCCCATAGCTTCTTGCATCACATTATTGATGTCAAACCTGGCATGACACATCCTGACACCGTATTTGAGTGATTTGTGTGTGTGTGTGTGTGTGTGTGTCTGTTTTAGAAGCTTGACAGCCTTGGTGTCTTTACTTTTATTTTATAGGGGAAAATGATTTAGATTTAGACCTCTAAACTTATGCATCAGTGTTCAATGAAAGAACAAAAGTAAAAGGTAGAACATTGTGGTGGAATGGTTTGGAATGACATGAGTATAAATAATAACAGAAGTTTACTTTTTTTTTGTATTGCTTGTATTTTCCCAGCCCTTGGAGCACACTTCAAGCACATTAAAGTTATTAAAATCAATCCAATGTATACAGGGATGTGCAGAGAGTTTTTACATCACATTAGATGACATTGTAAACACTGTGTGGTCACAATTATGAATATGGGACTACTGATATAAAGCAGAATAATTGCAAAAATAATTCTCAGAATTCCGATCTGTCAGTCAAATCAAGTGTGTCCCAAATCATAGTATGTTGAAATTTGTATTCCAAAGATACCCGGATGGTCTACTTTTTTCCGGTTAGAATCCGAAGTGCAGATCTATGCACACTCTGATGGCTAATATTGCCCACAATCCATTGCGCATTGGACAAGGATTCGATTAGAACTACAAACACATGTAAAAAAAAAAAACTACAAACATGGCATATGAGCGAGCCAGATGGTTAAGTAGACAGGTTTTGAAAAAAAGTGATTAATAATCAGTATCTAACCTGACGAAGATATTCATTCAATGCTATCCACATCATCTGCAACAACATTGTGAACATTTATAAAGATACCTTTGGTCATTAACTTTTAAATGCATCATTATGCAATTACATGAGGAGAGTTCTCCACATGAAAGACCCACGACTGGCAGATTAACGTGCTACTACATTTCTCTCAGATACAGTTGGAAATTAAACTGAACTGAAGATTTTAACTTTGAGATGATGATTAATGATTGACAGGGCAGTTTAAACGATGACAGGACGCACGTAACTAAGCGACAAAGTGGTCAGTTAAAGCCACAATTATGATGAAGTAGCATGTCCCAAAGCTTGCCTACTATTCTGCTACACACTCAATGTACCTTTTCTTTAAAAGCAGTACATACCTTTAGGGCCTAGTATAAATAGGTGAACAGAGACACAGCATAAATAAATTAATGATTCTTTACAATAGTACGCATAAAATATGCTAAACACAGAAGCTCGAACATGCATGTGTAATGCGCTAAAACAGATGCTGCATTAATGCCATGTCGTAATAACCATAAATAAAGCTCTGTATGCTTTTGAAACGCTCATGCGGTACTTTGATGTCAAATACCGATTGGTCTGCACAGCGCCGCTTTAAGTCGAACACACCATAAATCTGCAGTGTTCAGGTGGTACAGCGGCCATGTGGTACAAGTCGTAACTCTCAGAAAATTACGAGTTTACAAGTTCTACAAGCATGTAAAGGCTTTACAGTTCAGAATAATTTTCAGTAATTACAACATGGCGTGAACGCACCTAAAACTTTTCATGCATTATGCACATTTGAGATTCTTTTCCTTTAAATGGCGGTTGGCAAACTCACTTGAAGGTGCATACCGCCACCTACTGGTTGGCAAAAAGGGGCAGTGGTGGCCTAATGGTTAGAGTCTCAGACTCGTAGCCTGAAGGTTGTGGGTTCGATTCTTAAAATCAGCAGGAAATTATTGAGGTGCCCTTGAGCAAGCCAGCTAACCGCCAAACGTGCCCCAGGTGCCACAGCAAAAATGGATGCCCACTGCTCCAGGTGTGTTTACTACTCCTAACGACAAATTCCGAGTATGGGTTACCATACTTTGCCCTCACGTCACTTTCACTTTACCGCACAACACCTGCATGACAGCTAGTCTCGCGTAGCCAGACCTTCAGACTGACGGCAGAAGGTCTGGACTCTATCGCAGCTTTTATTGGTCAAGGACCGCCCAAGAGGACGTTTGACGACAACAGATGACGACTTTAAAACTCCTAAAGTGTTTCTAGATAAGTGTGTCATATGCATCATACGTTCAGCCAACGATCTGTGGGCGTGACGTCTGAGGCTGAGACTACATGACAGCTGACGAAAAATAATGGATCGGGCTTAGGATAGTCAATACCAATCAGTTAAAAAAATGCTTAATTGGCCCAGATACTGATCCTTGATTATTATTATTGCTTACAAATTTCTGAAATATAGGATTTGATCTGAAATAAATAGAGATGTTTTTTAAGCATCATAAAAATCTCCCTGACCAAGCTGTTTTCTTTTGTCACATGATAAAGAGTTTGTCCTTTGGGAAAATGGGAAAGGGAGGAGAAGAATTCAAGAGAAAAAGAAAGTAAGGGCGCAACTAATTAAGCTGTGACACTAATATGGTTTAGCACAAGGAGGATTAGTTTCAGACGAGGCATTATGTGACAAGCGAACTAATGCTAACGGACAAAGCGAGAAAAATTTTTCAATACTGCCAATAAAAACCACCCATAGACAGTTACCAGCGTCTGTCACAAAAGCTCTACCACTGTAGTCCAGGCTTATGAATCAGCTATTCAGAATGAGAAAGATATACTGATAGATTGTTGCTGCCATGATCAACATAAAATATGAATAATCATAAAATTTGAATATTCTTATTAACCAAATTAACAACTGATTTCCATGTGTGATAATTAAAAGAGCACTGATAAATAACACATATGCATGTTCATGCTGCAAAAAATTATGATGATTTAAACTTGGCTTGATCACAGAGCTATATTCAGCTCATATAAGGCCTAGTTAAACAGGATTGTGGGTGGTTAGACAATAAGACATGCTGTTTAGTAAATATGCCCCAGCGAGTTAAACCAACAGGTCAAAGCATGACCGTAAAATTACAAAGATGGCTACTTGTCATCTATGGACATTTAATTTCAATAGCACTGGGGGATTCGGTTAATGCCGAGATCAGAGACAAATCTGCACTGTGTGGCTTCATCAAATGTAAACTGATGCCCTGCCATTATCGCACAGGGTTTCAGCTCAGCCTGTCATCCACTACCTGTTATTCCCTCAGAAGGGTAAGAGGACATGAGGTGAAAACAGCAGTAGTTCAAGGCTGTGTAATCACTTCAGGAAGGCATGCAATTTGTGTGGTCAGTGGTCCACTCCGAGCAAAAAATAAATATATAAAACAGCATGACTGCACCTATTGTGACTGGTAACCTTTTTTTTTTTTTTGTAAATTAGGACTATCCGCTCTGCTTTTGATGCATTTGCAGTGTGTGACTTCTAGATTTGTTGCTGTTTTGTAGGAGTTCATTTCAGATATTGAGCTCATAACATATAAATTGTGTGTTCTCTCTTGGTCCATTCAGAGGATCTACAGGATTTCATGATTGCAGACAATTTCAAATGCCTTCAAGCTGCCTATATATTTCAATGAATGTCTCAAATTGAATATCGCATTTTTGTCGTCCTCTTGTTTTTCAACAACTTTCTCAAAAGCACCCCTTCTCCTTGGGTTTCATGGACAGCTCATAGAAGCAATTATAGTCGACTCAATTTTCAACCAGTGATGCCCAAAGCAGAATCCTCACCCCATGTTTCTTTGGCTGTTGTGCGCCATGCGCCACACTTTTCCCGCCATCTGTCCCCTTAACATTTTATGAGCTGCTCTGCTTCTACAGTCACACCAGTTTTTACACAGAAAGACGGAGAAAGAGAAAGAGAGAGAGATCTATTATTCAGGTCTTTTACAATTCGTCCCAACGAGAATCCGTGTTTGGAACAATTGCCCTCCTCCGGTTTCCTCTGACAATTACGCTACAAAACCATTTGAATGTTTTATCTTTAGTTTTCACTGGTTTATTCTTTCTCCTTCCTCCGTGCAGCTGCTGTGGACGCCAGTTGGTCGGAAGACGGCGGTAATTAAGAGCCAATTACTCCACCTCTGGAGTCTTATTAACGACGATGGTGAGCAAGCGAGTCAAGCAGCAGGGTGTAATCACTGTGGAGTGGTGACAGGATAATGCTATGACCAGAACCCCTCTTTATCATTGCCTGTGGTTCTGACAGACCCATACAGTAACAGAACTAACGCCAACATGGATTGGCTACAACCGATGAGCCTGTGGGGTGTCTCATAGCCCTGGGTTGTGGAAATGCTTGGGTTGCAATGCTTAAACTCAATTTATTAACAGAATGACATTTTTGGTATGAAAAAAGTGGATATTAATTCTTTACCCATACAAATAGATAAAAACAGTGGCAACACAATCAATAAGCAAGATTATAGTCTGTAAACTTCAGCTCTCTCAATACAGGGATAGCAGAGTGGGCTAGAGAGGCTCTCCAGAGGAAAGGACATTCAAAGCCATTACAGACAATCTGATTGCCTTGCGAAAGAGGTGTCCAAAGACCAACAGAACGGAAATTAGGAAATAATGGAGGGGAATAATGAAAAACAATGAAAACTGGCAGCAAGTCGGGAAAATGATAAGAAGAGGAAAGAAAAAAGGAGGGGTTTTGCTCATTCCACACCCTCTTACCTTTTAAAAGAGGTAAGAAAAAAATCTGTTATATAAACGGGTTAGGAAAAATAATTCTTCTTGTTATTTTAGATTGCCTTCTAATGTTGGCTCATCTCGTTTCCTCTGCAAGTCTAATTTAAGATCCTATCTCCTGCTCACCTTGGTGTGATATCACATCAGAGTTCAGCCAGCATGGAATCTGAATACCAAATGGACAGGGTAGACCAGTTAGTTTGGTAATACATAGAAGAGAATTATCCCTTTCTTTCCAGCTCCACCTTTTTGTCCCCTTTTCTCTCCTCTCCAGCCATGTTTGGTCAAAACTGCAATTGTGTAAGAAAAGCTTTAAAAACAATCTCTCATTAATTTTTTCCTTATGGAAATATATAAAGAACTTCTTTGAACTGAGTGGAAAAATTCACAGAATTTCAGCCAACAAAAATATTATCTCAAATGTACTCGGACCTCTTTCATCACATTTAAAATAGATAGAAATAGAAATATTTATACTTAAATGTTTTGCCTGAACCACTTAAGCTAGGTTTATACTTGCCGTGTCCGCACGAGCGTGAAGGTGCGTGTGGCAAAAATGACATCATTGCGTTGTGGGAGGTAGTGCGCGTTGAGTGCGAGACCCCATTTCATGTGGCAGTGTGCACAGCATTTTTTGTAACTTTTCCACAGTCAAACCAAAAATTATTCAGACACCAGATATAATTTTTTACTAGTGGGTGCAGGACACCATAGTTCATTTAGTGAGGATAGCAAAATAAAGTAAACTGTGACATACCGAAAAGATTTTTATACAGTGGACTACCAGTAAAACGGATAAAAATTTGGGATCAAAATTATTCAGACACTTTTTTGTGTTTTTTCTTTAATTGCTAATGCGACCTTTTACACTACAGACTGAACAAAATTAAGCATTGCTTGGTAATTGGTTAACCTAAATTGGTACTTAAATGTAACAGCTGACAGCTGATTGGTTGATTGTAATCCATTACATACCTTCAAAGTTATCTGACATTATCAAGATGAATTTGTTCTGACACAGTTTAACTCTGAGATCTTGTCATATTTTATTACCATTTTCTAAACTATAGCAAATAAACTGTGATAATGTGAGAAAATGCTGAAGGTGTCTGAATACATTTTGGTGTGACTGTCGTCTAAATTAGCCTACAATAGCAGAAATAAGCCCTTTTAATGAAAATAAAGGTCCATGTTTGAGAAAATATTTAATTTAATTTAGTTGTGTACATGTTCTCTCATATTCATATATTTTGTTCTAATGTCACAAGTAATAATCTCAAGGTTTTACACGATTCTTTTGTAGTGTGGTTTTGGTGAAGTGTACTAAAATAAACATTGTCATGTGTGTACCTTACTTCTCACCGCTGATTCCTGATGGTTTAGAGGACGATTACTCTGAGTTGCCCCATTGTTTCAGTGAATAGTACAATGTTGTCAGCGTCAAGTATAAATCAAGTATAAATGCCTTGTCCGTTTTTTTGTTGAGGTGCTCACGCTGCGGAGACAGACAAAATTATAAACAAGGCTTTAAAACGATAGGTAATGGACTCCCAATTGAGCTGTGCCATTGAGGGGACCAAGCTTATGGACACTCACAAATGCCCCTGTTTACGATCCTTGAAGAACCAAACCGGCATCTGTCATTCTATATTTATAGGATACATTTCACTTACACTTATGAATTACATTACATTTCATTTTTACCCCCCTTTTTTTTGCTTGACCAAAATACATGATTTGACAAAACATGAGTAATACATTGGGTCAAACATCAGTCCAAATACACTTAAAAGTTTGAAAGATCCAAAAACTGTGTATCAGCCTCTCACAATGTTGATCACGTACTGTTTCTTCTGAATCAGCCTTATCGGAATCTTATGGATTCAGGTGTGCTCTGAGTCTATTTATAGTTATTATACCATACACACTCAGCCACTGAATGTTACCAGACCAGAGAGCACAAGATAGGGGAAGGTTATGGACGTGTTAGAGGAGTGTCGATATCATAGGAGCAATTACAGCTGTATAAATGGCCCCTCCATCAGTCCAAATCAGGCATTCCATCAATCTGGCCCCATGGCAAAGCCCTCAGCCTGTCACCCCTCTTTCTGCCAGCAATCTGTACATTTCAACTTAGCCTAGAAATTGATAATCTGATTGTGACCTAACCTGATTATGCATTGCATCTGCTGGAGGTAGAGTGGAGAGACCTGGCAATGAAGGAGTCAGCACACATCCAAAGGGGAACAGAGTGAGTATCTTAAGCACTGGCTGACAAGAGAAGCCTTACAAACAATTAAAGCACTTCTCACATAGATTTAGACACAAGTTTCTGTGGAACTCAGCATAAATGAGGGTTTTTTAATCTAATGTCTAGACAGAGTGGATTTGCACAAAAGCAAGTCATTCTGAGGACTTTGCTTATCTGGTTTCAGCCTTAGTTTGAAGCATTCAGTACAGCAGATAGATGTTGATTGTCTTATTGGCTTCTCAGCCTGATGTCAAAAGCACCAGCTACAAAACTATATATATAAAAAAGTGTTAGTAAAGACATATATAATGTTTCAAAAGATTTATATAAAAAAAAAATTATGTTCTTTGGATTCATCAAAGAATCATGAAAAAAAAAAGTTTCCACAAAAAAATGTTAAGCAGCACAACTTTTTTCAAAATTAATAATAATATTTCTTGAGAAGCAAATACGCATATAGCAGGGAAACCTATTGAGTGCTGTTTTTGTTCCGAATAGCACAAGTGCAAATGTGATATTGATTTTATACAACACTTCAATTAATAAGAATATTGTTATATTTTAGACACAATTTAGCCTGTTTTGCTCAATTTTCCCAAAGAAAATATTACCTATAAAGCCAGAGCAGAACTGTTGTTCATCTACGAGCAACACACTGCTTTGTTTTGTTTCTGAATGAATACTCATTTTGAGCAAATCAATCAGGTGAACCAATGAATGGCCCATTCATAAAGAGAGCCAATTACTTCATTCCTGAATGAATCAGCTGAACAAATGGAATGAAAGACTTAATGACTTATTTATTTAGACTTTAGACAAAAAATTTAATTCTGTCATCATTTACTCACCCGTTCACTCAGACTCAATTAGATAAAAAAAAAAAAAATAGCTTGACAGCCCTTATTACAATAGAAAAGAGTTATTTTTTAAAGAGTTATTTTGTCAAATAAATGCAGCCTTGGTGAGCATAAGAGACTTCTCTCAAGGACATTAAAAATCTCACCGACCTAAAGATTTTGAAGGGTAATGTGTTTATATAAATGGTAGGCAATCCTGAAAATTTTACTTTTAAAAGTCAGGTTTGAGTCAAAATATCAGACAGCCCTATTAACAGACCTGTCCTCTTGAAAAGAGCACAACATTAAGAAAGAAATTTCGCCAGCAAAAGGTGAAAAAAGTAAAGAGAAAGAGAGAGAACGAGAAAGAGAAAGAGAGAGAACAAGAGAGTGAGAGAGAAAACATCTGTTGACTCTGCCCATCTGTTCCAGGCATGCCAAGACAGAGTACAGAGAGAAATACGACTGAGATGGACAAAAGAAATCATTGAAGATGTGTTGTCACGCTCATGTCAACAAGAGCCACTGTTCAAAAATATTGAAATAATGAACACAAGGCTGAGAAGCCAGCAAGAAAGATCTGCAGCAGGTAACAGAGTCCCACAGAAAACAATTAGAGGCCATCTGTTCTTCTACAGGCCTCCAGCTCCTCCTGGCTTCCTTATAATTCTCACCACTTTCCCTTTCTGCCACTTACTCCTCAGCATATCTGGTTAACTTTTTATGCGCTTGCTGGTGAGGGATTCTTTGACCGTGGCAAGCGTTTAAAGCAATGTTTTGATTATGCGATCTTTTATCTAGTCTGTGAAAGAGCTACCCGAGGCATTCAAGGACAAGATGCCTCTGCAACAAACAGAGGGAAAGAGTAGAGTGCAAAACAAAACAAAAAGCTGAAAATGGCAGGAGAGGTTAACGTATCATGGTGACAGTAAATGTAGCACAGTCACCGACAGGCCAGACTCAAAAGAATAGTGCTGAAGCCAACTTATTATCCTACTTAATGTCTGTGGACAAAAAACCTTGAGAAACTATCAGGTTTAGCACAGCAGGTAAAAAAGAAATTTTGAAAATGTCTGAAGCCTTTCATTACATAATTCTCATGTTGCTAACCTTGAACTGAGAATCTTTGAATCTTCGAAAAAATCCTACAATCAAGTTTCCTAAAATAAAAAATAAAAAACACTAATGGCTTTGAAAAGAACCGTACAAGGATGTGAACTGAAAAATTATGTAAAAAAAAAAAAGTAATAAACCCATAAACAGACAATCAAACAAGCATTGTTTTCACTATGACACAGGCTGCAGGCTGATCCTTGCTGTGAGAAAGATGTTCATGTGTATTATCAGTATAATCCCCATTACCCTGAGGATACACAGATACACTAATAAGCCTTTAATCTTTACTCTCACGTCTCCTTTGTCTACATATCCCTCCATTCTAGAAAATGGGATTATTTGTGTTTGTTTTTACTTTTACGTTATTTATTCACAAAAAAAACATTGAGTGTATTAATGAAAACATTTAGTCATGTTTCATGATGAATTATATTTTATTTTAGTTCTTCAGAGTCTGTGGCTTCACTATATTAGTCTTTACTTTTCACCATCTCTGACAAACGACAGACCAGAAGTCATTCATTTCCAGTGTAGAGTAATTTGGGATCTGAGTGGAGTTCCGCCCATATGCTTACGGAGAATTTTCAGATCCACTTTGACTTTCATTGCTTGTGTTAATATATTTGAACCTTTGCAGCTAGACCTATTGCAATCACCCGATGGGATATGATGTATTCTAATCAAAACTATGAGAGCAAGGTGAGAATTACTAACATTTGTGCACTTAAATATAATTCTTTAACCCCTTAATTGTCACCCCCTCTTTTTGAGAATATACGTGAACATGCACTCTCCAAACTTAAAAGGCTGTAATTCAAGAATGCTTTGGAATATAGACCTAAGTTTGGTCTTGTTGAAAGTGCTGAAAAAATTAAAGTATGAAAAAGTTATGGAAGTTTAAATTTACTGTAAATGAAACGTACTGCACTAAATATTTTACATAAAAATATTTTTCACAAAATATTTTTACTCTAAACTTAGTAGAAAATCAAAGCCATATGTCAAACCAAGTTGTTTTCCAAATTTGAAGTTGATATCACAAAAATTGAAGATTTTGTTTAGGCGCTGTACCAAAAATAGCCACCGGGTATCATCTGATTTTTTGTTTTGTTGATGCAAACTCCTGTAACAAATTAATACATTTCTGTCCAAATATCACTTCTGTCACTAAACAGTCACCAAATATGGAACCTTGAGACTCAGACCTTTCCAACAATATGTGTTTTGTCAAGATTTGAAAAGGTTTTGATTGTAAAGTATTTAAAATACATTTTGTAATATTAAACCTGACACCACCCAGTAGGGGATGAGCCTGCTAGAAGAATTTAGAGTCCAGTATATTCATGTGATTATTAATCATTCACTTCACTTTGTTTCATGACCTATTTGAAAGTTATTCTCAACTGTTACTAGGGGGCGAAACGCGACAATTGTACTCAAATGTCAGAGACAGGCGGGTTTACACATGAAAACAGATGTGTTATTATGACCTAGTAAACTTGTAGTTAACATAGTGAAATTTCCCACCCATTATCACAGTAACATAGGTGAATACTAAATATTTAAATCCATTAAGGGGAGAAATAATGTGCGATTTGACAAGTTTAAAAGAATGACCCAGACCTCATTGGTTATTCAGGCTCAGAGTGCCAAAGGCCTGACATGCCTGGGCCATACTTCCGCTAATGAGCTTCTCGTTTGAACACAGATGATAGATCAAAATGTTTAATGTCTTATTAGTTCCTGGCTCATGGCTTCAGGTGGAGGCAATGCTTATTGGAGCCTCCCTCCGACACGAAATAAATGAAGGAATTAGAGTTAAGCACCTCTCTTGGAAAGAAACTTGCTCTCATGCGGCCCACATTTGTCCTCTAGTCAAATTGAGTTTGGCATGAAGCTGCTGATTATTCTGGTGTCTTAATATACAATCAAGTATTGTTTTCCTGATATAATATAAGTACATGTGGGTGGACAGAAGTACACTCACCTAAAGGATTATTAGGAACACCTGTTCAATTTCTCATTAATGCAATTATCTAATCAACCAATCACATGGCAGTTGCTTCAATGCATTTAGGGGTGTGGTCCTGGTCAAGACAATCTCCTGAACTCCAAACTGAATGTCAGAATGGGAAAGAAAGGTGATTTAAGCAATTTTGAGCGTGGCATGGTTGTTGGTGCCAGACGGGCCGGTCTGAGTATTTCACAATCTGCTCAGTTACTGGGATTTTCACGCACAACCATTTCTAGAGTTTACAAAGAATGGTGTGAAAAGGGAAAAACATCCAGTATGCGGCAGTCCTGTGGGCGAAAATGCCTTGTTGATGCTAGAGGTCAGAGGAGAATGGGCCGACTGATTCAAGCTGATAGAAGAGCAACTTTGACTGAAATAACCACTCGTTACAAAGCATTTGTGAAGCCACAACACGCACAACCTTAAGGCGGATGGGCTACAACAGCAGAAGACCCCACCGGGTACCACTCATCTCCACTACAAATAGGAAAAAGAGGCTCCAATTTGCACCAAAATTGGACAGTTGAAGACTGGAAAAATGTTGCCTGGTCTGATGAGTCTGGATTTCTGTTGAGACATTCAGATGGTAGAGTCAGAATTTGGCGTAAACAGAATGAGAACATGGATCCATCATGCCTTGTTACCACTGTGCAGGCTGGTGGTGGTGGTGTAATGGTGTGGGGGATGTTTTCTTGGCACACTTTAGGCCCCTTAGTGCCAATTGGGCATTGTTTAAATGCCACGGCCTACCTGAGCATTGTTTCTGACCATGTCCATCCCTTTATGACCACCATGTACCCATCCTCTGATGGCTACTTCCAGCAGGATAATGCACCATGTCACAAAGCTCGAATCATTTCAAATTGGTTTCTTGAACATGACAATGAGTTCACTGTACTAAAATGGCCCCCACAGTCACCAGATCTCAACCCAATAGAGCATCTTTGGGATGTGGTGGAACGGGAGCTTCGTGCCCTGGATGTGCATCCCACAAATCTCCATCAACTGCAAGATGCTATCTTATCAATATGGGCCAACATTTCTAAAGAATGCTTTCAGCACCTTGTTGAATCAATGCAACGTAGAATTAAGGCAGTTCTGAAGGCGAAAGGGGGTCAAACACAGTATTAGTATGGTGTTCCTAATAATCCTTTAGGTGAGTGTATTTGGCTTTATACGCTGGAATCCCCATTGTGGCGTAATTGGAAAATACATATTTTATTTGAACTGTCAAGCATTGTGATCACACTTGGACAAACATTATAATTTAGCCATTCTTGCCAATTTAGAAAATTTCACCCAAGTTCTCGTATTTGCGGTATTATTCCCCCCTCTGTCTACATTTACTGCTGAGGTTTCCACTTGGAATACTGCAACCGCACAAACTTGTTCTGAACACCATGAAGACTGCATTCTTCTTTTGTTTTCTCTCTATATGTGGACTACTAAACAGAAACAGAAAGTGGATGTGTTTCCTTTATGAGACACTAAAGATGAATTGGCTTGTGTAATTTCCACTTGTTCACACAAACTCATCATACATAATACGTGTGGCATCTGCTTTACTGCTGCACTGAGAATAAATTATTGTTTGTTTCATTTGTAATCTCCTTGCCAGATGTTAACATGGCTTGCCTTTTGCTGACAGGGCATGAGTGTTGTGTATTTCATGCTGGTCCTGCATATGCCTTTGATGCTGCCTCCTTGACTGAGCTCACCGGGTGGCTGACACTTAACAATCTGCTGCTGCTGATGAGCAGCACAAGACCACGTTTCCCAGCATGCACCTTGTAGTTTGCTGTCCTTGCCCACGAGGGATCCGCTAACGATTTACCAAAATGCCAAATTATTTCTGTGTTTGACTTGAGAGGATTCATTATAGAAAGTGGAGTCTCTGGCTGAATTCTCAGTCTTCTGGGACTGCTTACACATTGAGTGCCTTTTGTTTCCCTAAATTCAAGAGCAGTAATTACTTTGCCATACTTGAATTAGAACTATGCCACTCAAGTTGCTCTTAAATTACTTTCTATCCATCTGGAAGACATGTATTATGAAATGTGTTTTAAAAAAGGTATTATTATTTCGACAGAAGTATGAAGCAGCACTGTTTTCAACATTGATAATAATAAGAAATGTTTCTTGAACACCAAATCAGCATAGAATGTTTTCTGAAGGATCATGTGACATTGAAGACTGTAGTAATGATGCTGAAAATTCAGCTTTACCATCACAGGAATAAATTATATTTGTAAAAATATATTAAAATAGACAATAGTTATTTTAAATTGAGCATTAAAGACTTCTTTCAAAAACATAAAAAAAAAAAAAATCTTACCGACCCCAAACTTTTGAAAGGAATTGTATTTCATTAATTAATATGAATAAAATACTACCTGCAAAACGCATAATGTGCATCTTTAACTACATGTTATTATATGAACAACCAGTCAGTAACTACACTGATTTAAAGGGGTCATGAATTTACCCAAAACACTGCGCCTCCAAAGTGCTCTCCAACGCCACCAGCTGGCCGTTTCCAGAAGAGCGCCTGGCATTTTTTTTAGCTTTGGTGGACACATTAATTTAATATTTATTGTTAGGCATATGGCCAATCAGTCTCTTTAGAATTTATGCAATATACTGGAGCCAAACCTGAGAAGGGAGTCCAGAAGATTCCACAGCGTTCCTGGACACAGGTAATTTACATAGTTGTAACTCATGGGTGGGGATTATGCTAATTTTGGATGGTCGTGCATGCATGCCATATTTACGAATGATTGGAATTCACTAACAAACACACGTTTAACTAATCAAATTGAATGTGTATGAAGCGTGTGAATTCGGATAAGAGTTTTCGGGAAGGTCCGTTTTACACGCAAATTACTCCAAATTTACTCATATATTTGCGAGGCCCTATGAGTGTACCCTCAGAAAACATTTATATATATATATATATATATATATATATATATATATATATATATATATAGGGTAAACATACCTATTAAGCTCACCAAAGTCTACATTGAGACATTTTAGTGCACAGGGTATTGGTTTCAGCACAAGAAGTTATGTTAAAATAAAATATTAATCTCTCACACAATAATATTTTATTTTATTTTAAATGACAAAAGCATTTCAATTAAGATGTACATCATTAAATGCAAAAAGTCTGGCTGTGCTTAATGGGTACATGTTTGTACCCTTTAAGCACACCCCTGTTGCCATTAAGCTCACAACATTTTTTTATTTTTTTAATTCTTGTTTGTTTTAAACAAAAGTTTTA
Source organism: Rhinogobio ventralis (assembly GCA_039654625.1). Classification (NCBI taxonomy): domain Eukaryota; kingdom Metazoa; phylum Chordata; class Actinopteri; order Cypriniformes; family Gobionidae; genus Rhinogobio; species Rhinogobio ventralis. The sequence continues at coordinate 21,450,845 of CM077198.1, read as the reverse complement.
AAGGATAACTGTATAAAGATTAACTTGAAGTGACAACCATCAGTTAATATTTAAAGTCTGTTTATGAAGTATTTACACAGACCTTCAATGTGGATGAGCTTAAAGGGAGCACACTGAGCTTAATTGGAACAGCAAACATTGTTTTTATTAATAAATATTATTAATTTAAATTTAAAAGGAAAGTTCATACATATTTTAATATGAACACCTATTATTGAAAATATCTATGAAATTATACTTTTTCTTATTGAAGCTGTGATTTTCATAGTAGTGCACCCTTTAAGCTAACCTTAAATTAATTTTATGTTAAAATAATGTTGCTAAAACTATCTTTTGGATCTAACTGTAATTATTTCCCACATCAAGGTTCCAGGTTATAATATACAAAAGTCTAAACATTAATCTCTTAATTTTGCAGTAAGAAGTTATACTTATCCAAAATAAAGGCTTAAACATCTAAAAAGTGCACATTTAAGGGGCTACTCTTCTGGTGAAAGTTTTCAGACAGCTTTCAGAATGGCCACCAGACAGTGTGAACACATGAATACCCATATCTCAGTGTGCAATGGTCTGAAATTACAGGAGGTATATAGTCACAAACACATCAATTGGTTAAGACATCAAATAGGATGATAAAATATTTTTTCCTTTTTATAATCTTATCTCAAAGATAGCTTAATGGGTACTTAAGCTTAATAGGTACGTTTAACCAGATATATACATATTTTTCAGTGCATATGTAAAAAAGAAAATACAAATTACAAGCCACAGGTCATCTGTCTAACCTGAATTTTTTTTAACAATTTTTCACATGGAATCAAATCAATACTTTTCCACACACACTTGACCAAGTAAACCGATGTGACACATGCATCTTAAAATTGCTCATCACAACTGCGGCTGTCACCTTTTCAGGAAATTACGCTGAAGCAAAATTTCATTAGCATTGTATAAACTGTGATGTGCTCTAATGCTAATCTATTCTAAAACATTACTTAAGCAATTTGTTTTTCTGCTTTTATTTCACGCCACACTGACATTGTCAGGTGAACTTAATGTGAAATGGCTTTAGGGCAAATGCACAAATAAAATAAAGAAAAAAAGTTGTTTAGCACAGCATACAGAGAAAAGATAAATAGGATTGCCATCCATGGAAGCATACATACATATGACTTTTTAGTTTAAAAAAAAAAAACTAAATTAAACCCAACCGATCTTGCTACACAATAAACAAAAGGTTCCAGTTCTCAACATGAGACTGGATGGGAAAGAACAGCGTTTACTTGCATTTAGTACTAAAATGAATCATTTACTTGTATAATTTATTGACAAGACCATGAATGATTCATAAGCATGACTGAACAAACAGCTCCAAATTGGTCTTCAGTGGAATGGAAATCCACTCTGTGGAAAATTCTGATGTAAACAAGAAGCAAAACACCAAGAAACTGAAAGACAAGAAAATATGATAGCCACAACAAAGTTATGTTTGTTCAATAAATATGGGCAGATGCACTAAGATAATGCTGATATTATGGCATCTCTGTGCAAGATGGTATCACAGCTGGGGCTAATGTCCTCCATTAATCAAAGTTCTTTTCAATATAACATCTTATTCAGAACACTGGTTCTATGCGTGCACCCTCCATTTACTCAGCATCTTCAGATACATCTTTGATTTGGTCTAATGCAGCATCTTAGGGCTGTCCTCCCAAATTCTTTCCAACAGCATCAACCTCAGGTTTCTTGTCGGAGTTGTGCAGCTGACTCTGCGAGGGGAGGCGCTCACAGGCACCCCGTGTCAATTTACGAGTGTCACAGAGCACAGAGGATATCTATTCATAAGACGCTCATAAATAAAACATGCGGGGACCAGCTGGCGTCGATGCACGACAGGCAGGTCAGTGTGGGAATTATTTCTGCCGATACCGAACCAACGGAGTAACATGTCATCCTGCCGCTCGCTGTCATGCACACTCATATACGTATAGGGCTGGCAACCCATCCGCAAAGAGGTTGCCTCTAACATAGGCGGCACTGTGTCAAGCCACTCATCTTGCCATATCACAGCTAAACATCTTTTTGTTCCTGTTGTTAACCGGCAAGGATATCTTAAGGTTCCAGGTCTGTACTGACTTAAGATACAGTTGAAGCGTTTCTTGTACCTCAGCCAGAAAGTGCAGCCAGTGATGTGGGTGATATTTGCTGATGTTTTGTAGCATGTTCAAAAGCATGAACTGCAGTACAGTGTTATATGTCAGTGTATTATCAGTAATGCCAGTTCCACTACACTTCAGATGTAATACTTTGTCTTTAACCTGGATGGTTGCTAAACAACTATACATATAGGTCTAATGTCACTTTCCATTAAAAGGATATATATATTTTTTTTCTTTCAACAAATATCCTCAGGAGGTCAATAAATGTTGCCATATTTTTCCCTATTCAATTTTTGCAAGACATGTTTAAACACAATTTAAAACCCTGTTTTGTGCGTTTTAATTTGAGATCGACTGATATTGATTTTTTTTTTATAACCGATACCAATTATTTGCATGTTTATGTGCCTGATAACCGATAAAGAGAACCGATATTTGTTTTATTTCCGTTTTTGACAATTATAATAGCACTGAAATGAACAAACTGTTTTATTTAACACTTTTTAAATACTGTAATTTCTGCAATTTTTACTCCTTCCTTGCATAATACATTTTCACAGAGCTGTAATTATTTAGATGTTTATTAGCAAAATAAAGGTCATATAGTTTTACATGCGTGGATCGGGTTAAAAGCTGCATACGGTGGCCATGCGCAGGAGCATTTCCTGATCATCAACCCAATTATAGGGAAATGCTTAAATGGGTAATATGATGCTATTCAAAGATCATTATTTTGTGTGTTGCGTTTAATGGAATATGTTACCATGCTTTAATGTTCAAAAAATACATTATTTTTTCACATACTGTGCATTATTGTTGCTCTTCTATGCCCCGTCTTTCTAAAACACGTTGATCTCTACTAAGCCCCTCCTTCCGAAAAGCGTAGTGTGCTCTGATTGGCTAGCTGATCCAGTGCGTTGTGATTGGCCGAACACTTCAAGCGGGTGTCAGAAATGTAACGCCCCTTACCAGCTTCAGCTTTCAAAGCAATTACAAAGACAGTTAATAATGTCATCAGTTTTACCCAAGTGTGCCACACAAGTCCTGAAAACTGAAGCCAAAGCATCTCGATCGAACCCAGGTTGGCTGGATGCAGTATAGGTCATAAACCCCACCCTCTCCATGAAATGTAATGGGACATAGACAAACTAAACAATCAAATTACACTTCAAATAAATTTTTTCTAAAGATGGTTTCTGTCATTTTAGGCTGTTTTATCACACGGATGTTAGTTCAAGTTTTTGTTCTTTAAATAAGTTTGGTTTTAGTTAGTTATTTGATGCTATAAAAACGGGGGTGTGACGTTATGATTGACAGCTGAGATTGACAGCTTCTCTGAGCGAAGTAGTCAATGAGGCACCTGACATTTTCTTGACATGAACTTCGGGAGGAGATCCATCTCTTTTTACAGTCTATGGTTTTACCATATCAGTTTGAGCCAGAGTCGGATTTTGAAAATGCAGATGACCAAGCCGACTGATCGGATACTCGTTATATGTATTTGCAGTACACAAGCCGTGGTACAGCTGAACGTGACAAACGCTGCACAGGGCACGCGTGCTGCTTCAGCTCTGCTTGAGCGGTTATAAGCAGAGAACAAGTTATAAGCAGAGAACAGAGGATACTATGTTTGTAAATCCATCTCTGCACTTTTGATCGTAAGAACGACAAACAATACACATTACTCTACACTGCACAAAACTCCACATTTAAACAGTCAATGGCAAATACTTAACATGACAAATAATAAAACATACTGGCTCTGATTCAGAAGTGCCAGATTGCCCTAGCAAAGTTGGAATTACCCCATTTTTTAGAAATAGACTTTGTGCACAGCCAGCCTTCTTCTCTTCCAGATTCATATCAGGAAACTGTCCTCTGTCAAATGCGCTGCGCACGCACAAACATTTGGGTTGTACTGTTCTGGAACAGTGTTGTAAATAAATCTTAACCACTGATTCCTGATTCCGATACATTACACACTAAAGAAAAAGGAAAACATAAAAAAATGCATCATATGCCCCTTAAAATGCCCATTAAAATGCCCATTAAAATCGATTATCAGTCAATCTCTATTTTTAATTTTGCCTAGTTTAATTTGATCTATTTCTAGAAATAAACACCAACATTAAATAGACTAAATATATGAAATTACTATTTTGTATCCTATCTGTGGTGACCTAATTTGCAAATATCAAGATTTTAAAAACAAATTTACGAAATAAAACTTTTTTTATACATTTGTTTTGAACATACATTTTAACTCCTGCAGTGTTAGCTACATTGTGGCACCAAATGTTGTAGTTAACATGACCTTTAAAAAAGTGACAGTTAAAACAATGAAATAAAATACAATTATATGTCCTAAAAACACAAATAGGCTATAGCCAATTAAATGGTCCTTAAGATTTGCTATTCTCTGTGGCCCTGAGTAAGTAACTTTACTTTTGGTAATCAGATGTACACTATCCTGTTCAAAAGTTTGGGGTTTGTAAAATTATTTTGAAAGAGGTATAAGGAGTAAAAAAGTAATATGGTAAAATACTGTTACAGTTAAATAATGTTAATTTAAAAATGTAATTGAAGACTGGAATAATGGCTGCAGACAATTCAGCTTTGCCATCACAGGAATAAGTTTCACATGATACATCAGAAATCATTCTGATATGCTGATTTGGTGCTCAAGAAATATGCCCTTGCCGGTTTTATCAAATTGATTTCCAAAAAAAAATCTGACTGACCTCAAACTTTTTATCAGTTGTTTACAAGTACTAAGCTGTTGTTGTTGTATGGAAAACCGTAATCAACAACCTATTATTCGATGCCTATAGTATCATGACAATATTTGGCCATCTTTGAATTTAACACATTGTTGAGCCAGGACAAAAAAAAAAAACCCAGCAAAACCACAGACCTTTAAAAGGGCAGTCGTACCATTCCTTAACAAGCCATTTAAGTGAAATCTGTTCAAATAACGAGAGGGGTAGAGGCCAGAGCTGTCATCTTTCCACATTTTCCAAGCTAGAGAGGACTAATTGGAAGTTCCCGTGTTTCTATGGGGGCCCTGTGCATATGTTGACAGTGGCTGCAGGTATGTGCGTCGGAGTCAAGCTCTATGATGTAAAATGGGGAATTCAATGGCAAGGTAAAGAGAGAAAGAACAGGAGCTCCAGAGTTGTATTGATCTTGTGAGCCTGGCCTGTAAAGGTCCAGCCTTAATTAGCTCAATCCTGGAGCAAATGTGCTGGCAAGACCTAACAGGAGACATAGCTATCACAGGAGCTCTATACTGCACATGGGGGGGATACAGCCCTGGTTCAAACACATACATACATAGTCAAACGTTTTCAGACTTGCTAGAATTCTAGTAACATCTCTTGATCATTCAAATGACACAAGAGCATTCTCGAATGTTGATTTTGTATTTTAAAACAGCCGTGACAAGAATACACTGAGCGTAATAGCACATCTGTCAAACCTTTTGCTGAATAATCAAGGACAGGAGTTTAAAAAAACCCCCAGATATTTTCAGTCCCATCTTACAAATAACACACACACACACTCCAACGGTCTGTCTCAGGAGAGACAGACATGTGGCGTTTTTGGCTATATGTCGGTCTTGAAGTGGTTGTCCAACAGGTTTTCCTGCCAGTTGTGTTTCTAACTCCCTCTCCTCCATATGTTGATGCTTATGGTCATCCCTGCACACTACAAACAGATCTGGGCACCAGTACTACACATTCAGTGTCCTACCAGTTCCTGTCCAGCAGGCAATCAAACCTTCAAAGGTGCCAGTTTGAGTCATCCCTGATGGGCACACTTCATTAGCAGTCTCGCTGTTCTATCTGGCACTTGGTCCTAACTGAATACCAATGCATCTGCTCTCTAAGTTTGTTGTTTTTGAGTTTGTCACAAGGACTTAGGTTGGTTAAAATACGTTCCATATGTTTTCAGGATGTGGTCTTTCTTTTTTTTTTTTCTTTTACATCACAGAGCTAACAGCAATATCCCATGATTACACGCAAGTCACAAGGTTCCCTTCCATTATGATGCATGGGCACTTGAAACAAAGCCAAGTAAACAGGAATGTAACAGGAACATGTTCAAAAAGTACTGGTTTTAAATATTTGATTTTAACTCTCAAACTGTGCTGTACTCTGCAAAACTCAATTTTATTTGCCTGGTTTTCTGAATAATTCACTTTTTCCAGTCAGACAATGAATCCCCATGGCGGTTTTCAAAACAAAGGTGCATCACTGCTCTCCTAAAGCTATAAATAAATAACAGCAAGGAAAAAAATGCAGTAACAAGGTACCCCCATTTTCATATGCAATCCTCTACCATATGTCACGATCACAATTTATTTATTTAAACAGCAGCTGCTGCAAATTATTTTTCTGATTTTAAGTGATAGAATTTACTTAAGTATATAAATATATAGCCTTACACAGCATGTCAGTGTTCATTTAACATACAAATTTATGTTAATACTTATCCAAATATGATTTATAGAAAAAAAACCAATGTACTCAGATACATTTTTTTTATCCGATAAGAAGACATGCACCTAAGCAACAATGGAAATACATTTACCAAAGGCCTAAATCCCTCGATGCACAACAAAAAAAGTCACGTGACTTTGCTTCAACAATGGACGTGATTGGATAACTAGACAAACCTGCGGACCAATTTCATTGCACAGCATCTCAAGCGTTGGTTTGATTATTCTGAAATGCCTGAGCCAAAGTTTGTGATCAGATTCATTTGGTTTAATTCCCTCCCTGAACCGTCTAACACAATTGTGTTCCCAAACACAAGGCATTCGAACACAGAGCATTTATTGCAAGTAATTGTATAGGAAAAAAGAGCTACAGTGGCTTCTCCGATTGCAGCAACCATTTTTATTGCATATATTTTGCGCCAATTAACCCTGGAAGTGACGGTTCAAATGTTTTACGGGATATTTCAATTCTACGCATAAATTAAATTAGCAAATTTGGATGTAAACATAGCTAATGTTAGCAGTTAATAGCAGATATCTTTGTTTTGTGTCATCTGTGGACTTTTGCTGATAAATAAATGGTGAGATCTGGGTACAGGTTTTATGGAGAGAGAGTACACATTGTTCATTCACATTTATACCGATATTGCAACAATAAAAAGCTGGTTGAAAAATTCTGAAGTTGTCCTTTAAAATTGCTTTAAATTTACCAGGCTGATTTTCCGATTTTTCTGGCAAACGAATTTAAATTGGGACCTAAGCCAAGAACTCCAAGACATATCTTGGATGTGTCTCAATCGGCGCCCTAGTTCAGTAGTCAGGGCACTGCCAAAGGAATTTGCTGTTTTTAGAGCTGTGTGCACTGAAACGTTCACTCCCTAAAAATGTCCAAAATGCACTGTAAGACCAGTGAGCACTGGTGTTTACTATGTTCATTTACTGGAAATACTGTCCCCTTTTCTTTCATTTCAAGCCAAGAGAAATGGCAGATGTGCATATATTTTATGACAGCATTGTACATTTTTACAGTTACAACGGAGGTGCTTAATTCATTCATTCAGAACGATATAATTTCTGTTGTTGATTAATACTAATATTGTTTTAATATATACAAATACAATATACAAATCATCTACTATAGGATATAGGGAGTTGAATAAGACACTTAAGAAGAACTACTATGTTTTTGCCTATTAAACAAATAAAAATCACAGCTTTAACTTCATTATGTCCATGTGTAAGGGTGGTTTGCCTACATTGGTTCAGGCTGCAGGGTTGCCAAAAGACTAAAGAATCATTCAGCAAGATTGTAGAAAACTGTACATTTCTCGTCTATTACCACCCACTGCGACTTATACCAACGACGGAAATAAGCGCAGTTACAATAGCAAAATGTGGGAGAGCGTTGCTATAATGCGACTATATTGTATTGCAATAGGTAGCACTTCAAAGTCAATACCGAATCAAAACTAGTTAGCACATCATTTGTAATAGAAAGGATTAAATGACAAAATCTGGTTATGGTTACACTTAAAATAGTTACAAAATAGATGAATGAGATGATAAAAACTTACACCATTAATCGTACCCATGAATAGAATGTTACCTGAGGGATAAAAAAATGAGAGAGAGGGAGAGACAGGCTTTAGAAAAGAGAAGAGAGAAAGAGCCAGTGCAAAGAAGCCCAGCGAAAAGAAGAGCCAGAGAGCAGGCCAGAGAATCAAGAGACAGAGCAACCGTTACAATCTTCTTTTTATCCTTTTCTTGGCCATGTGACTAAACCCAAATGTCATTTAAACTGACCAATCACAACTTCCCCCACTGTACTAAAGGTGTGACACATTTTGGCCTACAGGGCTTCAACATCTCTTTGTCTTAAGGAATTCCAAATGGCCCTTCTGGTAAGAAAGATGGGAGTTGAAAACAGTAAAGCAAATGTTTTTGTTCAATTTCAAATATCTTTGATTATTTTCAATTCTACATGTGAATTAGCTCTGGATGATGACGTCAATGTAGTGTACTAAGTACATCTCTTTGCCTCTATACTGAAATTAAAATGCCTTTAATAAAACATTTATACAGTTAAAAACATTCAAATGGAACTTGCTTAAAGTGTCGAATCCTTTCCCTCCTGACTGGTCTACAGTTTTAGGCTTTTTCTATCAAACTTGACAATTCTGACAGTGCCAATTATGGCACAGCATGACATGATTACCTACTTCTACTTCTCTCAGTAAGAAAAGTGCCCCACTTCAATCCAGAGTCAATGTTTTGTCCAGACCTCAATGACCCATCTCTTTTCAATGAGCTACTTAAAAGTGGTTACAGCTAACACAAAAATAGTCAACTGCCACTATGGACACATCATTTTTGTCTCTGCAGCACCCCTGAATCAGCCAAATCCAATTTACAGACCCAGTGGTCCCCTCACCCAGACTTTTATTCAACCCATGGACCCCAATATAAAACTGCTAGATGTTCTTGGAAACAACTGCAGCTCTTGTGGGGTGATCCTGGTCTGCAGAGATCAGTATCTATCAAAAGTAGTCCATGGAAGGAACAGTGGTGAACCGGCGACAGGGTCATGGGCGGCCAAGGCTCATTGATGCACGTGGGGAGCGAAGGCTGGCCCGTGTGGTCCGATCAAACAAGAAGTTAATGCTGGTTCTGATAGAAAGCTGTCAGGATACACAGTGCATTGCTGTTTGTTGCGTATGGAACTGCATGGCGCAGACCAGTTAGGGTTCCCATGCTGACCCCTGTCCACCGCCGGTCTTACTGTATTTGTGAAATAATCAATTTAAACTATTTGCAAATAATATTTTATTTTAAAGTATGCACACATTGGATACTGTCAGTACTGAACATTTCTATCGTAAAACAGTTGTCAAATATTAAATGTTTATCTACTTGCATTTTACCAAGCATTCTTTCAATGTTAAAACCAAAGCGGAATTCACACTCGACTTCAGTGAACAGTAAGCCCCGCCTTCTTTAATCATTTTGACATTGACGAGTGCTGTGTTAGACCACAGAACTTTTAGTCATCCTAATAACAAACAGAGCAATGGAGTGCAACAGAGCAGCATCAAGAATATCAAATGCATTGCAGTGAATCTCTTATTTGCATCTACAGTTTTTTGGCTACAATGACAGGATTGCAAAATTGTAGAACTCAGTGAGCTTGCGCAAAACAGATCTCCAGTGCAGCGACTCATTTATAAGCCTCTGATTGGCTGATGCGTTCAACAGACATGTCTGTGATTGGCTACAGTGATCAATGCCGCAAAAGCACTTTGTAAGTAACTTTGATGCAAAGAGAGAAAATATAAATATAATGCTGTAATATTCACTTTTCATGATTAGGTAATCACAACAGTCGTATTCGTATTGTTATTTTTCTGATAAATTGTTAAGCTCTATGAGAAAAGTACTAAAACATTCAGGGCTTTACTAAAACATTCAGGGTTTAAGTCCTATTAGCCCATCCCTAGTGCTGCCCCTGTTACTCACCAAGGAATCCTAAACATTTTTTTTTTTTTTTTTTAAATCACAGTTTTCAAACATTAAGCAGCACAATTGTTTTAACTCTGTCAACTTTGATAATAAGAAGAAATGTGTAGAGACCCCAAACTTTTAAACAGTAGTGTATTTATTTAATTGTGCAAGGCGTATAAGATCATTAGTTAACGTTCTTTCATATAGTTAGAAATGCCATGATAATTTAAAAAAAAATTAAACATGTTTAATATCTCTCCTCTACAGACCCCCGGCAGATCCTTCACAGACCCCCAGGGGTACTAGTTACAGTTAAAAAACAAAGTAAGGTACTGCCTTATAAAAAATAATTAAGATATATGAGGGTTTCTTTGATAATAAATAAACATGTCAAATAATAATAATAATATTATCATTATTCATTTCTTATTAAATTGCATTCCTCTTCTCTCCCAGCTTTACAACTGTCAATTTATAATGCACTGTGAAGTTCACACAGGCATGCCTTACCCAGCATTCTGAAAGACGCCAGATTAGCAAAAGATCCCCAAAAGCAGACACAAATTTTTCAACCATATCACCTACAAGAGCTACAGACAGAACACAACATATGGGTCCCATAGGAGTGTGAACATGTAAAGTAACCAACAAAGATTTACCCCAGATTGGGTTTGAGATGTCCAATTGTCCTGTAGAGAGAACTGGTTTCAGCTTTGTGAGTTTGAGAACTCGGCAACAAAGGATGCCATGCGTCATAGATACCTAAAAATATGCTAAATAAGTAGAATGCATTTGGTTCGTTATTCCTCATTAATGAATCGTAGAGTTTTTACAGAAATCAGCACTTTAAATTAAGCTACACAGCTGCCAGGACTGTCAAAGAGCATTAGCAATTGGTTGGCTGCTCTTTTTGGCATCATCATTATATGTATTGTTAATGTAATATATTGCTACAGTGTATCTCCAAGTTGCCCTTAATTGTGCTGCCCTACACAGTACAACCTTCCCTTGCTTTATTCTACAGCTACTCCTAACACTAGTTTGTATACCACGTCCTTCACTAACCTATGCTAAAAATGGCTCCTAACATTAGTTTACCCTTCACTATTCTGCTCTAAAAGAATTCGCTGGGTTACCTCTGGCTGTCCTAGTCTTGCGGTGCCCTTCTCCACCAGGTTACTCCTGGTTGTCCCTGGTCTAAAACTGGCCTTTGTGCTCAAGGCCACCTCTCCTCTGTCCTTGAGGGCCCTAGAGGGCAGGGACGGCATCTCTGGTTCTTGACACAGAGCCAGTTTGTGTCATAATGGACAGGACCCTTGAGCAATGAGATGTCAAGGCAACCCAGTGTCCCGCCCCCACTGACGTGAGTGACTGATTACCTGTCTCTGGAGCGGAAGTGTCTGCATCTGTTTCATTGCTCTGACATTCTCAGTACTTCAGCGTAGGGTAGTTCAAATGAGGAGAATACCTCATGCATACCTCATACCTCTGCAAAAACATCCCGTTTAGCAAATGCCAAGTTCAAATTTAAAGGGTCAGGACAATTAATTGTCTGAGGCATTTTGCTACTGCTATTTTTTTTTCTCCTACTATGCTGCAAAAAGTGGTGCTGTTAACTGTTAAACAGCAGAGCATGGTGCTAGCAACACCAAGGTCATGGGTTCAATTCCTAGGCATTAGGGTCAATGATGTGATGCAATTTTTTTTACACTATCTATTAATTCATTCAAAAAATAGAAAAGCAAGAATGCATACATACATTCATACATACATACAATGACACCACATCTGCTATGATAGGTTTGTCTAATTTTTTTATTAAAATGGGGGGACAATATTTTACATTTAATTAATATATCTAGAGAAATTTATATTTATATATATTTATATATATACACATACACACATATACACATATACACACACACACTCTAACTTTGTGCTGATTATAAATGTGAAAAACTATTGTCTGCCAAATCAAACTGCTAAAACCAACAAACAGGAAATTATATTACAGACAGAAACTCTGCAGACCCTCATGAATAATCAGGCCAATATATCACTCAAATAACTTGCCCAATTTATGACAAGGCAGAGTTAGTTCAGGTCATGTGGGATGAATCCTAAAAAACTTAAACAGTAGGTGATTTCTGAAAAATGCTGTTTTTCAGACAAACTTGAAGCCAATCAGCAGTAGGGGGCATATACACTCATGATGGGGGAGGAGAGAGAGTGAGCAAGAGGGAGATTTGAAGAAAGACTGTTGAAAGAGAGTGGTATGAGCCTTGACTCATTCGTGTTGCCAGATCTTACTAGAAAAACTGTGAACAAGAACAAGCCCACAATAAACCATCCAAATGCTTTAAACTGAAAAGAAAACCAAAATATTGTGACCTGCTCACTTTAATAACTCCGTAAACTTAATCACTTAATGAGCCAAGCTTAACCCAAAAATGTGTATATTAAGTGGACATGGCTACAAGAACGTGCTCTGTGAAGCAGCCTTTCCAAGCATAAGCAAAACACGATGCCTCAGTCAATTGTGCTCAGTCAAATTCTTTTGTCGTTGTAATATTTCTGTGGTCACAATAGCGTATACCAAACACGTGAGATGCCAGAACATTGCTATGGTTACCACGGTTTCAGGAGTGAGCTGTGTTCCATATACACAGAATGATAATTTAGGGGAATCCTGAAACTTTACAGTGTGTACGTGGCCATATTTGTCTTTGTCCTATTAACTGATTCCCAATGCATGAATCCAATGTACTTTACTTGGATTTATTTTTCTCCATTAGGACACCTGATGGAGTTTTGGTTCCTTGCCACTGTCGCCTCTGGCTTGCTCAGTTGGGGACACAAAATTTTCAAATAAATATCCAAATAAATTTAATTACTAAACTAAATTATATCAACTACATTACTTGAATATATATGATAATTGAAATGAGCTGATGACATCACCGTTTTCTCCAGAGCGGCTGTACAGCCGAATCAAATTCTGTTCATTATTTTCCTGTTTAACACTGTGAAGCTGCTTTGAAACGATCTGCATTGTAAAAAGCGCTATATAAATAAAGTTGACTTGACTTGACTTGGTCATGGCTTTGCATAAAATCATCTGTCAAATGCATTGATTTAAGATCAGGAAAAAAAAACTGAAAAGAACAAGAACAATTGCCAGATGGCTAGTGATAGAGTTCGGAAATGTATGAAATGTATCCAAATTTAATCAAAAGGATAACAAACTGCAAGGATCAAAAACAAATAAATGGCTGAAGATCTTAGATTCATGCGAACATGCTTTTCTCTGGCCCAGTTTTAATGGACTGTTTACAGCCTGCTCCAGATGCGAGTACTGAAATTTTGGCCCTGCCATGGTGCATTAAAGAGCCGATGTAACCTAAGTGGAACCTCACGGGCACATTTAAAATCCGAAATGCAATTATGATGCCTCGACATCCAGGGGTAAATGGAAATTGTTGGCTGAGGTTTGCCTGTCAGTGAAAAGCATTGTGGGAATTAACTGGCATTGTGGCGTGCTAAACATGTAGAAGGTGGTGACTGCCAGGTTCATATTAGATGCCCGCTGATAGATTTGTTGTCATGGCGATGAAGACAACAGCAAAACAGTAGGGGTAAAATTGTCAAAAATAATAGAAGGATGTTTGAAGTGCAGAGAAGGTTGGTTGATTGCGGGAGGAGGTTAACGGGATCCTTCCATGAATATTCACGGCTGACACCCCCGGGGATGAGAGACCCAATTAACAAATCCCATTAATTACGAGACTATCACAACTGATTAGGAGATGGCCGTCTGCTCCTGGCACAATGCGGCCCATATTTTCTGCTTCACAGAGGCACGACGAACTCAACTGCCAATCAGAGTTAGGGAGTGCAGAGGGAGCAAGGGATCTGGGTGTTGGCTGGATACTGTACTGACACTGTTTGAACACACAAGGCCATAAACCATCTTTCACGCTGATACGCTGAATTGAAATTTAGGTTCAGACAAGAATCTGAAAGGGTTCTAAAAAGAACATTAACAGCTCATTTGTGAAAAAGAGTGAACGCATTAATGAGCCAATTAATGCCTTCACACATCTCTGTGTTTTGTGTGAAAAAGGATAAAATGTGATTGAGGAAAGCTCTCTTGCACCAGCCTGCATGCATGTGCCAACCGTGACGATTACAAAACAATGAGCATCCTTCAAAAAGATAGATAGATAGATTACATATGTGCAAGATGGTAATAAATGATGATTTATACTGTGACATTTACTATGCATTTCCTAATTATTAACTGTTAGCAACACACAAAGCTTCCAGTGCACAGTGGTGTCACATTCTAAAGGCATGCAGATGTAATATTTCATATCTTCAGTATTAAATTAATCCAAGCAATGGGTTGGGCATAAGTTCACAAGAGGCACTGGAATGACTGCAATGGAAAGACTACAATAGATTTATAAAGGGTTACTATTTCAACACTCAACATAAACTGATACAGTCAACATTAAAGGGACAGTTAACCCAAATATGAAATTATGATTTACTGACTTTGACTTTGTTCTGTGTAAACCAAGAAGATTTTAAACATTCATTTATTGTGTTCCACGGAAGAAAGTCAGTTATACAGTTTTGTCCAAACTGATTGTGTCCATACAATGGAAGTCAGAGAAGTTCAAAATAACAGGGGAAAAAAAAGAGGTCTTTTGCCTCTCACCTAGGTCACAAAACACTTTTCTGAGTATGCGAGTCAAACCCTCCTAAAGGGATGTCAAAATTAGCCGCTCATAATTTTAAGTAATTTCTCTTGCAGAGAGATCTTAGGCAGTCCTTTCCAATTCAAATCCCCTTCATTATAATGCGCTACGCACCTACTAGCACTTGCAGTTGCCCTGGGTGAGAGTGCCTGCCAAATGAATGGAGCATAATGTAATGTATTGTTTGATTTGCTGATTTGCACATTTGCATGTTCAACAGAAGTGGAGTACAATGTGAACAGTGGAAGCTGGCAGGCGGGCGGCCGAGGCCAACTCAGTCAGCCCTCTGTGCTAATCATGCTAGTGAACAACTCCTTGTTTTCAGCATTTAAAGAGCTAATGCCAGGGATGGTAATACATTTTTAATTGCAAGTGTGATTACCCTTCTAAGCAACCTCAGCCAGTTGATTAAATGCATTTGGGTCAATATTAGAGGCCAGTCATTTCCAGTGTTAGGGCCTCAGGAGAAAGTCCTAGAGGTAATTGCTGAAGCACAATTAGAAATCTTTCATATTGTAATAATGGAGAATCATGTCCTTTAGGAAACTGGGCAAAACATGATTAATGATAGAGAACACTTCTCAGCATATTAGCAAATGGCTCTGTTTAATTGAAAATGCTAATTGTGCATGAACCGTATGGCAATACATATGTCTTGCAAACTGCATTTTGTACAGTATCAATACAGAGTAATAATCATTACTTTACCTTATTGTAAAGAAGTGCACAGTTCTTGTCGGGATGGTCAAGCCAAAAGACTTGGCAAACCCCCGCCGCAGATGAAGCAACTACTGGCAAGTTGTTGTTTGATTTCCAGATAATGAACAGGCAAATTTCCAATGCACAGATCACATTGAGCAATGATGCTAATTGTTGAGTGACCAACTAGAAGGTGTTTTTTTTTTTTTTTTTTTTTTTTAATGTCTCATGCTTTTATGATCAGCTCTCTAAGATTGCCAAAAATATTAATTTGTGAGTGAGAATTTTGCTGAGATCGCCATTGGTTATAGAGATGCACGGTTGGCGGATCGGGCAGATGACATGACAAAAAAAAATATATTAATTAAATTCAGGCGGGTGGCGGTTGAACCAATCAAATGAAAAAAACATATACATTGTTAAATATTGTTACCTACATCAAAAAAAAAACGAGCACACTTTGAAATAGTCAAATTTGTAAATCATTGTACCACTCGGGGAATAGGCATTTAAAAGAGAGACAGAATATGGAGTGATATCAGAAAAGACATCGGGCAATGGCAGCGCGAGATGTTCAGAAGAACGCAAGAGCTAAACTTCTACAAGCTCAATAACATCCACAGCAAAAAAAGAAGGTACGAAAAATAGTTTGAAAACTTTGTCATTAATTAGATGTGCAAGGCAAGCAGGCAAGTTTTTGGGGTTGTTATGTACAATTAAAAATGTGAACGTGCACGTTGCACTGTTGTGCGGTGGACTTTTAGCGAATTTCAGTGAATGAATAGAGTCGGTGGTTCTTTAATATAGAGGCTCCATTGTTTGTTTCTTGTATGATTGTTAGGCCTGCTGGTATAAAATGAATTGCACTGTCTGCCTGAAAAAGACGCGCTCTCTTCCAATGCAGTCAAAATTAACGGTTTAATTTCTTCAGGCTCGTCCTAGTCATCACCCTGACATGATAATGCGTTAGTTAATTAACCTATAATGTGAATGACTTATTTTATTTCGAGCTTTCTTTCTTTTTGCAAAAAAATAAAGTGCAATAGGCATTAGTTAGTAGTGGGCTAAATAGCAGCATGTTGAAATGATGTGCCAAATTGCGTTTTTTATTACAATGATAAAATTGTACAGTAGCCTATTCAGGTAAGGTCAGGTTTGCCGATGTGCGTTTTATTTAGGCTATTTATTTATTTTGGTCCCTGTGCGGCAATCGGAGAATAAGTTCACTGCTGATATTCTGGGGATACAATATTCATAGCCAATTGGCTATACTAGTAGGGACTTTAGCCTTAAACTATCTTTGCTGCATTGGATCAGTATCCTTTCTAGAACAGGCAAGAGCTTTGTAGGCTCGCGGCTCGCGTCAGCTGCGCTTTGTATCGCCCATAGACCTTAAAACAGTCAGTGGATGGCGGGCGGGTGCGGCTTTGAAAATTGGTCAAAAAACGTTGGTGCGGATGGATGGCGGACGGATTATGAGTTTTGTGATGCGGTTGCGGATGAAATAATAGCCCATCCGCGCATCTCTAGTGTGGACGCAACTAATAGCTCTTTTTTAACTGATACTGATATGGATTCTTATTCTCAATATATTTTAATCTTTGCCGTTTTCTGTTACTGTCTGTCAGGGCTCGCAAAATCGCTAGCTTGACGTCCTGGGGCTATGGTATCTTTGTTGCGTTTTACAGTAAAATGAGAGTTCCGTGTCTTTAATAAAATCAACACATTAATTAATTATCTCTTTTCCACCCGCAATTAATTAAAATGTTATGTTTTATTATTTGGACCGCCTGACCCGTGGATATAACCGCGATCCGCTCATCACAAACACACGCAAACACATACGCACACGCATACATCAGCTAAACTTCACTGCGGACAAATCAGCATGATCAAAAACATGCGTGATTTTTTTTATAGCCTTTTTTATCAAGTGTTGGGTAGCCTATGTGATGTGTAACGGCAATGAAGTGCTCTATATGTATATGACAAAAAAGTAATAAAGCCTATAAGCCTACAGTGAAGAAAACTGCGAAAGTCGCTGTGTGCGTGTGTTAAAATGTTAAGAGGCGCATAGATTTAAGTTGGTGTTTCAGTTCTACACAGGCAAAAAAGACAGGTCAAGACAGAAATTCATAGAAATTTCAGTTTAGGTAGAACAAAATGTAGAATCAAATCCATTTGTATTGATGATTGTAATTTTATTATTTTATATACCATTGTTGATATTTGTGATTTTGAAAATGGTTTTGATTGATTTTTCGACTCCTATTCAGTTTTCTACATACTTTTTTTTTTAGTCGGGCTAGTTCAATTTATTTCGGACTACCAAAATCTGAAGATTGCCTGCCAGAAGGGCTACCAGCGATTTTGACATTTTGCGAGCCCTGTATTTGTAGCACAGCCATCCATAATCGCAGGAAGATTTGTACTTAACTGTCACCTTTAATATGTCACTTTTAAATTGTTTGTTAATTTAAGTAAAATTACTTTTTGGCGCTCTTTAATGTGCATTTGATCAGCTGTTTAATCAGCATTTCGACCTTGGAAAGAGCTTGAATAAAACGGCTTAAGAACAATCATGTCTCCTAACGTCAAATTTACCTCAGAAAAGCCATTCAATGCTCATAAACTCGTTAATCAGCTAGAAAAATAACTATAGAAAAGAGGCACTTTGCTAAATATATATGCACTGACTATATCACATCATCCTTATATTTTTACTTAAACTGTTGTCTTCATGAGAAAGAATGGAAGGAGCTAAAATTGAAATTCATCACTGCCCACATGATTGCACGTAAAACATTAAAACGTGTTTATTCTTTTGTGGCACTTGAAAAAATAATTTGGCGACTAACTTTTTCCCTTATAAGAGCCAGTGGCTCCTTAATTGATATTTTTGTCTGGAGCCCTGAGCATCATACAACTATGAGCAGCAGACCATACCAAGCCTAAAACACAAATTCTTAATCCTGTTCAGTCATATCTAATTACATTAACTTTTAGTGATATGACGGTTATTTGCAGTTGAGCTAAAGTGTAGCTGGTAATTACTGTCAGGGAGAGAGACAGGATTTTTTTTTTCCACACCTCGCCTGCCAGAAATGGATGCATCTATCTATCTATGAATGCAAATGCGAATATGCGTATGAATGCGATAAAATATTGATGTGATACATGTTAGGCTTGACCCTCATGTGTCAATAACCCTATATTAATGAACTCAGGCAATGTTCAAGAATACAATGGTTATGTTTACATGCAACCAAATAATCCATTATGAATCGGATTGACAGCTCAATCAGAATGAAAAGCCTTAATGTAAACACCTTAATCGACCTGATTGAGCTCGATCCAAATTAAATTTTAATCTGATTGAAAGGGGTGGTTTATTCCTTTTCTAATCTGATCGAGAGGACATGTAAACACTTGATCAGATTGAAAAGCAAAACCGGAAAGGACTGCACTTGTTCAATGACGTACAAATGGCGTAATAATGTATGACGCTCGGAATGAGCTGCAGTTGTTAAATACAATTTCATAAATGACTAGTGTTATTTTATAATTTTCTTACCACTCATCGTCTGTGAAGGCTAGTGACATACAAACGCGCACATCAACCCGATCACTTTATTTATTGTTCATGCAAACACCACATTCGAATTTATCAATCGGAATGAATTCATTCTGACTGAAACAAAAGGTGTACATGTAAACATAGCCATTGATTGCAAGCTTGTGCACCATTCAGAATGGAATTGAACATTTCCTTTTAAATTCTAATTAAATTCCTGAATTTGAATTGAGATCATAAACAGGATGCAGAATAAAAAATTTGAAGAAAAGTAAAATTATTATTATGACTTAAAATGCAAAGAAATCCAGATAACTGAGATAGATAGATAGATAGATAGATAGATAGATAGATAGATAGATGCTAATAATGACGAAAATCATTTCAGGCTTGATTAAATTATATTTAAGCATTACAACAGTTTTATTCAAAGTAAAAACTGTAAATTTAACAGTCTCAGTTCTCACCTTCAAACTCTAACCTTAAATGACAGCACTGTAAACAAGCAGGCCCCTGACTGGGCTCCAAAATCTGACACCCACTCTCTCCAGCCACGTGTAACGCTGCGCGCCATGTGTTGCCGAAGAGAATAATTGGCCAAAGTTTCATGCAAATATCACCGTGCCACAGAATTAAAGGTGGGATCTGTTCGTTCATGCAGATGACAACTTGAGCCCTCATTTTCTCCCTCTCAGAATAATCAGGCACCCAAGGAGCACATGGAGGCACAGGAACATAAAAGCCCCCTCTTTATGTCAGAGGAATTAAGTGGCCTCCTGTTCAACCCTATGCAGGAGATGGAGAAAAATCCTGAGCAAAGAGGAAAACAACAACACTAAGCCAGATCAAGAACCTCACTGTCAAATGCAGCAAGAGGAACATTTCAGCATTCAGCATTTAACCTTACACAACTACGATTCTTCATATCAATGTCTAAATTACCAAATTCCAGACAGGTCCTTAAAAAGGAAGATAAAGCAGGTCTCTTTTAGGATGGCAAATAAGGTTAGTGACTATCACAAAATACATATTAGACCCGAACGACGCCAGCCAAATCAGCTTTTGACATCAGACTGCAATTTTATGCAAAGATTATTCTCGCTTTTCCAGCAGATGACATTGCGAATCGTCCTTTAACATCAGTCTCTGTTAATTTTTTTCTCATTATGTTGTGATGCCAATTAAAAGCACACAATTACAGAATGGCAAACACTGTTCATGTCAGCAATAGACAAACACTTACACTCAGCATACAAATACACAAAGATGTTTACCTCATCTGTTTTTGTGTGACTCCTGCATCTCACTCCCATTCTAATGAACACATTAGAGTAGTCCATACCCCGGCCACCTCCCCACAAATAGAAAAGTAGATGTACCTCATACCAGTCCCATGGGTGTCCCTCATTAGGGGGGGCAAGCCTTTGAGAGGGGCTCTCTCTCTTCCATCCAAAGCAAGGACAAAGTAATGTCAGCCTGGTGAGTTATAGCCATCCATGCTTCAGTTCTACAGCATTCACTCTTCTAAAGTGAAAATTGCACTCTCTGGCCGTCATTTACACAGACAGGCAGCATGTAGGTGGTGCATGTGTCAACTCATTACAGAACTAGAGCAGAGAAAATAAAGAGCTCAAATGTCGTTAACAAGGAGCAAAAAAAGCTTGATATGTATTATTGTCATCCCTGATAAAAGCACTAAAAGGCTTTTACATCCACGTCAACCAGTCATAATGTATCATTCCACGACCAGATGATGAATCGAGTGAGAATTAGAAGGGAGAATCAAAAAGGTCATTTTATTTTTGTCCATCTCACTTTCTTTCATACGAGTTGGACTAATTAAAACACAAAGCAAGAGATTGCATGACCTGTCGATGGATTTCAGTTAGTGATGGCAGGACTGCTGTTACCAGCATGCCACAATGCTCAGTGCTCGCCACCCAGCTCCGGCAGAACAGAGCAGAGCGGATAGAGCTGCGGGACACTGCCGTTAATAGAAGCGTGGCTCTAAATAATTCATCATGTTTCAGAAGAACAACACAGCCTCTTTGAGGAAGGTTGCTGCACAGTCATGTGGGCGCAGTGCTCTGAGAGCAGGTAAAAACAAAACTACCATTTCTACATGGACCAGTGCCGTTGGGTGTAACCATAGAAAAATATGGACGTAGTGTCCGTGACGTCACCCATAGGTTTCTGAAGAGCAGTTTTGAAGTCGGCCGTTGCCATCTTGGCAGCACGTCACTCCCAGATAACTGAAAATGGGCAAAGAGGAGGGACGTGGGTGGAGCTGAGGTGACGTGATGACTAACAGACAGCAGACAAACGGCAATCCACCTGTCACTCAAAAGTGGCCACGCCCTTAATTATGTAGAACTTTAAAGCTTTATATAATGTAAACGCATGAGTTATAAAAAAAATTGCTCCCCTCACGGTTGTCATGAAGGGCAAAATTAGCTGTATAGACCAAAACCACAATTTGTACCAGGCTGTAAACACGTTTTTTTTTGCTGTAAAGTTGGCCATTTTAACATGGGGCTCAATGACATTCTGCTCCCTTCTGGAGCCTGTCTCTAGCGGCCAGTCAATTAAATGCAGTTTAAGTCACTTCCGTATTGGCTTCAAGAGAAACTGGGGAAGGTTGCCGCTTTGGTGTAACCCGAGAGAGATGTTGTACAATAATGGAGCATGTGCTTTAGACGTACACTCTGATGGTGCTCACCATGGTGCTGAACCTACAATCCACATGTAGTCTGCTACTCTTACTGTGCCACCTGCAAAGGCTACATGAAGAGCCATGTGGGTTTGTGTTTGTTGACTTCAGCACAAACTGAGTTATGGAAAAAAAAATGCAGCATTTATCAAACCCTTTGTTGAAATGATAAATAGAGCATGTAGATAAGGAATGCAATGTTGTGTGTTGTAAGTAACTACTCACAGTTTCTGCATTCTTGGTATAGATGCTGTTACTTTCCTTATAATCAGTGTGAATTGTCGTGTACAACCCAAGTGAAGCAGAATATCCAACAATAAAAACAATGTAAGGCAAGCCATTATTTTATCCATCTGGAATTGATTGAAGCTAACTGGCTATTGATTTTATCATTAGTCTTGCAGAAACCAAATAAACATAGACAGCACACTTAACTACAGTTTGTTTTAATGACTACTACAGATATGAGCAAAGGAAATCAAACAACACTGAAACAGTGCTCTCTCTCTCTCTCATTCTGTATGTAGCGTTGGCAAGTCAAATTCCATATAGTGAAACTGTTCATATACTAAACTAGGCATTCTCAACCCTGGTCCTCAAAGGGCCACTGTCCTGCAGAGTTTAGCTCCAACCCTAATCAAGCACACCTGAACCAGCTAATTAAGCTCTTCAGGATTACTAGAAAGCTACAGGCAGGTGAGTTTGATCAAGGTTGGAGCTAAACTGTGCAGGACAGTGGCCCTCGAGGACCAAGGTTGGGAACCCCTGTACTAAACGGTCCTCTCTGGCTGAATTCGAAATAGCATACTACCAAGCCAATCTTACTATCTGGTTAAGTCTAACATCACAGTTCAGGAGCAAAAGCTTTTTCAGATCCCCCCCAAAAAAAATTATACTAATATATACTGTACATTTACTGTGAGCTATAATACTACCGAAAAACCATGATCCTAACCTTTTTCCCCTATAGCTCTCAGTTAAAATCTCAGTTGGCCAGACTGGTGATTCATCTTTTATGAAACGCTAAAATATTGGTGTCCGGGACACCGTGAGCCTGGAGACTGTAGAGTACTCTATGAGTTTTTAGAAGCTTTTCTTAAAGTTGTATATGAACAGTTCTCGTAAATGGCTGTTGAGATAGTATCTTCAATAGTAACTGACCCAGAAAAAGTATTTGATAAGTGGATATCTGCCATTTCCACCCTATGCCATTCAGAATTCATTCTGTTATATGTAGTGTTTGGATCTAAATCAAAAACAAAAATGCCTTATTTTACAAAACACTGTATAGAGAGGGACTCAAATTGGTGAATAGCTTTTTATTTTGCTCATTTAAGAACCATTCAAACCATCCAATTCACTAGAATGAATCAGATGGAACTGTTTAGAACAGTGGTTCTCAACCTTTTTTACTCCAAGGCCCCCCTCCTCTCCGAATCAATACTGCAAGGCCCTCCCAACTTCTTTATTCACTAAAACATTTGTATTCTAGTGTTACTACTTTTCAACTCCATGTTATCATTTTTTAAAAGTCAAAAATACAAAAAAGGTGTGCACAATCCTCAAACCCAAACAGGGCTCAGGTGCAGGACAAAGGAGACAACTAAAGCAAAAAACAAATGTCATGTCCGCACACTGATATAACTGCTCCAATTTATTGCAACGTTTCGGCCAACAGGTCTTCGTCAGGCACAGAAGACCTGTTGGTCGAAACATTGCAATAAATTGAAGCAGTTATATCAGTGTGCGGACATCACATTTGTTTTTTGTATTGTTTTTTAAACAAAATAAATTCAAGATAGATTTAAACCTTCAGTGTTCTTTTTTGCAAACATACTTTGCAAAAATGTCACTGCAGGACATTCTTTACAACTTAAAAGTGCTTAGTTATACAGTAACTTAAAGTCCCTGTAAAGTCAAAATTAAACTTGTGTTCTGAGTTTGTCACACCACAGACAAATGTGTTATTAACCACCCAGAAAAATTTTTATCATAAAAAAATCCTCCAAGTAAATAAAATAGCTTATCAAAATCTTGAAAAAATAAGCAGTATGCTCTGCTCTCAAACGCTGGGGGCGTGTCCACTGTCGGTGCCGAAACCACACCCACTGGCGGGAAATAAGCACACAAGACAACACTCACGTACAGCTCACGACGGCACCAGATGTCTGCGGGACGGGAGGATGAAGGCCCATGTGGGAGTTAATCGGTTCGGCCCCATTCTGCAGCGGATTATCAGTGAATCCCAGTTGTCTCCGATGAAAGTCTGTAAAACTATCCGGTGTAAAGTCACTGCAGAGGCAGGTGTTGGTGTTGATCGTCAGCTCTCCATCAAGGTAGCTGTTCACAAAATGAATCCACCTCTTCTTGATATCATCGTTTTTGTTTTGTAAATTGTTAGCTGTAGTAACTAACGGTACCGACAGTAACTCGCGAACGAGCGGGCGAACTGATGCAAATGTGCTCTAGTTATGATAGTGTTAGGGGAGGGGCCAGGCTCAGTGGCTCCAGTGTGTCATCAACAGTTATGATAGTGTTGGGGGAGGGGCCATATGCTCAGTGGCTCCAGTGCGTCATCGAGCCACCATTTTAGCCCCACCCAAAAAATCAGCAACACAGCAATGGTGAAAAACTGTTTAATGGTCTAACTTCACAATTCAGTACTACACAGTTCACAGTCTTTGTAACATGTTTCAGCAATACATTCCTAACATTTATAATGTGTTTAGAAACAAATCTCAGAATTGCCTTTACAGGGTCTTTAAATAAGCACAAGTCAAGACAAGCACAAGTTCATACTGCCCGATTTTAGCTCCGATTTGACGCTAACCGGTTTTGTGAAATCACAGACAAATGCCGAAATCATAGGCAAATTGGTGCTCTTTCGCGCGAGTGACGATCATGCAGTGTGACTTATCAAAGACGCGATCTGAGAGAATCGCCGATGTGTCGCCGACGCCCGTGAGATATTTGGCATGCTAAATATCTGGAAGTTCGTGGAGGAGTTATAGACCAGAATACCATTATTTTAATAGATATATTTACAATTATATCAAACAGAAATAAAGCACAAACATTTGCTTGACCAGCCGCAACAGCAGCACATTGCAAAATAATTTATTTACCTTCAACTCTTTGCAGAATACTATCCTTGATCCCTGCGCCTCCCCAACCATTTCCTCCTCCAACTTTTTTCTTTTTCTCCTTTTCGCTGCAAATCAGCTCACAGACAATTTGGATCGCAAGCTTTCTGCAGTCTATATTTTTAATGACAATTCCAGTCTCGTGTGAGAACTCCGGTCTGTTCGCACGCGTGATCTAGTGTTGTTTCTCGCGTGTGACTGCTTGTGAAACGTAGTTTGCTGACGGGACAGAGCTGTCGACGATTCTTCCTCTTGTACAGTCATGCAGTGTGAAACCACCTGTCACCGATCCATCGTGCAGTGTGAACACAGCAGTGACTGAATGCTGCCCCAGATAGTCATGCAGTGTTAAAAGTCTTGACCGCATTACAATTCCATATCACTTCACACACACTCTTGTGCAGAAACGTGTTGTTAGCGCTGCTCTGATGATTTTATCGGTAAAATAGCAGCTTAAAAGCTACATGACATTTCTCACTAGCGAGGTAATAAAGGTGCTGTTCTTACAGTTTTGTATTAGTAGACGAGCTTAACAAAAAAAAAATCAATGCCCCGAAAAAGTGGCCGACATCATTAAAAAAAAATTCTATTGTCCAATCGAATGAATGCAGAGGTGGGCTTTCCGTTGTGGTGATGGTTACCTTGATTAGACTGACAGGACAGCTGATTCGGGGGTTGCCTAGCAAAAAAACCCCGCAGCGCACTGCTCTTTTCTAAATTAAAATACGTCAACAGTGAAAAACGCGTCCTATCTGATCGGGGAGTCTTCTGCTATCAATGGCTCAAGCCTCCGTTACTAGCTCTAAAATGACATTTTGGAATTAGCAATGGAGGCTTGGGTTTAGATGTGTAAGAAATTTGTCCTGCACACAAGAGCGTTTTAAGGACAAAACCTGACAAATGTCTTGAAATAAATCATCTAAACAATGTTTTGAGGTGTGGTAACTGTAGTATAAGTAGAATAATTGACTCCGGGTCGTTGAATTATTGAAAAATATTTTTTTCTGCTTTGCGTTGTGACCGCATTACCACCTCGGGTGTGCATTATTTTTCTAATAATTCAACAGCCCATTGTCAATTATTCCTTACATAGCGATCAGTGAGCCGAGAGCACACACATGGTTTGTTTGCGCATCAATAATAATGGACTCGTGCATGCCTAATGTACGACTCCTGTATGTCACTGTAATCATCTTCACCTTCATTACAATCGTCATCAGTCATCAAAACTTCATTAGAGACAGTTTTTTTTTATTCAACTGAGAGATGTAGTTTGCATATGTTCATGAAGAGGTTGGGTGTTTTCAGCCTCCGTTCAGTCTGTATTCACACAGCGTGATGAGAAATGGCTTGGGCTGCTCCGAAACAATCACAGAATATGTACGAGAAAGGTGGAGCAATGTCAGAGAAGCTTGTTTTGAAGGCAGCTGTGCTTCTTTCAAAACTCATGTTGCCGGACTGTCACTGTCATGGTGGTTTTTGTATTGGATGTTGCCACATGCTGAATCAAACAATTTCCTTGATATGGTTTGATTTTATTCTAAAGTAGCTCTTTACCCACAGATTGCAATTCTATGTTTGTTGATACCACTGAAGAAAAAAAAAAAATAATTCATAGAAATAGTGGTTTTGATTCTGGAGAGCTGAGCGGTTTCATTTAAAGGTGCGGAAAAAAATACACCACATATATACACACACTTTACAAACTATATACATACCAGATATTAATATTTTTCTAGATTATTAGGATATTGGCAGCTTTGATTGGGTGGACTCTATCTCATCTTCTATCTTCCTAAGAAAATTGTGTTATTCCCACATCACTGTTTTAGAAACCACATGCAGGTGAAATGATGAGCTCAACTCTCTCTTAATTGGGCCAGATGTCTGCAAACTGTGCTGTCACAATACATTTTGACCCCTGACATTCGCCAACTCGACACCTCTGCACTCATTGCTTATCAGAGCAAAGAGCCATACAGCTCATCTGTCCACCTCCAGATCGCAAAATGCCCAGGTCAGCAACAAAATATAGAGTGAATATCATGAAGCAGACTGGTTCTGACTATGTTGTCAGCCAGCTAAGGAGGAAAAGAGCATGGCAAGGCATTAATCCACATTAACAACAGGCTTGCAAACATTTGGTGGAACCAGATTTTACTTCTAATGCATCAATATTAAGACTGTCAATCGATTCATATTTTAATAAAATCAATTATATTATATGCTAGTTAATATATGCTGATCAATTAAAGTATTGCTATAAATCGCATATCAATATATAGTGAAAAAATACAAATAAAGGCATTACATTATTGCAGCACACAAAAGCATTGATAAGACATTACAAAAAGTGGCTTTAGTCAAGAGAGCCTACAACTGGCCTACAGTCCATGAAGTTTTTGTCCCTGGCAGACCTCATTCTGTTTCGTGCCGTCCAGCTGTTTTTGAATACAAGAACTTGCTTTGTGTTAACAGCTTTTTAAATTATTTATTAATTATAAGTGTGGTTTGGCAAGGCGAGTTGCCTGTAGTCTGCAAGTACAGTACTTGCAAAAACATTATGGTGGTACTTCACACTAGAGATGCGCGGATGGGCTATTATTTCACCCGCAACCGCATCACAAAACTCATAATCCGTCCGCCATCCATCCGCACCAACGTTTTTTGACCAATTTTCAAAGCCGCACCCGCCCGCCATCCACTGACTGTTTTAAGGTCTATGGGCGATACAAAGCGCAGCTGACGCGAGCCGCGAGCCTACAAAGCTCTTGCCTGTTCTAGAAAGGATACTGATCCAATGCAGCAAAGATAGTTTAAGGCTAAAGTCCCTACTAGTATAGCCTATTGGCTATGAATATTGTATCCCCAGAATATCAGCAGTGAACTCTTTCTCCGATTGCCGCACAGGGACCAAAATAAATAAATAGCCTAAATAAAACGCACATCGGCAAACCTGACCTTACCTGAATAGGCTACTGTACAATTTTATCATTGTAATAAAAAACGCAATTTGGCACATCATTTCAACATGCTGCTATTTAGCCCACTACTAATTAATGCCTATTGCACTTTATTTTTTTGCAAAAAGAAAGAAAGCTCGAATAAAATAACAAGTCATTCACATTATAGGTTAATTAACTAACGCATTATCATGTCAGGGTGATGACTAGGACAAGCCTGAAGAAATTAAACCGTTAATTTTGACTGCATTGGAAGAGAGCGCGTCTTTTTCAGGCAGACAGTGCAATTCATTTTATACCAGCAGGCCTAACAATCATACAAGAAACAAACAATGGAGCCTCTATATTAAAGAACCGCCGACTCTATTCATTCACTGAAATTCGCTGAAAGTCCACCGCACAACAGTGCAACGTGCACGTTCACATTTTTAATTGTACATAACAACCCCAAAAACTTGCCTGCTTGCCTTGCACAACTAATTAATGGAAACGTTTTCAGACTAGTTTTCTTACCTTCTCGATGGACAAAGTCAAGGTGTTCGTGGAGGTTTGGGGTTTAGCACACTTGTGATGCACCATGTTAGACATACCCATCTTGTGACTGTCATGAACATAGACATAGCCTGAGGGTGTCATCCTGATTCACCACTTCATAAAACTTATTCCAGGCAGCACTTTTCTGACCTTCTTTTTCCTTGGTTTTTAGTTCTCCCTTTTTGAGTTTGTCATGTACCACCTTCGCCGGCATTGCCATCTCTGATAATAAACAAAGCAGCATGCATAGACGCGACTAGGCCAAATTATTGCCTGATGAAAATGTTACTATTTCAAAGTGTGCTCGTTTTTTTTCGGACGTAGGTAACAATATTTTACAATGTATATATTTTTTTCAGTTGATTGGTTGAACTGCCACCCACCTGAATTTAAATAAAATATTATTTTTCGTCACGTCATCTGCCCGTTCCGCGGTTTATTTGCGGAGTCCGCGGCTGTAACCGCCAACCGCGCATCTCTATTTCACATTTGAATTGTTACAAATAGAAGAAAATTAATTTTTTACTAAGTTTACTCATTATCGTTCGAGCTCAGACAAGTAATTATTCATTGATTATTTCACTGATTATTCAGTAGGCTTTGATAGACTATTCAGCTTTTGCAATTAGTTAAAATATTGAGTTATAGGGTCCAACAGGGATAAAGGCACACCGGGGTAAAAAGGCCCATTTGACTTTATTCTCTTTTAAACCACTAGATGGCACAACAATTTAGCTCAGCACTTTTCTTATCTTCTAATCACTTTTGATGATGCACATGGAAATTTGCCTGATCCTTGACGTGATCACGGACAGCAACGCATAAGGCGCCCCTACTTTTGGAGATAAAGGCACAATAATTACCATGATAATAAATAGCTGGCTGACTTTTCCATTTTTGACATGACATGGTTAGATTCAGATGGTAAACATAATATATACAGTTGGGTGTCCATCTTAGAGATAATCACCATATTTATAATGAAACCATCATATTTAAAACTATGGTATTAATCATATCATATTTATTTATTACTACTGTAAAACTATATTAAATTATGGGATCTCATTTAATGCTTTCAGAATCTTTACTTTTTTTAAATAATTTTGTTTCTGTATTTTTAAAATGAACATTGCTTAATGACAGTAAATGTATTGAACAAAAATTTATTATTTTATCAAAATAAACAGAAAACAGTACTTTACTAAAGTGATTGTTTTGAACAAGTATTAACTTAGACATTATTAAACTATATTATTTTAGCTGAAGTATTTGTATCAATACATTGCTGGTGAACCTTTTACCCTATGTGTGGGGTAAAAGAACCACCTTGCCGCCTCATACATTTATAAGATTTTTTTTAAACAAACAAACAAACTACTTTTATGATTTATTCAATATTCACACACAGAATCTGTTGCTCCATCAATGTTCAATAAAAGCATATACACTCACCTAAAGGATTATTAGGAACACCTGTTCAATTTCTCATTAATGCAATTATCTAATCAACCAATCACATGGCAGTTGCTTCAATGCATTTAGGGGTGTGGTCCTGGTCAAGACAATCTCCTGAACTCCAAACTGAATGTCAGAATGGGAAAGAAAGGTGATTTAAGCAATTTTGAGCGTGGCATGGTTGTTGGTGCCAGACGGGCCGGTCTGAGTATTTCACAATCTGCTCAGTTACTGGGATTTTCATGCACAACCATTTCTAGAGTTTACAAAGAATGGTGTGAAAAGGGAAAAACATCCAGTATGCGGCAGTCCTGTGGGCGAAAATGCCTTGTTGATGCTAGAGGTCAGAGGAGAACGGGCCGACTGATTCAAGCTGATAGAAGAGCAACTTTGACTGAAATAACCACTCGTTAAAACAGAGGTATGCAGCAAAGCATTTGTGAAGCCACAACACGCACAACCTTGAGGCGGATGGGCTACAACAGCAGAAGACCCCACCGGGTACCACTCATCTCCACTACAAATAGGAAAAAGAGGCTACAATTTGCACGAGCTCACCAAAATTGGACAGTTGAAGACTGGAAAAATGTTGCCTGGTCTGATGAGTCTCGATTTCTGTTGAGACATTCAGATGGTAGAGTCAGAATTTGGCGTAAACAGAATGAGAACATGGATCCATCATGCCTTGTTACCACTGTGCAGGCTGGTGGTGGTGGTGTAATGGTGTGGGGGATGTTTTCTTGGCACACTTTAGGCCCCTTAGTGCCAATTGGGCATCGTTGAAATGCCACGGCCTACCTGAGCATTGTTTCTGACCATGTCCATCCCTTTATGACCACCATGTACCCATCCTCTGATGGCTACTTCCAGCAGGATAATGCACCATGTCACAAAGCTCGAATCATTTCAAATTGGTTTCTTGAACATGACAAAGAGTTCACTGTACTAAAATGGCCAAACACAGTATTAGTATGGTGTTCCTAATAATCCTTTAGGTGAGTGTATATTTTTTCTGCAATCATACACTATGGGAGTAGTGAAAAGCACATTTCTCTTAAGGTGTACCTTAAGCCCTGTTGCACCCTCCCTATTTTAACTAATAAATAAAACTATGTTTAAATAAAATAAATAATAATGAAATAATACTAAATATATATTTTTTTTTATAAACTTCAAGCCAACTGAATAGACCAATCTCCTTCAGGTTTTCTGTCCTCCACAGAAGTCATCAATAGTCCAATTGCTAGTGCTACAATGTGTTTTTGTTAAGGCTTGGTTGGGCATTGACAATTTTTCTATTCATAAGCTTGCAATTTGTTTCCAATATAGATTAAATTCAGTTCAATATTGCTGTAAACTATACAGGGAACCCTGTACATTACTATAATATTAAAGGTTAAAATTAACTCAACTGTATACAATTGCATATCATCTTTTTTTATAATAATAAAAACATTATAATAACTTTTCAGAGTAAATATATGAATATGTAATATAGTGCTTTTTTTAAATGCTCAGTTCATTTTTCACACTAACTATGGAGTTTATTGCCATTGAATGGCTCTCCTGAGGTAAATGTTATGTCACTTGACATTGTTCACAAGCTGTTTTATTGAATACTTTCAGCGGTTGAACATTGATTGAGCGATTACAGGAGACATGATTCATTTTAGTATGTTGTACTGTATAGTTCAACATACCTTCTGACGTTCATTCATGTTCATTTCGTGCTGTAGCTAGTAGTAAAGAGGAAGAGATGATCGGTTCACATGCGCTTCAACTGTGGCGTTACAGCGACCTGTCATGACACATTAAAGGCGCCAAAACCACATTCATTGTTTGAATTACGTAGTAAAATTGAAAGAATTTAGAAAGCTGACACTTTGTTTCATAGCAAGAGTAACCTGCTCTGTCTTGTCTGTCGACGTGTTGTCATGTCCGTGTCCTCTTTGCTCTGCGAAGTATTTTTCACTAAGTGAGAAAATGGGCGTGTGGCGTGCAAACAGTGTCAGTTGTGTGAGTCTAAATGACTGAGAGTTGTCAGGCCTGCATATGACAGCAGTATATATACATATATTGTAGTTATGTTATACTTTCCCACTACCGGTCTGGCTTCGTTTGCACACAGCGCCGTGTCTTCTTCTGTTGGATTGCATCCGGGACGGCTGCATTACAGTATTGCGCTACAGCGCCACACTGGTCAAACCGCGCCATTGCAGGCCCTTAAAATAGATCGTATCGAAATCAAAAGATTATACAACAATAAACATATTTGTCAGTAATTGTTTTATTATCACCGTTTTCGATAATGTCGATTAATAGTTTCAGGTCCACTCTCAGTTTTAAATCCAAATTGAATCAATGGCCATTTTCTGGGTTAAATATAAACACACTCACAAAGACAGTGGATTGATCCACCCAGCGTTGTTCATGTGTTGGGAAGCTTACTTTGAAAATGTAATTGGTTACAGATTACAAGTTACCCTATTTAAAATGTAATAAGTAGTGTAACTATTTCAATTACTTTATTAAAGTAACTAGTTAACTGATTACATTTCTAAATTTCTAATGAATGTTTTCAACTGTTTATCATTTTTAAAAATTTAAACCAGGCAGTAATAAAGAGAGATAGTTATATTTAGTTATATTTAAGAGAAAACACACTGTAGTAAAAAACATGATGTTTTTCTTCTTAATTTTTTTTTTTTTTAAATCTGCACACAGTTCTTTTTACCACTGTGTCATGTGTGAAGGGAAAACATTATACCATAAAAGACCTGATATTGATTTCTCATTAATAGAAGATGTAATGAAATAAAGTTATATTCTGACCAATCGTTGTGTAGTTAAATAGCTCTATTTTTCAAGTCAAAAAGGGACAAACTAATAGAGAGATTTGTCCACTAGGTGTCGCTTAAAGTTAACATTCATAGGAGATGCTTCCTCAGGTTTAGATAGCATGTTAATAGTTGGCAAACATATTTTGCACTAAACTGTTATATGTGTGCCTTTTTCTAATTTCTGGATGAAATTATTTTTAAATTTCCAGCACTGGAACACATTTTTATAACTCGCCATGGTGGCAACTCTCAGACAGGTTGTAGCCTAAAGCTTTCAGTGGAAATGTGGATTTATGTAATTGGCAGACAGTGCAAAATTCAAACAAGAGAACCAATCAAAAGCATCAGAACAGGCGATATTGTGCACATCAAAAACAGCCAAAGCCACAAATTAATATTATTCAACATATCCTAGCTTTTTACAGAAAATATTTAGATGTAACCCCTTTGTAATAGTTAACATTTTAATAAGTAAATGTAATTTAATTAGGTATTTTTTCCTCAGTAACTGTAACTGATTACAGTTACATTTATTTTGTAATAAAATTACGTAACTCTGTTACATGTAACTAATTACTCCCCAACACTGGTCCTTTGTGATATATAATTCAAACTGTGTATAAAGGCAATCTGTGTGCAAAGGTAAAATAGAGAAATATTCCAAGATCCCAAAAAGACCAACTCCAAACTCCTCAGATAAGGATATTGTTGGATGCAGCAGATAGTGTGTGTTGGAGACATGCTCCTTTTGTACACTCACCTAAAAGATTATTAGGAACACCATACTAATACTGTGTTTGACCCCCTTTCGCCTTCAGAACTGCCTTAATTCTACGTGGCATTGATTCAACAAGGTGCTGAAAGCATTCTTTAGAAATGTTGGCCCATATTGATAGGATAGCATCTTGTAGTTGATGGAGATTTGTGGGATGCACATCCAGGGCACGAAGCTCCCGTTCCACCACATCCCAAAGATGCTCTATTGGGTTGAGATCTGGTGACTGTCGGGGCCATTTTAGTACAGTGAACTCATTGTCATGTTCAAGAAACCAATTTGAAATGATTCGAGCTTTGTGACATGGTGCATTATCCTGCTGGAAGTAGCCATCAGAGGATGGGTACATGGTGGTCTTAAAGGGATGGACATGGTCAGAAACAATGCTCAGGTAGGCCGTGGCATTTAAACGATGCCCAATTGGCACTAAGGGGCCTAAAGTGTGCCAAGAAAACATCCCCCACAC
This sequence comes from Rhinogobio ventralis, assembly GCA_039654625.1. Taxonomy (NCBI): domain Eukaryota; kingdom Metazoa; phylum Chordata; class Actinopteri; order Cypriniformes; family Gobionidae; genus Rhinogobio; species Rhinogobio ventralis. The sequence continues at coordinate 21,416,759 of CM077198.1, read as the reverse complement.
CATTACACCACCACCACCAGCCTGCACAGTGGTAACAAGGCATGATGGATCCATGTTCTCATTCTGTTTACGCCAAATTCTGACTCTACCATCTGAATGTCTCAACAGAAATCGAGACTCATCAGACCAGGCAACATTTTTCCAGTCATCAACTGTCCAATTTTGGTGAGCTCGTGCAAATTGTAGCCTCTTTTTCCTATTTGTAGTGGAGATGAGTGGTACCCGGTGGGGTCTTCTGCTGTTGTAGCCCATCCGCCTCAAGGTTGTGCGTGTTGTGGCTTCACAAATGCTTTGCTGCATACCTTGGTTGTAACGAGTGGTTATTTCAGTCAAAGTTGCTCTTCTATCAGCTTGAATCAGTCGGCCCATTCTCCTCTGACCTCTAGCATCAACAAGGCATTTTTGCCCACAGGACTGCCGCATACTGAATGTTTTTCCCTTTTCACACCATTCTTTGTAAACTCTAGAAATGGTTGTGCGTGAAAATCCCAGTAACTGAGCAGATTGTGAAATACTCAGACCGGCCCGTCTGGCATCAACAACCATGCCACGCTCAAAATTGCTTAAATCACCTTTCTTTCCCATTCTGACATTCAGTTTGGAGTTCAGGAGATTGTCTTGAACAGGACCACACCCCTAAATGCATTGAAGCAACTGCCATGTGATTGGTTGATTAGATAATTGCATTAATGAGAAATTGAACAGGTGTTCCTGATAATCCTTTAGGTGAGTGTATATATGTACACTTTTTACAGTTGTTTGTTTGTATTCTAGAAATGGTCTGATGACAGATAGTCTCTTGCTCGACAGGAAGTCACCTGGTCATATGACAGAAAAATTAACAAGATGTATAATGAAAATTATTGAACCCATCCAATGAAAAATTGACCTTATGCACATAATACACATATCACATAAAATATATAGTTTTATGTGTAAACAAAATAAATAAATAACTGATCCCTCCTAATACATGTGATGGCTATTTTAGTAGATGCAGTACAAACCTACAATTTACGACGTAACATCAAGTCAGTGCCTAATAAATGTTCTGACAAAAGTTTCTCTGACATGGCAATAAAGAAGAAACACAAATGCAGCCTGGTTAGTGAGATATAGACAGGGCTGGAGAAAAGCTGGTTAAGATTTACAGCTGTTGCCTCCCAAACTGCGTATTAGAGTAAAGACCAGAGACAAATAGCATGTGTGCAGCACAGCGAACAGCAGAGAGCTGCTTCATTACTCAGTCAGCCTGACTTAGCCTGGGATAGTAACTATAAATAAATGTTTTTAATTTGCTTTTCTCTCATTGTTCTGGGGCCTGTTCTGCTTAGCTGGCATTTAAGACGAGCCATGTGCTTTGAATGCAGAGCGGCCGGTGATGAATGAGGCCAGTCTTAATGTAGCTGAATCTCCTTCTGCAGCTTTCACTCATCACCTCGCAAATAAGCACGTACACCCGGACACACACCCCCAGCTGACACATAGACATTGAAACTCATTGCTAAATATGGCCCAAATGCTAAACTAAAATGGTTATACATTAAACAACTTACAAAACATTTGTTGCAGATGCCATCAACACCTGGTGTTTTTAAATGCATTATGCATGGACACTGATAATGTTGCCAAATTTGCAAGACCGATTGAAATCTGAAATGAAGAAATAAATAATCAAATAACAATAACACTAAATATTTAATACACTACACAAGATGCTTTGGACAAGGCAAAACAAATATTGATTGCAAGTGAATGGATGGATGGATGGATGGATGGATATGAATATTTGGTTTCCTCCCTGATAAGTAGTCATTTAGCACATACTTTTATCTTAAGTGAGTTTCAGTACTACGCGGACAATCTTCCTGAAGCAACCATGGGGTTAAGTGCCTTGCTCAAAGGCTCAGTGGTAATAGCTCATGACTCGCTTCTTACAAGTTACAACCAGCAACCTTAGCTTCATTATTTTCAGCCACTGTGCCATACCAACCCACACTGACATAAGACACATTCATTAACAGTCTTTTAAAAACAATACTCTTTCCATCAAAATTCTGTTTTGGTCACTAAAGAAAAATATTAATAGAGCAACATATTATTTCCTTCTGTTAAATATTTATGGTTCTACAATCAAGTCATCAAGCAGAAAAGTGAAGCATCCAAGTCGTTTAATATAGTATAATTCCTTCCTTGAGCAGAGTAATAGGTAATTGCATATAAAGATAGGCTTTGACACCTGAAACTCTTCCAATTCATTATGAAACCTCCACTCGGGTGAATAAGGGAAATAAAAATAGATGCATTATTGAATCCATCCATCCATCCACCCATAAACACTAATAAACCTGGTATAAACCTGTTTGTTTGCATGTTATTTCGCTAGTATTTGTATTATTTTACAGTAAATATTATTCAACCAAGATGCAACCTGCCTATGCTGCATCAACCAGCCCCCAAAATCATGGAAAAGACGTAAACATCTATATTTAGCAGCTATAACAAGAATGAATAGACTAAAAAATCAATTGCTATACTATTGAGAAACAGGTAATTCAACCCATTTCTGCTTGAATACAAAATTCAGTGTCGAAAAAGGCTATGACACTCTCATCTAACCCCAGTGAGTCTGAATCGAATGTTTCTTTAGCTGGGGTAGAGTAATAAATATGGTAATTCTAAATGGGAAATTTGGGCTCCACCACTTTCCCAGCGCCTTTTCTCTGATATTCAATCTGCTTACCAAACACCACCGTATCAGCCACTCATTCACCTCTCTGATTTAACACCAAGATGGGGTTTTTCTTTACTCATTCATTCACCTACACACACTTACAAAACACGGATGTCCTGTAGACTTTAAATGTTTATACAAAACAAAGCAAATTAAAATGAATATAAACCAACCCTAACCATACAAGATTTTTTTAATTTTTTCTCCACAGCACCATATTGTTAACAAAGATTAACAGCTGTGTTTCAACCTTATTTGAACTATTCTCCATATACAGGTACTGGTCATATAATTAGAATATCATCAAAAAGTTGATTTATTTCACTAATTCCAAAAAAAGTGAAACTTGTATATTATATTCATTCATTACACACAGACTGATATATTTCAAATGTTTATTCTTTTAATTTTGATGATTATAACTGACAACTAATGAAGATCCCAAATTCAGTATCTCAGAAAATTTGAATATTGTGAAAAGGTTCAATATTGAAGACACCTGGTGCCACACTCTAATCAGCTAATTAACTCAAAACACCTGCAAAGGCCTTTAAATGGTCTCTTAGTCTAGTTCTGTAGGCTACACAATCATGGGGAAGACTGCTTACTTGACAGTTGTCCAAAAGACGACCATTGACACCTTGCACAAGGAGGGCAAGACACAAAAGGTCATTGCAAAAGAGGCTGGCTGTTCACAGAGCTCTGTGTCCAAGCACATTAATAGAGAGGCGAAGGGAAGGAAAAGATGTGGTAGAAAAAAAGTGTACAAGCAATAGGGATAACCGCATCCTGGAAAGGATTGTGAAACAAAACCCATTCAAAAATGTGGGGGAGATTCACAAAGAGTGGACTGCAGCTGGAGTCAGTGCTTCAAGAACCACTACGCACAGACATATGCAAGACATGGGTTTCAGCTGTCGCATTCCTTGTGTCAAGCCACTCTTGAACAACAGACAGCGTCAGAAGCGTCTCGCCTGGGCTAAAGACAAAAAGGACTGGACTGCTGCTGAGTGGTCCAAAGTCATGTTCTCTGATGAAAGTAAATTTAGCATTTCCTTTGGAAATCAGGGTCCCAGAGTCTGGAGGAAGAGAGGAGAGGCACACAATCCACGTTGCTTGAGGTCCAGTGTAAAGTTTCCACAGTCAGTGATGGTTTGGGGTGCCATGTCATCTGCTGGTGTTGGTCCACTGTGTTTTCTGAGGTCCAAGGTCAACGCAGCCGTATACCAGGAAGTTTTAGAGCTCTTCATGCTTCCTGCTGCTGACCAACTTTATGGAGATGCAGATTTCATTTTCCAACAGGACTTGGCACCTGCACACAGTGCCAAAGCAACCAGTACCTGGTTTAAGGACCATGGTATCCCTGTTCTTAATTGGCCAGCAAACTCGCCTGACCATAACCCCATAGAAAATCTATGGGGTATTGTGAAGAGGAAGATGCGATATGCCAGACCCAACAATGCAGAAGAGCTGAAGGCCACTATCAGAGCAACCTGGGCTCTCATAACACCTGAGCAGTGCCACAGACTGATCGACTCCATGCCACGCCGCATTGCTGCAGTAATTCAGGCAAAAGGAGCCCCAACTAAGTATTGAGTGCTGTACATGCTCATACTTTTCATGTTCATACTTTTCAGTTAGCCAAGATTTCTAAAAATCCTTTCTTTGTATTGGTCTTAAGTAATATTCTAATTTTCTGAGCTACTGAATTTGGGATTTTCCTTAGTTGTCAGTTATAATCATCAAAATTAAAAGAAATAAACATTTGAAATATATCAGTCTGTATGTAATGAATGAATATAATATACACGTTTCACTTTTTGAATGGAATTAGTGAAATAAATCAACTTTTTGATGATATTCTAATTATATGACCAGCACCTAGTTATAAGTTGTGATAATTCTCCTTTCATACTGAAGGTCTGTAATTATCTGATTCGATGACTACTGTTTTGCCACCTTTTGATTCTAATGTGCATTCAACATCACACTTGTTAGAGGAATGCTAATTAAAGCAATAAACAAAATCCATGAATCATATATTTCATATTTGTTAATTCTGCATGTCATGTTCCCATTTTTGAGTATGAAATGCAGTTATATTTAAACTCTGATACTAAAAAACTGTAAAAATATCAGGATAAGAACAATCAGACAGGCAAAAAATTAACATTTTTACATTTTTTACCTTTACTAACTTGTCAGTCCTCATTCATTCAAAGCAAAGGAGAGGATGCCTTTTATCATAAGTTATAAGCAGGTATATAGTAGTGATGGGCATTCCGGCTCTTTTTCGTGAGCCGGCTCGTTTGACTCAGCTCACTGAAAAGAGCCGGCTCTTTCGGCTCACAAACGGCTCTTTAAAAAATAAATGTTTTAACTATGACTTTGACTATGAGATGTGAAAACAATTCTAATTAAATTATTAAATGCAATCATACTGACAGCGTCTCACAATTTCTCTAAAAATGCATTGATTTGTTATGAAAAAAATAATACTATTAAACATTTGCATTCAAATTACAACATTTTAATGTATAGAAACAACATAAAAAAACCTATTTGAATCTGAACAACATAATAGAACCCATATTAAAGAAAAATAAATAACTGAAAGGATTAAACTGGTCCCTCTTTTTCTCTCTTCTTTATTACCATGTTATAACCAGTATGAACTCTCTCACTAGTTATGTTATGTATAACTAGCACGCATGCACGCACGCAGTATGAGTATAATTGGTTGACACCACGTGATTGACAGGACTTCCTCTTATTTTGTGACTCAGTTGGTTGGCAGAGTCAGTGTGCTTTTCCCAGAGATCCATATGGAAGGAAAAACTGTGAAAATGGTGGCCAACAAAATCTGCCCTCCAGCTGGCTCATGTTCCCCACCACTCAATTTGAGGAACAAAGCTGCAGTTTTTGATCCAGCCGTCCCAAAATAGGAGTTTGAAATTTACCTCAATAGAAATGGTCTGTTTTGTGCTAGATTTTATTGCATACAATTAGCATACACATAAATGGTTAGAAGATAGATTGCCTTTGTGAGTTCAAGATGGATGTGAATTTTCACCTGAAGCTTGCAATGATGCCTTTAGGCACTGAGATTTTGATAGCGTGAGAAATTACTCCTTATTAAAATGTGACACTAGGCCCAGTTTGGCTGTGATTGCCACGGGCGAAGGTAAGGAGTATTGGGCCACTGCTCTGTGATAAGTTCCCATCATGCTATTCACAGGGGGCTATGCTTGGGCTCTGCAATTTTTTATGAGAGTGACAGTCTCCCCTTACCTCATTGTAATGTATTCACTGCATAAAATCCAGACGTGTTTGAATGGATACTGTGTCGTATCCATTAAATACATTTAAGGATAGATCTGACCTAAAATGCAACCGTTTTATGTTATTTTGCTGTGCTTATGAATGCATGAATGCATTAAGATGGATTGAGGTATTTAACTGTATGGGGTTTGCCAGACCACATACAGTGATAAGGCGGGCAAGACTGTTACATCAAAAGGGTTATGGAAGAGAGAACTAATAGAGTGTGGCAGTGCCCTGTACATATTAGCCGGGTATTGGGGGCACAGCCAAGGGGACTTTTGATTAGTGGGGCAGACAGGAAGGAGGTTAAGCTGACTGTCTAATGTAGTTTATCATTCTCCATAGCCGCGCAATATTGTTTTTTATGCCTCCTGTAACAGTGTGGTAAATACACAAGTTTGTTTCTCTCCTTGCATGGATAAACCTGTTATTTCGTTGATATTTATTGTGTTCAGTGAATTGTAAAGACAGGAAAAACAGCGATTACCTGTATTTTCCTGGGGCTGTATTTACAAAACATTTTATCTTACCACTAAGAGTTCTCCTAAATAGCAGTAAAAGTTCTTAAAACCTATTCACAAAGCTACTGAGACCAACTTTTACTAAGGAATAGCGAGAAGTCTTAAGCTAAGAGAAAGGGCGGGGTTGACATCGTTGCTATGGATGATGTCAACAGTTACTAACTATGCACACAGTGATTGGCTGATGGGGGATGGTTCTCTGTCAGTGATTGAATCATAGAAATATTGTAGAGCAAGGTATCACGTTGCCATATTCAAATAAAGATTTTAAAATAAAAATGTTGCCATATTCAAATACAGATTTTAAAATGTAGGCTAAGGGTCACTATTAAACAAGGATCGGGAAAGGTCCACGAGACAGAACTGGAACTCTGGTCACCTGAACTGCCCACAAGGCTATCAGTGTGGATGATGGGACATTATTATTAACTTGACTGCAATGTTTTTATTCTCCATCATTCAATGCATTTTGCCTGTACATATATGAACCGTTATGTCATCTATAAATCTAAATATTCACTCATCCAGGAGAAGTGCCCATACAAGAAATCCCGCCCTTTATGACGTCATACAGGGCCATACTCGAAAATATGTACCAAAACGTATTTGAATCGTGAGTGTATTTGGCACAGAAATACTCCGCCATATGTCCAACTCATTTTTTATTTTATTTTGTAATGTCTGTAATAATATGAAATAAATGTTTTAATAGGTTGTGACATTTGTTTGTGATGTTACGTTGTATTTATTGTGCATTGGACGCTACTTATAATATGTTGGGATGGTCAGTTGAGCAAAACATCTCAGCGATAGCAGCACATCTCAATTCTCACAAGGGCATGTGTTCTGTGTCCGTGCATCCTTCCAAGTTTGTTCTTTCAAGGTTGCCTGGCAAGACCGGTCTCTACGAGAACACAAGTCTGTTCTTTGTGTTCTTGGAATTGAGAAACAGCCTTTGTCTTGTTCTTTGTGGTCCTAGTTTGTTACAGCTGTCTCTGCCAGTTTAATGTTCTGTCACCAAGCTTTTCTTTTTTTTTTTTTTTCTCTCAATTAGAGTTTTTTGCCTTTTGGACTTACCTGTTTTTGGTGTTTTTAGTGGACTCTGGCTCTGACACCTTTTCATTTAATTCTCCAGCCTAGGGCTGTGTTTCCCCAAAGCTTCCTAAGCCTAAATTGATCGTAGAGAACATCGGTGGAAATTGATCTACGATCAACATAGGTTTACGAAACTTTTGGGAAACGCAGCTCAGGTAATTTCCAGAACTTTTTTTTTTCTCAGCTGTATATCAAGTGGACTTGATCATTTTTGTTTAACAGATTAGTCTCTATGGACATTTAATAAACTGTTAATACAATTCCCTTTGCATCTGAGTCAATTTTTCCTACAGTTGTGTGACACAATAATAATAATAATAATAATAATAATAGCAATTGTTTAAATAAGTAACATGACTTTAAAAAGCATTACATGTTTATATTGCAAAACATTTCTATTAGAAAACAAGAGGAAAAACATCAAAATGAGGAGTCTCCTTTAAAAAACAACAAAATGAACATCTGCCAGTTGAATAGTGTATATTTAATATTACATTCAGGAGAGACCCTCTGAAACAAGTACATTTCGGATTGGTATTACAAATAAACAATAAAATAAACAATAAAAGATCTGCTTTACTTTTGTGTTTTGTGTGAGCGTGAAAATGTATATTCATTTAAGAAGTAGACTGAAGTGAATTACTTGATCCTAAATGGAAATGAAGGAAAATAAGGGTTAAGTCACTAAAACCCTTTTATGTATTCACAAGCCAAGTTTGCTAATTAATTTTTTTTTTTGTCTTTTCTTTGAGAATTCAAAAATCCTATTACTATAAATTTGTAAATGCAATGTATTAGGTTAGAAAGACTGACTACTTTTGATCATGATGTCATGTTATACAGAATTTCGAACTAATTAGCACTACTGCAGTCTTTTTCATAAGATGCATTAGGGGCAAGTCCTTAATAGGAGAAGAAATAGGAGCTCAGATCTTGGGTGTCACAGCCGATGGTGAAAACCACAAACTCTAGGGTTACTTTCTTGGGCTCATGCTCCCAATTAGACCCCCAGGGGGACTAAGGCCTGGTTGAGATGAATTCCATTCATGTTATAAAAGTTGACCTTTCAGCTGCAAACCATTTGACACTCATTAGCTTACCAACTAGCCTTTACTAAAGGCATGCAGCAGTCATTGATTGAGATCCTCTATTATTTTCCTCCTCGCCTGATGCTTGTTATCTTTCACACAAATGCTTCAGAGCTCTTGTATTTTTCCCTTCTTTTATCTTCGTGTTTTTTTTTTCTTTCTTTTTCAGGGGGTGGGGGTGAGTGGGTAGTGACATTTAAGTGAGACTGAAACATTAATACTGATACTTTCCCGTAAACTCAAACTGTATTATACAAAAGGTCTTCAATTTTCTGGCATAAAATTCAAATAAATATATTGCCATTTAATTAAATAAATATATTAATGATTTAAATTATAGAGGACACTTCTAGTTTCCTTTTCCTGGGGGGCACTCTGCACTCTGTCAGTTTAAATCTAGACTAAAAACACATCTCTTTACTATGGCATACATATAACACATTATCAATTTCTATTATTCAAATCAGTTAAATGATTGTTAGGCTGCATTAACTAGGTCAGCCGGAACCGGGAACACTTCCTATAACACCCGATGTACTCCTTTACATCATAAGAAGAATGGCATCTATGCTAATATTAGTCTCTCTGTTTATCCCGAGGTTTACTGTAGTCAGCCGGATCTGGGCCATATCCAGATCAAATGGTGGACCTGCGCCTAGACACGACCACAATGGAACCGGGACCAAAATCTCGACACGACAACAAGCATGATCCTCAACAAGCCCATCTCCGGCATGATGACTCTGATCTTCAACCAGATGGAACTGGACAAATATTCTGAATGTTCAGATCTAATCTGACTTCTGACCTGTAATGATGCCAGAATCATAATCATACACTGTTTGTTCTTTGGCCAGAGTTTTGGTTCCTTGCCACCGTCACCTTTGGCTTGCTTAGTTGGGGACACTAAATATTCAGCTATATTACTGCTCTGCCTGCATTGACTCCACCTGAGAATTGAGCTGAGCTGGACGATTTTCCCCAGAGCGGCTGTACAGCCAAATCAAATTGTATTGCATTATTTTTCTGTTACCACTGTAAAGCTACTTTGAAACAATCTGTATTGTCAAAAATGCTATATAGATAAAGGTGACATGACTTGACTTATGTTTGCTTTAACAATTAAAGTAATTCAGAGGGATGCTATGCTGTCTGAATCAGAAAGGTTTGCTTCAACATCCTGATTGCATTGGACAATCAAAAAATAAACAAAAACTTTGTTCATTGATCAAATATATATTCTCAAAATGATAATTTTCAACATCTTCAAAATCAATATTGTGATCGCTGACAGCTTCTTCACAAGATCCACCATAAAGTGACAGTGACACTAATATTTGTTTGCATTCAGTACTTGCTCTGCAGTAAATCGCAGAACCATTTCAAGTTTTGCTGATGATACTTCGTATCCTTTAGTTTTCTGCCTGCAGTAACTATGAGTGAAACGTCACTTCATCATCGTGTATCAGACATTGCCACCTTGTGGAATAAAGATTAATTGCACTTATTCAGCCATCAAAGATTCAATTATTGTTGTGCAGAAAAAAATATATACTTACACTGTTCAAATAGGGTCGTTAGCGAACCTATAACGTTTTTACAAAAATGAATGCGAAAACAGGCATTCTTTTATAATTGTATTATTTTTTTTCTTGTTATATTGTTTATAATAACTTGATTGAGGAATACTAAGAAGACTGATGTCTAACTTAAAAAAATGAATGAGGAGGGGGGTAGTGAATGACGTCCCGGTCACTAAAGACCCGAGTTTAAGTGTCATGGTAGCAGTGCCTTACATGCTTTGATTTACAGTAAAGGACATTTCATATCACAATGTTAAGCGTGTGTATAAAAAAGAGATATTGAGGTCATGAGACATTGATTATTTATAGTAACGCTGCTCTTTAAAGGATTGTGACTGCTAGTCATCATAGACCTATAGTGATTCTACTCTGGAAGAAGACGCTATGGCATTAACAAACTGGTCGCTAAGCCTGTCGTCCTGGACAGAGCTCTCAAAAAGCATGATCATTATCAGTTTACTCTACAGATATGATCTGATTCTTTTACTGAATCTTTTTTTTTTTTTAATCGCTGTTCTCTGTCACCAATTGAACCATCACTCAAGGACAGCTTTAGCAGTCTCAGGGAAAACAAATGCACTCCACTTAATTGTAAATAGACTGTAATTAAGTTTCACTGTGTCCACCGTGTAAAGGAAAACAACACAACTTGCTGAATAAAAGGTAAAAAAAAAAAAAAAAAAAAAGATTAAAAAAACTATATCCAGTGAAGAGATTGGCTTCAATAGAAGTCGACTTCATTAATTATTAAGAGCTGATCACCACAATTACTCTTCTCGTTCTGTGAAGCACTTACTGACCATGCTGAGCTCTGCTTGCCTCATTTATCTACATCACATCAAACTAAATTTATTGGCAAGTCTGTTTAAACCAAAACATTTGTCGGCCTTGGACTTTCTGGCACTTTTGTGCTTATTAAAATTAAGAAATAAATAATTATAATTATTTACAATTAGAATAATAAGACATTATAGAGCTGTTACCATTCAAATTAAATCAGACAAAATCCATCTTTGCACAGCTGAGGTGTCACAGAAGCTGCATCTAATAAGATACATTTAAACAAATTTTAATATATAAATATTACATTTTTTGGGGAAAAATAATGAAATTGTATACTTTAAATATGAAACTAAAACAGCCTTGGTGGCAAAGTCACTGTCTTAATAAATTAGTCATTGCTTAATTAATTAATTAATTAATTAATTGAACCAATTGGTTCAAAACTGCTGATTCATTCAGGAACGAAAAAAGTGACTATCTTTATGAATGAGTCATTGAATCATTGACGCAGTCATGTTCATTAAAAAAAGCTGAATCGTTTAGGATCTAAACACCACTGTGTTGATTGGAGATGCAATTGGGCCGATGGAATACGTAAATGTGCTATCATTCTTTATTTATTTATATAGCAATGGGCCAGACCACATTGTCCAGTGACCCACCGGGAAAACTCCCAGTGCTCCAGATGGCTAGTCCGCCCCTGCCAAAAAAGTTTCTGTCATCTTTTACTCATCCTCATGTCATTCCAAACCTGTATGGCCTTCTTTTCACAAAGGAAAAAAAAAAAATCATACAGGTTTGTAACATCATGAGAGTGAGTAAATGATGACAGAATTTTCCTTTTTGAGGGAACTATCCCTTTAATGAGTCAGAACCCCCTCCTCGCCATAATCAGTGTGTGTTCTGACATTTGGAAGAACAAGACCTTGTTTAAGAGGCCAGCTGAAAAGCAGAAGCAAATTGATGAGGCGAGTGTGCCAGGCTCAGGTCTTCTAAAGCCGATTGGGAGAAGTGTCTACATGATTGACTAAGTGAAAACATATGGTGCTGGAACACCCAGGGGACCAAAGGCTCTCTACTGAAGATGCTCTCCTCTCTCTCCCTTACTTCCTTCCTTTTCCTCCTTCTCCTCCTCCACCTCTCTTTTCCGGCTGGTTGCTTGGTAATTAAGCGGGGTGCGGACGGTGTGGAGAGTAGAGCTGATGAGGTCATAAATAGGGTTCACAGCCAACACGACTGTTATTCTCAGTAACGCATGCCCGATTGTCTCAAACCTCTCTTTGTCTGTCAATTAAGGCAATTAAACCCCTGAGAACGAGAGGAGAAGCTGGCTGCTCAGGCAATTATGCAAAATAATAATTACACAGTGACAGTCGGGCGACGTGTTCTGACAAAGCGGCCATCGGTGATTATGTGTGCTTTTTTGATGTGACCCAAAACTACTGACCACTTTATGCCATGCCACAGGCTCTGATTTCTGTAAGATGATGGCATATCATCCGTTCTTCCAGCCCTGTTGTTCCTCTTTCATTTTGTAATCAGTACATGTCCGTTAATCAAATCTTATCAACCCACTGTGGTGAGTACACTGATTAGACCAGCCATTATCTCCTGTAATAGAAGAGATGTCGCCTCTTATGCTGCAATTCTGTCTCGCAAACAAGCAAAATGACTATTTCGATAAATCCCACAATAAGGCACTCTTCCTCTTATGCAAATGATTTCACCCAGGCTACTGAAACAGCAACGTGGACATGATTCGCTGTGACACCCACGACTTCAAATGAGACTTCGTCTTAATGCACTATATTTCGAAAGTCTCTCTTTCTGTGCTCTCTTTACTTCAATAACACACAAGAGGCAGAGCATGAAAGCATACTCAGTTGAAAGAAATTGTGCATAATTTCAGTCATATTACTCTTTGAAAGTGGTATTATGGTCAGGACAGGGAAAGCGATGAGAACAGACGGAAAAACAGCCCCTGGGATGTTAAGACGGTGATTATAGGAAGCGATAGGTATTCTTGGGAGATGTGCAATGTTTTCTTGGCCTGTAGTTGAAAAGCTATACGAGGACAGAAGCAAATAAGCAGCTGTTGTAGTTGAGGTTTCTGTAAATAAAGGGGCCAGGGTGTGGCATCCTGTCTCTCCAGACTGAACGAAGGAAAAATAAGAACTCCAACAGATGGCTGCTTGCAAGGAAGCTTGAACAAACTCTTCTCCTTGGAGAACATCCTCCAAAAAGTGTGAGGCAGCTCCAGTACCCACCTGCCACTCTTGAGAGCCCTGCTCAGAAGAAATCGGGAAGAGATGGCTATGCTCCTTCCATAGATTCAAAGGTGTACTAGCATGTTTGTGTGCAAGAACACGCATTCTCGCTTTGGATGGGATTCCTTTTTTTGCCCCATGTGGCTTACTGTCATTTGGGAGTTGGTGATACCACTGAGTCTGCAAATAAATAATGTATTAAACACAATCTCCTCTCTGCGGAGACCTTCCCAAGTGAAATGTGTTCACTTCCATCTGGTGAGCGCTAATTAACAGACATGGGCTTCCCAACAGAACTGGAGTCCATGCTCCTTACCTGGACACCCTCATCTGTCTCTTTTTTCACAGTGTCCCTTAACAGCCTAATTTTATTTTTCCCCTTCTCCACTGCTCATAGCAGGTCATGCCCCACATATAGCTAAAAAATCACTAATACTAATAATACTAATAATTTCAATTAACCAATCAGTAAAGATATATTAAGATTGTGTTCTTATATACTAGTGCAAAGCTTATTATAATTAAATTGAAAAAAAGCTTTTAAATTCTAATTCCTGAATTTAAATTGAAATAATGTAGCAAGCAGGATGTAGAATGTCATTTTGAATTTAAAGAAGTAGAATTAAAAATAATTCAATACATTCATATAAGTAATTTTTACGAGAAAGCAACAATTTCTAATATTGGCTTGACAAAGTCTTGTTTTAAAAGATCTGAAAGTCTGTGTGAACACTTAATTTCCCATAATGCATTTTTACATTTTTCCCTATTATATAAAGTTAATTTGCAAAAATAGATAACTCAGTTTTTCTTACTTTTCATAAATCATGTTTTTTTTTTTTATTGTGCGTTCCAAGTAATATAAATCAGACTGATTGTAACTGCATTTAAAACACACGCACACACACACACACTAACAGATGGGCGCACACGCATACACAGAGGCAAGCACGCTCACTTACACACACACACGCAACGCAAAGAACAAACAAGCATTCAGCATGTAAGACATGTATGGCGTACAAGGAGTTGCAGGAGTCGAAATTATAAATCCTCGACCACTTTTAGTCAGCTTTGACGAAATGTCCCTCAGCTAGCGTGTCGTTTATATGTGACTAGCAGCCTTGTCACATGACCTGAATACTGCATGCTGATTCACTAAAACGGACTTATCGACTTGTGTTCACAAACAACAAGGGTGCTTGTCGGTTTCTGCTGTAAAACGTAAACTCGCGATGCTTTGACAGTGGACAATACCGGCTTTTGTGATAAAACGTGTTTAGGGTTTAGAACGTGCTATATGTGGAGAATAATGGACTGCAGTCAGTTCATTTTTTTAAACATGGCTTTTATCAGTTTTTGCAAATGAACACTTTATATAGCCTACTGTTTTATTCAATGTCAGAGATCTGCTTAAACAAGCAAAAAAAAAAAAAAAAAAAAGGCAGGCAGGCAGGCAGACATTTGGTGGTTTATAACTTTATTAAGGGGTTTTCTTTCTTCAGAAAACTTACAATCATCAAACAAAACATCTGAACAGGCTTGTCAAAGCAGATTCACCACAAACAAATACATAGAGCCACCATGGCCGCCTCCCAGTGGCGGAGCCAGAGGGCTGTCCAGGGTGGCACTGGACACCCCTGACATCTGACTGGCCACCCTGGGTGCCACTACAAAATTTAGATCGCTATTTCCATTTCGCATCCTATTGAAACAAGCATGTATTTTGACGTGCGGCGGCGCGGCACATTGTATTAACGTTGAATATTAAGACAATATTAACGTTAGTTGCCAAACAGATGATTAATAAAAGGCGTCGCGCATAAGCGCCATTCATAGTTTTCTATTAAACGACACAATTTGTCTTAAAACGTTGTTAATGTATATGACTTCACCCTAGGCTGGAAGAGTGTGTATAGACTTTAAGTATTTTTCTTTCTGTGTAAAGTCTGTGTTTATAGAAATTATATAGTTTGCGCTTTTTTGTTTCCGTTTGTGCAGCAAAACACATCAATGCCACTTTTTTCATTCTTGAACCTTTTTGCCTGTATGGTGATAAGATGTCTGTTTTGCATTGCCACATTGAACATGAGAACGTGACGCGTCTGGTGCGCAGCATATGGCGCTTCATCAATAGCGCGAACACAGAGAGCACATCTTGCGCTTGAACACATAAAGGTATGCCAAAAATGGTGAGTATCATAGTAAACACAGTCGCTATGTCTTAACTGGGTGTAAGCAGTTGACGTGAAATCGGATGCATGCCTATTGGATTCAACATTGTGCATTTGGTCTTAAAGTGGCCACACCTCCTTCAGTCTGTCATTAAAGTTAATCAAAGAACAAAAGAAAAAAAAATAACACCCACTGATCTTGACTGAATAACTTGTATAGCTAGTTTTAACATGCATTAATCTATATTTAATTTATACAGTGAAGATTATGCAATGTTATTTTACGTTTGATTATTCAATTTCTGTACCTGAATTACTGTTAGACCTGAACCTTCAAGCACTTAATTCTTAGCACTGTTCTCACTTTATGGCTGACTGTTCACTTGTATTCAATAATGTTTTAAATTGATGTATTAGCCTACTTGTAATTTTTGCTGTGGAATTCTGTTGGAATTGTGAAATTTCTACAATTTCGGTTGCTTATTATATTAGAATACAATGTTACATCGGTCAAAACAATGAAAACAAATAAGTATTACACATGATATTCTTTCACGGTCTATGGACCCCCTAAATTAGCCTTGGCCACCCCCCGGCCACCCCAATGTATAAAAATCTAGTTCCGCCACTGCCGCCTCTGGCACACTAGGTCAAAAATAAGCCCCAGTCTGTGGCTAGTGCTGAATCAGGGCTTGAATGTGATTTGCAAGATTCATTTACAAATCTCATGAGCTCAGCAATATCATAACCTGATCCATCTGACAAATGAGCAATGGCAGCAAGAGAGCCAGGGCTTTAGAAAGGTTATAGGCTAAGTGAGAGAAACATTGACTGTGCATTCCTAATATTTTGTTTCCTGTGAGCAGAATGTTTTCCATAGTGGATCAGTCCCCTATATTATCTACCCATTGTTTCTTTACGATCTGAAATGCCTCTTTTTGACAGTCCAATGATGTGTTTTCAACAAAACGGCTCCTGAAGCTTGACGCTGGCACTGCCATGGGTTTGGTTGGTGGAAGATGAGGTCTCGGTTTTCTTTCCAGCACAGCAGGGATACAGGGCACGAATGAGAGAGAAAACTTTTTGGATGCCTTCTCCATACTGCATTTGACACTATCGACCACTACTCACTCCATCAGCCGGGCCAAGGCTACTAAGGAGCTGTTCACTCTCTATTCCAGCCT
This sequence comes from Rhinogobio ventralis, assembly GCA_039654625.1. Taxonomy (NCBI): domain Eukaryota; kingdom Metazoa; phylum Chordata; class Actinopteri; order Cypriniformes; family Gobionidae; genus Rhinogobio; species Rhinogobio ventralis. The sequence continues at coordinate 21,400,006 of CM077198.1, read as the reverse complement.
CATACAGTATCTCTCTGCCTGTTCACTCATCCTGTCCTACTGCTTATTGTGTGAGTCCATTGCTCATTATCATCACTTGCTTCCTTTCTCTCTTGGTCTCACTTCCTTTCACACACTGCTTGCAACTACACACATATTCACATACAGAGGACAGAGAGGAGAGGGAAGGAGGAGGGGGCATGGGGTGGAAGAGAGAATGTATGAAAAAGTTGCATCAATATGTGACCTTTCAGTTTTATTCTCCTGAGCCAAGACATGGGTGACATCCTCCCTAACTTGCCAGTGGAAAAGAAAGAACTGCCAGATTGTTTTCCATGTTGTTATGCAGCTAACTACAGTCAGAGCCATGAGAAAGCGCAGTTGACTTCCCATCATTCCATATGCTTTTGAATTATGTTGTGTTAAGCTGCTCTGTTTTCTCAAAACTAAACACCCGTAATAATTGTGACAATTGTCTTTTTTTTAAACAAAGATCCTGAACAGGTTTGACAGTTCCGTGGAACTCCAGAAAAGTTTTTAGAGTAAAAAGTGTATATTTGTAATGCTGATCTTTTTGTTGGTAATAGATCTGTATTTGATGCTATAATGACAGCACAGACTCACATAAAAACTTTATATTAGTTTCTCTAGTTTGAAATTGTTCACATTTACAAATAAATAATAACAAAATAAACAAAAGTAAATCAATAAAAAGATAAAAATAGAAACAGCTAATGCATGATAAAATCTTTTTTGTATAAAATTAAGCATAAAAAGAAGTCTCTAAAATTCACTGTAAGTCAAGAGGAAGACCCAGAGCTGTTTTTCATTTTATATCATTTCTTTGGCTGAGCAGAATAAAATTAGCTTGAATTACTTTGAATTTTGTCATTGCATGATTAAAAATAACATCCGCCACGTACCAGTCATTAAAACGACCTAATATGATGCTTCTCAGAGGTGATCAAAGTACCTGTAATCAGTCAAGTGTGAATAACATCATCTCAGTAAGTGCGGAGGGGAGAAGTCATCCTAGAATAATAACAGGATATCTCTGTTCTCAATGACTGGAAGAACTTTGGAGTGGAATGAATCATTTGTTAATTTTCATGAATAAATTATTTCTCCATGCATTAAAAACACTCTTAATGAGGGAATTCATCTTCTTTCTGCTCTTTTTAAAATGGTTCCAGAGTGTGTGCATGAGAGAATGAGAGATAGTGGCTATATTTGTGTGTGTGTGTGTGTGTGTGTGTGTGTGTGTGTGTGTGTGTGAGCAGGCATGTGTAAAAGGTAAAAAAATACTTTTTTTGTGGTTAAAAGAATCAACATTTTCTAGGCAAGTAATTTTTACATTTGCAAATTTTTATTTAACCAATATATATATATATATATATATATATATATATATATATATATATATATATATATATATATATATATATATATATAAAAATGTCTTTAAAATACTTTTTAGCTTAAAAATCTTTTGAACTATTGTAGTGTTTTCGATGTGGTATGGACATTTTTTGCAAACACATTTTTGTTTATTAATTGCACTCCTGAGTTTCTAGTAATGTTCTGATCCTTTTAAAATATTAATTTCATTCTTTTGATCCAGCTCATCAAGGCAGAGAAACAATTATTTAAAGCCTTTCAAAACCTAAGCGATTCACATTTGTAGAAAGAATGCTATGAATTCATGGTCAGTTCTTCTGAAATATGTATAATTCCCATTCTCCCTTCATTCCTTAAATTTTCATTTCATGTGTGATAATTTTAATGGGTCCGAGATAAAGGCAGACTACAAAACCTGTATGAAAAGTCAATTATACATCCCATTTTGCTCACAGGCTATACCAGGAGAGGGCAGGTCTTCAATGTCCACAGCCACTTCCATCCCATGAGACTTTTGACACTTTACTTGATCTTGACATAGAGCCTGTACTACACAGATTAGAAAAAAATAATACCCCTTCACCTTTCTGATATAAGATTACACAAATAATTAACTATCCCAATGCCATTTGACCTTTGTTTTTTTAATCTGAGGACAATCTACTTCTGTATATTCTCATAATATCAATATTTTTACTGACATTATACTACCTTATATAATATGATATAATATAATATATAGCCATTACTTAATAGCCAGTAATGGCTGTTGAAAATAGAACATGCCAGCACAGGAATAAATTGCATTTTAAAATATATTGAAACCGAAAACAGTTGTTCTAACTAATTAACTAACTAACTAACCTTTTTTAGTTAACTTTATTTAATATCCAGCAATTTGTTGAACTTAATTGTAAAAATCTAGTCATCTGTACTATTAACTTGCAGTTGTTACTCAGAAAACCCAAGTTAAGAGTATTTGATTGCTTTGAGTAGCATTTTGTCAAGCAAAAAAAGAGTTTGAGCAATTCTTAATAGACGTTTCACTCATTTCCTCCACTTCTGCAGTTATCATTCTCCTTAGTTGCATTCACTCATTTTTCAGTCATCTTAAAAGTTTAATTGTCAATACACATAATCACATAATCAATCACATAAGTTGACTTCATAAATTGATGATGATTTTCTAAAATTACAAATAAATAAATAAATAAATAAATAAATATCGCCCTTCAATTCGAACTTCATTTATATTACTATAATTATATTGATGCAGTGATGCAGCAAGAAATCACAGTTATTTGTGGTTTTGAAGGAAGAGAAGTAATAAATACATTGCTTTTAAAAGATGACTTGACTTCTAAATCACTAAATGTTAATAACACCTACTTCATAAACACATACTATTGTGAATCATCAAATATTTAAGTTGGCTTGGAAATGTTACATCACACTGTTACTCGAAAATATTACATCATTTAAACTCAGAAGCCAAGTTATGAAAACTTAAAGACTCCCTGTGGTGAAAATTAAGTTTTTAATGTTGTCTGTATGGCTATGTGGTGTTTTTAATATTCTTTCAGACAAACCATGTGCAAATGTATAAGTCAACACCATTGCTGAGTATTTTCTCCTTAAAACCAGTGAACCAAAGACAGTCTCAAAAACGTGGTTTGAAATTGCTGGTGTTTCACAAACTTCCAATCCAATCATGTCAATGTGCGGGTGGGCTTTAGCATGTCATTAACTATGACTGCACTGAAGCAGGGGAGTCCCAAGAGAAGCCAGGTTATCCCGGTATATTTTCTGTTGATATGAAAAATCAGGTACTTTTAGCAATATAGCAGGTGAATTATGTATATGATGTATATTATGATGAACTATGTGCCTTTTTCTACTGACGTATGATGTTCAAAGCATTTCTAAGGATGCTGATTTTAGAAGGCAGCTGTCTGACTTTGAGATGGCGAACAGGAACATGGTTTGTGTAACATTAGCAACACATTATTAGCTGTGTGATAACATAGTTAAGCAAAAGGATAATTATATTAACGGAGTGTCTATTTACACCAAGTGCAAATAGCTTGCCTTGTTGGCAAGTGCTATTCGCACTAGCTTCGCCTAACAATACCTGGTTGGGCCAAACATAATAAAATAAAAAAAAACATGGATATTTCAATGTCTTCAGTGGTGCTGTTAGTAAAGTGTAAGGCTAAAGGATCTAGGTTTTGACGTGATCAACCCGGGTTCGAATCCGCCTTTTGCCGAGCTCGCTCTTCTCCCTTTTCCATCACATATCACATCAGAAAGGCATTTACTTTCAATAAAAATTAAGAAAATGTTCTAAAAGTGGAAATAAAGTGCCTAACAAAATGTTTAATAATAATAATAAAAGCATTTATAAGGTAGGGTTAGGGGTAGGTGTTGTTACAGGTTGGTGCAGCAGGGAAGAGTCAGAACAGGACTTCCAACATAGACGGGTTTATTTAGAATACGCAGACAAAAACAAGCAACACCAACAAAGCTAAACATAAACGAGATCGGACAAGGAGTGCAAGGAAGTGAGTCCAATAAAAAGGGAGTGCAAATGACGAACGCCAGGTGCAGGGAATCCAGGGAGAGCGGGAAAGATGATGAGGGAGTGCGTTCACGTGTGAGGCAGGGAGGATTATGGGAAATGGAGTCCGGCATTTATGTGTCCGATGTTGTAAAGAGTGATACCTTTGTGCAGCATTTACTACAGTAACTTGAGTTAAAGTTGACCAAGTGGATCTCTGAGCTGATGACAGTGACTGGAGGCGGGGCTAATTTGCATATTCATGGTTCAGCGTATATTAAATGAAGCAGTAGAGTTACATTCAAGCTATTTTAATGCATGAATTTTTTTTTTCACAGGAAAAAAAACTTTTAAATATGTCATTTTAGTGATCAAAGATGAGTTTTAAGGGGTACAATTATTGACTACAGGGGGACTTTAAATATAATGATAAACTTTAATTTTTCTGAGGCAACAAGTTTGCAAGATTTTTTTAAGTAAAGGTAACAAATTGAAATTTACAGTAGTTGTAATAATATTTCATAATATTACTTTATTTACAATATTTTTATTTTATTTTTGGAATACAAAAAAATGCAGCCTCGGTGACCATAAGAGGATTCTCTCAAAAACATCTTACCGACCCAAAACTTTTAAACAGTGGTGTATATACTTATACATAGTTTTTAAAGTATATTTGTAATATGCATATTTGGAAAAAAAGTTAACATTGACTCCAAGCGTTATACTTGTCTTGACAGAATCATAATACCTCTCACTGTGATGTTGATAACACATGGAATATAAAAAAGAAAATTGCAGCCATCAAAATTGCCAGTTAGTTAGTCCATGTTGCATTTAATTTTCCTGAATGTCCAGATAGCTTTACAAACTTTGTGTCTACATATTTGCAGCTGCTGCTAGAAAGCTGCTCTGATTGGTGAACAATTGCATAGTTGCAATTGATGGCATCTTTCTCTATTGACCGCTATTCAAAAAGACTTGTGTATTCTTACAAAATAAATGTTTTTGGAAACAACATACACTATATTGCCAAAAGTATTGGGACACCAAATCATTGAATTCAGGTGTTCCAATCACTTCCATGGCCACAGGTGTATAAATCAAGCACCTAGGCATGCAGACTGCTTCTACAAACATTTGTGAAAGAATGGGTCGCTCTCAGGAGCTCAGTGAGTTCAAGCGTGGTACTGTGATAGGTTGTCACCTGTGCAAACAAGTCCATTCGTGAAATTTCCTCACTACTTAATATTCCACAGTCAACTGTTAGTGGTACTATAACAAAGTGGAAGCAATTGGGAACAACAGCAATTCAGCCACGAAGTGGTAGGCCATGTAAAATCACAGAGCGGGGTCAGCGCATGCTGAGGCGCACAGTGCGCTGAAGTCACCAACTTTCTGCAGAGTCAATAGCTACAGACCTTCAAACTTTGTGTGGCCTTCAGATTAGCTCAAGAACAGTGCGTAGAGAGCTTCATGGAATGGGTTTCAATGGCAGAGCAGCTGGACCAAGTGCAATGCAAAGTGTCAGATGCAATGGTGTAAAGCACACCATCACTGGACTCTAGAGCAGTAGAGACGTGTTCCCTGGAGTGACGAATCACACTTTTCTGTCTGGCAAACCAATGGACGAGTCTGGGATTTGGCGGTTGCCAGGAGAAAGGTACTTGTCTGACTGCATTGTGCCAAGTGTAAAGTTTGGTGGAGGGGGGATTATGGTGTGAGGTTGTTTTTTAGGGGTTGGGCTTGGCCCCTTAGTTCCAGTGAAAGGAAATCTTAATGCTTCAGCATACCAAGACATTTTGGACAATTTCATGCTCCCAACTTTGTGGGAACAGTTTGGGGATGGCCCCTTCCTGTTCCAACATGCCTGCGCACCAGTGCACAAAGCAAGGTCCATAAAAACATGGATGAGCGAGTTTGGTGTGGAACTTGACTGGCCTGCACTGAGTCCTGACCTCAACCTGATAGAACAAAACCATAAACACACTCCCAAACCTTGTGAAAAAGCCTTCCCAGGAGAGTTGACGTTGTTATAGCTGCAAAGTGTGGGCCAACTCCATATTAAACCCAATGGATTAAGAATGGGATGTCATTAAAGTTCATGTGCATGTTAAGGCAGACGTCCCAAAACTTTTTGCAATATAGTGTACATGAATAGCAAATATTTCATTATATCATAGATGTTATGACAGAGACTGCAACTGAGATGAAAAGGTAAGCTGAAACATAGCTTTCTCCAAGTATTATAGACCACATTGGTTCTTTCTTTACCCACAGGAAACACCAACATAACCCCTCAGCACGTGAACCAACAAAATAACGCAGAACAGACATATAACATCATCCAGAGCATGTTCGTCTACAGGTTCATCGGCTCATGTAAACTTCCACTGCTACATGTGGTCTCTGGATTATAGCTGAAGTTGGTAAAATGCTGTAAAACAACCTGAGATGAAATTGTAACACTGTGGTCATACGTAACAACAATAAAGTGAAATATGAGGCCTGGCAGACAGTCCCTGTGCTCATTGACACAAACATCTTCATATCTTAATATCCATGCAGGAGGAGATAGCACTCCTATAATGTTGAGTGAGATTATTCTTGGCCCCTCCTGCATACTGAGTGATGTTATCTGCAGTGAAGTGACACCGCTGCTTTGCTTTATTTACCAGAAGGTTGCGATGGTCAAAATATGAAGCGCACAAGGCAAGGCTTTTTACTCATATTAAACTAATGATAGTCTCTGAATGCCTTTGTCATAAATCACTGTGGCAGAGTAAACATTAGCACAGACTCCCTCATTTGCAATGTGAATGTATTCATGTATTTATCCTGACATGTTTTATGATCGCACCAAAGCTCCCCTCAACAGACACCCACCCACCTATCTCCCTGAATAGCAATAAATAATGAAACACAAGTGAGGAATCCATAGAAGCAGAAGAGTGAAGTGGAAAATCAAAGTGTGAGTGCCTGAGAAAGCATAAAAGAAGCAAAGAGGACATTATATGAAGAGGCTTTTGTTCGTTATATATACCGTTTATCACATTTGCATCTATTCAAATAGGGCGTGTCTCCGCCTCTATGATGCCAAGTGCAACTGGTTGTAGCGTGTGTTGTAACCATACCATATTCAGTTAATAAAGACTTTTTTCTAAAGAAATTTCTTTACACAAAGATTTGGAATATAACGCACAAGTTATATGAACTGCTTTTATGGTGTCATTTAAAAAAAAAAAAATTATTTATGATGTCAGGTGCGTTTAAGTCACTTTTGGTGGAGCAAGATGGCGGTGTACCTTCTCTTAATTAAAAAAGCATGGTTTCTTACCTCTACTTCTAGAAAATGAAGACCAAAGAATGCGCATGAGGTCTGTTTTTTTTTTTTTTTTTTGTAATTTATGAATTCTGTCAATTAGAAAGTTGCATCCACTGATTTCGCCATGTTTCATTGATTTCGCCATGTTTCTCACTGATGCCCCCCAACTCACTCATAAATACAACTTTGTGTAATATGAGTAACTTTTGCCTTCATGTGACTTGAACGCACCAAAAGACTCACTAGACTTGTCACCCCCTTGCATTACGATATAATTGATAGTCTTTGCTTTCAAAATGTGATTTACAATCACTATGTAGACAGTATTTAGATCCGAACAATGTACTTTTATCACGTTTTTTCTGTGATTATTTTAATATTTTTAATACACAAATAAAGACAATGGGCCCTATTTTAACGATCTGAAGCGCATGGTGCAGGTGCACTTAGGGCATTGTCCGAACCCACTTTTGCTAGTTTACGACGAAAAAAAAAAAACTAACTACTAACGTGCCCTTTAAATAACACAAAATGTTAATAACACAAAAATACCGCAGTCATTTTTATAGCAACACGCCAACAATGCGCCTGAACACACCTCGTTTTCAGACCAGTGAGCGTGAGTGCATTTGCTATTTAAACAACGTGATGCTGGACTTGAAAATCATAACTGCGTCGGGCTGAAACTAGCAAAAAACACTTGCATCGCAAAATGCTAAACACAGGACAGCCAATGCCAAGACATTCCTCCCATCATGAAACATTGTAGTGTGTGTAGGCTTGCAGATGAAAGGAGTACTTGCATCTTCCAAACAATGCCTAGATCTGTCCAATCAGAAAACTAGCTTTGTTTTCTAACAGATAAATAGTTGAATAGATCAATCCACTGCATGGACAAGATTGAAACTACCTTGAGCAGCCTTTTCATACTTCATTCTTTTGATAACACCACTGTAACTATATGTTTATCTCAAAATATATTGTTTGGTTTGACATATTTTTTCTTTTACTTTATATTCTACACTTTTTTTGTAACAAAAGACATGCCCTCCTTTCTGTAAGGAGGCAGTTTGTCCAATAATGTCATTTTTACACAAAAAGCATTGAGACTTTAAGTAGAAAGTCTATAAATGTAGGGCTAAGGTGACCAGAGATGCAGTCTGACAAAAATGGAAAACATTTTCTCAGCCATTCATTGCTTCACTAGCCATTTTATTTAGAGATGCCTTCGAAGTGAGACACACAATAGTATTTTTTTTATTTTTTTTACTATTCTTCATAACTTGTTTTCAGTCTTTGTATGCAGAATTTTTCTGTATTGCCCAAAGGAAAGCTCCTGCGTTTCTGATGTGTGCATTCTATACAATACACACCCTTAATCAAGAGAGTAGAAACAATATCAGTCAGCCAGTCAAAGTGCTTTAACTGTGGAGTAAACAATGGTTTGCTGTACATTTTAAACAGTTGGGAATTTATGTGAATTATTACTCGGATACATTCTGTCTTTTCAATAGAGAGGATTATTGAGCTGTTTGAGAATAAAATACAATTTTACAGATTTATTTATTTGAAAAATTTGTGGGTTAAGGTGTAAGAGAAGGGTTAGTAGTGCAATTATAGATATAATTACAGAAATTAATTACAGCTGCAATTACATGCAGGTATTTTTTAAGTACAATGTACTGTAAAACATGAACATGCAGTGTATCAAATGCTTAATTTAAATGTTAGTACATAGTAGTTAAAGACAATAATTACATTGTATAATACACATCATTTAGTTTTATTTGATGAATAGAAAGCTCAAATGAACATTATTTTAAATAGAAATCTTTTGTAACATTATCAATGTCTTTAGTGTCACTTCTGATCAATGTAATGCATCCTTGTAGCCTGACGTCATCGTACTCAGATTCTAGTCAGAATGTGAGTCTGATACTGCTCCACTGGGCTGTGATTATAAGGGCGTGTTTCACCCGAACCAGGAAAGAAAATGCCTCTGCACTCAATTGGATAGACCTACAACCAATCAGAGCAACGGAGTAAGTGAAGTATGTTGAGCAATGCATAGTTGTCAACAGAACTCAACTGCACGCACGCTGGAAGAAGTAGAAGAAGAAGATGAGTGTAAACAATCTTTTCCGGTGTTGTGAAAAGAATTTAAGGATACACGGAGTACTTACCAACATGATCATCATTTTTGAGAGAAATAGTAAAGGTGAATGCATATACAAACAAGTTCTCCATTTAAGATTAGAACTAATTCAACCCAAGCGCTCTTTGGTGACGTGTATGATTACGTTACTGTTGATCATCTGTCCATCATCGTATAAAGCCTGCCCTGACAATTTGATTGGTCCGAAAAGCTCTGGTTAGAGCATAGTTGCTCCACAACAGAACAAGTCCAGACCGAACTTTTCAACCTCAAATGTTGTGGGCGAGGATAAGTTCGGCTGGCATCCATACTAGCATCCTGCTGAATAAAAAAATAATGTATTAAAAAATCGTATTGAACCCAAACTTTTGAACTGCATTGTAAACTTTTCCACAGAATCATAGTGATTAATAATAATTTCAAAATAACATTTGAAAGTAACTAGAATTCCAAACTAGAATGGACTGTCCACATGCTGCTAGGAAAATACATGCAGTCTGACTCTGTAGTTTTTTCCTTCTTTTTTTTTTTTTCAATTTACTGTGCTATACAATCCATTATGCACATTTAGCACAAATTCAAGTTAATATGTAAGATTGTAGACTCAGGGCATATTTATCAGTTCCTTGAATATGACAAGACATGTAATTATGACTAGTAATGCGTAAACATATTTTCACTTTCATAATCTTATTAAGAGATTAGAGCTGGAAAATGACTTAACCACAGCTGTCTGTTTAGGGCCGATGGGCTAGGGCCTAAGCGGACGACAGATTTTCTTATATTTTTGCCCTTGTTGCTATTTAGCCCGTCTTTAACACTGAAAGAAAAGTGCTGTCTTGCTTGCCCCTTTGACAGTAATCTGTCATGACATGCTGAAGTTTTCTCTGTCTAATGGGTTAAGGTTAGATCCAATACCTTTCCTCAAGAGTGCTTCAATATGTGGGCATATGCATCAGCGATGTATGCAAAAATAAATGCACATACATTTCAAACCAATCATGCTAGAAAGCATGCTGCATACCAAACATGACGGTACTGGAAAAGATTTACAATGGTGACATGAACGTTTTTGGATGGAACTACCTGAAAAAAAAAAAAAAATGATTACAAATGGAAAGTTCCATAACAAACGTAATCATTTAATTTATTAATATTAAATTAATTAGCTTCATTTTTTTAAAATCCTACTATATAAGTTGTTATAATAAATAAGCCTCATCTGTTATTCATTTTGGCTACTGTACACTATACCCAAATTCAAATCCAATAAAAGCTGAACAAATGTTGTAATGTTTCAGAAATTATTCCATTAAAAGTGCATTTTGTTCCAATTCCAACACCATTTTATTGCAGCAGTAATAATATATGTATATAGCGAGCCTCTTCAGAAGCAAAAAAGGAATAGGCATATTAAACTACCAAAACATTCACAAACAGACTCAAACAGACACAAGCACATAAAGTCTCATCATCTTATTTCAGCCTGCAAAGAGAAGGAGTGATGAGAACGATCACATTTGAGACATGAGCCTCAGGGGGAAAGAAGAAAAGAGAATGGGAAGCGGGAGGGGAGGGGGCGAGAGAAGCAGCAGCCCGCTAAGACATATGGAGTTAATACGCTAGCGCCGGGTATCTAGAATTATCACCGTCACATAATCCACGTCTGTTTTATTGTGTTCTCTAAAGTCTGCATGCACTTATTAAAAAGCAAGCAAACAGCAGTGCATTATTGCTGTTTTCTTAAGTCTGTCGAACAGTATGTCAAAGCACCCTGCGCCACTGTAGCAAGCTAATACACGATCAGTTTAATACACTGGCCGAGCTAATGATACTATTTTTCTTTTAACTGCATGCTATTGGGCTATTAAGACCCCTGAAAGAAAACGACTTTTGCAAATTGTGCACTATTTTAAGGGGAAATTCACAGGCTAGAATATCTAATGCATCTCCTTTTGAACACATAAGCGCACCCATTTGTTTTGGCCGGGGAAAGGGGCAATTTAACAAGTGAGCAAGCTATCTGCTGGACTTGGGTCACTGGCCCGAAATTGATTATTTCTTACTGCTTTTTAACCTGATTAATGTTAGTTTTTTTTTTTTTTTTCTCCTCACATTTTTAACCATTAGCCACTGATTTGAACCATTTTGGCTAAAAATAATAATAATTAAAGGTAGGGTAGGCAATTTTAGCAATAGCAAGTTTGCTTTGAAAGCATGAGATCCCTTTAGAGCGCTCACCAAAGTCACGCCTCCTTCAAAACACATGAACAGCAGTGTTAAACTAGCTCATGTCTCAAAACACACAACATTACAATAATAATGAACAAACAACATATGGCCAGATTTACTAAACAAGGCAAATTAGCGCGAGAGCGCAATTCCAAAAAAGCGCTGATGTTAGTGGAATGTTCTGCGTGTGATTTACGCAAATTAAAGAACACAGACACAGCTGGAACATTTCCATAATGACCAATGACCTTGGTGCAATCTACCAAGTGCAAATTAGCGTCTGTTTTAAGACATGCTTTTTTTTGGGCCGGTAAATAATGGCACAAATACCAGTAAATTGACGAGTGCAAACCTTAGTAAATCACCATGCTTTATTTGTTTAAATACTCTCCTCCCATAAATATTGCATTTGAAAGGGAAACTCCTACAAATTAATATGCAATAAGGTCAGCCACAAAAAAACCCAGTCCACGCCAAAAGAGGGTTAGTAAATCTGGCCCTTAAAGAGCACTGACCTGCTGCAGATTAAATACGCAGTTGAAAGTGTTGCCATTAGCTATGTTTCCATCCAAACTTGCAAATGTAATAAAATTGGAATATCACATAAAACATTTGCAAATAAAGCACCGTTTCCATCCAGTGAGACGAATACGTTTTTTATGTGCATTTTTAGAATTCATGCACATTTTGGTGTTTCCATCCAGCCTTTTTTATGTGATATCCCAAAATGCACATAAAATAGGTGAATAGAAACATAGCTATTGAAACGCATAAATTCGAGTAACAAACCACTCAGAGTATAACGTAACAGGTTTCCATCTCTTTCAAATTACAGTTGTTATGGCATGAGCGCAGCTTAAGCTCATTTGTTTTTGTTCAGGAGAAACTATGGCTGCTGTTTAGGTTGCAGTGCTCGGTGACTGACGTCTGTCTAACTCTGCATAGCATGAAATGTGCTGATGACATGTGACGTCTGCGGCATAACATTATGACCACTCACTTGCTCAAGAAGTTAATGCTGGTTCTGATAAAAAGGTGTCAGAATACACAGTGCATCGCATTTTGTTGCGTATGGGGCTGCATAGACGCAGACCAGTCAGGGTGCCCATGCTGACCCCTGTCCACCGGCGAACGCGCCACGTGAGCATCAGAACTGGAACACGGAGCAATGGAAGAAGGTGGCCTGGTCTGATAAATCACGTTTTCTTTTACATCACGTTTATGGCTTTCATGGAAACGGTATTCCCTGGTGGCTGTGGCCTCTTTCAGCAGGATAATGCATATGGCCACAAAGCAAAAATGGTTCAGGAATGGTTTGAGGAGCACAACAACGAGTTTGAGGTGTTGACTTGGCCTCCAAATTCCCCAGATCTCAATCCAATCGAGCATCTATGGGATGTGCTGAACAAAGAAGTCCGATCCATGGAGGCCTCACCTAACAACTTACAGGATTTAAAGGATCTGCTGCTAACATCTTGGTGTCAGATACCACAGCACACCTTCAGGGGTCTAGTGGAGTCCATGCCTCGACGGGTCAGGGCTGTTTTGGCAGCAAACAGGGGACCAACACAATATTAGGATATTAGGTATTAGGTCATAATGTTATGCCTAATCAATATATATATATATGAATGACACTTAACTTAATGGTTAAGTATTCCATAAACATATTCTAGTAAGGTTATTAGAATGTTCATTATAAGTTTTCTCGTCTGGTAATAATGTTCTCAAAACGTTAACACAAACACGTTATTTATAAATTGTTCATTGAACTTTTTTTCTGAAACATTTTAGTTTGTTTTTGTAAATGTCACTACTTGCTTCAGAATGTTCAGAGAACATTCAAAAGTAATGTTCCCATAATGTTTGCAAAATTATAAAATTGATTGGAATGCAACGTAACAGCGTCTGTCACACAAACAACACCAAACAATAAACTGAGAAAATTTAAGTTCTTAAATACAGAAGATAAAGAACTCAAAACAAAACAGGTGTGCTCTAAACAATCAGACAATGACTCACCATGACAACCAGGGACAAGCGGGAACAAAGGAAACAAAGAGAAACAAACTAAAGGTACTTGAACATGAAACCAAAACACAGGCAAAACATGACGACATGGCCACGGTGTTCTAATTTGTTCCCTCGTTTTGATTTAACTAAAGCAAGGGAACACATTATTACAAAATGGCCATGATTTGAACATTCAGAAATAACTTCAACATAATGAAAATGTTAGCAAATGGTTCAGAACATATTTTTGTTAACTGGATCGGTCTCTTTTTTCTGTGCTAGCGAAATTTTTTAAAAATAAATCCACAGCAGAATTAAACCATGCCTTTTCTGAGCAAGACACAGTTGTAGCGTTTATTTAATGAATCGGCTGAATAAATGATTCAATGCTTCACTCATAAAGATTTTGAGTGCTTCTCAATTGGAGGGCTGAGTCCTGGTATGTTTCAGTTAAAGGCTGTCTCAATTTGAAGGATACTTGGAAGACAGCCTTTGTTACGTATCCTTCATTCTGCATATTTTGAGGGATCACTGAACTAAAAATTTCATTATGTACTGTATTTTCTAACTAAAAATAATGACAAAAGCTAAAATTAAAACGAAAACTCAAAATACAAGAAAAAAATCATTCAAAATATGAATAAATAATATATCATTGTATATCTAAACTAAAATTCTGTCATGCAGTTTTGAATAAAATCTAATTTTGTGCACTAACCAACAATAATTAGACATCTGTGAACATATTCTTTCTGTATTTCAGTGTTGAAAAGGCGTGCAGTGGTTCATATTGGCTAGAGTGCTGATAACTTTAAACACAATCACATTTTGAGCCCAAGAGAGTGCTTGTTTGTTCAAAAGAGTGAAAGAATTGGGATTTAGTGGGAGAATAGTAGAACATTTGTGGAGAAATGAAGACAGATGGAGATGGTGGAAAAAAGGTCAGCCACCTGCAGTTTCCCCCTCGCTGATTCCTCATCACGCTGCGCCTCACGCTCAGCTCTAATCAGCCATGAGCATGACTCATACAGGTGACAATCACATACATATCTCCCTAGCATGCTGCCCACCAACACTCACAGTTCGCACTCCACTGTGACATGCTCTTTCCAGATTAATGGACTGGAGATTCATTACACCAATATTTGCCGGCTGTCACACCTTGACTAACTTTGATAGATGGATACTAAGCCACAATCGCCTGTAACTGGTATTTGTATGACCGGATTGTCAAGGAAAATTACTTTAGTCTATTAAATGGAGTGAGGTGCACAGATCTTCTTAAATAGTGTTTTTTTTTTTTTTTTTTTTACTCTTAATGTAGGTCCATAGCACATGCACCTCAAAAAAGTGACTGTGAGAGCTGAGTGCTGGGGGGAAGAGACCTTGCAGATCGGTGAATTAAGTGCTTTAATTAAAACATAGCACATCTGTCACAACCACTGGACCAATTAACATAATGCCTTACAGACTAAAAAAAGAAGGGGAGGTTGTTAAATTCTAATTTAGACTGCACTTGCAGATTGGAATAGAGTCTTTGAACAGGTCTGCAGCCAAACAGGCAGAATATAAAATAATATTTATACTCCCGGTTTCACAGACTGTTTGAGCTTTCTTAACTGAAAGCAACTTGCACTGACATATCTTAAAATATGTCAGTACCATTGTCTCAAGATGCACACTAGTAATGTTTTTGGTAACACTTTCTATGAAGACCATGCTTATAATGATTAATAGCCCCATTTATACTTATTTATAAGTAAGTATTACTATTCTATAAATATATTTATAAAGACTCATTAAGACCTATGCATTATAAGAACAGTTACATTTATATTATTTTATAATTAGTTATAAGTCATGCATTTGCTTTTTTTAATGTGCATGGTCATAATCCATTATACACTGATTTATAAATGATCAAATATAAAATATTTCCAGAGACACTTGTTTGCTGTACCAATTAGTTATCAATTATGTCTTTAATGGCTAATGTTTGCATTAGAGGTCATGAGTGGTAATTTTGTTTGTAAAGATCTATATCTCCTCAGCCATATGCATTGTATTGCTTATAGCAGTTTGGAATACTTTAAAAGTCTTTAGTATGTAACATTAAAAAAGATACATTTTCAACTATTTTTAATAATGATTTCTGTTTTTTATTATTATTATCACAGGAATTATTGTTCATTAGTTATATTTACAAGTAAACAACTTAAAATATATCATGAGCACATCTTCATGATTTCTTAACATTTGCTTTAGGATAATTGCATCCTATGTTTTCATTAAAAGTCATTACTTGAAGTCATCAATGATGCATTTATAGAGGTTGGTAACTGTATTATCACTCACAATACATATTTATATGAACACAACATGGATAGTAAGACTTTTCTAAAGCATGTTGATAAAAGCTACTTAAATGCCCTAACTGAACTATAAGGTCTAACCCTGGTTTAATCTAAGCCCTGTCTGTGAAACCAGACCATATTCTGTTAGACACATTAGCCTGCCACTGAAAGAAGAAGAAGAAAGAATTGTATATACAAGGAATTAATGATAATACTACCATACGACTTCTTACCTTACTTTTTTTTCAGGCAAAATGTAAGTAAATAAATAAATAAAAGAATAAATATTAAAACACTTCTTCTATGCATCATGTGAGCCAATTTCTATTAATGGAAACATTGAGACATGATATATGAAATGGCTGGAGGTTTCTATGGGTCAATATATCACAGGAAATGTAACACTGCGTTTTATGAGTGGTTGACATCTAAACGAGACCTTTGCGTGATAAATGTTCACACCTTCATGTGATGTCAGAATGTATTTTATCTGTCAGCCAATCGATATGATTATTCATATATCTTATTGTTTCCAATATTGTGGCAGTGATTTCACAGGGAGGTCAACATAACATCTTCACCTGATATGGCTGCTTATTAAACAGCTAGACATATTTTACTGTCCCCAAGTGGACCATCCATCATGTGTGACTACATCGCTGTCGCCACATATACAAAATAATGAGACTGAGCTCATGTTTCTATGCTGATGACATGCTATTAAATAACCATGTTTAGGACATAAGCTGTCATATCAGTCAAGTCTTGTGGATGCATGGGGAAAAGTTGACATATTCATGATGACATATTTATGAAAAAGTTACATAGCCTGTAATGTTCTATTCGGATTATATATTTTAGAGGTCAAGATAGTCCTTCATTAAAGTAATATCCCATAAAATAAACAGGTTTTGCAGAGGAGTCATATCTAAGCCATTTTGGTGATATATAGGCCAATTATATCACACAAAATTGCGCACAAAGTGACCTTTCACCCTAATAAATGCCAAACCATCCCTCAATATCAAAAACATGTGCCTTTTTTCAGTTTTGGTCAATGCACTCAAGGTTTCTAATGGGAATTTAGTGTCATCCATAAGATTATAGTGAGGTTAGTGGAAAGGGGGAACTTTAATTTGATTATCATGTCTCAAGGGTTCTCACTGCTAATCATTTTTTGCAAGATTATTTCAATTTATTTTACCCTCAAGGAAAAGGAAGGCATTAAACTGAATAAAATTCGATTATAAATGTCCCCCCTTTACATAACTAAAGGGTGTATATGTATTGTTAACCTGCCTTGGGCTCTGACAAGATATTAAATCTGCTCTAACACATCTGTTAAATGTCTCCTTTAATAAGCAACAAAGTCTCAGTTTTCTGTTTGAGCTAATAAAGAGAGCCTCTGAGTCCAGCAAACAATATGCAGTATACAATATCCTTCTATTGCTAATAATTGCTATCATATGAAACATATCGGAAAGGATTGTAGCATGGCATGTAATCTGTATGCTGCCTTCTCATCCACCCAAAAATATTAATATCAGAAAATCACCATGTTATTATTATACAGATTATTAAGGAAATTTGTGGAACTCGAAATTGAAATTGTCTCTGTACAGAGCAGACCATGTATGTTCACATGCAGATATGTTTTGCCTAATAAGTATCTTCTTGACTATAAACCTTGCTCCAGGGTATTTTTATGCTCTTGGTTAGAGAGAGGGGTCGAAACAGAGTGAAGGACCCTTAAGGTTTCTGAGAGAAGTCGTGACTCCTTAAAGCTTGATCGCTATTTCAGAAGTGGACAGCTAAAAGGAGAGTACAGATATCTTAAGAGACACTACCTTTGCTAGTCTTTTTTTAGCAATGTGCAGCCATAATTTATTTGAAAATGTTGGACGCATTGAATTTAATTCTACAATTTATTTAAGATTTTTTTTTAAATGTTTCCTATGGCAGTAATTATTTTTGCATTTGTGTTTTGTCCCACTAGTGGTTAGAATATTACATACTGCAGCTTTAGCTTAATTATCATTTATATTTGGTTTAAAGGTGCAGTGTATAGTATTTATGAGGATCTATTGACAGAAATGCAATATAATATACATAAATGTTTTCAGTTGTGTACAAAGACCTTACATAATGTACCGTTATGTTTTTACTACCTTAGAAAGAGCCATTTCAATCTACATACACCGCAGTTCCCCTTACAGTGAAATCGCCATTTTGTGCCATCATGATTCAGTAGCCCTAAACGGATAAACTGCTCTACATAGCGTTAGTAATGCTCCGCTCTCTCCAACAACGACATCTTTGTCCTGTGTTGGCCACTGTAGCTTCTCTATGTGCTTCGAAAGGGAGGGGTGAGCGCTGGGCGGTTGCAATTCACAACCTCACTGCTAGATGCCGCTAAAATTTACACAGTGCACCTTTAAGTTAAATTTTTTTTTTTTTTTTTTCTGATCTAATGCAGAGGAAAAAAAGTTGTATTGCTAAAAACTTGGCGCTACAAGACTAAGCTCTGTAACCAGACAAACAAGCTCTTGATTAATGAAAAACTTTTTCATGCATTAAAAACAAGCGTTTGACTGGATGGATATTTGAAGCGTTTTACATTTTTAGACTTGTACCCAAATAGGGATTACATTTTCACTCTATATTTGCATGCTTGCATATTTACATAATCTAAAATCTCTATTTGCATATTTCTAGTGCCAGAGCTCCATAGCCGGCACTGAAAGCATGTGCAGTCCTCTGCTTTTTCATGGTATTTGCCAGTGGAGAAACTGAGCTGGAAAGCTAAGCAAATGAGATTAGATCAAACCTTATTCTTTTCAATCAGCCCCACTGCACCCATGAATCAGATCACTGAACTAAAGCTGTTGTCCCTGACTCTGAGCCAAACACAGACCCTCTGCTTCCATTTGACCAGTAGGACACTGAAACACAATAAAGTAAACACATGCAAATGCATACAAACACATGAATGCACAAGAATAAAGAGCCGCCTGTGAAGAATAACAAAAAAACATCATTCTAGGCACAAAACAGCAGTAGCAGACATCATTGTTTCTGTACGTCAAGTATGATTTTGAAAATCAGGTCCACATGGCATTAAAAGTCCCTCAGGAGTCTCCGAAGAGCGAATCGGTTCATGCTCAGATGGTAAAAAGCACTTTACAATGCTGTCAGGTAGCTGTGAAGATTAAAAGATGTATGAGGTTTTTCACAATGTGTGGCACAATGTCAGGAAAAACAGGCCTGGAGAGGCGAAATGGAGTCACACACAATAATTAGTTTTAACGTGCTTCATTTAAGTTCAAGATGAAGTTCCTTTCTTTTAATGATCTAAGATGTTTGTGAGGAAGCGGTCTAAAAAAAGCTGACCATTTTAATAAACCCTCAATATCTCAAACCCTCGTACATGGAAAATATTCAATTATGGCAATTATGTCCTATGAATTCAGCTATGTGTAAATGTAGGCAGCAGGTTTAAACAGCGGGCAAAACAATACAGTTTCTTAAGTGGAGATTAAAGCACTTTCCAAGGCTTTCATGCACGCCAGTGAAGCATACTCAAATGAACGCGCATATACAGTACACTCTCATATATGCAGAAAGCGGAGGTAGATGGGTGTACCTGGGTGACAGACAGGTGACCCTTGCCACCCATGGTGCCCCCCATCATTGTGCCCACCCCCAGTCCCATTCCAACTAATCACAGTCTCATGATTTATTCAAACCATTCATCAGTCAGGATCTGATTATTCATTGCCCCAAAATATGAATAATAAAGCACCTCAAGCCATGTCTCAGCATGTCGGCCATTACCATACGCTCAATGTGCTGTTGTTTATTGCTGAAAAAAAAAAAAAAAAGACTGTTTGTATGTGCATGAGCGGGTTTCGGCCAAAACCACCCTCATTTTACTGGAAGAGGTCTGTTTCCTTTCTCTCGCTCCTGCACACATACATTCAGATATTTTGCATTCAAAGGGGCTTATGGATAATTCCCATTGAAATAATTGATTGTTTGTCCACTGGAGTGGCTGAGTAAATAATGGATGGCTTCATCAGGGCCTCCTGCACCCTGAGCGGCTGACTGACAGTTCGCTTTAATAAGCAACTCTCCTGAGAGCTCACTGCAGGGGGAGCTACTGTAACACACACACATATACACACACTGCTGAATACAAATATACAAATACGGCAGCTTATTCATATTTAATCTCGCCATCAACGTACAAAAGATTCATGATAATTGAAGCTCTATGCTCAACTAGCAGGTTTTGTTTACTGAGTGTTCTCATGTGAGCAAACAGGAGGTAAAACAGAGATTTGATTTTTAATGAGAGTCATATCCACTTACTTTGTCATGCAAGAGTTGCTTTCTACACTGACAGGCAAAGTTACATTTTGTTTTGTTTTTTTTTGTTTGTTTTTTGTCAAATAAAGTTCACAAGTTGTCTGAAACTAGTATGGAACTTACTTTTACATACATCGCTAATCAGCGGATATTTGGGAGACATCAAAACATGTTCATTATATACTCACACATACACGTGTGACAAAAACAAAAAAAGACTGACGAGTAAAAAAAAAAAGAGAGATTGTTTTTGAAAATGTTCTTGCAGCTTGAGAGATATATGGAAAGCTTTTCTGCAGTTTCTCACAGTGACTGCTTAAATGAGCTTCCTGCTGTTGCACTATTTTAAGTGTTATGTCTTGCTTTAAATGAGAGCTGCTTCTGTGAGACACCGGCTCTGGGGACGCATGTGATTAAAAGCAGGCAGAATCCGCTGAGTCACAGACCAACAGGCTGAGAAGTAGACTGTGGAAAGGTGCTCCTTCCCATTTACTATCTCTCTCTCTCTCTCTCTCTCTCTCTCTCTATATATATATATATATATATGGTATATAAGGCAGTTTCCATGAAAAGGGCACAAACTTGTGTTACATTACTTTTTAAGCGTTACATATCAAATGACTTTGCTATAAGATTTTGATGAACTATCATGTAACAAAATTAACTTTAAAAGTAGACCATTGGAATAAAGTATTACCTGAGTTAACAATCTCAATTAAATTTTCACAAATATTGTTGTGTTTTCATAAATAGGGTACAAAATAGATGACTTCTTTTTTTCCTTTTCCACAAATAGTCAGTGAAACGGAAAACCTCAGAAGGTCAAACTAAATATTTAAAAAGCTTTGCTGGGTAAAGTATATATCTAGTTGATTGACATACTGTCAATACATACTGAGATTTATACATAATCTGAAAGCTGAATAAATAAGCTTTCCATTGATGTATGGTTTGTTAGGATAGGACAATGATGATATTTGGCCGAGATACAACTATTTAAAAATATGGAATCTGAGGGTGCAAAAAAATCGAAATATTGAGAAAATCTCCTTTAAAGTTGTCTAAATGAAGTCTTTAGCAATGCATATTACTACTTAAATTTAAGATATATTTACAGTAGGAAATTTACAAAATATCTTCATGGAACATGATCTTTACTTACACTCACCTAAAGGATTACCTGGAACACCTGTTCAATTTCTCATTAATGCAATTATCTAATCAACCAATCACATGGCAGTTGCTTCAATGCATTTAGGGGTGTGGTCCTGGTCAAGACAATCTCCTGAACTCCAAACTGAATGTCAGAATGGGAAAGAAAGGTGATTTAAGCAATTTTGAGCGTGGCATGGTTGTTGGTGCCAGACGGGCCGGTCTGAGTATTTCACAATCTGCTCAGTTACTGGGATTTTCACGCACAACCATTTCTAGAGTTTACAAAGAATGGTGTGAAAAGGGAAAAACATCCAGTATGCGGCAGTCCTGTGGGCGAAAATGCCTTGTTGATGCTAGAGGTCAGAGGAGAATGGGCCGACTGATTCAAGCTGATAGAAGAGCAACTTTGACTGAAATAACCACTCGTTACAACCGAGGTATGCAGCAAAGCATTTGTGAAGCCACAACACGCACAACCTTGAGGCGGATGGGCTACAACAGCAGAAGACCCCACCGGGTACCACTCATCTCCACTACAAATAGGAAAAAGAGGCTACAATTTGCACGAGCTCACCAAAATTGGACAGTTGAAGACTGGAAAAATGTTGCCTGGTCTGATGAGTCTCGATTTCTGTTGAGACATTCGGATGGTAGAGTCAGAATTTGGCGTAAACAGAATGAGAACATGGATCCATCATGCCTTGTTACCACTGTGGAGGCTGGTGGTGGTGGTGTAATGGTGTGGGGGATGTTTTCTTGGTACACTTTAGGCCCCTTAGTGCCAATTGTGCATCGTTTAAATGCCACGGCCTGCCTGAGCATTGTTTCTGACCATGTCCATCCCTTTATGACCACCATGTACCCATCCTCTGATGGCTACTTCCAGCAGGATAATGCACCATGTCACAAAGCTCGAATCATTTCAAATTGGTTTCTTGAACATGACAGTGAGTTCACTGTACTAAAATGGCCCCCACAGTCACCAGATCTCAACCCAATAGAGCATCTTTGGGATGTGGTGGAACGGGAGCTTCGTGCCCTGGATGTGCATCCCACAAATCCCCATCAACTGCAAGATGCTATCCTATCAATATGGGCCAACATTTCTAAAGAAAGCTTTCAGCACCTTGTTGAATCAATGCCACGTAGAATTAAGGCAGTTCTGAAGGCAAACGGGGGTCAAACACAGTATTAGTATGGTGTTCCTAATAATCCTTTAGGTGAGTGTATATCCTAATGATTTTTGACATACAAGAAAATTATAATTAATAAATATTAATAATATATTTTTTTAAATTATAACAAATAATTTTGACCCATACAATGCATTGTTGGCTATTGCCACAAATATACCTGTGTGACTTATGACTGGTTTTGTGGTCTAGGGTCACATATATTTGGCCCAAATGTTCAAATCAATCTCAAAGAGCATTATAATTAAAAGACAAAGTTAGCAAAGCATTCTTTGATTTTAAAATGAAAAGGTTTGTTGAAAAAATATTATTAGCTTATGTGCACCTCTTAATTTGATATCTTGAGCAAAAAGGACCAGGTTCACAGTGGTGTTCAGCAGGTTCCTTTGATCTTTTTGCAAACTTTGTAGGGTAACTATACAAATCATTGCCTCTTCTAGGCCTTTTTTAAATCTCCTTGCAGATGATACATTACAAAAAAAAACATCAGGTTAGATTTCACAGTATGTTAGTATCATTGCTTATATACCACTTAACTAATACGCAGAAGGTTGCTGGTTTGATCCCAGCAGTCGCCACCACCAGTGTGTCCTTGAGCAAGGCACTTTACTCCATGTTGCTCCAGGGGGATTGTCCCTGTATTAAGTGCACTGTAAGTCACTTTGGATAAAAGCGTCAGCCAAATGCATAAATGTAAATACAAAAGTGATATTCACATTCTTACTCAAAACACACATGAAAAGAATGCTTCGAAATGTGAGTGTGGAAGCAGAGCGCTGGGTCCTTGCCACGTGAAATATGGAAGAAAACAGGGATTACAGAGGCCCTTGGAGTCATGAGGAACAGACTACATTTGATCCCGGGATCACTGATCCACTTCTTGCATCAAAGGATCATGACAGTTGGAGTCTGTGTGTATGTCTGTGTGTTTGTGTATATACCTTAGGCTGGGACACACGTTCCTCGTGTGGCTTTGGAAAGATCACAAGTGAAATCATAAAAAGCAAAGGATCTGGTTTGAAAAACTTCTCATATAAATCTGATTTAAATCTAACTATGATGCAAAGATAACTTTCATGCTTCAACAGTGAATTAGGCTGCGTTTACACTTGGCATTAACATGCGATCTGTATCCGGATGTTGTCCACATACACATTGAAAAGACAAGTGTAAACGCGTTTCTGATCGGAATGTTATCTGATCAGCGTGTCCTGGTCCAGAGTTAGTAGAGGACACATTGTGATCAGATCTCAGTGTAATGTAAACGCAATCCAGCCATCAGATCTACATTCAGAGGGCGGCATCATATAAATCCCTGCCCAGTCTCTTTGCGTGGTTGTCAGAAAATAATGGACAAATGTAGTTTTGACAAGAAATTAAACTTATTGGAACTTTACAATAAACGTCAATCTTTAAAACAGTTTATTTAGACTTACATGATAGCCTACCGTGTGTGTCATTTGTCATTTTAAGTGCACAACATTATCTGAATGAAGCGATCACCTGTACAATCACAGTTATGCGATCTTAATGACGAGCTGCACGCTGCTTTGCCAGAGGAATAATAGGAATACACTTTGCTTTTTTTTTTTTGTGTATGTTTTTATTGTTTTTGTTTATTTCAGAATTTTTATTACTCTTCCATTTCTGTCAATATAGTCATTGTACACTATAACCTTAAACACGGATGATGTGACTTTTTTAACATGATCCCAGTTATTTTTGTATGATCAACTCTGGAAGTATTCCTTCATTTAAACTTAATTTGATCTAAGACTGGAGACATTGGAAAGTAAAGTTAGCGAGTGAAAGTTTAATTTGTTTAATTTGCATTATCTTGACTCTTAATCGGTTGTCGTATAGCCTATATCCTTTTTTAGTTCTAATTAATGGTCTTTAATGTGATGTGTATTCTTTAATATCTTTAATACAAAGGTGTTCAGATTCTGCATGTGTTTTACTGCTATTACACATATCATACAATATAAATGCTTGCGCTCCTTTAATCATGAAATGTGTTGGAATAATGAATCTTTTCATCATACAAGATTAATGTTGGGAAACTTAAATAAGTAGATTAGTACTCTATTTGTGATCGATTGTAACGTTACTTTTGTTGAATAAATCATAAAAATCTAAAGTGAAAGTTGTTTTAAGCTACAAAGCCATTTGAAGTTTCTGCCTTTTAAGCGCCACAGACCTAATTTTAATATTTTGCGGGAAAACAGAAATCCGATCTGTTATCCAGATACAAAGACCACTTAATGTGAACAAATATATACGCGCCGTGTCCTGATTTGCTAATGATCCGATCTGCTTGATCAGATCACAGTGATCGCATGTTAATGCCAAGTGTAAACACAGCATTATTTACTTGGCATACAAGGTGGCCTTTTAGAGCAAACATTTACAGATTAATACTATAGATGGGTTTGTTTCCATAGATTCTTGAAAATCACCCAAGCAACTTCCCAGAGGAGGTCAGTGTTCATTGACAGCATATTTATTGGATTATAATTTTAGCATTGTTAAAATTAGCTGTCAATAACAGCAGCAGAGAGTAAACAGCTAATTTGCCATTAGCAATGCTTTTTAATTTACTTGTCTAATTTATATTGTGCGGCTCATTAACATCAAACACTGAAGGTAGAAGTGGATGCAGGTTTAAATGCTCAAAACAAAGCATGGGTAATAAACACGGCAAAAGATGCAAATTAAAAAGTGTTTGTGTTGGTGTGAGAACTGTTCTTCTCTCAATGGACTCTTGGGGCCTAAAGAATGGCAGTAGGTAAATTGGAGGGCCTGCCATGTTTACTCCTGATATGAATGGTGGTACCCTTGCAAAGGTTTTTCATTAGCAGGCTCATAACACATTCCCTCTACTTCAGGAGGAAGGTGTTGCAGCAAGAACGAGGGAGAAAAAAAAAAAAAAATGGATACAGAGAGAATGAGAGACATATTATAACCTGTGGGAGCTACTAGCTGTTTAGCATGTGAAGAGGGAGACAGAAACTCCTTGAGTTTAATTCAAACGCAAATAACACTGTCCACTTTGATTTACAAAAGTACTTGGTTTATGTAGAGAGTGTTGTACTGCCTGCTCAATATTGTCTCAATGCTGTGCACATTATTTCGCTATTCAATACTCATCAATTTTTCAAAGGCAATGCTCAGAGATAAGTGACCTCTCACCTCTCACGGCATTGCTTCAATATATAATCCAAGAGCGTAGGTTTGGTTTTAGCATGGGGACGTTTTGGAATCAAACTAAACAGATGCATCATGTTTTCGCCTACACAGTGAAATTGCCTAACCAGATCTTCTTGTTTGGAAAGAGTATTTATATAAGTAAGTGGCACTATTTGTACACTGCATAAAGGAGTCTAAACAATACACAGGAGTGTGATGATATTATTTAAAAATTCAGCTTTTTATATAGCTCTCTATGTATTTTATACAACTTAACATTCAGAGCCAGACACACAGTATCAGATGAGAAACAGTGGGGGAAACAGCAACACAATTTGCGTCGTATAGGTCCCATAATGCTAACATGAATGCAATACTGTGTGTCTGGATTGCATTCACTACACTTAATATTCAGCAATATTATTGAATTGACTGCACTGATAGTATTGGATTGGAGCTGAACTGAGCTGAATGATGACATCATTGTTTTATGCAGAGCTGCTTTATTGCTGAATTGAACTCATTTCATAATTGATGAACTTTACCCAGTTATTGAACTGAATCAACACTGAACTGACTGAACAATGACACTATTGTCTTTTTAGAGAATATAATTTAATTCTGTTTGCATCATTGATCATTATGTTCCTGTTTATCACTGTAAAGCTGCTTTAAAACAACCTGTATTCATAGTTTTCAGTCACGTGCCCGTTGCGGAGTTAAAATTAATTTCTGCATAATATATACAGGTGAGTAGATGAGCAAAGAATATGAACGCAATGCGTTTTCTTTATAATGGTTTTCGACACTTAACGAGAAACCTTGTGTTGCATTAATATTATTATTAATTAATAGTTCATTAATATACTATATTTGCTTGGCTGTACAAAGTATGCAACATCAATAAGGTGTATATTGAATTTGGTATTTTAATATCACTGTCTTACTACATTAAAACTTACTACAAACCTGGTAAAAATGACTGGCAGGCAATGGAGGAAAGCCTTGTTTTGCCCTCCAGGTGGGCGTTTCTATAAGGGTGTGACGTCAGGTAAAAACTATGAACTGTATAAACTGGTATATAAATAAAGGCGATGACTTGACTACATGCATACAAGGTCAAAACACTTTAATTTTCTCATAATATACATTGCATAATATAAATTACACTATGTTCGCAGGCAGCCAAAGAAGACCATAGGCTGGCATTATGCAAATGTATTACAAACCTATGCAGGAGGTAAGACTGAAACTCGTTTCAGGCAGTTCAGAACAGGTTCTTTCTTTTGCAAGACAATAACTCCATTTATCGTGCGCTTTGATCTTTGAAACTTTGCAGACCTTTTACAATCACAAACAGCTATTATAACACTACATGAAAGGTTATATCTGAAAAAGCATAATAGGAGCACTTTTTGGGAATTAAACTAAAGGGTATATTTAAAGTGTTCCAATTAGGTAAAAGCATTTCAAAAGATTTGAGATAAAAGTAGACACACACAGACATACAGCACATGCACACACCTTCAGTTTGAATATGCACCTAAACATATTTACACAGTGACACACACAGCAGTCTGCATGACTGGTGCCCCACAGAGATCAGTACAGTGTTTGATCCACAAAGACAGATTTACCAAAGCCTGAGTCAGCCTGGAATCCCTTAACATGGGGTCCTATGGGACACAAGTAAAGTCAATCAACATGCACACATACACACTCACTGCCTGCTTCTCGAGCAGAATGGAGACTGTCATTGGCAAGGCATTCTCCCGTGATGGGAACAGGCCCAGATGGTCCCGTCATGGCTGTCAGTGCCTCAGTCTCCAGGAATACACCTGTGACAGCTGGAACATGTGTAGCCAGTCACAGCAGCCCAGCTATGGAGACTAATTATCTCCCACCACCGCTGATCTACAGCAAAGGGACAAGGTGTTTTTTCATCTGCGTTCCTCATCATGCCATGGTTGCACTTATAGATGCCACACGTGAATTAATGAATTCTGTCTCCCAGAATGCATTCGCTTACAAAGCTTGAATGAACATTTTGTGTACAAACCTGCTGATATGCTGATCTGATAGTTTGTAAACAGTGTAGCACAGGATAGGTGGGATTTGCTTACGCTCGTTGTTTGGGATTCGTTCTTTTCTCCACTGTGCATTGGGATGAGACATGCAGCAACTCTAAACAATGTTACAATGCTAATCATCGCTCAGTTGTAGCTGTTGCGTTTCTCCTGGTTGCAAAGCTGATGCTTTGAAGTTTTATATTTGAGCTAATTGCCTCTTTTTATAAATCCTTCAGTGCATAAAAATGGCATAATGCTATAAATCAAATACTATTTTCAGTTGCAATAATATAATCAGAGGAAGTGATATCTTTGTTTTATTTTGCTATACCTTCAAATGAACAGAAGTCTTTCAGTGAATTATATTTACAAAATATAAATAACATAAACAAACCAAGAGAGCCAAAACCTGTTAATTGAAGTAACTGATGTATTTAGGAATTTCACTGAACTATTCTAAAATGAATATAGTCATAATGTTGCATTGAACATCTGTCTGCGGTTTAGAGTCATTAGCATTAAACATTCAGCACATAAACCTGCTACGCAATACATTGCCTGTATAAGTAAGCCCATAATCCAAGCCAGATGTTAAAGATAGCAGATCTTTGATCTTATTATACTGCAATATAGATTGAAACTTCACTTACTTTGCTTGATGGCCTGCTGTGTAGGTTCATATCATGTTGTGAAGAGTACTGTGTTTTACTTAACATCTTAGTGTGGCTCAATACGTAATAGGGTCATAAAAAACAACACACAGTGTTTCATGGCGTACAAACCTCAAGAAGACCATGCAAACATGAATTTTACTTACAGAAAAAGTTTTAGTTCCGCTAAGTTAACGTGTTAGCCATCATTAATATAATATAATATTAATATATTCATTAAATAGTCTTTGTTAATATTAATTGCCTATACTATATACATATTTAATATTTTACTAATAATAACATACTAATACATTAGTTTAAGAATTATAAAAAGTTAACATTAAACAAAAACATTAATATGTATTATGAACAAACATGAATTAGCAAATGCTTCAAAAATGTATGAAACCTAAAGCATTAACTAATGTTCACAAATTGATCCTATTGTAAATTGCTATCAAAACAAACTTTTTTTTGTTCTTTTCAAGTTTTGTATGCAAACAAGCCCAAAAAGGTTCTCTAGTTTGCGTTTAGCTGTCTTTTACAACTGAAAGTTTGTAAGTACTTGCAAAATTGACTGGAGGAAACGTCACTTGTGGTAATGGTTGTAGTTTATCAACTGTGATGTGGCATTACCTATCGCTCATCATGTGTCTCTCTGGTTCAGTCGTTGTCTCTAATTTAATAGCACTTTTATTCAAGCAGGAAACAGTTCTCTGTAAAAAATCTTGCAACAACGTTGATGTCTGTCTCAGGGGGTTATGTGAGCCATTTTCTAGATGCTCAAGCAGATAATATTCTGAATAAAAAGGAACTCCAGTGACAGTTGACTGGTTCTTTGTTTTTGACACATGCCCAACTAAAGAAAAAAAAAAAAAAAAGAAACGTAAAAAAAACAGTAGGTTATATGGCAGTGGAGTAGGACACGTCCAAAGGCGATATCTCATTAATTCCAGCAGAACTATATTATACATGCAGTTATGCTTTTGATTATTCAGTGTACTAAGACTTTGTATCTTTCCTTTTATGTTTGTGCATTTATTTTAGTTTATTAAATATGACTGAGAAATGAAAGGTTAGATAGCCCATACTAGTTTTTATTATGCGTTTCTCTGACCTTCATGTTTTTTTAATGCATTCATCTAAAATACACTGTAAAATAAATAAATAAATGGTGATGATTTTTTAATTTATTATTAGTGTTGTGTTAATGCTCATCAAAACAATATATATTTTTTTTTATTTCACATCAAAGTTCAGGATTCCTTCTAAAGCTCCATATTAAATGATAGCGGTTGTTGTGCATCACTAATGAACTCTATCTCAGATTTGAGAAATAAAAAAAAAAGTCTACTGCTGTTGTAATTTATGTCTAATTTTCCTCCTCCCATATCTATTATATTTGGATGGACAGGCTGGTGTTAATTTGAAACTAATTAGGGTCTTTAAGTGCCACTTTAGCAAAGTATGTTAATGGGAATATTTATGGAACATGCGCAGGGGAGGTTAGATGTCTGAACACCTTTTGATTAAGTTATTGTAAGACCTGTCTAACATGAAACTGGGTGATCCAATAATTGCTAACTTCCTCAAAGTCCCAGTAGATTTCTTGTGATCTACAGGTGAGAAAAGACACATCTGGTTTCGATTGATTTAGTGTTTATGCAGCATATAATATACACTGTTTGACAATCTTAGTCTAATGAAACACACTGGAAAACATGCCTTTATGTTTAATTGAATTTGGCAGGATGGACTAAAAGTTCACTTTCATGAACAAAATGCTCAGTTCTTCTAACATCAATACAGAACTTCCTCTACCCACTAAAATGTCCATAATTGTACCTCCTTTATTCGTGACCACTGCAATACACTGACCAAAGCCAAGGTTACTGCCAAAACAAAATCTGCAGCACCGTTCACAGTGCTCATCTCTCTCTAGAGCTTATATCACAGCAACCACTTTCAATGTCTATATTCACCTGAGATCATCACGACCATTAAGAATGGGCCGAAATAACACTTCTTCCATGTGCATTTAAGTCATCATAACCAAAAAATAAAGGCACTTACTACTAACATGATAATAATAATTATGATAACACTTTAGTTTAGGGTCCAATTCTCACTATTAACTAGTTGCTTTTTAGCATGCATACTACTAGGATATTGGCTGTTTATTAGTAATTATAAAGCACATATTAATGCCTTATTCTGCATCCCTTAACCCTTAAACGCATACCTCGGTATGCCATTTACTACCCACCCCCTCATTTATTTTTTAAAGTTAGACATCAGTCTTCTTAATGTTCCTCAATCAATTCATTATAAACAATATAACAAGAAAAAAAATGTAAACAAAAGAATGGCTATTTTCCCATTCACTTTTTGTAAAAAGTGTATAGGGTCACTAACGACCCGATGTGCGTAACAGTGTAAGCATATTTTTTTCTGCACAACAATAATTTAATAACTGATGACAGAATAAGTGCAATCTACCTTTATTCCACAAGGTGATTCCACAATGTCTGATACACAATGATGAAGTGACGTTTCATTCATAGTTACCTCAGGCAGAAAAGAGTACGAAGGATCAGCAAAACATGAAATGGCTCAGTGATTTACTGCAGAGCAAGTACTGAATGCAATCAAATATTAGTGTCACTGTAACTTAATGGTGGATCTGGTGATGAAGCTGTGAGTGATCAAAATATAGATTTTTAAAGATGTTGAAAATTATAGTTTTGAGAATATGTTTGAGAACGCGAGCTAACTGAACCCTTCCAAGCTCCAAAAGGTAACAAAATATGCTTTGTTTTATTCTTCTGTACATGTTACTCTAATATCAGGAGAGTTTTATATTATTGCGACAGGTAGAGATCCATCCATGTTAGATATACTGTAGTTCCAAGTCGCAAAAGAATCGTTCATGCATTTAAGGGGTTAATCATACCCAATACCTAAACTTAACAACTACCTTACTAACTATTAATAAGCAGTAATTGGGAGATTATTGAGGCAAAAGTTGTAGTTAGTTAATAGTGAGAATTGAACCCTAATCTATTACTTATTGTTATTATTAATAATAATACTAATGATAATGATTCTGTATAAATTGCTGGTACTTGTCCTCATTTGTAAGTCATTTTGGATAAAAGAGTGTGCAAAATGATTATAAGTAGGCTACATGACCGAATATTTGTGCTAATTTCATAAATTCACTACTTTGCTCATTCATCAGATAATATTAAACCTGCAGAAATAAAAAATAAAAAATTAATTTCTTACAGAAACTATTCAGCTAACAACATATTCAGCTCTTAGGTTGGGTGCTTTACTGAGGAATTCCATTATTGAAAATCATACCTATTGAGATGGACTCATTTGCCTGACCCGCCACTTTATCACTGTGATTTTAAATGTTTTAAGACATTCTTGGCCAGAGCTAAAACTGGATCCTCAATTAATGGTGACTTACTATCTTTATAAGAAGTTCCTCTCACTGACCTTCCTCTCACAGCTTCTGTAACTATTTTTCTAAAAACGAGGGCATCTTTTTGCATAAAATGTAATGTGAAGGTTTACTTTTAATGTCTCTTTACATCGGTCAATCTTCATTTTACACTCGCAGCAGTAATTAATATTCTAAAGCCAATATCCATTTCCAAAAGACATCTACAGTACAGTGGAAGAACATGAGATGCAGGCCTGATCTTAAGCCTTCTAAAACCCCTGGAAATGCTGTGATTAAATGATAATGTCTCACTACAGCAAATGTCCGCTGAAGAAGAAGAGAATGAAATGAGCTGAGAAGAGACAGTCACTTACTGAGCTCTTTACGGTGACATTTAGAGGACAGGCAACGAAATGGCCAGTCTTGAGTTACATCTCAAATGAGCCTCAATCTAAAATAGACCTGACATCAAGAAATAGAATGTCTGTTAGTGCCACTAATAGTGAAGATCTGGAAATTAAAGTAGTTGTTTGCCCAAAAAAGGTTAATTTATGACATGAGGATGAGACGAGGGTAAGCTAATGATGAAAATTGCATTTTTGGGGGAACTATCCTTTTATATCTGCCTCAGATGTGATTCACTAATGTTAATTTTTTTTTTTTTTATGATTCATGGAGATGTCCAGTAATTGGATACCACCTCATTTTGAAGCCTTTAAGGATTCAACTGGCAATGTTTTTTTTGTTTTTTTTAAAGCTAACGTTTTATTTGGCAAGTTCATTTGTGTTGTTTTAACACTCAAAGGAGCTCCTTCAGCTGATCAAATATTAAATATAGACAGCAATGAGCTTTTGGTTTTAAGAAGGTAGTATCAAGAGCACAATTATTTTAAATGACTCTACATTGAAATTCCTTTAAGTGTTACAAATACAAGCCTGTGGTGGGACCAATATATCTCTGCCCCCACTCTGCTCCGCGTGCCTTTGATCGGATTCAAATCATGCTAGCTAATGGGGATGAAAGAAAAACATCCTAGAGTCATTCTCTGCCACAAATGTCAGAGGAGATTAGCTGCTGGCCTGGTGATGTAAGAGAAGCCGTCAGACTGGTTCTTTTGGCTGGGATCTGCACAGGAGGATTATGGGTAGGAATGAGAGAAGCACAAAACTGCAAATTAAAGCTGGCATAGTTTTGGAAGAGGCAACAGTGTGGGGTCAAGGGAGGGCAAGTCTGCAGGCCAGCAGCTAAGCCCCGTACCATAGTGGAAGACATCTGGAAGACGGTTTCATTATATATCCACTTGCTTCACTGATGTGTCCTCTCAAGATTGCTCTGATACAAATGCATTTTATTTGCATTTCCCAGGCACTCCCCGAGGTTTACATCAGAATGCAATGATGACAAACTCCCTGTAGAGTCTCGCTGTCATTTCACTTTAACATCTTGTTCGCTGAATAGTAACGAGAAGCATATCTTTAATGTCATAACAAGAAATACCCAACGCAGAAATGTCTACTGATACAACTCCTCTGATATTTCTTTAAATATAAGCTCAAAAAACATGAGCAATTATTCATAAATAAGATACAGCATTTGATTTTTGTTATATTGTCACGTTTAGTTTAAAAAATATATACTATTTTCTGTGTATTGAGTTTGACCCACAGCGGAAGACTCATATATCAGCTGAATTGAGTAAACATTTGTGCAATAAATAATGGGCATTAAAAAAAATCGCTGGTTCTTTCATAAATTAAGTAATCAATTATACTGCATTTGGTATTCATGCACTGCTTACTTGTAGTGCTGTTTGAGTAATTGGGTTTCAGGATGGTTTGGGAGACAGGGACTGAGAGCGAGAGAGAGAGAGAGAGAGAAATGAAAATGTGTCTTAAACGAGTGTCTGGCTTTGTACATACTGGCATTTTCCACAATGCCTCATCAATGCGGCTGGTGCTGGATATTTATTTCTGAGAAATATCTGTAATCTATTACAATTTCAGCTTTTTATCATTCTGTGCACAATACTTTCTCTACTCACTGGAGGGTTATTTTCTCTATATGTTCCAGAAAAGATGTCAACAGCTGTGTTTGTGTGTGTGTGTGAGGTTTAGTACACTAAGGATGTAAAGGTCAAGAAGGGCTGTAATACCATAACAATTCATCTCATTCATCTCAGTGGCTGGTTGTTCCCCCAAAAATATGCAATCTGAAACCTGCCATCTTTGCTTATAGGTCCTAAGGCCCTGTTTACACCTGGTATTAATATGCGTTTTGGTCAATCGGATTACAAGTGGACAAGGGAGGGACACATACCCATTTACACCTGGTATTTTAATCTGTCTCTTTTGACCACTTTCAACCACTTCTGTCCTGATTTCTTCGAGGGGAGGTAAATGAATGGGTTTTTTCACATCTTTCGATCTAATGGACAAAATAAGCTTGCGCAATAATGAACGCACCCAGAGATGATGGAAAATGAGCATTAGTTTTCGTTTCTGCTCTGACAGCCACAAAACCACGCAGAACGCGGTGAGTGCATGTTAGAAATCAGGAATGGTGAGAGAACATTGTGCTTGATATATTTTTCGTCTTCAAACCAAACTTGGGTCTTCAGCTGACAAAGTTTAAATCCCGTCTGGCTAGAGTGCTTTCCGTAATGTTTACACGTTAGGTCAGTAGTCGGAGACTAGGTGGTCTAGGCCACTTAAGCTTTTACACTATTTTTTTGTGTGTGTTTAGCAGAAGAAAGAAATTCATACAGGTTTGAAACAACTTGAGGGTGAGTAAATTATGACATAATTTTCATTTTTGGATAAACTATCCCATTAAACATAACCCAGACAAAAATATTGAAACAAAAATTTGGGGTCAGTAAGATTTTGATTTGTTTTTTGAAAGAAATTAATACTTTTATTTAGCTAGGATGCATTAAAACATGTACTGTCATATAAAAGTTGACTGATATAAAAACCTTTTCATTGGAAATAAATGCTGTTCTTTGAACTTTCCATTCATCAAATTGTTTTAACAACAACAAGATAATGATAAGAATAATAATAAGAAATATTTTTGGAGCCCCAAATCAGTATATTAGAAGACTGGAATAATGGCTGCTTTGCAATCACAGAAATAAATTCTATTTTAAAATATATTGAAATAGAAAAACATTGTTTACATTTTTAATAATGTTTGACAATATTACTGTTTTTACTGTATTTTTGATCAAATACATGCAGCCTTGGTGAGCATAAGAGGCAAAAAAAAAAATACAATTAAAATCTTACCGACCCCAAACTTTTGAACAGTAGTGTATGTTCAAACTTCTGAATGACTGATATGGCTCATTTCCACCGAACGGTACAGTACACAATTATTTCCGTTTTGATTGTCAGAAGTTGTGAATGGTACCAAAATACAGAACCGTACCGTACCACTTTTTTGGGACCCTTCCGTTGGGGTACCTAGCACAGTACTAAAGGGTGGAGCTAGACTCACTGCAGAACGTTGATTGGTTGACAGAGAATCGTCACGTGCGTGTGCTATAAGGGGAATGACAACACAAGAGGCACCATTTTTTAATATACAGTTGTAACACAATGTTTTTTTTTTTTGTCTTGTGACAAACAGCCACATGCGGAGAAGCAAGAACAAGATCTGCTGTATGTCCTCCATTGTTGTTTACTGTGTCGCTCTCTTCTTCGCCCGAGAATGACTTCGATTGCTACTTTCCGGCATACACCACACCTGTCAAGTAAGGGTACTGTTGGCGGTAGAAACGCAAGCCAGATCAGGGTTTACCATCCTGAATCGTACTGTACTGTACTGTACCGCACGGTGGAAACAAGTCAATAGAGAAAGATGCTTTTTGTATCCTGCTGGTGTAGATACAGTATCTACCAGCAGAGGCTAACTGGGCCATTCTAACCAGCCAAACCTTGACACATTGTAAAGGCAGGACAAATCTGTCTCAGTCCTGAAAGGATTGTTGTACTATAGAAAAATAGTTGTTGATGTATTAGCCCTGTTCATCCCGGGATTAATTTGAGATTAATATAGCATGATCTCTCTGAGGTTCCAATTAAAGTCTTGGAGATTGAGAGCAGAGAAAATACTCAGTATAGCTCAAAGATAAACTTCCCTGTTTCATTAGGCCTGCTCCCTCAGCGGTTAGTTGCGGGTAAGCTCACAACATTCTTCTGCCTATCCCCAGTCTATGCACTGTGCTGCGTGTATATTTTAATATTGTATGAAGACCTTAAGTAACTATTGTTGTTCTTTTTTTTCATCAACTATTTATGCCTGCTAAAGCCTTGGGTGAGGTGCATACTGAAAGAAAAAAAAGAAAGAAAGAAAAATAAGCAAAGCAGAAAAGAATAAAGACCTCCCGGAAGTTGCCTGACAGACTTCAGTCAATATATATTGTATATTCACTGATCTTTGATGCATACTTTTTCTACAGTCTGTTTTCAACTCCAGAAGTAGACTACAATAACTGAGCAGGACTTTCCTTATGCTTCCCTTTAAAAAAAAGAGTTACTTTAGATATACTTTACAGAAAGAAAAAAGAAAGAGAAAGAGAGAGAGAGAGAAAAAACAACTACACGCTACAAGTCAGTTTTAGAACTAAATACATTTAACACTCTGATGCATGAATTAAATAACAAAAGAATAAAAAAATAGTAAAAATTGCAATCATTTCCATAACCTGTCAAAATTATTTATTTTGAAAGAGTGTGAAATTGCAAGAAAATAAAGAAAAGGTACGTTCAGCCATGTAAATAATAGTTAAATGGTTAAAATTGTCTTTAAAGATCTGATGTTAAAATTGGGTAACATGCATCTGAGGGTTAAAATCTGCATGATTTCTTTTTATCTCCAAATCGCCTGTATCAATGTTTGATGAGCCACCCTATGCATCTTTTTTTTTTTCTTTTAGTAATGTCCCTAGACTGTCTAAGGATGTTTCATTTCACTTTATCTGTAAGAAATAACATCACCCATTAACTTGATCCTCTCACTCACACATGGCCTTAATGAAAAAGAAAGAGAAAGCTCCAGAATGATATGCCCATTAGTCTGATAAGGAAGAAAGAATGGAGAAGGAGTAAGAAAAAAAGACATTCCTATAGTTTGAGGGAGAGAATAATGACCTTCACTGACAAGAGTAATTCTATCAGAACAGAATCAGCGATGGCAATTAGAGGGTTGTTGTGAGCCCAGATGGGTGTGTGAAGCCTAACTGGGGTCAATTAGCAGTGCTGGACATGCTGAATAGTGCATCGCTGTCTCTGGCCCAAAGCTATCCAACTCCATGTGACCTTGACTTCACATATCTCAATCATTTTGACCCAAACTCTGTTTCTCAAACTTATCTTTAAAATACCAGATCTGTTAACACATGCTATTAATGGGTGGGACTTATATTTTGATGCTCTGTTTTGTTTCCCTTAGTTCCTGTTTCCCTGCTCTGTTTAGGTTTAGTTGCTGATTATGTCCATCTTTGTTTCTGTCACAGGGTGTTTTGGTTATGTTTCATGTGTTTAAGTTTGCCATGTTCACTGTCTATGTTTCTAAGTTTGCCATGCACTTCCTGGTTTTTGTCATGTGGGGGGCAGTGGATTTCAGATTCAGCCTTAGTGCCGGTCAATATCGCTGCACCCATGGTACGGCATCAAAGTTCCCTGATTATTTTGCAGGAATGAGAGTATAGTTCCTAGCCATATCGGCCTAGAAAATCGCAACTTTTCATTTTCCATTGGTCTTAGTACACGATGTAACTACAGAAGAGTCAAGTTTTAAATAGGAAAAATATCCTGTATGCTAAAAATTTGTATGCTAAGCTATGCTAAAAGTGCTACTGCCAGATCCGGAGATCGGCTGAATGGATTCGAAAACGGTAAAACTCAACTGTTTAACTGTAGGGGAGTTGGAAAATGAGCGAAAATGAGCAAAAAAAGTGGGTGTTCCTATAAAGGACTATAGCTAATCCATCGAACCATTTGTGTCTGGCATGGGAGGTGGGCGTGCTACCAAGGAAATGCAATAAGCCACGTTAGCAACTCACAATGTAATAGCTGCACATAATGTAAAAACTGCACATAATGTAATAACATAATAAGTAGGGTATTACATTATTATTGTAATAAAAGGTTCAGAATGTATAAATACTCAAACTAATAAAATCTTGAGCTCATAATGCAATAACAATTTTTACATTATGCGAAATGTATTACATTATAAACTAACCAAAAACATTGTCATATTGTCATAATTGTAATAGCTTTTAAAACATAAAAAATATTACTATTCACTTACAGTACATTTTAAAAAATCTAAATCCAGTCTTAAACTACCTGCAGAGAATGCAACACATTTAAATATTCATGCAATTATTATTGTTTTGATTATGATGATTGTTATTTGTATTATTATATTTTTTATTAAACAAAGCATTGGTATTCTTTCACAGTACATTTTAAAAATCTAAATCCAGTCTTAACCTGCCTACAAAATCTACTTTACTACTACTTATATACATAAGGAATACTGTTAACCCCAAAAAGGGCAAGACCATTAAGAGACATCAGAAAAGTAATTTATTGCTATTTTCCATCTTATAGGACAGTAATAATACGATTTCATGATTTTTGTTTTTTAAAAACATGACTTTTTAATTTTTTATTTTAATGTTTGTATCCCCCAGGATACATTGCCCCTTTGGGGGTAAATATTCATTGAAAAAGGAATGCTTGTATAGTATAATGCCTATTTATGAATATACACTCACCTAAAGGATTATTAGGAACACCATGCTAATACTGTGTTTGACCCCCTTTCGCCTTCAGAACTGCCTTAATTCTACGTGGCATTGATTCAACAAGGTGCTGAAAGCATTCTTTAGAAATGTTGGCCCATATTGATAGGATAGCATCTTGCAGTTGATGGAGATTTGTGGGATACACATCCAGGGCACGAAGCTCCCGTTCCACCACATCCCAAAGATGCTCTATTGGGTTGAGATCTGGTGACTGTGGAGGCCATTTTAGTACAGTGAACTCATTGTCATGTTCAAGAAACCAATTTGAAATGATTCGAGCTTTGTGACATGGTGCATTATCCTGCTGGAAGTAGCCATCAGAGGATGGGTACATGGTGGTCATAAAGGGATGGACATGGTCAGAAACAATGCTCAGGTAGGCCGTGGCATTTAAACGATGCCCAATTGGCACTAAGGGGCCTAAAGTGTGCCAAGAAAACATCCCCCACACCATTACACCACCACCACCAGCCTGCACAGTGGTAACAAGGCATGATGGATCCATGTTCTCATTCTGTTTACGCCAAATTCGACTCTACCATCTAAATGTCTCAACAGAAATCGAGACTCATCAGACCAGGCAACATTTTTCCAGTCTTCAACTGTCCAATTTTGGTGAGCTCGTGCAAATTGTAGCCTCTTTTTCCTATTTGTAGTGGAGATGAGTGGTACCCGGTGGGGTCTTCTGCTGTTGTAGCCCATCCGCCTCAAGGTTGTGCGTGTTGTGGCTTCACAAATGCTTTGCTGCATACCTCGGTTGTAACGAGTGGTTATTTCAGTCAAAGTTGCTCTTCTATCAGCTTGAATCAGTCGGCCCATTCTCCTCTGACCTCTAGCATCAACAAGGCATTTTCGCCCACAGGACTGCCGCATACTGGATGTTTTTCCCTTTTCACACCATTCTTTCTTCTATAATTGCATTAATGAGAAATTGAACAGGTGTTCCTAATAATCCTTTAGGTGAGTGTATTAGCCTACTGTATCATATTTAATATGCAAATTTCTAGGGCCTATGAAATTAAACATGACCAAAACTTTGCTGAGAAACCTTTTGTACACAATCTACTTCATGCCTTCTGCACTCTGATTGATAGTTCATTCTTTTTTTTTAATCAAGTAAAGTCTTTTTTGCTGTGAAAACTTTAATGGTTTTTATAAAGTAAATGAGTGCCATTTGAAGCAACTTGAATATTCATACATATCGTTTGTGTGTGTGTATATATATATATATATATATATATATATATTTATATTTATTTATTTATATTTATTTATTTATTTATTTATTTTTAGTTGGAGGGCCTGTTGCTTCATTGCAGGGCACCGTCCATTCCCTCTGCCATAAAAAGTGTTGGCAAAAAGTGTTGACAGAAATTCCCTGAGAAAAACCCTGGAGTCCTGGAGGTCACAGGCAGGTAAGCGGGGTGATGCTGGCTGGTTGGGAAGCCTCCAGGGTGGTGCAGGAAGTTCAGGGGACCATGAGTACGGAAGGAGACAAGTCCTCTCTGGACTCGGGACGGAAGGAGATGGAGCCCTCTCTGGACTCTGGTCAGGGGCTGGAGCCCTCTCTGGACTCTGGTTCAGACCAAAAGTCTATTAGCTAGTGATTCTCCACTGGACTCTGCACAGGGACAGGAGACGTCAATGGACTCTGGATGGAGACAGGAGACGTCCACTTGGCTGGAGTGGAATGGGGTGACTGGCAGAGTGTTCGTCACAATGGGCTGGTATGTGGAGGGTGAGGGTTTAGGGTTAGCTGGAGTGCCTACATGCTTTCAGGTAGGGACCGGATGATGATTGTCCTCAAACAGCCTCAACTATGAAATCAGAACCATTTAATTAAAGGACGTAATTAATGAAGTCTGTTACAGACCTATAACAATCGGCAGGAGAAAGGACATGGAATAAGTTATTGTCCAGTCCCATCCGAAAGCAGGCATTGACCATCTGATCACTCTAGCTCACCAGATAGCAATACTTACAAATTTCTTCCACATACCACTCCAAAGGACGACAGCTCTGGTGGATGAAGAAGAGGAGGTGATCTTCAGCCATTTTTTGTGTTGGTCTAGTCATCTGTAATGGTTGGGTGAACCAGGAGCAGGCTGAAGACTCATAAAATCAAAATACAAACTTAAACTTTAATAATGATAAAGTTAATAATAATAATGATGATGATGATGATGATGATGATGATGATGATGATCAAACAGAAAGGCAGGGAAACATACTTTAACATAACAGTGACTAGACAAAGAATGAGTGAACAAGAGGAATTTAAATAGTGAACACAAACGAGATAATTAAACAGACACAGCTGAGCTAAATGACCTCATAATGACGGTGACCATGGAAACAAGGAGTGGCGGGAAACTGAACAAAGGAACAAGAGCAAACTCAAGCAAAACAGACTGAACATGTGACAGGTTGCTCCCTACATGTGACAACTGTCTTCCATAACCTTTTTTAACTAAAAAAAACATCCAAGCTCGGGTAAACTTTGCAAAACATATATTCAGTCTTCCAAAAGCATGTGGAAATATGAAAGAAAAGAAAGACCGTAAAACATGCTTTTAAATATAATTTCAATTTATTTTACACACTTAAAGCATTATCATATCACCTATTAGATATCACAATATTTAACAAGTTATCACATATTGCATTTTTCTTCAATATTTGCATCCCTAATCAAAACAAAATACATTATATTGCCAAAAGTAACGGGAAACCTCTCCAAATCATTGAATTCAGGTGTTCCAATCACTTCCATGGCCAAAGGTGTATAAAATCAAGCATCTAGCATGCAGACTTCTACAAACATTTGAGAAAGAATGGGTTGCTCTCAGGAGCTCAGTGAATTCCATTTGTGAAATTTCCTTACTACTAAATATTCTATGGTCAATTGTTAGTGGTATTATAGCCAAGTGGAAGCAATTGGGAACAACAGCAACTCAGCCATGAAGTGGTAGGCCATGTAAAATCACAGAGCGGGGTCAGCGCATGCTGAGGTGCACAGTGCGCAGAAGTCTGCAATTTTCTGCAGACTCAATAGCTACAGACCTCCAAACTTCGTGTGGCCTTCAGATTAGCTCAAGAACAGTGCGTAGAGAGCTTCATGGAATGGGTTTCCATGGCCGAGCAGCTGCATCCAAGCCTTACATCAAGTGCAATGCAAAGCACCTGATGCAGTGGTGTAAAGCACGCCACCACTGGACTCTAGAGCAGTAGAGACGTGTTCTCTGGAGTGACGAATGACGCTTCTCTGTCTGGCAATCCAATGGACAAGTCTGGGTTTTTGCCGGTTGCTAGGAGAATGGTACTTGCCTGACTGCATTGTGCCAAGTTTAAAGTTTGGTGGAGGGGGGATTATGGTGTGGGGTTGTTTTTCAGGGGTTAGGCTTGGCCCCTTAATTCAAGTGAAAGGAACTCTTAATGCTTCAGCATACCAAGACATTTTGGACAATTTCATGCTCCCAACTTTGTGGGTACAGTTTGGGGATGGCCCCTTCCTGTTCCCACATGACTTGGCACCAGTGCACAAAGCAAGGTCCATAAAGACATGGATGAGCGAGTTTAGTGTGGATGAACTTGACTGGCCTGCACAGAGTCCTGATCTCAACCCGATAGAACACCTTTGGGATGAATTAGAGCGGAGACTGCGAGCCAGGCCTTCTCGTCCAACATCAGTGCCTGACCTCACAAATGCGCTTCTAGAAGAATGGTCAAAAATTCCCATAAACACACTCCTAAACCTTGTGGAAAGCCTTCCCAGAAGAGTTAAAGCTGTTATAGCTGCAAAGGGTGGGCCAATTCCATATTAAACCCTACGGATTAAGAATGGGATGTCATTAAAGTTCCCAAAACTTTTGGCAATATAGTGTATATCTGTATACAGTGCATGCGATCAGATCATCTTTTGGGTTAGTTTTTTTATTATTATAATTCCTCATTCCTATAATGTCTCCTTTCCTTATTAACATAATTCCTATGCCTTCCTTATGTTGATCCAGTAGTACATTTTCTACTGCTGTATATTAAATCACACTCATTTGTTTATATTTAAACTCCCATTGTAACAGTGATCCATTGCATCCATTGCATCCATTGCTAGGTTTCATCCATATGTTTTCGTTTGCCCAATCATAAAGCTTACTGCATCAACAGACGCTGTGAAAGCCACCACTGGGATGACATCAGACACAAAATCCTCTTATTCCCAGTATCAACCACAAGCATCTGTGCTTGATGGAGGGATAGCGTTGAGTTGCACAGGGTGTTTCACTCTTTATCAGCCAGCAATAACAAAGGACACGCACAATAAACGTGGATATGGTGCTCTGGTACTCATAATAAGGTTGCTTGGAGCTATAGGATGGGAAAGCACTTGGGTGAGGAGAGGCTTGGTGTTGTAAGAGTGTAAGGGTGGTCTAAAGACTTCAGACAGGGGTCACGCATCATGTGCGATCTCATTGGCAGGGGCATTGCGTCCGTCTTGTATGATGTGGACACTGTTGTTTACCTGCAGCCCATCAAACAGCTAGTGCGAGGAGAGAGGTAAATAACTGGGAAGTAATTGCACACAAGGGAATGTGCGTGTAAGAGTGTGCGTGTGCGCGTGTGCATTCTTTCCTGTTTATCTTGATGAGTGACGGTGTGTGATTGTGTGCACAGTTCTGTGCATTTTAGAACTCTTGGGAGGGCAAAGTTAGCACAGGTGTCAAGAAAGTCTTTAATTAGCAAACAAACAAACAAAAACACTGAGCTCCTCTGGAAGCAGAAAACGGGTCTCAAGGAAGAATGAGTTTGAAAGGTGACTATTTTAAATCAAACCGAGACGATTAAAGGAATAAGGAAAGATAAGATGTCTGGCTTAATGTGATGAGATGATGACTGCCATTTTTTATAAGGTAACCTAAAAGATAATACAGTCTGTACAGTTTGTTTCAATAAGGTTTGTTCCTATAAGGTTTTTAACTTAGCTGAAGACTTAAAAGACTAAGACTGAAGTCTTTCTGCTACTTATACTGTATGAAAAAAAGATAAGGGGTGTTCACATATTCGGCCTAGGAAATTTCACCGAAATGTCGCTAATCTGACCATACCTTAATGATTCCAGTAACTGGTATCTTGTATTGAACTATTAATCAAACGAATCGATTTAAAGAGTCATTTGTTTCAGACAGGTTCAAACTGGTAACTCATTTTAAACTGTTCATTAAAAGACTCGACACATAAAAATAATTTGTTTCAAACTGATTCATAACTCATTTTAAATTATTCATGAAGAGAACGGACTCATAAGAGTCAATCTTTTGAGGGGAATCCAGTACGGTGGTCATGCTGGACGGTTTCCGTTTTGCATGCAGCCTATGAAGACTTTTTAAAGAAACATTATTGGAACCATTGAAATGAAGATTGTGCTGTAAATGTGCAACTGGAGATAAATGACTTTGGGACATTGGTCGCTGTATGTATGAGCACTCCTTAAAGTGTGAAATTTCTGGCATTTTTGTAAAATGGCAAACGCAAGTGACTATAAATATCAGAATGCAGGTTGTCCAATGACACCTTTAATGTCTATACTTGTCAAATCAAAGACATACACTGTAATGAGTCCACCTGAGAGTTTAAGGGCTGCATTGATTCATGGGTAATATCAGGTTGCCTGACTCAAGAATACTGTTCAATAGCTAAAATTACTCCACTCATTCCCATCACCTTGTAATTCTATGTGAGATGTGCAGTATTGACAGAATTCAACACAATTGGTTTAACAATGTCTGCAAAAGAAACGTCCTGTACTTGATGAATGGAGAGTAGATGCAGTCCATCTCAAAATTACATAAAATGCCACCTATAGCATTTAGTAATCAGATGTAATGAATGTATGCCCTTCTATGAAGTTGAGCTATCTTGTACTTCTGAATAATTGTGCTAAATTACTCCTGGTAATCAGTATCCTTGGAAACATTAGTTGCATTTGTATTTAGGAATAAAGACTGAATTCATGCCGCTTACCTGATGATC
The DNA here is from genome assembly GCA_039654625.1 of Rhinogobio ventralis. Taxonomy (NCBI): domain Eukaryota; kingdom Metazoa; phylum Chordata; class Actinopteri; order Cypriniformes; family Gobionidae; genus Rhinogobio; species Rhinogobio ventralis. Next base: position 21,355,061 of record CM077198.1, on the reverse strand, counting down.
ATATATGATGCACTAATGCACAGAATTTTTATTTATTTATTTTATTTATTTTTGGTGCGATGAATCAGCATCTTATCTAAACAAATATAACCATAAAAGAGGCTTGAGAGTATGGTTTGATGGATTTGATTAAAGTACAGTACAAAAGATGCAGCCAAAAATTTCACTGTTACATTTGAGGACTAATAGATGAGATGGAAAATAATAATGACCAGTCCAGAGTGAACCAGGGTAAGCAAGCACACTATGTCTTTATTTTAGGCTTATGTAAGAAAATGATCAAAACATCAAAATATGAAGTAGAAAGCCCCAAGGGAAATGGTTTCCTAAATATGCTCAAAGCATAAAAGTCTGTATCTCCACATGACCACATCAACAAACTGGGTCAGATTAGCAGGCTTTCGCTAATTACGCATGGCTTGTTAATTGCACCTTATCTCATTATGACACAAATGCCACCGTTTCTTATTATGTGGAGTAACTGATGGTCAGGAAAATACAATTTTTTTTTTCATATCTGGACTTAAAAGAAAGCACATTTTAAAGTTGTTAAGGTTTTGAAGAATGCTAAATTCTATCACTAAAGTGTTGAAATTATATCTCAATACTGTCCCGAAGGCTCACATGAAACGCTTGGATTCCTTGGAGATATTTTGTGCAGGATGAGAGACTTTTATGGTGTATAGTCAATAAATTAAAGTCCAATGTTTGTACTTAAATAAATAAAAATAATTCACAGGATCACATACTCATTTGAGAAACCATACATACAAATTGAAGGTCTTTATGTACTGTGTAGATCATTGTACAGCACAAATATGTGACAAATCTAAATGGGAGACTGAGGAACTTCAGAGCAGCTTCAAATAACAAGGACAGAAAACTCAGACCTGTCTATCTCTGTTTGATAGCCTTTGATAGCCCCAGGACTATAAACAGTTTACAGTTTCAAATCTAGATAGGGTGGTCCATGAACTCAAGAACCACTAATATTTCCCCTCTTGCTCTGACAACACTCTGTCCTTAAGCAAGACACTTACTTCCATGCAGCTCAAGGGAATTTGTTCCGGCAATTACTGTACTGTGAGTCACTTCAGATAAAACATGTCTGCAAAAATGACAGTCGCTATCATTGTTTACTGCTGCAGAGGAAAGTGCACATCTACCATAAATGCTCCTCCCATTAACAGTGGTCTAAATTCAAGGAAAAGAAGCATGTTTATTTATGGACCGCAACAACCAGCTCAGCCATTTGCATGATAAATCAATTTTCAGTGAACAAACTGTGCTGTACCTATATATTATTAAAGACAAATAGACAAAGACGATAGACAACCTCCTTTTTTATTCAAATATTGCGTGCATCACCTGTTATTATGTATGCCAGCATCAGCAGGCTATATGGAATGTTGTTAGACTATGCAGGGATTAATTCCCATAATAAGCATTAACTCTCTCTCTTTTGCCTCTGACAACATGTCATGCTGTCCAAAACAGAGAAAGCCAAAGAGAGGGAGGTAGAAAGAATGGCCAGAGGGAAGACAGAGAGAGAGAGAGAGAGAGAGAGAGAGAGAGAGAGAGAGAGAGAGAGAGAGAGAGAGAGCGAGCAGGGAGACTGTGGCAAGAAAACTAGATCGTGCTAATGCAATATGGAAGGCAAAGTACTTCACTGGAATATCATAGATTTTGGGGTTTTGTGTAAGGTGTGCAATATACCTGTGGGGCCAAAACATCTTAAACCTCACAGAACAATCAAATACTGACTGTACCAAACGTAGCATTAGCCAACAACACAGAAATGCATTTTTATATGTACATTTTTGCTTATATTGTGGGTTGAAATGTGATGTCAACATTTGTTTGCTAGGCTAATGCCTTTGTGTCGGGGTAATTTACAATGAAAGGAGAAATATTTATGCTAAAAACACATGCTGCATTGCTAGTTAGCATCTGGTTAAAATGGATTGTGGATGGTTAATGGATAAGACAGGGTTTTACACTAAAATACTGTGCATGAAAAGTGCCTTACCTCAAACGGATGAGAACAAAAGATGTTTGGATGTCCTCTCACACACAGATACATCATATCAGAGAGTGAAGTCTGTGAACTGCTTTCTTCACATGATCCCAACAATGCCTGCAGCCTAATACAGTATCAGAGAAGGACGAGTAAGACAGGGAGAAACACAGAGAATGAATGGAAACGAGAGCGATAGACCATCTCAGTTACAGTAGATGACTAAAAGATGACGAGCTAGAGATGAGGCTGAGGAAGAAAAAGGTGAGTTTGGATACTGGATCGAGTGTGCTAGGAGTAGAGTGGAATCTGTCCGACAGGTACATGTCTCCATAGGCCAGCAGATTTCCAATTTATTATGCCCTTAAGCCCAAACCTGAAGTTTAACTTTATTCACTGTGAACTCAAGCAGCTCTGTGCTTTTTATTTATCACAATCTTCTCTCACGTCAAGGACACACATGGCAATTAGTCATTTGGAAACATTAATTTCTACCCTGAGTGTCTGAATGATGCGATTAGTGCACTTATCACAAAATCTGAATTCATTACTTATAAAAGGGGCACTTATATTTTTTCTCCCTAAAGGTGCATACAGAACTTTAAAAAAAAAAATTAATTATTATTATTTTTCAACTGTGTTCTTACCTTGTCAGATTTACTACTGTAAGCCTACAATAATAATTTATATTTTCAGCAATGCTGAAGCACATCTGATGTAACAACTACTCGGAATATAAATTGCAAATGTATGTTTCAAACACAGATGGTGATAGAGAGACCAACATTTCGCATTGCAGCTTCAATAGAAGTCCCTCCCCAATAAAAAATAAATAAAATTAATAATAATAATACTTTTGAAAAACATGTTTAAATCATATACAATCATACATGATTAAGACTCCAGTCATATAAGTAACTTAATAAAAGCTGTTTTATTTTACATGGAGCCTCATGCATGCAGATGACATGATGATTAATAATAATTATTGCTTTATCTTAATAACCGTCCTTGTTATTGGACACTTTTTCTTGTGGAATCAAGTTATTTTTATTATTTAAATCAGTTTATTAATTGGCTAGCATGTGTTTTAGCAAGGTAGCACAAATGAACTAGGATAATTAGAAACAAAGACATAAATGCTTTTCTTCCACAACACCCATTTCCCCCCTTTACTTATTCATCAACCATCCTCGCACACTGTTCTAGTACACCAACAAGCTCTTCCTCAAGCACACCAGTGATCTTTGTGTGTACAGTTGTGCCCTTGGGCTTGCAAGCACATTCTCTTCACTTTAAGCTTCTCTCCCCCTCACAGCCTCCCTCATTATACCCTCCTTATTGTCAGGGCTCATTTAGAGGCCACCAACATCGCCTCACTCAAATTAAAAACCTGCATCCCCGAAGCTAAAGCTCTCTGTGCAGCTATGCCCAGTGGGCACTCAACTTCAATTTACCCCGGGATTAGAATCCCGACTGCTGCTCCACATCCGCCAAGTTCAAGAGGAATTTCTGAGAAAAGAAAAGGGTCAGAGATGGGATTTTAGAGTAAGGCCAATCATGCAAAATCAGTATCAAGGGCAAATGTCCGTGCTGAGCTGCACGTTCTAGGTCAGACTATCTAAAAGTTGAGTCCTGGGGGGACGGGGTTAGCAACAGACAGGTTTGGGTCAGAATGCAGCTGTCAGGTCACATACAGTTGGACCTGGAAGAGAAAAATGAACCTATAGGGAAAAACAGAAAGGGATCATAATTTCAGATATGTTGATTCTGTCTGTCCTCATATAATCTTAGTGAAGACTCTATGATTTAATGTCATATTCTCTCCCTATAGTGTTTTTCAGAGAACTCTCAGAACTAGCATGCATTCAATTCCTCCTCAGCTCATAGAGTAGTGCCCTGTCAGCATTATTTGACTGAATAATTACACCCCTATAAGCAACTCATGCCTCTCGTCTGCCCCCCACTGTACCTCCTTACCCCTGCCTCTCTGTCAAAAAATTTATATTACTCTGAACACATAACAGTCCCATTTGCGTCCCTTGAGTGGACATGCAATTATCCCAATAATGTCCTGCTAGTCCAGTCCTCAGTGAGTGTGGTGGAATGTGCTTTGACAGGCAGTGGACATAGAGAAAAGCAGTATCAAATGCTCTATTTCCCCCTTCCTTTGTGTACAATAAAACACACTTTGCCAAAGAATATACTTTTATTTTATATTTTTATTTCTTGGGCCATATACTGAATAAGAATAATAACTAATTAAATATTAGAATAAACTAACTATTTAAAATAATTTGTTTAATGGATTTTTTCCCCCACCAAGCTAGGCCAGTATAGCAGATATCAATACCATACCTTCAATTCTATTAAATAAGTTTTAAATAATAATAATAATTATAATAATGCTCATAACTGTGAGGATAAAATGAGTAATTATAGACATTTAACGTCAACGTTATATTTTAAACTCATAATTAGGTCTAAATTGCAAGATATAATTTATTAACAACAATTAAAGAACATGAAAGAACATGATAAACAAATGTATAACATTCATCATGAAAATCCATTATAATAAAGAATGTTGCATTATTTGCATTCATTATTTTATACCTCATTCATATTAAATCACAGTTTTCTTTTTACAGGCCTAATATACACTCACCAAAAGGATTATTAGGAACACCTGTTCAATTTTTCATTAATGCAATTATCTAATCAACCAATCACATGGCAGTTGCTTCAATGCATTTAGGGGTGTGGTCCTGGTCAAGACAATCTCCTGAACTCCAAACTGAATGTCAGAATGGGAAAGAAAGGTGATTTAAGCAATTTTGAGCGTGGCATGGTTGTTGGTGCCAGACGGGCTGGTCTGAGTATTTCACAATCTGCCCAGTTACTGGGATTTTCACGCACAACCATTTCTAGAGTTTACAAAGAATGGTGTGAAAAGGGAAAAACATCCAGTATGCGGCAGTCCTGTGGGCGAAAATGCCTTGTTGATGCTAGAGGTCAGAGGAGAATGGGCCGACTGATTCAAGCTGATAGAAGAGCAACTTTGACTGAAATAACCACTCGTTACAACCGAGGTATGCAGCAAAGCATTTGTGAAGCCACAACATGCACAACCTTGAGGCGGATGGGCTACAACAACAGAAGACCCCACCGGGTACCACTCATCTCCACTACAAATAGGACAAAGAGGCTACAATTTGCACGAGCTCACCAAAATTGGACAGTTGAAGACTGGAAAAATGTTGCCTGGTCTGATGAGTCTCGATTTCTGTTGAAACATTCAGATGGTAGAGTCAGAATTTGGCGTAAACAGAATGAGAACATGGATCCATCATGCCTTGTTACCACTGTGCAGGCTGGTGGTGGTGGTGTAATGGTGTGGGGGATGTTTTCTTGGCACACTTTAGGCCCCTTAGTGCCAGTTGGGCATCGTTTAAATGCCACGGCCTACCTGAGCATTGTTTCTGACCATGTCCATCCCTTTATGACCACCATGTACCCATCCTCTGATGGCTACTTCCAGCAGGATAATGCACCATGTCACAAAGCTCGAATCATTTCAAATTGGTTTCTTGAACATGACAATGAGTTCACTGTACTAAAATGGCCCCCACAGTCACCAGATCTCAACCCAATAGAGCATCTTTGGGATGTGGTGGAACGGGAGCTTCGTGCCATGGATATGCATCCCACAAATCTCCATCAACTGCAAGATGCTATCCTATCAATATGGGCCAACATTTCTAAAGAATGCTTTCAGCACCTTGTTGAATCAATGCCACGTAGAATTAAGGCAGTTCTGAAGGCGAAAGGGGGTCAAACACAGTATTAGTATGGTGTTCCTAATAATCCTTTAGGTGAGTGTATACTTTATACTTTGCAGCGGTTTTAATCTGTGTAATAAACTCCCAGCTCATTAATACTGATACTACTCCACCCTCTGTTCTGTAGACATGACTTTGGGTCAGTAAACTATCCTCATCAATACCCTGCAGTGATGGCCGCTAACTTTGCCAATTAGACAAAGATGAAAAGACTTGGCCTGTTTGTTAACAGATTTTTAAGGTCCTCTGTTACCGTAAGTGCAACTCCAGCACTTCATTCTCCCATTGGCATGCCTGACTGCCCTGACATTTAGTTCAGGCAAATTGACTGTTTCCTGTCAGTCTCTTGAGAATACTGTATTACTTTATGTCAAAAAAAAAACAAAAAAAAAAACATGTCATCAGTGAAGGTGATGCCAGGATATTTGTTGTTTACTGAATTTATGGGGTCCATTATTTCTGCTCTCAGTGTAATTATATTCATATTACATGCTGCCTGTCAAGGTCACGGCTGTAGAAATGTTCAGCTGCTCTTCAAATGTCTGACCTTGCCATGGGCGCACAGCAAAACGCATTGGATAAAGAGTGAGTAGCTTACTATAAGACACACATGTACCGCAGGTAAAAGCTACAATAATCAGTCAGACAGCAAGCAGTCTGAGGTCATTTTAAATAAAGCATGCAGCAGTGTGTGAACGCTTGTGTGAACGGCTTTAATGTGAAATATTCCAATGAGCCACTACAGATACTACAGGCCTTCTAGTATCTATAGAAACATGAAAGAATATAGATAATTATATGATAGTACACAAAGAGAGAGAAACTATAGTGTAGGCCTATTTTAACAGAGGGAATAAATCATACAAAGGAAGTATTAATAACTTTTAATAAATTGCTTTAAAAGTGGTGGAGTTTAAAAAATTCAGTCAAACTCTACTACTGGAGTTTACAAAATCCAACAAAATCACAATACTAAATATACTGTAGACCATATGAATGTGATTTCACCAAGTACAACATCTTTTTTTGATCCTGGAACAACATTTCAATTACCATTCAGATTTGAAGGCCAAGTTTACAATTTGGGCTTACAATCAGTTAGCTGCTTCTACATCAGTGTCATTCACCTATCATTTCCCTCTGATTTTAGGGATAAGTTATGAGTAATGTTAGGTTTATAAATAGAAGTTAGGACTACATTTTTGGACAGGAATGTTGTTACTTGGCAAACATCTTACTTGGCAAAATCACAGTAATGTTGATATTTAACATAAACTTTCACTTTATGGACCATGCTGGAACACCTAATTTCCCAGAATCCTGTAATCTATCCTTATATTATTATAGTTATTATTACAACTTGTATTGGACTATTTTCTGTTGTGTTGAATTTTGCAATTCAGTAAATTACACTAGCTGTCAACATCCTGTGGATTGTGGCCAATTCAATTCAAATTCCATCTTATGAATTGAAATGAAGCCAATTCTAAAAACGGAATTTAGTCCAAACCTGGAAAAAGCTGTGGTTCTTTCTCTGTACCTAGAAATGCTGGTCTCGATTGCTCTCCAAATCCACACATCTCCTGTCCTTGATCCTTTTAAGCACACGACCATAAAGACAACTCTTTGCTTTAGACTGCAGCATTAGACCTGTATTTAGCAGAAAAAAGCGGGGAAGCTAATGGATTTTATGAGGGGAACCGTCCCTCAAAATGTTCCAACTGAAACAGACAGGCCTGAAGGACAGCAAGACAGTCAGGTAATGTACTCTTCTCCCACAAATGACAGCACACAATTATCCATGTCGAAAAGCAGACCCGTCCTAATCTAGCTGTGATTCACTTTAACAAAAAGAGAGGGGCCACATAATGAGAGAAATTATGCTTCCCTCATCTGCTGCAATTTTCACTTACTCTTGAATTATAGTGTCTGAATAGACCTGATGGCTCTTATGTGCACTCTGTTACCCCTCGTTTATTTGCTGGTGTTTTTTTTTTTCTTTTCTTTTTTTTCTTTAACTTTAACTGCTAAAAGCAATAGAAATAAAAAAAAATTAAAAATAGGGATGGAATATGAATTACTCCTGGCGATCAGCTTATTAATCCTCTTGACACTGACATTGGTAGACTTTCATTACCTCCTTTTGGACACTCTATGGATTACTTGAAAAGAGTGACTTCATGACTGTGAGCTGGAGCACCATCCTCATTCCACTCTTGACAGGAACTACAATTACTCGGAACTTGATTAATCTGAGTTGCCAACAGAATGGCAGGGTGCACATACTATCAAAAGAGAGAAAGGAATATTAAGTATACTACTAGACCTGCAAGGCCATGGTAATTGCCTCAGATTATTGGATCCCTTAACACAATGCGGGGAAATTATGAGATATGACTGCATGATGACTGGTGATAATGGAAATTACAAAGATGATGATCATAGTAGCACCTGGAACATGGTATATTACAGTACCCTTGTTACATATGTTACTAAGAATGTAACTAATACTATTATTATCATCATCATAATTAATACTATTTTTTAAAACAACAACAAAAACAACAACAACAACAACAATAATAATAATAATAATAATATTAAACACTCAATCAAACTGTTTTCACAATTACAATCAAAGGGTTTTATTGTGATAAAATACATTTACATTAACATTGATGAACTTGGTTGAATTTGAATGGTGTATATTCATGTCTTTCCGCGGTTAAAACAGCATACCATCTGATGTTCATTCATGTTTTTATTTTGTGCTATATCTAGTAGGAAGATATGATCGGTTCATGCGTTGCTTGAACTGAGGCGATACAGCGATCTGTCACGACACATTAAATAGCCACAAAACGGTATTTATTATTGTTTGAATTTCTTAAAAAAAAAAGACCATTTTAAAGCTGTTTCATACCAAAAGTAACCTTCTGTCTTGTCTGTCAGCGCTTTGCCAGTGTCCTCTTTGCTCCGCTATGTATTTTTTACTGCACAAGAACATAGTGTGTGGCTTATCAGATGTAGCAACAATAACTAAGGGGTCTTTGCAACGTTCAATTGCAATTAAAATTCAGCAGTTGAAATGGCCAGTTTTAATGGAATAATTCTGCATGTCTTAACCTTTTTTTTCCCCCTTTCTTTTCTAAAATGATGTTAAATAGTACATGCTACATTTAAGGGCAATGATCACTAAGTATAATGACACTTCAAATTATAGTAAATTAATACCTACTTAGACAATATTAAATGTGTGTGAAGGAACCTCAGGCGTACATTTCTATTATTTTCTGTGAATGTAACTGAATGGCCGTCATTAAAATCACATCAGCTCAAATAAAATGAAAACGTACGATTGATGTCTTCGGAACATTAGCATTAGCCAACAGTGGGAAAAGAACAATTCAGAAAGAGGCCCCTGACACACTTTTTTGTCATGTCCTTCACACCTTGAATGAAATAATGACTATTCCTGCAATTATACCTCATCATGCACAATAATTTACCATATAACACAAAATGATGAGTGACTGCGGGAGTTTTATGGAGGAAGAGAGACAGGAGGGGCAGGGTAAGAAAATGTCCCCTAAAAAACCATCTACTCTGCTGTGTGCTCTAAAATGACTCGCTGTATGGCTGGTCCTGACAAACATGACAAGAAGAGTGTGTGAAGTGACACTGAGCTGCATCCTGCTTCTCCTATCATGTTGTAGTGGAAGGAGGTCAGGGTCGTCTTTAAGCAAACATACTCCCCTGTCAGGCCCTGACAGCAGGGTTGGGACGGATGTCTGATGACTACAGCCCTGCCTTTTCCCACCTATACCCGAGAAGTCACCTTCCCCCTTCAAAGACACTTATTATTCTTCATTTTGTAGTACCTGTCCATGCTAGTGTCATATCATGTCATCATTTCACTCTGCAGCTGCATCCTCTTATAATTGTTGTCATTGCGAAGGTGAAAGGGCAACTATTGTACTGAGTTTTTTACCACTTCTTTTCACTCAATTTTCACCTCGATAAAGCACTTGCTCAGTTTCTTTTAACTTGAGCAAACTGACAGCCTGCATCTCAAACATCAGCAGGAAAGAGAACTAACACAACCAGTATAATGGAACGTCAGATGGGCTAGATGTGTATCAGATGTGAGGGCGTGAAGTGCTGTTAGCCACACTTTGTTCATTTTGGATTGAAATGTCGATCAACAACACCAAAATTTCATTCTGTCATGTCTCGATCTCTCTGTTTGACCCTGGAGAATCATGGTCAGCATTTTCACCACTGTGGCTGTGGTAAGATTTATGGCTGGGGAAGCTACTTCGAAACTGTACAAGCTATTTTTAATAGCCAAGCTACTCTTGTGAAAAAGTAGTTGTCTACACTGCAGAGCTATTTACAAAAAAAAGTAGTAACAACTATAGGTACAGCGCTTCAGGGTACAATATCCAATGAAACTGTTCAAAGATTTGTAATTATATAATAATAACTATTATTATGTTTTATTATTATTGTTGTTTTATAATCATAAATTCTTGTAAATAAACCAGCATTTAATAAAAAAGATCATTTATAATTTCAGTCCTATTTCCTATATGACATGAAAACATGAAAACATGAAAACAGGATTTTTGACTCTCACTTAGGTTGACAGCATCAAACTTGATCAGATAAATTAAATTAATTTATCAAATTGAGAACTACTGTTGAATACACAATGGCAATTAACATTAGAATTGAACTAAAAAGGAACATCCAATCAATGAATCATTTGTTTGAATCACTCTGTTCATTTGCATGTACAATTCAGTTCAAAGAATCAGATAAATTGGACTTTCCAGTTTAAGAGAGAAGAGCATTAGTGCCAAAACTTGAGTCAAAGTGAGGGTACCATTTAGGATAAATCAATTCGTTAGAATGAATCAGTTTGCGCTGAAGCTACACAAGAAAACTGACATTAATGTGACATTAAAAACAGCGATGTAGAGGTTGATCCTATTCTAGTGCAAAAAATCTGCGTTGAGACCATTTTTTGAAGATCTTGGTCTTGTCTAAGACTGAGGATTTGGGTTTTTATTTCAAGACCAAGTGCGAGGATATCACTAAATTGCCAGTGTTTAAACTTCTTGCTTCAAATGCAATCAATAGTTTCTAAATAGATTTTTATTTATATATATTTTTTTACTGTTGTGCCAGGTCAGAAACTGCAACATGTTCTCACTCCCAATGCAACTAACCCCACTCCCACCCTAAACCTATTCACTTCTCAGCAACATAAAACACGTACCGTTAACACACAAATAAAAGTACAGTCATACGTACTTATTGCAAAAACAGTATAAAAGTATTAACTCGTTGCATTCCAAGTCTTCCAAAGTCATACGATATCTACATGTAAAGAACAGAATTGATCTTAATGTTTTAATCGCTGAAATGATGCCGCCGCTCTGTGAATGCATGCACTCAAAACTATTCAAAAGATACACCCGACTCTTTAGCATGACGCAATCGGTCACAAGACACACAAGAGCCAATGACATTTTACAATTAAAGCTGACGTAATGCCACAATTGTTCACGAGACATACGGGAGCCAATGCAATTTCACTATCAAAGCTGACGTAGCGTATCTTCGGGCGGCAATTTTTGACATTTGAATGTGTGCCTGATCTTCGGCGGATGGAGACGCTGATCGCTTTTTGGGGATTTTCTTCACACAAATCAATCGTTTGGCCTCGGAACACTTGGAATATTTGTACTTTTTGAATAAATTGTGCCTGCAGTCGTATCTGCATGTTATATCCTGTGTTTTATAGCATATTTTACACAAATGGGTAGGTTTAGGAATGGGGTTGGGTTATGCGTTCAAACGTGTATAAATAGCATACATAAAAAAATAAAATAAAATTATGCTGGCTGATTAAATTGAGAATCACTGAGAATCATAGCCCAATATATAATTTCATCATGGCGATAAAATCCCCATGCCCAATGCGTCTGTGTATGACGCCAAAGGTTTATCATTGAAATCAATGGAGTACCATGCACATCGAAAAATGACGTCCTGACTAACCATCAGTATGTTAGGTGTGAGAACATTGGGTGTGGAAATGAACAGGGGTTGTGTCCAAAATGTCACCATAATTAATACAAATTTCTCAGATAAATAATGTGATTAATCTTAAACACACAATGGTCTTGGTCTTGACTTGGTCTCGGTTTAGGTGGTGTTGACTACAACACTACTATATACTACACATACTTGTTGAAAAAAGTAGTTTGTTGCTGAAAAAGTTACTCCCCATCACTCTTCTGAATGAAAGAAAAAGGGGTCAGAAATTGTGTCAGGAACAGTTTGAATAATGTAGCTAATACAAGCCTCATACTGCTCTCTGAATGAAGAATAGTTTCTGTCACAACACCTCTATCCTCATATGCCCTAGAGAGAAAAAAAAAAAAAAAAAACTCACTCTCTAAATAAACTTCATTGTGTTCTAAATCACTGAATGTGATGATAGTAATTTTGCTGACAGATGATTACACAGAAGAACAGTCTATAATCCCGCTTTGTTATTTAATCTCAGTTGTTAAGCGTGAAACTTAGCAAGTGAACAATGAAAATGTTTTGAAATGAGTTTTTCATTTATGATTTCAGTTTATGTAATGCATCAGTGCATTAAATCAAATATTTAGATAATACAGAACATGCAGAATTCTAGTATTTTTTTCTAAAAGCTGAAGTCTGTAATAATTTCTGATGCCAAAATACTTTCTCCTATCCCAGCTTTATACAATTTTCTTACTTTGATATTATAAAATAGTATATTCGTAATAATGTCATATCATTAATAGAATAAATAATATTTAATTATTCATTTTTCCAGCTTAATGTGTTTTATATCTTCTGAGAATTACACACTGAAGTTAAAAGGAATGTGAATCCCTGCTGAGTGGAAAAGGAATGTCATTTTGGAAGATGAAAGGTTGATTCTGAATCTTTCAGGAGTATGCATAAAAAGGTCTATAATTTTGATTTCATGTGTCGTTAAAGCAGCAGAGGGTTGGATTGCTAACATGCAGAATTTAGGTCAAATAGGTTAAAAAAGTGTTATTATCCTTCTTGATCCTACAGTAAACAAAGCAAAACAATTCAGCTTTCTCAGCTCTTCCCTAATTGATCAGACGGCTGAGCTTACGTAAACTGTTTGTGTAAGTCCAGCCGATCTTGGACCTGCCAAAAGCATTCCTCAGCTTTATGAGCACTGGGAAAACAGAAGCTCTCAATGATCTTGGCACTTTTAATGGGCTCCAATGACCGCTCACCTCTGCAGCTTAACATAACAGTGGAGCAGCAGGTTGATGGTTTAATGTGCAAGTGCAGCGATCAGTAATGGCAGGGCTCTCTGAGTATGCAGCCCTTGTACTAACGGATAGCCCCTTCTGAATGCAAATCCCCTTCTCACATCTCTTTAACTCAGGGCATTTCTCTAGCTCTCTCACTTTTTTGTGGGGGAGGGGTGCAAGCATAAAGGATTAGCACTGGTGCGAGACTGATGTGCGAGACAGACGCAATCAGAATACTTTATATGCACATGTGTGCTTAAAGTAAGTTTGCGCACGTGCCTTCTATCTCTTCTCCCCTCAGACTGATCTTAAAATCCAGAGTGATCACACAAGGGACGGCTTATTGTATAAAAGCAGTTTTGAATACAGGAGCAGTCATTCTTGGAGTCTAATCCACATGGCTGGCTCTCCTCCTGTGATAAGACATCACCTGTTCGCTCTGGTGTTGAGGAGGCTTTAGCGCTGTTTGATATGAGATCTCTGGCAACCGATCTGCCTATGAAAGCTTTTATTCTGCATACATTATGCATACATTTATTTATCTATGCAAGGTAAAGAAATAAAAGACAGGCATAAGTCAAACAAACAATCTGAATTGTGTCACAAAATGTGTCCAAATGCTGAGGTCTGTGGAGAGGTAAATAAATCGTATCATCATGAATAAAATCACAATAATAAGTGGCCTAATGGATAGAAAGTGAGACGGGTAACCTGAAGGTTGCGGGTTTGATTCTCAATACTGGCAGAAAATGATGGAGGGCCCCTTGAGCAAGGTACCTACTGTAACCCCCAATCACTCCCTGGGCACCACAGCAAAATGGCTGACCACTGCTCCGGGTGTGTGTGTGTTTGTGTGTTCACCAGTCCTAATGTGTGTGCACTAACTTGAATCGGTTAAATGTAGAAGAAAAAATCTGAGTATGGGTTACCATACTTGGCCTTCATATGTCACTTTATCTTGTCTTGTCTTGTTTTAGTTTTCAATAGCAAATCAAATTTTATTCAACAGACACATTTAACTGATCAAAAGTAACAGTAAAGACACTTATAATGTCACAAAAAATTTCTACTTCAAGTAAATGCTGTTCCTTATAATGTTCTACCTCTTCACATACCTCTCCATTTTGCTGGAGGTTCAGTAGCTGGCCCTTTGGTTGAACTGCTGCTAGATCAATGAGTTTGGTCCGTTCTTCTGTCAGGTTGTGGTTGCAGCAAGGATGAGTTTGAGCAGGATAGTTACAGCAGTAAAACTTTAACAATAACTCAAATTACAGTTTTTCTCAGTCGCTTTGGTACATTTCTCAGATAACAACTGAAATTTTCAAAACGACTTGTTCAAACGCCACATCATCAAGTCACTTGTGCACATCATAAAAGCAATTTCTCATTGTTCAAATTGCAAATGCTTTTGTACAGTCATTCAACTGATTATGTGCAATTGTCTGCTGTTTCCTACATTATAAATTGCTTATCTCATGTTTATCAAAATGTATTATACTGGCTCTCATTGAATAGTCTTACCCCTCAAAACATATAGGCATTAGTTCCTTGATGAATTGATGAATTGCGGAGGAGATTTTTAATTTCAGTAGTGAAGGGAAATTAAAGGGCTAGATCAACCAATGATCAACCAGTTCTCTAAAATAGCTCTCTGAGATGCATCTCATGAACCTTAATTTGGCAAGCATATATATATATATATATATACATACATACACACTCACCTAAAGGATTATTAGGAACACCATACTAATACTGTGTTTGACCCCCTTTTGCCTTCAGAACTGCCTTAATTCTACGTGGCATTCAACAAGGTGCTGAAAGCATTCTTTATAAATGTTGGCCCATATTGATAGGATAGCATCTTGCAGTTGATGGAGATTTGTGGGATGCACATCCAGGGCACGAAGCTCCCGTTCCACCACATCCCAAAGATGCTCTATTGGGTTGAGATCTGGTGACTGTGGGGACCATTTTAGTACAGTGAACTCATTGTCATGTTCAAGAAACCAATTTGAAATGATTCGAGCTTTGTGACATGGTGCATTATCCTGCTGGAAGTAGCCATCAGAGGATGGGTACATGGTGGTCATAAAGGGATGGACATGGTCAGAAACAATGCTCAGGTAGGCCGTGGCATTTCAACGATGCCCAATTGGCACTAAGGGGCCTAAAGTGTGCCAAGAAAACATCCCCCACACCATTACACCACCACCACCAGCCTGCACAGTGGTAACAAGTCATGATGGATCCATGTTCTCATTCTGTTTACGCCAAATTCTGACTCTACCATCTGAATGTCTCAACAGAAATCCAGACTCATCAGACCAGGCAACATTTTTTCAGTCTTCAACTGTCCAATTTTGGTGAGCTTGTGCAAATTGTAGCCTCTTTTTCCTATTTGTAGTGGAGATGAGTGGTACCCGCTGGGGTCTTCTGCTGTTGTAGCCCATCCGCCTCAAGGTTGTGCGTGTTGTGGCTTCACAAATGCTTTGCTGCATACCTCGGTTGTAACAAGTGGTTATTTCAGTCAAAGTTGCTCTTCTATCAGCTTGAATCAGTCGGCCCATTCTACTCTGACCTCTAGCATCAACAAGGCATTTTCGCCCACAGGACTGCCGCATACTGGATGTTTTTCCCTTTTCACACCATTCTTTGTAAACTCTAGAAATGGTTGTGTGTGAAAATCCCAGTAACTGAGCAGATTGTGAAATACTCAGACCGGCCCGTCTGGCGCCAACAACCATGCCACGCTCAAAATTGCTTAAATCACCTTTCTTTCCCATTCTGACATTCAGTTTGGAGTTCAGGAGATTGTCTTGACCAGGACCACACCCCTAAATGCATTGAAGCAACTGCCATGTGATTGGTTGATTAGATAATTGCATTAATGAGAAATGAAACAGGTGTTCCTAATAATCCTTTAGGTGAGTGTGTATATATATATATATATATATATATATATATATATATATATATATGAAATATACTGATTGTCAGCAATTGCCTCATTTGTTCCTGTCTTTATTACTTTTATAAGCTTCAATCAATAAATAAAATTATATCAGCAGCATTACACAGCACACTTAACTTGGAGATATGACAATTTGATATGACCTTGATTAATCCTGAGGCCTTTTGTTGACACCGAGAGATATTGCCAGGGAGATGATGATGGAGTGGCCAATAGGCAGTGTGAAATCTATAGACTATGCTGTATCATCAGTGCATGTCAATAAAGTTTAAAGAGAAAGCATAATGAAATGAACCTTAGGGGTGCTCATATAGATTACAGCACACCAAATAGGTTTGTAATCTATTTGTCATTTGAAACCAACAGACCCATGTGTCAGTGTAGATTTGTCATGCGGTTCCTTGTTGTTGTGATGGCCATTTTGCTATGTTTATAAATTCATGGTGTTATTTGATATCCCAGTGATGTAACAGTATAGACCCACTATCATAGGACGGGCCTGGTGCACACACACATACCAGCGCACACAATCTCTAACAAACACACATCTGCATGCATAACTACAGCAAACCAAAGCTTTTACATTGTGCTTATTTTAACAATCACCATGTGGCGACATGGGCTGCGCTCAGTGCAGGTCTCCATAATCAAAGTGGCATGCCGCCTGCCTCTCACTGTCATCTCTTACTCTTTAAAGTCAGGCTGCTGTGACAGGTAGGAATTTGCTGTGGATTAGGACTGTAATATATTTGCTATCAGAATGAATTACTGTGCCAAAGAATGTGGAATATTTGGTAATTGCTAACTAATTTTCTCCCTACACAGTTTTCACAGATGTGTGCGTGTGGGGGGCAATGGGTGGGATTACTTTTACCCTTTTATATATCAAATTAAAAACTGTCCATCAAATAATCCGCTGCAGTCGTGTTCTAATTGGCTAAAACCACAGTTACAGGAAGTCTTTGATGAGACCATTTTGCTCACAAGGCATGTAATTGGGACATAATTAAAAATTGCCCTGCCGTTTAAACAGAGACCTGTCAAACACTGTGACCTTCCAGTGAAGGATTTGGATTATGATAAAGAGCCCTGAAGCAGGCTTTTAGAAATGAATTGAATTTTAAGCAAGGACAATCCTGCATTATGGTTGGAAATAATCAGGATGAATATGGGTTTTGTAAATAATTATTATAAAAAAAAGATATCTAGTACATTCACGCACATCCGTAACTGTCCATTCACTGGCCATCTGATGCATATTGCACACAAAAATGGAAAGCACAATCTGATTGGTACAGTAAAACGTAAACTATTTTTTTGCATTGATCTGTTTTTTTATTTAATAACCTATTTCTGACCGATTTTCAGTAGTTTTTTACCGACTTTTAATAGTTTTTTTTGTAGTATAGTATTTATAGTATAGATACACCGTAAACCCGAATAAGTTGGCAAAACTGAGTCAATCAGTTACATCAAAATTTTAAGTTAAGATATTTAAAATTTAAGTAAGGAGAACTTGCTAATTTTTATTTTGTACGCATACATTTGAATTGCTCTTAACTTCAAATATTTGAGTAAGCTAATTAATTCATTTAAATTAAAACTATCAACTTAAATATTTTAGTAGTGGAAACTTGGCTGGCTTTAACTAGCCAATTCAATAAATTCTACCTTGCTAATTGGTAACACAATGCTTTGTTAGCATTAGCATAACATAGCACGTCACTTACTGAATGAGTACAGCAATATAGAACATTTAACATACTCTGTTCTCAAACTAAGCTTATGCTCCACTCGTCACCAACCATGATGAGAAAAAAAAAAACAACATAACAGAAGCTCTTCTAAACATAGCAAAACATTAAACACTACTAAATCTCCAACTTAACATTAATCTTGCACAAAAACCATTATATAACACTTAATTTTAGCATTTACTCTCCCTTTTGAGTGTCATGGTAAAGCATGCTGGGAAATAGAAATCCCATCCCAGTTTCAGTTAAATTTAAGTCTTGTCTAAATTAAAAGAAACAAGTTCATAAACTCAAAAGAAACTCAAAAAAAAAAAAAAAAAAGAAAGTTCTAAATACTATAAAAGTTAATTCGATTGAACTAATTTGTTTCATTTGAGTTGGCTCTACTTAAACCAATTAATTATTTCGAGTGTTAGAGTTTACAGTGTAGCTGGTCGCTTAACATGTCGCAATGTTTTCTTCCTGTCAAATGTGTGTGGGTCATGGGCAGAATAAGCTGCAATGAGAAAGTCAAAAGTCTCTGACCAGGGGTTAAGTGTCTTGCTCCAGGGCACAATGGTAACAGCCCATAGATTGCCCTTTCAGTCTAACCACCAGGTCACACCAACACCCACATGTGATGCTATCTGTTGAAGAAAATAAGGGTGCCTACACCTAACAGAGCATGGAGAAATTCTTAACTGTGATATGATGCCTCAGCATAAAGCATAAAGTAGCATCATCTCGGTTGAGTATAGACCCATGCAGAAAATGCGAGAGGAGCGCTGTTTCTAGTGATTCAGAGAAATCATTTCCCCTTCTGCATTTGCATGCAAATGCTCCCCTTCACAGCCCTTCGCACACAATAGGCCACATAAAATTGTTGTCCCGTCAGGTAGAAATAAATTTCATCCCTTAACTTTCCATTTAGTGGGTGTTATGGTGTCACTGTGCATCCAATGAATGTGGAAACTCCTTATAGTAAAATGCATTACAGGAAAGGCATAACCTTTAAGAATCTCTGAAAGCCCTTCGATGTCTCTGTTTTTGATGATTCAAGCAATACAAGATTTGCTAATATCTCTAAAAATAAAAAATGTTGGTATGGTGACCAATTCACAGCTAAAATCCCATCATCTTTCGAATCCTAAACCAGATTTAATATGATTATGGCAGTCGAGAGCATTAATTCAATGATTATAAGGGAAGTTAAACTCTGAAATCTTGTTAATTTGTTATCATAATCTATTGTACACTAGTTTTACCACTTAAAAATCCAACACATACATGCAAGCACACACACACAAAAAATGTCATTAACTTTGGATTTTAATGGTAAAACTGTGCAGGGCTTGCTCAACCACAGTGTTGTATTAATTCCAATTCATACAATTTACTGGATTCTACATTGTGTGACTGAAATGTCATTCTGGTAATTCTCTCCGTAGCGTTAAAATCTCTACTCTCTAAGATCAGTCTGGTTGCCCTTGGTCGGGCATTTTGTCTAGTTTAAACTTGGTAATGGAATAAATTTGAGTGTTTCTTGTGCCAACCCTGACATTTTAATCCACACCATTGATACCAGTTCCTGATGCAACTTTACAATCTAAGTGCTAAGGATGGGAATCATGAAGAATTTAACCTTTTCAGAATCCTCTTAATGATTCCAGTTCTATTTTTTTTCAGTACTTGTGAGTACATATTTGTAAAAGACATGCAATTTCACTGACAAATTGTGAGATATTTTCAATAAATACATTTTAAACAATTCTGGCAAATTTGTGTTTACTGACTCTTTTCACATTTCAGAGGTGACAAATGCAGTCCAAAAATGTGGCTTAATTAAACAACAATGCTAAGCAAAAAAATTGGTAATAAAAATTAAATGATTTATTTTTATAAACATGCTACTATTAAACAAAACACATGTTTATCTGTAACCATTTAGTGGCTTACTACAGTGAATTTGTACATGTCTTTACTGCCGTACAGTCTGGCATTAATGACAGCTGAGATCCTACAGTGTGACATGGCTTACAGCGGGGATCATGCTCGTACAGTGTAAAAATGAGTATTATAAATCATACATTGTGCACCTGGCTTTAGTTTTTTCTCCAGACCCTATAACCGCCCCTTTTGAATAATATTAAATATTTAAATATTGTATTTGCACAATTATACAGCATACATTTCTACACACAGCAATTTCCACTGTTTTAAATCATATGGAACTTTCTCTTCTCCTTATTTTTGAACTGCGACTATTCCTCTACATCGTATATGAAACCTGGATCTTTCTGACAAAGACTGAAGCAGCAACAGGAAAATAACTAAATCAGAGTGTCCTATTCTTCCGTGAATGTGCTAGCTACATCTCCCACAACTGCACAGGAAGGGCGGGTGCCACCTCAGCACCACCTTTTATAACAGGAGCAGGACCCAAAACAATATCTGTAACTTTTTTGGCTAAGGGGAAAAAAAAAAAAATCTAATGAAGACTGAAGGATGGTATTTTACATAGTTTATTTATGACATCTCTATAGCACAGAATTGGAAGAAAAAAGAAAATAAAACTCTGCAAAGCATTATGAAGAAATTATAGCAAACTTTTACTATTTAAGGCTGATTTAAACAACCAAACAATCTTGTTTAAATAATATGAATCGGAAATGAACACAAACAAGATGTCATCATGTTCACAAGCATAAAGTGGATATGACACACCGCTCAAATGTGACGTGATGAAAACAACATATCATAAATCTAGACACATGTAAATGATAAGGAAAATGCTGCTTGTGTCACAACGCAACAGCTGACCAATCCTTAGATTCGGTAAAGCACAACAAAATAAGAGGCTTTTAAGTGCCGTTAGAGTCGATCATTTGTCATAGATCAAGATGTTGTGACAGGTGCCATATAATATTTAGCTGAAGTATTTACACAAGGAGGTGTTGACTAACTGAAGTAAGAAAACAGTCTGTTGTGTATGTGTGTGCATCCATACACCCTGGGACCTGATCAGTGCTATCATTTGCCCACATGTCCACTGTGCTGTGCTGTTTGCTGTCATAAAAAAGAGAAGAAAAGGACAGACAGAGTCAGTGAACAAATGCACACTGATCTAAACACTCCAGACCTCTCGCCCTCAGGACTCCTCTTCCCCCTCACGTAGCCCCAGAGCGAGGCTTCGTCTCTAGAGCAGCCGCTCAGACATCTGCTATGAAAATGGAGCCAGATCTGACAGGGCATGCAACCAGCCAAAGCAAGAAACACTAGAGCACCTCCGGCTCCACAGCTGAATATATATCACATCAGTAGTGACATTCTGCTTTAATAATGGAGACGGGGCAACAAAACAAATGCCATCTTGTCTCTGACTGAATAATGTCTCTGTTATAATTTATCCTATGGAAAATGTTTGCATGTCACATCGATGGTCAAAGATTGTAATTTGCTGTCTGTCTCTCTCTCTCTCTCTTTCTCTCTCTCTCTCTCTTTCTCTCTTAATCCCATCCTTCTATTTTTTTAGACAGGAGATGAATAAATTAAGACAATCTAAATGAACATTTAAATTAGATTAGCTAAACCCATGGAAGAAAGGCAGGGATGTCAGTTGCTAAGAGAAAGCATCTGCTAATTGAAAAATGACAACGATGATAATGATTTTTGCAATGAAATGCTGTCCTCACAAGTTTTTTATAAATCAAATGTAAACACGTGGTGCTCTCGTGAACATGCGTTGGAGATAAATATTTTGTAAATAAAGTGGTGAATAATGTTTTTTTCTTTTTTTTACACTAACAAAGTACCTGCGTAGCTTAATAAAATTGAGGTTAAACCTGGATTACTTTTATGATCCTTTGCTACCTTTCTGGGGCTTGAAAGTGGTAGTTGCATATGCTGTCAATGAAGGGACAGAAAGCTCTCTGATTTCATTAAAACGACCTTCATTTGTGTTCCGAAGTTGAACAAAAGTCTTTCGGGTTTGGAACGACATGAGGGTAAGTAATTAATAGCCGCTTTTCCACTGTCGGGCCGAACGGTTCTCATTGTGTAACCGTTCTATTCCGTGCCGATCCAGGCCAGCTGGTACGGTTCTGGTTTCATTTTCCACTGTGGGGCTGATAACGAACGCTCTTTGGAATGTAAAACAAAAGCCTCAGACGTTGCCTTGGCAACACAATGGTTTACTGATGATATGAGATGTAAATATCGACCGCATTATGGATCAGATATTTCTTTTAATTTTATTACTAATTTGTGTTTACATCGGCTTAGCCAGCTACAGAGAAACTGGTAGCCAGGCAACGGAAAAGTGACCAATCCTGAGTGGCGATTTCACTTCACAGATTTCACTACCAGCACAGTTCAGCACAACCGTTAGACAACCGTGCCGAGAATTGCAGGATTTGCAGGGGCCAAAGAAATTTTGCATGCTCAATTTCTTGTGTGAACATGGCTTTAGGGGGTCTGAAACTCAGGGGACGCAAGAGAGACGCGGACTCCTGCTGTAACTTTACCCACTGGTGTTGGACAGTGTTACTGTAGAAAAACAAATTATTTATTCACTTTTTAATGTTACATTTTGTAATATTTGCATTGTTTTATTTTTGTAATATAGATTATTTTCTTATCCATTTTTTTTGAGGAGGCAATGCCTCCCTTGCCTCCTCGGAGGAAACGCCCCTGATATATATTCAAAATGTATATATTACATTTTCAATTATGTATGTATGCGTTTACACGCACATTTCTCTCAAATATTGTTCACAAATCTATCTAAATCTGTGTTAGTGAGCGCTTCTCCTTTGCCGAGATAATCCATCCACCTCACAGGTGTGGCATATCAAGATGCTGATTAGACATGATTATTGCACAGGTGTGCCTTAGGCTGGCCACAATAAAAGGCCACTCTAAAATGTGCAGTTTTACTGTATTGGGGGGTCCGGGCTGGGGGGTCCAAAAAAAAGGTCAATATCTGGTGCGACCACCATTTGCCTCACGCAGTGCAACACATCTCCTTCGCATAGAGTTGATCAGGTTGTTGATTGTGGCCTGTGGAATGTTGGTCCACTACTCTTCAATGGCTGTGCGAAGTTGCTGGATATTGGCAGGAACTGGAACATGCTGTTGTATACGCTGATCTAGAGCATCCCAAACATGCTCAATGGGTGACATGTCCAGTGAGTATGCTGGCCATGCAAGAACTGGGATGTTTTCAGCTTCCAGGAATTGTGTACAGATCCTTGCAACATATGGCCATGCATTATCATGCTGCAACATGAGGTGATGGTTGTGGATGAATGGCATAACAATGGGCCTCAGGATCTCATCATCTGTGCATTCAAAATGCCATCAATAAAATGCACCTGTGTTCGTTGTCCATAACATATGCCTGCCCATACCATAACCCCACCGCCACCATGGGCCACTTGATCCACAGCGTTGACATCAGCAAACTGCTCACCCACATGACGCCATACACGCTGTCTGCCATCTGCCCTGTACAGTGAAAACCGGGATTCATCCGTGAAGAGAACACCTCTCCAAAGTGCCAGATGCCATCGAATGTGAGCATTTACCAACTCAAGTCGGTTACGATGAAGAACTGAAGTCAGGACGAGACCCCGATTAGGATGACGAGCATGCAGATGAGCTTCCCTGAGACGATTTCTGACAGTTTGTGCAGAAATTCTTTGATTATGCAAACCGATAGTTGTAGCACGATAATGCACGGCCCCATGTTGCAAGGATCTGTACACAATTCCTGGAAGCTGAAAACATCCCAGTTCTTGCATGGCCAGCATACTCACCGGACATGTCACCCATTGAGTATGTTTGGGATGCTCTGGATCAGCATATACGACAGCGTGTTCCAGTCCCTGCTAATATCCAGCAACTTCGCACAGCCATTGAAGAGGAGTGGACCAACATTCCACAGGCCACAATCAACAACCCGATCCACTCTATGCGAAGGAGATGTGTTGCACTGCGTGAGGCAAATGGTGGTCGCACCATTTTTTTTTGACCCCCCGGGTATGATATGCCACACCTATGAGGTGGATGGATTATCTCGGCAAAGGAGAAGTGCTCACTAACACAGATTTAGGCAGATTTCTGAACAATATTTGAGAGAAATAGGCCTTTTGTGTACTGTCACGGTTCATGGGTTCACTGACTCGCCCTTGCGTGGTGTGTGCGTGAGTATCAGTGTGGGCGTGACCTTGTTGACGACTGATTGTGATCTGCGTCAGCTGTGCCTTGTTTCAGCGCTCTATTTAATGTGTGTGCCAATGTGTCGTGTTTGTCAGATCATTGCATGCTGTCCTGGGGTGTGGTCGCTCCTTTCCCGTGTGTATTACTGGTTTTTGGATTCTCTGGACTGTTCGTGCTTTACCCTGTTCTCTGGGTTGGATTATTCATCGGACTCTGTTGCCCATTGCAGCCCTGCGTCACCCAGCCCACCACCTTCAGTTACCTGCCTGCCTGGCGTTCTCTTCCTATTGGAACTTGTGTTAATAAACCCCTGTTTACTCGCATTTGGATGTTCTGTATTTCTTTATCGCAGAGGCTGACATGTACATAGAAAAAGTCTTAGATCTTTGAGTTCAGCTCATGAAAAATGGGGGCAAAAACAAAAGTGTTGCGTTTATAATTTTGTTCAGTGCAAATTAAAGACCAGAATTGAAAATGTACTTGTTAAAAGTAAGTAAACAAATAAATAACATTTAATAAACAAGATTTGATGAACAATTTGCTACGCAAAACAGTAATACGATGCACATAATTATTTTCCTTAAAAATATTTAATAATGAAACAAACAATAAACAAAAGAGGTAACTTTGTTTAGGATGATGATATTATTGCAAAGGTTATGCAATGACTTTATACAAAGGTTATGCAATAACTGCTAATCAAGACACCTCACTCAAAGTCAAACTAACCCACAGAGAGTCTGACCGTCACGCATAAAGCGTGCCCTACAACATTCATTTCAACAAAAACAGACATTTCCCGGGAGTGTCTCTTCCTCCCACTGGGATATACATCCTCCATCCTCTCCTTAATTCTGCTGTGTGCCCTCCCTTCAACCCTGCGCTCCGTCACACTCTCATCTCAATGTTCTTACTCCTCTCACTTTCCTCTCCAGATCTCCTCCGGTGCTCTGTTTTCTTCTCATCCTTTCAGTGAAAATGTTCATCCACACCAACACACACACACATTCATCCACATGACTGCTCAATAAAAACCTCTTTAAAAATAAATACAGACGCACACACACACCTGCTTGTTATGCCCAGTGGCCCACAGCTGTTGAAGATGCAGGCAGTAAGAGAGAAGGGACAGAGGAGCATGCTGGCCGTCGACTCATATTATTCCCCCATTTTGTCATTTTCACAAGATCAATGGGCGTGGCGACTAAGTGAGAATGAAAAGAGAGAGACGGAGATACTGAGGGAGAGAGCGAGAGACACCCACTATACCCACCTAAGTCAAAGTGACAGACAGACCCTCTACCGCAAATCTTTAACCTTCCAGTTGACGACACAAGAGAGGAGTCCCCTCAGCCATATTAGGTGTGTTTGGCTTGATGCAGCGCTGCATAGACTGAACTGTGTATGACATCGAAGTTCCGCAAGAGCATTTCAAATACAGAGCCGTCTGCGCTCAAATCACTCTTGCGGTACTTTGATGTTATACACTGATCGGTCTGCGCAGCGCCCCATATACCTTTAAATAGGGCACTATTGTAGGGGACACCCATTTGTTGTTGTGTCCAAAACCATGGACATTATTGAGTACATTAATTAAATCCCATAATGCACCACAATAATGAGTGTACAACTGATGTAGGGCGAAGTCCCTTGAAGTGACCCTTGAAGACCCAGGTGTTCAAAACGAAAGTGAACACCTGAATCCCTTCACGAAGGGCCCTTCCACAAGTCCGTTAGCAAAGGTAACATGCGATGGTCACTTCAAGGAAGTAATATTATGTTTATGGTCATGTGACCCAGGGTGGTGCGTCCTTGCAATTCATTTTAAAGCTAGATATGGCAGGAGAGTTAACAAAACAGAATAATTCAAGTTGTTTTGTTTTGTTGTGATAGTTTTCACTGTGACGCATCATTGCTTGTCACGTGACACACCGCAGTCACAATAGTACTGTATGACTGATGATCTGCTTCTATTAAAATTTTTCTTTTTTATTAAAAATAACAAATTTGTTAACTACAGCATGAAATATCTGATATTCCAAGCGAATGTCTTTTGTTGTTTAAACACCTTTACAACAATCACGTTAGTTGAGCTATACTATGTACAATGGGCAGCACCATTTTTAGTTTGTGTCACAGTTCAGATAATCAGATTTACAACTCATGAATTCATCAATTTCTCCCGAAATACATGAAAGTAAGTGGCCGGTGAACTGGAAGAAGAATAGAGTAAACATTAAAGTTACTTGCACAATGTGTATCTGATATGAATAAAACTTGTCTAATTATAATGGAAAGGATTATTATTGTCGCTTCCATAGACATCAGTGTGTATTTTACAAACTCTAAATGTATTGTTTTGCTGGTACTTATGTGTATTTAAATGTCTGAAACCTAAAATAAGCATTATGTGGTTGAAAACACTGAATAGTTGTGCATATGACAAGCACTGAGCGTGTCTGTCTCTGGCTTAGCGCCAGTCAAAGCGCGAAAGCACATTTGGATTTAGCAGTTGATCGTGTGATGCACTTAATGTTCTAATCACACCGGTGTGATCGTATGATCCATGGACCAGCCAAGGCTGATCACACCGTTGTGATCGTACGTGCATAGGGTTGTTTACTTTCATAAGTACAGCATGTCATACTGCAAAAAAAATAAAATAAATAAATAAAATTATATATATATATATATATATATATATATATATATTTATATATATTTTACCTTAAGAGACCCGCTGTAGCAGACTTGCAACAGTTGTTTAAAACAATTAAAAACGTATTTTCTCACTAAATATGTGTCAAGACAGAACAGCAGCTCACACTTGGAAATATATCATTATGATAATTTTGTCAGGAACATATTGGTTTTAATATAATATTTACATATTTTCCTAACCAAAATCAAACAATATGGTCGATGACACAACTGCTGACTGTTTTTTAAATAAATTATTAATAATAATAATAATAAATGGTATTGTAGTAACAAATTGTAGCATTTTTTATTTGATTTATTCTTAAAACGTACAAATAAATGTTTTTGAAGGGATATAAGTCACTCACATGTGTAAGTGATTAAAAAAATGCAACTCTGCTTCTCAAGCAAATGTATCTTGCTTTAAGGATGCTTTGCTCATTTATTTTTCCTGGTAAATAAGACAATTCCAGTGCACCTGCTTAGTATCCACAGGGAGACAGATTCACAAACAGTCTATTTATCCTTGCATCACATCAAACTCCCAGCACCCGTCTTTTTCAATGTGACCCCAAGTGCAGGATGGCAAAGAATCTATAATCTCTACAACTGCATTGTAGGAAAGGAAAGCTGCAATTAGTATGACTGAGAGTTCCAAATGTTAATGGACTGCATTTCACTCATTGTCAGTGACAACAGATGAACTAGACACTTACTGCATTTTATGTTTGCTTCATTGCCATTGTTATGTCCACCAAAAGCTCTAGTACACCTTATGTATCCCAAGACTAAATGCAAAATAGAAAGCCATAAATTATTCTCAGGCAAAATCTAAAAATATCTATACTAAAGTTGGAAAAATACACTTTTATAAAACCACAGTAAATACAGTGACTACAGCACTATTTAAAAGGACTATGTTAATCAGTCTCTGCCATTTTCGATTGCATGAGTTTACTAAACAAATACTATTTCATCTGCTTTGCTCTCTGTGGGCCGTAATTGTCCATACTTGTTTTATTTAGGGAATGTTTTGTTTGTGCTTTGGGTGCAGGCTGCAAGAATATGCTCTCACATTCTACGAATGAACACATCCATTTGATGTATTGTTTGTTTGTACTTCCAGGCTTGCCCGTCTGCTGTGAGTGCCTGTGTCCATTTGTCTTAATAAACTTGCTGCTGCAAATTAAGACTTCCATCTGTTGGAGGTCATATCTGTATTTGTCATCCTCTCTCGAGACATGGGCTACATTATCCCATCGCGCTTCAGCTCAGGACATGTGTCACATGAAAATGCTGTGAAATCTAATCCATACAATGGAAGGAATATCTCTCCTGCTGTGCAGATTCCATCAAATGCAAAAAAAAAAAGGTTTTCAGAGGATGATGGGAAAGAAAAAAGAAAGGAAATGCTAGACATCCGCTAACATCTCCAGCTCATAAATTCCATCAAGGACCAAGGTTTTAAAAAAGTCAATAGTGTGCACAATGACTGGCACACACACACTAAAACGGCACATCAGCAAAATACGCAGATGTGTGCTGTCAAAATATAAATCACCAATCACGGCACAACATAAACACAAGTGCCAGACCAGCAGAAAGAGAGAGCAGGAATATATGAACGTCATTTCGCAAGTGGCAGCAAAGCAGGGCTAGACAGAGGGAGCAGGGCTGACTCAAAAACACTTAGGCACAGACCATATAATTAAATGCAATGTTATTTATGATTTCAAGCATTAATTGCTGGCCGGTGAATTCAAGGTTCAGGTTTTGCCCAGAGCTGTAGTATATTTGGTAAAATTGTTTGTTCAAATAAGGTTTGTTCAAGCTTTTTCAAATGGTGTTCAAGCATCTCTCATCAGTTTAATCACAATGGTGAATAAAAATCATGAGATTAATCACAATTATTTTATTCTATGGGCAGTCATAGTTATGTTTCTTGTCAAGTTTTTACATCTTAGGGCCAGATTTACTAAACAGGGAAAATTAGCGTGAGAGTGCAATTCCAAAAAAGCAGATGGGAGTGGAAAGTTGTCTACTGACAACGCGCACATTAAAGATGCTTTTTTAGGGTGGTAAATAATTGCGCAAACATCAGTACATTGACAAGGACAAACCTTAGTAAATCACATTGCGTGTTTCATTTAAATACTCTCCTCCCATAAATTTTGCATCTGAAGGGCAAAACTCCTATGCATATGCAATAAGTTATAGCAAACAAACAAAACGTAGAACACAAGGTGACTGAGAAAAAAAGACAAAATATGTTGAAAAATATTTTATATATATAAAAAGTCAAAAGTATAGCAATCAAAAGTCAGAGATTTTACCCAGCCAGCAATTTTGCATTTAAAAGACGTCTAATAGCCGTCCAAACACAGCCCTGACGGCTAAAACAAGGCAAAATTTGGGCTGTCTGTGAAAATTTAATAGACATCTAACCATAGCCTATAGACTAGTCATCTACAACATGAGCATGTCAAAGAAATGAAACCAAACACCTTGTAATCACTGTCGACTTTTCTTACAAGATGGAATATCATACATCTCACAAGTTATTTTGGCAAAAACGACATGTAACCACATTCAAATTTATTTTGGCTAGAAGTGGGTTACTCATAGCCAGACTATATCAGGGACTGTATGTATAAAGCCGCTCAGAGTAAAATTGTAGTCTTAAGTGTGTCAAAATTCTAAGAATGATGCAATTTTACTCTTATTCCTAGACTCATAGAATAAGCGTGATTCATAAAAGTTCCTAAGACTAGGTCTCAGCCCCTAAATTATTTAAAAGAGCTGGGGAGGTATCCTAACCTAGTTAAGAGTAACAAGATGGCAGCAGAGAGGAGGAGACACACACTTTCCAATGAAAATATAATGTATTGGAGTTAAATGCTGACAGCAAGTTTATGAAGGGAGTTTTAAAATGATAAAAGCTTGATCGTCAAGATATTCTTTTTGTAATTTTAATTTGTTACATAAAAGTCATAATTACATATTTTTGCAACAGAAAAAAATGCAGCACTGGGTAAGCACACAGTATATACAGTGTCTAAAATAGCACTTTTGTGGCACTGACCACACCATACATACACTAGTGGCCAAAAGTGATGTGTGTAGATTAAAAAAATAAAATAAAAAAAAAAGACCCTACAAGTTTGCTTAAACATCAAAATATGAGAACAATATTTTTATACTTTTATTTTAAAATATGAGGGAAGAACAAAACACTAAACTTAGTGAAGGTACTTATCTGACAAAATAATGTGGCAAAAAAGACAAACTACAGCTACATGTTTTAGAAAAACAAAAAAGCTCATAGAAAAAAAAAAGCATACATTGACTGCAACATAATCATTTTGCTTGTGTTCATAATTTCTTTGTATGACAGCCTTGAAAATTATGTCCGTACAATTTTTCATGTTTCATTGTGTTATCACAAATAAAACACTGATTCCAATCACAACTACGCAACATTCTTAAAAAATCTTTAACTTATTTTTAGTAATATTTGAATAAAGATTGAAGATCACTTTGGGCCACTATTGTATGGCAGTTCATTGACTTCCCAACTAACATTCAACTAACATTCAAACCATGTGGCAAAAGCAAGACACTTTTAAGGGGATTTCGGGCTTCCCTAGAGTTGTTGGAACTGTTGATGGAACTCATGTTCACATCTTTGCTCCAACTGTAAATGAGGAGACATATATCAATAGAAAAGGATCCCACAGCATCAATACTAATTCATGATCATTTGCAATTTTTTCAAATAAATTTAAATATTAAAGTTTCGGTTTCTTAATTAAATGCTTGTACTATAATTACATAAAATGGTTGGTTTCATGCTGTTGTGACCACCCTTGCAGCCTCACTATTGGCTGATTCAGTGGTTGAGGGCAGCCATTTTGCATTGACATCATCGTTCAGGCTGATCTTTTTTTTTTCTCTCTCATTTTGACGAGTGACATTACAAGATAATAAAAAAAAAGAAAATAAATGCATCTTGTGCGTGACAATTACAACAGCAATAATTTGGACTGATCACTGCATCTCATTCCCCTGAGCTGAGGAGACGAGGAGGAGGAGTCTGGAAACCGTGAGGTAAGATGCGCTTTTTCTACTAATTATTGCAATTTAAAATGATTATTAATAATATTGATTAATAATGTTAAATAAAGGTATGAAAGAGGGCTGTGTGTTTGTCAACGTAGGTACAGTAGTTAGCTAGCCATCCAACTGCCTTGCACACAGTTTTTCTAAGGTGAAGTGGTAGAGAAATGTGAAAATGCCAACTGCCGATTTGTTGGGTTTTGTGACAGACAACACATGCACGTTTCACTTGATCTCCCCTCATATTCAATGCTCTGTGTTCTGAAATCTTTTTTTTTTTTTTTTTGTAACACAGGACCACATCACCTTGGGGCATTCTAAAACGCTTAACATGAAAAATGCTTAACGTGGCTTAATGTACTAGTGATATAACCAAACTCAGTAAACATCATACTAATAAACCATACTATGTACAGCAAAGCAGATGAGCCCAGAATATGAACGCATTTGTTTAATTACACGTTGTGTTTTCCTCCCATACAAAACCATTACAAAGAAAATGCTTAATGTAGCCTACTAAGTGATTTAAAACATCAAATTCTGCACAAACCCAATTTTTCTGTATAGTATGCTTTATTAGTGTAGTATTTACTACGTTTGCCCCCAGTTTCACAGACAAGGCTTAAACTTAGGCTAAGCCCTATTTGTGAAACCGGGCCTTGGTCTTTTAATGTCACTGTCTTAGTACATTAAGCACGTTAAGCGATTTCTTTATGGGAGGAAAATGACGTGTAATTAAACATGTTGCGTTCATATTCTGGGCTCATCTGCTGTTCTGTGCATGCAGCCTATGCTTTATTAGTATGGTGTTTACTAAGTTTGGTTTGTTAATAACACTGTCTTAGTAAATTAAGCTACGTTAAGCTTTTTCACGTTTAGCGTTTTAGAATGTTCCTATTATTTGCATTTCTACAGCAACGCATGACAGATTTACAGGCAAATAAAGTCAGTTCTGCAAAGTTATGTTCTGATCTATTCTCTTATTGTTATATATTTCAGTGTTTCAATAGCAACACAAACTCAAACAGTTGTATGGTTTTTTAATTTGAGGTTTTAATTTTCATAATATTTTGACATTTATTTTTTCCTAATTTGATTAGGATTGTATTAGCTTTAAAGGGAGCGTGAACAAAAACCTTTTTAGAACCACTGGTTTAAATAATGTTAGATGCTAAAATGTAATGTTTTGTGTTATTTTTAGAATGAAAGAATTTGGAGAACAGGAAGCATTGCAAGTGAAGCAGGTGGATGCAGGATGCAAGTGTAGTTGGAGCTGGGCATGGTTAAGATTAGAGACCACTACAGACATCAATGAGGAGAAACACAATTTCTCCCTCTCTCACTTTATTAAAAAGGTAGACAAGAAAGGTCATGCCAGGTGTACACTGCATGAAGGAGATCTGTTATGCCAACAAAGGCTCCCATGCACTGCTGGCACATTGCAAAACTGACTATCACATGAAAAAAGTGAGAAACATTGTAACAACATGCAGTGTGGCACAGGTGCTTGCTAAAGAAACACCAGCACCATTACAAGGACCCGAGAGGATTAGGGAGAAGGTTCTGCTTCCTGTGCCCACCTCAGATCGCATAGCTAATGCAGAGGAAGGATAGGTTTGTTAATGTATGCTAATAGACACCTGTTAACTTAAGGAAATCTTTAATGTCCCTTTCTTAACTGAGCAAACGTGTATTGGTCTATTAAATTGTGTTTAGGTTTAATTTACTATATTATTTATCTTTTAGGCTATGGTACTTGGTGTCATCGCTGAGCATTCCCTTCCCATATCCATTGCTCCAGTGATTGTTGAATTGGCCCTTGCACTTGCACTTGATAAGACGGCCTTGGGACAAATTAAACTATCACGCACCACAGCCTCATAAAAGTTGGTGAATGGCCTGGGGCGTACTTTCTCCAAAAGGACATTTTTTTATTTGAGGAGGTTTCCCTTTTCCCTCAATGTGGGTGAAAGCACATGCAACAGCAACAAAAAAGTGCTTGCAATGTTGGTAAGCTATTACCATGACGATGAAAAGAAGGTGGTGGTAGAGCACCTGGGGTTCTTAGAAGTCCAGAAGGTGAATGCTGCCAGCTTGGAGAAGTCACTCTGTAACTTCTTCATGCAGCATGAAATACCATGGGAAAATCTGGTGAGCATTATGATGGACTCCTGCAAGGTCATAAGAGGAAGCAAGACCGGCCTCGAGACCAGGATTCGCAGCACACACTGCCCAACACTGCTGGACATAGATGGAGACTCCTACCATCATATACATAATGCAGCAAAAAAAAAATTGCAGAGCCCTTCAACCACTTTCTTGAACAGCTTTTTGCAGATCTGCACACAGATCATCAGTTGTCTCCAGATCAGGTAGAAAAAAGAAGAAAGACTTTTGACATGTACACATCTAATTTGTTACTTGTTAACTTTTGATAACTATATAAATATATGAATACACTATCATTGTTGTTCTACAAGTTAATTTATTTTGTAAAGCTCTTCAGGCAACATAACGTGAGCTTTGAGCACATTATAGTTACAAAAAAATTCAAAAGCACTTCCAATTTTAATTAGTAGAGTAATGTTATGGATCTTGGTAGCCTAGGTGTATTGGTTTGTTTGACAGTAAACATCATTAAAAAAAAATAGAGAGAAACTATAGGAATTGGTCAATATCTTGTTAACACTATCAATTAATATAATTAAACATCCTGCTTTATAATTAAACATCCTGCATTTACTGCTTGTCAAATTATTTCACTTTTAACCTCTACATGTTTTGAATGTGGTTTTCATTTGCTGGCTAAAACTAGTGATGATGGGTACTAATAAAGACAAATCATTTTACCCTATTAACTCTACTTCCAGCCATGACACAGCAAGGGAAGGATAGAAAGAAGAGGGTGACCACTAAGGTGTGGTTTGAGGGTACTACAACTGAGCTGCAGATAAGCGTGTACCTGGGTGTATTCGCTATCCTGAAGAGTATGTCATGGTTTTCCAGGTTGATATGCAACATTTTGTCAAACATAATCTGTGACTATAAGCTGCACTTCATTCACTAATTATTAAGTTGACCTAACTTCATAAGCTTGTTGAAATATTCACAGGGGAGCAAAACAATGGTGCACAAGCTTAATGACAAGCAGCTTGAAGCTGAGCACCTCACGGATGCGTCTACAAAAGCAATGGCAAAAATGGTGATCAAAGATAAGTTGCTACCTCCAACGGAGATGTTGGAAGAGAGGCAGAGGCAGATGCATTCAGGGCCAAGAAACTCAGACATCCTGTTAGTATCTCAAAATTACATTTCTAACCTTTAACTATGTTGTCGTTGTATTACAATATGTAGTATTTGCTAATGCTTTGGTTTTGTGCATTTTAGCGGCTCCAGATTTCCCTCATTCAGGTATCAAAGGCATATATCACCACTGGGCTTTACCTGCAGCAAAAGTTGCTTTTAGAGAGTCCAGTTTTGCGATCACTGTCTGCCCTGGACCCCACTCTAAGAGGCCACCTGAGGAAGCTGACCACCATGTTGCAACACCTCACAGCAACAGGGAGTGATGTACACCTTGAAATTGTGAGGTACAATATGGATCCCTGCTTGGCCACTTTCAGAGAAGGGGGTGACATGGTGGATTGGTGGGCCCATGTCTTTGAATCTTCCAAGTACCCAGCATTAAACAAGGTTGTGAAAGGTGCTCTGTCCATATTTCATGGCCCTTTGGTAGAATCATCATTTAATAGCATGGGTGATATAATTGACCTCAAGAGGACCAACATGAGCATCCCCACATTCAATGCAATTCAGACCGTCAAATACACCTTGAAGGCCAGTAACAAGACGGCAGTGGAGATGTTTAGAAGGGATGATACAAAATATGGTAAGGTGGATAAAAGGCTGTGCCAAAATATTAAATGGAGCAACAGACAAAGCCAGACACCAACACAGTATAATGGAAGGCAGGAGGAGGTCTGAGGAGTATGTTTATCGGACATCCAGTAGTGCTGCAGAGAGCAAGAGGGTTGCCTTGGAGGAAGAAAAGCAGGCAAGGCTGAGACATGCAGCAAAACAAAGGAAGCGGGCCCTTGAAATTCTAGTGGCTAAACGTCAGAAGAAGTAGGGTTTAACTTACGAGTTGGTCTTTTGTGTACAAAGTATGCCATATTGATGCATTTGTAACTAGTGGGATCTTCAGTTTTGAGCTAAGAGCTAAGAGTTCTTTAAGAAGCTTTCCAACATACATTTTATCTGGTTGTTGTCTTCTTGTTTTTGTTTTGTTTATGTATTCAGGTCCCACATATATTGAATCCTTTTTTGCGTTTTATAAAGGGTTGTTTTGCACTACATAAAACTTCTTTACCTCTTACCTGTTAGAATTAGTTTTCAGGCAGATGCAAAGATACTTAATAGTGACTAGAAATGAGCATGAAAAGTAAATATATATATATATAAAGTGTCATGACCTCTGAGAATGTTTTCTCTATCCACGCAATGTTCTCACCTTTTTTACCCCTCACCCGTTTGCATCCCTGTAACTACATAACCTACGTTAAACTGGGAAAAACGGGAGATAAAGTGAATGCAGAGTCGAACACACCATGCACCCGTTTTTTTCCGTTTGTAAGTTAATGTAACGTTAGCTAGCATAATGTGTCATTTTTACGATATACCCGGGGTACATTTACGTAACTTGGCCTGTCGGTTATATCCGACACACCAGAAGTTAATGTTGAACAAATGTGCACTTCTCATCGCTCTTTTCAGTCTAGCTAACGTTTAGAGCTTTATTTATTTATTTCTCTTTTGAAATTATATGCTAAATTAACTAAAGTTGGCCTGGTCATTCATGTTTGTATATCAACAAAATATTACTTTTAACGTTCTGTACATTTCTGTCTTTTCAAACATAGAGTATCAAAATGCCACATAATGCTACCCAGCTTATTGAATACAGTATGCAAAAATTGTCAAGTCAAATCTATGATGCAGTCAACCATATATTTAAAATGTCCTAACAAATCGCAGTTAAAGTTATGCATGGTTTTATTCAGGGAATATAGTTATTAATATAAGTAAAACTCTTGATATTTACAAACAGCAGCCAGTAGTGGTATTTTCTTTGGGCCAGTTTTTAAAGTCAGTTTTTGAAATTAGGAGAATACTGCTGCTTGTGTTTTTTTGGCCTTAACATACACATTAGGGTAAATAAGTTGCAATTTTGCAGGTTAACTTTTATACACTTTTTTTTAGTTTTATTTCACAACAGAAATGTTCCTTTTCTTCGTAAAAATAAAGAAATGCATCACGATATAAAGCTGTCCCCATGCACTTCTGGTGTGAACCTCACCTTTATTACATAGTAAGTAGTTTTTCTTAACACTTACAAACAATAATGTATAACTAACTATCCTTGATTACTGAACCTTCCTTTTCTTTTTATTTCAGTGACGTGTATACATACCTGAAGAGCCTGTGTTATCAAGTCTCTGTGCACCTACTTGAATGAAGACCCTGAAAAACTAGTGAAGACAAATTTGGTGAGTTGATGAGAAAATACAGTTACAAAAGCCCATTGAATCTGTACTTGGGTCTTGTTTTTCCCTATTTGCTACAACAAACATGTAACATGAGAGAACACATGACTTTGTCAAATAACTGAGCTGGACAAATGATAAAATTATAAATTATAGGAAACTGATGTTACACCATGACAAAGTTTTTATGTGAATTGGTTGATGAACTAAACCAATTAATGTTAAAATTAATATTGGTTGAGCTCTCTTGGGGCCTAATTTACAAAACTATGTGTAAACCCATACTAAAGATTTAAATTGATCTGAAAGGCAGAAGAGGCATGCCACACAAAAAAATAAAATAAAAAATAAACGGCATCAGAAAACTGTACATGCATGTTTTTGTATTATTGCAGTGCATTATAGTCTAAGATGGTTCTAATGTTTTAGCCACCTCATTGATTTTAAATATGGTGGCCAAATAAATTATAACAATCTTATAATGCACTGCAGTAACACTCCAGCACCCACTGTAACCTAAACATATAGTAGAATTATCACCTTTCTGACAGTTTCAACTTAAAAACTAAAAAAATTATAACCTTGTACATGTAGGATTCACAGCAGAGCTCCTGTATTAGATTGAAGTTTACTTTACAGGTATACCTAATAAAGTGGCCAGTGAGTGTATAAGTTTGCAATTCTTGTATTTAGGGCTGCAACAACTAATCGATAATGAAAATCATCAACAACGATCGATTAGTCAGGTCTGCCCTCTGTGCACGCAAAACTTCTACCAGTTGCGGCAAATAACACAGCACTGAATAACGCATTTCTATTGACAAAATGCATCTAAAAATAGTGGGATGGAAACAGAGTGAGCTGCTGGAAAGGTACATGATCCAAGCGCCCAAAACATGAGGATTCTTTATTTTAAGCTTCAAGCGAATGCGTTTAACATATCCTGTTATGCGCTTTGACAGATGTGTGTGTGCGTTCTCAGCGCAAACCGGTCATTTTACAGGTTATATCCTTATCTGTAAATGTTACTATACTTGTATAATGTACTTTCATTTTGCATGAAAGTACGTCCTGACAGTCTGTTAAACTTCATTGAACGAGCGGCAGCACGGCGGGGCAAGCATGCCCGTGAAACAGACAGAACGCAGTAGAGAGGGAGACAATAAATATTCAGCACAAAAACATTCATTTAGCTGCAATATCTGCTGTTGGACACTAAATTTAGTTTTAAAAGTCAACATGTAATTCAAGTATTTTATGAGCATAATAACTGTAAAGAGATAACAGCGTGTAATTGAATATAAATGTAAGATGTTTCTTACAGCCTATTTACAGAATAAACAAATGACAGTAACAGGTTTGTCCATAGTGAATGTGTGTGTGTTCCTGCAGAACATTCCACTTATCTGGTAACACTGAGTCTGTGTTTTTGTTTGTCTTTAATATTTTTATGTAGGGATTTAAACTGTCCTTTTGCTTGGTACCTTTTCTTTGCACATAATGTATAGCACAGACTTACCCTTAAGGAAATTAACCATGGTTTTATTATAATAAATTGACAAGAGTCCGTATTGTTGACCATTTGTAAAATCACACAAATACCATAGTCAAACTATGGATTTGAAACAAATGGTTAATTTTTGATATATTCACTATGTGTGTTTTCATAACACTCCACTGACACGTTTATTTGAAGGACGGCATTGGGCAGGATGTGGAATAGTGTGTTTTGTCAATAAAAAAATAAAAATAATTGGCCTTTTAATCCGATTAATTAATCTAAAAAGTAATCAGCCAACTAATCGATTATCAAAATAATTGTTAGTTGCAGCCCTAATTTTTGTTTGTGATCTTTCATGTACTTCGTCCCACAGTACCATGGAGCAAACTGTGATGGGAGTGAATGTCATTCTGAAGGAGGAAGCGTTGACTGACTTAAAGTGAAGAAAGTAGTTTAAACTTAATTTGTGCATGTTAAAAATGTTTTAATTGTTTGCATGTTTTCTGTGCTTATTGTAGATTACTGAAGTTTTGGTAATATCATGTTTATTAGTGTTGTCCTCTAAAACAAACCTAATTGAAAAAACAAGATAGATATTCATTAAACTACCAAAACAATACATGAACAAGACATTAACTAGTTCATGTAACAAGGCAGAATTTAGCTGAATTGAAGTGCTTTACCGACATTGAGAGAATAAGAATCACTTTGTTTAGACTAACACAATACAAACATTTTGATTCAATTAGTTGGAAAGAAGTTACACTGACATATTAAAATCAGGTTTAATCTACAAATGTATATTGTGTTCATATAAAATATTCAAAGCAGTCCAAGTTTACTTGATTTGATTAGATGCATAATGGGTGCCACGATTAAATCACGTTTATTCAACAATTAATTTTTTTGAGTGTAAGAATCAGTCTTAGACTTTGCTGAAAGTTGCTTTTAGCTTCTTTATAAAAGCATCCTACTCCTAGTCCTACTTTTTACTGAGAATTTTTTGACACTTAAGTCAAAGCTTAAGACTATTCTTAAGAGCATTTCTGAAAAGTTTTATACATATGGGCCCAGGTCTACTGTTAACCAAGACAGTGAAATGACGGCTATTGCTTGCTGGGTAATATAACTTAAATTATCTTATTTTCTCAGGGATTTGAATCTGTATTTCTCCTAAAATATTTTAAGCAATGTGTGGCAAAGCTATTCCTTAAATGAACTACTGTATCTCCATTAAGACTCGTGATGAGACTTCAACTCTCTATGAAGTCCTTGCAAAACTCCTGGCAAGACACATCAAGCACATCTTTCAGCATGATATCAAACAACATTATATATGTTTTGTTACGGGAGGAGAGAAGAAAGGGAAAGAATAGAGGAAAATAGTCAGACTAGAAAGCAGCCATGTATCCCAGTTTAGTGTGAGGTTTGTTATTTTTAGCCAAAGCAGCAATAATTACCCTAGCAATGTCTAACAAAATTGTTCAGGCTCGGCTAAGCAATTAGGCCAGGCAGAGTGGCTAATGGAGAGAGAATTACACAGACCTTTCCCCCATTAGCTTCCATTTACACCAGGAAATTCACTGTGAGTACAGGCCAGACATGACTTCCAAAGTAGATTAGGGTCTCTTTTTCTCCTCCTCTCCCTCTTTTAAGCTCACATGAGTGTGTTTTTTTTTTTTTTTTCACAGTTCACAGTTGTTTTTTTCCCCCCACAGGTTTCTTTTTTTCCAGTAGGTGTGCTGATATAATTGGCGTAGGCTCAACTAGCGTCTGGTTTACTTTGCATGTGGTGTCAAACAGGAAAGAAAAAAAACTACCAAACAAACAATGTGTGACCCCCACATAACCAATAAATATTCATAGAGATTCGATGCTCATGAAATGCACAAATTGTAGGTGCAAAATCAACACATTTAAATTAACATTTATGGTAAATGCATTCACCGGCACCATCTATAAAAATTATTTACAGCGACCAACAACCTGGCATATAAGATCTGTAATTATAATAAATCAATTTAGAAGTTAATATAAAAGTTAAATGTAAACACTTTCAGAGAGGCATACATCAGAAACAATTTCCATTTTAACCTTCATTCAAACCTTGCATGAATTCTCACTGTCTTCCACCATTAGGGACTGTCAAATCAGATGTGACATCTCTGGGAGAAGGCAAATCCACACAAATATTTAAATCATCCTTCAGTCTTTCAAGAGCTGACTTGCCTGGCCCTGCCTCGGTAGCTGACGACTTTGACAATTCATTTGTGTCTTACAGATTACGCCATCAACCGCTCCAACCTCAATACGTACATAGGCATGCATCACTCCACACTCTGCCCATGTGTTGAGGAATCTAAGATTAAACCAAGGATATTCTGAATTAATACAAAAAAAAAACAACAACAAAAAAACAGTCAATTAAAACAGTGTGGGTGTATCCGAGAGATACAGAAGAGAAGTCCGAGGGAGGGGTTGTGACGGCTTCGTCCCATCTGGTTTGTTTTAAGAGGACAAGGACTCTCGTCATTCTCTGGAAGTTAATGATTTCTCTCGTCTCTCCGAGCTTAATTTGCTAAATGAATTCAGATATCTCTTCTCTGGGATGGCTGTATGAAGAGGGGAGTAGATTACCCCTTGACCTGCTGAGGTACAAGCAATTAAAGAAGCGTCACATCAGCCTGTCAAGACGCAACACAAAGGCTCAAGACACCTAACCCAGTTAGAGGGCTCAACTCTTTAATAAAGAAAGTTTGGTATACTTGTCAAGATTCTAATGGCTGCTGCTACAGTGGGTAATTGGGAATTAGGCTACGTACATTAGGAAAGAACATTCAGTCATCCGGTTCTCCTCACCAGAGAAATAAATGACAACTCATACAATACGATATTAATAAGTAGTTTCCTCTTCCTAATGTTATCAGTTTATCAACTAATCCTTAATGTGATTATATTATTAACCAATAAAACATAAGTCAATAAACACATTTTAAGTATTTGTGAGCTATTAGCATTAATGCAGTCATTACTCTCCTGCTAATCAGACACGCAGACCCACAAGATTCAAACGTATGCAATCAACAGCCCAATTACACAATTCAATCTCATCTCAACATTTTCTAGCTTGTAAATCTGTGGCATTTCGGATTGAAGAGATAAGAAAGAGCGGCCTTGCTTTTTTTGGGGAGGGGGAAGAGATGGTTAAGCATTGAGATAATTAGGGAAATAACGTGGAAGAGAAATCAATCCAGTGTCTTCGTTTGATGTGTTATCAGAGCCGGGCTGTCTGCGGTGATGTGATCTGACTTATAATCGATACTGATTGTGCACCGGGACTTTCCCTCTCATGCTGTAACCATTGCACTCTCGTCTTCTACAGTGGCTACTGTTCTGGCACATCAAAGCCGGCGGTTGAAGTTTGTCATGATGCTCTAGGGGACCTGAGGATGTGGAGACATGATCTGGCACACATTTGGAGGCTGATACCATTGCTATAATAATACAAAGATCCTTGTATGGTTTTGTTTTTGCTGTAAGCTGCAAACAAAATTGTGCACTGGAACAGTGATAAATGTATGTTTGATTCTCTTAACAAGCTGTAATACATACCTAAGCACAAAGTGAAGTGAAGAGTGCAAAATTGACAAATAGTATAACCTGAAGGTCAAATCAATGGGAGCCATCCTCATAATAGACCTCGGGTATAGAGAACAACAATGCGGAACTGAGCAATTTGTTGTTTGGCTGAACTGGATCTGTTAGCTCAACAGCAAACTTTTTAATTTCACCCTGTTAGCCAGATACCTAAAATGTGTTAAATTTGAATCCTGTCCGTAAAGAAATGGAATTAGCTATGTCTGAGTGGATATACAAAAATATACAAAAGTATAGGAATTCTAGTGCTTTATTTTCTCATTAACTCTAAAAGCTGTATTGATTTAATTTTAGGATCTTTGACTGGCAAAAAAAAAAAAAAAAAAGAAAAAAAAAGAAACCCTCCAAGAATGCATAATGTGGATCAAAGTGACCCATATTGGAGTCAGTGTAATGAAATCATTTAAACCTTTTATTATACACAGATGTTAAATGATTACACTCGTTTAAATGTATAATTTTGCTTCCCATGTACATAAACCAAGGGTCTTCAACCGGGGTACTGCAGAGGGTCCGCAAATTAGTGTTTGATCACAAACAATATTTGTTAAAAAATGAAAATTGAAATGCCAGAGTTTTTGTTCAAAGTGCTGAGTTCAGCTTGCTTTCATGAATCCTCTCATTAACAAACAAAGACATATAAGTAAGAGATTCATTATGCAGTGTAGACAACTTTACTGATTTTAATGTAATGAGATTGCGAACGGAGATGAATGAAAGCTTAGTTGTGATTGTAAAGTGAGAGCTCTGTTGCGTGCTTTTGAGGCTATATAGATATAATCCATTGAATATAAGTATTGTTTTTCATGCTGCTAAGAGGTACGGCGGCCAATTACACGCTGCAAAGTTTTGGAAGTGACATCTACATATAAATGCATGTTTCAATATCGATATTGCATTTGACATGATCATAACTAGCCTGGGACAAAAATATGGCATGTCAAATGTGTGCAATGTAAATGCAGAATCATGGATTACTAGATTTTTATTTTGATCAATATATTTTTGAAATTCCATTCAAATTAATTGTAAAAATAATGACTTGTAAATAATATTAAATGTCTCACTGTACATTGCTATTGTTGTTATGGTGGAGAATTATGAAAACAATCTGGTCAAAAGTGGACAAGCTCAAAACGTTTACACCTGTATTTAGCGTCATCCACTTATGATCTGATCGAGCAAAATGCATCTTAATACCAGGTGTAAACAGCACCTTAGAGAACTAATAAAAAAAAAAAAAACCCTACCAGGAACCCTTTTATGAATACGGTTAATTTTCAGGATGTGCGTTTGGTTTCAGTATTCGATACTGAAATTCCAACTGTTTTTTAACAAATGTCAGGCCTGCAAGATGACTGGATGTAGAAGAGATGTCTGGGTAAACAGTGTTTATGCTGTTCGGGCAATAGAATGACATACTTTTTATAACCAGTTTACTCTGAGAGTGATAATATGATAATAAATTAAGAGGGAATTTTATGTACGTGACTGTCTCGTCCTCCTTCAGGGGCAGAAATTTAAAGGATCACTGGATCAGATCATTAAAATAAAATCCCCTCATCCTTGCTTGAGCTCTTCTTCATTCCTATTCACCCCATGCATGAAGGAAAGAGTTAATTACCAGGGTTTTAGTCATTGCAGTAGTGTAGTTCCTTGCTAATGTCTTCCACTGATCCTGCCATCTGTATCCCATCAGTGCAGCAAATTACAACCATGAAAAGATAAAACATATAATATCAAAATGTTTACTAAAGTTAATAAATATTTGCTTGCTGTGTGCTAGCAAATCTGTTCTCATTCCAGTAGGTTGTGAG
The DNA here is from genome assembly GCA_039654625.1 of Rhinogobio ventralis. Lineage (NCBI taxonomy): Eukaryota > Metazoa > Chordata > Actinopteri > Cypriniformes > Gobionidae > Rhinogobio > Rhinogobio ventralis. The sequence goes on along the minus strand of CM077198.1, from coordinate 21,311,602 downwards.
TTGTGTGATTGCTTTTTAAATGGGCAAACATTTAATTCTTCCAACGAGTTTATGTTTGCATGAGCAAAATTTCTACTAAAACAAGCTTGAAGGGCATTTTGGTGGCTCTTTTGTAGGCTAAAATGTAAATTTCAAGCAAAGTCTCGCTACATGTGAAACAGATATAACCTCTAAGTAAACTGGAGATGTATACATCCAGTCGTTCCTGGTTAGCTATACTGAACAAAGCTGTTTCTCCAATTACCCTCTCTAATGCCACCGACGTCTCCATAGTCAGCCCATTTGTTCACTTCACACAGCCGGTCCTGATGGGAGATTAGGCTTGAATAATAACCTAGAGTTGAGGCCATCTCTATTCCATTCCAAAAGGTCCACATCCATTTTCCCTGTCGCTGGGCTAGGGTGAGCCCTGGGGGCTGTGTGTTGTGTTTATACTGATGTAGCTGTCCCTCGCTTCATTATTAGAGTCCTTTCTCCGATGGCATTTCCAGTAAGAGGAGCATCTGTGGACATTCAGAGGATAGGAGAAGAATATGATTTGTTTAAGGTTTCGGTTAGGAAAAAAGAAGGATGGTAAAACAGAGGGAGCTGTAATGAGTCCATATATCTGTAACGTTTCGGAGCTTGAGCGAGCTTTTATATTTGTGGGCATCTGCACTCCCGCACTACGTGCTGGGAACGTATAATGCGCTAGACGCCGGCTTTTATGCGAAATCCTTTCAAAAATGAAACGGCAATTATCCTGCCGTAAAACAAAGGAAGTTCCCATCTCTTCTGTAATGATGCAACGGCTGTTTTCAGGACCGTCTGGATTAGTTTAGGGCGATCGGAGACGCTTTTACTTCGTCACTATCTGTTGAGGCGCATGTTAATGTGGCAGGCAAGCACCAGCCCTCTCAATCTCTCACTGTGTTTCAAAATCCACTGCAAGCAAACTTGCGTCTGTCTTGCTTTATATTTCGCCCAAGGTATTTAGCATCTTGCCTTATACTTGCATCATCAGTCGCTTGCACTCTCTCTCTCTCCCTCTAATGCTCTCTCTCTCATCTTTCACACCAGTATTCAGATCGTATTCATCAACCTCTGTGAGTGGCTCTCCACACAGATAACAATGGGTACGTTGGGAGTTGCGACATGAGACTATTGTTCAGCTATTCTTGCAAGGTGACCTCCATCCGACCAAAAACACAGTCAAAAATATGCACAATAGAGCTGTCTGCAGTTTAATAAACAATCGTATTTTCGAGCCGTTTCATTTACACAACCAGCGGGGATAACATTTTATGCCTGCTTTCTTAGTTTTGAGGCTCGTGATCCACATTATTTTCGCAAAAGACCTTTCAGAGGGCCAATTTAGGTTCTAATTATGATATTAGGTGTAATATTATATTTGATTAACTGCCGCTCAATACTGCTGACATCCAGCAAGATGTAATATTGAGCAGTCTCACCTCTCACCACTTCTCCCTGAACTCTCTCGATCTATCAGCAATGAGCCTGTAAACAAAACAACTTTAATCTCGAATTCAAAGGTAAGCTAGTTCATTGGATTCACAACCTCAAATGATTTCCATTTCGAACGTGATGGAGCTACACACGGTCCTGTAACAGCTCGCATGGCAGTCAAAATGTGCGAGATTACACTGTCCCCCAGCCTAATGAAGATGCAGTGTGTTGGGCTGTTTCTCTCTCCCATGAGCCCTTGTGGCAAATAGCTAAATGGCATCTGATTAAAGACCCTGCATCAAAGGCAACCTGCCAATAAAAATTCACTTTGACCCTAAATGATCCAAATGAGCAGAGTCATCTTAGGTTTACTGCACACACGGCACAATCATCTTATGTTTACTGCAATGCAAGAGGCATGATTCAAATCTATCCGTGCTGACGGAGACTTGGCAGGTCAAGACGATCTAAATTTACTGTTATTCTTTTTGAATGTGTGTGTTAAGTGCAGGGCCACTGTAGAAAATGCAGGTGGATTTTTGATGCTGAAAGCAAGTAATTGCACAATAGGGGTACAACTTCAAGTGAAGGAGGAAGGGGAATATGAAACTGCCTTCTTCAAAAGGACAGATATTTTTCTCTTTTTTTTTTTTCTTTTTTTTTTTTTTTGTGAAGTTAGATCGTCCAGCAAAGTTTTGTCAGAAACAACCTTAAGCTACACAGAAAGAATGACTTGTTGTGGTTATAGAGTGCTGAGAAAGCAAGTGTTTTTTTTTTGTCTGAGCGTGAGTGAGACAAACCCATCTCTTTGATATGAAAGGATCAAAGGCTCTCACAGACTGTTCTCCTGAAATAATTGATGTGAAGAAAATCGATTAATTTGTTTACTCTCAGCCTTCACAAATATGCCTTTTACAGTAGCCCGAGCTTAGGATCCTTCGCTAATAGATGTGATGAGAGGTTGTGGTCAATCATGGCTAAAAGCTATGGAGTGAACAAGACTGCATCTCTATCATTTCTGGTGATATACACCTGTAATAGATACCATATTTCACATCTCTGCAGAGACATTACAAGTAAGTTCCAGGCTCTATGTGGCAGGCTACTCGTTCCCAATGGACAACTCGCTCTGCCCCTATGAATCAATCATTGTGTATATTTCTATTGACTGTATGCTGGGCCTTCATCAAGGGGTCAAAGTTTGGCTGGTGAACATGGTCCAGTTAGCCATGATATATACAGTGTAAGATTTTTTTTGAATTTTTCTAAAAGAAGTCTCTTATGCTCACCAAGGCTGCATTTATTGATCAAAAATAAGTAGTAAAAACAGGAACATTTTGAAATATTATTACAATTTACAACTAGTGTTTTCTATTTTAATACATTTTACAATTTATTCCTGTGATCACAAAACTGAAATTTCAGCATCATTACTCCAGTCTGCAATATCACATGATCCTTTAGAAATTATTCTAATATGCTATTTGGTGCTCAAGAAACATTTCTTAGTATTCTTGCAGTTAAAAATGCATCTGCTACCTAATATTTTTGTGCAAGCTGTGATACACAACAGCATTTACTTGAAAGAGAAATCTTTTATGAACATTACAAATATCATTACGGACACTTTCGATCAATTTAATGCATCTTCTTCTTCTTCTTCTTATTATTATTATTATAGCCTCCAGGTTGCCACTTTCCTCATACGAGGACATTATATTTTAGTGAATTTCTCTGACACCATACATGTGCAGTTAAAGACCACATTCAGGGCTTTTCAGAGATACTATTTGTTTTGAGGTTTCACCAGGACAACAACTTCACCTTGGTCTTTAAAAATGACTGAATGATCAAATTTAGCACTCTTATGGAAAGAGTTTAAATCTGACTCGATTTCTAATTGTTTGTTATAAATCAACATCTCAGGAAAATGTTATGGGGTTTCTAATCAAAATATGACTTTCTGTTTCAAAACAGGGCATTGATTTCATACATGTCCACAATAGTGGACACCGGGACTTAAAGCATGTTTATCAGACATTTTGGGAGACGCAAGTGAATAGGTGTTGCCAACTATTACTCCCATTATTACTCTTCTTTTTTCTTTACATGTTGCTCCAAGAACACATTAATATGCAAATTAGATACAGTGTATAGCTACATTGCATTGAATGGGAAACCCCATGCATGGCCATTTTACCCTCATATTGCATAAAGTAAAATGGTATATCAATTCATTCCATTATATCTTTCATAACATAGTTGAGAATCATCTTCAAAAGGTTGGTTTAAAAAAATCCTAGTAGTTTTTGCCTATACATGTAATTTCATGTAATTTTATTTTTTTCAATTAGGCCCTGTTTACACCTATTAAGATGCATTTTGGTTGATTAGATCACAAGTGGAACGAGGGAGACACATACCCGTTTACACCTGGTATTTTAATCAGTCTCTTTGGTCCACTTTCAACTACTGTCCTGATTTTTTGAGGGTCTATGGGCGGGAAAATGTGTGGACTTTTTTAGATCTTTCGATCTAATGGACGAAATAAGCTTGCACAATTTGTCCATGTCCACTTATAAGGACATTGCATAACTTGTGAATATAATATAATTTTTCAAAAATTTCAATTTTTTTCCCCATTTGTTTCTTATGCTCTAAACAATGTAATGACATGAAAACATAAATAAATTCAAAAGACTTTCCTGGGTTTTAGAAGCACTCTTAAAAACATGCATTTCACATTATATCATGATATTTACAGGTAACAAAGATTTCAAATAGCATATGTCCTATGCCAGCTGAGTAACTGCCAATGAGATGAATGAGGACGCTAATGGATTACTTTTTCTTTTCATTTTTTTTTTTTTTATAGACATCCTTGGCCTTCACGCATGTGGAAATAAGAAGGTCTTGTTTACCTCATACGTCTTCTGGTGTAATTTGATGCCAGAATAAAGTCAAAGACTGAAGAGAGCTGGAGGCAGAAACTTCTGCTGTCTCTGGAAGGTTAATACTGTAGGAAGAGTGTGCATCAGCATAGTGAGCAGCACAGCGTTTCCAACACATTCAGTCACAAACACACATATGCACTTAAAACCCCTTGAAATTTCAAAAATATAAAAAACAAAAACAACCTGAACTTCTTGTGGAAGCGGTATTGTGTGCAGTGTAGCCTGAAGGCTGCATTATTGAGCATGAATAATGCTTAACCTGTGCTCATAATGATCCAAATAAATGTCAGCGGCTGCTAACCTTCGCTGGTAAATGACTGAGGCCTGTCTGATCAATTAGATCAATGTCTTTAGCTAACCTGAAAGTTTTTTGTTGTGGTGTACAGATAAACAGTGACATTTCACTTCTGCAACAGCTCCTAAGATAATTATCTCTCATTTGATGGCTCCTCTTGTGACTACTGTCAGCAAAAAAAATTGGTGGTTTTGAAACTCTCTAATGTGTGACAAATTTAGAGGAGCATTTGTTTATTATCTTCCTGGTGGTGTTTTCTCTCTAGTCAAACGGGAATGATTTTGGTTTATTTTAGTACGCCTCCCCCATACCATATGGATATCCCAGAACGGCAAATCTGTTCTAGACGACAGTGCATTTCCCTTGCTCTTGATGGACGCTGGCTGCACTGTGTGTTTATGTGTATATGTATGAATTCATTTCTATCCATTGCTCTATTCCAAAACCTAGTGAGCTGCCTTGCTGTGTACTGCCTACATAGGCAGCTACCTGCATCCTAACCATCACAGAACCTCAAACATTAACTCAAACAACTTAAATAAATTTTTTAAAGAAACTATGTATATTTTTAAAATGAAAAAAGAGAAGCATTTTAGCATTACCAACTTGGCACATTTTCCTCTCAAGTTCTCATTACTATAATGCAAAAATTTGTCATTAATATATACACTTTATATAGTGTGGCATCGTGAGAGGGTGTCATAGAAAGGAGGTATGTGCCATCTAGTTGGCTACAGCACTAGTCATGCAAAGTCCGATTCATTTCTGCAAACCGGTTCTTTCGGCAGTTCGTTTCAATGAACCGGTTAAAATAAAAACGATTCATCGGTTCTTTACGTCAGCACACACGTCAGTCACTACGCATTTCTTTTCTAACAACTCAGTGTTATGTTACATCAAGGAAACATTCAGATAAAGTAATTTGTGTCGACGGATATTAAAACATTAAAGTGAAAAGTATATTGCTGATTATTGCCTTTCATTCACTTAAGTTAGTGGTGTTTGTGGTCATAGTTTCATTCGCGGATCCTCTATGTCAGATCCGACTTGAGTAGCCTACATCTTGGATAAGATTCCTAAAAGTTTCACACCTACAGCACACATTACAAACATTGATGCACAAACACGGATATTATGTACATAAACCAGTATAAACCAGTCTAATAAACACCCTGATTCTGCTTAAAAACTTAAAATATAATCTGTGTGCACAATAAACTATAGTAAAATGTATTTTTATCTTTCAACAGAAAGGTTTTATTTTAGGTATTAATAAAATGTTATTTAATAAGTCATAACAAGCATATTTCAGGTACGTGCCTCAGGCTTGCATATTGTCAATGCACTGAGACAATGAGTTCACATATACTCAAATGGCCTCCACAGTTCCCAGATCTCAATTCAATAGAGCACCTCTGGGATGTGGTGGAATGGGAGATTCACATCATGGATGTGCAGCTGACAAATCTGCAGCAACTGCGTGATGCTATCATAACAATTTGGACCAAAATCTCTGAGGAATGTTTTTAGCACCTTGTTGAATCTATGCCATGAAGAATCAAGGCAGTTCTGAAGGCAAAAGAACAACCCGGTATTATCAAGGTGTACCTAATAAACTGGCCGGTGAGCCAAATATAATTATGGTAATGATATTGATTCCCATTTGATTTAAACATTTCTTTACATGCTCCATCAGATTAACCTGGCCAGCTCACTAAATTTTGTAACAGAGCCTACACATGTGATAGGATAGAATGTCTGTTGCTAGCATTGTTTTTGTTCTCAATGGAAATTTGATGTTTTTCCATCATTTCCAGTGTAAGTAGAGATGGACAGATCTTTAGAGATGTTTGCTTGACCTTTGGGGCCATATGCAGTTAAGTTTACTGCACTAGTTCAACAAACATCTTAACCTGTGGTATTCAATAGTTCTCTGAGAGCAACAACCTCTCACCATCGTACTGACATATTTGAGGCCTGGAGAAGGTGCATGCAGCAGACAATGTAAACTTTGGCTGTTGTTTAAGGTCAGAGAGAGATGAGTGAAGACAGGCTGCATGCTTGTTTTGTTATATCAAGTGGACTGGCATTCTCTCCGCCTGAGTGAGAGGATGGTGATAAATATAAGGGGCTGCTACTGTGTGTGTGTGTATGTGTGTGTGTGTTTGTTTGCTGACGTTGGCACTCTAGAGCTGTGCGTGTGTGCTGCCAAACGGTCTGTCTGTATTTGGGGCCAGAAATTGTGAAAGGAAACTCTGCATGGCGCCTCCTGTTGGTGTCATCTGAGCATGATGTGCGTCATCCTCACTTCCCTTTGTCTCACAGCTCTGTAATTTTTGTTCACGTTGAGCATTATGAACATATCCTGATTGAACACAAATTATGCCTATAAGAACAATGTCATAGCTTAGAAAGTTTGGCAAAAGTTGTGGATTATGAAAGGCTGTTCTTGGGTCATTTTTACAATGCACATCTATTGAACGAGCTTTTTCAAAATATTTCATTAATCACTACAAATACTATGCGCTCAACAGCCCACTAAATTTCTGAAATAAAATATTAAACCTTAATTTAACTAGACGCCTCAAACTCGTTGTTGTGCTCCTTAAACTATTCCTGAACCATTTTTGCTTTGGGGCAGGGCGCATTATCCTGTTGAAAGAGGCCACAGCCACCAGGGAATACCGTTTCCATGAAAGGGTGTACATCGTCTGCAACAATGCTTAGGTAGGTAGGAGGTACGTGTAAAAGTAACATCCACATGGATGGCAGGACCCAAGGTTTCCCAGCAAAACATTGCCCAAAGCATCACACTGCATCCGCCGGCTTGCCTTCTTCCCATAGTGCATCCTGGTGCCATGTGTTCCCCAGGTAAGCGACACACACGCACCCGGCCATCCACGTGATGTAAAAGAAAACATGATGCATCAGACCAGGCCACCTTCTTCCATTGCTCTGTGGTCCAGTTCTGATGCTCATGTGCCCACTGTTGGTGTTTTCGGTTGTGAACAGGGGTCAGCATGGGCATCCTGAATGGTCTTGCGGCTATGCAGCCCCATACGCAACAAACTGCGATGCACTGTGTATTCTGACACTTTTCTATCAGAACCAGCATTAACTTCTTGAGCAATTTGATCTAAAGTAGCTCGTCTGTTTGATCGGACCACACGGGCCAGCATTCGCTCCCCATGTGCATCAGTGAGCCTTGGCCACCCATGACCCTGTCACTGGTTCACCACTGTTCCTTTCTTGGATCACTTTTGATAGATACTGACCACTGCAGACCGGGAACACCCCACAAGAGCTGCAGTTTTGGAGAGGCTCTGACCCAGTCGTCTAGCCACCACAATTTGGCCCTTGTCAGACTCGCTCAAATCCTTACGTTTGCCCATTTTCCCTGCTTCTAACAAATCAACTTTGAGGACAAAATGTTCACTTGCTGCCTAATATGTCCCACCCACTAACAGGTGCCGTAATGAAGACATAATCAGTGTTATTCACGTCACCTGTCATAATGTTATGCCTGATTGGTGTATATACACATATAAAAACTGTATATACTTTAATTTATTGACACCTTCATAGATAAAAAAAAAATGGTTGATTAAATATGAATTAATATTAAATAGTATAGATATGCTGTCTAAACATATTAAGAATGTTAACAAATTATACATCTTTTGAAATTTCTAAGGGTTTAGTTTTAATCTACGGTATCCGTTTTACGATACAGATGCTCCAGCAACAGTAATATTGTGTCAGGAGTACAAATGACAATATGCAAAATCAAAACGGGACTTCATACCCAGCTAACAATTTTTGGTTCCTAGAACATTAGTTTTTGTTTTGTTTGTAGTTAATACATCCCCCAGGTATTTTGAGCAAAATGATTATACACAATATATAATATAAAATAAATTTAAAAGTAAGTATATAAAATTACAAAACAAACATTCATCAATTATTACATTTTACTTTTAATATTAAAGTACATTAAAAATCAAGTACTTTTGTACTTTTACTCAAGTAAAATTGGAAAGGAGTACTTAAAAGTTTGCTTAACAGAAATAGAACGCTTTTTTGTTTGTAGAACGTTATTCTAACGTTACTTTAACATTCCCCTAGCATAATTTTGACATTGCTCTAACGTTATTCTAACATTCCCCTAATGTTATTCTAACGATTCCAGAACATTCCCCTAACCTTTTTACTCTGATATCATTACCCCGCTGTATGTCAGTAATCATTCAGATCACTTATTGTATAAGCGGTATGGAAGATGAATGTATGGATGCCTATAATCAGTATTATACAAATCATATATTGTTTTTACTTACTGTAATAAAAATAACCTGAGCACATCAATTATCATATGGAAGATAAAATAATATCAAATTTGTCCATTATTTAAGATTTACTGTACTGTATTTCACAGGGTACCCAGATTTTACATTTCTTCAGCAACAAATAACGTTGCTTTAACGTTATTCTAATGTTTCCCTAACGTTATTCTAACATTTATTCAGCAACAAATAACAATGACTTCAACACAGTCTATGGTTTTTAAAATTAATATTCACAGACATTTAAAATAAAAAAAGTAAGATATCAGTACATTTATTTCTTACCACTGAATTGTACAGTTTAGCGGGACATGCTTCTTTTGGTCCGTAAACAAATTCTTCTCGATTACCATCATGTTCTCTTCGATAAGGGTGTCTAATCTACCCAAAATCATATGTACTCTCACATCTACATTAATTATAAGTAATTATTCAATAAAGAGATCAATAAATGAATTTTAGTCAGTCAGTCAGTAAAACGAAATGACCGTTCGTTTTTAAATTACGCACGAGAAAGCACGTGCAGATCAGTGGCACACAGTAAATAAAGATAGAAACAAACCCACAAATTTATGATTTCTGTTCTTTTCACACTATGCTTAACCCTGGCTTAATATTTTAGCTATACATTTGGATTTATCTGATCATTTTTGTTTTGATAGTCTCATTTCAACATAAATTCTGTATTAAACTAATTTAAGGGATCTGTATAGGTCATTACACAAAAACATTTTAATTGGAAGGTTATTTTACATGGTTATTACATAATAACCTAGAAAATAACCATTAGGGGATTTTCTGTATAAGTTATTTTAGGTTATTTAAAAATAACTGCCCTGCAACGTTCTGGGGACATTATTTTATGCTTGCAAAATAATAACCTAAAAATAACCTTTAGGGAACATTCTGTACAAGTTATTTTTAGGTTATTTAAAAATAACCACCCTGCAACGTTCTGGGAACATTATTTTATGGTTGCAAAAATAAAACCTAAATAGAACGTTTTTATAACGTTATATTTCGTCCTAAAAAAAACTAACGGGAACCAAATATTAACGTTAAGGGAATGTTCTGTGTTTGCTGGGTACCTTTGCTATGACATAGCTATCACGAGATGAATCCAATCTGTCGCACTTGGGTAAAATTTCCATGACAAGCGAAATGTCTATGTAAGTATTGAGACAATCAATTGTTTTTGGAGATTAAATGCTGTCTTTTGCCTGAATGATTTGGTCATCGTTGCGATAATAGTTTATGTGTAGCCCCCAAACGAGTATCCTCCCAGAGCCTCCAACCTTTGCACCCTGCTCTCAATTTCTTCCCCCCTCACCCCGCTTTCAATTCGTTTAGGCAGTGCAACACCGTGCCAGCCCTGTGATGTAATGTGGTTATTTCCAGAGTGCTCTGGGTCATGCGTGAAATGCAAGTAAGAAGCCACAGAAGCTTTATCCTCCCAAACCTTAACTGACTTCTCCACTCCCATCCACACAGAGACTGTTAGGCTGCAAGCCCAGCATTAGGCATCTCCGGTGGGGCTCTACCATTTGCATCAACATCATGGCGAGTTGGGAGAAAAGAGCTTTGCGAGGTGATCCGAAATGACAGTTGGGGAGCCAAATTGATTTTCTATCTCTTTGATTAATTTATCTTCCCCTTGTTGTGCATGAGGAAATTGCTGAATTGCATTCCGTAAGATTAAAACCGCAAACCATACTTTTCATAATCTGACAGATAATTGGCATGGGGGTTAGCTTCTAGATGATTGTCCCATTACAGGATTTCTTTGGAGACACACATACATATGTGCATGAGAGCAGGCATGTACTGTACATGTACATACACAAACATGTCATCAAAAGCCAAGCTGTCACATACACATATATAAACCGGAGAACATTTTTAAAATAAAATAACTCAGATTTCACACAGATTTTATTAAACTTATATTAAGATCGTCTGGCAACCAGATTAATTTGTTTTAATTGAATTGGTCAGGATTTGAGAAGATTTAGAAAAAGTTTTGACAGCCAAGACTGACTTACGACACTGCGTGTAATGGGATAAGAGAGAGAGAGAGAGAGAGAGAGAGAGAGAGAGAGAGGAAGCCGCGGCTTGGATGTGAGTGGCTGCTTTCAGTAATCCCTAATCAATAGCACAATAAAGACGGGTGCATTAATATGCGTATATGCCATCTTTTCATGCTGCTGCGCTAACAGAGATGAGAGAAGAGGTGGTATTTCACTAATGGATGAATTGCTCATCTATCTCCCTGAGGGTTGGTGACATTTGGGCAATGCCAGGAACAGACAAAGACAATACCATTCCATTAATTCTGGACTTCATTATTTGTCTGGGGGAAGACCATTTTATACAAAGGATGTCCATCTTGGGGAACAAATGAAACAGATGGGAGCAATTATCAAATAAATACAGTAATTAAGCTGGATTGGTGGGAAATAAATAAATAAGCATAATTAAGAAAGAAAGAAAGAAAGAAAGAAAGAAAGAAAGAAAGAAAGAAAGAACAAGAGACTTTTTACAGTTGCAGCAATGCACCATGTGTGCTTCCATCCCGTAAGGCGCAATGCAATATTTAAAACTCTCCATTCAGTGCCAAGCCTGTTGTGAATTTAAAATGTGCTACTACAATAAACTTCCATTTTGTAAACATCAACAAAGACGGCAGCCAGAATGCAATATGTAATATCACCTTAAATAAGAATGCGATAATCTGTTCCCTCTACAGTTTGTGCATGTATGCTTTCTTATACTGTTCTTTTAATGTTTAGACATTCAGAATCGGAATATTGCTCCTTTATGCACAATAAATATTGATTCAGTGCTCATAAATAACAAAATGCGGTGCCCAGTCAGAGATCCAGAGAATAAATTCTCGATTACTGTGTTTTACAGTAGGCCTATATATGCTAAAATCCCTCTTCTGTGCTTGCAAACTGATAAGCACAAGAATTGCCTGAGAATGATTTATATAGCTCTGCTATGTTTACGGCCCACAAACCCCCACAACACACACCACCAGAGATGGTGCGCCCTACCTGTGGTGTTCAATAAACTAAATATGTTTTTCCCAAGGTTATGATGTCACAAATTACACTCATTACATGTGTTTACATTTTGTGACTGGCTATTTTGTCAGTAACCATCTGTAACCATTTGTTTCCAGCAAGAGTGTCATCAGAAATCTGCTGTTTGTCTATGTCCTCTTCTTGCTGTGGCACAGCCAAACACCCATACTCTACAAGCTCTTGCCTCCAAACAGCCTTAGGCTAACAGTGGAGAAGAGCTTAGCTGTTCAAAGGCAAAACAAAGTGAGAGTCGGCCTGGCTGTCGTTAGTTATCCTCCACGGCTGCCTCGGGTGACTGCCGTACTTCTGAACCCCCCGTAATTTTTACTTGGCCTTCTTTGTCTGGGAGTTTGTCCCGCACGAGGTGAGAGCCAATGAGGCATGTCCACGGTGATGGATTTCCAACCCTGGTTCTAACGGGGCCGATGTCACACATTATCTCCAGGCCCAGAGACATAGTCAGGAGTGGGGACAGTGAGAATGCTAACATGGGTCTCTAAACAGGAACTACAAGCGAGGAGGGATTCAAAGCCATGGAAAGAGTACAATGGCAAAAGAGTGTAAAACTGTCATAATGTCCATGTGAATCCAGAGCAGTGTTATTTTAGTATCATTGATATTCTATTAAAGGGTACATAACAGTGTTCAGTACATAACGTCCAGTTTCTGCCAGTCTCATGTTAATCTTGAGTACCTACAGAGTAGTATTGCATCCTTCATATATTCGAAGAGTCTTTAGTTTTATCATATTTATAAAAGACAGATACGCTGTACCGATTCCTTCCGAAGCTCGTGCAGTGGGCGGAGCTAAAGAGTCACAAGCACACACACACACACACACACACAGAGCATGGCATTATCCCTGGATAACTTTCGTTTCACTATACGTTCGTGTTGTTTACATTATATGCACTTGTGCGCCGACTGCCAACAAAACACAGACATTTGATGTTTGGGAAGCTGAACAAGGTTATCTTTCCCTCACAACTAAAAACACACTTCTTTAGTGGCACTGTTGATTTCATGGTCTAAAAACAAAATGACAGTGCGTCCAACTGCTCGTTGATGGGCATGCTTTCGCTCTGGTTGATGTGCACACGTGCTCATCTGGGAGAAGTTCCCATACAAAGAATTCCACCCTTTATGAAGTCATACAGGGCCATACTAAAAAAAAACTTTCAAAAACGTATTCTAATTCTGAAGGAGTGTATTCGGCACAGAAATACTCCATCATATGTCCAACTGAAATAGCATTATTATTTTTTTCAAGAATTAAACAAATACAATAAATGACTATGTGCAGCCATCATGGAATGATTATGTTCACTCTTACACTTTCATACACTCACCATTAATTATGTCCAGGTGTAATTCATTCACATTGCACATGGGAATTTGTGGTAATTAGACGTGGGAATTAATAGAAAAAGGATAATAAAAAGCTGCTAGACTACTGCAAAATTATGTATTAACATAAACTAAGCCAAATATGCATTGAGGATTACTAATGGAAATACCATATTAGGTATAATCAGAGCATTTATCATTGTGGCCTATAACGTTTAAGGGTGACAGAATAGATTTGTACTCAAATACATTTTTGCATATAAATTGCATGATATGCCCTTGTCAAATGCATTGTCATGTACTTAAGTCAGGGCCATTAACATGTCCAGGGGTTTCCCTTGACAAACATGTAGGATGATGCTGTACAAAAAAGGTCAGAGTTTAGCATGTCAGGCTGACCTTATAGGGGGCTCACAAGCTCAGCTCAATTCCCAATAAGACAGTAAAGGAATACCTATGTGAGAGACAAAAAGTAGAGAGAAAAAAAAGACTAGATACATTTCACACTCTCATACATACAAATCTCAAACAAGTGTCTAAACGTTAAAAAAGTTTGGAAAGGTCGAAGTGAAATACAAGGGCAGTTGTGGGCTTCATTGCACAGTATTTGTACTGTGAGAAATGCACACTTTTCACAATGTTAGGCTTAAAACGTGCATTCTCACCGGTATTTCAGTGTTTTCCCTTTCTAATTCCCTATGAAGGCATCATTTATGCTGTTTGGAATACAGTATATAAGCGATACACGAAACTCGCTTCAAATCCTCAAATGCGCTCTGAAGAGCGCTCACAGCATGCGGATCTACTGCGTAAAAGTGGTTAAATGTGCTTATATCTCACAATTCTTTTATGATGCAAAAGTACAGTAAACAGTCTTATGGTATTAACCAGACAAGACAAAACATCTGATGTGTCAGAATAGAGCTGTGCATTAGTGTGAATGCAGCCTTTTATATCTGCTGATGTCTATGATGTCAAAACAAAGTCTGGTACTAAAGGGTGGAGCTAGAATCACTGCAGAACGTTGACTGGTTGACAGAGAATCGTCCATTCCACGTTCTTTTTCGGCTGTGTTCTTCCTTGCAGCCTGCAGCTTTTGACTCAAACAAAGCGTGTCTTCTTGTGACAACAGCCACGTGCCGAAAAGCAAGAACAAGATCTGCTGTATGTCATTTATTGTTGTTTACTGTGTTGCGAGAATGACGTCGATTGCTACACCACGCCTATTATAAGGGTACTGTTGGCGGTGGAAAAACAAGCCAGATCAGTGTTTATGGTCCCAAATTGTACTGTACTGTACTTAACCGTAAAGCACTGCTCGGTGGAAACGAACCATAACAAAAATGGAAAGGGAGTTCTAGATAAAACTATTTTAAATTAAAACACACATTCACACTTACTCAAACACATTATTAGGTACACCTTGCAAGTACCGGGTTGGACCCCCTTTTGCCTTCAGAACTGCCTTAATTCTTTGTGGCATAGACTCAACAAGGTAGAAACATTCCTCAGAGATTTTGGTCCAAATTGATATGATAGCATCATCTCAAGCAAACAACTCTGAGGATCTATCTCTGCTTACACTGGAAATGACTGAAAAGCATAAAACTCTCATCGAAAACAAAAACAATGCTAGCAACAGACTGTGTAGGCTCTGTTACAAAATTTTGTGATCTGGCCAGGTAAATCTGATGGAGCCTGTAAAGAAATGTTTATATCAAAATGGGAATCATTATCATTACTCACCGGCCACTTTACTAGGTACACCTTGCTAATGCCAGGTTGGACCCTCTTTTGCCTTCAGAACTGCCTTGATTCTTCATTGCATAGATTGAACGAGGTGCTAGAAACATGCCTCAGAGATTTTGGTCCAAATTGATATGATAGCATTACGCAGTTGCTGCAGATTTGTCAGCTGCACATCCATGATGCGAATCTCCCGTTCCACCACATCCCAAAGGTGCTCTATTGGATTGAGATCTGGGGATTGTGGATGCCATTAGAGTATAGTGAACTCGTTTGAGATGATTTGAGCTTTATTACATGGTGCGTTATCCTGCTGGAAGTAGCCATCAGAAGATGGGTACACTGTGGTCATAAAGGGATTGACATGGTCATCAACAATACTCAGGTAGGCTGTGGCATTTAAACAATGCTCAATTGGTACTAAGGGGCACAAAGTATAAACGTGAAGCTACACACTAATCAGAATGTGCAACTTTTTTTCCCTCCATTCTGTCACCTGATGGAGTTTGGGTTCCTGGCCACTGTCGCCTCTGGCTTGCTTAGTTGTAGACACATAATATTTATCTGACTGTACTGACGCTGTTGTATGAGAACTGAACTGAGCTGGACATCATTTTTTGCTGAACTGCTTTATAGGTGAAATGAACTAATTTAATAATTGATGAGCTTTGCTTAATCAACACTGAACTGACTTCAGCTGAACAACAGCAGAAATGCATCATTTTCTTTATCACTGTAAAGCTGCTTTGAAGCAATCTGTATTGTATAAAGTGTTATATAATAAAGGTGACTTGAGTTCTGCTATGAATATGCCACTGCCATAAGAACGTGCTACACATAAACCAATATTCTAAATGGTCCCTAAAACACGGACTATCAATGACAGTTTCTAAAACATGAAAATGCAGTTTGCAACAAAATAACACATTCACATCACTGGGACGTTCATAGAATTATTGAATATGGCATAACAAAATATTTACACTCACCTAAAGGATTATTAGGAACACCATACTAATACTGTGTTTGACCCCCTTTCGCCTTCAGAACTGCCTTAATTCTACGTGGCATTGATTCAACAAGGTGCTGAAAGCATTCTTTAGAAATGTTGGCCCATATTGATAGGATAGCATCTTGCAGTTGATGGAGATTTGTGGGATGCACATCCAGGGCACGAAGCTCCCGTTCCACCACATCCCAAAGATGCTCTATTGGGTTGAGATCTGGTGACTGTGGGGGCCATTTTAGTACAGTGAACTCATTGTCATGTTCAAGAAACCAATTTGAAATGATTCGAGCTTTGTGACATGGTGCATTATCCTGCTGGAAGTAGCCATCAGAGGATGGGTACATGGTGGTCATAAAGGGATGGACATGGTCAGAAACAATGCTCAGGTAGGCCGTGGCATTTAAACGATGCCCAATTGGCTCTAAGGGGCCTAAAGTGTGCCAAGAAAATATCCCCCACACCATTACACCACCACCACCAGCCTGCACAGTGGTAACAAGGCATGATGGATCCATGTTCTCATTTTGTTTACGCCAAATTCTGACTCTATCATCTGAATGTCTCAACAGAAATCGAGACTCATCAGACCAGGCAACATTTTTCCAGTCTTCAACTGTCCAATTTTGGTGAGCTTGTGCAAATTGTAGCCTCTTTTTCCTATTTGTAGTGGAGATGAGTGGTACCCGGTGGGGTCTTCTGCTGTTGTAGCCCATCCGCCTCAAGGTTGTGCGTGTTGTGGCTTCACAAATGCTTTGCTGCATACCTCGGTTGTAACAAGTGGTTATTTCAGTCAAAGTTGCTCTTCTATCAGCTTGAACTTAGACCGGCCCGTCTGGCACCAACAACCATGCCACGCTCAAAATTGCTTAAATCACCTTTCTTTCCCATTCTGACATTCAGTTTGGAGTTCAGGAGATTGTCTTGACCAGGACCACACCCCTAAATGCATTGAAGCAACTGCCATGTGATTGGTTGGTTAGATAATTGCATTAATGAGAAATTGAACAGGTGTTCCTAATAATCCTTTAGGTGAGTGTACATTTTCACTTAAAACACAAATTATGACTACAACAACATGACTATATAAAGGCTGCTTAGATCCAAATAAGTGCTCCCTAATTCTCACAGAACACAGGAAGGAATATCTGCTGTGAAGGTCATGAGTTGCCTGAATACTAGTCTAGACAAGTGACTCTTAGGATAGGAAGGATCTACTCTTCCTTTGATGTGAGAGCACAGACTTCCCGACACATCTTTTTTTTTTTTTTTTTTTCACTAAACTGGAGCAGTCCTGATACTTTCCTTGCCTATTTCTCAATTTTAAAAGGACTGTGGCTGGATGCTGCCAGCATCTAACCTAAACTACCTTCAAAAGCCTCTTTTTTTCTTCATCTTTGCATTTTGTAGAAGGGGTCTCTGCCGTAACCAGCTCATCTCTTCTTCTGCCGTTTTTTTTAATCCACATTCTAAGAATGAAACTAATTTTCTATTGACGCATGTGTTAATGGATTAAGAGAAAAATCTGACCAAAATCTGCCCATACTTCATATCCTCTAATGAGACTCGACCACCAATCAGAGAGGTTCCTGAATCTCTCATCATTTTCAGTGGGTGCTCAGCCATTTCCGTGGGTGCCCAAACACCCATGGAATTGCGCCTGGACGTGACGACACTGTTAGTGAATTTTTGTCTAAATAAGAATGGGCTATCAAAAAAATGTTTGATACCAATGCAGATGTGTGTTTTTCACTTCGTTCTCACTACTTCCTATTAGGTAAGGAATGATATTTTGGATTATGAAATGTTTAATGTTGCATGTACTTTTTACTTCATGAAGAAGATTACAGTGATGTTAAGACTGCGATTCACAACATTTTCAGGAAACAAAAGTTTTTTTACTTTCCTTATTTTTCATAATTTCATATTTCACAATAAAACCAAAAGAGGGAAAAAAGTATTTACTGTTTTTCTCAATCGCTTTGGCTCAATTCTCGAATGATTTTTCATTTTTATCTGTCAGACATGTTATATTCTATAAATATTTATGACATGTAATGTTTGTTAAACTGCAACACACACACACACACACTATATATAAAAAAATACATTATATATATATATATATATATATATATATATATATATATATATATATATATATATATATTTATAACTACACATTGCATTCATGCTTTACACATACACCCTCACATCATCATGCCTTTCATATCATCGTGCCTTCCTAGTCAATTTTTACCTACTGTCTGAATCTGTATTTACAGTAAAAAAGCTTAGTGTATTTCCATGGTGAAAAAAACATCTAAAGATTTTGACCAGTGTGGTTCACACGATGACAAAAACAGTTTTTATTTAGGTGGCATTGGCCAATTTACTGACACAATAACTATGTTCTGAAGCATGAATTAAATGTTTTGGGTGAGTAACTACATTTTGCAGACAATTGAAATTACAGTTTAGAGAATGAAAATGTGCCACAGCAATTGAGAAAAACTGTAAATGTAACTAACATTAACAGTATTGAATGGAATGAAGCTTGAATGTTGAAGGAAATCCACAAAAACAAACAAACGGTAAAATGAAACAAGTTACTGCCAAAATCTAACTTTTTTTGCATGGCTTGGTTGATTTCCACAGAGTGTGTCTAACAATCTTCCTCAACCTTCCCTCTGAGCGTTTCCCAAAGGTCTTAGTTCTTCCAACCAGGCAGACAGGCCATCTGATTGGTCAACCAGAACCATTTGACAGCAATCACCTGTTTTCCAGCTGCCCAATTACCTAGAAGTCCATTGGGTCCTTCATTACCCACAAGCCTTAGGGCCTCCTGAGGCCACAGTTCTCCTTTCTTATGATGCAAGAATATGGCACAAAAAAAAAAACCCTAAAAAAACGAAATGGAAATGAATCTATAAATAAAAAAGACTAAATATTTGGTATATCGGTATATCACCCTTCCAGACACAAGATGTTGTCATTTTAGGCTCAGGAAAGGTACACAGCTGATAATAGAGATACAGCAAAAGAGAGAGGAAGACAAAGAAAGAGAGACATCATCATGCCGTCATTATCCTGAGTTAAAAGGCCAAAAACATTTGGTGCTTTCTGGTGGCAGAGAGCTGATTAGTGGCAGGTAGCCCATTGTGAAGGAAATCACTTCACAGCTGTAAAGCAAGTGATTTCATAGACTTTCTTCAAGATTACACAGCTAGGGCCTAATCAGCTGATCCTTAATCACAGGCATTGTGCACTCCCAGTCTCCAGCACCCCACCAGCCGGATACCAATGTTTCGCTGCTGTTATGAGAGCTTCACACAAGTAATCGCCTTAAAACAACTCTTACTGATCTGCCATATAGCACTCAGTTTCTCATGGTGTGTAGAACAAATATAGCACAATACAGGGATCTATCATTAAACTTATAATGATTGTAACACGGAAGAGCACGTTTGAGTTTACTGTAAAAAAAATATATTGACTATATTACCAAAAGTATTAGGACACCCCTCCAAATCATTGAATTCAGGTGTTCCAATCACTTCCATGGCCACAGGTGTATAAAATCAAGAACCTAGGCAAGCAGACTGCTTTTACAAACATTTGTGAAAGAATTTGTCAGGATCAAATAAAGTCTGATCAGCGGCAATCAGTAACCACGCCTCCGCACACACACACACACACACAAAGAGAATGAGTCAGTAAATTCATGAACCGTGACAGTACCCCTCCCCAGCACTCCCAGGAGAACTTACCCGTCGATTGTAATCATCGATAAGGGAGTGATCCAGAATGTCCCTCGTAGGAACGCAACTTCTCTCCTCCGGACCGTAACCCTCCCAGTCCACCAAGTACTGGAATCCGCGTCCCCTCCCTCTGGAGTCCAGAATACGATTGACCATAAAGGTTGGTTCCCCATCTACGAGTCGCGACGGGGGAGGAACCAGGGCAGGCGGATTAATATGTGAATGAAATACAGGCTTCAATTTGGACACATGAAAAACTAGATGAATCCTCCTGTATGCAGGAGGCAGTTTGAGGCAGATGGATTGGATGGAAACCCGAAGAAAGACTTACACTCGCCCCCAGTAATCTACAAAACTCCCTCCAGAATTTGGACACAAATTGGGGCCCCCTGTCAGAGACCACATCCATCGGGAAGCCATGTATACGAAATACATAATCTATAACAGCCACTGCTGTCTCCTTGGCAGAGGGTAATTTAGGCAAGGGAATAAAGTGAGCCGCCTTCGAGAACCGGTCCACTATGGTCAAAACGACCGTCTTGCCCTGGGAGGGCGGGAGGGCGGTGACAAAATTGAGCGCTATGTGGGACCAGGGTCTCGAAGGGACAGACAGCGGTTGGAGTAACCCATCCGGTGGTCGATTGGAAGTGTTACCACAAGCACAAATCGAACAGACCAAAACAAAATCCAAAATGTCACAAGACCCTTCTAACCAATGACGCCACTCTTCCAATGCTAACTTGACCGCCAACAACTCTCTGTTACCAATGACGTTCGGCTGGTGATAAACGATGGGAAAAAAATGCGCAAGTATGCATCTTGTCATCCGAGGAAGAGCGCTGGGAAAGAACCGCACCTACCTCCACCTCTGACGCGTTGACCTCCACCACAAACTGACGTGATGGATCAGGGGCAATCAGAATCGAACCCCAGAAGCCTCTGTAGGGCCTTACGGGAATCTGGATTTGGCCAATCCACCACAGCCTTAACCTTGTCAGGATCCACGTGCATTCCCTCGGATGAGATGATGTACCCTAGGAAAGGAACAGACTGCGCAGACTCCGCCTTGACAAAAAGCCCATTATCTAGCAACCTTTGGGGCACTCGTGCTGAACATGCTCCTGGAGAGAAGAAGAAAATATCAGTATGTCGTCCAGGTAGACCTAAATTAACTGATCTACCATGTCCCTCAGCACGTCATTGACGAGTGCTTGGAAGACCACAGGGGAGTTGGACAGCCCGAAAGGCATGACCAAATATTCAAAATTACCCCTGGGGGTATTAAACGCCATCTTCCACTCATCCCCCTCCCTTATGCGAACCAAATGATAAGCATTATGTGAGTCCAATTTTGTGAAGACGGATGCTCCCTGCAACCTCTTGAAGGCTGAAGACATCAACGGCAAAGGATATGTATTCTTTACCGTGATGTTATTCAGCCCTCAGTAATCAATACAAGGCTGCAGAGAACCATACTTCTTACCCACAAAAAAGAATCCCGCCCCTGCTGGAAAAGAAGAAGGGTGGATGAACCCGGTTGCTAGAGAATCAGAAATGTATTTCTCCATGGCCTCCCTTTTTGGAACAGAAAGTGAGTATAACTTGCCTTAGGCGGAGACGTACCTGGACGTAACTCTATAGCACAGTCATAGGGACGACGCAGAGGTAGAGAAGCAGCCCGGGACTTACTGAACACTTGCTTCAGGTCGAGGTACTCCTTGGGCAAGCTTGACAAATTCACCGGCTCATCCTGCAACACAGATTCAGACACAGACGAACAGGTAGACACAAGACAAGACGCATAGCACTGATTACTCCACGCAGAGATGGAGCTGTGGCCCCAGTCAACCCTGGGGTTATGTTGCACCAACCAGGGATGACCGAGGACGATGGGAACCAGCAGAGAGTCCGAGATCATAAAAGTTATCTCCTCTGTGTGGTTCCCTGATGTGATGAGAGTAATGGTACCAGTGGTGAATGAAATGTCAGTGAGTTTCTGTCCATTAAGTGCACTGACAGAAAGCTTGTGAGTGAGGGGAATGATAGGGATCTGAAGGTGATGTGCAAATGCCAGAAAATTACCTTCAGCTCCCGAGTCCAGTAAGGCCTGGCATTGGTGAAACTTGGTTGCCCATTGCAGTCTTACCGGGAGGAGAGTCGATGATGAGGATTTCTCCACGGAAAGTCCGCCTGACACTAACCTCAGCCCTCCTGCCGGGCTTGATCTTTTACCGGACAGTCTCTCAGAAAGTGCCCGACTCCACCACAGTAAAGGCAGAGCCCCCGCCTTCTCCACCGTTCTCTCTCCTCCCGGGAAAGCCAAGCTCTACCCACCTGCATGGGTTCATGATCTAAAGCTGGGCTGACCGTATTACTGACGCTGGCTCTGGAATACCCTGGGTTCTCGGAAACCAACACCTGGTGAGTTTGCCTCTCCAGTCACTGTAACCGTGCATCCACTCGCAGAGCCAAATCGATCAGTCCGTTCAGATCCGTCGGAAGTTCCAGCGTGAAGATCTCCTTCTGAATACGGTCAGCCAACACATGCAGGAACATGTCCCACTGCGCCTCCTCGAAAACACGCCTCATCTCCTCGGAGAGTGCTTGGAAGGAGGAACAACAGGGATCTTGGTTCTCCCACACCGCCATTCCCCACTGAGCCGCACGTCCTCATATTAGCATCAACACCAGTGCCACTTTCGATTGTTCCATGGAGAACGTCAAGGGCTGAAGAGAAAAGAATAACGAGCATTTAGTTAAAAATGCTCTACACATATTAGGCTTACCAGCATATGTCTCAGGAGTGGGTAGACGTGGCTCATGCTGACAATCAACACTCGGAGTGGGAGCTCTCAGTTGTTGCAGTTGGTTGGTGAGCTCAGACACCTGCGCTACCAAGGCTTGCACCGCTCGACCCGTAGCTACCATCTGTTCCTCTTGATGTTCCATGCGAGCCCTGTTGAAGAAAATTCTCTCAAATCGGTAACACTCGCTGAATCCATTGGTGTTCAGATCGTTCTGTCAGGATCAAATAAAGGAGGATTCAATAGCGAGTGTGAAACAAGAGGGTTTATTGAGAAAAGTCCAATAAGAGTAGTAGCAGTGGGTCAGATGAATCGAGGTGCTCGGAAGTCCACTCTTAGCAGTGCAGGGACGCGACTGGGCAACCAGCCTTCCATGAAACACAGGGAAGACGACCAGGAAGACAAACACTGGATCCAGACACGAGACGCAGGGACACAGAGACAGCCAGGACCAGGACATACACACCGGAGAACTACGAAACTGACAAACAGATGGTTAGCAAGTTAGCAAGACATTTTATAGGGAAGTTGATCAACCGCAGCTGCCGTTGATGATCTGATCAGCGGCAATCAGTAACCACGCCTCCACACACACGCACGGAGAGAATGAGTCAGTGAATTCATGAACCGTGACAGAATTTGTCACTCTCAGAAGCTCAGTGAATTCAAGCGTGGTACTGTGATAGCTTGCCACCTGTGCAATAAGTCAATTCGGGAAATTTCCTAACTACTAAATATTCCACGGTCAACTGTTAGTGGTATTATAACAAAGTGGAAGCAATTGAACAACAGCAACTCAGCCACGAAGTGTCCCAGAGTGGGGTCAGTGCATGCTGAGGCACACAGTGTGCAGAAGTCGCCAACTTCCTGCAGAGTCAATAGCTACGGACCTCCAAACTTCGTGTGGCCTTCAGATTAGCTCAAGAACAGTGCGTAGAGAGCTTCATGGAATGGGTTTCCATGGCCGAACAGCTGCATCTAAGCCTTACATCTCCAAGTGCAATGCAAAGCGTCGGATGCAGTGGTGTAAATATGGAAGCAGAATAGACTCATTAATAATTCACGCAAAAAACACTATGTACACGTGTAGCCAATTTCACATGCATGAAACCAAATTCACGTGCACAAAAAACAATTCACGTGTGCAAAATAAAAGTATATTTTCATAAAATACATTTCACTAATGCAAAACACAATTCGTAGATTTACAACTGTGCACAAAAACTTTCGAGTTCATCCAAGTTCATCCTTAAATGTAAAAATCTTCATTCACGTGTGAATTGCCTTGGATTTGTGTGTGTGTATTTTGAGACTTTCCTGGCAGTGCTCTCCTCCCACCCGGATCAGTCGTACTCTTTAGCCAATCAGATTTAAGCTTATCAATCGACCAATCATAATCGCGTGAGGGCGGGCCCACCTGGGAGTCATCAGTTATCGACCACAGATCCAAGTCATGGCTGAGCAGAGGTATGTGCCATCCATATGTAAAGCACTCCGCCACTGGACTCTAGAGCAGTGGAGACGTGTTCTCTGGAGTGACAAGTCACGCTTCTCTGTCTGGCAATTTGATGGATGAGTCTGGGTTTTGCGGTTGCCAGGAGAACGGTATTTGCCTGACTGCATTGTGCCAAGTGTAAAGTTTGGTGGAGGGGGGATTATCGTGTGGGGTTGTTTTTCACGGGTTGGGCTTGGCCCCTTAGTTCCAGTGAAAACTTTTAATGCTTCAGCATACCAAGACATTTTGGACAATTTCATGCTCCTAACTTTGTGGGAACAGTTTGGGGATGGCCCCTTCCTGTTCCAACATGACTGTGCACCAGTGCACAAAGCAAGGTCCATAAAGACATGGATGAGCGAGTTTGGTGTGGAGGAACTTGACTGGCCTGACCTCAACCTGATAGAACACATTTGGGATAAATTAGAGCAGAGACTGCAAGCCAGACACACTCCTAAACCTTGTGGAAAGCCTTCCCAGAAGAGTTTACGCTGTTATAGCTGCAAAGGGTGGGCCCTACGGATTAAGAATGGGATTTCATTAAAGTTCATGTGCATGTCAAGGTAGGCGTCCCAAAACTTTTGGCAATATAGTGTATATATAAAAATGGAAGAGATGAATGTAAACAGCTAACTCAAACAGTCAATTTAAGACATGCAGTACATACATCATGCCATTCGTAACCTGTACAACCTTTTTTACCCTAAATGGGTCATAAAAAGTACTTTAGCATAATATTTATATTGCTCTTTTTCTATATAAAGTGAATGATCACTACAGCTGTCCTGGCAAAAAAAGCATGTACAGTATGGACATTGTGCTAAATAGAAACCTTTTGGGTTTCACACAATAAACAAGGTCATACGTGTTGAAATTATGACAGGATTTTCAGTTTTATTTGAACTTTCCCTTTAAGATAAGATTAATGTGTTCTTTGTGTACTTCATGACTGCAACACAGTGCTAGTGTAGTCAACAGGATCAAAGCATTCAAGCAAGGCAAAAAGCAAAGAAAAGTTATGCTTTTTTTCCCTTTGTTGTTTTGTTTTGAGAAAGTGATTCTACTGCAAAACATATGATGGAGAATGCGTGATCATACAGAGCTCATTCCCTTCATAGCCTTAAACGAATATTTCACCATTTACTTACCCTCGTGTTGTGACTTTTTTTCCCCTCTGCATGGAATACACACACACACACACACACACACATATATACACACACACACACAGAAGGATCCAGTGTTGTTTAGGACCCCACTGACTTTCATTGTACAAAAACATGTTCAAAATATATTCCACTCTTTCCCACAGAATAAATAGATGCATGCAGGTTTGGAACAACATGAGTGTGACTAAATAATGAAAATTTTTATATTTTTAATAGCAAATGCCAAACTCAAGTCATGCAAGTCTTTCTTAGAGGATTTGCATAAAAAAAAAAAAAAATGTACAAATAAAACGAGTGTTGCCTTCAACCTGCAGTTTAGGCATAATTGCTCTTGGCGCTGTTAATGTTTCATGATTTAATAGCTGTCACACAACATTCCCCCTCATTTTGCTGAAAAGCAGGTGCCACGTCGAGAGAAATCACAGCACATGTATATAGAGTTGAAAAACAGTAAACAGCATGGAATATTTCAGTATTCCAGTGCACAATTCCCTGCAGTTGCATCTGGCTACCTGATTTTGTTTTCCTTTAAAGTGTTGGCCTATAATAATTGACAGAGCTGTAACGAGGTCTGAAGACACATTTTGTTTTATTTTTGTAGATATTGTTGCTCGGTATACTGTAACTGAGGAAAAAGAAAAGAGCAAATCTTTTTGCCCTCATAACATTAGAGCACAGGGTGTTTACCCCACATGAGCGACGTTATTAATTGGTGAGTCCAACTTTTGTTCAAAGAACCATTCATGCACTGCAAAAAAATTGTGTTGCAGTTAAAACACTCTCCTGCTCACTCACACGCACACGCACACATACAGAGCTGGTAATGAGGCGCAGGTTGCCACAAAGGACAAGCTCTCTGTGAGCAGGTTAATTATGTTATTACTG
This sequence comes from Rhinogobio ventralis, assembly GCA_039654625.1. Lineage (NCBI taxonomy): Eukaryota > Metazoa > Chordata > Actinopteri > Cypriniformes > Gobionidae > Rhinogobio > Rhinogobio ventralis. The sequence goes on along the minus strand of CM077198.1, from coordinate 21,285,265 downwards.
GCGTGTTGATGAGATTGTTTGATGAAATATGAATGTAATATGAGACGTGGCCAGGGGCTTTATTGAAACCAATCCCAGAAGGAGAGGGGGCCCAAATCAATGCCATACATGCACACATACAAACACACACACACACACATTAGGCCTTAGAGATCAGACATGTAAAGGAATGTGTGTTTCTTGCGTATGATGAGCAATGTGTTCAGTCGTAACATTGGTGGCGGGGTTAGACAGAGAGAAAAGAGATTCAGCGATAGAGAGTGTGGTAAACAGACAGGCAGAGAAAGAGATAGTCACCCTCTTACTGAATGTTATTTCTATGCAAATGACAGACAAGGAATTAAGGCCGAGGAGAATGGAGATGGTGACTACAGCCACGAATGTTGCTGTGGCAACTGAGATCTCATAACATCAAGCTTTAGTGTAAACCATCAGAAACACACTGTAGAGTGAGGAAAATGAAACAGATGACAGGGAAGAGAAAGAAGTCATTAAGGCATCATTGTAAAAGAAGATGTCGCAGAGAAGTACAGTAGTGTTATTATAAGTGAGAATGGGGTGTTGTTTGTTTAAACGCTACAATATACAAAATATTGGAACCCAGGATGCCAGAATAAATCCAGGACATCTACAGGATGCTACATACTGTAAGAAACATCCAGTTCAAAATTCCCTTGAGGATTCATTAAAATCTTAGTTTCAAAGGCGTGCATGTTTAATATATTCTTTTTATGACAAAACGTCAAACAATTTTCCTGTGCTGATTATCAGTTGTTATTTTTGGTTCAAACAAGTATTGATTACAGCATGCCTTTGAACTCATGGTGTTTCAAACAAAAAATTATTTTGATCAAATATTGTTCCTCGTCCTTTTATCTGATGAGACTCAGTAAAACAGTCTCAAAAAACAGACTAAACATAAGAAGATAAAACAATATCTCGAAAATAATTCAAAATAAGTATAAGACTCCAGAATTAATCAAGTAAAATTAAAATGAATATTAAGTCTCTAAATTAAACGACTTAATTACATGAATCTCAAAACTCAAAAAAAGTTTATTATATTCTTGAGATATTTTATCATTTTACCACACTTAATACTATTCCATAACATTTTCTACAAGTTGTGGGCAATACATTTCAAACATATACTACAGAATATAATAGTAAACAAGTAAAAATAAAAGATATATTTCAATTATATATTTGACTGATAAAACTGAAAACTTAAACAGAAATCCCTTTTCAGGATACTCAAATTTAAAGATAATTTTGTAAAATCCAAATAAGCTTTACAGATCTTTATTGGAAAGGGTTTAACCAATGTTTTTCAATGAACCATGAACAATTATTGCACATGCACCGTGACCATGGGTCCCTGATCACCTGCGTGAACATGCCACAGTTCTGCTGCAGGAGGGCATGAGGACTGCAGATGTCAACAGAGCAATAAATGTCCATAATTTAAGAAGCCTAAAGCTGCTTTCACACTAGCAGCGACAAGGGACACAACCACATTCATTTCAATGGAGAGACTGCGTTTTCCGGCATCAAGCGATGGGGCGTGTCCAGTGATGCGACAAAATTGAGATATGTTCAACTTTATGCAAATGAAGAGGGACTTTCGAGAGCGACAACCAATAGGAGCGAAGTCAGTAAAGCGCATGTGCTCCATTGCTCTTCAGTGACGAGGCAAGATGGAGAAGCTAATTTTAGCAGTCAGAAACTGACCTATAATTTATGATGCATCTGTTCAAATAATCAATCCAATCAACTCGTCAAAAGCACACAAAATATGCATACCATTTATTCTATCTGACTTAATTGTAAGAGTGAACTCATGAAACGGTGGTATTCGCTGTGCTGACTGAGCCCAGATAGACCGGCATTTGCCCTTTTGCTGCAGATAAATAGCCACGATGGCAAAGAACACTTGCTGTTTCTTGCTCATCTTTAATACTAGCATTTTATGTATTAATTCCATTTATATTTAGACTTTTCCTTCCACAATATTTGTTTGTAAAGGCATTGTCTTTTCATTGTCATTGTCTACAACATGGAGTAACATCCTTGAATGTCATTCACAGACGTTACTAGGCAACCAGTAATGGGAACGCAGCTTAAGACAGTGTCACAGGGAGACAGGAAGGACAGCTGATTGTTACAGGAAGGAGAGTTGATCGTCCTTGCAGTGCCAAACCGTGTGTAACCATGGTTCCCACAGACATGTTCAAGAACATGCAAGTGTCTTGGTGGAAGAGTGGAGTAACATCTCACAGCAAGAACTGGAAGATACATTTAAAAAGGGTGTATCACAGTTTTTCTCAATCGCTTTGGCACATTTTTTGAAAGAGTCTTAACATTCTCTAAACTGTAAGTGCAATTGTCACAACTGTTTGCTTGAACATCAGAACGCTTTCAAAACCTAGTTACTGTGTCAGTAAATTGGCCAATGCCACCAAAATAAAAAGTGTTTTTGTCATTGTGTGAACCACACTGGTCATTTGTATTTATATAGTACATTTATTTTTTGAAGAAATGTGTTACATGTAAGCTTAAAATTCACAGTTGTTCGTTAACTTTTACCCACCCTGTCTTTCTCTAACACACACATTTCTTCCTATTATATATATATATATATATATATATATATATATATTCCATGACAAGAATTTCCAGCTTACATCCAACACAATTCTACAAAAATAAATGTACTGTATACACTCACCTAAAGGATTATTAGGAACACCATACTAATACTGTGTTTGACCCCCTTTTGCCTTCAGAACTGCCTTAATTCTACATGGCATTGATTCAACAAGGTGCTGAAAGCATTCTTTAGAAATGTTGGCCCATATTGATAGGATAGCATCTTGCAGTTGATGGAGATTTGTGGGATGCACATCCAGGGCACGAAGCTCCCGTTCCACCACATCCCAAAGATGCTCTATTGGGTTGAGATCTGGTGACTGTGGGGGCCATTTTAGTACAGTGAACTCATTGTCATGTTCAAGAAACCAATTTGAAATGATTCGAGCTTTGTGACATGGTGCATTATCCTGCTGGAAGTAGCCATCAGAGGATGGGTACATGGTGGTCATAAAGGGATGGACATGGTCAGAAACAATGCTCAGGTAGGCCGTGGCATTTAAACGATGCCCAATTGGCACTAAGGGGCCTAAAGTGTGCCAAGAAAACATCCCCCACACCATTACACCACCACCACCAGCCTGCACAGTGGTAACAAGGCATGATGGATCCATGTTCTCATTCTGTTTACGCCAAATTCTGACTCTACCATCTGAATGTCTCAACAGAAATCCAGACTTATCAGACCAGGCAACATTTTTCCAGTCTTCAACTGTCCAATTTTGGTGAGCTCGTGCAAATTGTAGCCTCTTTTTCCTATTTGTAGTGGAGATGAGTGGTACCCGGTGGGGTCTTCTGCTGTTGTAGCCCATCCGCCTCAAGGTTGTGCGTGTTGTGGCTTCACAAATGCTTTGCTGCATACCTCGGTTGTAACGAGTGGTTATTTCAGTCAAAGTTGCTTTTCTATCAGCTTGAATCAGTCGGCCCATTCTCCTCTGACCTCTAGCATCAACAAGGCATTTTCGCCCACAGGACTGCCGCATACTGGATGTTTTTCCCTTTTCACACCATTCTTTGTAAACTCTAGAAATGGTTGTGCGTGAAAATCCCAGTAACTGAGCAGATTGTGAAATACTCAGACCGGCCCGTCTGGCACCAACAACCATGCCACGCTCAAAATTGCTTAAATCACCTTTCTTTCCCATTCTGACATTCAGTTTGGAGTTCAGGAGATTGTCTTGACCAGGACCACACCCCTAAATGCATTGAAGCAACTGCCATGTGATTGGTTGATTAGATAATTGCATTAATGAGAAATTGAACAGGTGTTCCTAATAATCTTTTAGGTGAGTGTAAGTACAAATATGTACAAATGAGTAGCCTACTGATGTAGCTGCTGATGTTCAGGGTTGTAATATATTATATATACATATATATATATATATATATATATATATAGATAGATAGATATATAGATAGATAGATAGATAGATAGATAGATAGATAGATAGATAGTATGTGTGTGTGTGTGTGTGTTGAAATTTAACAAACTTTCCAAGTCATAAATATTTATGTAATATACAGTAACGTGTCTGACAGATTTCGATCACTAAATGATAATTTTGCATGTGATAGCTCACACCATGAAAGAATGTTTATAAGTTGTAAAGAGTTTGACAGTTTCACTGAGAATCAACTCATCAGTTTCGATCAACAAGCCATGTGCATTTAGTCGTTGTGCAAATTGTAGACAATTGTCATTACTCTTTTGCACACATGCCAAAACAAATGCAATTTTATTAAATTAATAAGTAATTAGAATCTGATGTGAACAAGAAACTAATTGTTCAGAGATCTGAACTTATTGTTTTGAAAAAAAAAATGTCTCATTCAAGAATTGAGCCAAAGCGATTGAAAAAAATAATATTTATGTTTGTTCTAGTATAAACATAAATCATCAATTAGCCTAACATACATTCTTTGTATAAAATAATGTGTGTTTTATATGTGTTTGACAGAAAGTGGGAATATTATCATCAGCTGATTAATGTATTTGAATAAAATCTAATTACCACTAGAACAGTTGCCTAGTCTTCTTCAAAAATAGAAATAGACTTCTGCTTTTTGAATGATGCCTGACATCTAAAAGAATTTTAAAGAATTGCCCACAAACATTGTTACAATCGTAATTGTAACACTCAGACTTCTTGCATTTAATTTACTATTATAGTCTTGTCCTTATTAGTGAAATATATAAATTGTACTATTAATTTGTGCACCTATATTTGTTTATTGTAGCAAAATATAACTAGTGTATTTCAAGTAGTCTGTGAGTTATGAAGGAAAATGTAAAAAAAATATATAATTGCCCCCGGTCTTCCCTACTTATACCCCTTTTCCACCAAGGCCGTTTGAGTGCTGGTTCGGAGCCAGAGCCTAGTTTCAAATCGGTTCTTTGTCTTTCGACACCCAAAGCACCAGCTCTGAACCAGAAAAAGTGGTTCTTAAGTAGCACCAAAACATTGCTGGTCTAGAAGTAAGAACCGCTTGCGCCAGGGGCTGGGGGCGGGGTTACCGTGACCAACAAGACGAACACAAACTTGAAATAGCAGCTAATCAAGCTAATAGCTGCTCGATTGTAATCTCCGTCTATACAAATTACGGTAAGCTGCACAAATGCATTGGATTCGCTGCTATTTGATGTTTGATGCCAATGTAGGTTCGCAAAGCCATGAGCGTCAATAGTAACGCAACATTCAACATTGTTGATGGAAGGCTTGTTTGAGATGCAACGTCATACGTGGATCAGTCTGCGAAGTGCCGATGCATCTCGAACAAGCCTGGTGTGTTGGTGTTTCCCACTGCCTCACTAGCGTTGCTGATAAAGATGAGACGTATACAGTGACGTAAGACCTGGCTCTGTGGTGGCTCTCTAGCCCGTGAAAAGGCAAACCGTTTCTTAGAAGGCTCGTCAGTTGAACCAACTCCGAACCGGTTCATGCTGGTGGAAAAGGGGTATGTAAGCAGCAGCTGGTGGACACACTAGATACTGACCATTACTTTTGTTATTGCCCCCCCCTCATTATTCCATTTCTCAATACTCAATCCATTTCTGTTTGTCAAATGTGTGTGAAATTTGTTCAGTTTATGTCTCAGTTGTTGAATCTTTTTATGTTCATACAAATATTTAAACAGAATACAAAATTTGCTGGGGGAAAAAAAACAGTTGAAAGTGGGAAGATGGTTCTTTTTTGCTGAGGATAGATCTAGAGGAGCTCTGTCATTCACTAATTATCTAGCTAGCCAATCATTATTCATCTTCTGTAGTATATAAGTTCTGTTCCCACCCATTACTACATTCGCCAGCGTTCAAACACTTACGTCTCATTCGCAATCCATTATGACACAGAAATCAATTGTTGATTTTGATCTTACCGACTCTGAAGATGATCTAGTGGTGCCTTCTCCTCCGGCTGTGCGGCGCAGCTCTTGTATTCAGAGTCGTGACTCTCTGTGAGTTCAGTGGCCTAAATATTTCCACCCTAGAGTCCCAAGGCATTCCTCTCAACAGCACTCTGACGATCTCCTACTGGCTTCTAACACCCTGGGCGGCTCCTCAGTTACACCAGCGGATTCTCTCCAACACCGTCAGTTCAGCCCAAGCTAGTTAGTAGGAAGCGTACAGCCAAGTCGTCTTCTCCCAAAGCAGCTAAACGACTTAAATCTTCTGCGCCAAATCAATCGTCTTCTCCTAGTCATGGACCGGCGGATAATAGCCAACTCATCCAGGTCATTCAAAGCCTCGCAGAGACAGTTAAAGGCCTCAAATCTACATCTTCTGCTACAACAGCAGCCACTCTTCTAACAGCCCAGATTCCAGTTTCAGACACACCTACGGCTCCTCAGTTTAACCTTTCTACTGCCGTGCCCGCACAAACTTTCGGTAGGTGTTTCGTTCCACCGGATGCTGTTACTGTGTCCCCTCTTCTGAGGACAAACATCATCCAAGGTAAGGACATTAACTTGGCTTCCTTGCTGGTTCCTTCACCTGCGGCTGATCGACAAATGGTGGATTGTGGCAACGAGGCTTAAAGGCATCCGATCCCAGACTGCAACGCAACCTCTCTTTTTCTGAGTTCGTTATCACCTTTGGCATTTACAGAGATGTCATCTGCCAAGCTTTTCCCGATCGCTGGGAAGAATTCGATTTATACCTAGCAATGATGGCAGACCTTAATCAAAGATACGGGGGAACATTATTTTACGAATATCACAGATATTTTTCAGCAAAATTGGCTTCCTTCATCACGCTTACTAACACTAAGACTAGACTGGTCTCTTACTGACACCGAACTGATGATTTGTCATTTCGGCGGCCAAAAAACTCTGACTTTGTACAGTATGCAGTTCACTAAGGTGATCGTTAGCCGAGTTCCAGGTGCTGTCCACAGTGCTGAACCTGTAATCGCCACCTATGATGTTAAAGGCCGCCCTATTTCTGTTTTCAATGGCATTCCTCTCTGTAATAACTTCATTGAATCGGTCTGTACCTTTTCTAAATGTACATTTTTTACATGTATGTAGCTTCTGCAGGGACCCACACCCGAAATATGTCTGCCCACGACGTCTGAGGCCTACAAACCTAGAGAGCATTTCACCAGAAAAAATTCTGAAAGGCCATCCCTCCACTCCTATCAATGTCCAAATTCTCTCTGATCTTCTCTCCTCTCACCCCGATCCCCTCTTCGTAGATTATTTCATTACTGGTCTTTCACAGGGTTTAGGGTAGACATTCTTTCTTCTCTGTCTACTTCATACGTAGCTAAAAATCTGCAATCTGCTTTAGCTGAACCCGACGTGGTTTCTGTCTTACTTGAGAAAGAAATCAATAAAGGGTATGTTATTGGGCCTTTCAGTTCTCCTTCTTTTTCGTGTAAATTCACTGGGCGTAGCTACTCGCAAATACTCAAGGAAAAAACTTGTAATATTTGGCGTCATCGCCGCATTCTAATTCGATAGCTAGCGTCAACGAATGCATCCCTTTAGAACCTTTCTCTCTCTACTATGCTTCAGTTGATAACGGCATTCAATTAATTATGTTGGCAGATCAAGGTGCTTGGCTCGCTAAGGCTAACATTACCGACGCCTTTAAAATTGTACCTATTCACCCCGGGGATTGGCCCCTTTTGAAATCCGGTGTGAAATGGGATTCCTGATCGACTTTCTGTCTCCGCAAACCTATATTTTAAATATGCTCAGGCAGATTTTCAGTGACGTAGGCGTTCCTCTTTCCAAAGAGAAAACTCTAGGTCCATCAACTTCTCTGGGGTTTCTCGGCATTTTATTAGATTCAGAGAATCAGATCTTTCATGGAGTCTTTTATCTCTTTGCTTTCTGTATCTAAACGCGACATGCTCTCTCTTCTCAGACACAAAAGATGGCCAGTTAAATTTCCTTCTCTTGATACAGGATACGCTGTGCCCGATGCTCTCAGAAATCCTTCTGGATTAAATGCTTCATTTCGTCATCTGATAGATTCAGCGAGGCATTATATCGCTAAGGATGTAGCAACATAAACCCTTCAAGCCTACAATTCTGTTTGGTCTTCATTTATTATGTTCTGTTGTGCTTATCAGATTTCCCTATTCCCCATTTTAGTTCCTACAGTTTGCGCTTTCTTAGTACAAATCTCGTCACTTGAAAATCTCCAATATACGAAAACAGCTCGCAGACATTCAATTTAACGCCAGATTTCACGATTCCGAATTTATTCTCCTCTCCATCTATATAGCTGCTACTGAAAGGCTTAACTAAAGCCACGCCTATAGTTTCTGACCAACGGCTCCCTATCACTATGTCTATTCTAGAAAGGCTGGTCAACTCCCTGCATCTTGGTTTCTGCTTACGTTAATGTTCTATTAGAAGCAATGTTTCTAGTAGCTTTCTTTGGCTTCATGCGCCCAGGAGAATTCACTACAGATTCTCATAAATTCAACCCCAAACGAAACGTAACATTTTCTGACCTAAGTTTTTCACCGCATTTCTTTTCTATCTTACTGAAGCTCCCTAGGCTCAGGTACTACTATCAAAATATCCAGAATTAACAATAATTACTGCCCTTACAATTCTATGATTCGCTATCTCAAAGCATGTTCTTGCACCCCTAATCATTCTGCATTTTCATTCTCCCTAACGCGTCTCCCATATCAAGAAGGTGGTTTAAAACTCATCTAGTGACAGTTCTACAGAACTGCAGGCTATCATCTCATCAGTATACCGGACATTCATTCAGGATCGGCGCTGCTACAACGGCAGCCAAATGCGGGATTCCCTCATCTTTAATCAAGCTTCTGGTCAGATGGTCTTCTTCAGCTTTCGAATCCTATATAAGATGTGATGCTCAAACCATCAGGCATGCTTAGCAAACTCTCTCAAGTAATTCCCAAGGTACATTTCTCATTCAATCTACTGGTGGTGGTGGCTTTCATATGCTCTAAATCAATTGTTTATTCCATATCTCTACTCTACTTAGAGCTAAGCGATCTGTTAATTCCATTTCATACGATCTTCTTGCATCTGTCTAACGCTACTCTACACTGAACATCAGTAACAAATTATTTTATACATTTAATCACATTCTCATCAGATTATACTAAGATTACCTATGTGTCTTAACAGGCATCAGGTAAGTTAATCAGGTAAGTTAACAGGTAAGGAGTTAACTCCTACTAATTCAATCTTATGTGGTAAGTATACTATCTACACAAACTTCTGGTCATGATAGTTCCTTTAACTAGATTATACGGCTCACTTTTCCATTTGGGCTATCAAGGCTTACACACGCACCCACGCTGTCTTCTCCTCACTATGGTCTATCGTGGCTTTTACTCGACCTATGCGGCCTTCCCCGCACATTGGCTTATCGAAGCCTCATTCTCAGCCATGTGCAGCTTTTCGTTCCCCGGCCTATCGAGGCGGTATACACTGCCTAACGTGGCAATCTTTACAGGCACGCGGCTTTCTGGTACCCTGGCCTATCGAGGCGGTATACACGGCCTAACGTGGCAATCTTTACAGGCACGCGGCTTTCTCGTAACCCTGTCTATTGTGGCAGTTCTTCACGGCCTTCACGGCTTCCTTCACATACTTTAGGCTATAGCCTAACAATTCCTTCTGTTTATTGATTTAACATCCATGTCAATATCCATATCTATTGCATGTACAATGTCCATATTCTAAGAATATAATCTATTTTCTTTGCAAATATATTTTAGGTACTTCATCCAAAGAATTCCAATGGGTGGGTATCTTTTGATTTATCAGTTCTTTTGGAGGTAGGCTATGCTCCTGCCTTCATCTTCAGGCAGGAACTGCAAGCATTCGTTACCCTCCGGATTCGGACTATGGACAGGGCCTATGCCAAAGAACTTTATCATTCATCTATTTGATGCTCATTGTATACAAACTGTAAATAAATCTTATTCAAATGTTTTTCTCGCCTTCTGAGTTTTTTGGGTAGAACATGATTTCTCTGGTGTAATGAACAAACACTTCACCTGGGGAGATCTTAAAGGCATCTGCCTCAGTAAAACATCTGAAATATGTAAATTGCAGATGACAGTTGTGAAGACTAACTGATTAGTTTTTGCCTTCTGTCTTATTGTCATAATAGTTATGTTCCTCAGGTCACAATCTCTATTATCGGAAAAAAAACTACAGAAAATACTATATTTTCCTTTCGGGCTCTGTATATGAACTGAGAGTAAACTGAAGCTTTTGATTTCTCACAGGCATTCAAGATTAGGGCCGTGACTCTCTTGGGTACGAAAGATAAAAACGAAAACTTGATAGCTGCCTAAAAATGTCTAATCTCATAAGTGATGGGACCACTGACTGAGCAGCAATGGGAAGTAAAATGTCTTTAAAAGCTTTTTACATCTTAATGTACCTAGAATTGCCCTGACAGGCCCCTCCCACCGCCACGCTGTCATCCTGCCGTTACACCCCTGCGGAGTGTTGGAGTGGCCCTCTGGGTAGTGTGTGGGAAGGCCCTCTATGTTGCACATTGTGACAGTGCCTGCTAAGAAGAATGAAAAGCGGATACATTTTTTTATATGGCCAATCTTCACTGCAATGCTGTGCCTTTCTGCCTCAATGCTAACTTGGTAGATTAGGTGGAACAGAATTGAAACAACTTCCAGGTGCATGTGATGGTGTGGGTTACATGGCAAACATGATTGACTGATACTGTTCTGAAATCTTCATATAGTATATTAATATTCTAGTGAAACTATTGTGACTTTAAAATAGCTTGTCATTTCTGTTTAACTTGTGTATATTAAACATTAGAACAATTAAATTTTTTGCCAAGACACGAAAATGTATTCTATGAAACACATTTATCAAATATTTAATATTTAATGTTTTCTGCAGAACTTGACAAAAACAGTGTTCTCAAAATGGAAGGATTTCGAGATCTTAGCCTTTCCTAATTCTGGGAATTAAGTGTTATGTGTTTTGTTTTTTTGAGTAAGTTAAGAAAAGACAGATACATATTGTTTCTTAGTGTGTTATTGTGGGATTTAGAACAATGTCTGTTATATAGAGTTTTGTAGGACACTGTTATGGTGAAGAATTCAAAAACATAGTGAAACAGCCTCATCTTTATTTGTGCTTCCTGCCAACATACCACTACAGCATGGTAAAAAGTAACATTTAGCATGCTAATATGCTATAGCTAGCAGGTGGTTTTCTCTAGTCCTGAAACAGAATCCTTTATTCTTTTTAGCTCACCATGCTACCGACACAGCATCATCTTTAATTAGAGCAGAGTTGCAAACGCAGTGGCACGATCAAAGAAAAGTGTCTCTTTCATTTTCATTTGTCAAAACAGGATTGAGAACATCTCGGTTACGTATGTAACCCTTGTTACCTGAAGGAGGGACCAGAGACGCCACGTCGGAGACCGACGAATAGGAATCTCGCTAGCGAGAGCCAATCTACTTTGAGTGTAACTAAATGAGCCAATGCACATTGGCATGCAATGATTGCACCAGCTGCTCATGCCACACAGCACGAGCCACAGGTGCTTGCATCAAATCAGTTTTTCGCTGAGGAGCCGAGTAGGTGAACTGGCACCCCAGCGGGGTGTAGCGACTGAGACAAATCAGAAACAATTATTTGTTCAATTTAACAAATAATCTTTAAAACTCACTCTGGGGTCTATGGACCCATCCCCCAAAAGACCACTAAGAGCAAGAAGGGGTCTCTGGATATAGAACACATGGGAACTGATAAGGTTTATGACCAGAAGAAATTTGCCTGAGACTTGTGACTCTCACTTAATTATTTTTGAAAAGGACAAATAAACCATCTTTAACCCATATATCCTATATATAACCACTTGAGAAATATATAAACATACTGTATATCCATCTCATGATTTCTCTTTTGGTCTATGTATTAATTCAATCTCTGTTAGATTTAGGTTTCAGAATTGCATACTATGGTTAACTAAAATCATGTGTATGGCATGTTTGGTCTCTATAAATGTGTACTTTGAAGACTGAAATTATCATGTATATGATGTGTCGATAGCTACGCAACATTTTAGTATTACAGGAATCTTTAATAGTTTCTTCATCGACAACCAATCCAGAAGTGTCAGGAAAGATAACTTAAGATTCAATTGCAAGTGCAAAATCCTTTATTAAGGACAAACTCAGAATGTTCAAGGAAAAGATCAGAAAAGTTGTGGTGCAGCTGGTCCTTGGCAGCACAGGGACTACAATGGGCAGGGCTCTGAAACACAATCCAACAAAGAACTCAACGACGGATAAACATCCACTCCGGACAGAAACTGGAACTCTGTGACAGATAAACATCCAGTCCGAGGAGAAAACTGGAACTCAGGAGACAAAGGGCAGAAGACACTGCAAGGAACCCAATGTGAGCAACAAGGAACAATCTGACAATGAACGAACAAACACAAAGACAATAAATAGCAGCGCTGATGAGCCAGAGCTGCAGCTGATCGCTAATCAGCGATTGTGAGTTGCCCAGCAACACACGTGACAGCCTCAGACACACACACAAAAACAGCAGGACAGAGAATCCACAGATCTGCGAACCGTGACAAGATGCACATGCAAATGAGCACGCTTGAAACAAAGAGCTATAAAATCTCCAACAGAGGAATCTTCCCACTTGGAAATTTAACCTTTCTCATTGGTCAAGTCAACCCTGAGAGCTGTGACCTTTCCCAGACTTTACTAGCACCTACGACAGACATCGCTGCATCTGCTGGCTCCCACTTGGCCAAGCCGGCCAGGATGGCAGGCCTACACACACATCAAGCCATGTGCGTTTGTGGGACAGGAAACCTGATCCGACCACATGGTCGCAGGCCAGCAGGCCCTAACACCTCAAGCCACGTGCAACCTCCTCGACCTCGACGGAGTCGAAATAACCTTGCAAGTTCATCATATCTTCTTCAGTCAACGCAGAAGAAATCGATTGCAACTTCAACACCATCAGACCGAACTTTCAAGACTTTCTCCTGCGACGGTACACTGTACTGCTCTTCAACCGCTCAGGCAAATGCAAGTAACATACAATATGTTCAAACAAAGGATCTTGCAGTCATAACTGATGGTTCTCCCAAGTGTTTTCATAGCTTCATCCCTCTGTTCTGACCCAGTTCTTCAACCACTTTAACTTTACATATTACCCATGTATGTTTTTTTGTTTTGTGATTATGCATTTCGGTTTAGTTTAGTTGTGTTCGTGATTTAGTTAATAAAACTTGTGCACAATACATATTTGGTTCTGACTCTCTGCCTGCAGATAAATTGTCACTTAAATGATCGATTTTGTTACAAGCTCTAAGCGCTGTAAATGCTAAGGAAGAATAATTTTTCTGTGGCCATGAAAAATACCCTTTTCTTAGAATTATTTAATAATCAATACTGAGTGTTCACAGGATGAACTGATTGATTGATTGTAATGTTAATGTAGCTACATCAAGTTCATCTCATTAACTGATCCAAATATTCATAATTAATCAAAGAATAATCATAATGAGTTATTATGTTATTAATTATTAATATTTTCCCTTTGAGCTAATTCGCTACAAGGGCACAGAGGACATGGTGACAGGCCATGGTGTCTCCGTTCCCTCCTTCAGGGAACGAGAGTTACATACGTAACCGAGACTTTCCCATTCAGTGGGTCACTACCGACGCCACGTCAAAGACTAACGAATAGGAATCCCTACCAAAGTGCCATGGCCTCTGCCCCTTTCTAGTGCCCTGAAGCCCATCACTGCTGTTCCGCATGACCAGCTCGAATAAAACTGGGAAAGCGTGCCTTCTAGTAGGAAGGAACACTGCAGAACCCACATCGTACCCTGAAGGATTTATGTAGGTTATAACTGCTGAGCCATAGCCCACAAGGGGTATAGGTCACTCATATATACTCAGCCTAGTACCGGTTCTCAAGGATTCAGCGGCAAAAGGCTCCGGCTTTCGGCACCAAGGGTGATGGAGGACTCGACAGAGTTTGCTTCTGGAGAATATAAGCGCCACAGTTCAGGGCGCTGCAAGCCGACAAGAGCCTGGGCCTCTCAGTGATTCTGCCCATTTGAGGTGAGAACACAGGAAGAACCCGGCTCTACACGCAGGCTATAGAATCTAGTGAACGTGTTGGGTGTCGCCCAGCCCACAGCTCTACAGATATCTGACAGCGAGGCACCATGTGCCAGCACCCAGGAGGATTCAACACTTCTAGTAGAATGTACTCGCACCCTGAACGGACAGTGCACACCTTGTGCTTGGTAAGCCAAGGTGATGGCATCCACTATCCAGTGGGCCATCCTCTGCTTGGAGACAGCCTTTCCCTTCTACTGGCCTCTGTCCCAAGAGGGTATAGAGGGAGGTCGAGAAGGATTTAACCGTCTCACCCCCCATCGGAACCTAACGACCAAGTCGTGCTTCCCAACCAACTTACCTTCCATATGGTCGTGATAAGCAGATATTGCAGCAACATAGACTTTGAGGGTGGAGGGAGACAGCCTTCGCTCCAACCCTTGCTGCAGGAAGGAAACCACAGATGCGAACGAACATCTTCGGCGAACAGGTTCCACTTTAAGGCATAGGCTTGTCTCGTAGATGGTGCCCGTGCCAAAGTGATGGTGTTAACTACCTCTTGGGGTAAGTCACCTATAACCTCTGCGTCCCATCCAGGGACCAGACATGAAGTTTCCAGAGGTATGGACGTGGGTGCCACAGGGTGCCCCATCTCTGAGTAAGAAGGTCCTTCCTCAGAGGAATCTGCCAGGGAGGACTTGACGCGAGGAGCATTAGTTCTGGGAACCAGGTCCGGTTGGGCCAGTACGGCACCACCAACAGGACCTGCTCCTCGTCCTCCATGACTTTGCACAGGGTTTGTGCAAGTAGGCTCAGTGGGGGAAACGCATATTTTTGCAGGCCCCGGTGGAAAGCTCTCACTGATCTCCTCGGTCTCCCAGAGTGTTGAGCAGTACACACAAGCGTCGGCTGGCTAAACAAAAAAAGGGACTTAAGCTTCCCGGAGAAAGAAGAGTCGTGACCGGCGTGCCGACGTGGTCATGTTCTCATGTGAAAACATGATCCACCCACGAACGCTGTCTCAACATGCATACACCCAGACATGTGAAACAGTGCTCGTGGCCGTCAGTGAGGACGGGAAACAACTGTATCCAGAAACACACAGGTAGAATGTCATATTTAAAAAAGATGCAAGCTCTATTTGTGTAGCTCTTCTAGGGAAACTGCTCTCCGGGGTGCTGACGCACACAGGGGGATAGTCGCGGCGGCACAGACAGGGAAAGTGTGCAGCCTGTCATGTGCGCTTTCTCTCTCATAGAAGGCAATCTCTTACCAGCCGTGAAAACAGCTTTTCAGCACTCTTAACAGAACACCGAACCAGCTGTGAGAACAGCCTTTTGTTTTTGCTAAATAAAACAAAATAGAAAAAGAAAGAGTGAAAATCGACCCCGCTGCAGTGCCGTCACTCCAACACCAAACGAGGAGAGGTCCACTCGAAGAGCTTGACTCGTTATAATGTTAACTCACGCTTTGTAGAGAGTGATTCCAGGACAAACCATCCACCACTCGGCTTTTCAAAGCAAAAAGCTGATTTGATGCAAGCACCTGTGGCTTATTTATACCCGCACTACTTGGCATGAGCAGCTGGTGCAATCATTGCGTGCCAACACGCAAAGTAGATTAGCTCTTGCTAGCAAAATTCCTATTTTTCGGTCTCCGACGTGGCGTCGGAAGTAACCGACTGAATGGGAACTAAATACAATAAAGCAAACTATTTCCAAATTTCAGTCAGTCTGATGATTCAACTTAGCCAGATGGAAAATGTTGACAACAAATATGAGACTTGTAGTTTTGACCAATAATTTAGCATACACTAAATGACCACTACTAATTCATGAAATTAATTAGACATGACATCATTTAAGGAGGGGCAGCCAAGAGAGGAGAGGCACACAATCCATGTTGCTTGAGGTCCAGTGTAAAGTTTCCACAGTCAGTGATGGTTTGGGGTGCCATGTCATCTGCTGGTGTTGGTCCACTGTGTTTTCTGAGGTCCAAGGTCAACGCAGCCGTATACCAGGAAGTTTTAGAGCACTTCATGCTTCCTGCTGCTGACCAACTTTATGGATATGCAGATTTCATTTTCCAACAGGACTTGGCACCTGCACACAGTGCCAAAGCAACCAGTACCTGGTTTAAGGACCATGGTATCCCTGTTCTTAATTGGCCAGCAAACTCGCCTGACCTTAACCCCATAGAAAATCTATGGGGTATTGTGAAGAGGAAGATGCGATATGCCAGACCCAACAATGCAGAAGAGCTGAAGGCTACTATCAGAGCAACCTGGGCTCTCATAACACCTGAGCAGTGCCACAGACTGATCGACTCCATGCCACGCCGCATTGCTGCAGTAATTCAGGCAAAAGGAGCCCCAACTAAGTACTGAGTGCTGTATATGCTCATACTTTTCATGTTCATACTTTTCAGTTGGCCAAGATTTCTAAAAATCCTTTCTTTGTATTGGTCTTAAGTAATATTCAAATTTTCTGAGATACTGAATTTGGGATTTTCCTTTGTCAGTTATAATCATCAAAATTAAAAGAAATAAACATTTGAAATATATCAGTCTGTGTGTAATGAATGAATATAATATACAAGTTTCACTTTTTGAATGGAATTAGTGAAATAAATCAACTTTTTGATGATATTCTAAGTATATGACCAGCACCTGTATACTAAATCCCTACTACACTACTACATACATACTGTATACAAAATCTCAGGACTGGTAGTGGCAGATTAAATGGTTATGAGAAAAAGTTATCAGATTATTTATGTTGTTATATCAGCACTTGAAATGTTAATGCATGTAAGTGATTGAGAATCAAATTATGTTTAAAAAAATAAAGTGAGCTATTTTTTTCAATGTTTTTTGGACATTTCTAATCTTAATGTTATCATTTACATTTGACTTTGTCTTCTACAGACCCAGAGCGGTACATCACCATTTTTGAATATGTCAACGATCAAGAAAAAAAAAAGTTTGCTGTAAAGATGAATTCCCAGGATATTCAAAGGGCTGTCAGTTCTCTCCACAAAGTGAGGCTATATAAGGACACTGTGAGACATATGACCCCAGATTCTCTTGATATCCAGATAATTTGCTTTTATCATTTGCTTTAGAGGAGAAGCTCATCTAAAACACAGGCTGTAGGGTATGGACCAGGCACTGTGTTCCTATAGGCACTGTAAGCTGATTTAAGAAGACCAAAAAAAAGGATGATGAATTTGGACAAAAAATTGCTAATGTTGATAACTGTGTGATAGAATCTCTTTTTAGCCATAAAGGGCATATGCTTTCAGGACAGTAAAGGGTCATGTGATGTGACCAAAGCTGGCAGAAAGGTAGTTGTTTGGCTGGCTCTTAGTACCACTTTTTTATTACATTGCTTTAATTTTTCAAACCTGCTAAAATATTTGATCAGACATTAGAAAGCTTTTTGTAAATATAATTTAAAAACAACTTAAATAATATTTAATTAATACATAGTTATTTTTGTTAGATGTTATAATTATTATTATTTTTTTTTAGCTAACTAGTGTCAGGGTACTGTCACTTCAGTCTGTTTATTTTTGGTTTGGTGACAAACCAAAAATAAACAGATCATTTCTGTTAATGACAGACACAGATATATGTTTGGCTCCTTCAAATAGCGGACACTCCTTCTGTTTTGTTGTTGTGAGTGTGCGGTTCAGAATTCGCTCAGGCCATACGCTCGTCTGTCCACGTGAACTGTTTTGTGTGCAGGGCGTGGTTTTCGGATCCTGGTACTCAGGGGCATAGAATTTAGTAGGGACGTGTCCCTACCAATATCCAGTGACACTGATTTGTCCCTTCCAATAATTTTGATTAAAAAAATCTATATATAACCACTGTTTTCCGATTGTGTCTTGTTATTTTAATGCATTACTTATTTTATTTAACCAGGAAACTCTCATTTAGATAAAAAATCTCTTAGATTTCAGAAGAATCTCGTTCTGTGAAAATGCGCAATTCCTGGTACACAAACGGTTAATAGATCTGAATCCCGCCCCCCGAACCCACATCGATGATCTGATTGGCTTTGTTTTTTCTTTCTTTCTAACTTGTGAGAGGCTGTAGTTACTTTTGGTTGTGCGAAGCGGCTAAGCAAAGCTCCTTCGAAACCTAGTGAGGGAGAAATTAACAGTTCTGTGCACGAAAACATGGGGCACATCGCATCACATATTGTTTCAGGGACAGTGCAGTTTTTCAGTATATGACAATTGTGGGATAAGTGGCAAACCTAAGCGCTAGTGTGTGAGTGAAAGAGTGTGTGAGTGTGTGAGTGAAAGAGTGTGTGAGTGTGTGTGAAACCCTACATTATGGAGACAAAATGTCCCCACAAAGATGGCAATATCTTGAAAAGTTTTGGTCCCCATGAGGAAAATAAATCACACATTTAAATTAAAAAATGCAGAAAGTTTTGTGTGATGGGTAGGTTTAGTGTAAGGGCATGGATTATACAGTTTGTACAGTATAAAAATCATTATCCCCATAAAACATGAAAACACAACATTGCTTTGAAGTGAGAGGCCTGTTTGATCAAGTTGAAACGCTTGTCAGGCTGCTTTTAGTCATCCCAGTCTCAATAATGGCACAAAAGTGAGACTTACCGTAGGCTGTGTGCCATGTCCACTAGGACAAACTGGACAATATTGATGTGAAACAAATATCACAGCAGATCATTTCTGTTAATGACAGACACAGATATATGTTTGGCTCCTTCAAATAGCAAAGAACAAGGCAGCAGACACATTGACTATTGCATTGCACTCTGAACAGAGTAAAGATACATTTCTTTTAAACTGCCTCATTGTCTTTGTTAGTTACCTGTAACATTATATAATTCATTAATTAACATATTTCTTAAGGTCAATATAGACTAAAAACCTTAATACACTATCCTATTAATTTCCTGAATCCTCAGCTTCCAGGGCTGTCCCCACCAATTTCAAAATCAAACCTACGCCCTTGCTGGTACTTTGTTGGTTGGTCTAGTTTGATGTCGGTTCTGTGTTGGAGTTTGGACATTCCTGCTCCGTGTGTTTGTCTTCTGTTGTGAGTGCACGGGATGAGCATTCGCTGTCAATCTCAGCTGTCAATCATGATGTCTCACCCACGTTTTTATCGGTCGTGAAGTAATTACTTTTTCAAAATAAGTACCTACTCAAGAGAGTATGCGATTTTGGATGCAGCCATTGTGTTTTCAGTCCGTTCGTTGTTGTATGTATTCCTCATGTCCAGCCCTGCTAAGCCTTGCCCTGCTCTGTCCAGCCCTGCCTTGCCTGGCCAGTCTTGCTGCTGATTTTTTCCCCCTATGGGGTAGATTTTTTAATTTATTTAATAAAAACCTATTGTTCCTGAAATCTGACTCCTCACATCATCCCTCACCCAACTCCAACAGTACGAACTAGCCAAAAGAGGACTCAGCAAAAATGCTCCCATCTCCTTGCCCTTCCGCTCATCAGATGGCAGATCAACACTTTCTCTTTGGCAAGGGGGAACCAGTGTGAAGGAGTTTTCTCACCAGTTCCTGTTTATAACAGAGGTGCTCAACATCAGCAACATAGTGCTCAAGTACATTTTCAACAACAGCCTTAATAAGCCTGTCTGTGCCTGGGAGATGGGAATGCTGTGGACGCTGTCTTTCTGGCAGTTTGTGGGGTATGTATACCACTGTGGAAAAGAAGGTGGTCTTCCTCCTCCTGGCCCTTCACCCATTCCCCCCATGAACTGCCATGTCCACAGCCTTCCGATGACCCCTTTGAGGAGAGAAAGGAGGAAGAATGGTCCCCTTCATCTGCCCCCTACCCAGAGGTGTTCGAATCCTGGTACTTCGGTCTAGTTTGGTTTCGGTTCTGTGTTGGTGTTAGAACATTCATGCTCCATGTGCTTGTCTTCTCTTGTCTGTCTTGTTGTGTGAGCATGCGGTCGAGTTCACGCGGGCCATACGCTCTTCTGTCCTTGTGTGTTTTCATCTGCCTCGTGCTTTCATGTTATGTTTTGTCTGTATAGCACACGGCTTGGGTTTTTCATTGGCTGCATGTTTTCATGTTTTGTGTGAACACACAGCTTAAGAGTGGTATGAGCATAAGGCTTGTCATGTTTGTTTCTTTGCGCCATGTGCTCTCCTGTCTATTGTCTTAACCTCGCCCATCTTGTTATCTGATTATTGGTTCAGTTGCCCCACTTGCTCTCCCTCGCTACCTGCCTTGCTTGCTCCCTGTTTATTCTCCTTGTGTTTTCAGTCCTGTGCCGGTTCGTCGTCATATGTATCCCTTGTGTCTAGTTTTTGTTTTATTTTTTATTATTAATAAAAACCCATTGTTCCTGCACTCAGAGTCCTTGCCTCATTCCTCACCCAGTCCAGACAATTCATGGCAGTACTAAAACAAACATGAAATAATGATTCCTTTTTACGATCCTTCTTTATTCACCATTTTTGTTATATTTTATAATACATTTTATTTCATTTAAAAAAAAAGTTTTTTATATATTTCTATGATTGCTCCTTATGATCCCTCATTTTATTTATTTATACGTATATATATACCTGTATATATATATATATATATGATCATCAAAGCAGCTTTTTACAACTCAAATATAGTTTTCATTTCATCCTTTTTTTCTTCTCATAGGTACAAAAAGCCTAATAAATGTATAGACAGGTTTGAAGAACTTTACAGGCAGGTTGATTTTCCACTGATAGTGCACAATGGAAGCCTTGCATGTGAGACCTTGAGAAGTAACAAAAAAGCTTGAGTGTGTTAGTGGGCAGATGGCAGACAGCCATGTTGGACTGCAATGAATGCAACATTGTCTGGACTGCTGTCACAGATGTCTGAGTGGTATACAGTACATTCACCATATTTTAAAAGAAATAGCTAACATTGGCAACCACACACATGCAAATGCTATTAAAATGTTAAATCCCCCAAAAAAACTCTGCGCATTTTGTTTTTCATGAACTTGAAGCAATTGCAGTGGATGCTGTTCAGTCAATCAAGCATTACCAAGTAAGCCTTAAATAGTTGATCAAATACATTCCCAGAAAGCCTAGTGTGTATTTGTATCCTCATTAAAACGGTGTACCCGCGTTGTTTAAACATTAAACAATAAAAGAACTAAAGAATTACAAGACATGTAAACTAATAACACCCAGGCAAACATTTCAACGTCAATTCATTTATACCTCTAAATCAGGCACACCCATAATATAATTGCACACAAGTCGCTTTGGAAATGTAAACATTAACCAGAATGTCAGAATTAAATAAAATTGATGGTTGTGTCCAATCACTTTTTGCATCTTTGCTCATGCGGAGGGATTATGTAAACGAGACACATTGTCTCGTAGAGAACGGGCGTCAATGCTTGAATAATAATTTGCCTTGCCTGACTGAGCTGATTGAGACAGCCTGAACCTCCTCACTCTCGTTAATTATACTGCTCTCCATTCAGCCAGCAGGCCTGATTCTGTGGCTCTCATGGGTGAGAAAAAAAAGGAAATTTGTTTAGTTCGAAAGAGAGGGACTACTTGCAAACAAATATAAAGTGGTGTGAGCAGGCCTTTGTCTCTGGGAAAGAAAGTAAATATATATATATATATATATATATATATATATAAAAGATATAGCTCTTCTCTGCACGGCTGTAACACAAATGAAGGAGTAGATGAATAAGGTAGCTTGGATTCTGAGGGGGATTTGTGTTTCTCTCTGATGAGGTGAAGATTTTGGTATTGTGCCGTAATTGAGAAACTTAACTCTAAGCAGTGGCTGGTTCAAAGGTTTTAATGTCTGAGGCTTAGTCAAAGTTTTCTTTCTAACAACTCTAATGCAATGGACAAAGATGGATCAAACAGTAACTGGCTCCAGGAGAAGTTAAATTCTCGCTTGATGACTGCAGTACCACTGGTTTTCCTTTTTTCCATGTCAGCGTGAACTTTACAGCGGATTTGATCATTTGACGATCAAGGGCTCTAAATGGTGTATGGGGACGCACGAGGTGAAAACATTGATTGTCTAGCCGGGTTTTGCACTTGGGGCAGTGCATCAATAATCAATGAGTGTTGGATCAGAGAGATGCCATCTTCTTGCCAAAGGACCCTGTCATTAGCTGTCTGATACGTGCCTATAGCAACCCCAGCCCTCCTTTCATCTTTGGCGTCCTCTCTCCCGATGTTTCAATCTGCCCTGCCATTTAGAGATCTATATAAGCTTCCCTTTCATGTTCTCTGTCTGCTCACCCAGTGCCTTTTACGTGTCACCTGTAGTCAAGTTCAGGCTTTTTTGCCTAAGCCATTACTGTTGCTTGGAAAGGGTGCATGTGTCGAAAGACCAAAGACTCAACCAAAAAATCATAAGGCTTAACCAGTGTGCATAGGAAATGGTGCGGCACATGAAAAATAAATAGTCAATTCACAACCCACGTGCATAACCACTGTTGAATCTCTCACTGTTATCCTTATTTAATTCATTTCTTGAATTGGTGGTCAGATACTAAAAGAAACATGCAACAGGTTAGGTTCATCCCATCATCATCATCATCACAATTAACCATTAACACTTAAGAGAATGAACAGCTGTTTCCTGGAGCATCTCACCACATCACAACCACTCTGCAGTGCTCAGGAATGGCACTCGTGGGACAGAAAGTTGGTGCAGTCTGCCATATGCCAAGTTTTAAAAGCTCTCTCTCTGCACTTTACGCTGAGGACAGGAAACGCAGCTCGCAGCTCGTCAAGGAACACGTCTTCAGACACACATACGCACGACTTTCACTTCCTTCTCAATGGCCATCTGAAACACTTAGCAGCTTTTACAGCCATTCACTGCATCTGCAGGCCCCAGTCCTCATTTAGACATGGCATGAGTCCAGGTTTAAATGAAAAGGTTGAGACATCTGCAGAAACAAACAGATATTTTGGGGAATTTTTTAAGCACCTAAGTTACATCCTCTGTCAAAAACAATAGAAAACAGAATGTAAGTAGAATCCAAAGTAACCACATACTCTGGGTGTGTGTGCTTGTATGAATATTAAAAGGAATGTTCAAGGGTCAGTATACAAGTTAGTCTCAAATCAACAACATTTGTGAGATATTTTTACCACAGAAAATAATTAATTGTGGTTACATTATGGCATTTGAAACGTTAGAAAGGTATAAATGTTAAAATGCATTTATAGGTTAAAATTAATTAATAGCCATGAATACTTAATTATAATTAAGATGACTAATGTGACAGAAAATTTTACAAACCATATCTGTTAAAGTTCTTTGTTGTTGTGACAACATAATGCCTGTAAACATCTGCACATGTGAAAGTTTTCTAGGCCGTTCTCTTGAGTCAGCAGAAGAACATAAACATGTCTCCATTCTGTTGTCTACATGCTTTCAGAATGTTCAGTGGCGAAAACAAATTAGAAATAGTTTAAACGCTTTTACCTGACACTAGATTGATGACAACATGCCTCTGTAGATCTGCTGGCAACAGGATTTACATCAGTGACAAATAATTTGATGTTCATCCGACTAGAACATGGCATCACACAAATGACAATTTTACAACAATACAATTTTATAACACAAATAATATGTTATCAAGGCATATCAAGATGCTGATTAGACAGCATGATTATTGCACAGGTGTGCCTTAGGCTGGCCACAATAAAAGGCCACTCTAAAATGTGCAGTTTTACTGCATTGGGGGTGGGGTCCGGTGGGGTCTGAAAACCAGTTAGCATCTGGTGTGACCACCATTTGCCTCACGCAGTACAACACATCTCCTGTTGATCAGGTTGTTGATTGTGGCCTGTGGAATGTTGGTCCACTCCTCTTCAATGGCTGTGCGAAGTTGCTGGATATTGGCAGGAACTGGAACACCCTGTCGTATACACCGATCCAGAGCATCACAAACATGCTCCATGTCCGGTGAGTTTGCTGGCCATGCAAGAACTGGGATGTTTTCAGCTTCCAGGAATTGTGTACAGATCCTTGCAACATGGGGTCGTGCATTATCTTGCTGCAACATGAGATGATGGTTGTGGATGAATGGCACAACAATGGGCCTCAGGATCTTGTCACGGAATCTCTGTGCATTCAAAACGTCATTAATAAAATGCACCTGTCTGCCATCTGCCCTGTACAGTGAAAACAGGGATTCAACCGTGAAGAGAACACCTTTCCAAAGTGCCAGACGCCATCGAATGTGAGCATTTGCCCACTCAAGTCAGTTACGACGCCGAACGACAGTCAGGTCGAGACCCCGATAAGCTTCCCTGAGACGGTTTCTGACAGTTTGTGCAGAAATTCTTTGGTTATGTAAACCGATTGTTGCAGCAGCTGTCCGGGTGGCTGCTCTCAGACAATCTTGGAGGTGAAGATGCTGGATGCTTGGCTGGTGTGGTTACACGTGGTCTGCGGTTGTGAGGCCGGTTGGATGTACTGCCAAATTCTCTGAAACACCATTGGAGACGGCTTATGGTAGAGAAATGAACATTCAATTCACGGTCAACAGCTCTGGTGGACATTCCTGCAGTCAGAATGCCAACTGCACGCTCCCTCAAAACTTGCGACATCTGTGGCAATGTGCTGTGTGATAAAACTGCATATTTTAGAGTGGCCTTTTACTGTGGCCAGCCTAAGGCACACCTGTGCAATAATCATGCTGTCTAATCAGTATCTTGATAGGCCACACCTGTGAGGTGGATGGATTATCTCGGCAAAGGAGAAGTGCTCACTAACACAGATTTAGACAGATTTGTGAACAATATTTGAGAGAAATAGGCATTTTGTGTACATAGAAAAAGTCTTAGATCTTTGAGTTCAGCTCCTGAAAAGGGAAACGCAAAAAGTGTTGCGTTTATAATTTTGTTCAGTGTATATATATATATATATACACAGTATTTCAGCATTTAAACCCTGAATGCTACCACTGTTCACTTCCATTTCCCAGTAAGAATCCAGAAACATTCCATTAATGTTGGTATGTAAAAGAAAGAGAAAGAAAGAAAGATTTTTTCTTGGAATAAGTTAACACTGAACCCCACTGCAACCAGATTTAATTTTTAATCAGAGATATGCAATGGAATCAGGAGAAACATAGCCTGAATGAGTAAAAGGGAAGAAGAATGAAGAGAGAGATGATGGTAAAAGAGGTATTCTGCTCTCTCTGAAGTTTCTGTTCCCCTCTCTTGCTCTTTTTCTCTCGTTCCTCTCTTTTCTCCATCTCCCACTTGAGTGTTGAGTGCAGTCCTCAGAATATTAAACAAACATTACCAGAGAATGGACTTCAGAAGTTGAGAGGTTGATAGCAGAGGTGATAGAGGAGATGGAGAGAGAACAGAATGACAAGTTGGCAGGAGTGAGACTGGGCAAAAGAACATAATTCTAAGCCAATTTTGGAGAGGGGAGGTTATAAATATCATTCTTGCTTGTCTCTCGGAGCTGTTCTCTGATTGGCAAAAAAAATTGAATCAGATATATGGAAAAGCAATTTTTCTCAGACAATTACCCATGGATTGGATAAGTCCTGTTGAATGGAATGACACATGATTGTTCACTTCTCAAACACACAGTAGTGGGAGAACATAACTTGTATTCAGTCTTTACAAGAATCAGTACCCAACATAATTGTATACTGTATAAACACTATAGATACCAATAGTACTGTGCAAACTTAGGGAACTCAAGACAACATTTGGGTGAAAACACTATAGAAGCTTTTTATTGTGTTTTAGAAAAGCATACTGATATCTTATGAGACAGGAATATGTGTGGTTTCCTCCATCAAGGCAGCTTAGTTATGTCATGTGGACAGCGCAGGAAGAAGACGAGGATCCAATAGAGAGTACAACTCAAGTCTTTATTTACTGACAGGGACTCAAAAAGGTTCGAAGCACAGTGAAACAAGAAACCACAGGAGAACGTGACAAAGTCCGGTGCAGGCAAAGGTAATCCGAACGGTAGCAGCTCCGGAAGGCGAGGAAGTGACACAGGGACGCATTGGGCAAGGACCAAGCAACGGGAAACACCAGGAAGCAGGTAACGTCCAAACACAAACTCCACAGAGGTCCGAACAGCACGCGAGAGATCCCTGGGACAGACTGCAAAGATTTGAAGAACACAGATGAAAGGTGAGGCATGATAAAGGAAGGTAAATGAGGTGCAGCTGGCGGTGATGATGAGATCCACTGCAATCAATGACCACGCCTCCAACAAAACCACACACACACATACAGAGAGAAATGAATCAGTGAATTCATGAACCGTGACAGTACCCCTTCCCCTAGGAGCGCCTCCTGGCACTCCCAGAGGAACCTACCCATCGATTGTAATCATTGATAAAGGAGTGATCCGGTATGTCCCTCGCAGGAACCCAACTTCTCTCCTCCGGACCGTAACCTTCCCAGTCCACCAAGTACTGGAATCCACGTTCCCTCCGCCTTGAGTCCAGAATACGATTGACCGAATAAGTTGGTTCCCCATCTACGAGTCGCGGCGGGGGAGGAACCGGAGCAGGCGGATTAATATGGGCATGAAATACGGGTTTTAATTTGGACACATGGAACACAGGATGAATTCTCCTGTATGCGGGAGGCAGTTTGAGGCGGACTGTCACCAGGCTAAGTATCTTGGTGACAGGGAACGAGGAACGGGGCAACGAGGAATATACTTGGATGAAAGCCACACTTTTTGACCCACAACGGAGACAGGAGGCTTAGACCAGTGGCGATCGGCTTGGGCCTTGGTGCGCGCCCCCACCTGAAGCAGAGTCTCACGGGCTCTGCTCCATGTGCGGCGACACCTCTGGACAAAGGCGTGAGCGGAGGGAACCGCGATCTCGGATTCCAGACTAGGAAAATTAGGTGGCTGGTAACCTAAACTACACTCCAACGGAGAGAGATCCGTAGACGACACTGGCAACGGGTTATGTGCATACTCAACCCATGAGATCTGCTGGCTCCAGGAGGAAGGATTCTTGGCAACACCAAACATCGTAACGTTCTCTCAAGATCTTGGTTGGCTCGCTCGGTTTGGCCATTGCTCTGGGGATGAAAACCCAAAGACAGACTGACCGTCGCCCCCAATAATTTACAAAATTCTCGCCAGAATTTGGACACAAATTGGGGCCCCCTGTCGGAAGCCACATCCATCGGGAGGCCATGTAAACGAAAGACGTGGTCTACGACAACCACCGCGGTCTCCTTAGCAGAGGGTAATTTAGGCAAGGGAATAAAATGAGATGCCTTCGAGAACCGGTCTACGACAATCAAAGCGACAGTCTTGCCCTGGGAGGGCAGGAGGGCGGTGAAAAAATCTAGCTCTATGTGAGACCAGGGTCTCGAAGGGACAGACAGCGGTTGGAGTAACCCATCTGAAGGGCGATTAGAAGTCTTAACAATGGCACAAACCAAACAGGCCAAGACAAAATCTCGAACGTCCCGAGCCATACCTGGCCACCAGAATCGTTGCTTAACCAAAAATTTTGTCTGACTGACTCCTGGATGACAAGCTACATTGGAGCAATGACCCCATCGGACAACGTCGGACCGTAACCTCTCCGGCACAAATAATTGACTCGGGCTCGATCTACCAGGCAGTTGTTGAGGAAATGCCCCGTCCCACCACAGTAGAGGCAGAGTCCTCCTGCTCGACGACGTTCTCTCTCCTCCCGGGAAAGCCAAGCTCTACCCACCTGCATGGGCTCCAGATCGGCGGGTGGGCTGACCGTGCTTTCTCTGGAACTCTCTTGAAATGGGTTGTGAACGTTGATCCCACTGTTGTATGCGCGCATCCACGCGCAGCGCCAACTTCATGAGAGCGTTGAGACTTGTGGGAAGCTCCAGAGCGTAGATCTCCCTTTGTACACGGTCAGCCAGCCCATGCAGGAAAATGCACCTCCTCGTTCCACTTGCACTCTGCAGCCAATGTCCGGAATTCAATCATATAGTCAGAGACGGGTCGGTTGTTCTGGCATGCCTGTGGGCCGCCTTGTGACCTGCGACCGCATGGTCAAAGACCCGTCTCATCTCCTCGGAGAGTGCCGGGAACGAGGAGCAGCATGGATGTTGATTTTCCCACACCGCCGCGCGTCCCGATAGCAGGGTTAACACCAGTGCCACTCTTGACTCCTCTGTAGCAAATGTATGTGGCTGCAACGAGAAAAACACAGAACATCTTGTAAGGAAAGATCTACAGAGGTCAGGCTCACCTGCATATCTCTCTGGTGTGGGAATGCGTGGCTTGTGCTGGTTGGCGGTGTTGACTGGTTCAGGGAAAGCGGCAGGCGAGGCTGGTGCAGTGGGCAATGTAAGCTATTGCACTTGGGTGGTGAGCTCGGACACCTGTGTCACTAACGCCTTCTTAGGAAGAAGACGAGGATCCAATAGCGAGTACAACTCAAGTCTTTATTTACTGACAGGGACTCAAAAAGGTTCGAAGCACAGAGAAACAAGAAACCACAGGAGAACGTGACAAAGTCTGGTGCAGGCAGAGGTAATCCGAACAGTAGCGGCTCCGAAAGGCGAGGAAGTGACACAGGGACGCAATGGGCCAAGGGACCAGGCAACGGGAAACACCAGGAAGCAGGTAACGTCCACACACGAACTCCACAGAGGTCCGAACCACACGCGAGAGATCCCTGGGACAGACTGCAACGATCTGACAAACACAGATGGAAGGTGAGGCACGATAAAGGCAGGTAAATGAGGTGCAGCTGGCGGTGATGATGAGATCCACTGCAATCAGTGACCACGCCTCCAACACAACCACACACACACATACAGAGAGAAATGAATCAGTGAATTCATGAACCGTGACAAGTTATTGCATGTGTTTGCTAAATTCCACCACTAGTGCACTCCATTTAGTTTAATAAGATATTGATCACATGGATCATATGTGCTTGTGGAGAAATTTAGATGTAACTTTTAAACTATAAAAATACTACAGTAAGTATATTTACGCTTGAAAAACAAACAAACTAATTCCACTTAGACATAGTCTTGGGTTGCGTATATGTTCAACATTGATGGATTAGTAAATGTTGTGTAATGAAAACAGATTTTGATTCAGCATGCTGTAACTTCTGGGCCATGACTGTTGACTGGCAAAAACTCTTCTGACTCCACACTTATT
Organism: Rhinogobio ventralis; assembly: GCA_039654625.1. Lineage (NCBI taxonomy): Eukaryota > Metazoa > Chordata > Actinopteri > Cypriniformes > Gobionidae > Rhinogobio > Rhinogobio ventralis. The sequence goes on along the minus strand of CM077198.1, from coordinate 21,255,866 downwards.
TTTTTTTTTTACTTTAAAACTGGTAACGAAAAAGAAATCTGTGTGCCAGTGTACATTATGAGAAGGGTTATTTGCACAATGCATACTAGTATATACATCTTTTTACTCTCTCCTTCAAAGAAGTGTCTGTTCTCAGCTGGTAGGAAAGCCTAATCATCAGTAGTGACTTAAAAATCTATACGAATTGGGCAATAAAACAAGCATGCTGGATTTTGTTTTACTCCATATCGCTACATTTCAGGTTTCACAGAAATGGATGGGGGATATCTAATTAAACAAATTCTTAATACTCCATAAAAAAGTATTTTGACGTAGATCAAGGAATTATAGGTATAGTAAGACAAGGCAAGAGAGGAGAGCATAAGTACTAAAATAATAAAAGTACTAAAACCTGAATAGTTGACTCCGAGAAATACTTTGTGCTCACTAAGTGATTCATAAGGGCAGTTAGGATATGATAAAGTACACCTTTTGTTAAGTGCATGCTAATCATTGGCACGGTTCTGAGAGAGATCTTAGCCTGTTCTTCTGCATGTTTACTGATGTGAGATGATGTGCCCTTTTGACTAACACTGTCAGCACCCAGCCAATCTAACTGTAGTCAGGCAGGTGACATTTCAGCAACCCTATTTGACTCGCAGATGCTTACCTATGGCAAATAATGAAAGGAGAGCAGCTCCTAAAAAATATTGGAATGACCCGGCAGAAAGATCTGAACCTGTAAAAGTGCTTCGATATGGAAGGCAAGTAAGTGGAATTCAGATGAGCGCTTGCTTCTTTGAAGGCTCCAGCCGCCCTCATCATCTGCTGGTAGAGCCAATGATATCAGAGAGAGAGGCTCTTCAAGAGTCCATCAAGTCTGGAAAGTTATCTACAATCTGATATAAAGACAAACAGACCAAACAAAAAATAAAAATCAAGCAAAACAGGAGTCATACATTTCTCAGTGATAAAAGCATCTGTTAACAAAAGAGGTATGAAGTTGAATGTTGCTTCATATGCTCACCACTAAAGTCCATTATCAGAGTTTCTCATCTGTCGTTCTTTCCATTCTTACATTGTCTGACCCTTATCATTCACATTCACATATTCTACCTTCATTCCTGCACCTCTGCAGGATGCAGATAAAAGCAAGACATGTTTTCTCAAGATTAATTTTAAATAACTTTTTATTTTTTCTCCAAAGCAGTCGCTTCTTGCTGTACAGCATGCCTAACCTTACCCCATCTACGAGACTGATATTGATGACTTTCTTATTTGCATTTATTGATCTTAGTGTTAATGAGGTTCAATAATCTAAAGAAGAAAGGTGATGAGGTTTGTCTAAACTATGTTTTGATTTGACCTGTTGGATACAATGAGGTCAATAATACATGGGAATGTCTATCCCATGCACCACAATAGCAGTTACTGAAATGAGGTTGCAGGAATCTTTGAAAGAATGCAATCTATCACTTTTTAACTTTTGATCCAATCATCTGAGCTAACCACTCTGGAAAATGACAATATAAGGTAATGCTTTACAGCCCGGAAAGTAATGTGTAACTAAAGCAAATTTACAGCGTAACTTTCGGTAATTATAGTGTAACTATAAAGTAAGTGTGTGTAGTTATAAGGGAACAATATGTAATATTTGGGGAATAAAGGGGTAACTATCAGGAGAATTAATAAATTATTTATACTGTTTATTAAGTGGTAATTATCCATGTAGTTACAGGGTAAGTATGAATCTGCAGGCTGTAAATTAAAGTGGTGTTTGTTCCCCTCTTGTTTTATGTAGTTACAGGGTAAGTACAATAAAAACACGTAAACAACTTTTTTTAAACAGATTTACAACACTTATAAGTTTCTCTTGCTTGGCTTCTCCTCCTCTTGTTCCTCTTCTTATTCATTCTTGCCACAGATGAATCTTAAGAAGGAATCCTATGTCTCTAGCTATTCTGTAGCTATATTATGTATTTAAAGAAAATACAGTGCATGCAGAAATGTCCTCACTGTTTACTCATCTTTTACCCGAGATGTATACGACTTTCTTTTTTCAGATGAACACAGAAAAATAAATCATCTCTGATAATGAAAACACATTTGGGTTCCTAAAAGTTGAAGCATCAAACAGCACATACAGCAATAACTACAGTAATCCATACGACCCCAATGGATGAATTAATGTCTTCTGAAGTGAAACGATAAGTGTTTGTAAGAAAAATAACAATATATATTTTTTTAATTAAACGGTAAACTATTGCTTCCGACCAGCAGTCAATCTGCGTGAATGAGAGGGTTGAGTTCACGCTTGACGTAACTTGAAGCTGACTGGTCACACGGATGTCTGATGCCGTCTGTTTTTATTTAAACATTTTTAAATTAATGTTCACAACAGTAAATAAACACTAACATAATATATGATAATGGCAGAGAGACAGAGTCACCACTTGCGCGAGAACGTCATGAAAGCTTGAAGCTTCTTTACTCACGCACGCGCTGGTAACAGTTGGTCGGATGTGAAAAGATTAGTAAATTATGAGATCATTTCTGGATGTACTTTTTCTTTTAATAAATAATAATACAGAATATCAAAAAACATGGATGATCTTAAGATCTGTCAGTGGAAATAACGAAAAAGAAGAAGAGGAACAAGAGGAGAAGAAGCCAATCAAGAGAAACAAAAAAGGGACAAAACGTGCCACTTTCTGTCAGGACATTATTATTTGAAATAAATCGTTTATTTAAAAAAAAATGAATAAGAAGTGTCATAAATCTGTTTTGAATTAAGTTGTTTTTCAATAAATGTTTCCGAGTGATATCAGATTTTGTACGTTTTTTATTGTACTTACCCTGTAACTACATGAAACTATTAAAAGCCCGCAGATTCATATTTACCCTGCATGAAATAACAAACACCACTTACCCTGTAACTACATTAATAATTACCCCTTAATTAAAAAATACTTTCAGTAAATCATTTGTTAATTCTCCTGATAGTTACCCCTTTATTCCCCAAATATTACATATTGTTCTCTTATACCTACACGTACTTACTTTATAGTTACACTATAATTACTGAAAGTTACGTTGTAAATTCGCTTTAGTTACACAGTACTTTCCGGGCTGTAATCTAAAGCGTTACCCAATATAACAATGCATATAAGCTGATGGCACAATTAAAACATGCAAAATATAAGTACACTTTTAAAAATAAAGGTTCCAATAGAGGAGTTTTGAAGTGATGCCATAGAAGAAATATGTTGGCTTTCCCAAAGAACCTTTCCGTGAACAGTTCTTATGACCAACCCTTGACCTCTTGGCTGGGACATCTTCTAGGAATATTCTAAGTCATGTGTCTTAATGGTCTATTACAGATAAAAGTTTGCATTCTTTCTCCCGCTGTTCCAAGATCAGACACAACTACGCAGGAGATCCCCTAGAAATATAAGCAAATTTCCCTTCATCTGCTGAAATTGTGAAATTTCTATTTCTGGGTCACCATCAATAAAAACACACAAATCACCTTTTAATCTGACTTACAATCAATCTCAAATCAGTATGCTGCAAAAGAGAGAAGCAACGAAGAAGAAGAAGAAGAAACATCTAAATGTAATCCTCTTAAGTTGTAATCAAAGCAATTTTCTGAAACAGGGAGTAGAATCCCATAATTGATTTCTGATTAAATATTTAAGTTTCAGACTGATCACTTTTCCAAAGACTAATTACCCTGACAAGAAAAAAGAGGCTTAATAACAGTGAAAACGAGACAACTTTGAGCTGAACTGAAGACCAGAGCCAGCTTCAGCAGAGAGAAGCAGCCACCATCATTATTGTTCGTCCAGGCAGCAACTGGCAACACAAACATACCCCCTACCATTGTACTTCCTAGCACCGGTCGGCAGTTTTATTCCAGGATGTATAAAATGGGTTTTCTGAAGATGTTCTAGAAACATTTAAGTGACAGATCCACTCACAGGAGCCTGTTTTGGGACTCTAATGAGCAGCAACAGTCACCCCTGGCTCTTGTAGAACAGAGCAAACAGCATGCACTCTCATGCCTTCCCTGAAACTCGTTCTGTTTAAAGAATTATTAAAAAGGATGTGGTATCAGAATGCCAAGCCTGTTAAAATATTGAAGCTGAGAAAAAGAACATAGTTGAGAAGGGTAGAGAAAAGTAAGAGAGAAGACAGTGAATACTTCTCACTAAACAAGCATTTATCATTCCTTTTATATCATGTTTACGCTGTGTAGTACTTGGTTTAGCCTCAAAGGGCAACTCTACAAGCTGCCAATGTAGGTTTACTGACCATTTGATTCATACAGAGGTGTAAAGAGTACCTGAAAACCATACTTAAGTAAAACTACAGATACCTTAAAGCGAAAAGGAATATCTGATTTTAACAATAGGCTACTTAAATATTTAACTCATACTGAATGTAGGCTCAAAGAGGCACTAAAACCTAAGCGACATGGCAATAAAAACCCCCAAAAAACAGTATATTTGTGAGGAGAGCAATTACATGCGAAATAAAACTGAACCCCTCAATATTGCAATAAATCAAGGTCGACACAACTCTTAACACTAACCGCCATGAGGTAAAATTTACCCATGGCTGTTTTTCAAATGTACATAACAGATTTTCAATAAAATATTCAAGTCTGTTTAGATAAAACCAGATTAAAAACAGGGCATTTATACCTATAAGTGCCAGCGGGTCAAATTTACCCCTAGGTATATAAATCCTTTATTTTCGTGTTTGGGCAATATGTAGGCTTACTGTAAACAGTTATACAACACATGTTCAAATGAGGATGTTTAAGCCTACTCATAAAAGTTAAAACTTTGGATTAATTATTGATTTTTGTTTTGCAATTTTTATTGTGTATTGTTTGCTACTGTGTTGCTATTTATTCAAGTCTACCCGTTTCCTAGAAAAAAAATATTTCCGATCAATGTAACGACTGAGATAAATCAGACAATTATTTGTTATACTTAACAAATCTTTAAAACTCACTCTGGGGTATTCAGATACTCCTCGACCAGGTCGTGCTGTCCTACCATTTTTGAGTCCACAAGGTTGTGGTGTGCAGATATTGCGGCCACGTAAACCTTTAGGGTGGAGGAAGGAGAGCACGGACCCGATCGGGCATTTCCTGGGGTCTTCTCGGCGAGAAGAGCACCAGGTGACGAAAAGGTTCCACTTAAACACATAGACCTGTCTCGTGGACAAGGCCCTAGCGGAAGTGATGCTAGCCACCCAAACCTGCCGCGTCCTGTCCAGGGCCCACACGTGTAGGTTCCATAGATCGAGACGTGGGTGCCAGAGGGTGCCCCGTCTCTGAGAAAGGAGGTCCTTTCTCAGAGGGATTGACCAGGGAGGGGCTGTCGCAAGGAGTATGAGTTCGGAGGACCAGGTCCGGCCGGGCCAATATGGGGCGACCAAAAATATCTGCTCCCTGTCCTCCCTGATCTTGCACAGAACCTGTGCGAGAAAGGCTCACTAGGGGAAACGCATACTTGCGTAGGCCCCGCGGCAAGCTGTGTGCTAGTGCACCCATGCCGAGGGTCCCCTCAGTCAGGGAGTAAAACCAGCGGCAATGGGAAGAGTTGTGGGAGGAAAACAGATATATCTGTGCGTCGCAGAACTGTTCCCAAATCAGCTGAACCGACTAGGGACGGAGTCTCCATTCCCCCGGAAGTGGCTGAAACCGTGAGAGCTCGTCGGCTGCACGATTTGGGTCTCCCGAGATGTGAACGACACGAAGCGACCTCAGATGCTTCTGACTCCATAGGAGGAGATGGCGGGCGAGCTGCGACATCCGGCGGGAGTGTAGACCACCTTGCCGGTTGATGTACGCTACTGTCGCAGTGTTGTCTGAATGGACCAGTACGTGTTTGTCCTTGAGCAGGGCTCGAAAGTGGTGCAGGGCTAGATGTACGGCAACTTTGTGGCTTCAAGCTACAAGGCAACACTAATTTGTTGAGTCTGTGGTCATTCACACCTTGTTCTCTCAGGACTTCTCCCTTCCACAAATGGTACCTGGAAATTGTTTTTGCAGGCTTATCTCCCAGCCCACCTATTTTCTTGATAGTGGAACTTCTTTTGGAGGTGTGAGTTTTAGAGTCCTGTCCTTTTCATCAGAGATCTCCTGTTTATCACTACAGTGTATTCGGACACGCCTTAAGTGCACTTGCGCCGTGTGCTTTAGACCAATGCGCTTAGATCTTTAAAATGGGGCCCTATGTTTTCAGTGGTGTATAAAGCCCTTACATAATAGACTGCGGATCCCCTTTCAGTGAAGTCACCATTTTGCGCCACCATGTTTCTACAGCAGCCCTAAACGAAAAAACTGCTCAACAGAGCGCTATCTACTCTCTGCTGTCTCAAACGACAACATCTTTGTCCTGCATTGGCCACTGTAGCTTCTTTATGTACTTCAAAAGGGAGGGGTGAGCGGTGGGCAGTTGCAATTCGCAACCTCCCCGCTAGATGCCACTAAAATTTACAGAGTGCACCTTTAAAGCCTGAAAAAGTCAAAGCCTACTTGCACTGGACATGCTGGTTTTGGCCTCATCACCACAGTCATGTCTCAAATATAAAACACCTCTGATTCAGCAAAGACCTGCTAATGCACTCGCATAAAGTAGCCTTGTTGACAAGTTTGTGCGAGTAAGGGTAAAATGCAAAATGCAAGGGTAAAGAGACATAGTCCCTTCAATGCCATGTAGATGGTTATACTGCATCTTTTGTAATGGAAATAATCTGCTGCAGAAAAAGTTAGGTGCCATGCAAAATGTAATGTGTAATTGTATTACTCATTACAAATGTATTGGATTATATATATTCTTATTAAAAAATGTAGTCAAGTAGAAAGTAAAAGTTGCTAATATCCTTGAAACTCAATCAAAGTACAAAGTTGCTAAAAAGATACTGAAGTACAGTAACTAATTACATTTACTCAAATGCTTTACACCTCTGGTTTTATATTGCACTATAATAGCAGCAAGAGCTGTCAGAAATCACAAGATTCCAATCAGATTGAAATAACTTTTTTTTTTTTTTGGCCCATTTGGAAACAAGTTAACATAACTTGTTTCCAAATGGGCCAAAAAAAAAAAAAAGTTATTGCACTCAGGTTGTAACAGTATGCATTTTTGAGGAAAACTAATATTTGGGTTGGCTAAAGTTTGCAAGGTTAATGGTACCAAATCTAATTAAAGATATTTAGGGAATTAACTAAGAATTAAATTAATTACTACGCCACTGACTGTGTCGTTTATTTGCACATGCTGTCTGTTTGCTATAGCATTTGATGTACTAAAGGAATTATGCAAATTAGGTAACTGTGCAAACACGGCCCAAGTATAATGCTGAATGCAATTTGCACAATAAAATTCCTCACAATGTTTGATATATGGCCAATTACTGCAAAAATAAGACATATCTACAAATTATTTATTTTTTTAACTACAGGCATCTGAACTTTTCAATGAGAAAAGCTAATTATACTCCAAGTATCCAAGTACTTTTTGACAGTTGTTATCTAGAGCAATAAAAAATAGTACAGAGTACTATTTTACCAATCATATTTTGAAATAAGTTCTTGTCCATGCTGTAGGTTGATTATTATGTGAGGAAACACATTGAAAAATTAAGAAATGGAAAATTTATCTTCAGAATTAAACCTCTGAACTCATTATAAAAGCCAATAATTGTCTGGTTTCTAAACATTAATTTGTGACTATAAAGACTCTCTGGATACATTAATGTGGTGAGCCAAAGCATTATGTCCTCTGCGATATAAATATCTCAAAGCTCATATATTCGTTCATGCATTATATATCCACTCCATAATTTATGTAATGCAGCTCTTGAAAGAATAAGCTCTATGGCTAAAATCAACAAATTGTGTTTGAGAGCCTGTGGTACCATGAGGTTACATAGCAAACTTGTCAGAAGGTTTTGCTACACTACCAGTGGAAGCAATTAAAATTATACTCATAGTGCATGTTTTATAAGTGAAGAGCGACCTTCAACCATTTCGGCCACAACTTAATATTTTTTTTCCTTTAGATAAAATAAGAGCGACCAAAACAAGACTTTTTAACATGCATACATTACAAATACTGCAGACACTAAAATAACTGAATAAAAGAAAAGTAGAACACATACTTATGTAATATTGAATGCTGATGTTGGGATCCTCAGCTCTTTATTCCTTTCTGTGTATGCTGGTGCTATCTCAGGAAATCATATGCATGAATTCAATGATTCTATTATGGAAAATATCTGTATGTTATGCATACAATGAAACTTGAAGAGGTGAAATAAGCATCAGCATGGCCCACTGGAAGTGCTCCACGTCCATCATTACTTTATCAATCCTATATTTTACATGCATTCTTTCTTTTAAATGTTGAGTGCAAAGGACAATGAATAACTGTTGGAAAATCACACTTTTTGTGTCAAAATCAGACAAAAAGTAATTTCACACTGTCAAACATTTTACTTATATCACCTAAAACTGACAAATTTTGTTTTGGACAATATCTTCCAAGCAAACTGTAATGTTTTCATGGGATTAGCTACAGTATCCAAGAAGCTAACTGGCTAGCATTTCAGCAGACCAATCATATATAATTCAAAATGTTTTTAGACGCAATGATCTCAGTTTCTGTGTGAAAGAAAGTGCCTAAATTTCTTCATGTTAATATTTCTGCCTGAGGCCATGTTGAATGGTTGCTGAACATGCCTGCCTGGAAGAAAAAAAAAAGGAAATAGTTTGAAACCATCCTCTGACTACTGCATGTTAGTTATACAGTAGCATTTTCTCTATATATTCAGTCAATACTTGCCTCATTTTTGCAAGGAAATAGATTTATGAAGGCTGAAATTAATAAATTGCATTGAATGGAAATAATTGAATGGACAAACCTCTGTATATAGACAGCTAAATAATTTATGGAAAAAAACATTCCAGTGAGAGTGGATCTGAAGGCAAATGGTTTGCAAGGTTATGGAGGAGATTATTTTGAGGTTATGGAGGAGATTATTTTTATTTTTATTTTTTTATTTTGAGTTTGTAGAAACAAGGCATAAACAAAAAGTGATGCAATTTGGAATGTATTTGTGTATGAAAGGAAGAGACAGAAGAAAACAAGACAAATGGCACAAGCACAGGAATTAGTGGGCGAAAACCCAGGGCTATTTAGTGTATAATGTGAAAGCACATGTGGGTTTCATTCACTATTAATTGAGTACAAGTGTTCTCAATTCTGAGTGAAGAAAAGTTCACACAGTTGTTTCCAACAAATTCACAACAGGTGCGTACACACAGTTGTCTTTTATGTAGTTAATGATTCTCAATATTAAATGAGGAGGCGCACGGACACTGCTTACTCTGTAAGCTTATAGCACTGAAAATACTATTTAATTTCTAATTAATTCACATTTCTTTATATATTATTATTATTATTATTATTACAATACATAAATACTGGGCTCCAGCATCCCTGTGACCCTGCAGAAGATAAAGCTGTTGATGGGATGGGTGGATTGGAAGGGATGTGATGGATACTTATAAGTCCTTATAAACCACGTTTGCGTTGTAATACCAGTGTAATACCCATGTCATTATACAAATTTGTGTCCTCATAAATCACATATACACAAAGAAACACACTTCAAACTACAGTATATGTTCACACCCTTACCAGGTTCTCAGATTTTCTACACCCTTGAATCCACTTAGAGACATCAGTTAGTTATCCCTAGAGCTTAAACTTGCTTCACTTTCATCTGTTTTCAAAAATGTATGAATTCTTGACAAGTCAGCAGATAACATATCCTCTTACATCATCGTCAGGCTTGTCAAAGAGATGTTGGAGATGGGGTCAAATATTGCGTGTGCGCATTTGTGTGTGTGTAGGTGTTGTGCGTAAGAGTGTTAATGTTCGAGTAGGACAGAGGGTCTGGATAATTGTAACTGTGCATGATAATGTGGGCATACTTAGCCCTCAGTATAATTTCTTCCTCTCTTCTTCCTTTAATTCTTAGCAGCACCTATGCTTTCTGTGATCCTCGGTTAGCGAGATTATTGATTAAAATTCTGCTGCACATCTTACCTAAACTGGTACACAGTGTTTCTGCATACTAAAAGTCACTTTCAGGTTGACAGGAAAAGGCAGAAGCTTCTTACAACTGCATCAGTGAAAGGACCGTGACATCTTAATTTAAGTAGCTCATTATAAGGGCCTTGATAGAAAATAAAAAATTGTCTTTTAACAAATAATTTCTTCTTTTCTTGTAGCAAACCAAAATAAATGCCTGTCATATCATCTATAAATTAACAAAGAAATTAAATAAAATGTCTGTAATGTAGTTCGTTGTTATAGGAAGATGGAGGCGGGAACCGGCAAACATTTAAAAGACTTTAATAAAAATAAACACAAAATGAAAGTAAAAGCGGCAGCCCCTCACGGACGACTGCCGCGCGCACACACATAACAAAATCAAAACAAAACGTAAATCCAGGCCTGGTCCTCTCTCGTCTTGCACTGTCGTCGCTCCTCCTTTTATGCTCCCATCACTCCTCCGTGAGACGAGACCGGTGTGGCGCGCAACTGGAGCTCATTATCACTCGCCACCGGCCCGCTCTCACGGTCCCTCGCCTCGCTGCTTGCCACAATGTCATATCAAATTAGCAAAAAATAGATGTGTTAAATTAATATTACAATGCATTGTATTATTATTTATTCATAAATTTTAATGTATTATATTTATTGTTTTTTTAATTGTTGTTTAATCATCTTTTTTATATAATTTATTTTGTATTAATATTAAAATTTTAGTTTTGAATCTCACTGCGTCATGGTTCTACGTCACGCGAAAATACATTTGCATAATGCCCGTCTATGTAGTACGTTGTCTGCCCGCAAACAACTTGACCAGCCCTCAAACACATCATTTTACTGACGACTGCATCTCAAATCTCAGAGTTTAACGTGGGATTCCCAAAACGCTTGCTCTTGAAAGATGGATCAGTACTCAGTTTATTTGGACCAGCTTGATCCTCAGAATCACAACCTGTAAGTAAGAATAATTATTGATGTATATTTTCTACCGGGTGTTCAAAATATGTCTCCGGCTAACCGGCGAACTCACGTTATTACTGTCTTGCTGAAATACTACTGTAAATCAGCTCTGGGCTGCAGTATTACCAAAAACTGTGTCTATGAATGCAGATTGTCTGTAGTTTATACTACTTTGAGTCAAGATAAAGGATGGAGCAAGATTTGTTTTAAAACTTTAATGTTACATTAATCTTTCACGTTAGTGCTGGGCTAATGTATGTTCTGTTATTTATACAGTTCCCGCATGTGCACCGCAATAAATGAGAAATATACACACACATCGGTTTGTTGATGGACATACACTTGTTAATGTTGGTAGTTAGGAATTAAAGTTGCAACATCTCATAATGTACCTCAAAATGAGTAGTGTATCACTGAGAAATGTCCTGCTCAAGATGTCCTTGCAATGGAGGTCCGGGTTGAATAAGTTCTTCCAATGTTTCATCATCGGAAAATACATTTTGTGATATTCATCGTGCCTGGGTTGATATGGTAAAATCAACATCATCGTTACTGTCTTTACAGTGTGTACAATCACTGAGGACTGTGGAAAACCTGAATTACCATACCAATTATGGTAATGGGCGTTACCGTCCGACAAGCGGTAAACCAAACTTAACTCTTTCCCCGCCAAACACGGAATTTTCTGTTATTTGTGAGAAAACGCTACCCTGCCAAACACGGAATTTTCTGCGTTTCCACTGTTAGCCTCTTCTGAATGAGTACAGAATCTCCTGATTAAAACACAGGCGAAGAAGACACAAAAAACAAGCGATCGTATGCAAGCAGATGCATATGTAAAATGATGTGATCATCAACATTAAACATCATATAAATCAAAACTGCCTAATGTTACTGAATGAAATGTTGACCCAGGACGAGCTATAGGACTGTTCAAGCATTAGGGGTGTTGATGGACTTGATTGATTCCATCTGTGTTTGATCATTGCCCTGAATCCGATCTGGATGTAGTCTTTCACAAAAACGTGATTTTCTCAGCTTTTTGTTCAAAATGTTGCTTTTTTTGTGAAACTTACCCATATTTAAGTGTTGATAAAAAAGGAATGCATGAAGCTAGAATTTAAAAGCAGAGGGTCTATTCTTTCTTTTGATATATTGCATGCTCAGATATTCATACAACAAAATATTCTATGGGCCATTACATTTTTGTGAAAATGATCAAAAACCCTGGCGGTGGCCGGCAACTTTTAAAAAAAACGCTGGCGGGGAAAGAGTTAACAGACTGGGCTATCTGGCAAATCAGAGCAGAGTCAGCTCACGGAAAGGAGGGATTTAGAGAGACTGATTCCTCCCAACGAGTCATTTGAGAATCATTGAACAATATGGTGATGTATTATTATGAGAAAACGAAAGTGTTTTTTGACCTTTGATGCATGCAAACCTGTTGTAGTAGTCCTCCAAAACAAAATTAGGAAACTTAAAAAAAAAACATAATAATACCTTGTCCCAAATTCGCCAATGCTGTTACAACAAATTCACACTGTAAGCACCAGAGGAAATCAGGGAAATCAACCAATAAACGGCTTGCTTACAGTTATAGTCTCTGCTGGGATGGAATTATTATAATGTTGGAGAAATGACAAATAACCTGCTTTAAAGAAACAAAAAATTATTTTCTGATATGATTTCAAACTGCAATCTGAACATGCATACGTTGTGAACGGACAACACAAAATTTCTACTCGACACAAAGATCTACCATGTCTTGCTCAAGGGTACAGCCATTATCGCTGAAGCAGGGTGGTAACAGCATTGTTATAAACTGAAATCCCAGAGAACCCTGTGAGTGGTGGTTCCAGGGTTTTAATAGAAACCAGGGGAATATAGGAACACAGATATATTCCATTTGTGCATTGGTTCTTAACATGTATTTTGACAGCAGCCAACTAACACCGCAACAAGGGAGAACAGTGCAATGATCAATGATTCCCTCTTGGGAAAACAGTCAATGTGAGGCTTAGTTAGTTCTTAAGAGTGTCAAGAAGATTGTACGCTACTGTATAGAGGGGAACTCATTTATTTTGAAATCACAGCCACAGTAGATCAATATAACATCATGCATCTCTCTGCTCTTGCATGAATGTCTCTGGGCTTTCATTAATGCACAATAATCACAGCTGAGTCTAATGGTTTCTTTCTCTCTCTCTATCTCTCTCTCTTCCCACTCACCCTCCAGGCAATGTATCTCATGCACGAGATGTGTCACGCTAAGCAGAATGAATGGCCGCACTTCGAAAACACAAATTGCAAAGTAAACAGATTAGGGTGGAAAACTACTCCTCCATCCCCTTCCCCGCCTCTTCCTTCCCGCTCATTTCTTCCTTTCATCTCCCTCTGGACCAGCAGGATGGTATGGAAGGGGACTCTCTCGCACTGGCCAGTCAACTAGTCTGAGCTTTACTGGGTTAACCCTGAAATCAATATGCAGTTCCCCTCACATGACTAAAAGATGCCTGGGCTTGGAATCCATCCCACTGGCTCGAAGTAATGGAGCATCTAGGCTGTGCACCACTGTAATTTTCATTACACCCCAGCAGACACAAAATTGTGATAAAAGGATTCATATTGCGGGTACATGCCTCCACTGGAGCAGAAACAGAGAGAGTGATTTTTTTTTTTTTTTTATGTTTGTTCACAGTATTTTATCTTGCCCTACTTGGAGCAAAACAAAAGGAGTTACCGTCCAATGAAACAACATTCGTTCATTCCTCTGAGGCAGAGTGTATAGGAAATTACATTTGGAAGTCTATTTTTCTTTACCAGAAACATTACGACACCGCTGACCTCATTTTGCTCCCCTCGGCCACAGTTCTAAGTACAAAACCTACAACAAAATTATATTATCTTAAGTTCAAACACTTAGGCCTATTTCATTACCGAGTTGTGCAAAGAGACAGAATAAAGCAGTAACATTACCTCAAACTTTAAACAATCCAATATGTTGCACCAAATATTTATTATAGGTTTCATTTGATTAGCAGCTGACCTCCTTGCTAACCCATCTTAACACATATTTCAATGCCTGTAACTCGATGTTTCTCTCAAATGTTGATATAATATTCAGATTTTTGTCTGCTACTGATTATTATCCATTCTTGACAATTTCTGTGAATCCAGTAAAAGTATAACGGAAGTTATATCACTCTTAGTAGCTCATTTAAATGTAGGTCAAACTGTGGTTTAGAAGTTATATAAATCATAATACTATACATAAATAAATTTGCTCACTCTAAACTCCAAAAGTCACATAGAAGTAACACAAGTACTCCATGATATTTTTTGTGATATTCAGCCTTCTGAAGATAATCTGGTCGTAATTTGTTATATTTACTTACTGATTTCGATAAGCCAGCTCGGGAATTTCTGGTGAACTATCAGCTGAGCTGTCGCTGTCTTTAAGATCTCCCTCGGGTCAACATCAATTATGTACACCACCTAATCCAGATAAACTCTAAGGCTTCATCAAGCAAATGAGAGAAAGGATTTAAGCTGTACATTTCCAGCTATATCCATGACTACGAAGGTAAGTGTAGTCAAGGCTACCAGATAGCTAGCTAACATTACCACTATACATAGCATAAAAAGTAACAGAAGCGTTACGTAAATAGAATATAAACTTTGCAGCATTGAAATGTAGGTTAAAAATATAGATTTCTCGATTTTAATCGATTTAATAGATTTTTTGGTGCTCTTTAACGTGGTGTGACTGATCGCTGTCGTTCAAAGTGGCAGAGCGGAGCGCACGTGAACCAATCATCTCTTCCTTTAAACTACTAGTTACAGCACAAAATAAACATGAATGAACATCAGAAGGTACGTTGAAAGATATAGAATGACTTTCTGAAATGTATCATGTCTCATGTAATCGCACAATCAGTGTTTCACCAGCGGAAAGACGCCAATAAAGCAGCTTGTAAACAATGTCACGGAACACTACATTTACAAAGCTGTTCAATGTCCATAAACTCAAAAAAAAATAATTAACTCTAGAGAGAAGCATTTTGATGAATATATATGCACTATATTGCATTTTCATTGTATTTTTACGTAACCTGGCTACACACGGGAATGGTGAGAAATTAGGTTGTTTGTTATAGTTGATATATTTATCCATTTCTTTAGTTGTTGGTAATCGGAGGGAAAAGTGTGAAAACTGATGGTCGAATTGAATTTTGCTGAGGAGGAACACTGAGGGACACAACAGTGCTCAGCTGTCCCCTCACGACACTGAAATTGAAACATCTTTTTCATCTCGGTTTATGTGTGAACAATTAATTAATGCCAGGCCTGACTTTTTAACAGACTATTTTCTGAACATAGACTAAGTATCATTGGTTTCTTATGCGCATAGTCAACACAGAAGATTTGAATGTGGGAAAGGAAAAAAGATTTTAAATCCTTCTCAATTTGAGAACTAATCTTCTAGCCTCCAAGCTGAAACTATCATGCAGTAGTACCATCACAAACAAGGATTACAAAAATCACCTGTAATATGGCCAAAAGTGGCATTCAATCAGGTTTTTTTTTTTTTTTTTTGCGCGGAATGAGGCAGTTGCATCACATTGCATGTAATGCCTGATTGGTTATCAAAGCAGTGTGATGATTATGAGTCAACAATGAAATTTGTAAGCACACAAAGAATACAGAAACCTAAACAATCTTCAGCCACATGTCAGTTTAGCAGGTCATTGTTTGTAGGCCTCGACCCTAACCCCCTGCCTGCCCTTGACTCCAGTAAGGGGGCTTAAGGTTGAGGCAATACTTTAATGAAGCCAATGTGGGGAATTTTCAATATACGGTTTACACTCAACTAGTTATCCTGAACAATGAGAGCTGGAGAGGCCCACAGCTGGCCAGAGTAAAGCAAGACATGGCTGCCAAACGTTTATGATAATGCCCATTCAGTAGCACAATGCAGGATTAGCACTGCAATGAACTTGGAAAGTGTCCACCTCAGTTCTTGCTCCCGCTCTCCTCCTCTCCCATTCACTGGAGAAAAATAATATTATATATATATATAATTTTTTTTTATTAGTGCTGTAAATCGATTAAACAAAGAACAAAATCATAAATCTTTTTCTGTCATTTTTGTAAAAAATATTTAAAATTCTAATGTTTTTAATCACGATTAAAAACATCAGACTTTTAAATATTTTTATATTGTAATAATTTCACAGTTACTCTCCAGATTAATGTAGAAACAACTTAAAGACATTATATTTTAAATATTTGTTGTAATGGAATCTTTTTTATATTTAGATAACTAGTTGAATATTTGTTGTAATGAATTATTTGTTGTAATGGAATGCATTTTCAACACGTTCTGAGTGTGCTCAGGGACAACACGTGTTAAATACAACACAGAATATGTGTTGTGAAAATACACAGACAAATGTGTCACTTTATTAAACACAATGTGTACTTTTTGTATACATCTAACACAACTGTGTGTTATAGATTTATTATTTATTTTGTATTATAAAAGATTATTGAAAAAGCTAGATCAGAATACAATATGTACACTTAATCACACTGGAGCATTGAATACTGTTCACATATTGTGTTTATTTAGCATTTTTTTCTGGTTTTAACATGGAATTAACTGTAAAAAAAATAAGCATTTCAAAACATTAATCATACAAAACATTCATCAAACACTTTAAATAACTACATACATCAAATATTATAAAACTCATATCTGTTAGGTACTGTAAAAAAAACGTCAAATAGAACAAAATATTAATATTAGTCAAAGAAATAATCACCAAACACACATATAGTTCATATTTACCTAAGGTGTTGACCTACTCACAAATCAAATCAAATCAATTTATCCTTAACCAAACCTGTTGAATGAATGAATTAGAGTGAGCTCGGGCTAAGATATTTAGAAAATGAATTAAAACTATGATATGTTCCGGGGCAACCATTTTGACTACAGATTAATGTTAGGTTTTGGCTATCAGAGAGTGCATGTACTTCCCTTAAATTCCAAATCAACTGTTTTGTCTCGACAAAAATATTTTGCAAGCACTTTCGACAGGTATACATGGACTGCTTCAATTAGGCACAAGACTGCAATTTGGCAATCAATTCCATAACCTTTGATCGTTTGCAAGTGGACTGTGACAAAGGCAGGTCATAAAAATTATTAAAAAAATAAGAAAACTGAAGACAGTTGGCATGGATATTGAAGATTACACAGCCAGTAGAATTTGAAAAGTTTGTCTACAGCATAAGTGAGGCTTTCAACATCAAGTGGAAGAGTAAAATAATCATTCTTTGCCACAATTACATACTGGGTTTCATGTCCTGGAGAGCCGATAGAAACCAGCTGCGGCTGAGTTGACTTTGGAGATCCTTTCATGCCTTCTGTAAGCAAAGACGTCACACTGGTACCAGCCTACAGAAATGAAACAATGAAAAGCATCAGAAAATGTTGCATGCGACATTGCAACTTTATTAAAAGATAACACAATGCATACGGGCGCCAGTTCCAACAAGTATGAGAGAGCAGAATTGACACAGCATTTACTGCCGGTGACGCTTCTCCCAGATGCCGTGGGTGGAAGAAGATGAATGAGGATCCTTAACATAGTGTAACACAGCTCATCTTGATGGAGTAAAGATTCAAGTCACATGCAAAAGATTAAAAACAAAATTCTATTTGAAATGATTACTTTTAAATCATGAATTGAATGTTAAAATGTACATGTCATTGTCACATAAACCACATTTAGAAATGTGTGCACATGCCACAGAAATAAAAGAAGAAATCCGTACCATCAGCTTTCTCCAGTAAGTGTCTGATGTCCATTTTGTTCTCAAAGGATGCTATTTCCTTGAGTTTTGAGATAATCGTCCCCTCCCATTTCTTGATAAACATGTCTTCTTTCCCACCTGTCATCTTGGGAAATTCAATGTCCACCTGCAGTGCATAAAACAGAAACAACTAAATATTAACATTAACAAATTATGAAACAACCTTTGTGTAAAGTTCTCAGCAGCTTAGTTAAACATGTATTACCAAGGCTGGCATGTCCAGAAATCTGGGATATTCCTTGAAGATCTCACCAACTGTTGGCGATTTCGTTGTTATCCATCTCCTTCGGTAACTGAAGGTTTGTTCAATTGTAGTCTTTATTGACAAGGAATTCTCTGGTGAGGGTTGCATCCTTTTTATCAGGGTCAACCACTCACTGAGCACTGTTTCATCAGTAATCGGCAGAGAAGGTTGCTCTATAGAAAGACGTTGTTTCAAATTGTAGATCTGCTGGCTCTGTTGAAGTTTCCATCTGATGTTCCGTAGTCTCATTTCTATAGATCCACTGTGTGATTGCCCACCAAAAAAATGCTCCTGACATGAGAAATGGAAAAATAAAAAGTTGGACTCATGTATACTTTTGCAATTTGTATACACACTGCCAAGTAATTTCATACTTGTGAATTAATAATGTAAAAACATCTTCACACGTCCTTCATTTTTACCAAATGGGACTTTAATCCTTAATTAGGGGAACAGTGACACAATCTCCTTAGCTAGTGCCAGCTTTTCTGTACCAGATGGATAGCTAAAAAAGGGGCAATAAAAGCATAAACATGCAGAAACTGTTATAACACAAACATTAGCTGGGTTTCCATCCAAACGTGAAGCAAATCTTTACAAAGTTTGCAAAAGAAAACAAACAAACAAATGCGAATTAGGTGCGTTTCCATCAAGTTGTTTGAAGGGATGACGGTGGTATTGGTAACCTAGTAACCAAGAGTAAATAAAACACCATCAGCGGAAACAGTGATGTGTCGTTTGCGAACGAGTCGTCTCTATGAGTGAGTGAACGGTGAGAGTCGGTTCCCGTCTGAGAGCCGTTTTCCTTTTTTATATATTAATACAAGACAGAATAATATGATTATCTTTTCCTACACTGCTCAGCCACACGTCAAGTAGTCACTAACTAATCTTATTTTGATGTGTATGTGCGTGCGATGGCACTGCTCTCGATTCGTCGTACGCACATATATAGTAGGCTAAACATTAACGTAACATACAGCAGGGCTGCAGACTGCAACCTGTACTTTTTTACAGTCACTGCAAGTGCGTGTAGTTGAGCAGTGTGACAAAAAGATCATCCTTAATATCGGTAAAACGTGTAGGAATTGTGGCAGCAGACACAAATGAATCTTCCAGATGATTCGTTCAAACATAATTCCACACAAAACCCAACTCAACATTCCAGGGCCAGTTTATGGCCGGGCCCTGCCCATAACAGTGGACAAAGGTTTGCTACATTTTCATTGGATCTTGGTGGACTAACACAAACAAACTGTCCAACGCCATAAGATAAAGATGCCAGACACCTCTTAGAGGCCAAGAAGACCACCTGTGGTACCAAGCTCAGGAAGGACAGGACTTCTCATTGGTCCACCTGCGGTTTTCTGCCCTTCACCCATCTAGAAACTAATCCCTAATGTCCTGGTCTGTGACTCCCATAAAAAAAAAAAAAAAAGGAAAAACTCACAGAAACCGTGTTACACATAAACTGCATCAAATCATTGGACTTATAATCAAACATCCTTCTACTGCATAGTTCTATATCATGTATTTAACCAATATATGTGACCACTATGCCTAGACTCACTCACAATTTGTGAAATTCATGTAACTATTGAATGACTGATTGAAAATGTGCCTTTCTTGATATTAGTGTGATTGAATGATCATAATTCAAAAGATGGTTTGAATCTGTCTAGAATGTCGTGTTCTTATAATAAGAAATCATGTTTAAATTTACTCACTGCTTAGAGCAGGAACGTAAATGACCACAGATAACCTAATTTATGGGGAGGGTGTAAACACAGTCATCTCTGAACCAAAGATGATTCCCAATTGGTCAATCCATCCAGGAGGATGGGCAAACAAATTTGAGTTTGAACATGAACAAAGGAGCCAGTTGAAGTCAGTTGAAGATGAAAATCAGTTCAATAATGTTCAAGTCAGTCTAAAGGAGAAATAGACGATCAGACGATCGAGGCAGACCAAGATCTGGGAAATGGGTTAATTTCATTCAAGCCATTGAAACTCTCATCTCACTTTCCTTTCTTTTACTTAAGTTTATTTTCTTTCCGTTGAGTCTCGTGTTCGCCGCAAAGTTTCGCGAATCTAGAGAGCAGAGCGCGCTTCAACTTTAAACACCGACCATGGGACTTTCACCCAGCCGCCAGCACTCCACGTGATTGGCTTCCCAAGACGTCGATCAAAAGACACGACAAGACCTTCAAAGAACTGGGGAACCCCTGCAGCCAGGACCAAAGAAAATGGAATTCCCCATTCAAAGACGACACTAGACACAACCGCAAGTAACCTACAGATTCTAAACTGAACTGGTGCAATTGATAATTTAATAACCCCGCATAAGAAACGATAGGAGGGTTAAATTAATGCTCGGTGGTTCATTCAGGTCACGTGTTATAAATGCATTTATTGCTAGAAACTTGGGATTTCATCATTTCACTCTCTTAAAACGTATTCTTTCCTCACTTTCTTCCTTTCTGCAACGCGTGTGAATGTGTGTGTGCGTGTGTTTGTGTTAGATATTGGTTTTACGTGTTAGAGTAATCAATAAAGTTTCGTTTATTTCTAAAATTCAAATTAAGTTGAATAAGTGTTCTTGTGTTATGTGCTTACAAATTTAATGTCTTAAACTGCTGATCTAAGTTACCTGGCTGTTAAATAGTGTTTCACTATTGTGTGGATATTAATATCCGCTGCAGAGTTGATAGTTACGGCCCGTTCAAATGAACGCTGGACGAGTAATTTGCTCGGTCGTAAAATAGACTCTTTCAAAATTCCCTATGAATTAATTAATTAATTAATTTGAGCTAAATAGACCTGTTTCCCTGATACTCTTACACATGCAAACGTATTCTCTTATTACTGAGCTGAGCCAAATGATCCCGTTCAGTTCCCTAAAAATATCCGGAATTCCCATCATGAGAAAACAGCTGATCAGTCACATGGGTTTAATGTTCGCTACGTCAGAATTTATTTGGCAAATGTGTTTTCATCTCCCACTATTCGCATTAACTCTTTTTCGCACAAGTCAAAAACCACCTCAAGCGAGTGTAATTTTTTTTTGCGTGAATTAAGGGATTTTTATTTGAAATTTGCCATTTCCATCACCCTTTTCTTATCCGATACTTCAAAATATGCATAAAATCAGGGTGATGGAAACATAGCTAGTGACACAAACTTTGATCAACACATTGATCAAGACCAGTGATGGACAACTCGGCCCATCCAGGCCACTGTCTGGCAGAATTTAGCCCCAACCCTAATTAAACACACCTGAACTAGTCAATACTAATCAACTAATCAATCTCTTCATGATTACTAGAAGGCTAAAGCCAGGTGAGTTTTATCAGGGTTGGAGTTAAACTCTGTAGGACAGTGGCACATCACAAAATCAGCAGAGCTGTTAAACAATTATATACTCACAACTTCTAAGAGGTCACTCACAGCCAATTCAACAAGTAACTTTCTTGAAGAAATTGACAGTGTCTTCATGTTCTCTCAAGATTGTAGGGGCCTTTTCATTGAGCAGTGTCAGCAGACCAGTTATGGTGACAGTCTGGCTTACATCTGTTGAATGAGACTAAATAATAAATAAATAATTGAATGTTTAATTTTATGTTATTTTATGTTTACGTAATGTTTAAAACATGGCTCACCAGTAATGACTCAACTCTTCCTTCTAATGGATCCTGGGTGGTACGCGCAGTACAATATATTTGGAATTTGTCAAGCTCCTTCACTTCTGAATTAACATCGATGTCAATAAATTCTTGTGTTCTCTGTGTCAAATCTCAGTATTCGATCAATAGACACTTGTTGAGAGAGCTCAGTTTTGGCTGAGTTAATCAGTTTTCCAACACTTCCAACTGTGAATAGTTTTCTCCATGTTTCGTTCCCGTTTATGAAGACAGTCGCGAGAACTTTGTGTAAAATTGTTAGGGTAAAGTGAATTGATCCTCGTCTTCCATTACCTAGATAAAAGATATTACAATGCCGTAATCATATAAGAGTCAATTTAATACAATGAGAAAATGTAAATGTTAAATGTATTCATCCCGTAATCAATACAATTTTAAATAGTCAGTGACAAGCCAGGTAACGTTTAGCACAAAGTGGGCGCTTTTTAAACTATACAACACTCGTCGCCACAACGTCGTTTTTACTACCGCATAGTATTTGGTAAAAGGACTGTTAGGAGTTCAAACTTAAGGTGCCATGCATATTAACCTTTAAGTCTTTTTAAAAAAACGTTCCCTGGTTACATATGTAACCTATGTTCCCTGAGAACAGGGAACGAGACACTGCGTCCTAAGACGCTTTGGGGAAATGCCTCAGCGTGACAGGTGTCTGAAATTACTATCGAATCACGTCAATCCTATTGACTGGCGACAGCCCATGATGTCATCAAAGTGCGACCAAAGCACTAAGGAGGCCAGACAGGCCTATGGACTGATCTAACTAGGAGGCCTCATGAGAGGCCTGCGACCGTCTGATCAGACTCATGTGGCTGCGTGCTCACAAACGACCCTCAGTGAAGGGAGCACCAAGCCTGACCTGGTAGGTAGACCAAGCTGTAGGCTAAATACAAATGGGTTCCCTTTTGTAGGGAACCAGTAGCAGAAAAGTGACACTTTTGTAGTGCTAGGGTGTGAACTCGCCTTCAGGTGCTGCCTGCTAAGGCCAGAACAACTGATAACAAGCATCCACTAGCTGTCATGCTAGCTGTTTAGTGCCCAATCTCGGGAACTCGCCTTCAGGGAGGCCTGGTGAGGCCTACTACCTGATAGCAAGTCATGCTAGTTGCCCGAACATCCAGACTCGGGAACTCGCCTTCAGGGAGGCTAGGTGAGGCCTACTACCTGATAGCAAGCCTTCAGGGAGGTCTGGTGAGGCCTACTACCTGATAGCAAGTCATGCTAGTTGCCAGGGTATCCAAAATCCGGAATTCGCCCTCAGGGAAGCAAGCCTGGTGAGGCCTACTACCTGATAGCAAGTTAAAAACTGGCTGCTATGAACCCAGACTTTCTGGGGCTCAGTCTCAGGATGGCCAGATAAGGCCAACCGGCTGACAGTAAGTCTGCTGGCTGACAAAATAAATACCCACACTGCTGGGGACCTGGTAGGGCCTACTAGCTGATAACAAGTCTTCTGCTACAAAAACCAACATCATTGGGAAGCATACCACACCAACACATATATTGGGGCCGCCCACAGAAGGCCTTTCGAGGCTAGCTACCTGGTTGCCGCTGCTATGCATGTCCCCCAAGCGTCAGGACTCTCTTACAAGGAGGCCTGCTAAGGCCTACTACCTGTTCGGGAGTCTACTGCCCAGACTACCAAAGCCAACTGCTCGCAGCCAGCTGGCCTAACAAGCCCTTCTGGGGCTGGCCGTCATAGAGGCCTACTGAGGCCTACTACATGACAGCGCAGTCTACACTGGCAGATAAGCTGTTTACACAGTGTCCCACAAACCTGGTACCTAACTACATTGCCATTGGCAGTGTACTCAGCAAAACTGCAATAAGCCCTTTTAGCAAGGGGAGTACAACTTACACCACCCTGCCTCAATGGAGGCCCCGCATTCAGTGGCCTACCATTTGTTTGCATAGGCATCAGCTCATGGCAATGCTCTGGCTTCAAGGGAGCGTACTTCCAAACTGAAATGAAGGTTACAATTCCCGCTTGAACCGCCAGAATGCAGACGGGGGGGGCGAACGACTCTCACCATGAGAGGAGGCTGACATTAGGGATGCTAGAAAACCCACATTCATGTAGTGAAGGGCCAGAAGCGACAATGCCTCAGCAAAGCGTCTCCATCATCCCTAGTATAGCCTAGGCCAGCTACCGAGGCGGCCCTGGTGAGGGCCAGCCTACAAGCATAGATCTACCTGAGGCTCAGAGGAGCAGCAGCCTCAAGAGAAAAAAAGGGGGCGATGTACTCAGGCCACAAATGTCAAATGGCCCTGTGGGCCAGACACAAGATCTATCTGAAGTTCAGCATCAGTCTCTAGTAAAAACATAAATATACTCTAGAAGAGACGAACTACTCTACCCTGAGGTGGCTAATGGACCAAAGACATATGTGAAAACCCAAGTGGCAGCCAACATTACATTCTTCTAGAAGGACGTTCTGCCGCCTTGCACTCCGCTAATATTCCAGTCGAAATAAGTGGCGGCCTCAAGTTAGGGAGGAAGCCTAAGCTTTTAACATAGTTACAATCCGAATGAGCGGTGGCCCACCCTGTGAATCCAAAAAGGGGAAAGCCAACACATACTCACATACAAAGCCCATGTGACTGGTGCTTCACTATATCATTCTAGCCACCTAACAGGGGAACTTCAGGGCCCTACAATTCTCCTATCTTCCCTAACAGTGACATAACCCCTTAACTCTATACAGGGAACGAAGGTCTGTAAGAAATACATTTTAGTGTTATTCACACAAACAAATGAAAGCTGGCCAACTCATCTCACCTGCGGTGTGTAGAGCAAATACTCACCACACAGTTCTCTTATGACCGCGGTGTCTACCTCCCTTGCATGCCTGAAAGAGGCACACTCACTAACCAAGCCAAAGCGGGCTGTCAGAACATAGTTCCACTCATCATAGGCCCAGCCTCAGGCCTAAAGTAAGAAGCACCTGGGGAGTTATGGAAGAGAGGAAAAGGGCTAAGTTATATTACGCCCTCAGGGGAGGTGATCCATCACCGATGCTGACTGCGCTTGTTCTGGATCACCTCCCTTAAATCCTTCTTCCTGCAGGAGTCCCGTCTCCTCTGTGACCTGCTCCTCCACGGAGGGTGTTCACGAAAAGAGATGCTGGCTCTCTTGTCCTGTCTATGGCCCTCGGACCGTGACTGACCAGGCCTGCCTGGGTGTGGACACAGATCTTAGCGGTATACGCGTTTTAAAAGCAGCTGAGCGTGCCTTCGCCTCCCTGAACTTTCCAACCACCACCTCCATGGAGGTCCCAAAAAGTTCAAAGGGGGAATCAAGGAGAAAGCTCTTCTCTTTCTCCCCGATGTCGGCCAGGTTCAGCCACAGATGTCTCTCCGTGGCCACCATCGCCGCCATCGACCAGCCGATCGCGGCAGCAGTTTGTTTGGTGGCCCGGAGAGCCAAATCTGTGGTGCGGCGCAGGTCAGCAATCACCTCAGGGGACAGCCCGCCCCCTGGTCGAGATCCCCCGGCAGATCGGCCTGGTATCTCTGCAACACTGCCATAGTGTGCAGGGCAGCACCGGCCTGACCCGCTGCCACGTATGCTCTGCCATTTAAACGCAACGTTGTTTTCAGTGGTTTGGATGGCAGGGTTGGAGCTCTTAGTGTCGATGACCGCCCAAAGACCAGATAGTTCGCGAACATCTCGTCAATGAGCGGCATCGACACATACCCATGCTCTCCCATCCCCTCAACATCAGCGAAACTAGCCCGCTGATGTCGGTGGATGTGGGCCGAATATGGGTTCTTCCATGCCCCCATGATCTCAGTATGCAGATCAGGGAGAAATGGAAGGCTCACCTGAGCTGCTGGTCTATGGCCGGGGAGAAACCGATCGTCCAATCTGCCGTGAGCGATGTCTCCTCTAAGGCGCCATAACGTCCAACAGCTCAGCATACGCGGGGCAGGGTGGCTGAGAGGATTCAGGATCTTCCTGATTACTATCACCACCCTCCTCAGCCATCTCCTGCTCATCCGGAAGAGCACTCGCTGCAGAGCTCGGCGGAAGACTTTCATCTTCCACATCCACCTGCAGCTCACCCTCGTCAGCCGCCGAATTGTTGCTGACCCCTCTTCTCTCGAGAAGAGAGCCAGACAAGAGTGGAGCGTTTTCAAAGAGAAACGCTCACAATTTGCACAGGCAGTTCCCTCGAGAACTGCTTGTGCATGCTCTTCCCCCAGACAAACAACTTACAACTTGTGTGTGTCACCTGCCGACAAAAACCTTGGGCACGGGTCTGCACACTTCTGAAAGCCTTCTTATTGCATTTCATATTACCTTCTTGATTCTTTAGCGCTCTTACAGACAGACAGTCCCTTCAGACGAAAAGATGAATGTCATGTTTGCAAGGCGCCCTTATATACTTCCTGGTTACAAATTGATTACATCATGGGCTGTCGCCGGTCAATAGGATTGCCGTGATTCGATAGTAATTTCAGACCTGTCATGCTGAGGCGTTTCCCCAAAGCGTCTCAGGACACAGTGCGAGTTCCCTTCAAAAGGTAACAATTATTAACAATCATACCCAATAAATAAATACCTAAACAGCTTTGCAAAACGTGAGAGTGCGCTGGCCTATTGACGCTTAAGGCGAGACACTACAGGTGAATAAGGATTTTTTTTTTTAAATGAGAAGATATCGCTGTGAAACTTCTACAGTTTATTACTGACATAAACATAAGAAAAAAAATTATTACAAGCTTTGTGTAAATTAATGTTTTAATATGCAAATGAGGCCTTATATACTTAAATATACGCTCATTTGCATACATTTCCTAAAACTAAATCTGGAAATTGGAAAAGACCAGGTTTAAAATTCTTGGTTCTATTTGTTGACTTATTAGTTTAAAGGGCTTTTACAGAGGGGATTATGGATATCTTATTTTGTGCTTTAGTAAATTAGAAAATACTGACAATAGCCTTAAAAAAATTAATTTTCGCCATGTTTTTTGGAGTAAAAGGACCTATAACTCAGGATAGGAATTATATATCAACAAATCCCTCTGTAAAAGCCTTCACAATATAGTTAAGTATAAGACTGGAAAAGTTGGTGCTTGTAGGTGCTACTGAAGTGGATATATCTGACTCTAAAACTCATTTTGAGAAAACAGCTATTAAAGTTTTGTATTGTAGAATTTCATACATTTCTATTGAAACCTCCAACCTACAAACAAAATATATATTCAGTTCATTAATATCAGTAGTGTATAATATTTAAAACACATGGAAACTGATAAATGAATAAATTATTAAAAGCAATAGCCTTAAGCTGAAGAGAACTACCTTGTAGGAGACTCTGTATCAGGGAAACAGGTCTATATAGCTCAAATGAATGAATTAATTAATTCATAGGGAATTTCCAGCGTTCATTTGAACGGGCCGTAACTATCAACTCTGCAGCGGATATTAATATCCACACAATAGTGAAACACTATTTAACAGCCAGGTAACTTAGATCAGCAGTTTAAGACATTAAATTCGTAAGCACATAACACAAGAACACTTATCTTTAAAATTAAACGAAACTTTATTGATTACTCTAACACGTAAAACGAATATCTAACACAAACACATGCACACACACATTCACACTCTTTGCAGAAAGGAAGAAAGTGAGGAAAGAATGAGTTTTAAGAGAGTGAAATGATGAAATCCCAAGTTTCTAGCAATAAATGCATTTACAACATGACTTGAACGAACCACCAATCATTAATTTAACCCTCCTATCATTTCTTAGGCGGGGTTATTAAATTTGATATCAATTGCACCAGTTCAGTTTAGAATCTGTAGGTTACTTGCGGTTGTGTCTAGTGTCGTCTTTGAATGGGGAATTCCATTTTCTTTGGTCCTGGCTGCAGAGGTTCCCCGGTTCTTTGAAGGTCTTGTCGTGTCTTTTGATCGACGTCTTGGGAAGCCAATCACGTGGAGTGCTGGCGGCTGGGTGAAAGTCTCGTGGGCGGTGTTTGAAGTTGAAGCGCACTCTGCTGTTTGCGGCGAACACAAGACTCAACAGAAAGAAAATAAACTTAAGTAAAAGAAAGGAAAGTGAGAGGAGAGTTTAGATGGCTTGAATGAAATTAACCCATTTCTCAGATCTTGGTCTGCCTCGATCGTCTGATCGTCTATTTCTCCTTTAGACTGACTTGAACATTATTGAACTGATTTTCATCTTCAACTGACTTCAACTGACTCCTTTGTTTGTGTTCTGAGATTAAAACTCAAATTTGTTTGCCCATCCTCCTGGATGGATTGACCAATTGGGAATCATTTTTGGTTCAAAGGTGACTGTGTTTACACCCTCCCTATAAATTAGGTTATCTGTGGTCATTTATGTTCCTGCTCTAAGCAGTGAATACATTTAAACATGATTTCTTATTAAAAGAACACGACATTCTAGACAGATTTCATTCAAACCATGTTTTGAATTATGATCATTCAATCCCACTGATATCAAGAAAGGCACATTTTCAATCAGTCATTCAATAGTTACATGATTACCCGAATTGAAAGTGAGTCTAGGCATAGTGGTCACATATATTGGTTAAATACATGATATAGAATTATGCAGTAGAAGAATGTTTGATTATAAGTCCAATGATCAATGATTTGATGCAACACGGTTTCTGTGGGTTTTTCCTTTGTTTCACCCACTAGTGCTGGGATCCTGAGGAATTTTTATAGCAGTCACAGACCAGGACATTAGGGATTAGTTTCTAGATGGGTGAAGGGCAGAAAACCGCAGGTGGACCAATGAGAAGTCCTGTCCTTCCTGGGCTTGGTACCACAGGTGGTCTTCTTGGCCTCTAAGAGGTGTCTGGCATCTTTATCTGATGGCGTTGGACAGTTTGTTTGTGTTAGTCCACCAAGATCCAATCAAAATGTAGCAAACCTTTGTCCACTGTTATGGGCAGAGAGGGGCCCAGCCATAAACTGGCCCTGGAATGTTGAGTTGGGTTTTGTGTGGAATTATGTTTGAACAAATCATCTGGAAGATTCATTTGTGTCTGCTCCACCAATTCCTACAACCTTAACAAACACACATACCAACAGTCACACACACTGCAAACAAACTGTCCCTGTTTGTTGTGTGTCCATCTATAACTATTGAATCTAATTCGCTGACGCAGTTTCATCATCTAATCTGTTGTTGTTTACTTTCTTTTTACTAGCTCTTGCAATTGACAGCTGTTGCCATCTTTTCTGTGAACGCTTATGAGCTGATTTCTGCGTTGTATGCATATTCTCTCAGGCGGAGAATAAACAAGGAAGCGGCAGCGCATATCACGTGGCGCGTGAGAACCAATCACGTAGTCGGAAATTCACATCGACCAATCAAATGTGGTTTTCGGCTGTAGATTCCCCGGCAAACTTTCGCGGTTGGTTAGTTCTACAAAGAAAATGCCCATATTTGGATTATACAGTACTGTGTATGAGACTGAGAGCTTTACAATGATACCAGGCATGATATGTTTCTGTGAATGGAGACGGCATGTGAGCTTGCGTTAGAAATCTAAAAATCTAAAGAAAATCTAAGGCGCAAGTTGACAAAATATAATGAAATAACCACCTTAATGTGTAATGTTGACATATTTTTTATTTTGACATAAGAGCTTACATGTTAAGGAAGCAAATTGGCCCAAAATCTCAAAATTGACCACTGCATGAAAAAACTATGTTTTCCCCTGCCGTGTCTCGCCTTAGCACACTAAACATACGGCTACGGAACATGGAAACGGCATTTCAACAAACAACGGTTAAAACAAACAAATTATGTTTCCTGGACAATTAACACAAATCTTTCTCATGTTAGGTGGAGAAATATTTACTATTTTACACGTTTAATTAAATTCACTCAGCTCTTTTATCGCTGAGATCGCTCCATCTTTCAGTTTCAAATGATCTGCAAATTCAGCGTCGAACTGGCCCTTGTTTGTAAAACATTCGTCACCGAAATGCCAGGAACAATCAAACACACTTGCACACTTTTCACTGCTCCGGAAAAACAAACTGCGTACTGTTCCCTTTGGGAAGCTGAACAAGGTTATCTTTCCCTCACAACCAAAAACACACTTCTTTAGTAACATTGTTGATTTCGTGGTCTAAAAACAAAATGACAGTGCACATGCTCATCCGGGAGAAGTGCCCACACAAGGAATTCCACCTTTTATGATGTCATAGAGGGCCATACTCGGAAAAAAAAACTTTCCGACACCTGAAGGAGTGTATTTGGCACAGAAATACTCATACGTACAACAAATTTTGTTTAAAATGAGAATCCAACTCAAATAAGTCAGAATGCATGAAATTAAAAGAACATTTTAATTAAAAATACTGATTAAGGCTGTTTTGGCTCTGTTTAAAATACATGCATGTTTGGGTGTTTATATTTATATATTTTTAGATTACTTCATAGAGCCCTCTGTTGACAAGCTGTCATTGTGTGCACATCTGATCGTACTTCTGATGTGGATTTTTGTGCACATTGTGCGCCTGTGTGTGTTTTCGTGAATCTTTTTTGAGGGCTGCTGCCATATTCTCTCTGTATTTTCTCATTTCAGAGGGTGATTGGTATTTGGATGGATTTGTCTATCAGACTCAGAGAGTGATGGCTAGAGCTTTTAACAAGTTAATTTTCTAGTCCAGTTTCCCTGTGATTGCTGGGAGACAGCACAATCCTGGGAGAATTAAGTCTTGCTATCTCCAGTGCTGCATTGTATTGGAGCCCTGCAAACCGCTCCGCTCCAAAGAAAGAGATTTAGATGTTGTGTCGTTGACTGATAAAACCTTCCATCCATACAGATTCAGACAGAGAGAGAGAGAGAAAGACTTTAACATCTAATGGAAAATAAATACCTAATGCACATTCTTACAGCATGCACATTAAAAGCCCACTGTATCACATTTGATACATCAATTTCTAAGGTCTCTAAATGATCAACATGATAAAAAATTAAATAAAAAAAAATCCTGTTGTACACGTGCCATCTGCCTCTGACGGTTCATACTTTTTTTTAGTAAGTAAATTGTCTTTTAGTATAATTCTAATAATATCCACTTTTAGTGTGTCATACACTTTTGTGTGATATCATTAATAAATAAATTAAATAACTTTTATATTGTTTAAAATATTTCAAGATGAACAATTACTGGAATTAAGCTGCTTTTGATGAATGCTTATTTGTAAATCATATTGTATTGCACTGCATTATATGTTTTTGATTATGAAATATATTCATTTAAATGTATAAAATATAAGCACTTAAATATCATCTTACTAAGACAATTTTATTAAAAGATAGTGACAACTGATATTTACTGTACAGTATATGCAGTTTATGAAATTGATTTACATCAAAAGCTATCAGAATTTCATCTTACTTGTTGGCCATATACTGTAAATAACAACTACAGCACCAAAGTGCATATTTATTTTAAAAAAATAAAGATGCTCTTTTTTTCTGTTTGAGTTTGAGCTCCATATATTCTCACTATATCATACTATATGAGCATAAAATCCTGATGTGATGTATTAATTAAACAAAACATAACACATATGCAGATTTTTTTGGTCTGGAAGTTTATCCCGCATCTTCAGTCTATATTCAACAAAATTATTTTTAAACATTATTTTTATACAGTGGTGGATAAAGTACTTGAAAGCCATACTTACTAGATATCTCACCAGAAAATGACTTTGGTAGAAGTTAAAGTCACTGTTTAGAATATTACTTGAGTAAAAGTTTTAAAGTATGTGAAATTTATTGTACTTAAGTATGAAAAGTATTTTATATATATATTAAACTTAAGTATTGAAAGTAAAAGTACAAGTAAATGCAAAATACAAAAGGAACAAAAAAAATGATAAAAAAAGACTGTTTGAGCAGCAAGATTGTGTTCAGTTTTAACTCTCTTCAATTTTGATTTCTTTTGAATTAAAAAATGGCAAAATGTTTATTGTAAGTTTTAAATATAAAAAAAGACTAAAATATTAATTATACCTTGAGCATTCATTCAAAGTAGCCTACAGTAACTAATGTAAGAGACAACTTTAAAATGTTAAAATGTATTAGTAAATGTTGAAATGAACAATGAACAATACTGTTTTTAACCTTATTTAATGTTAGAAATGGACTTGTTACCAATTCTTTGAAACATAGCATTGAAATTATGCACATATGTAGGCTATATTATATGTATACTTTCACACGTTATTTGCTTCTATTTTAGAACACTTGATAATTATTTAATCAAAATATGTTACAGTACCGATAAAAAAACTGAAATCGAATGCATTTCTGATATGTTATGTTTCTGTCAGCTGCATGATAAGGATACAGTTTAAATATACAATTTCGCTGGATAACGAATGCATAAAAGTGAACAAATGGATAAAAACGAATGCATTAACACTCACCTAAAGGATTATTAGGAACACCATACTAATACTGTGTTTGACTCCCTCTCGCCTTCAGAACTGCCTTAATTCTACGTGGCATTGATTCAACAAGGTGCTGAAAGCATTCTTTAGAAATGTTGGCCCATATTGATAGGATAGCATCTTGCAGTTGATGGAGATTTGTGGGATGCACATCCAGGGCACGAAGCTCCCATTCCACCACATCCCAAAGATGCTCTATTGGGTTGAGATCTGGTGACTGTGGGGGCCATTTTAGTACAGTGAACTCATTGTCATGTTCAAGAAACCAATTTGAAATGATTCAAGCTTTGTGACATGGTGCATTATCCTGCTGGAAGTAGCCATCAGAGGATGGGTACATGGTGGTCATAAAGGGATGGACATGGTCAGAAACAATGCTCAGGTAGGCCGTGGCATTTAAACGATGCCCAATTGGCACTAAGGGGCCTTAAGTGTGCCAAGAAAACATCCCCCACACCATTACACCACCACCACCAGCCTGCACAGTGGTAACAAGGCATGATGGATCCATGTTCTCATTCTGTTTACGCCAAATTCTGACTCTACCATCTGAATGTCTCAACAGAAATCGAGACTTATCAGACCAGGCAACATTTTTCCAGTCTTCAACTGTCCAATTTTGGTGAGCTCGTGCAAATTGTAGCCTCTTTTTCCTATTTGTAGTGGAGATGAGTGGTACCCGGTGGGGTCTTCTGCTGTTGTAGCCCATCCGCCTCAAGGTTGTGCGTGTTGTGGCTTCACAAATGCTTTGCTGCATACCTCGGTTGTAACGAGTGGTTATTTCAGTCAAAGTTGCTCTTCTATCAGCTTGAATCAGTCGGCCTATTCTCCTCTGACCTCTAGCATCAACAAGGCATTTTCGCCCACAGGACTGCCGCATACTGGATGTTTTTCCCTTTTCACACCATTCTTTGTAAACTCTAGAAATGGTTGTGCGTGAAAATCCCAGTAACTGAGCAGATTGTGAAATACTCAGACCGGCCCGTCAGGCACCAACAACCATGCCACGCTCAAAATTGCTTAAATCACCTTTCTTTCCCATTCTGACATTCAGTTGGAGTTCAGGAGATTGTCTTGACCAGGACCACACCCCTAAATGCATTGAAGCAACTGCCATGTGATTGGTTGATTAGATAATTGCATTAATGAGAAATTGAACAGGTGTTCCTAATAATCCTTTAGGTGAGTGTACATGGTAACAATCATGACATTAAACAGTTGTTTTTGTCACATAGTTTTAACCGCTTAATGTTCCTCTTAGCCTCGACGAATGCAGCATTTAGTCAATAAACAAATTACTTTATAGTGATATGAAAACATGTACCATATCGTACTGTATAACATACCATTTTGTTGTCTATGTTTTAAATCCGTTTTTGAAGTGTCCCGCTCTGTGCAGCGCGCAGTCTCACGTCATGTGTCAAAACAAACTCTAGGAGACATCAGTTTTTATTTACGAGAAGAGTTTTTATTTTGCCTCTAGAGGCCGCTCTCATACTGTATAATGACAGCAGACCCTTCTCAGCCGCTATAGCAATGGAAAATGAAATCAAAGTGCGAGCACTTGTTTGCACATGCTTGCTTGCAGTCTGTGTTCTTCCGACTTAATTTTGTAGTAAGTAACGAAAAGCTTTGGGAAAATGAATCGGAGTGAAAGTATACAATTTATTTAAGAAATGTAGTGAAGTAAAAGTAAAAGTTGACAGAAATATAAAAACTCAAGTACAGATTCTCCCCAAAAATACTCAAGTACTGTAACAAAGTATTATTACTTTGTTACATTACACCACTGTTTTTTTGACCTTCTCATGCTTTATCCAGAATTCGAACCACTGCCATCTGATCAACGTTT
This sequence comes from Rhinogobio ventralis, assembly GCA_039654625.1. NCBI lineage: Eukaryota > Metazoa > Chordata > Actinopteri > Cypriniformes > Gobionidae > Rhinogobio > Rhinogobio ventralis. The sequence continues at coordinate 21,221,646 of CM077198.1, read as the reverse complement.
TTGTACCCCAAGATTTAGATACAACCACAAAAAAAATATTTTGGCTACAAGGCTGTTAAACTAGTGCAAAGGACCCGACAGTGTGATTGTTATTGATTTGGGTTATTGATCTTGTTATACCGCTTCACCTGTATTGCCCAAAACAAATTTCCCTTAAAAGGGACAAATAAAGTATAAAGTAAAGTAACACGAACTACGGCAATACATTCTCCAAAAGACCTTACATAACAGAACTTTTTAATAAATAAGAAAACGTTTTTTCTTCATTTTGCTATATTTCTTCCTACCCTCTCCATTTACTGTATACCTGGTTCCTGAAGAATTTAATGGCCATCCACCAATTGAGTAATTTCATATACCCAGGTCATCTATAACCAAGACAGAAACAAATGAAGACTTTAACACCTGCTGCTCCTGGTGTCCAGAGTAGAGTTTGATAGATCAGGGGATGTCTGAAGAAATCCCCCTCAGGCGGCTTTCGCACCTCTCCATCAGGAGACAGGGGTCATTAAGCGCTTTCATTTTTTAAAGCAGAATTAATCCATTCTAATAGGTCACTCAGTTCAGAGGCAAGTATAAGTAAGGCAAGAGAACAGAGCAATACATCTGCCTGCTAAACACACTAATCTGTCTGTTATTATTATTCTGGAAATAATTACCTCAGCCCTGAGAGGCATGCCCGGAAAAATGAGGCGATCAGGAACGTCGGGGACAAGAGAGGGCCTCTAAGCTGAATTAAGCAGGGACGAGCCCCGTAGGATTGCTGCTTGACACAGACTGAGAGAAGATGAGATGGCATCCTCGGGCCTCTTCATACTGACGGAGCTCTTGGGAGACAGAAAGAGACGAAGACTGGGAGAGAGAAGAGGCTGCCGCATGTGGCCAACTGTCAAATTCAGACCTAGAAAGAAAAAAAAATGTATGGATATATGTTAGGAAATCTCCTGAAATGGATAAAAACTAAGGTGACTTATCTGAGGGGGGGAAAAAAACAGAAAAAAACAGGAGAAAGAAGTGAGGTGTGTGTGTACTTTTTGTGTACAAATATGTGTGTTGGTAAGTTTATAGATACAGTAGACAAGTAAGCTGAATATAATGGGCTTTGGTATTTAAAAATTGTTAACCAAAGGACTATGGGTAAACGTAACTGCACTGAAACCCACAGGTTGAGGATCCAAATGCAGTTGTTTATTAGGGTAATCCAGAATCGAAATTCATTAAAAAGGCAATAGGTCAAAGCACACAGGAAAACAATCCAAAAAGGCAACAGGCAGGAAACACAGGTAGACAGGATAATCCAAATAACCAGGCAAAAGAGTCATAACCATAAACACAGGACACCAGAATAGTGTTTAGAACTGCAGTGTGACACAAACAAGACTTAGCAAAGAATGACTAAAAACACAGGGCTTATAAAGGCAGAGTTAACGAGGTAATGACACACAGATGGAAGTGATCAAACAATAATGAGTCCAGGCAATGGGTTATGGGAATTGAAGCTCATGATGGAAAAGCAAGGGAGATAGGATGAGTAGGCTTGGGCGGTAATACGGTAATATGGTATACCGCGGGATCTAAAATTAGCAACGTATCAGTTTCAATACCATCATACCGTTTAAAAAAAACAATGCACTTATATAGGAGACAAGGATTAAATGTTAAATAAAATTTATTTAATGCCTAAAAATGCGTATGCGTGGTTGTCATCACGTGACAGCGTGAAGGAGAAAGAGAGAGAGGGGGAAAGATGGCGAGTCGCGCACCGAATGACCTGGTCTCGAAAAAGAACACAACTTCTGCAGTATTTCTCACAAACAGCCGTCCCACATTTATATAGTAAAGTTAGAGACAATGTTCAAGTGCTGCTGTCAGCGGCAGACAGTTATTCCTTAACAACTGACATGTGGTCGTCAGTTAACATGACACCATATATGTCCCTGACTGTCCACACTATTACACCTGACTGGAAACTTGACTGGAAAATTTAATTGTAATTTTTTTTCTGTATTTTTTATCAAATAAATGCAGGCTTAATGCGCATAAGGGACTTATTTAAAAAAAATGTGCATGCAAATTTGACCAAATGGAATAATATACATTAATGGACTTATTTATTTATGCATTCATTCATTTATTTAGGCCTATTTATTAGTTCATTCGTTTATTTAGGCCAATTAATTAATTAATTCGTTTATTTAGGCCTATTTATTCATTCATTCATTTATTTAGGCCTATTAATTAATTCATTTATTTAGGCCTATTTATTCATTCATTTGTTTATTTAGACCTATTCATTCATTTAATCGTTTATTCATCATTCATTCATTAATTAATCCATCCATCCATCCATCGGCAGGACTGCGCAACTCGCTGGGGCTCCAAACTGGCAATGGTGGAGCGCATCCTCGAGCAGGCCCAAGCGATCAGATATGTCCTGTCTGATGACAGAAGGAGCAGCCTGTCCTTGACCTGGCAGGACATGGACGTCTTGAAAGCTGTTCACGAAGCACTGAAACCAATCGGTGACTTCACTGATATTTTGTCAGGAGAAAATTATGTGACCAGTTCCTGTATCCTCCCCATACTACAGCTCTGCAGGGACAATGTGTTGGCTGCGTCAGAAAATGACCTCCAGCTAACAAAGTCAATAAAAGCTGGAGGCCAAGTACGAATCCGATTCAGTGCGCAAAATAATGCGAAAATGCACTTTCCTCGACCCTCGTTACCGTGGAGGATATGAGACGGATGACAACGCATTGGCTGAGACCAAGGCTGAATTACAGGCTGAGATCGTGAGCTTAGAGGCAGCAGGTCCAGTGGCCATCAGAGTGGAAGAGGGAGAGGCGCAACCCGAACCCTCACGAAAAAAGATGACTCTGGGAAGTATGCTGCAAAAAAAAGCTAATGCAATGGCAGGTCCCGTCGGCATCGGCACCGTAGAGGACCGAGTCGGAGCTGAAATAACAGCCTACTGTTTGGAGCCAGTTACTCAAGGAGACGAGGACCCACTTCTCTGGTGGACAAATGCTGCCGGGCGTTTTCCCCAGATGTTGCGAGTGGCACAAAAGTACCTGTGCGTCTGTGCCACAAGCACACCATCGGAGCGGGTTTTCAGCACCGCAGGTAAAGTTGTCGGTCCACAACGTGCCCTGTTAAAGCCGGACAAAGTAAACATGCTGGTTTTTCTAGCGAAAAATCTTGACTAGATTTAATGCCACTTGCCATTCGTTCCTATTCGCACTGTTTATTTTTATTTATTTAATTGATTCAGGTATTTTTATTTGGTTTTCGTTAAAAACAATATTGGAAAGAGTTTTTATTTAGGCCTATTGCTTTGCAATAATTTGTATAATATGGATGTTTATGTTAATTCAACTCTGTTGTGGGTCTATCTTGCACTTTTTTATAAGCTGCTCTTTGTTATTAAAAGTTGTTGGTCGGGCGGTGTGATTTAATTTAATTGATTTGTGTGCGCGTCTCTGCGATGTTTATGTTAATTTAATTCTGTTTGACTGTTGTATTTGCATTTTTTATAAACTGCTATTTGTTGCTAATAAAAGTTGTTAATATTGTTGTGCATGTTATTTTGTTATTGTTTCAGTATTAGTGTTTGGTATTCAGTTTCTGAACGGTTTAGGCACAAGCCAACAGTTTGATGACGCTGTCTGAGCCTTACGTCATAATTTTTTAATTATTCACGGTAATACCGTATACCGAGGTAAAATAGGGAGGAGGTTTGACGGTATCAAAATTTGGATACCGCCCAAGCCTAAGGATGAGTGCCCTCTGGTGGAGATCATGGGCACTCCAGCTGGTGGATGTAACATAAACAACATTGCTCATACTTTATCATGGGTTAGTAATTAATCCTGGGTTATCAAGTTTCAAGATTCCACACTGCACACTTGTAAACCCCAGGTTAAAGGATTAATTCACTTTAAAAGGAAAATTACCCCATGATTTACTTACCCTCAAGACATCCTAGGTGTATATGACTTTCTTCTTTCTGATGAACACAATCAGAGTTATATTAATAAATATTCTGATGTTTCCAAGCTTTATAATGGTAGTGAATGGAGCTCATGAGTTTGAAGCTCAAAAAAGTGCATCCATCCATTATAAAGTAAAATATCTAGCTTCCACCAGACCGCCTACCGTATTCAACTTACGCAGAAAGTGTAGCGCCTCCCGCAGTTCAAAACGCTTATGCTCGTCTGATGTCATACATCGCGGCAGTTACGCTTTTTCCGTACGTTGGGGTAATTTTTATTTTAAAGTGAACTAATCCTTTCCCAGACAGCTTAGTGTCGGCCCAGATCCGGCCCACATCTGGTACGCGTGGAATCCACATGTACCAGATGTGGCCCGGATCTGGGCTGACATCATGCTGCTGTCTGGGTTAACAATCTAATTTGTATATTTATGAGGTCAATACGGTTATTTAAAATTGCAATAACTTATAACTAGAATGATTACTATTTTTACTGTATTTAACTGTTGCTAAACAACATTCAAACAATGCGTCTGTAATAATGTTCGTTGGTGGAAAGGAAGAAAACAAGGTCGGCATTAACTGAGACTCATGGGTTTCATTTTCTAGCATTGTTCCAGTGTGGCTTTATCCGGTCTCTCCGCACCAATCACTGCAAGCAGACACAGGTGTTTATCATCATGCACTTGACCTACTTACCGCTTGTCTCCCCACTCTCTCCATCTGTGCAGACCTCGTGAAACCATGCCCCCCTCGCCACATACCCCCACCGCCCGACTCGGTGCCATCCGGCCTGCAGCACCCAACCCCCACTGGGTAAATCTGGGTAAAAGCCTGGGTAAAAGCCTGCTGGCATAGCTCTGTCCACTGGACCGGATCTGGTGCTTCCTTTTTAGTAAGGTCAGTCAGCGGGCTGGTGAGGTCCGAATAATTAGGTACAAATCTTCTATAATATCCCGCCAGCCCCAGGAACTGCCCCACCTCTTTTTTGGTTTTCGGTCACGGACAGGTTGCAGTTGCTGCCGTCTTACTAATTTGGGGATGCACCTGTCCATGACCCAAGTGGAAACCCAAAAACCTGTGTCATCCGAACACCGTTGTGAAAGCTGTTTTTTCTTTGGATAATGGAGTTAAGGGGATCTGCCAATATCCTTTATCCTTTATTTAAATCCAGTGTTGAATAAAAACGAGCCGTACCTAGCCGACCAAGCAACTCATCAACCCTCGGCATTGGATAAGCATCGAATTTCGACACAGCATTCACCTTGCGATAATCCACACAGAAACGCACTGAGCTGTCTGTTTTAGTCACCAAAATTATCGGGCTCGCCCAATCGCTGTGGGATTTTTCTATTACCCCCAAGTCTAGCATGGCCTCTAATTCCATTCTACTTTTTTCTTGTGTTCAGGTAATCGATAAGGCCAGCTGCGCACAACAACGCCCGGCTCCGTCTCAATATGGTGCTGTATGAGGTTTGTTCGACCAGGTAAGGGCGAGAACACATTTGCAAAATCTGCCTGCAACCTCGCTATGTCAGTGAGCTGGGAGGGCGAGAGGTTGTCTCCCCCTGGGGCCAGAGCGACCGTTTGGCATTTGTTGCTCGCTTCTGGCCCAAGATCTTCCTCACTAGATACCGCCATCCCCAACATCACCGACTCCGCCTCAGTCCATTTTTTAAGGAGATTGAGATGGTATATTTGATGTGCCCCGTTCCTATCCATTCGAACCACCTCATAATTGAGATCCCCTACTCGTTGTTTGACCTCAAACGGTCCTTGCCACTTGGCGAGTAATTTTAAGCTAGACGTGGGCAATAATACAAGTACCTTCTCTCCCGGTGTAAATTCTCGTAGTCTGGTTCCCCTGTTGTACAACCAGCTTTGTGTGTCCTGGGCCTGTAGCAAATTCTTCGCCCCAGAGTGTGGAGTTTTGCTCTCAGGTCCAGCACATACTGAATTTCGTTCTTGCTTTCAGATGGCCCCTCCTCCCAAGTTTCTCGCATGATGTCAAGCACCTCTCGGGGTTGACAATAGCTCGAAGGGGGAAAACCCTGTGGAGGCTTGCAGGACCTCTCTACCAGTTCTACCAGTCCGTCTGTTTGTGGGTGATAGACGCTGGTACGAATCGATTTAATGCCCAACAATTTGTACAGTTCACTTATTGTGCGGGACATAAACACCGTGCCCTGATCGGTGAGAATCTCTTTCGGGATTCCCACCTGGGAGATTAAACGAAACAGAGCATCCGCCACACTTTTTGCGGAAATGGTGCGGAGCACTACTGCTTTGTGGTATCGGATTGTTCTAATGGCCTGATGAGGTCCATACCAACTCCTTCGAAGGGGACCTGCATAAGAGGCAGAGGGCGCAACAGCACTTTTGGGGCAGCTGGTGGGTTTATCAACTGACATTCACGACAAGCGGTACACCATCTGCACACATTCTCGTGAATGCCAGGCCAGAAAAATCGGGTCATTAAACGATTTAACGTCGCTGTCTGTCCCAAATGCCCTGCCATGGGTATGCAATGAGCAGCCTGGAAAAGTATTTCCTGACGGCTTTTTGGCACTAATAACTGAGTTGTATCTTGCTTTGTTTGAGTATCTTGGGTTACTCGATACAACCTATCTTTTAGAACAGTAAAATAAGAATAAGATAGCGGTCAAGCCGGTTGGAGAAGCTGCCCATCAATAGATCGGACCTGTTCAAAGGCATTTTTGAGTGATCATCACGCTCTGTAAGGATTAGCATTTTAACAGCGCTCCGTTTCTCTGACTCAGCAGCCGGTGGTCCCAGTTCAGCTTCCCCTAGCTGCGCGACCGCGCTCTTTTCTCCGCTCTCTTTTCTCCCAAGAGACATCCGCACATATATACCCCAATAATTCCTTAAACGCTGGCCAATTTGTTCCCAAAATTTGCGGATGCCTGAGGTAGGAACTAACCACTACCTCCACACTATGTTTTTCCCCTCAAAAGTGAATTATGACAGGCATTAACGGATACCTCACCACATCCCTGTGCACACACCTTACCGTAACCATGCGGCCGTTATCCAGTGCTTCAGGTTGAATCAGGCTTTGATGAATAGAGGTTTGGTTACATCCTGAATCCACCAAAGCCGGACACATACCCCCCTTAATACTGGTATAACCTGGGCTGATCGGGCAGCCTGTGGAGCATCCGGGACCCGGACCAGAGTCCCCACCTTCATCACTGGACATCTGTCTATAAAATGTCCCCACAACGGCAACAGGCCGGCCCAGACTTCCCCACTGCCCTAGTGGCAGGAAGCAGGTCAAGGAACTGGTGCGGAGAGAGTGGTGGAACATGGCCGGACCCAGGTCCCATGCTGGTTGTCCCCATCCCCCTGGTGAAGCTCCCTGACTGGCGGACATCTCCCCGGTTCTCCATCGGGGCATCGGCCTCGGTGGTAGGCTCCGGCGGGACCTGGGAACAGGGACAGGTCTCGTCATAGAGGACAAGGGAGAGGGGGAAGTGACAGGAAAAGAGGAAGGGAGAGAGACAGGTGGAAGGGGTTCGCCGACCCTGGAGCACACCACCATCTGGTCTTCCGCCAGTTGGATGGCCGAGTCCAGCGACGTGGGACGGTGGCACTGGACTCACTGCACCGTCTTCTTAGGCAATCACGCTATAAACTGCTCCAGTACCACCTGATCTGGTCCACGTCACCTCCCTCGACCACCAGCCATCTGCGGCACGCGTCCCGGAGCTGTTGAGCCATCACAAAAGGCCAGCCGCTCTCCCCAAGATCCAGTGACCAGAATCGCTGGCGATGTTGCTTGGGGGTGGGGCCGATTCACTGGAGGATGGCTTTCTTTAGGTCTTGGTAAACCAGGAGGTTCTGGACCAGAAGCTGTTGAGACACTATCTGTGCCTCCCCAGTCAATAGGGGAATGAGATGTACTGGCCAGTGATCTTGTGGCCAGCCACATGCCTCTGCCGTCCTCTCAAAGAGGTCCAGGAACGACCTCTGGGTCGTCCTGGGCTCCCATCTTCATCAGAGGCACGTGAGTGGGCAGCGCAACAGCTGCGGCTCTTTCCTCGGTCCGAACCTCCCGGTCCATACAGTTCCGGAACAGCTTGCGGTCCTCCTGCTGGGCACGGACAAGTGATTGGAAGCACCATTCCTGGTCCTCCCTCATGTCCAGTAAAGCCTGGTGGTGTACTTGGTGCAGGCCCGTGAGCGATTGGATGATGTCCGCAAATGGCGATCCTGACGGGTTCTGCATGATGGCAGTGGCACTCTTCTTCCTTTCCCGGGTTTCGGTACCAGTGTAATAATGTTCGTTGTTGATGGAAAGGAAGAAGACAGGGTTGGTGTTAAACTGAGACTTGTGGGTTTTATTTTCTCAATAACAACACAAACTTGCCACACACACTCTCTCATAAACATATAAACTCAGTCTCTCTAAACACAGTATCATCCGGCTCTCCTCGGCGTTCCACCCACGAGTCCTCAGCTGGTATCTCTCCCCAGCCATTGTTCCAGCATGGCTTTATCCGGTCTCTCTGCACCAATCACTGCAAGCAGACACAGGTGTTTATCATCATGCACTTGACCTACTTACCACTCGTCTCCCCACTCTCTCCGTCTGTGCAGACCTCGCGAAACCACGCCCCCTCACCACAGCGTCATTTCACACTGAATATCTTTGTTAGAATTTGGTGCTAACAATGCTCTAGACTCTAGAGGGTTAACAGTGCTAGCTGCTAAAATCACAATTGTGAAACGCTGCTTTACAGTACCTGGGTTTAAAAGTGAGAATTCCCTAGGTTTAAAAAAAAAAAAAAGATAACCAAGGATTAAGCATAGTCTGAAACACCCTTGAGAGTACTTGTTTGATTGAACTATTGGAGAGCAATTCCCTAAAATGCAAAGAGAGAAGGACAGAGGGTGAGTGTGTGTGTTTATCAGTGCACTTTAGGTCTCAAGGCTAACAGAGGTCCTGAACTGTCTATAGGCCTGACAGTGCCCTGAGCCCTCTGATGTCAATGTCCCCGTCACTTAGAAGCCAGCCATACATACACATGAGGACCTGTCGCGACCAGGGCAACCTGTCACCTAGCAACACCTGCAGGCCAGTGACACCTGTCCTCACTGCTTCTGCAATCTCACCCTGTCTACCCCCGCTTCACCCCGATGGCATGCTGTCACACCCCGTGTCATCTTATGACAACCTTATGTCACGCTGTCATAGACGGTGTCAAGCGGTGGCAGGGCAATACAGCATGTCCTAATTTGTACGGGAGCAAAGAGGAGAATGCAATTGCAAGAGGAGAAAATGAGCTAATATCTTAAAGACGCCTCTTACACCACTAAAGAAAAAGTTTCACACCGCATCGCAGGCTGTGAAGTACTAAAATCTTCTGCAGTCAATGTCACATATAATATTAGCGAGTCTAGCGCTGAATATATTGCACCACAACTTCGTCACTAGTTGTCATCTTTGATCCACACTTGCAGTGACAGGTGTAAACACAGACAAATTTGTGACACTGATGGTTTGCGGTGTTTAGGTTTTTGCAGTTAAGAAATAAGTGCTATATAGACTATTAAGAGTTCAAGTGCTACTGCGGCTCAGGCACAACTTCTAGAGCACCATCCATCATATCAAGCTTTCTGAGGGAACCTGCGAGGGGAAGATGTTCAGGTCATTTGCCTGAGAATGCGGAGAATGATGGCCCATTCTACCCCAACAACCCTATCAGTCTTTGTCCAATGAGAAAGTGCAGCAGGAGAGGGTTTTGGCGCGATCACAGAGGCACACCGTCCCCCGTTCCCTGTTGCCTCCATCACACGGCCTCTGCCAAGCATTTCGCTTTGAAGTGCATCAAAGAAAGATTGCCCTGCCCCCACTTACGATAGAGAGGCAGCCGAGAGAGGAGTGGGAGTGGAAGAGTGTTTTGCGTAAGATTAATTTTAATTGTGTCTTTTCCCAGGGCTGATGATGTTTTCTGTTTAAAAACAGAAAGGGAGAAGAGAAGATGTAACTGATGAATTAGCCTTATGAGATTGAGGGTAGTGCCATAGCTTCACGAGACAAGTAAGAGACAGACAAAAACAGAGACAATAGAGAGAGAGAGAGAGAGAGAGAGACATCACCATTAGAGATACAAAGCAGAGACAGATTTTCCAAAAAAAACCCAAAAAAAACAGACTCAGTGGCTAGCAAAAGCAGACACAAACAAAAACCATTGGCTACTAAAGAAATAAATAAAATAATAAAATAAAAAAAATATATATAAATATATATATATACAAACATACATTTGTTTATTCATTTGTTCTCTATTCTGACACTGTCTTTGTGTTTTTTTTTTTTTTTTTATTCCATTCAAGACAATCATGCCAATAAAGAATTTTTTAATTGAGTGAGAAAAAAATAAATAAATAAAAAAAAAACTAACAAATGTGAGGCCATGATTATAATAAAAAATAACAATAACATATAAAATGAAGTAATATTAATAATACAATAATTTGAGTTGTGTTACCATCTACAAAATTATCCATATTGTGTAAAAAGCAACATGTGTGACCACATGCATGCAGCACCTGATTTAGCAAAAAATTGTTTCAAAATTTTGAAAAGGCCTTAACAGTTTGGTCCTCTCTTGAAAGATCTATTAGTTCTCTCCTTTTCAACAAAATTACATAGTTTCTGTTACATGGCCTTGCAATGTATTGTACAGTGGGGACCAAAAGTGAGACCACTAGTAAAAATACTATTAAAATAATAATAATAATAATAATAATAATAATAATAATATTAATAATTTTAGTTTAGTTTAGGTTTCTGCCAGTGTCTTCTTTGTGATTTGAAACTTTGGAAATGTTCTATGCAAGACAGTCTGCCCCAAAAGAAATTTGAAATTGACTGTGAAAGAGAGATGTGAGGAAGGAATCATGAATAGGTAACCCAAAAGCCAGTAGAGGGCCCACCTCCCCTGAGGACAAGCTTTTCCACCATGGACCCTCAGAAAATAAAGCCAATAAAAAAGGAAAATAAAGCATCAAAAAGACAAACCCTCCAAGACAGATAGGAGGAGTCCAGAAAGGTTGAGAAGCAGACACATCTGTTCACAGCGCTTAATGCATCAATCACCACGGCTTAATAGTAGGCCTCTCGTGTTATAAATGCCAAACATAATGCTGACCCATTCGAATCGCAGACTATAAAGGCATAATGCTAAATTAGCCTGATCACAAATCAAAGATGCATAAATTTACAGGTAATCCATTTGATAGATCCATATTACGAGTTGCAATTAAAAATAAGCATCTGATATTTGAAGGTAAAGGAGAGTAATCTGGTGGTTTAACCTGTAGCGCTGTAGCGCAGTCACCCATGCAGAGCACAACTATCAATCCAATCAATAAATCTTTGCTTGCTAAAGTAAATTAAACGTCACATTCTTACTCTTGGTTTGTTGCTTCCATTGCTGTTTGCAGTTATGTCTAATATGCACAGGCTGCATTTATTTGAAAAATACAGTAAAATCAGCAATATTGTGAAATATAAATACAATTTATAATGACTATTTTCCTAAATACATTTTAAAATGTATTTTTTTCCATGTGATGTATTACTATAGTCTTCAGTGTCACATGTTCCTTCAGAAATCATTCTAATAAGCTGATTTGGGGCTTTTGAGCAATTGTCCTATATTAATTTCCATCTGAATTTATGTAAGTTGAAAACACGGTTACACTTTATTTTAAGGTGACGTAGTTACATTGTACTTACTCAGATAAGTACTGAGTAATATCAATTAACTACATGTACTTACTATATTAGGGTTAGGGTATGGTTTAGGTTTAGTTACTTGTAATTATGCATAATTTACTGTTATTACTGGAGTAAGTAGGGTACAACGGGCACACCTTAAGAAAAAAAAAAAGCTTTTCACTACTCCCATAGTGTATGATTGCAGGGAAAAAAGTTTGTATTGAACATTTATGGAGCAACAGAGTTTTGTGAAAATCATAAAAGTGGTTTATTTTGTTTATAAATATCTTATAAATGTATGAGATGGCAAGGAGGGGGAGGGGATATTTGTTCACTAAATATACTTTCATTAAAATATGTTTATATAATTATTTATTTTTTTAAATATACAGAAACAAATGCATTTTTTTTTTTAAAGTAAAGATTCTGAAAGCATTGAAGGACTAACAATAAACTACATTTTATTATATGATGTGAATAATAGGCTATCATATTTTTTTTTTTTTAAATGATGGTTTTATTATAAATATAGTGATTACCTCTTAGGTGGACATCCAACTTAATATATGATATTTGGCATCTGAATCTAACCATGTCATGTCAACAAATGGAAAAGTTAGCCAGCTATTTATTATCATGGTAATTATTGTGCCTTTCACCCCAACAGCAGATGCGCTTTTTACCCGTATTTATCCGTATTTTTTTAAAAAAAACATTGCTTTAATTACAATATTTAAAATCATTAAGAAGACCTTTGTCTAAAAATATATTCAATAATTTTAGCGATTCTCATTTGCTACTTAAATCTACAACGTTTTAAAAAACATAAAATATTAGATCAAATTAGCGCAGAATCAACTTTGTGCTGCTGCCCGCATTCGCGTCAAGGATCAGCCAAATGTCCACGCGCATCTTGAAAAGCGGATGTTTTGGAAAGTGCTATGGCAAGTTTTTGTGCCATCTAGCAATTTAGAGGAAAATAATATCAAAGACGCCTTTTACCTGGGAGTGCCTTTAGCCCTGTTGTACCCTATATGTAGTAACGTGTAACTATGTCACCTTAAAATAGCGTTACCGAAAACACATTCGATTTCATGTGCTCTTTACTTATGGCTGATGATTCCCTGATAGTATCATTACATAAAAGACCAATGCAGATGTACTGTTCAAACTAAGTGGTATTGTGAGATATTATAAGCTGAGGAGAGTCATCAAATCATGTAAAAAATTAATGAAACCTTGCTTCAGCTCTGCACTCTACTCAAGCCTACCTTGCAACAACTGTTATAATTGGGCCACAACATTCTCCAAGGCTAAAGAGTAAATCAAATTAAAAAAACCTACAGACCCATGCTGTGTGTGTGTCTGAGAAGGGGAGGAGCTGTGGGTACATGTGTGTGCTATCCAGAAAATTGTATACCAAATGTTTATGCACTTTACCTACCCAATATATCCACCAAAAACCTCCGCTGTAATTAAAGTCTTTTAATATAGAAAATGAGAGTGTGTGATCTTTATATAGCAGCTAATTAATAGGGAACCAGTCCTCACTAATGAGACCCCAGGAAAGTAAGCACCCAACAAAATTTAAACAATTGCCAAGTTACACTAAATATATAATGTAGGAAATGCATGCGGTTAAGCTAAGGTCAATTAGGGTAATAGTCACTTTTGTTGGTCCGAATTTTTGGGGTGACAATCACACTTACACAATCACATGCAAACATACAGTAGATAGAATATGGTATTAAGATTCAGCTGCGCTGGAGCAAGAAATTACTGTCAAAATGTGACTGTTGCAATGTTGTTATTAACTAAAACTAAAAGTATTAGAAATATTTTTTGGTAAACGAAATAAATCTAAAATAAATTTTAAGGAAACACTTTGATTTAAGTTGACATAATTACACGTTACTATGTACTTACTATAGTAATAACAGTAAATGATGCATAATTACAACTAACCCTAAACCATAACTATAACCTAACCTAACCGAAACTCTGTAGTAAGTACACGTAATTAATTAATATTTCTCAGTACTTACATTATTAAGTACAATGTAACTATGTCACCTTAAAAAAGGGTTATACGTTATTTTAAGGTGTTCTTGTTACAGTGGGACATTTAAGTACTGAGTAATGAATTATATTAATCATAATTAACTAAATGTACTTACTATTGGGTTAGGGTTAGGAATAGGGGTTGGTTAGGGTTAGTTGCATATAACTATGCATAATTTATAGTTATTACTACAGTAACTACATGTAACGTTTGTAACAAAGACACTGTAAAATTAAGTGTTACCAAATAAAGAATAACCTTTTATTTAAATATTAAATTAAAAACTTTCACTTAAAGGTGCAGTGTGTAGCATTTATGAGGATCTATTGACAGAAATGCAATATAATATACATAACTATGTTTTCAGTGGTGTATAAAGACCTTACATAATGAACCGTTATGTTTTTATTACCTTAGAATGAGCAATTTCAATCTACATACACCACGGATCCCCTTACAGTGAAATCGCCATTTTGCACCTTCATGATTCCACAGTAGCCCTAAATGCACAAACTGCTCTATAGAGCACTAGCTAATCCCTGGTCTCTCAGAAGACGTCATTTTTGTCCTGTGTCGGTTACCGTAGCTTCTCTATGTGCTTCGAAAGGGAGGGGTGAGCGGGTGCAACTGCAATTAACAACTTCACTGCTAGATGCCGCTAAAATGTATACACTGCACCTTTAAAAAATAGAAATAGAAGCTAAAATAAAGTAAAATATAAATATTTAAATAAACTAATAAAAATATCAAAAGCACATAAAATTACTAAAAACAAACTAAAATTAAAATGAAAACTGAAAATATAAAAAATAAAAGCTAATTCAAAATATTAATAAATACTATAATCACACTGGACTTTCCAATATTAGTGTGAAAGATTACACTAATTCACCCTACATCAAAAGTAAAAAGGGAATCAGCAAGTATGTTACTTTAGTTTTCACAAATCACATCCTTAACTAATTGTAAGAGTCAACTAACGCCATTTGAGTGCTTAAAGAGACAGCTCACCGATGTCGCTCCAAACCTATATTTTGATAAATGTGTCAATTGAAAAATAAAATCAATTAGGTCGAAGAAAAAAAAAGAAAAAACAAAAAAAAAAATTTTTTTTCATAGGATTAAGTCAAATTATGACATTAGATGAACTATCCCTTTAAAACATGACAATGCCATCATTCATTGCACAAATCTCTTCAAATGATATCCGATTTAAACAATGTGTTTTATAGCTGATAAAGACTGTCCTCAACAAATAAAGAAGTCTTTTATACTGACGAATGTGATAGCACATGGTTTCCAGCTATTTATTTTAGATGGTCTCACTGTTAAAGTAAGCTACCTTTGCAGGTTTCAAAAGATTAAGAAAGAATAGGTCCAAAGGTGGGAATGCGGTGTCCTTTTTCAGATTTACCGCATTATTGGATCAAACACGTCTATCTTGCCTTTACGGGAACAATAGAGTCCTCTATGCTCCGCTATCGAGGAAGGATGGAGTGCGGCACCAGGGAAACGGGATTCCAGAGCGGCTAAACTGGGAGGTGGGTATTCTCTCCCTGATCAGGTTCCTTCTGTAGCGCAGACCCTTGTTTGCTGCTAACCGGGCGAGAGGTAATTAGGCCCGGCTTCACAAAAGGCCCCACACTATGAGAGCAGACTGGATGACTCATTAGGAGATGAGAGATTAGATTAAGCTTAGGTATCCTCAGACCTATGCTATACACCTGCCCGCTGAAGCACACAGCCAGGCAGGTGATCCCTTCCCCTATCTCTGTGGCCCTCTGGTTACCTGACCCGGCAAGAGAAGGTCAGACTCTCTTGGGGTGACTAATGGATGTTAAAGGAAGAGGAGGGCAGGCAGAGTTGAATTTCAATGCAGACAGTCACGTCCATGGTGATTACTTCCAATTGTGAGAGCATATAAAATTTGTGTGCATTAAAAAACATCCAATGCAGATTATGTCATGAAAATGATGGAATATGGAAGACTTGGCTTAGACCATCTGGCCTCAATAAAAAGTTGCATCTACAGGTTTTGCTTCAAAAGACTTTGACAGACAGACCAACACAGGGGAGCAGCAAGCGTCAACGTCTGTCATCGACAGGATTGTTAAACAATGAAAACACTTTTGTCTCTCAGAGAACAAAGCGCTAGTTTGTGAGTGACAGAAACATTTTTCCGTCTACACAATTAGCCACATTGTGTAAAGGTGTTGTGCGCGACCACATGCATGCAGCACCTGAATAGGCAGAAAACAGTTGTTGAAACTTTTGAAAAGCCTTGACAGTTTGGTTCAATCATGAATGGTAATCCTTTTCCACAACACATAACGTTTCAGTACAGTGGGGACTAAAAGTAAGACCACTAGTAAAAATGCTATTTTTGTAAATGTATTTAAATAAATAAATAAATAAATAGGCAACACTTATAAAAAGTTAAAATCATAAAAAAGAACGTTTAAATTCATTATTTATGTGAGCCGAGTAGTATGTCCGAGTTCGTAGTATTTATAAAAAAGTAGGTGAAAAGTACCCAGATGACCTACTACTTCCAGCGAAATTCTGAAGTACGCATTTGATGGACACATTACTACACTGAAAAAAAAAAACAAAAAAAAAAAACAATAATTGAAACTTGTGCAATTTTTTGCACAAATTTTAAAAAGTAAATTTCACATATGGAATTAAGTAAACTCTACATAACTATGTTAAGTAAAATGGTAACACTTTAGAATAATGATCTGTCATTAATAGGTAACTATGCAGGAAGTAATGCAGGACTAATGAGTAGTACTACATTAACACTTCAGCTACTACTATTAACTAATATAGAAAACAAGCTTAACTAATCAGTAGGTAATATTGAATTTAAGACTAAGATAGTTCCTCATTAGGTTATCAATCATTACTGAATGAGATTGGCATCACTAAGAACTAATAGGCAACTATGATCAATTATAAAGAATTACTAATTAATTACTAATCACAACATTGACATGTCTGACATGTGAGCAATATTGTCTTTTTACTCTCAACGTGGTCATGCATCGCTAATTACTCAAGTGTTACCTAGTCACTCTTCAAGGACTACTAGTGATCTGGACCATTATTTTAAAGTGAAAAAGATGTTCCCTTTCAGTCGGTCACGTTCGACGTACGTCGGATGTCACCGACGAATCGATCCCCCTGAAGTGATCCCCTATCAGCTTCGAGATATAGAGAACCGGCCAATGACCACTGGCGTGCGAGATTTGCATATAGCGCTCCGCCTCGCAGCGCGGGTATAAAACGGAAGCGAATGCAGCGCACTATTGTTTTTCACTGAGGAGCCGAACTAGTGACTCAGCCATGCAGTGATGGTACAGCAACTGTGGCGACGGGACGTACGTCTCCGTTCCCTCCTTCAGGGAACGAGGGTTACCATACGTAACCGAGACGTTTTTCACTTTAAAATAATGGTCCAGGTCATTAGTAGTTCCTGCATAGTGAGTTAGGGTTAGGGTTATCTCCTAAATTCGATATTACTTACTGATTAGTTAAGCTTGTTTCTATATTAGTTAATAGTAGTAGCTGAAGTGTTAATGTAGTACCATTCATTAGTCTTACATTACTTCCAGTAATGACAGATCCTTATTCTAAAGTGTTACTAGTAAAATTAACAAAGAAAATAAATAATTTTAACTTGGCCAATAAAAGGTTGAGTAATTTCTACTTAGTTGAAGTTTCCTTTGCAATACTTTTTACTCACACACTGAATTAACACACTTTTAAAGTGTATGCTTTACTTAGAAACATATTAGTAAATAATACAGTAGATAGTGTGTAGACAACATATCTACATAATAGACGTAATACAGCAGCTGAACACAGAGACCTCAATACTTGGTACAAAATACACAATGACGGTAACATTCGATGGATTGTTTTCGAGTATGAATGTGTCATTTTGAGTAGAAAATTAAATCTAAATGTCACAAAATGGCAAGTTACTAAACCTAAACCCAGCAATGATAAAACAGTGTAAATACAGCGAAAAAACCGCGAAAAATCACCCTTATTAATTATTCAAGCCCCAGTGCATGATGGGAAAAGTATCAGAAAAGTGTGTTTTACTTAATTTTATAATGTTGATATTTACGGTTTAATTTCTACAAACTTGAGTTAGAATTTGAGACTAATGTAGAATTTACTTTGTTTTTTAAATGTTTGCCTGAGCTAACTTTTTCATGTAGAAATGACATCAGTTTTTTCTGTAGTATTTACCTCAAATAATTTTTATCAGTATATCCTAGGAGGCCACGGGAGAGGATTTATTAATGGAGGTGAAGTCACTTGACAATGACAACATGGCAGATGTAGTACATCTGAATTTCATTCATATTGCACACATTCATATTATATACAGTTGTGGTCAGAATTGTTGGCACCCCTGGTAAATATGATCAAATATGGCTGTAAAAATAATTCTGCATTGAATTTCAGAACAGAATCTCTCCAGATCCTTCAGATACTCCGCTCCATGTTGGTGCTTCTTCTCTTCAGTTCACCCCACTCATTTTCCATAGGGTTCAGGTCAGGGAACTGGGACGTCCATGGCAGAAGCTTAATTTTCTGCTCAGTAACACATTTTGTGTTGATTTTGATGTTTGTTTTGGATTGTTGTCCTGATGGAAGATCCAGCCACAGCCCATTATAAGATTTCTAGCAGAGGCTGTCAGGTTTTGATTTTTTATCTGTTGGTATTTGCTATAATCCATGATACCATGTATACAAGATGTCTAGGACCTCCAGCAAAAAAATAGGCCCACAACATTAAAGATCCAGCTGTATTTTTAACCGTGGACATGGGGTACTTTTTATCCCTGTTTGTCCCAAACCCATCTGGTGGGTTTGCTGCCAATAAGCTCTTTTTATAGTTTCACCTGACCACAGAACCAGGTCCCTTTTGAATTTCCAGTCGTGTCTGACAACTGAATATGCTGGAGTTTGTTTCTGGATGAGCAAGAAAGATTTTTCTTGAATCCCTCCCAAACAACATGTGGTGATGTAGGGGTTGTTTGATTTAAAAAAAAAAAATTTGACTTTCTGACTCCAAGACTCAACTAATCTCTGCAATTCTTTGGCCACTCAAACTCTCCTCCTCACCGTGCATTAGGACAATATAGACACACATCCTCTTCCAGGCAGATTTGTAACATCTTTAGTTGATTGGAACTTCTTAATTATTGCCCTGATGGTGGAAATGGGTATTTTCAATGCTTGAGCTATTTTCCTACAGCCACTTTTTATTTTGTGAAGCTCAACAATCTTTTGCTGCACATCAGAACTATATTCTTTGGTTGTACTCATTGTGATGAATGATTAGGGGAATTTGGCCTTTGTGTTTCCCCATATTTATACTCCTGTGAAACAAGACGTCCTAGCTGGACAATTTCATGTTCCTAGTCACCCTGGTGAGCTAAAAAATTTAAATATATACTTGAATATACTTCAGAGATATTTTACTCATAGAAAACTCTAGGGGTGTCAATAATTGTGGCCAATGTGTTTTGGAGAAAAACATTTATTCCATAATGTGATTTCCCCCCGACTTTCCATTCTTTTACTTCAATGAAAGGTTAGGTTTTTGAATGATAGATAAAAAAAAACTGACATATTTGGTCATATTTACCAGGGGTGCCAATAATTCTGACCACAACTGTAGAACATACTTTTTTACGATCATGAAGTAGTTTAAAACCAAAGGTAGTACCTACTATACAGTATATGCGATATACACAGCATGTGTACACAAACAGCTAGAAGCTTAAGCTTAAGGCTGTCTACACTGGATACGACAAAGCAGCCGTTGCAAATACATTTGTTCTTTGTGTCAGAAGTAGTGTGAGCACTTGGAGTACGTCAGAAATTGAAGGCAGTGGCTATTTGCTCTGAAAATAGTAAAAATAGCATATTTTGTTAGCCATAGCTGCTATTTACACTAAGTGCAAGTAGCAATAGTTCCCTTTCAGTTGGTCACATTCGACGTACGTCGGAACTGACCGACGAATTGGGATCTGTTATCAGAGACCAGTCTACTTCGAGTGATTAAAAAACGAGCCAATCGTATAAATACGGAAGTGGAATACCGCATCATTACTTTTTAACTTCGGAGCCGAGCGGTTTGCTGTATCAAGCTGTTTCTACGAAGAGTGTTTAGATGAGTCTCGAGGAGGATCGCTCTCTTACCTGGGTGCTGGTGTGACGGCGCGAGTCAGCGAGTGGCCGCTGCAACATACACTTGTTCCTGTGTTGGTTGGCTGGGCGTTTTCACACGCAGGCTTGCAGTCGGACTGCTGTGAGCCACGGCCATCTCCCTGAGTGCTTCAGCACTTCTAAAAGAGCATTTCCTTCTAAAAGAGCAACACGGTTTGACCCTGCGTCTTTTTCAAGATGTCATTCAAACCGTGTGTTTCTGGATGCGGTTGTTTCCTGTCCTCATTTGACAGCCACGATCTCTCTCGCATATAAACATGTGAGATTGCGTTCGTGGGTGATTCATGTTCTCTCAGGAGAACGTGATCACGTCAGCGCGTTGTTCGTCTCACCTTTCTCGTAAGGGCTTGAGCGTTCAGCGCGCCGTGTGCCGCCGAGCGCCTGCTGACAGCGGGGTTGTCACAGCAACCCACCGTGTCACTCGCCGCTCTAGATGCGCGGTCAAGACTATGAAACCTCAAACGGGGTTGAGTCCCTTCGCCTATTCCCCTAGTTTATTTTCTGGTGCACCAGAAAAGGGCTACTTCGGCTAATAAGCCTTGGTAACCTGAGGATTACAGTGGGGCTTCCCCGCCGGGTACATCTCCTCGGGCCTCCACTCCTCTATCGCATCACGAGCGTGCTGAGACTTTGTTCGTGGGTGGTTCATGTTCTCTCATGAGAACATGGCCACGTTGGCGCGTTGTTCATCTTGCCTTTTTCATCAGTGCGCCGTGTGCCGTCGGGTCTGACAGCCACTCTCACTGTCTCACATGCCTGCTGGTAGCTTACAGATGGGATTGCTGGTCCTAAAAAAAAAAAAAAAAAAGGGGGCCAGTGTTTCGTTTGGGGCTCTGGCAGAGGACAGATGTCAATTGCTGCATCGGAGAGAGGGCTGTTATGCGCTGGAAATGATAATGCTAAATTTCACACTATAATAGTGTGTGCTCATGCTGAATCAGATTCAGAGTTGACAGCCATGCTTTCCTGGGTGGCTGAGGCATAGTGCAACGCGTAAATCGCCTTGCCTGCCCCTGTGCCTTTTTTTCCCGGATGTGCATCGAAAAAATTTAGCAGTGTCGAACTATTTGGTGTCAAAATATGGAACACCAAAAGGGCCATAATCTGTATAAATTTGTCCCTCTCTCACTACCCTATGTCCTGCATGCACAAGGGTAGTCCCGGCCCAGGGGTTATGCAGGAACTGCGTGCGGTGATGGACCTCGCTCTCTGGGTGACGGAAGTCACTGCACGCTCCCTGGGTCAGGCGATGTCCACACTAGTGGTCCAGGAATGTCACCTGGGGCCAAACCTGGCAGATATGCGTGAGCCCGACTAAGTGCGGTTCCTCAACACCCCTGTCTGTCAGGCTGGCCTCTTCTGCGACGCCATCGAGAACTTAGCCCAGCAGTTCTTGGTGGCCCAGAAGTGGACGGAGGCGGTTTAAAAAACATCCTGCCGCAGCGCCTCCGCCTGGTTGTCGCCGAGGGCGTCCCTCTGCGTCTGCCTCTGCCCCTGCTAAGCCAAGCAGCAGCCTCCACCCAGGCAGCAGGTGGCCTGGCGCAAAGGAGGCTCCCAACCCGTCCAGGGCAAGCGGCCCTAAAACGGGCAGCCCAGTGAAAAGGTGTCCGCACTCCTCCCTCCCCCGGAGGAGGACCGGGGGGAGAATATTTTTCGGTTACAATCCTGCCGCTGGCTCTCCGGAGTCCAGCGGTACCCACATTCTCAGAGCAGTTTCCTCTCTTCCTGGGCCCCGAGAGGGCCAGGTTGGCAGTGTGCTCCTTTATTTCCGGGTTTATATTAAATGTTCAGTGTGGTCTCTCTTTGAACGTTTTCTCACTTAGGGGAGAGCGGGGCACAACCTAACGCGGGGTTAGTTGTAACACACATGGGTTAAAATGTCCACACATGCCAGGATGGCGAAACTTAGTGTCTTTACTAGTTGCCATATCAACATTATTTAGAGAAAATTAAAAAAAAAAATCTTTGTATCACTGAACATTTATTTAACCATAGCAAAAGTAAATTTTTTACTTAAGTTTATTTTTCATCTCTGTTTTTTTGTGTTTATTTAAAATAAGACAAATCTGATATTATTTAATCTTATATCTGTTATTTAACAGTTGATATCGTTCTTTAATGCAGATCTAACCAGCAGAAGACACGAGCCGGGGTTAAATCCCAGTTGTGCAGGTGGGGAACATTGTAACACTGCGTTACAGTGTGCCCCTATTAGAACTACGCTATTATATTCTATATTTTTATGAATTCTTTTAAGAAACCATGAAAAAAGTCAATGTTCAGAAATTATTAATTATTATTATGTTTTTAACTATGCTGTATAGCTGTATTTAGCGATGTGTTTGTTGTCAAACTCAAAATTTTTTATATTTTTAATGATTAAAAAATGCCATTATTTATTTGAAAAAAGTTAATAATTAATATTAATTTTATTGACAAAATCTTTTAGTTTGTCTTGGATATTTTTTTGATTATATCAGGCAACATTTTAAGCTGTCATTTGGTCATGTTACAATGTGCCCCTCACATGTTAAAATGTATCCCACATATGGGGCATGTTGTCACATTTCACTTCCATTCTTTCTGGGTAAATCAAGAAAAAGTATACACTGTATTAATAAAACAAAACCACATAATTGTACTAGACATGTGGGAAATTAATGTGGGAAAAAAATACTCTGAACCCCAAGTGGATTTACACAAACTGAGAAAGTCAAAAAGCGTTAGGTTGTGCCCCGCTCTCCCTTATGTCACATTCACTGATCTTGTGTATGAAAACTAAGCACTGCACTGAAATGTAATTTGCACTGTGTTTGCTCAGCCCTAACCCTTGTGCACACAAAGCAAGCTTTGACATGTTAAAAGTACTCTAAAAACCTGAGAACTCTTATCTCACAACACAACAGGCAATTGGTCGCCACAGAAACGGAGCATGATTTGCTCAGAGGAAGAAGGGGGATCTTTAGTTTTATTCACTCTCTCCCCTGGAACCCCTTCTCCCTCCTTCGCTCTCCATGGCTTGTTGTCGGCACAATGCCCAGGTTTGCCTCATTTAAACTGTCTTCACATTGGCAGATTTGACAAGCAAGCAAAATGGCCAGGTTCCTCTGTCTCACCCACTTCTCAGAGGAGACTAAATGAACCGGCCGTCAAAAGCCAGTCAAACCAAACTGTCAGGCCAGGCACAGCGCCTCAGCTTGCCACGTACGCTTGGGTCCAGTGTATTTGGCGGTACCAAGAGAAAATAATGAGGGAAGAAGACTAATGTACACGCTGAATGAAAAGTACAAGAGGGGGTTACGTTCAAATGCCGAAACGTCCTTTGGTTTTAAGGGTCTACAGAAAATGGAAAATTGGCAGCGGTCTTTCACCCTGTGCTGAATGGAGGGCTGGAAAAAGAAGCATATATTTTCACTCTTTTTATTCAAATGAAAACACAGTGTTGTAATTATTTCATTGTGCTAATTTACATATACATTTTGAAAGATATTTTCCACAAAATACACAAAAACAGTTGACTTCATTGTAACTTTAAACAAACAATACTCTTTGTATAATAGATTATAGACGGCAGCTTGCGTTCATGTAAGGCTAACAGAAACAGGCTACAGCAACCAACTTCAGTAAGGTCATTGGCTTTGTTTAAACTTGAATATTATTGTGATTACATAATTTTTAAGTTGAAAGGGTCATTCTCAGTTTATAGATGGCTGACTGAAGATGAGGTAGTTTGAGAAGGGTATGGCTGCAGCCTGGAGATCTCCAAATGGGGGTGGGAACTCCAAAACAGGGTGGGAGCTCCAAAATAGGGCGTGGTTTCCTCCCATTGACAGACAGGCACATGACACGCATGTGTGATTTTTTCCTCCAATCAAGTTCAGCGCAAACTCCACCCCACAGCCGATTCTAAAGATTTCATTGGTCACGTCAATCATAGTGCTGATTTCATACAATGCTATGCTACAACCAATTCTAACCCCTTAACCTACCCTTCACCCTAACCTTAACCATTGAAATTGACTGCATGGTGGGATTTGTGCTGAATAGCATTGCTAAAGAAATGGCAGTTCAGGAGATAAGCAGTAAAACGATCGTGCGATATAAGATCACTGAGCCATGCCATTCGTAACTTCCCAACCGGACCTCACCGGACATTGGCACATTTTTAGTTGCACCCAGCATCACTACCCCATCCTACCCTGTAAATCTCGAGGCCGGGGACAACCTCTTCACTTAGAACGCAGCAATAGAGCAGAACTTTCCCATGCTGGGCACAGGGACGGTTCGTGGGAGAGCTTGCAGGGGATTCCGCTTATCACTGAGCAGAGGTTCAAACTCCAGTCCGGATGCCACTGGCCACGAGCTCTGGCCTCCTTTCTCACGAAGCATATTTATTTATATAGCATATTTTATAACTTTTTTGTTCTAATATCAACTAGAAACAATGTTTAATTTACGAACATTTATTTTGAAATGTAAGTCAATGACAATTGGATGAAGCCAGAGCCAATAGCGAAAGTCTTTTCACTTGGAGCTTTTCACTTGTTTGCTACATTGTGACAAGCAAGTAAAATTCTATTCTATTCTGATTATTAAATGGATCATCATATTAAAAGGTTAGTGTCTTGGCAATATATTCTGTACACAAAAGCAGGGTTTTAGATCTATGAAATGAGACAGGATATAGTGAGAGTGTAAAAATGTTCACTTCACTGCAAAGAAAAGTCATTGTACTGATAGTAACAGAGTGTTTTAATTGCTTTGTGCACCAAAATGATCACATACATGATCAGAAGATGATTTAGTTTGATGAACATATCTAGATCATCTCTTGATGAACAAAAGTCATGCATTTTTAAATAATACCCAATTGTCTTTGTTCACTGGCTCAGCCCGTCCCACTCTCTCCCTTCTATCATCAACAGTCTCTAAATCGAGCAGTGCATTTGCTCTGCAGAATTTTTACGCTTGTAGCAATAAAACAAATTGTTAAAGTGACATGTAATTACCCAGGCTCTTATGAATAATTAAGTCACTGCAAATACATGAGGATGTCAGGTGATCAATAATGAGAGAGGATAGACATTACATAGCAAGCACTTAACATGAGTCCCGTCCAGTGTCACATCACGACAGAGCGTGGTTCAACAGGAACACGATGAGGACGAAATTGTAGAAACAGGCTTTTTTAGTAGAACAGAACGTAACCAAAACTCTGCTAGTGCTTTAACGAGAACTGACAGTGAACAGAGAACAAATGAGGAACTTAAATACACAGAGATGATGAACATGATAACAGCTGTGGTGATATATGTGTGCCCATAGTAACGTCTCGGTTATGCATGTAACTCTTGTTCCCTGAAGAAGGAAACGGAGACGTACGTCAGAATGTGAACCGGCGAATTGGGATTGGGATCGCATGAGAGCCCTATCACCTTCGAGTGTGTACTAAACGAGCCAATGAACATTGGCGTGTGAGATTTGCATGTCGCACTCCGCCCCGCAGCGCGGGTATAAATAAGAAGTGCATGCAAACGCACCTTTGTTTTTTCGCTGAGGAGACAAGAAAGTGGCCCACGCTCAGCGGCGGCACAAACTGTGGCGACGGGACGTATGTCTCTGTTCCCTCCTTCAGGGAACGAGGGTTACATGCGTAGCCAAGACATTCCCTTTCAGTCGGTCACGTTCGACGTGGAGGGAGACAGCCTTCGCTCCAACCCTTCTTGCAGGAAGGAAAGCACCGATTTGACCGAGCAAGTTCTGGGGTTCTTCGACGAATAGGTTCCACTTCAATGCATAGAGGTGCCTCGTAGAGGGAGCTCTAGCGGAAGGGATGGTGTCTACCATGCCCTGTGGCAGGTCACCTAGAACCTCTGCGTCCCGTCCAGGAACCAGACATGGAGTTTCCAGATGTCCAGATGCGGGTGCTAGAGGGTGCCCCATCTCTGAGTCAGAGGAATGGGCCAAGGAAGAGCTGTTGCGAGAAGCATCAGTTCTGGGAACCAGGTCCGGTTGGGCCAATAGGGTGCAACCAGCAAGACCTGCTCCTTGTCCTCCCTGACTTTGCATAATGTCTGTGCAAGAAGGCTCACTGGGGGAAACACATACTTGCGTAGGCCCCGGGGCCAGCTGTGAGCCAGTGCGTCCGTGCCGAGAGTGCCCTCGGGTAGGGAGTAAAACCACTGGCAATGGGTCGAGTCCGGAGAGGCAAACATGTCTACCTGTGTGGCTCCAAAGAGGTCCCATATCAGCTGGACCACCTGGGGATGGAGTCTCCATTTTCCTGGGAGCGGAGGCTGCCGTGAGAGCTCGTCACAGCACTTTGAGGCGGCCCAACGCAAGATGTACCGCAAGCAACTCGAGTCCACAGACCTGAAACCACATCCGGTGGTGGAGGCATCCATGGAGACCACAGCATGCCTGGACACTTGTTCCAAGGGAACACCCGCCCTCAGGAATGAAGGGTCCGACCACCGAGTGAGGGTACGACGGCAGCTTGGTGTAACAGCCACACGGAACGTGCCATGTTGCCACGGCCATCTCGGGACCTGGCCGTGAACCAGTGCTGAAGCGGCCTCATGTGAAGCAATCCGAGCGGCGTCACTGCGGCTGCGGATGCCGTATGCCCCAGGAGCCTTTGAAATAACTTCAGTGGGGCTGCTGTCCTGCTGCTGAGCGTACTCAGGCAGTTCAACCATGAGTCTAACTCCATGAGTCCAACTGGATACCGAGATAAGAGATCCTCTGCACAGGGGAGAGATTGCTCTTGTCCCAGTTGACCTGAAGACCCAACTGGCTGAGGTGACTGAGCACCATGTCCCTGTGTTTGCACAACTGCTCTCTCGACTGGGCAAGGATGAGCCAGTCGTTGAGATAGTTAAGGAATCGAGACGCATCCTTCAGGTGGATCGCTGCAAACCAATCTTGGGGACGGATGCATTCGAAAATGCGTTTCTGCATCAACATCTTGAATGGCAGTCTGTGAAGGGACCGATTCAAGAATCACAGGTCCAAGATTGGCTGTAACCCACCGATCTTCTTGGGTACGATGAAGTAAGGGCTGTAAAACCCTGACCTCATCTCATCCTTCGCCAGTAGGACTGCGATCTCCTCCCGAAGCACAGGAGCATTCTCCGCCAGCACGCGGGTGAACAGAATACCCCATAAGACCGGGGGACGCCAGGCGAACTGAATGACGTAGCCAAGTCTGATCCAGTGAGATGGGCTAGGAAGCACTAGCCAGGCTCCCAGACTCCGCATAAGCGGGACCAACGGCACAACAGATGCACCCCGCAGTGGGGCAGCGAGGTGGAACACAGAGACCCGACTGAGGTCTGCGTGCTGGGAGCACCCTGGTTCCACAGTGAGGCAGGTGGTGTGTGAGACGGCGTGTTTAGCGCGGCCTGCACACACACAGTGCTGCCAGCTGGCAATATGCGAGGGGGCTGAGGGTGGCAAGGCATAGGGTCGCACACCGCCAGGCGCTTACTCTTGGGACGTAAGAAACTTCTTTCAAAAACATTAAAACTTACCAACCACAAACTTTTAAACAGTACTGTAAATATAATAAAACAAATGTGTTATTTTGTATTATAAATGTAAAGATTTTCTGATTAAAATAGTATATTTACATAATTGTATTTATTAATAATACATGTATTAACACCTGAGGTACAAAGTCCCCAGGGGGAAAACAGTGATAGTGAATAATTAAGGCAAAATTTGCCACCGTATGCAAAATATATTGCTTTATTAAAATTGTCACATTTAATATAGGCTACATAAATGTGACCCAAAACAACTTTAGCCAATGTTATGTAAATGCTCTCTTTGTTTACTCACTTTTGCCATTTCATAACATAACTTCTTAAATTCGTAACAAGTATTCAATAAGAACTCTTGTGTTATTTCTGCTTTTAGTAAATTAATGGGGTAGATCTTGGAGCTACAATAACTACAGAACAATTAATTTAAAACACCTTGACCAAAACTGAAAATCAGGTTTGTCTCAATAAATGATAGTTTATCATTTTAAAATAAATAAATAAATAATAATAGCGTTAAAATGTTTAAACGTTAGCTCAAAGTACTGAAAAAATCTGTACTTTGGTCACTGCACACAGTGATTTCATGAATCAGGACACTTTTAGGGCAAACTGTTATTTTAAAAAGTGCTGTGGTGGTTTTTGTTGCTATACAGTTTTGGAAGAAAGTACAATCAAACAGGTCTTGTATCCCACAGAGCCATTAGCCTTGTTGTACCCTACCCTATACAATCAAAGTGAACAACACTTTTTAAATGGCAGGTATCATATTTCTTTTCAATCTGTTCACTGTTTGTTTTCATGCCACTCCACACTTGTTGAATGACTGAAGAGATTCATGAAAGAAAGAGAGGAGCACCAGACATGGAAAGATGTAAGCAAAGGACAAAACGAGCCATGCTTAGAGAATGAACACGAGACACAGAATGAAAGAGGCGAGGAAACGTGAGCAATAGATGGAGAAGGTGGCATAAACACAATGCACTTGGCTCTCTTAAATGAAAATCCAATTTCGAAAAGGCTCACAGAGTTTAAGGGAAAAAAGCAAACAAAAAAGAGAGGCCAAAATTGGCCGGCGAGCTGAGAATACTCACACAGATGAGCTATGGTGAAAAAGCATTGCAAATCCTGAGGGCCCAGAGAGAGACAATGATCTTCAATTACCAGCTGCTCTGTTCCCAATTTCAGACAAGAGAAAAAAGGGATGGGAGTAAAGAGAACGAGGTTGAGCTGAGGAAGGCATTAGGAAAAAAAAAAAAAGAAAGAAAAGAAAAAAAGAAGGAGATTGTTAAATAGGAAATGAGACAGATGGAGAGATTGGCTGATGGTGAAAAAAAAAAAGTGAGACGCAGGAAAAAAATTATAAAGAGAGATAGAATTGTGGACGTGCAAATCAGAGCGGGAGAAAAGGAATGGATGTATAATTTCTAATTCATTCTATTAAATGGTGAGAGCCAAAGTAGCATCTCGCTCTCTTACGCATCCCCATCCGTTTCGAGTTGCTTCACAGCCGACACTCCATTTGCAGATCATATCATCTGTAAACACTTGTCTGTGTGCTGTGCTCTCCTTTCCCCTCATCTGTCCTCCATTTTAAAGAATGCAAATAAGTAAACAATCCGTACAAGCAATGGCAGGCCTACAATAACAATAAAGATGCATGCCTACATCCTACCCTATCTCACTGGAGTGAGTGTCTGCAATCCCTTTAACTCTAGAAATAATGACCTTTACTGGGTAAACTCTCTAAAGGAATGATTTTAAACTGGGTAAACTCTCTAAAGTTTGAAAATACCTGAGCGACCACCTTTGTGAATGCTGCACGCATTTCTGGCATTGCGACACACATTTGTCATGTTGCAAAATGCTCGAGGGGAATTCAGTGAGAATGAATAGAGCCCAATGAAAGCGATGTTTATTTTCACGCACTGTCTGCGTTGTTTTAGCACCTGAATTTAAAACAGGGTTGTGGGTGGTTAGTGAATGCAACCCAGGCTTTTATACTGAAACACTGTTCTCTATATTATTATTTTTATTCTCTTATTATTATTAATATTATTATTATCATTATTTAATCATTATTCTTTTGTTTTTATTCATCCATTATTAGCCTTTATTTTCAGCATTACATTGCTTGCCCGTCAACACCACTTTAATCCCAGATTCATTAATCCACCTATTACCTGAAGTCTTTCTAAAAAAAGAGAGAATAAAAAGAAAAGAAAGGCATATTCTTGAGACCTTATGTGAATTCTTATAATAAAATAGATTGTGAAATAGATATAGCTTTTTCACGAAAATTAGATCTACAATTAGTATCAAGCTACATAACACAATTTAAAAGATTAATATTACACTTTTAATCAAAACTTACTTAAAACCACCAATGAGTGTTTGGTAATAACACCAAAGTCTACATTGAGACATTTTAGTGCACAGGGTATTGGTTTCAGTACAAGAAGTTATGTTAAAATAAAAAAATAATCTCTCACACAATAATATTTTATTTTATTTTAAATGACAAAGGCATTTCAATTAAGATGTACATCATTAAATGCAAAAAGTCTGGCTGTGCTTAATGGGTACATTGCTAAATAAATAATCTGAGTCATGTATTAAATTCATACATATTTTAATATGGACCGCTATTATTAAAAATATCTATGAAATTATACTTTTTCTTATTGATGTCACACTGAAGCTGTGATTTTCATAGTAGTGCACCCTTTAAGCTCACCTTAAAATAATATGAAGTATTTAAAAATGACAGCAGTGTAATACCACAGAACATCAATAAACTGTAAATTTATAATATAATGGATTTAAAAGTACAAGCCAGTAATGCCTGTGAAGTAATATATTAGTGTAGCACACAATCTTATACAGCTAGTAAGCTAACTATGCTATGTTGCTAAAACTATCTTTTGTATCTAACTGTAATTATTTCCCACATCCAGGTTCCAGGTTATAATATGCAAAAGTCTAAACATTAATCTCTTAATTTTGCAGTAAGAAGTTATACTTATCCAAAATAAAGGCTTAAACATCTAAAAAGTGCACATTTAAAGGGCTACTCTTCTGGTGAAAGTTTTCAGACAGCTTTCAGAATGGCCACCAGACAGTGTGAACACATGAATACCCATATCTCAGTGTGCAATGGTCTGATTAGCTTGAAATTACAGGAGGTATATAGTAACAAACACATCAATTGGTAAAAGACATCAAATAGGATGATAAATTATTTTTTCCTTTTTATAATCTTAGCTCAAAGATAGCTTAATGGGTACTTAAGCTTAATAGGTACGTTTACCCTATGTATTTTTGTCAATGTTGTTAAAATGTTATATTTAGCATTTTATGTGGAGCTAAGCACTACACTTGCTTATCATGTATACTGTAAACATTCTTTATATGAATATAAATTATTTATATGATATGAGTAATTTGAGTTATAATAATATTTCACAATATCACTGTTAATTGTATATATATATATATATTTTTTTTTTTTGACCAAATAAATGTAGCCTTGGTGAGCATTTTTTTTTTTATCTGACTGATCACACATTTTAATGGTAGTTTAAATGTAATATACATGAATAATACTAATAATAATAATAAAATATTTGTATTTATATGGTCATATTTACATAATTGTATTTATTTAGAGTAAATAGAAACGTATTCATTTTAGGTACAAAGCCCTTGGAATGATATACTAAATAAAAATTTAAAAAATGCAACCATATGCAAAATATCTTGCTATATCAAAAAACTATAAATCACATTTAATATTTAATGTTCAGAACAACCACTTAAGCCAATGTTACATTAGTTCAAATTGCATATGGTTCTACTTTAGCTACATACAAAGTTCTGTCATGAAACTCTAGATGGCGCAGGCTAATATGACCTTTAACTACCTGCTCCTAATCACATCGTCATCTTTAGGGCACCGCTGATTGGTTCCTGCTGTATCAGTAGCCAATGAGCTTGCATGCTCAAACTTCAAATACTCAGGTAGCATTTCCTTTAGCAGTGCACCGCTTTCAGAAACCCTCCACCTTCCCCAGCTCCACCTGTATAGATCTGCTACGGGTAATTCCAACGCTATCTCATGACCAATTTGTATGTATTTTCCTGGTGGAGGTGGCTAATTCGAGGTGGCTAATTCGTACAACCTCACTCGTATGAATTTGTACGATTTGTCTATACTGCAGTGATGGGTAGGTTTTAGGGGCGGGGTTAAGTGTAGATAATTTGTACAAAATCATACAAATTGACCAACTTGTCAAATAAGTATGATTTAGCAAAAATCGTATAAATTCTTACAAGTGAGGTCATACAAATTCGTACAAATTAGCCACCTCGTAAAATACGAACGGACTGCCCTGAGATCGGGTTGGTAATTCATGTATGCTCTATTGTACAGCAGCAGCATGCCTTACTTGCTCACAGCAGCGTGCCATGTACAGGTGCTGGTCATATAATTAGAATTTGCTGCAGTAATTCAGGCAAAAGGAGCCTCAACTAAGTATTGAGTATTACATGCTCATACTTTTCATGTTCATACTTTTCAGTTGGCCAAGATTTCTAAAAATCCTTTCTTTGTATTGGTCTTAAGTAATATTCTAATTTTCTGAGATACTGAATTTGGGATTTTCCTTAGTTGTCAGTTATAATTATCAAAATTAAAATAAATAAACATTTGAAATATATCAGTCTGTGTGTAATGAATGAATATAATATACAAGTTTCACTTTTTGAATGGAATTAGTGAAATAAATCAACTTTTTGATGATATTCTAATTATATGACCAGCACCTGTATGTATTGGCAGCAGAGGCAGACAGTAGTGAAGTATGTTACTTTTTACTCAAGTGCATTTTTCAAGTATATACTTTATCAGTGTTTTTCTTTGGAAAACTTTTACTTCACAACATTCCAAAGCATAATATATAATGCCATACTTTTTACTGCACAACATTTCATAAATAAAAGTTTTTTTTTTTTTAACCTTTAATACTTACATTAAAAAACAGTACTTTCTTACTTGTACTCAAAAGTAAAAGTATACAATACTACATTTTAATGTAATTAAGTATTAAATGATATTCTATATGGAAAGTAGTGCAGTAAAAAGTATGACATTATGCTTTGGAATGTTGTGAAGTAAAAGTTTCCAAAAAAAAAAATACTTTGATAAAGTGTAGACACTTTAAAAATGTACTTCAGCAGAGTAAAAATACTCCACTACTGTACGCCTTTGATTGGCAGTAGCAAGTCCCGTACTCGTTCTGCAGCAGCAGCAATAAAAGCAGCAGCAGCGTAGCAGATCTATTCCGCCAAGACCAAACATATCAAAATTGTCATACCCATTACCATGCCAAACACTCAGAGAGTTGTCATGAAAGAACATGATAATGTTTAGAGAGACAGGAAGATGATTACTGACTCTTATTCTTTCTTTATATGATCCAGAGCTGTTTTGTCAAGCATTTTCATGAAGTGTTAGCAATTTGCTTGTTTGTATTAGCAGAGCAAAGGCGATTCTTACCCATCATTGCAGCCGTCACAGCACTAATTGCAGTTTCCTCTCAGTTCACAGTGCATCGAACAAGGATATTTATTTTCTTTTAGATAGCGGTTCTATTTCCAAGGTCTTCTTATCCTTTTTTTAATACCTGTGAGTATTGTTACCGGTTGATGGTCGGTTTTGCGTCAGAAGTCTAGCGAACAAAGGCATCAATTTTGAAGCCTCTTTAAACCCTTTTCTGAGTGCCTTGGGTCATTATTGCCCTAATTAAATCAGAAAAAGATATTTTGAGATTCTGCATTTGATTACATGTCAGATGAAGTGCAGCATTTATTTATTTCTTTGTCTCGCCCACAAGGGAACAAACATTGCTTAAGATTCATCAGCAACTGTCATGTTCCAGGCACTCTCGCCGTGCCGGCTTGAAAGAGGTGCCGGAGGGCTTCCTTAACACAAGAGCCTCGCTAGTAAAGCGCTTTAATTACACTCACTGTCAGTGTCTTTTTTTTCTCTCCTATTCTCATCCCCTCCCTCATTTTCCTTATCTTTGTCCATATTGCACAGCGGCCTCATATTTACTACAGGAAGGATGCTTATTTGCACTGCTATTCCACTTTCTCTTTGCTGTTAATTCTACTCTGGGCAGAGCTCCCAACATCTTACTCATCTCTCTCTCTCTCTCTCTCTCTCTCTCTCTCTCTCTCTCTGTGTATGGAACAGGTGGGAACAGAGAATCATAGAAATCGATTCTTCTTCATTATGGGTAAATGAAATAGGAAACAATCCCCTCTGTTTAGGCTTCAGAAGCACTTCCCTTCTCCTACGTGTACATCTGGAGACTGGCAGACCGCTCTGCTCGCTGGCAGCGCCTCACAGCTGATGCCATTCTCTGGCCAGGCAGAAAGGAGCCCAGCTCAGAGGAGCCCACCAATCAGAGCTCGGCTCACTCCACTCTGACATCAGACAAACCTCGGCAGGAATGACAATGAGATTCTGCTCACTACGCTGACCATTAGGCTGCTTATTCTAATGTTCATTTTTATTAGGATGTTTTAACGTTTTATTTACCCAGCAGTACACATCAGAATCTTTGACATGACCAAATCTGGATTGCATAAAACCGGAATTGAACAAAATCGAACCAAAATTTAGTCAATTTCGACTTCTTTTAAGGGAGCAGATTTAGATAACCGCATGGCATGATATAATCAATAAAACCGTACATGTGCAAGCAGTATATGAATCATCACAGCACTCTGTGTTCCCGTCTGTGTACAAAATGATACAAGTTACCAGGTTTCATAACTTACCTGAGTCACTCTGAGAGCGCTGTTCGACTGTAATGAAAAATAGAGACTACAAATAATACATCTTGCAAATAAAATACACTCTGCTCATTGTTCTAACATCAGGTCATACCTCACACTGTACAACAATATTGATTCACAGCTTTTCTAAAAAGTCTGTCTGTGCAGTGAAGCATTTAAGATGTAAGTTTAAAGTAATACTTACAAAAATGTCTAGATCACTTCCAATATTTCCATGGCTGCAGACTGATGAATTGAGACTGTCAAAAGACCAATTCTATCTCTCCTTCCATCTACAACTGGTATCACAGTGATGACATTTCTATTAGACTTCATCTCCATGGTGATGTCTGAACAGACACCCTACCCTAGACTAGCTGGCAGGGCATAGGTGGCATGATAAGAAAAAAAAATGCTTGGGTGGAAAAAATATCTTATTTCCAGATAATTTAATAACTACTTCTACTAAACTTCTACAAGCACTAACTAACTGACTAACTAAATCGATTTAGATCAAGCAAACCACCACCACCATTATTATTATTATTATTATTATTATTATTAATATTATTATTATTATTAATAGTATTAATAATATTATCCTACTGGACAACTGTTTTATTGTTTCTGTTTTAAGCATAAATCAAATAAATTTAGTGTAGACTGTTTAAAACGAGAACAATAATTTGCCAGTGGAGTGTATCTAAACTTATGTTTAGACAGTTTGTTTAGTTATGGTAATTGTCACGGTCATGTAATGTGTAGTTTCTGTATCTTGTTCTGTTTAGTTTTGTGGTCATGTTCTGTTTTTTTTTTTTTGAGTTCTCATTCAGTTTGTTGGTTTCTGATTGAGTTACGCACCTGTTTCTTGTTCGGTTAACCATTCCTTCTGTGTATTTAAGCCCTCAGTTCTTTCTGTTCATTGTTCAGTGTTGTACATGTGTTTACACACAAAAAAAAAAAATCATTAAATTTGCTTTTTTTTAAGGTAAGTGGTTGCAATTAATTGATTTGATCTAAATTTAAATAAAGACATTTAGTTGAATCTACTCAATTTTATTTAGTTACCTTAGCTTGACTGAATTTAGTTGATTGGAGTATAATAAATGTTGTAATTCCACCCTTATTTAATGTTATTTCTACTAAAATTATTTATTGATTATTTTGGTAACACTTTACAATTAGGTTTCGTTAGTTAGCATGAGTTAACTACTTTAGTTAACATGAACTAATTATGAACTGCACATCTAAAGCATTTATTTATTCAACTTAATGTTAATTTCGCTAATACATTATTAAAATAAAAAGTTGTCTTTGTTAACATTATAATACTTTGTGAACTAACATGAACAAACAATGGACGACTGGATTTGTATTAACTAATACTAAAAACGATTAATAAATACTTTGAAAAAAATGCATTGTTACTTCATGTTATTAGTTAATACATTATATAAAATTGCCAAATTAGACATTATTGTAATGTTTTACCATTATTTTATGGATTTAATTATTTGTTGTTATTTGATGAGTTCAAAATGATCTAGCTTAATCTAGTTAAACATCTACAGTGGTATATAGACAACAGAGATAAAAAAAAAACTCAACTTGGTTGAGATGTTTTTATTTAAAAGTCATAAAAACAGTGTGTTGGTAATTATTGGTGTTTATTATAAAAGTATATATTGTTTGCATCACACACAGTCTCTCTTGGATGTAACTGAACAGCTCGGTGACAGTGCTAACATATTAAGATTATGATGATTAATGATGAAAATCAATGTTTAGATTTTTACTGGAAAATGAGAAAATGACTTGCAATGTGGTCATGAAACCTCAGAGATTAGGAATAGTGTATGTTTGAATAAGATCAACAAGCTTGTTAAATGTTCTTTCTATCCATAATTGAAAGAACGTTTGAAAATACAAAGGTTGCAGAGTCTTGAAAGAAACTGAGAATGTGAATGTATATATTTCTCTCTTTTAACCATTACAGAGTTCCAAGAAGAGACACAAATATTGTTTTCCAGGAGGCCTTTGGAGATTCTTCTGTCCACGATTCTAATGAAACAAGCAATAAGGGATGATCATATGATTGCAGACATTTATTACCCAGTCTAAAACGTAAAAAGATCTTATTTACATAGCTCTCACTGAAAATAGAAAATCGCCAGCTTTCAGGAGGACGAGAACTCACCACCTCTTCATCTGATACCCAGAGATCAGTGCAACACTGAAGAAAAGCTTCACCCATATGTGACCCAGCTCTACTAAGCATTGAATAACTGAAAGCTAGTTATTTGCTCTCCATCTGTTTGCTTGATCTTTGCTTAAAGTAATTGGCATGAATGTTACTTTAACTTGTAGTAACTGGAACTGCTGCTGAACTATCATGATCCGTGTCTTTGCAAAGTAGGCTTCAATTTTAAATTGGCCAATACAATCTGCAGTAGAAATATAGTGCTCTGAGGTACAAATTGAATTTCCACATGTTAAAATTGGATTTTGATATGCTAATTCACTTTTCGCAAATTATCATTTAAATCTTTTTTTGTACAAGCTTCCATTTAGGATGTGGCAAATTTACTTTATACTATCATACAATCTAATTTATGTGACCACATAAAAAGGAATAAACGGCTTAACAGCTTCCTATACTCTCCTCTTCCCTCTCCTCCCAACTCTCGCTGCTAGCAGACTGTGATACTGTGAAATTCCCGCACGAAACACATCTACCTCTGTGTAAAATCATGAAGAACCACATAGGAGCGGGACCAACAGGCTTACTAACACCACAAAGCTGCCAACAGCTCACTGCTAGTGTAAGGACGACAGCGTGCAATTGTTATTCCTTCATGGCCTTTCCGGTTAATGCAGTTATGCAGCTGAAACACACTAACCCTGCACCACACACACATATAAACACACACACATACATTCCCATCTGAGAATTAAGCAGGCTTTGAGAGAGATGAGTCCCCGTTGATAGAGACAGCCCTCGTGATAACTGTGCGCTTCGACATCCAGCTTAATGAAACTCCAGAGATTTCCATCAATCTTCTTTCCTCCACTTTCTACTCCCCCTCTCTTTCTCTCTTTCCCTTTACTATGCTGACTCTACCCGCCCATCTCCCTGACTCCATCTCTCTTTCTCTCTTGCCACAAATCTCTCATTTCAAATAAGTCCCTGTCTTCCACTCCCACCTCTCCCGCTTACTTTCCTGCTTTTATTCTCTTTCTTTCCTTCTGTATAATGTCTTTGGCTCATGGTATGTTGGCAGTCTTGAGCTCCAGCGTTGATCAGTTTCATTGTATTCTCATGAAATGGTAGCGTGCTGTACCCTTGAGCCTAGCCATAGTATTTGGATGCTTGCAAAATGAAAGAAGTCAGCTCACATGGCGTGAAATGAAAGAAAAGAATAAGCTGATGCATGCGAAAGAAAGAAAAGAGAAAGGCTGAGCTGTTCTGCATGACGGAGATGAATCGAGGAGGGTGGGGGGAATAGGGTTTTCTGTTGAACCACAAAAATGGTAGATGATGCAATGATGCTACAATGCATAAATAAATAAATAACCAAATAAATGGATAAATTGTGTTTTGCGAAAAAAAAATCTTCATATTAAATATCAAAAAATATTTTTTTATTTTATTTTATTTAGTTTTATTTAAAAATAATGATATATAAAATGCTCAATTATTTAAATAAACATAAATAAAAAAAATTGTGAGGTAAATATTACTTTGTTTATTGTTATGTTCTTACCTAGTTGGCAAAGTTAAGATATATTTCCTGAAAACTTAATAAAGAAATACAAATGTAAAAAATAAATATATCTTGTTTCAAGGAGATATTTTAAAGGAAAACATCCAGTTGTGTTTATAAATATATACCCATCCAGCATCTGCCGCTGTAAACTCTGTGTATAGCATAAAACATGTTCTGCCCTGTATCTAATCTGGTACTAAAAATGATGTGCTGTTGAACTGTATTCATTCAGTTCGACAGAATTTCATTATTTCTGCATATGACAACAGAGTGGAGATAGTTCATCTAAATGTAGCTATTACACTTTCTCCCAGCAGGCCCTAAATGGCATGTTCAGCTTCCTGCTGCTAACTGCCAAATGTGTTTAGCCATGTGCTTGGTCTAGCTTATTCTCTCTTAGACTTGTATTTGAAACAGACACATGTCCATGCATGAGGGATTGACATGTTATATCACTCCTTATTAAGTAAGTACCCTGGTGACCTTTAAGACTATTATGGATGTTATTTATTTATTTATTGGTATTAATGTATAGCAATACAGTATACGAGACTTGATCCTACAGGTTTGTCATAGCTTTGGACTCTTATGTTATTGTGGTATTTTACTTTAAAAACACAGAGTAAGCTCTGTTTACTGAATATAACTTTCTCTTAAATGGTTCTAGAGAAAGAAGACATATCACAAACAGTTCTGTATCTGGATCTTGAAGTGATTGTGTTTTTATTGCGTTCTCAAGGAATTTGATTATGGAGATCACTGACAGCAGTTGAGCGAAGCTTCAGCATTGCAGCCATGCTTGCATTACTTTGTGATCTAATGCCCATCTCAACATAAAAAGGGAGGCCTGGTCCAGTGATTAAGTTTTTACTCTTTTTTTTTAAGTAAATTTCCAAATTTCCAACAGTAGAACCTGCAACTAAACTTTCTATTGAAAATTAGGTAGCACTTTATTTTACAAAAAAAAATTGTGGCAAAAACATGGAAATAATTTGTTGTGTTTATTCTGTTGTATATTTATTTGCTTGTTCAGTGTAGGTTTTGGTTCTTTTGCTGGTGTCAGCTGTAAGGACCTTTAAAATAACTGAAATCATTTGGAGAAGTGATATGGAACTGTAAAGACCTGCCTGGAACTACTTTTGCTGTGCGTTTCCCTGAAAATATTTGCACACCTTAGAATGTTCACCAATCAATCAGATTCTAGGATTCAACAGCCCCATAGTATAAAGCATTTACAATAATAGTAGTTTCCTTATATCACCAGTACTTTCTTGTTTAACTACACTGTAAGTACATGTACTGTAAATAAAGTGTGTTGTTTCAATTACCGAAAATTACCTGGCCTCCACTATACATCACAGAAACAAAGGGAGACATGGACAGCTACAGCAATATCCATTCAGATGACAGTTTTACCATGTTTAAACTCACTTAGCACTACATTTCCCTTTATCACATTTTCCTCTCTTTCTCATGGTTTTCCTGTGTTATTTTTTTTAAGAGTCAAGGGAGGTTGACATAAAATCAAAAAAAAAAAAGAAAAAAGTGCTTAATTTCAGTAATATCATAGCATAGTTGTGGTGATTTACAGCGTTAAGCCCGTGATTGAGTAAAGACTTTGGGAGCGCTGGGGCTTAGAACCGCTCTGCATTACTTTGCACAAGCTCATATATATCAATGCAGACTGGCTTTTAATGCAAATGGCCCAATGGTCGATATTGCTGTGCTTGCTTTCCTTGACATCTTCCCATTTCCGCCCACAGTAACAGAGTGTGTAGCATTTGAAATACAAATTACACAATACATACGCAGGCAAAGGTGTTTTCTAAGTGAACAAGCCGCTGGCAGGAATTCTCCTTTTTTTATTCATTTACACTATTGATTTTCAAAATCAAAACACTCTGCCTTAAGCAATGTTAAGATGGTGAAAATCAGTGAAACTGGGTCTATTTGTGAGTAGGCAAGAGGTGTGAAGATCAAGGAGAGTGTCTGAAATTAGGGGTCACAATTAGGACACTTATGGCTACATCCTTGATTGAGCAGTTAGAGGTCAGATAAAGGGTACAGTAAGTATGGGTGTATGAGGTGGTCATAGTGAGCTTCTATGGCAGATTGAAAATACTACATGCTGGGGAGCACTATGTTGTGTGTGATGAAATGGATAAAGTAGGATAAGGTTTTGCCTCCAAAGCAAACAGATTCAATGATATTAATCTATAGAGTGTGGCTGTTGGAGTAATTTCCCAAAGGGTAAAACAATATTATTACATTCATCTTGAGTGCACGGATACACAATACAATATGATGATATACCATGACCTCAACACAGGTAAGACACAGCTGCATAATTCAAAAACTTTGCTCACCCACTTTTTTCAGTCGTATTTCCTCTTTCCTACTTTATTCATAACTTTCTCCCTATAATAATGATTATCACATTACAAGAAAAGTGGGTTAAGTAATAAGATTACTTTTTCCCCAAGTAATGAATTAAGTACAGCATTACTTTTTAAATATTGTTCTAATCATGTAATTTAAGCTTTCTGTCGGCTGCTCAAGAAATAAAAAAAATTGGGTGTTGAATAAACACATCATCAGCACAAAAAATAAATAAATAAAACATGGGTTATGTAATCAGATTACCTTGTTCAGGGTATTACTTGTTATATATTGTTCTAATAATGTGATTTATTAATTATATATTTTTAATTTTGTAATTTAAATGTACATTTCTGCATGATAAATTAAAAGCGAATAAAAGTGAATAAACACTTAACAACACAAAAAAGTCTTTAATAGAAGTAATTAGAAAATTTTAAAAAGTAATCAGTCATTAAAAAAGCAATTAAAAGTAATCTGGTTAAGTAATCAGATTACCCTTTTCCCCAAGTAATGAAGTACAGCATTACTTGTTAAATATTGTGCTACACTGTAAACCTGTATAAGTTGGCAAAACTTACAAATTTTGAGGTAATCATTTACATCAAAATGTAAGAAATTCAAACTTTGAGTAAGCAGAACTTGCAGATTATTATTTTGTACTCATACGCTATAATTACTCTTAACATGACATATTTGAGTAGACTAATTCATACATTTAACTTAAAATTATCATGTAATCTCAATTTAATTATTTTTAAAGCTAGCTAATTCAATAAATGCTAACTTGCTAATTAGAAATACAAATAATAAAATAATTAAGCAAGAGGTTATTTTAATTATTCCATAACCAGTTATAAAGTAACTTACTTGGTAAAATATTGAATGTAATGTTGTAACAAGTTCATTTTAAATGCAACAATCCCAAACACTTTGTGTACGCCTGTTGTATGGAAGCACCACAGTCTGAGGGCGTTTTAAGCAGGGATACGTCATGCCACTTCTGACCACAATGAATC
Source organism: Rhinogobio ventralis (assembly GCA_039654625.1). Lineage (NCBI taxonomy): Eukaryota > Metazoa > Chordata > Actinopteri > Cypriniformes > Gobionidae > Rhinogobio > Rhinogobio ventralis. The sequence continues at coordinate 21,180,036 of CM077198.1, read as the reverse complement.
ACTGCTGAATGGATTGAAGTGCCAGAAATTGCTGACATTATGAAGCATGGCGTGCTCCTGGCGAGTAAATCTCGCAGAGCTTCAAAATAAATGACCAACCACAAATGACCAACCTACAGGAATAAACTCGCTCTCTCTCTCTTCCTCATTCTCAATCAAACAGTCAATCAATCATACACACATTTAGAAACACATCTGTTTCTAGATGAAACCACGCAGATGTTTTGCATCCCGCCGTGTATTTTGAGGGTTTTGATGTTGCACTGTGAGGGCTTCTGTTTACAAGCTTTGAGGGAGATTTTCATCATGACACAAACATGTAATATGGCGCACCCTTCTGAGAAGAAATTCATATATTAACAGACGGCTGTATGTTGATAAAGAGCTCTTTTCTGAACATGTGACTCTCTCTAGCTCAAATATATGACCAAGCAAGAATTTCAAAAGAGATAACCTCTGCACAGTTATTAGAACTGTTTATCTTTGGGGAAAAGGGCAACGTGGCAACACTCATTTTCATTTTCATTAAAAGTTGTTTAATTTAATTGCAACAACAACAACAACAAAATCATTACAATATGGGTGCAGTTCTCATTAATAGTAACAGTCTAACAAGTGATGCTTTATTTGATCTTTTTAACACAGCCTTCTTGTCATTAAATACACAAACCTTTATGTAGGTGCCTAAATTCCTTTTTTAATTCATTCTTTAATCTAAGGTTTCTAACTCACTGTAATAGAATGGTAATGAGCCTTCATTTTAAGAAGATGTAATGGGACAGCAACTTGTATCAAGCATGATGGGCTTAAAAGTCAAAGCCTAATCATGTTATAAAATATGTCATATTACAGCAATTAAAGAAGCCTGTAGTTATCGCATCTTTTTGCCATGGATTCTATCATCATCATCATCGTTTGAGCTCCAAACTGATGGAGGCAAAATCTTCAGTAACTACTGACCTTAAAAATCAGAGTAATAGCTTTGTAATTGATAATGTCAAATGATCACACGATTCACACTTTTCCCCCTCCCTCCAAACAACCATTTTGTGCATTCATTAGTGTGGAGTGCTTTCCAGACTTTCACAAGAATATCAAAGGTCACACTACATAATGTCAGCCAGAGTACATGAGCTGTACAGAGAGGAGAGAAAGCCAGAGAGAGGGAGTGTTTCAGAAGTGCTGTGTGAAAGTCATTGGAGTGGAGTGAGCTCAGGCAGGGCTGGTCTGGAACAGACTGTGGCTGATTGACTGTGATCTGCAGGCGATCTTTCATGTGCTTTGAAGGCAGGGGGAGGAGTCTCGCTACCTACTGACAGACGGGGCAAGGCCAGCTGAAATTGATATGATGGGTTTCCCCTTTCTAGACAAGCAGCTTTCTCTCTCCTTTTCTATTATTTCCATTTATTTGCTCTACCTTCAACATGTAGCCCCGTTTATCTCTTATTACAAGCCAAACTTTTATTTATTTATTTATTTTTAATATACAGGTACTTTATCGGCTATCTTTAATATATATATATATATATATATATATATATATATATATATATATATATATATTGTCCTCATTTTGTCCTCAAAGTTGATGTGTTAGAAGCAGGAAAAGGGGCAAGTGTAAGGATTTGAGCGAGTTTGACAAAGGCCAAATTGTGATGGCTAGACGACTGGGTCAGAGCATCTCCAAAACTGCAGCTTTTGTGGGGTGTTCCCGGTCTGCAGTGGTCAGTATCTATCAAAAGTGGTCCAAGGAAGAAACAGTGGTTAACCAGTGTCAGGATCATGGGCGGCCAAGGATCATTGATGCACATGGGAAGTGAAGGCTAGCCCGTGTGGTCCGATAAAACAGACGAGCTACTGGTTAATGCTGGTTCTGATAGAAAGGTGTCAGAATACACAGTGCATCGCAGTTTGTTGCGTATGGGGCTGACCCCATACTGACCCCTGTTCACCGCCGAAAGCACCAACAGTGGGCACGTGAGCATCAGAACTGGACCATGGAGCAATGGAAGAAGGTGGCCTGGTCTGATGAATCATGTTTTCCTTTACATCATCTAAATGGGCGGGTGCGTGTGCGTCGCTTACCTGGGGAACACATGGCACCAGGAAGCACTATGGGAAGAAGGCAAGCCGGCGGAGGCAGTGTGATGCTTTGGGCAGTGTTCTGCTGGGAAACCTTGGGTCCTGCCATCCAAGTGGATGTTACTTTGACATGTACCTCCTACCTAAGCATTGTTGCAGACCATGTACACCCTTTCATGGAAACGGTATTCCCTGGTGGCTGTTGTCTCTTTCAGCAGGATAATGTGCCCTGCCACAAAGCAAAAACGGTTCAGGAATGATTTGAGGAGCACAACAACGAGTTTGAAGTGTTGACTTGGCCTCCAAAGTCCCCAGATCGCAATCGAATCGCGCATGTGTGGGATGTGCTGAACAAACAAGTCTGATCCATAGAGGCCCCACCTCGCAACTTAAAGGATCTGCTGCTAACATCTTGGTGCCAGATACCACAATTAATTTATGCACACATAGTGCAACATCAAAGTACTTGTTTACATTTTACATTTAGGGCATGAGGGCTAGCGCTCTTCAGAAGCAATCACAGATTATGACAGAGCTTGTTTTTTAAAGCAAAACGCACTGGAATGAAAAATTCACTGAAAACACAAGGAGAGTCTGTATTCTGTCTGCCATCTCTGATGTAATCAGCCTGGACTTCTAAGATCATTAAACTTTGTAACATAAATTGCGTTAATGTCACAATTGCACATGCTTTAGTAATTTAAATGTGTCATTTGCATTAAGGATTTAGAATTAAATGCATGTGTTCAAGAATATCATATATTCTTATAGTGTAATAGGCTTACATATTTTTTACATTGAATCTCCAAAATAAACAACATAATTTTGAATTTATATATTTATCATTTATATTTTTTTATATTTGTTTAATGGAATCTTTTTTACTAATTACTATGAAGGCCAGTATCACTAATACCATTACTGCTACTGATGTCTCTATTAAATGGATTTTTCTCAATTTCTGGAAATGAAATGAATAATTATAGCTAGTCAGAATTACAGTATAAATAAAAGCCATATTTTTTTTAATAGATTTAAAACAAAAAGATTATAACAACTTTTAATTTCAGTGAACTTAAAACAATGTTCTCAAAAACCCAAAATAAAATGTCATGTAACGAGGTATGTAGATATGGGAAGAAGGAGGCGGGAACCGGCGAACGTTTAACAACTTTAATAAACAAAAATACAAACTGAAAGTAAACACGCAGGCAGCCCCTCACGGACGACTGCCACCCGCACACACATAATAAAACATAAACAAAACACAACGTAAAATCCAGGCCTGGTCCTCTCTCGTCCTTCACTGTCGTCGCTCCTCCTTTTATCTGTCCGAGCTCCTCCGTGAGACAAGAGACCGGTACCGCATGCAGCTGACACTCATTATCATCACGTCACCGGCCTCTCCCCGTTCTCACGATCCCTCGTCCTCGCTGCTTGCCACATAACCCCATCGCCCCTCGCAGGCCGGGTGGTACTCCCGAGACTGCGTTCTACTCCCCCCACCTCCCTCCGGGGGTGACCGATCACAGTGGCTGCAGCACCTGGGGGTAAGGACAAATGAGGCGAGAGAAAAGGAGCCGGAAGCATGAGGAGCGACAAAGACGAGAGAGTGGAGAGAAGAGAAAAAAAATAATCTTGGTCCGGTTCCCAGACACACTGCCGCTCTTCCTCGCGGTGCCATGCGATGTGTACTGGACGCTAGGGGTTGCACACACTAATTGACTAATCGACTAGTCGACTTTAATGCTCTGCCATAACGCTTTAAGCTTGACGTCGACTAGTCGCTGGCCTATAGAGGGCGCAACAGGATAAGCCATTTCCGAACATGCAAGCTCTGTTTCCAACAATTAAAATGACAAATAAATGCATACTCAGAGAACTCTCCACAAGACATGTTTGATTATGCCATTTCGATGCTCAAAATTGATCGGGAGAATGCCCGTTTTAAACAGCTAATTGTACAGGTAAGTTAATCACCGTTCTAACTGCGTGCTGCAGCCATTGTAACGCACACACATAGCTCGCACATCACACGGTGATCACGCACACCTCACACAAAATCATTCAGTAGCGCAGAAATTTATTGTCAACAATGTTCTGTGATTTATCAATAAAATAGCTTAGAAACGAAAAAGTTCTAGCATATATTTCTTGATGACTAAACCCACAGCTTCATTATTAGTAGAGAGATGCTGCCAGGTAGAATTAATTCACACGCAATGCAAAAATCTCTCTCTCATTAGCATTCATATAGATGTAATATTTACTGTGCTATTTTATCTGTATCTGATTCAGAACAAACATAAATCTGTAAGCAATATAATGACCCAAAGACAAAATAATTGATAAACAAAAGCTGTTATGTAGAAGCAATAACCTTTTGGGCAGTGCTGTGTTATATGCCATAGCTGTCCTGTGCACACACAAAAAAAACTGTGTTTGCGTCTCAGCTCAAGGTTCAGGCTTATTTGTTCATAAATTGCGTCATCAGCGGCTAGTCGACGTCGACTTTCATCACATAAATGTTGACTTTAAAAAAATCTGAAGTCGTTCAACCCCTACTGGATACTCGGTGGATGGCTCGATCCACCTCTGCCCCCTGGTGGCCGGCGATGGCTCCTCCAGCTGAGGAGTTCCCTTCAGTTCCCTTCTCCTCCCCATTATGGCGGACAGCAGCAGGCTCCGGCCCACGGCAAACACCGGCGACTCCTCCGCTCCCTCTCGGATGGCAGCCACCCCACCTCGACCCAGGAGCTCTCCGTCCCACCGGGTCTTCCATCGCTCCAGCACCACCGCCTCGGGCAGCCACTCGCAGTCTTCCCTCTTCCACGCTGCCCGACCTCCTCAGCATCGTGATCCCCTTCTGCAGCGAGGGCTCTCCGACAGAATGTCCCTCCTTCCTCCCGGGTTTCGGTACCAATGTAATGAGGTATGTAAATATGGGGAAAAGGAGCCCTTCACAGACGACTGCCGCGCACACACATAATAAAACATAAACAAAACACCAAAGGTGTAAAGAGTACCTGAAAACCATACTAGAGTAAAAGTACAGATTCCTTACGGCGACAGTTACAAGTCACCAATTCCAATACAACTTGAGTAAAAGTCTTAAAGTATCTGATTTTAACAGTACTTAAGTATTTTACTCATACTAAATATAGGCTCAATGATGCGCTAGTCCTCGACACCTGAGAGACATACCAGTGAAAATAAGAAACAATTGATTTGTAAGATGAGAAATCATGTTTATTTTCTAAAATCAAAATAAAACTGAACACCTCAATATTGCAATAAATCAAGGTCAATACAACAGCCTCTTAAATGTCTATAAACTCTCAAGTCTCAGTAAAGCTTAAGTGCACAAGGCCATAAGTAAACCAATATCCTTCAAAAAGGTCTCGTCAATATAGCAGATAAATAAAATAATGTTAAAAGCCTAGTCAAAGCCTTCTTGCACTGGATGTGCTGGTTTCAGCCACATCACCGGGCTGCAGTCATGTCCTCATCTCATAAATCAAACACTTGCGATTCATCAACGAGTTTCCATTTATTTGTTTATAGCAGAAACAAACTGCTGCAGAAAAAGTTAGGTGCCATGCAAAATGTAATGTGTAATTGCATTACTCAACACAAATGTATTGGAGTAAAAAGTATATTTACTTGTTCAAAAATGTAGTCAAGTAGAGAGTAAAAGTTGCTAATATCTTTGATACTCAGTACAACTACAAAGTAGCCAAAAAGATACTTAAGTACAGTAATAATTAAATTTACACAAATACTTTACACCACTGCAAAACACAACGTAAAGTCCAGGCCTGGTCCTCTCTCGTCCTTCACTGTCGCCGCTCCTCCTTTTATGCATCCAAGCTCCTCTGTGAGACACGAGACCGGTGCGGCACGCAGCAGGCGCTTATTATCATCACACCACCGGCTTTGCCTCGTTCTCACGGTCCCTCGGCCTCGCTGCTTGCCACATGTCACATTTAGCTTTTAATATGTGTTGTAGTGTATTTAAAATAGTGTCTCTTTCAATATCAGCTCTCTCTGTCTGATTAAGAGCTGTCAGTTTATTGTTTCCACTCTAAGTTTATTTAGTGCATTCATTTTCACAATAAGGAAGAAAATTACCAGTTAAAACATGGGATCAATATTTTTATGTGAGGATGGGTCCTCTTGATACTACGTCATTATCGTGATATGTTATATTTTATACATTTTTTTTTTTTTTTATAAAGAAAAAATACAGTTAGCAACCAACATTTTCTTGTTTTTATTATTTATTGGATATATTATTGTTATTTAATAGTTTCTACTCAGCTAACCATAAGATCTCTAGTTCCACTCAAAAAGTGCAAGAGTTTTAAAACTGCTGGGCCAAATTCCCGCTCATACACATTGTTGCAGCAGCTTTTGTTATGTATCATTATTCATTTTTAGTGGCGTGCATATACCCCTGACAACACTACTGCATATACTCTATATATTGCCTGGCACACCCTTGTGGATTTTTATGTTTGATTAAATAAGAGGTAAGAATGGGAGAACACGGCCCTGTGGAGAGCCAGGTGCACGATTATTAACCTCTCTGTCGGATGGATGTCTATTTCACCACAGGCCTGCTGTGAAGAGCCAGCCAAGGTGGACGTCCAGACTAAGAATGGGCCAGAAGGGGAGAGAGGAGCATTATACATATATGTGGCAGGTCACCCCCTTTTACACACACACACACACACACACACACATTTTCGTGTTTTCTGGGGACTTTCCATAGGCGTAATGGTTTTTATACTGTAATCTATCCCCCTACATTAACCTTACCCCTAAACCTACCCATTACACTAAACCTTTGGCATTTTTTTAATTAAAAAATAAATAAATAAATAAAACACAGTTTAGTATTGTTTTAAGCCATTTGGTTTACGAGGACACATGAAGTGTCCTCATAAATCATGTTTACATTGTAATACCCATGTCATTATACACATTTGTGTCCTCATAAACCAATATGAGTTTAAAAGCAATACCTGATAAAATGTCCTTCATACTGTGACACTGCTGTTCCTCTCATCTGTCAGGGTTTGTCAAGAGAAGCTGGCATCAGATAGCATTTGCTATGTGCTAAGTCTAATTTAAATAAAGGTATTTAACAATTCACTGGTATGGATTTGCTTAATTATGCCACAGATTTCATAAAATATGAATTTTGGAGAGCACTTTCACTTTTTGTCTTCCTGAGATGAGGAGTCAAAAGGTTCTGTTTGCCCTCTTCTTCACACTTCTTATCAACTTCCAAAACCAACTCTTCAGACATTGCTATAATTACTCTTGTGGGCTACACATTGGAAAACCATGTCCCTTCACAAAAGTCTCTCAAACTAAACTTCTTGTGGCTTTTTAATTAGGCTATTAATATGCAGTTAGCTCATAAAGGCCATGCAAAAAGGTATAAATGACATAATTGAGCGAGCGACATACGTGAGTTCAGGCCTGCACTTTTTTTTTTGATGTCTAATAATTGCTTATAAACATAAGAAGTAAATGGGATAAGAAAATGTAATGCATTAGACTGCTCTCACCACCCATCTGACAAATGAATGAATGAATGAATGAATGAATAAATAAATAAATAAATAAATGCCATCACGCAAATTAAATGGAAAAAATCTTTAGGAAAATTGCTGATTTTGATTGACACTGAAGGTGATTTAAACTGATGTTGTATAGACATGTTAAGCAAGAGGAAGTGTGTTATCGTGGAACTGCTGAGACATTTAATGAGAAGCTTCCATCTTCATACTGTGGCTCCTTCTGGATCTTCAAAGCTCTGAGAAATAATTTCACCAAAGATGCTCACAGTTGAATCCTGCTCAGACGAGATTTAGTATGTTCTCTGCGTATATATTATATCAATAAAACATGACTCTGTGACCTTAAATTCAGAGATGGTTTTTAACCCTTAAAAAAAAGTCTGCGAGATTGCATATATATATATATATATATAATGATGTACATACTGTATACACAATATTGTGTACATATTGTATACCATAGTATGATGCATTATTGAACAAAATCCCCCTATGGACGACCCCCACATGTGTATTTCCACTGTAAGCCTCTCTGAGCATGTGTATTACCCTCGGCAAGCCTTGCCTCCCCTGGGGGTAAAATTTCCACCTTCGGCTGGTTACCCCAGAGTTCTTCCATATGCAGCCCCTCGCGGGTCATATGTGTCTCCTTAAGTCCTCCCTACGGGTCGTCCGTACTAGCTTACGACAGGGAGGTCACACTTACTCAGGGCACTGGACGACAACCGAGTGGCGTGATTAGATTGGGACCCCCATTCGTCAGTCACTGTTGTTACTCGGAGTGACTGAACGATAGGGAATGTCTCGGTTACATATGTAACCCTCGTTCCCTGAGGAGGGAACGGAGACGTAACGTCCCTCTGCCACTTCCGCTGTACCGCTGAAATGGCCGGGAGTTCAGTCTTGGCTCCTCAGCAGGTAAACATAATGCGATGTTGCCAGCGTACTTCCTTATATACCCACGCTGTGGGGCGGAGCTATGCTATGCAAATTCCGCATGCCCATTGGCCTGCCATTGGGCGTTTTCTAGATCTCGAAGATGATAGGCTTCTAGGCGAAACCCCCATTCGTCAGTCACTGACGTTACATCTCCGTTCCCTCCTCAGGGAACGAGGGTTACATACGTAACCGAGTCGTTTTGGGAAACAGTAAGTTGTTGAACTATGTTGATAACGACGGAACTTCCGGCCATAGTTGGCTAACAAAACACCCCCCAGTTGACATTTCTACATCCCAAGGTCTAGATACAACCGCTATAAGAATTAGTTTGTTCCTTCGGTTATAAAACCGTTGAATAGTGTAAAGGACATGACTGTGTGATAGTCATTGATGCGTTTATCTTGTTATGCAGCTTAATTTGCCCTTACAGGGGAAAAATAATCATCATCACCATCATCATCATCATTATTTTTACATGGGGACCCCAAACATAAAACAAAGCTGAGTCATTCTCACCAGAACATTATGGTTGAAATCAGTAAAAACTAAAGTTCCACATTTAGAAAGGACATTTTTAGCAGCTACCAGCATCTAACCAATGAGAGTGTTGCTGACTGTGCCTGTCGCTGTCCGCAGGTGTGCGTGCTGTCGGGGTGTGGGCTGATGTATGGGCAGAGGCCTTGCTCAGGTGTGAGCTAATCGAGTGTCAAATGAGCCTGAGAGGAAGCTTGCGCTGAACGGTTCAACGATGCAGCTGTGGCCTCCTCCGAACTTGCACACAAATACACACATTCACTTTTCCGCACACACGCACAATGGACAACGAAAGAGTGGAGCTGAAAACATTCACCTGGATGCACACAGTAGTACCAGGCTGTGTCACAAACAACACATATAGGACGGTCCGTAAGCATGAGAACTAGGAAATCTAAACAAACGGAAAATAAGATTTGAGGTGATACGTGTCAATTTCGGCTTCTTTAATTCAATTGAACAGCTCATTACTTAGACTTGAATGAAGGCGCATTGTTTAAGGTCTCTTTAGTCGTCTAACGCTCTGTCCGTTTGGATTGCTTGTGCTAGGAAGGTCAGGGCAGGTGAAGGTTTCTTCACAAGTATGGGCCATCTGTGTGCGACTGGTGATCCGACTGCAGACGGTCTCCTTGACCAGCCAAGAATGGTCAAGAAAGGACTAAGCAGAAACAAACTTTTTTTTTTTCCTCTCCTTCATTCTCTCCCTCTCCCTCTATTGTCAGTCTACTTCTTTCAGCTCTTTCTTCTTCATTTCACTCCCCAGAGACCAAGGGACGTGCAGCAGCTGTGCCCCAGCAAAAAGGGAAAGATTTAAGAAAAATACTGAAAAAACGGAAAGAGAAGGCGGGGTGGGAGATCAACCATGACCCATAAGTGTCACGCCATCGGATGGTGCACCGCTTTTCTTATTCCACACCTGTTTGTGTGGCCATTCGAGCATCAGTGTAGTTTTAAATGTGAGGCGCACAGGAGTTTGATACCTCTGTCACCCCCAGTTAATTGTGCCTCTTTCCTTCTTTAACTGTCTGCTCTCCACAGATTCACTTTTAATTAGCTGCCATGTTGGTGTGTCAGTGCAACGGGGAGATGTGCCTGACACACTCTCAGTCAGAAGAGGACGATCTGCCTCTTCATCATGAGACAAATACAGGAAGTCTGGAATCACGTACATTCTGCTTCCTGGAAATGATGCCAATGCTTGTTTTCTTAGTGAGTGTCCAGCATACATACAAAAGCATACATTTAAATAGCATCATGGAGAAATTAGCCATTTTCGACAACCTAGCAAGCTGCCTTGCCGCCTGCATAGGAAGCAGCCTTCTCATGGAACACTACATAGCATGAGCATTATTTGTATGAGCTCCTGTCTAAGTGCACAAGAGACTCAACTCACAATTAACTTGAATGCACGTGACATGACAGGAATTAAGGAATCTTCAGATAAGCATAAATACAAATTTTGAATAAATAATTAATTTATTATTTTGTTCCTTCTGCTAAAAAACTGTTGAACTCTAGTGTAAAGAACATGACTGTGTGATAGTTATTGATGCATTTATCTTGTTATGCAGCAGGGGGGTTGGTAATGTAAAAGTAATTTGATGGTAAAGTAATTTTTGTGCAGCAGAAATATATAGGTTAACTTGTGTAAATTGCAATATAAACATTTAGCCATATCCAATGCTACAGTGCTAATTCTATCCCTTACATTCTCCTGATGCATACATACATATACATGTTTACTGGCATCATTATTTTCATTGAGGCCGTTGAGAATGCGCATGAAAACAGGAGGAGGGATTTATCGCATGAACCAATCATATCCAATCATAACCGATCATGGCGATGGAGACATTGCCTCTTCTCACATGACTTTCTAGGGGGCCAAATTCAATGTTGTGGACACACCTGGGGGCCGGATCCGTTCCTGTCATTTTATATATATATATATATATATATATATATATATATATATATATATATATATATATATATATATATATGTGTGTGTGTGTATATAGTATTCATCTTTACAGTATAATGTAAAATAATATTACATTAGATGTTTTGTCTCTTGGAAACATGACAGATTTGACAAAAGCTTGACTTGACAGCGATTAGCTTGAGTAAATTTAATACATAAACAGTAATGTGTTACTGAGATTACATTTTAATCTCATTACATTTTAATCTCATTAAAGATTAAAATGTAAATATTACTGGTTTAAAACTCTACACTTATTTAAATTAATCAATAGTCATTCATGGTATCATACATTTATTTGCTTGTTTTTACTCACAATATGTTTACAATATTCTTTAACACTTTACAGTAACGTTCCATTAGTTAACATTAGTTAACTACTTTTAATTAACATGAAGTAAAAATTAACTAAAAATGAACAATGCATCTACAGCATTTAGTAATCTTAGTTAGTGTTAATTTCAACATTTACTAATACATGATTAAAATTAAAAGCTCTATTTGTTATCATTAGTTGATGCACTGTGAACTAACATGAACAAACAATGAACAACTGTATTTGTATTAACTAACATTAATACACAAATACACTATATTGCCAAAAGTTTTGGGACGCCTGCCTTTACATGCACATGAACTTTAATGACATCCCATTCTTAATCTGTAGGGTTTAATATGGAGTTTGCCCTTTGCTGCTATAACTGCTTCAAGTCTTCTGGGAAGACTTTCCACAGTGTTTAGGAGTGTGTTTATGGTAATTTTTGACCAGTCTTCTAGAAGCGAATTTGTGAGGTCAGGCACTGATGTTGGATGAGAAGGCCTGGCTCGCAGTCTCCGCTCTAATTCATCCCAAAGGTGTTCTATCGGGTTGAGGTCAGGACTCTGTGCAGGCCAGTCAAGTTCCTCCACACCAAACTCGCTCATCCATGTCATGTTGGAACAGGAAGGAGCCATCCCCAAACTGTTCCCACAAAGTTGGGAACATAAAATTGTCCAAAATGTCTTGGTATGCTGAAGAATTAAGAGTTCCTTTCACTGGAACTAAGGGGCCAAGCCCAACCCCTGAAAATAAACCCCACACCACTTTTACAAAATTGTGTACTCTTTTTAGCTACTCTTTAGAGATATGCCTATCCCACATACTATTTAGGATGGATATATGCACATTGGGACACAGGGAACACATTTTAAGAGGCAGCGTAATTAAAGTCTACTACCGTTTGGAACAGCATTTATGATGTCTCAAAATGCTGCCTCCGTAAGCAGCTCACTATAGGTTTTGGAACAAAGCAAGAGAGTATGTAAGACCGCAGGCTCAAGCACGTACACGTCTTCACACCTGACCTTCAAATCTCTTTGGTGTCTTAAAACCTTGTTGCCATTGTGATTACGTACTCTGAGTGTTATGATGAGCTGTAGAAACAAGTTATGCATGGCTGCACCACAGGTGTCCCTGCATTGAAGGATGTTATTTTTCCCAACACATTCTCTGAAGAGGACCCTCTCCATTCCCTGCAGTCACTTCACAGATAAACACCCTGAATACTAATGCACGATGTTCCACTCCTGTTCCGCATATGAAAATCAATGCGTGCAACTGACCCCTGTCTGGCACTGATGGCTTGTAAGAGGTCTATTGGAATTATTATTGATGGCACCTTAGTAATTAAGCCATAAGATGCACACCCAGGGTTTTATTTAGATGTCCTCGCACGCTATCGTCTCAGAGGAGTTGGTTTTAGAGCTCTGACATTGACACATCCACAGTTCAATCAATGTATAACAAATTATAGTTTAGATACTGTAATTAGAAGTTTTCTCTGAGCTGCATCCTGTTGAGTCTGTCTCGCTTGGTTTTTATTTTTCCCCATCTCTCTCTCTCTCCACATTGCATACCATACAGCTTCAATTAAGAGTTCCTCTACTGGCAATTAGACAAGAGAGCCGAAGTACAGGACAGAACATGCTTTAATAGAGTTTCCAATTAAGTGGTGTCAAACAACCATGTCACTGACAAGTTCCAGTGATGGTGGTGGTGTGGGTATGAATGTGTGAGAAATAGAAAAATAGAAGGACATTGAGAGAGGGAGAGGGAATATAAAAGAGCATAGACAAATAATTGCAGTAGTGGCCTATACACATCTCATCTGCAGAGGGATTTAGGTTGTACTTTCAGAGGGGACAGTTCATTAATGCTTCAACATTCACTTGTGCCGTTACATACCACAACCGAGTGCTACGGGGTAATCGAACAAAATAAATGATGGTCTAACTGTCATAAAACTTCATGTCAGAGCAGCTATACAAAGAATTAAAGACAACATGACATCAAAACTGACCCTGTATGGTTTATTTAATGTCTTTCCTAAGCCACAGTCACACTTTGAGCACACAAAATTTCTACAAACACTTAAATGATCGTAATATACCCAGCAAACAATTTTACACTTAAAAGACGTCTAATAGCCGTCCAAACACAGCCCTGATGTCTAGACTAAAACAAGGCAAAATTTAGGCTGTCAGTGAAAATGTTATTGATGTCTAACCATAGCCCAAGAATAGACTAGTCATCTAGAGCAAGAACATGTTAAAGAAATGAAACCAAACACATTGTAATCACTGTTGACTTTGCTTACATGATGGAATATCATACATCGCGCAAGTTATTTTGGCAAAAACAACATGTAACCAAATTGAAGGTTATTTTCTATGTCTATAGTTAATCGAGATGGTGAAATAACGGCTATTGCTTGCTGGGATGCATTACACTTTGCAGCGTCTTAAAAAAACAAAAAACAAAAAAACATATTTCAACATCCAAAATGTAAAATATGCCATCTAATCCACTTTACTACGACACTGCAATTATGATCAGATTTATCAGATTTTAAATTTAAAGTTTCTTTTAATTCAACTCAGAGGTAACACAGTTACGTTTCAATCTACTACTGGTCACACGTCTTCATGTGATATGAATTCAGAGGCCAAAGTTTGCCAAACCTGAACTTTAGAAAGCAGCAAATTTTACAAGCTTGCTCTTCCTTTCTCCCGCATTCGTATGTGTATGAAAGTCAATGGAATAAAAAGTGTAGTGTGACCGCCCACTTACTGTGAATAACTCATCAACGCCTCTGCACTGACTGTTCTTAACTACTGAGAATCAAAGGCAAGAAAACATGATATAAACCAATAAAAAAACTCCCACTATTGACAACACAATCAAATCCTTGTGAACAGTTTGTGCATGGAATATTTTGTTTTACTTTGAAATGTGCCACATTTTATACCTTTGGTGAGGTAAAGCCAGTTTTGAGCAGATGAAATAGTTTTCATTAGGAAAATCTGGGAGAAACCAGCAGCGAATTAGTCTTCCGGGTTCTGACGTCATCCCTTCACCAAGTCGTAACTTATAAATTGTAATGTAAGTATTTAGCTTTATTCTAAACTAAAATCATAATTTCTTTCCCTTACATGCACATTTTACCAGTTGCATTTTACAATGGATTCTACAACAAACAAACAAAATCCGTGTCACATCATAAATGTTTTTCTTATAGTAAAACATTGGCTAAAAGGAATAAATACTGCAAAAACCATTCTTAAAAATAATTTGTGTATTATTTTTACACTCTCAAAAATTTAAAGTTCAAAACGAGTGTCCTGGAAAACATCTTGACAAATCTAAAACAAATATAGTCAGAAATGTCACATGATGGAAAATTCAATTGTAAGTGTCATGTTATTTTTTTAATGAAGTTAATTTTTAATACAACTTAATAAAGTGGAAAGTGTGGAAAGTCTCTTGATTGACAAGGATTCAAACAACTCAAATATTGTGTGCTAAATGTTGAGGGAACTGTACATGTTATAATAATAATGCATATCAACAAGAGCTACAGCTTAAAATCTTAAAAAAAAAGGTCATTTGTGTCATGCCTGATTTAAGGCCCACCTCCAACAGACATTACCTGGGTGGGCTCAGTAACATCACACCCTTTCTAGAGAGGAACTGTCTTTGTTTTTCAAGGCCCTGATTGCAGTGGCAAACAGCACTTTTATACCGCAGCCTAGTGGATCTGTTTAATACACTTGGCTGACTTTGATAAAGCATTGCATAGAAAAGCCTGGCTCGCTACCCAGCTTTCTTCCCCCAGTTAAATTCATGATATGCCTATTCAGCGGAATTACAGCCATGCTTTTTAGGGTGAGAGAGACAGGAACACGGCAAGCGAGAGAGAGAGAGGGAGAAGATACAGAGAGAGAGCCTTCGGCATAGTTCTCAGAATGTGACTTTAATGGTGTTGCAGAATGGTAAAATAAGAACCGGCCTCTTTTCCCCATGTTTTCCCATCATGCATTGCTCTGAAGCAACGAATGGCAAATTACACCACAGAACAGTGTAATGTCATGTATAAACAGACATTTCCATTGATTTATAGATCTCATAGGTCTCGTACACATAGGGATTCTGGATAAAGAGTTAATAAGTACAAATGAATAGGGGTGGGAATCACAGGGTACCTCACAATACGATATGATACACAATACATACTATTTCTAAAGTTTGGTCTGAGATGGATTTGCCAGAACCTTTGTGAGAGGACTGCCGCAGGTAAGTTCAATGTTCACACAAAATAATTCTCCAATTCTAGCCCCCAATATCTAGATGAAACTTTTATTAAGTAATTTGCAGATTTTGTATGGTGGAATTTTCATTCAGGCTATAGAAGTGTGAAATAAGTTATAGACAGCATCAGTGTTATGGTGTAATATTAACATCTGTTTCATTTGCTTGTGAGCTCTCACAAAGGTTTTGACATTTTTGACCAGTCTTTAAATATCTCACAGAACAGAATGAAATGCTTTTAAAGTCAACATTGGTAATTGTGTTTAAGAAGTACAACAAGCAAATGTAATGGCATTAAACATATTCTTAAGCATTTGTAATGGTAAAAAAAAAAAAGAAAAGAAAAAAAGTATATATACACACACACATATATATATATATATATATATATATATATATACATACAGTATATACAGTATATTACATATTGTAATGTGTATTGTGAAATATTATTATAATTTAAAGAGATGGCGAAGCTGAATTTTTATGCTGGGTTGGTGCTCAAGAAACATTTAATATTATCCATTCCATTCCATTCCATTCCTTTCCAAAAGTACGATATAATGTCAGTTGTGTATGTAAAAATATCTGCATTTTAGAAATGGACCATCACTGTAAAACTTTTCGCTGTAAATTTACAGTAAGATACTGGCAGCTGGGTTGCCAGCCACTTACTGTATTTTTACAGGTCAACTACTGTAAACAGCGTTTACAATACTGTGCTGTAATTATCAAATGCAGTATCCTACTGTTATATAATGTAATTTTACAGTATTAAACTGTTCTCTACAGCAATAAATTGTTTTTTATTACATAATTAGAAATATTATACTTTAAAGTTTCATAACAGTAGTCACAATAGGAAATAGACAACATTCTCTGGGTTTTAAAAAAATTATTTTTGTTTAAAGCAAATACTACAAAATTGCCCGAAATGCCAGCTGTATTTTAAACATGTAAAATATGAGTTTAATACAAAGAGTTGACACCAAGTACTTAAAAATGCAGTAATCTTCTTTAATTTTAACAAATTGAAAGGGTTTTTTTTCCAGAAATTTAAAGTGACCCAGAAAAAAAACACAATATTGTCCTATATAAACATGTTGGCTGAAATGCCAGTTGTATTTTTATAAATGCAATTATCAATTAACAGAACATTAACTATGCAGTAATCGTATTTACTTTTAATGTACTTACTTTCAACAAATGGAAAGGATCTTCCAAGTTACTCAGAAAGAGTCTGAAAAACAGGATCTAAACAAAATCCAATTCAAAGTCTGCAAGGTTTCGCATAAGTGAGGAAACGTGGGTTTACAGTGGTGTTCTTTTTTTGCACAACTTGGGCAGTTTTCTTTTAAGTTACTTTTCCTTTCTGATCCACGTTCTGGATTGATGTCAAGAAAGCATCTAAAAAGCAGAAGAAGAGAAAAAACCAATTAAATATTATGGACTGTGTATTGAGAGAGAGAGAATATGATGTGTAAATAGAAACCAGCTATCTGTTTTAACGACTAGTTTGTTTGGATAAAACAACATGAAAAAATGCAAAGTTGGATGTTGTGATCAAATAACTTAATGCTTCATGCAGATTGCCCTAAACACTGATTTGCGGCGAAAGGGTGAACACATGACGTATGCACAGAGGATAGAGCACAACAAAACACCAGTCACGATATAGCAAGTCAAAAACGATACATTTTAAAAAGAAATGAAAGAGGATTTCGATATAAGAGAAGACGAGCTTCAGTTTGTTGCCCAGCTTTATTTGTTTAAACCGTGAGAGGCATCTAAGCTTACACTACTCCTACATCCTGCGTCAGGGTGTTACGCATTTGACGCAGGTCGGCTTGCGAAGTATGCATATTTTACTATTTTACAGAAGGCCTTTATTAACCCCCGGAGCCATCTGGAGCACTTTTATGATGGATGAATGCACTGTTTTGGGCCTTCAACTTTGAACCAGCCATTCACTGCCATTATAAAGCTTGGATTTGCCAGGACATTATTTCATTTAACTCTGATTGTATTCGTCTGAAAGTAGAAAGTCATAATGGCTTAAGGGTGAGTAAATCATGAGTGAATTTAAATTTTTGGGTGAACTATCCCTTTAAACTAAGCCCTGTTTGTGAAACCAGGGCCATGTTGTTCATCCCTGTAGTCAGCTGTACAAAACATTTGTGAAAAAAAATAAGGTCCTTAACGCTTTCAAGACAAGGTTAGTGACACAATTCAGTCTAAAATATATTAACTAATGACTAACCTCTGAATAAACTCAAGGGTGCATGCTGCCTCTTCCTAGTACTGCAAGTTGAAGTTATAGAAGGAGGCAAACAGCGCTGCCAGGCCAGTGATGAAGTTGGGCTGTGCTCCTTCACGCACAACTTGATCTTCCAAACTTGACATCCAGCGCTTGTTGCTTAGAGATTGACCTGTAAATGAAAAGTAAAATAAATAAATTATAATAATAATAATTCAAATGAACTATTGTGGGTTCCACACTTGTTCTATGTAGTTGTCTATTCACAGTTCTACATAACTGAAACACCCTTCACAGGGTTCACCATTTCTGTTTTAGTAGTATTTTTGGTTAGCGTTCATCAAAAAAGTAATACTATAATTTTATGATAGTATGTATCTGTAATAGTATGTAACACATGCCATATATTTCAAACGTTCTGGGGGGTATACAGTAGGGTTTGGTAAAAATCTAACCAAAATGGAATGTACTATTTAATGAAAATCCTGACCTTGGCTATTGGTCTTCTGTACACATCAGATGTGAATGTGAAAACTTCTTGTTACAACAAACACAATAGATATTTTAATCTAATAGAATGTACATGGATTGTATTTATTTTTTTGTGAACTTCAATTTCTCACAACTGCAGCACTATTAGTCTCATGAACATGCATTCAAGCACTGAAGACCAACAGTCAATGTCAGGATTTTCATTAAAAAATACATTACATTACATTTCTTTTTTTTTAATCAAAATTGTATACCCACACTTATGGCACGTTGTATGGGATCATTCTATGATACTTTTGCATCTTTTTTAAAATCTTGATGCTGTTCACTATTCACTGATATTATATGGCTCACAAGCGGGAATTTTTTTTTGTATTCTCCTTTAGTGGTCAGAAGAGAAAAACGTCATATGATATTGGAACAACACCACACTGCCAGAAAAATACTTTTCTTCGTTTTTTTTTTTTTAAATACATAATTATATAAAAATTCTTACATCAACAATTTACTAGACAGGTAAAAAGAAATTGTCTTGTTTTCTGAAAAATTATTATTTTGCTTGTTTTAAGCATAAACTCACTTAATTTTGAGATATTTTTTCAGAAAGCAATACAATACTTTACTTGTCTATTAAATGCTTCTTCATGTAAGAATTTTGAGATATCTGGACTGGAAACAAAACAAAAATACTATTTTTTTTTAAGTGAGGTGAGTAAATGATAAATTGCTTTTCAATTTAGGGTGAAACTACCGCTTTAATGTTTACATACCAAGAAATAAAGTGTGGACTCTGGCAAATGTACAGATTGCTGGACATCAAATGGAGTTGCAAATTCCTGAAACAATTTTTAAAAAGGACAGCACAGCTATGATCAACAGAACCAAAACATCAAACATTACAGATTAATGAGATTTGTTGAATAATCTCTACTTACATCTGTTTGAAGGATAACACCATCTAACTTCTCTATAAAGTGTGCAAGAAGTAGTTGTTGGACCATGGCACCCACATCATTTTCACCTCTGGAGAGTATGTTCCAAACATCATCATTGGATATGTGAGCCTTAAAGCCGTGAACTTTTTTAATGTTCTGGAGCAATCAGGAATAATACCACATTTGAAGAATGTATTAGGAACATGACTATGGATTTTCATGTGCTGGCAAAATGCTGACAACGATTCAAAAGCACAATCAGAACTTACACCATAGCATTTTTGTTAACTATGACTAACACTAACTTTAACTTACTTATTAAAGCACTTACGTTGCTTGTTAACATGCACTGGACCGTCTTCGGTTTACAATACAAGCCTGAAACGAAAAAAAAAAGATATATATATAGATCAAAAGCAGGTCATACAAATGACATGGTAAATGTTAAATATTATGTGAAATATTGCATGATCTTGGTAGAGAGGTGAGAACAGATTGTTTTCGCGGTAAGAAACCACGTTCTCAAAATCAAACCATTCGTGCAAACAATATCGAAATGCAAAACATAGATTGGCTTACCGTATCAATACTTAGTCGAACAATTTTCCATCTTCTTAAGCTCTAAACTCCTCATCATCTTCTACAGATGACAAATTCTTCCTCCGGTCTTCATGTAACGTTATAACGTCCTCCATTTTCTGCTGCGTCACAGGCAACTAACGTAATGTTTTGAAACGCGAACCGATTCAACTGTAGCACACGAAAACTTAAAAACGGCTCACAAATTCACAGATACACTAGTTTAACATGATAGCAGGAATAATTATTCTGTTCAGTGAATGCCGCAGACAAGTAGAGTTTGCTGTCTGTTCTGTTCGCATCACATTAGATCTGAAATGAGCGCGAAAGAAATCAATCCCACAATTCAATGCCTTTACAGAATGATACTGTATTACGAATTTAGCGGGCTGAAAACAGAAAAGTGCTGTATATTTACAGATGTTCTGTAAAAGATACAGTATATTACTGCTTTATGGAAATACAGTACAATACTGTTAGAAATTCCCTGTAAATTTACAGTGTACAGTGATATTGTCCGTTTTAGTTTCCATCCCAAAAAAGTGCTAAAACTGCTAGAACTTCACTTGACCTAATACCTACGAATACAAATGATGCATCAGTTTCAGTTGGTTATACTAATGGACATCTGCTCAATAAATACAACAACATGACTATTGTGAAAAAGTGCTTTAGGATGCCAGTCTACAAAGCTGTCTACAAAACACCATATTGAATAAGCATGGTGGAGTAAATAGCCCAGTCTGTCTTTGCACAACTTGTAAAGCATATTTAGAAATGATTAATGATTCCTTAATGGTTGTGTGATCTGTAAAGATCTGAGCTTCTGGTTCATATACAGGATTGGACAATTATTCCAGAATTCTAAATAAATCAAGTTTCATTATATAATTCATTAAAGCAAAAACAAAAACTTCATTAAAATAGGGACATACAGTGCATCCAGAAAGTATTCACAGCACTTCACTTTTTCCACATTTTGTTATGTTACAACCTTATTCCAAAATTTATTAAATTTATTATTTTCCTCAAAATTGAACAATACCCCATAATGACAACGTGAAAGAAGTTTATTTGCAATTTATAAAAAAAGTATTCACAGCCTTTTCCATGACACTCAAAATTGAGCTCAGGTGCATCCTGTTTCCACAGATCATACTGGAGTCCACCTGTGGTAAATTAAGGTTGATTGGACATGATAAAAGCACACACCTGTCTATATAAGGTCCCACAGTTAACAGTGCGTGTCAGAGCACGAACCAATCCATGAAGTCCAGGGAATTGTCTGTAGACCTCCGAGACATAATTGTATCGAGGCACAGATCTGGGGAAGGGTACAGAAAAAAAAATTGCTGCATTGAAGGTCCCAATGAGCACAGTGGCCTCCATCATCCGTAAATGGAAGAAGTTTGGAACCACCAGGACTCTTCCTAGAGCTGGCCGTCCGGTCAAACTGAGCGATCGGGGGAGAAGGGCAGGAGTGGACCAAGAACCCAGTGGTCACTCTGACTGAGCTCCAGCATTTCTCTGTGGAGAGAGGAGAACCTTCCAGAAGAACAACCATCTCTGCAGCACTCCACCAATCAGGCCTGTATGGTAGAGTGGCCAGACAGAAGCCACTCCTCAGTAAAAGTCACATGACAGCCTACCTGGAGTTTGCCAAAAGGCACCTGAAGGACTCTCAGACCATGATAAACAAAATTCTCTGGTCTGAATAAACAAAGATTGAACTCTTTGGCCTAAATGGTAAGTGTCATGTCTGGAAGAGACCAGGCACCGCTCATCACCTGGCCAATACCTACAGTGAAGCATGGTGGTGGTAGCATCATGCTGTGGGGATGTTTTTCAGCAGCAAGAACTGGGAGACTAGTCAGGATCAAGGTAAAGATGAATGCAGCAATGTACAGAGACATCCTTTATTAAAAACCTGCTCCTGAGTGCTCTGGACCTCAGACTGGGGCGAAGGTTCATCTTCCAACACAACGAGCCTTTGCACACAGCCAAGATAACAAAGGAGTGGCTATACAGGACAACTCTGTGAATGTCCTTGAGTGGCCCAGTCAGAGCCCAGACTTGAACCCGATTAAACATCTCTGGAGAGATCTGAAAATGGCTGTGCACTGACACTCCCCATCCAACCTGATGGAGCTTGAGAGGTCCTGCAAAGAAGAATGGGAGAAACTGCCCAAAAATAGGTGTGTCAGGCTTGTAGCATCACACTCAAAAAGACTTGAGGCTGTAATTGGTGCCAAAGGTGCTTCAACAAAGTATTAAGCAAAGGCTGTTAATACTTATGTGCATGTGATTTTTTTTTTTTTCCGTTTTTTTATTTGTAATACATTTGAAAAAGATTGCAAACAAACTTCTTTTACGTTGTCATTATGGGGTATTGTTTGAAGAATTTTGAGTTTTGAATTTTGAATTTAATCCATTAATAAGGCTTTAACATAAGAAAATGTGGAAAAAGTGAATAATGAATACTTTCCAGATGTACTGTACAAAAATAGCTGCATATGAAACGTAGGTATACGGCAGCTAAAAGAGAGACATATATTCATTCTGTTACTGCAGTTATAAATATTTATCATTTCATCTTGATTTTTAGAAACAGACTTTAATTGAAATATGTATGACTTTTTTCAACATACTCAGGTGGGCATCATTGTGTATATGGACACTTGTTTGTCTGCACATGTGCTTCTGTATCCTAGCCAGTGAAGAGGATGTACTATATGCTCTGTCTCAGGTGTTTGTTCTATATATACACTCACCTAAAGGATTATTAGGAACACCTGTTCAATTTCTCATTAATGCAATTATCTAATCAACCAATCACATGGCAGTTGCTTCAATGCATTTAGGGGTGTGGTCCTGGTCAAGACAATCTCCTGAACTCCAAACTGAATGTCAGAATGGGAAAGAAAGGTGATTTAAGCAATTTTGAGCGTGGCATGGTTGTTGGTGCCAGACGGGCCGGTCTGAGTATTTTTTACAATCTGCTCAGTTACTGCGATTTTCACGCACAACCATTTCTAGAGTTTACAAAGAATGGTGTGAAAAGGGAAAAACATCCAGTATGCGGCAGTCCTGTGGGCGAAAATGCCTTGTTGATGCTAGAGGTCAGAGGAGAATGGGCCGACTGATTCAAGCTGATAGAAGAGCAACTTTGACTGAAATAACCACTCGTTACAACCGAGGTATGCAGCAAAGCATTTGTGAAGCCACAACACGCACAACCTTGAGGCGGATGGGCTACAACAGCAGAAGACCCCACCGGGTACCACTCATCTCCACTACAAATAGGAAAAAGAGGCTACAATTTGCACGAGCTCACCAAAATTAGACAGTTGAAGACTGGAAAAATGTTGCCTTGTCTGATGAGTCTCGATTTCTGTTGAGACATTCAGATGGTAGAGTCAGAATTTGGCGTAAACAGAATGAGAACATGGATCCATCATGCCTTGTTACCACTGTGCAGGCTGGTGGTGGTGGTGTAATGGTGTGGGGGATGTTTTCTTGGCACACTTTAGGCCCCTTAGTGCCAATTGGGCATCTTTTAAATGCCACGG
This sequence comes from Rhinogobio ventralis, assembly GCA_039654625.1. NCBI lineage: Eukaryota > Metazoa > Chordata > Actinopteri > Cypriniformes > Gobionidae > Rhinogobio > Rhinogobio ventralis. The sequence continues at coordinate 21,156,447 of CM077198.1, read as the reverse complement.
CCTACCTGAGCATTGTTTCTGACCATGTCCATCCCTTTATGACCACCATGTACCCATCCTCTGATGGCTACTTCCAGCAGGATAATGCACCATGTCACAAAGCTCGAATCATTTCAAATTGGTTTCTTGAACATGACAATGAGTTCACTGTACTAAAATGGCCCCCACAGTCACCAGATCTCAACCCAATAGAGCATCTTTGGGATGTGGTGGAACGGGAGCTTCGTGCCCTGGATGTGCATCCCACAAATCTCCATCAACTGCAAGATGCTATCCTATCAATATGGGCCAACATTTCTAAAGAATGCTTTCAGCACCTTGTTGAATCAATGCCACGTAGAATTAAGGCAGTTCTGAAGGCGAAAGGGGGTCAAACACAGTATTAGTATGGTGTTCCTAATAATCCTTTAGGTGAGTGTATATATATATATATATATATATATATATATATATATATATATATAGCACAGTGTGATTTGTGTTCATAGCATTTCTAATTTGCTTGGTCTTTCAAACTATGAACAAATTGGAATATAATTAAAATTTACATTGTGGTTCGCAAGATACAGGTTAAAAATTAAAATAGTATAAATGTTTATACTGTATGTGTACAATAATAAGCTGTCCCACACCGCATAATACATTAACATACATTCATTAATATTATCCAGTACACTTTGAAAACTGCAAAGAGCTGATTTGTGACACATCTCTTGGTTTCCGCATCATGTCTGCTTTTATATAAGGAATACAACCTCCATTTCAGAACTGTAAATACCCGCAAGCAAACACACTTTTTGTACAAGGTCATTTATTCATTCCAAAACTTTTCCACATCAACCTATAAATCCTATAAATTATGTACAGCAGTGAAACAGGTTAGTAGGGGGGAAAAAAGTAAAAAAAAAAAGTTGTGTTGATGAGTGAATTGTGTTGTGGCTATTTTTAAAAGGAAGATTGAATCGTTGTATTCTGACATAATTTGTGTCAAGACAAGAAGTGATGAGAATGATTGAAGTTCGCTACTCCTCTGTCATGTGCTTTATTGCTGTTTAATAACTCCTGTAGTGTTCTCGTGCGTGTCGAAACTCTGACTAAACACCAAGTTAAACCGTTGTAGTAAGCTTTATCATTTAATGTCACTTCTTCATAAACATGTAGCGGTGAAAACTGTAATAAAACAATACAACAATATTCAGTGTCCATTTCTTGACTAACATTATATTTAATGACTGTAAAATGTATACACTGCTGTTCCCAGTTATAATAGCTATTAGCATTGCTATACACAATAGTAAACAACGTATCAAACATCATCCTTTTAATAAAATACATTCTGATATACAATCTTTAACACATCAAAAGTCATAAGTTAACTTACGGCATTGCCTCTGTGATGCTTTGTAGCGGATGCAACTGGATTGATAGCGAGAGCATACCATGTCAGTCTCACTGTTTTCATGCAGGAAGGGCTAACTTAACTAACTTAGGGCTAAGGTGACTTAACAGGCAGTGACATCATCACATGATAAGATTAATATAGTGTTTTTATAAACGATTTCGTTTAAATGAAAAGTAATTATTAACTTCTAATTTTTTGCCTGAAGATATACATCCACAAATATTTAGAAGATATTTGAAAATGAAAATCCTTAAAGGACAACACAACTCCTGATAACACAAAAGTTTTAACTGAGAAAAGAAACTGTTCAAGCAGTTTGGAAGGGAAACAATTCTTCATCAGGCAAGGAAATCATTTACAGTTACTTTAATAGGTAGTGTGTGGAATAATAATACCATTTTATTATTATTTTAAAAATGTAATGATTTTATGTTATACTGGTTAAAATATTGATTAATAATAATTCATTACGTTTTTCCTCAATATTCTGCCTTTAAAGGTCAGTGCTTTTTTTCAGTGCCCTTATTAAAAAGTTTATTCAAGTGTGCTATTAGTATACTTCTTTTAAACTAAAAATAAGAAGGTATACTTTCAATCTACTTTTTATGTACTTCACAGAAATATACTTAAAATTACACTTGCATACTGGAAGAAAAGTCTAAGTATATTTGGACTATACATGTACTCAATCTTTTTATCGAGATATACTTTAAAGTAGGCCAATAATTAAGAATTTTATGTATACGATTGAGTAGCCTATTAAATACCTTTTTCACATAGTTTTACATACAGTCTTATAGTATCTAAACATTCAAGTGTTGATAAAAAAGGCTGCATGAAGCCAGAATAAAATGTTTTTTTTTTTTTTTTTTTTTTTTTTTTTAATGGAAAGAGTTAAAGTACAGTTAAAGGTATATTTCAGGTAAAAAAAAAAAAACCTAAATAGGAACAAATAATCATATAAATAGTAAACTATAAGTATGATGTTATGTTCACTTAAAGAAAACTTACAAGTATACTTGCAGTATAAACTACTGGGAGTATACTTCAAAGAATATTTTCATAAACAAAAAAAAATAATGTACAAGTATTAAAATAGTAAACTACTAGTATGCTTATGTTCACTTGTAGTACAGATGCAGTACAAATGAGAAACATAGATGTGAAACTAGTTGTGCACTTACAGTTTACTACTGTTACACTTATAGTACACTTAAACATATACTTTTACATACTAAAAAGTGGGCCAATTTAGTCCCAGCAGTATTGAAATAGTACTTACAAGTTTGCCACTAGTACATTGATATTATTAGTATACTTACATAAAGTACACTTAAAATATACTTGAACTTTACTTAAGTATACTTCATAAAATGAACTTGAAGTATACTTCTTTTTTCATAAGGGTGGTCATGACCCTAAAAATAACTTTGACAAAACTAACCAATTGCTTTTAGCTAGAGTAGGTCATTCTTATATAGAAAAGTGAGGATATATCTCACATTTTATTAGTTTGTTTCAACTAGCACAACATTTGAGCTATGACAGGACCAATCTTCAGTGTTGGGGGTAACGCATTACACTCAACTCGCGTTGAGTTACGTAATCAGATTCCTTTTTTTTTTTTTTTTTTAAATAACATGTAAAGTAATGTATTACTTTTAAATTTACAGCACAATGAATTTGTGAATTTGCATTTCATACCACATTATTTTTCATAAAAAGTAACTAAGTACCACAATTAGTTTTTAGGGTGTAACACAATATTGTAAAGCATTGCTTTTAAAAGTAACTTTCCCCAACAATGCTAATCTTGAAATCTACCACGTAGTTTGCATTTTGCTTTGCATCATGCGGTCATTTTAACTAATATATTTGCCACACAGCAAGATCTTCATTTGCGTCACTCCGAAATCCCTTGACATTTGTAATGATTTCTCTCACTTTCTCTACTAACCTACATTCGAAAATTAAAAACCTATAATTATCTTCAATTAACGAGTTGAGAGTAATCAGTGATTAAGGGAATAAAGTGAAGGGGAGGGGGACTATTTTCATTATAATTTCGCTCTCCTTTTCTTAACTTTCACCTTTTATCTGAGCTGGTGTCGGTATGGTACAACATTTTTAATTAACCTTGTAAGTGCGTGTTTGAGTGTTTCCTCTCTCTGGTGGCCAGAGCTGTCTGTAAACCTCATTACAAAACTGGTACTCTTCTGTGGTATGATGGGACTGGTGACAGTTGTGTCCACTGAGCATTCATTACATCGCCGCTGGGTGACCAGTAATCGACTATGCCAGCTTGAAGTAGAACACACTGAGCAGCAGCAAGTATGTAGCAAGCAGTTCCTTGCCTTTGAAAGAGGGTGTGCTGGCCTGGAACACATACAGGTTAAAAACTTGACAGGCAAAAAAAAAGTCAGGGAACTTATCTCTACTGGATTTCAAAACATGCTTGCACATGGAGCATGCTTGAACAGTGTAAAAAAAATAGGTGTTCAGGGAAATGGAAAAAGTAAACATTTTACAAAACTTAAAACTTAGACAACTTTATTTGTTAACATTAAAAGTTTTATGCTGTTCTCTTTATTTACATAGTTTTTGATATGTTCAATATTATGTGATTCATCTAATTTCTGCTTTAAAAAAACATACTACACCATTCAAAGGTTTAATGTCAGTAAGATTTTTCAAAGTTTTTTATGATCACCAAGGGTGCATTCATTTGCTTAAAATACATTTAAAACATTAAAATTGTGAAATACTACATTTTAAATATTTTATTCCTATTCTTTCTATTATTATCATCATTATCAATGTTGAAAAATGTGTTTAATGTCACTTTTGATCAATTTAATGCGTCCTTGCTGAATAAAAGTATTACTTAATAATACTTAATCTTACTGACCCCAACATTAAAATATTAAACTATTGATATCACATGAAAACTGCCCTAAAATATCACATAGAGACCTCAACTTGTAATATGTGAGGGAAAATTGGAACAACGACAAACAAATAAATAACATAAGGAACAAAAACATTCTGACATTACATGACAAATATAAGTGACAAAACAAAAAGTAAAAAGGTAATATTCATAGTAATATTAAATAATAAAAATAATACATACTTACAGAATGTAAATGAAAATCTCCACTGAGATGCATTGCTTCCTGAGAGCTGCACAAACGTTTGATTAGATTACAATAAAAAAAAAAGAAGTATTTTTAAAATTATTATTATTAAATTAGGGATGCACCGATAGGATTTTTTGGGGCCAATACCTGGGACCGATTTTAACAAACAATTATTGGCCGATACCAATACCGATATTTGTCACTTGCCCTCTTAACTGAAATTTTGTTATTAAAATAGAGTGCCTTAATTATTTTTTCAGAGGCTGAACAACACCACAAGTTTCAGTGTGTGTGTGTGTGTGTGGTAGCCTAAATGAAACAGTGCCTTAATTATTTTTCAAATTAGCAAAGTAAAAAAAAAAAAAAAAAAAAACATACATTAACTTATAGCCTACTAGCTAGTTTATTGCTGCATTATCAAATAATTTCTAATGAACATAGACTGGATCCATTTAACATTCAGAAGGCCAATATATATATAAAAACAGCGCTTTTTAAGTAGGTTTAATGTTAAATAACACTGCATATTCTTCACTATAAATTAAATACATATATTATTATTACATTGAGACGTAGCTAAATTCTACTGTATAACATTAAACCTGTTACAATTACTTTGTTAAACTGAACTTTTATTTCACGGGATGCCGTGAAGACCTTCGAGTTCATGTGTGTGTGTGTTTATGATATGACAATAGATTTTGTCAAATGAAACGGTAAAATGCTCATGAAGTGACTGGAGATGCATTCATGTCCTCATATATTGAGGCGGCAGAGGCTGAACAACACCACAAGTTTCAGTGTGTGTGTGTGTGTGTGTGGTAGCCTAAATGAAACCGTGCGTCTGCCATTCACTCACACAGAGACACACAGAAACATAATGCAGGATTCATATTTAAACAGTCTTTTTGCGGCTTAATATTCACAGACACTAGTATATATCGCGATTTGATTGGAGTGTACTGACCTACATTTTATTTATTCATCAAAACTGACAAATTACGTGACATTCCGTGTTATGCAGTAAATTCCGTTTTTATGACTGGGTTCCGTCTGCGTTTTCCATCGCGGAAATGAATCCTTATGAAAGTTATTTAGTCAAGAGTAGTGAGCGATTCTTTTGTTGTTTAAATTAATATTAAAACGCAGATAACAGTGCAGCAGGAATATTACATTATACTATTGGATTATGCATTATACAACTCAGTGCCTTCACGCAGTTAATTAATAAACCATCGGTTTGTTATATCGGCCTTTTTCATGCTATAGCCGATATGCTATATGGCCGATACATCGTTCCACCTCTATTCAAAATATTTTTTTTACAGCAAAGAAAAGCAGAAAAAAATAAATACCGTATAAACAATCAAAACACAGACTCTTTTTCAATACATAGCACAGCGTGTGATAAAGGAGCCGTTCTTCTGCAGGTGCTCCATGTGTGCTGAGGATTAGTGGAGGCTGAAAAGGTCATGCACCCTTCCTGGCATTTCTGAGTCAACCCCGATCCAGAAAGCTCAGATGCAATAACCTCCAGTTTTAAATGCTCAGCCCCAAAGTCTAGAAAATCCCCACCACAAAGTGCCCACTGCAGTGTAATATTGTGACAACATCAGAACAGTTTCTCAGATGCCGACCAACAACGTTGCAACAAGATAACTGACTTCCATTTGAGTGCACAAACTTCTTACATACTCCCTCTTTTGCAGTCCACCCGAGCCTTATCAGATTTAGTTAGCGTTATTGACAAACAATATTTGAATGGAGCAATGCCTTCAGTGCTGGAGAAAATGATGCATTTATTATTAAGCATGCAACTGTTTAACTAATGATCATAAATGTTCTTGAATGAATGTTATATTGACAAGAGGGCTTTCAAAATTGCATTTGGCTTGTGACAAAAATACTTTAATCCATGTATTTTTTATTAATATAAATTCACAGGCTCAAAGAAAAGAACTGAGTTTATGTGATTCTGACATGAAAGCGCAAACTAGAGACTAAGCAGGGCTGTTTGCTCTCAAGAGTCAAAGAAAACAATTATGCAAAGATAATCAACAGTACAAAAATAAATTTGCAAAATATTAGATTGAATACTTTTTAAGTTGCATTGTTCAAAGACAGTGTACAGAAGACTGTCTATAAACTTATTTAGTAATGCAAAAAAGTAATTACTTTCTAAATTCTAAAACTGTAGAAAATATGTAAACAAATAATGAAAATGAAGTATTATTCTTCTTCTTATTATTATTATTATTATTATTATTATTACTACTACACTAAAAAAACACAGGGGGGGCTTTGCCTCATTCCACCATTGGGCCAACAGTTCCAAGAATGGTAATGAACGGTTCCAGTTAAATTTCCACTTGAGTCTGATACGGCATGGCACAATTACAAACCATTCTCGGCCCAGAATTCTCAGCACGTTTGCTGAACCCTGCTGGTAGAATGTGTGTAGTGACGTCACCACTCATTGGTCACTTGGTCACTGCCAGCTAACTATGCACACTATTTGAGCGGCGGAAACACAAAGTAATATTAAACTTCCAATATCCGAAATATCCGATCATCCCCCATAGCAGCACAGTCTCACTCCTATTTGTCACATATTGACGCTTGGTCAGGACCCCTCGGGGACACTTTTTAACTCACAGGGTACCCCTTTAGCGTTGTTTTCCAACGCACAGTGTACTCCATTTGATTTCAGTTGTTTGCCCAATGCGTCAGATCAAGACGCATTTAATTTCCTTCCATTTGTAAAAGCAGACATGATTTTATGAATATTTATAGGCTACTTTTATATTTTGGAGCAACTAACCCCACTCCTACCCTAAACCTACCCACTTCTCAACAATATAAAACATGTAACAGGCAAATAAAAGTACAGACCAAATATATAAATCAGTATAAAAGTATTAACTCATGTTGCAAGAGTTGATCTTAATGTTTTAATCGCTGAAATGATGATTCTGCCGCTCTGTGAACACACTCAATCAGTCATATCTCATTCAAATGATACACCCAACTCTTTAGCGTGACACAATCGGTTACAAGATACACGAGAGCCAATGACATTTTACAATCAAAGCTGACATGATGACGCAATTGGTCACAAGACATACGAGAGCCAGTGCTGTCAAAACTGACGTAACGTTTCTTCGGGCGGCAATTTTTGAAATTTGTCCATGATCTTCGGCGGATGGAGACGCTGATTGCTTTTGGGGATTTTCTTCACACAAATCAATCGTTTGGCCTCGAAACACTTGGAATATTTGTACTTTTTGAATAAATTGTGGCTGCAGTCATATCTGCCTGTTGTATCCTGTTTTTTATAATACACAAATGGGTAGGTTTAGGGATGGGGTTGGGTTACGTGTTCAAAACGTGTCTGAATAGCGTAAATAAAAAAAGAAAAGAAATGTAAATAAAATTAGGCTGGCTGATTAAATTGAGAATCACACTCCATGTCATAATGGCAAAATCATAACCCAATATATAGTTTCATCATGACGATAACTATGCCCAATGCGTCTGTGTATGACGCCAAAGGTTTCTCATTGAAATCAATGGAGTACTGCACGTCGAAAAAAACGTTAAAGGGGTACCCTGTGCATTAAAAAGTGATGCTGAAGGGAACTGACCAAGCGTCAGTTTGTAATGAATAGGAGTGAGACCGTGTTGCCCATAGTTTGGTCGATATTTACATATCATATCATCTGTAAACTCTTGCGTTACCAAAGCAATGACTGACGTATTTGTATTACATTCCAAAGAGTGGCCATTGTCAGCAACAGTGGAAAACAACTGATCGCATTGACATCAAAGTCCCTTTAAGACAAGTCATTCACTCTGCAGCCATCTTTGAAAGTGCAGTTCCTATCTCTTTGAATGGGGAAACATCAAATTTTCCAAAACTGTGTTCGACAAACTTACGATCATATTTCATATTCAAAATCACCAATGAAATCTGACAACTACTGTCTCATAAATTTTGTTTCTAAATGCTCGAATCGTGACAAAAATCAGCATTTTTCAGCCTGGACAAAGCTAATGCGCATGTGCAGTCCTAAGTGCGCGTCTCAGACTTGACTGTTTCTATAGGAACCGGAGCTTCTAATGGCAGCTGCAGTGATGCGATGACTTTACTTGTCAACGATTGGCTCTTTCATTTAAAAGGCAGGGCTCATATTAGCCATATTAAGCATTGCACTTTCTCCCATTCATAAGGAATTGGAGATGCAAGAAAGCTTTGCAAATCCTGGTTTGGTAATGCAGGTGAGTGATTCTAGACTGATGCTGTATTCTCAGACCTCAAATAACATACACTCAAAAAAATTACTTGTTGAATTTACTTTAAAAAGCACTGTCAAGTGGTTCCACGCAACTACATTGAGTAATTTTTGCAAATAACAATTTAGTTATATGAACAAAAGAAATTCAAGTAAAGCTGACAAAATTTCTTTGAGTAAAAACAAACCATTTGAATTTGTCACTGTTACATAATATTTATATGTGCAGTTTACTTAATAATGTTATGTTGAATTTATACAATTTTATTATGTTAGGTGAACACAATTATCGATTTAATTTACCTTATTGAATTAACTATTTGCTCTACAAGTGTAAGTGGGAAACTATTAAATAACAAGCATATTTTTAGAAACAAAATGCAAAAATAACTCATTGGACAAACTCAGTTTTATTGAGGGTAGGAATTCCATCCAATAAATTTGTGTATATGAGTGCCCACAGCCTAAACACAGGCACCACTCTTCTGCACAATGGTAACCACAAAATTACAGAAACTCCTCTAAATGTTCAACATAACTGAACATTAAACACTAACATAAACTAACAACATATTTCCGTTTACTGAGAAACACATAAAATAACACTTTAATCCCTAAATTTACTCTCCTAATGCAGTCCCTTGCAAAGCATGCTGGGAACTACAGATCCACTGCCCAGTTTGTTCGTTTTACTCAGCAATGTTAAGTTGACTGAACAAACACTTATTAAGTAAAGCTGTCAATACTCATTTTAGTAGAAACAACTCAGTAAATTTAAGTTCATGTAGTTAAATGAGTTTAAGTAATGTGAACAAGGATGATTTGAGTGCAACTAACAACAGTGAAAGTTCATTTTTTTGAGTCTAGCGTTGTACCTTCAATAAAGTAATTAAAATTCTAGGTTATACACCTTATTTAGAATGTCTTTTAGAATATTCAGGCCTACTTATCGAAATAATAATTTAGTTTTGTGCACAATCAAAAGTAATTAATTATCTTTAAAAGACAACTTTTAAAGACTATGCAACTTTTTTGTTTCAAATGAACAAAATTTAAATAACGAGTTAATACATTAATCAATCTGTTATTCTAAACGTGATTCACAATAGTAAACCTATTAACACTAGAAAGAACGAAGAAAAAAATAGCCTGAATATGGCTGGACAATTGGAAGGTCAGTCCCCCCTAGTCCCCAACTTTCCCAACCCCTCCAGCCATAGTTCTCTTTTAGATCTGAAGGTAGAGTTTACCCCGTGTGTGCCTGGCACCAAGTCCCTGGTTATGCAAGAAAATATGAATCATTCATGCTTTCAGCCCGAGAGCTATAGCTCTGAGAACAGGGGCAGTGACATCAGTAATGAACCCAGCCACAATGGCACACTCACAGACAGAGACAAATCCATTGCAATCTTAAGATTACCACAATTTCATGTGTTTGCATGTGTGTTTGGAACTCTTAAAACATGTTCAATCGTGATATTTAGCAAAATGACAATGAGGATTATTCCGATGGATACGTGTGTGAATGTCAAACATGTGAATGTTTTTAAAGCGAGGTACCACATTAAGGCAAATACTGTATGCTACTGTAAGACCTTAATCATAGTAGCTAAATGGACATGCTATTTTATAAAACTGGGGGCAGGCAACAGGTTTGAGACAGATCTAAAGATGTCCATGCATAAACCAGAACCTGTTATTAGGACTGTGAAACACAGAGATAGTAGGAAAAAGACATGTCGCTTCTGGGGCTAATGCTGCAGGCAATGCCTGCAGGGCAAGAGGTTTAAAGAAAGTCTCCTAGAAACAAACTCATACACACAAACACACAACACACACAAATACTCAAAGGCACAGCATAGCTACATGAATTTAACATATTTAAGCAGCTTGTATAAAAGACATTGAGTAATAATGTATGCACTTCAACTTTTTTAAAGTCTCAAATCTCCATTTTACCACAATGAATAATGAAGCGTGCAGCTAAAATGTAGCAATTAGCTCAGTCGATTTGCACCACACATCTGCGACAGACATGCTCTCCTCGGATATAAAACACAGCTTTTAGAGACTTTTTACACTTCATGAAAATCCAATGCTTCACCGTGAGCACACTAAGGGGCAAACACTCACAGTCAGCACAGCGGAGTGAGCACTTCTACTGGAGAGAGAGAAAATGCATATGAGCGTGCATTTAATCTTTATAGCAATTGGCCAAAGCTCCACCTCTGCCTGTTTTCTGATGAACACTCACTTAATGTTTGAAATTTGTCTACGAGCTGAAAAAGATGCCATCGTGCATATTTTCATATATTTATTTCTTTATATATGTTTGCTGCTTAACAATGGCTCAGCATAATTGCGCTGATAATGAACTTGTTTAGTGGACTGTTATACCCAGTATTTGCAAAATATTGCATATGGAAAACGAAAGCATTAAAAGCAGTTCCGGACTCTGAGCACAAACCATGAATCACGTAGAGCTGAGTCGACAAGCACAGCAGCTTGTGCGCATATAAAGACGTTTTTAAACAGCAAGAAGAATCACTTTATATGTACTCTGAACTTCTCATTTAAACTCATTTAAACTGGGAACAATGATTTTTTAACACTAGAACAGACACAGACAATAAAAATTATAAATGAAATATATAATCTTGCACGTAACATCTTAAAGCCAAATATATATAATAACTGTCGTGATCGTGCTATCGAAAAGAGGAACCAAAGGAAACATATATATTAGGAGTTTATTATCTTACTTTTCGGACACACTGCGAGCTGACGCTTGAAACAGACAGTGGAGGAGGTTTGAACGCTCCAGGTTTATACAGTGTGGTGGGGTCTTTATCATCGCTGAAGTGAACGACAATACGATCGCAAATGGACAAACAAGCGAACATGACACACGAGCATATTCAAGCAAAAGCTAGCATATATTAGTTCTATGAAACAAAACAAAACCAATGTTACTCGCCTATCGAAAAGAAATAAAGCAACCTCTGCCTCCGATTGCAGGCCTTAGCGCTTCTTGAGTTCTCTCCAGCGCTGGAAAGCTGACACTTCTTGCCTGACCGTAAGCCTTCTTTTGTTCCATTTCCACATTTGTTTTTTATCTGCCATCTCTCTCTTTCTGTCGTCACTCTGCTAATGTCCATCCTGTGTGTCATGTCTTTTGAATAATGACATGCACTGAGCGCTCTCTTCTCACCATCATTAGTAGACACGCCCCTTACTGCTGATTGGTTACAAGTTTGTTTTGGCACTCGGCTGGAGACACTTTTATAAAGCAGTTTTGAAATAACACTTACCCCACCTTTAAAGCAATTTTTTGATCTATGATAGAGCTTGGATAAAACAAAAAGCACAAATCAACAATAGCAAGAATTACACAGTAATCGAATACATACAGCAGCTTGTGCACATATAAAGACATTTTTAAACAACAAGAAGAATCACTTTATGTACTCTGAACTTCTCATTTAAACTGGGAACAATGATTTTTTAACACTAGAACTGCCACAGGGTAAAATGTACCCATGGCTTTTTTTCAAATGTACATAACAGATTTTTCTCTCAGTCATTGACTTTTACCGAAATTGTGTTATTTACAAACCCCTGTTGACAAAAAAAATTCATTTATACCTATAAGCGCCAGCGGGTCAAATTTACCCCTATATAATTCCTTTATTTTCACGTTGCTTATGTTTTAACATCCTATGTTACTAAGCAATGCCTTTCACCCAATGAACTTTAGTCACAATGGATAATATTACATCACCCAAATATGCATTTATTTCCTTCTAATTATCATTGGCATTGCAGGTTGGTTTAGCCTATATTCAGTGATTAGTGTAAGCCTGCTTAAATTAGCCTTGAACATAAAACAACAGAACAAAACATAGTTGATGACTAAAAATAATCATTTCATGACTCTAGACATTAATTTGTGAAGACAGTGGCATAATACAGTGACATAATATATCATATCATACGTAGTCATGTGCAAGTGTAAATTTTACCCCCTGGCGGTTGTAGTGTTAAAAATTATCTTTATTTTATTTTCCCTAAGTAGGTCTACTACTATGTATAGGAATATTTTGGCTGTACAGTATTTTATGTAAATTTCATTGACAATTTAAATTTTCTAAAATAAAAATGTTATTTTAAAAATAACTCCAAAAATAAATGTAAAAAGTACAACAACAATAATTCAAAAGCAAGTCATGGCAATAAGCAGAAAGAACAAATCATAAATACAATCCCCAAGATGAAAAAAAAAAAAAAAAAAAAAAGATAAAACCCAATGACAAAGAACAAAGGCCCCAAAAGAAGCCACTGCCCTAATAAGCATCGGTTTCACTTTATTTTGATAGTCCCTTTTGAACATTCTGTTGACAATAAGTAACATTGCACCTACATGTCTACTAACTCTCATTAGAGCGTTAGTAGAGTTTTAGTGTACTGGTTGGGTTAGGGTTACAATAAGTTGACATGTAGATGCAAAGTTACTTATTGTTAGTAGAATGTCTGTTGGAGGAGCATCACAATAAAGAGTTAGCAGATATAAAGCAGAGAGTCTACTGATACTCCAGTAAGAGTTAGTTGACATGTAGTTGCAAAGTTACTTATAGTCAACAGAATGTTCCATCAAAATAAAGTGTTACCCTAGCATCATATCTAAACCAAAAAACACTATTGTAAGGCAGGTTTCAAATAACATTCAGTAAAATAACCCTAAAATATTACCAGTAATATTCACCTACCTACACAAATTTAACCATAACAAAATGAACACACCATCTAGCATCAAAACTATTGCAAAAAATAGAACAGGCGATTGCGGATCTCTCTTTTCTGCCTAAAGTGGTATAATTTTCTGCTGGAGCAGCATTCAACTCGAAAGTTAACAGCGAAATCAAACAAAACTGTTTGTAGAACCAGTTATCAGTTTAGTGAAATGTGCTGTATGTGACACCTGTCAGATCCTAAGGGTCAAAATGTCCACAACACCAAATTTCTCCTACAACTCTTCGACTGTTATCCTTGCCACTCCATTAAATTATTTTCTATCCTAATCCCATCCTCCTCACCCAAGGCCTTTGTTTTTATATGTGTGTGTGTGTGTGTGTGTGTGTGTGTGTGTGTGCGCGTGCGTGCGCGTGTGCATGTGTGTGTGTGTGAGAGAGAGAGAGAGACTGAAACAGATTGAAAGGAGCCATGTTAAAAGAAGTGTTTGTTTTAGTAAGGACTAAGATCCGCCTCTATTCTTCTGCTATCTGACTGAAGCTGCAACTCTGAACTCTTGACTGAGTATAATCATCATAATCCCTACTGTCCACATATTGATATTTTTAACAGACAGACAAAGAAACAAACAGACAAGTAAATATATAAACACAGTTCCCCTTTATCTGGCAACATCTTTCGTTGCTATGGAAGGTATTTTAACCATGTGCATCTGGGCCAATGTTGTGCCACTCATGCAACAACACACAAAAAAGGCTATTTATACAGACATTGACTTGAATCTTATTTGTGATGGGCATGTTTTTTTTATTTCTGAATAAAAAAGGACTAAACTCAAAAATGTCTTTGCCCCGATAATATGTTTGTTATTCTTTTAGAGTTCATTATTTGTCTGTTCGTTCATAAGGTAATAAATAATGCTAGTGCGGTGTCGCCAACATTTACAAAGCATTTATGAAAATCTTTATGGAAAAAAAGGTTAGTTCAGGTCAAATGGACAATGGGGGCAGGGGGGGTCAATATCAAAAGTAGCAGTAAGTCAGTATGTGTTCGGATGTATTAGAGTGCATCTCATCCTCATGGACTGCACCAGATTTGCCAGTACTTGCTGTGAGATGTTACCCCACTCTTCCCAAGGCACTTGCAATTTCTCGAACATCTTGGACATATGGCTACATGTGGTTTGGCATTGCAAGTACGATCAGCTGTCCTTCCTGTAACACTGGCTGCGTTCAAAACCGTATACCTCCCCACTATATAGAAGGGAAAAAGCAGTAGGCGAATAATAGTGTCCGAATCCTCAGTATTCATAAAAGAGTAGGCAAGAATTACCTGGATGACGTACTAATTCTCACGAGACTCAGACGTAAGTATACTATTAGTGCGTTCGAATATGCCTACTTACTTACTATATAGCAGGAGAAAACAGTACGTGAAAATAGTAGTATGTCCGAAACCTCAGTATTCATAAAAGAGTAGACGAGAAGTTCCCGGATGGCCTACTGCTTCTGCCCATATTCTGAAGTGCTTCTCCGATAGATACTTTTCTATCCCAGGAGGCCACGGGAGAGGATACGTCATAATCAAACATGGAGGAGAACAAATGACATTGTGCTGTTAAAATGACTGCTTTTGTATTATGTTTGTGCATTTTTGTAGGATCTGAAATGTCGGCAGACAGGTGTGAGCACTGAGGATCCTGGAAATAGTTTAGTGCCATGGATGAGACCCTCCATCACTCCACCTACCCTTATTGCCTCATCTGGCCTGGATGCTGCTGTGGTCTCTTCATCCTCAGTGAGCCCAGAGCCAGCGAGAGCTCCTAGAAAAAGACCAAAAGACATTGAGGATGTGATTTTGGTCAAGTTTGTTCTGCTGGTTTCTGTCCATACAATCGAGCCTGACTTTCATAAGCTTCAAAAGCATCATCAAATAATGTCATGAAGCTTCTGGAAGTCAGTCTCCATTGATGATATATTGTATGAAGAAACCAGCAACACTTGACCAAAATCACTCTTTGTGTTCAGAAAAAAACTAAGAAAAACACAGGGATTGAACAGTGTGAAGGCGAGTAAATAATGACTGAATTTGGGTAAACTAACCCTTTATGCCCCAAAATAGAAATTGCATGAAATGTATGTATGCATTTATATTATAGTAGTACCTTGAAAAAGTAAACTTTAAAAAATAAAGTTACAAAAAACATTTATGTATGCATTTGGCAGATGCTTCTATCCAAAGCGACTTACTACAGGAACAATCCCCCTGGAGTAAAGCGCTTGCTCAAGGATACACTGGTGGTGACGGCTGCGGAGATCGAACCAGCGACCTGCTGCTTACCAGTTCAGTGGTTTAAGCCTACTACACCAATTGATTGTAATGAAATATGGCAAGAAATGGACTGCTGACATGAATTGTAAAACATTTTAATCCGTTTAAATGTTTTACAGGTAGTCATGCCGATGGAGAGCAGGAACATGAATGTTTGGAGCAGACATAGCGGTAGCAGATTTTCAGAGGGCCGTCATCATGATCTTTCTCATCCTCTGGATCAACGATGTTCCCATTGAGAAGAACAGCAATGAGGGATGTGATGGACAGGCAAAGATGGGCACAGTGGTCAGCTGCTTCATCTAAATAAAGCTGCACAATTGGCACAGCTGTGTTGAGATGGCAGCAGGACGTGGGGTTCACCGCCTGATTGTTAGAACAATAAGTTTGAATAAAGCTTTGTTCCCTGTGTTGTCATTATTTTACTCATTTATTCATGTTTCATATTGTTGTCAGTAAATGAAATATAATTATTTCATTAATTCATGCATTAATTATTTGACTGAAAATGGAGATGTATTCACTTTGGCTGCATTTGTCTAGTGTGTATTCATGCATCGCTGTCATATGAAAACAAATTGCATTTGACAAAAAAAATATATATAATAAAACAATAAATAAATAAATAAAATGCAATGCAAGTTATTTTGGGGTAATCTTAATTTTTAAGTAGTGATACTTACATTTTTTGAGTATAAAATCAACAGTTTACTCCAAAGGCGAGATCATCGAGCAGCTGCCCGGCGTCTCCTTTGAGCAGACATTACAAATGCTGAGGAAAACTGTGCTAGGTAGGGCTGTGGAGTTACTGATGCTATAAGGTATTAGTGCACCTGTTATTTATATTTTTTTTATTGCAGAACTTATAATTACATGGTTGGTTGTATCTTTAACAATGAACAATCATAATGATAAAGAAACAAATATCATGGGTTTGTGTACATTATAAAATGAGATTATATACACACAGAAAAAAGCACAATAACAAGGTTATGAAGAATAATTGATCATAATGCATCAAAATTATTTGTTATTTATAAGCCTGAGGGATGAAACGAGAGTTAAATTTAACAAGAAAAAGAGGAAAACATAAAGGACATTTAAGCCACTTTTGCTTGCGGACTAATTTTTTTGCATATAAAATTAAGAAATTATTCAAGAGATCACAATTTTGGGCTTTTGTAATAAAAAAATAATATCTTAAGGATAAAACTGTGGGTCAGATTAGTAGGGTTAAAAATATAAGAACTAATAAGCAAGTTTAATCAATATTTACAGATAGATGAATTAAACCTGTCACTCATATCTTTTAAGTTGTTGCACTTGTGATAACGTCGTAGGTCACATGATAACGTCAACATGGTGCATGATGTGCAGATCGCATTCATACTTAATGCGATCAGGCTTTATAGTACCTACTCTTTTAGCACTCGTTAAGTAAGCACTTATTGAAATTTAGTACCTACTCAATGAGTATGCGGTTTCGAACGCAGCCACTGTCTTAGGCATCTTACATTACGGACATTGAGGTTCATTGCTCTGCCCAAATCTGCAATCCTAATGCCCTCCTGCAGCAGGACATGTTCACAAAGGGTCAGTAAAACATCTCCTTAGTGTCCTAAGTCCTTAACTTATTGTAACGGTGACCTTGAGGGTGCTCAAGCATACACGTTTTTTTTCTCGGCATAATCGTGATGTTCGATACAGGCATCATAACTGCATCGGTGTGTGTGACAGGGATTCCTGTCACTATTTTGACTCCTTTACACATTTTATAAGCTCTTCACGAGTTCTCAGCTCCATCATATACTGTCATATGTACGCACATACAGCGAACACATTTAGCTTAAAGCACAGCATTGTTTTGGATGAGAGTGTGAACGCTAAGCGAACCAGGACTAAATTTACCATTTCTTTTTTGGTCCGGACCAAAAGAAACAAGAGAACCGAACTACAAGTCTGAACATCCTAATTGTCTACTGCCTGTAAACTGTTTCTGTCCTAGGGTGCTTTCACACTTGGTTCGGACTGCCTGGTCCGAACCAGAGTTCGATTACCACCGCTGGACTGTGTTCACATTATATTTTTTGGGTCTGAACCGCGGTACGCTTGCGTCATCAAAGCAGCAGCGGTTTACCCCTGTTGCTTAGTAAAGACGATGCAGGAGAAGGCGGCAAAATCATAAATTTGTGGATTTGTTTCGCCTCCACAGAAAACCATGCACTCACGTAATAAAAAAATAAAAATGTATTTAAACAATAAATAATAAACAAGATACGGTTTGTATAATACTATACAAATAATACATATATAACTATATAACTATAATACTAGTTATAGGCACGAACAAACAAACTGAATTCTGATGTTAATCAAACCCAGGTGCAAGTGTTGCCAAGTCTGTGGTTTTCCTGTGGAATTAGGCTAAATTTTTTTTAGCCTGCAAGTTGAAGCAAACATCATATGGCAGTTGCTTCAATGCATTTAGGGGTGTGGTCCTGGTCAAGACAATCTCCTGAACTCCAAACTGAATGTCAGAATGGGAAATAAAGGTGATTTAAGCAATTTTGAGCGTGGCATGGTTGTTGGTGCCAGACGGGCCGGTCTGAGTATTTCACAATCTGCTCAGTTACTGGGATTTTCACGCACAACCATTTCTAGAGTTTACAAAGAATGGTGTGAAAAGGGAAAAACATCCAGTATGCGGCAGTCCTGTGGGCGAAAATGCCTTGTTGATGCTAGAGGTCAGAGGAGAATGGGCCGACTGATTCAAGCTGATAGAAGAGCAACTTTGACTGAAATAACCACTCGTTGCAACCGAGGTATGCAGCAAAGCATTTGTGAAGCCACAACACGCACAACCTTGAGGCGGATGGGCTACAACAGCAGAAGACCCCACCGGGTACCACTCATCTCCACTACAAATAGAGGCTACAATTTGCACGAGCTCACCAAAATTGGACAGTTGAAGACTGGAAAAATGTTGCCTGGTCTGATGAGTCTCGATTTCTGTTGAGACATTCAAATGGTAGAGTCAGAATTTGGCGTAAACAGAATGAGAACATGGATCCATCATGCCTTGTTACCACTGTGCAGGCTGGTGGTGGTGGTGTAATGGTGTGGGGGATGTTTTCTTGGCACACTTTAGGCCCCTTAGTGCCAATTGGGCATCGTTTAAATGCCACGGCCTACCTGAGCATTGTTTCTGACCATGTCCATCTCTTTATGACCACCATGTACCCATCCTCTGATGGCTACTTCCAGCAGGATAATGCACCATGTCACAAAGCTCGAATCATTTCAAATTGGTTTCTTGAACATGACAATGAGTTCACTGTACTAAAATGGCCCCCACAGTCACCAGATCTCAACCCAATAGAGCATCTTTGGGATGTGGTGGAACGGGAGCTTCGTGCCCTGGATGTGCATCCCACAAATCTCCATCAACTGCAAGATGCTATCCTATCAATATGGGCCAACATTTCTAAAGAATGCTTTCAGCACCTTGTTGAATCAATGCCACGTAAAATTAAGGCAGTTCTGAAGGTGAAAGGCGGTCAAACACAGTATTAGTATGGTGTTCCTAATAATCCTTTAGGTGAGTGTATAATAACAGTATATATAATATTTAGTAGTGAGGAAATGTCACGAATGGACAGCTGGCAACCTATCACGGTACCACGCTAGAATTCACTGAGCTCCTGAGAGTGACCCATTCATTCACAAATGTTTGTAGTCTCTATGCCTTTTTATACACCTGTGGCCATGGAAGTGATTGGAACACCTGAATTCAATTATTTGAATACTTTTGGCAATATAGTGTATGTATATGTATATGTATATGTATGTGATGTGATGTGATCTACGAAAACCCATCACATGGTGAAATTTTACCTTTTGCAGCTTTTGATACCATATAAAAGCTGGGATCAAGCCCTTTTCAAATATATTTGTATTTATTTCATAGCTTGTCTGAAACGTCTCGGTTACGTATGGTAACCCTCGTTCTCTGAAGGAGGGAACGGAGACGTACGTCGGACGTCACCGACAAATTGGGATCACTTCAGGGAGCCCCTATCAGCTTCGAGATATAGAGAACCGGCCAATGACTATTTGCGTGCGGGATTTACATCTCGCGCTCCGCCCCGCAGCGTGGGTATAAAGCGGAAGCGAATGCAGCGCACTGTTGTTTTTCACTGAGGAGCCGAACTAGTGACTCGGCCATGCAGTGATGGTACAGCAACTGTGGCAACGGGACGTACGTCTCCGTTCCCTCCTTCAGGGAACGAGGGTTACCATACATAACCGAGACGTTCCCTTTCAGTCACCGACGAATTGGGATCCCTTTGGAAAACGCCACAGTTACTAACACTTCCAGCGCCCAGCGAGAGCCCCTCAGACCCCGACTGTTGCGGGTGGGAAATTCACGCAGGGAGAGTCACACTGCCGTTCCGCAAGACCGATTCAGCAGACTATTGGATAACGCTGGGAAAGCATGCCCAGAGGGATGCTGTGGAAGCCACATCATGCCCGAAGGGAGTTACCATGTGGAGAATACACGTATGGACCGGCCATGGGCAGTGCAACATACGGAAGTCCCAGGGGTGGCCCCGGCCAAACAGGCGGGGGAACAACACCTAACTGAGACGGCAGAGCGCTCTGCCGAGGGAAAGACACGGGCTCGCCGTAGGGAGCCGTACCGTGGAAGAATACACATATGGGACCGCCGAGGGGGTCACAACATATGGAACCCAGCCTAACACAAGTTCCACCAATGCATACAAGTGTTAGACCTGGCGTCGGATGCTGGCAGTGGGCCGTGTCCGGGGCGGCAAACAGGTCTACCTCTGCGGTCCCGAAGCGACTCCAAATCAGCTGGACCACCTGGGGATGGAGTCTCCACTCTCCGGGGAGCACTGGCTGTCGTGAGAGCTCGTCGGCCGCACGATTGAGCAGGCCCGGAATGTGAATGGCACGAAGCGACCTCAGATGCTTCTGACTCCATAGAAGGAGATGGCGGGCGAGTTGTGACATGCGACGGGAGCGTAGACCACCCTGTTTGTTGATGTATGCAACAGCCACAGTGTTGTCCGTACGGCCCAGCGCAAGACGACCCGTCCACAGACCCGAAACTGCAAGCCCGTTGTACGTGGCACCCCAGCCGGTGGATGAGGCATCCGTGGAGACAACAGCATGCCTGGACACTTGTTCTAGGGGAACTCCTGCCCGTAGAAATGAAGGGTCCGACCACTGGCTGAAGGTTTGGCGGCACCTCTGAGTCACGGGGACACGGAGGGATCCGCTGTGCCACGCCCATCTCGGGACTCGGTCGTGTAGCCAGCGTTGAAGCCGCCTCATATGAAGCAACCCGAGCGGCGTTACTGCGGCTGCGGATGCCATATGCCCCAGGAGCCTCTGAAAATGTTTCAGTGGTACCGCTGTCCTGCATTTGAACGAATTCAAGCAGTTCAACACCGACTGGACGCGCTCCTCGGTGAGGCGCGCTGTCAGGCCGACCGAATCCAGCTCCATACCGAGAAAAGAGATCTTCTGCATGGGGCAGAGTTCGCTCTTTTCCCAGTTGACCCGAAGACCCAACCGGCTGAGGTGACTGAGCACCATGTCCCTGTGTTCGCACAACTGCTCTTGCGACTGGGCAAGGATCAGCCAGTCGTCGAGATAGATGCGAACTCCACGCTCTCTCATGGGAGCAATGGCCGCCTTCGCGACTTTCGTGAAGACACGGGGCGACAGGGCCAGCCCGAAGGGTAGGACTTTGTACTGATATGCTCGTCCGTCGAACGCAAAGCGTAGAAACGGTCTGTGTCGAGGGAGAATCGAGACATGAAAGTAGGCGTCCTTCAGGTCGATTGCTGCAACTGAATCTGCAACTGGGCGAACTGAATCGCATAGCCGAGTCTGATGGTACGGATGAGCCAGCGAGACGGGCTGGGGAGCGCTAGCCAGGCTCCCAGCGACCGTACAAGCGGGACCATCGGCACCAGAGACGTACCCGCAGCGGGGCAGCGAGGCGGCACGCAGTGACCCGACTCGGACGGCATGAGAGCGGCCCGAAGTGGGGTCTGAGTGAGCTGCGCAACACTTACCTGCTTCCGCTGAGGGGATGTGCGAGTGTGAGAAGGCCGCTTGTGTGCGTCCCCACAGCCGGCACCCCCTGCTGCCGATTGGAGAGGCGCCTGAGGGTGACAAGGCATGGGAGCGTCGAACACCGCCAAGCGCGCTCTCTTGGCACCCAGAGATTTTGGAATTTGCTCTTTTTTTTTAAAATTTGGGTACCGCTGGCGCTGGGGCCAGCGGCGGAACAGAAGTCAAACAAAAGATTCTCCCCCGGCCCTCCTCCGGGGGAAGGAGTGGTGCTGCAGCCATCTCCTGAAGAGCAGTCTCCTCCATCTCTGGGTGGCCCGTCTCAGGGTCTCTTACGACGGCGCTTGCCACCTGGCTTGGCAGCGGCCTGAGCAGGCTGGACGTCCTTCCCACGGCCGGCTCCACGCCTACGCCCAGAGGAGCTCTGGGTCAGGCCTACCCTCGTGCATGTCCATGAGTGCCTGGGCCTGATGCACCTGGAGCAACGCCATGGCATGCAAGGCGGACGCAGCCTGGCCACAAGACCTGTAAGCCTTCGCAGTCAGACTGGAAGAGAACTTACAGGCATTGGACGGGAGCCGCGGGTCACTGCGCCAGTTGGAGGCGGTCGCCGGACACAGTTGCATCGCGACGGCCCGCTCCACTGGCGGGATTCCCACGTACCCCCTGGCTTGCCCGCCGTCAAGCGTAGTGAGGAGGGAGGAGCCACTAGGTCTGTTTCTGGCACTAAATGGTGTTGTCCACGACCTGGTGAGCTCCTCATGCACCTCCGGGAAGACAGGCACTGGGGCGGGACGCTGAGAACCAGCGCGACCTGCCCCGAGAAACCAATCATCCAACCTAGAAGGTTCGGGACGTGGTGGAGGGTTCCACTCAAGCCCGACCTTTTCGGCGGCCCGGGAAAGCATAGCCGTCAACTCGGGGTCCGACTTGGCCGTTACCACTCTCCCAGAGGGAGGCGGTACAGCCGAATCTTCATCCTCCGAGGACCGGAACTCCCCCTCCGATGCAGCGATCGACATCTGTTCGTCTGCTGGAGCCCCGAAGGTCACCACTGGACGCCCATGGGAGGGGCCAGCAATTTCCTCCGGAAGCTCTACCGGCTGCGGCGCTTGTGAGGGATCAGGGGCCTGCGGAGGCTGGCTCGGCGGGTTTGCCCTGAACGTAATCCTCAGGTCACCCCGGCCATCCGTCGAAGTAGGTCTATTATGAGAAATAGCACTAGACCGAGGTATGGGTAGGGGGACTCCGCCTTCCCGAAGGTAGGTGAGTCTCGACCTAAGCGCCGAGATAGTCATGTTCCCGCAGTGGGAACATGAACTATCCACAAAAGCTGCCTCAGCGTGCTGAATGCCCAGACATGTGATACAACGATTGTGACCGTCAGCTGGCGACAGGGAACGACCGCATCCAGAAACGCACGGGTGGAATGGCATCTTGAAAAAGATGCAGTGTCACACCCGTGTTGCTCTTTTGTGAGGAAACGCTCTTTTAGAAGTGCTGAAGCACCCAGGGAAAGACCGCGGCAGCACACAGGATATAAGTGCAGCCTGTGTCTGCACTCACTGTAACAAACGCCCTCACCAAACTAACGAGCGTGTTCTAATATTAGAGAAAGACGCAGTCTTTTCAGCTTGCCACTATAAATCGCTATTATTCTGCACTAAACAAGTGAATTTTGCCAAGATATTTTTAGAAATGATAGACAAGATGTTATAGAATAATAATTTAATGAAAGCCCAATTTTGACAAAGAAGGGACATTCAACCTACCACACAGTGGCCTCCATCATCTGTAAATGGAAGAAGTTTGGAACCACCAGGACTCTTCCTAGAGCTGGCCGCCCGACCAAACTGAGAGATTGGGGGAGAAGGGCCTTAGTCAGGGAGTGGACGAAGAACCCGATGGTCACTCTGACTGAGCTCCAGCGCTTCTCTGTGGAGAGAGGAGAAACTTCCAGAAGAACAACCACCTCTACAGCACTCCACCAATCAGACCTGTATGGTAGAGTGGCCAGACGGAAGCCACTCCTCAGTAAAAGGCACCTGAAGGACTCTCAGACCATGAGAAACAAAATTCTCTAGTCTGACGAAACAAAGATTGAACTTTTTGGCCTGAATGGCAAGCATCATGTCTGGAGGAAACCAGGCAACGCTTATCACCTGGCCAATACCATCCCTACAGTGAAGCATGGTGGTGGCAGCATCATGCTGTGGGGATGTTTTTCAGCGGCAGGAACTGGGAGACTGGTCAGGATCAAGGGAAAGATGACTGCAGCAATGTACAGATACATCCTTGATAAAAGAAAAACCTTCTCAAGAGCACTCTGGACCTCAGCCTGGGGCGAAGGTTCTTCTTCCAACAGGACAACGACCCTAAGCACACAGCCAAGATAACAAAGGAGTGGCTACGGGACAACTCTGTGAATGTCCTTGAGTGGCCCAGCTAGAGCCCAGACTTGAACCTGATTGAACATCTCTGGAGAGATCTAAAAATTATGGATGGAGCTTGAGAGGTCCTGCAAAGAAGAATGGGAGAAACTGCCCAAAAATAGGTGTGCCAAGCATCATACTCAAAAAGACTTGAGGCTGTAATTGGTGCCAAACGTGCTTCAACAAAGTATTGAGCAGAGGCTGTGATTTTATTTTTTTTTCATATTTTTTTTTTTTTATACATTTGCAAAGATTTCAAACAAACTTCTTTCACATTGCCATTATGGGGTATTGTTTGTAGAATTTTGAGGAAAATAATGAATTTAATCCATTTTGGAATAAAGCTGTAACATAACAAAACGTGGAAAAAGTGAAGAGCTGTGAATACTTTCGGATGCACTGTATATATTGATGAAAATGAGTCTTCGGATGGGGGCTAAAAATTAACACAACATGAATACAAATGACATTTCTAAGAAACTGGCACTTGCATTTTGAGTTAGATTTTTAAAAGTTTCATCCTTTTCATTATCCTTATTTGCCATTTACCCACATATCTATCATCTGCCAGGGTTTAGTAAATGCAAATAAACAATGTTTTTTTTTCTTGCTGGTCAGATGTTCCTGAGAATCAACATTCTGTCTACTACTATTCACTTATCGTACTACTGTAGCCAGTGACTATATAGCACTGACGGCTAACCTACGGTGAATTATAACCTTGACCTCAGTATCAACACCAAAAACACCTATATTTCAAAACACATAAATTATAACATGTTATATTTAGTACGTTGTCAAGCACGTGCTATACTTTATGACGGATCTCTTGATATTGATTTTACACAGCCTGATCATAGTTTAAGGATGTCAGACACAAGCATTTTTCACCCGCTGGGTATGTCAATGATCCATCAAGTGCGTATGAATAATTTTTATGTATAAATAATTTTCACATTCTCAACGTGGAAATATGGTCCCACTCTATCACAAACATCTTCGCTCAGTGTTACCTGACACGATTTTATTTCTTAAAAAAAAAAAAAACGATAATAATGATAAAATAAGAATCATAAATTAATAAATGTATTATTATTTAAATAAAACGTAACAGTCTGATTTTTCTATGCTTCCGCATGTCTGTTTTGCACCTTTTCTTTTAACGTGTGTGTATATATATATATATATATATATATATACATATATATATATATATACATATATATATATATATATATATATATATATATATATATATATATATATATATATATATATATAACTTTTTTTTTTTTTTTTTATTCTGCCTCTTCTTGTCTTCTTGGTTTAGATTAATTTTGTGTTTTTATAGTTCTGTCATTGTTGCCAAAAACAGATGGTGGATGATTTTAGATATTTATGAAGTTTTGTTTACTGCTATTTGTTTTGTCTACAAAAACTTTCCAACAGTTACTGGCCTTGTTCTTCTAAGAAACAGTCAATAGGTCAATTTCTTCCCTGAAATACAATTTACTTTCCCTCTGTTCTTCAGCCAGCAATTGTTCCTATTGTCAATTTTAGGCTCTCTCTCCCCGTGCAAGCAACTTTTCTTGTAAACCAAAAGCAAAGTGAAAGCAATACTGACAAACTACACTTTGAATGGCTGCCCTTGTCACATATATTCAGATTAGGAGGCCTGAGCTGGTGTCCACTCTTTAGAAATTGCTACATTGTCTGGAAATATAAACCCGAGAGCAGTTCAAGAAGCTTATCATGCTTGTACATAAAAGTGAACAATCACAGTTTGGCTTTGACATATTAAGATATTCAAAACCTAAGGTGCACTTTTGTGTGAAGGTGATACAACAGAGGTTAAGTAGCATTTTTAAACGGTTTTCTTTTCACCTTAAACCGATACTGATAGATGGAGTAGTTCTGTTTTATTCACTTTTTATCTCTAAGGTTTTTATTACAATAGCATCTGTCTGCTGAGTCTCATTTACTCACCTAATGTGTCTCATTTGGTAATTTGACTGGTTATTACTAGTATTGAACATACAAATGCAATGAAGATAGCATAATTGACTTGCATTATGACATTATTATTAATGATAATTATATTACCAAAAAAAAAAAAAACAGAAATATGTGACTCCCCACTGCTCCATCTGAGCTAGAACTGATTAAAATGCACATCCGAAGACTCATTTTCATCAATAGTTAATTATAAGAAATAGATATTTTACTCGGTTAAGATGCCTCCATGGCCTGTAATAGGCTCGTAATAAAGCCCACATACACAAATGGCATAAACGCGCGTGCGCGCACACACACACACACACACACACACACACACACACACACACACACACACGCGCGCGCACACACACTCTTCGCTTCCAGGTTCAGTGAGATTAAACAGGAGAGAGGCACACTTCAGCAGAATCCTGGGAGGAAGCGATATATTACTTCTCTCTGCTTCTCCAATATGAGACAATAAAAGCCTGGTGTGCTCTGCAGTTTCCAGAGCTTATTTCAACCCCGAGGAACTCTGGTTCCAGCCCCAAACTCTGGCTAAGATGAAGTGCAGAACTTGCAGCACTCAAAGACATTGTTATATGAAGGAAAATCTGAAACTCTTGAAGCAGCTGAACTGATATTTCGTAGATGCTTAAATGGGCAAAAATAAAATAAAATAAAATTAAGATTTATTACAATCAAGAGTCATTTATTTGAAATCACCACCTCTCCACTCTGGTGCACAGTCAGTGCATTGCTGTATCTCAGATCTTGTATTTTCCTCTTTGCATCCATTTACTACGACTTGACTATAATGAATCTGTACCTTTAATACTACATGGATCATATTACATAAGATATTTAAGAAAAGGCTCAGATGCATTACATAGCTTGCCATAGTCTTCAGTTGAGTGGAATAATACTGCAGTTCACTTACTGGCCAACAGGGGTCAACACAAGACCCACAGCACAGAGCAACATTTAAGAACTGCCCAAACTGCTTCTGCTCCTCAGCAAGCTCTCATTACACAACCATAAATATTTCAAACAGTAGTATGCTTCATTGTTGTCACGTGACCTCAACACATTGCATGAGAGGGGTGTCCAGTTATTAGATAAAAGCTGTTAGTTTCAGTTTGAAATTCAATTTTGAGTATAAAAAAAATACTTTTGGCAATCATACAAATCAAACAAAAAATGTGTTGTTCATTCATCACACTGGAAATTTAAGGTCAGTATATGATCACAGGTAAGATTGTCAATTTAACCCTATCTATCAGTGATTTGCAGGGTTTAGTCGACTTAAATGTACAGTATGATTCTGACTCTTACAATTGTTCTCATGTCATAATCCTGAATCATTTAATTTCATGCTACTTAAGATATCTATAAGGCAACATGAATTTCAAAAAAGTTCTTATACATATCTTCACTTTGCATACTATGCAATTTTTTTGGCCACATTAAAGGGAAAAAAAGTTAAATTCATCTTAACCAAAATGTAAATGACACACATTCACAATGATAATATGAAAGTAAATATATATATATATATATATATATATATAAACACACACACACACACATCAAATTACTCATCAAATTTCAAGAGGAACAAATCATTTTTTGTCTCTCTCTCGAAACTCTACAGTCATTTTCGTCCCACACATGAAAACCACAGAGTCTGGTTTCATTGCCCCCAGAGCTCCAAACCTGAGACGCTTTGGACCCTGCAAAGCGCATTAAGTCTGTCGCCATGCCAGCTTTAGTCAAACCACAAAATTAAAGAGAGTGTTATATCTCCTGATACTCTTACACCCGAGACGAGATGGAATTGTCCAAGACCATCTTTGTGAGAGGCTTTTTTTTTTTTTTGCCAGTTTTTAAGGGTGGAACAAATGCAAGAGCAGGGCGATTGAAAGCAATACAATGGAAGTGACTCTGCTCTATGCTACTGGCAGTGTAGCTAATATGACACTCATTTAGATAATAGCAAGGCCCTCTCACAAATGACGTTATGTCTGCCTGTTTGTCGGTTACTTGCCACGCGGAGCCGCAAACTGATATACGTGGCGATCTCCAAGCAATATGCTGCCGCATGTTGGCCGTCAAATCCCCCTCTGTGTATGATTATTCACCAGCCTCGAACAGGTGCAGCCACGCTCTGGCAAATATGAAGTGAGAAAGAGAGACTCTCGTTTCGCTGCCCTACCCCACGGCCCCTCCCTTGCTTTGCAAGCAGCCTGTCCAATGTAATAGAATCTGCTGACAGCAAATTGCTCACCTGCACATTTGAGGGGAAAAAGCACACTTTCAAAATGTCCCCCATATGGCACAGACAGGTGTCGGTAAGTGGTCGACACTTGCGTGAATGCTGGTGCAGATGCAATGGAGAAAAGTTTCTTTGGTCGTTAGGGAGAGGAAATGTTCCGAACAATCTGATGTTTTTATGACTATGCTCATTTAAAATGAAAAAAATAATAATAATCTGTATAGACTTGGCTACAAATGATCTACAGAACACTTCCACCGCTGCACTGCTCAGCGGCTAGATGATACGTGTGAGAGTCACGCGCTGAACAAATTCCTGCACCTGACTAGAAGATGGCGCTTATTAAGGTTTATATATAGTTTCCATGATAGAGATCAAGATAAATCTTTTCATCTTACTCCTGGATGCATTTGAGTGGATTCAATGCTTAACATGATGGTTGCATGTATGCCTTTCAGTGAGTCACGGAAGATAACTAAATTTGATACTCATGCACTGTGTGAGAAGTTTTATGTGCACACACATTTGAAGTGCGCGCACAGAAAGCCACGTCTCCGACAGCACACAAATACTAAATTGAGCTCTCTTTCACGTCTTGTGCTTGATCTGACAAATTCATACAAAATGGCTTATTTAATGCTTATTTTGGCGAGTATCCTAGTAAGTCAGATATGGCTTAAGTGACCGTAAACAGTAACGAAATACCACACGTGTAACAGTATATTGGATCCGTGCATTTTCTTAACTCTTTCCCCGCAAAAAAAATTAATTTTCCGTTATTTGTGAGAAAATGCTTCCCTGCCAAACACGGGTTTCTGTGTTTCTACTGTTAGACGCTAGGTATGAGTACAAAATCTCCTAATTAAAACACAGGCGAAGAAGATGCAATAAAACAAGCGATCGTATGCAAGCAGATGCATATGTAAAATATCGTGATCATCAACATTAAACATCATATAAATCAAAACTGCCTATTGTTACTGAATGAAATGTCGATCCAGAACGAGCTATAGGACTGTGCAAGCATTAGGGGTGTTGATGGACTTGATCTACTCCATCTGTGTTTGATCATCGTTCTGAATCTGGATGTAGTCTTTGACAAAAACATGATTTTCTCAGCTTTTTGTTCAAAATGTTGATTTTTTTTATGAAACTTACCCATATTTAAGTGTTGATAAAAACGAAATGCATGAAGCTAGAATAAAAAGTTTTTTTATTGTTGTTTTTTTTGTTTTGTTTTTTAAAGCAGAGGGTCTGCTCTTTCTTTTGATATATTGCATGCTCAGATATTCATACAACAAAATATTCTATGGGCCATTACATTTTTGTGAAAATGATCAAAAACCCTGGCGGTGGCTGGCAACTTTTTTTTAAAAAAGTTGGCGGGGAAAGAGTTAAAGTGAAAGCAGCCTGCTCTCAGGCTGCTTTTTTTTTATGTTGATCAAACAACAAAACACACACACAAAAAAAAAAAAAAACACATTGCTCTTGACTCAAAAGCTTATGTAATTTTAATAAGGATTAATCTATATTTAATTTATACAATTATAATTATAAAACTTTTTTACTTCCTACATGAACACCTATACAACAGTTTATAGATTAACATGACGGTACATGCTAGTCAATGAGTTGAATCAACGTAACTCCACAACAACTAACGTTACATAAATGTATCCACTAACCATTTAGAAACGTCCAGATGCAGTCTAAAATTTGCAACCATCTCCATCTCCAGTTCAAACATGTGAGGCTGCACTCCACAACTGGTTGTTTCTGGCATTTTGTCTGAGTGAGATTCGCCTGTTTTGTTAATATCCGAAGCTTGTGTACAAGACCCATGCTCTCCTGGAAGGAAGCATACGATCATTTGCATTTAAAGGGACACACAAAAAATGTTTTTGCTCACACCCAAATAGGGGCAAATTTGACAAGCTATAATAAATTATATAAGGGAAACTTCACAGACACATTATGTGGACAATAGAGATTTATGTTACATCTTGTGAAAAGGGGCAGAATATGTCCCCTTTAACAACCACTAAAAAAGTATGTTCTATATGGTATGAATATGTGTAGTATGAATGTAACATACATTCGCCATGTTGGCATTATCATGTGACCTACCAGCGTGCATCGCTTCGCTGCCATTTATAAATCCTCTCCGGTCGCCTCATGTGTCAATCATATGCACACTTCAGAATCTCGCTGGAAGAAGCTAGTCATCCTGTGAAAAAGGGAAGTATGAGATTTCGGAAGCAGCCTACTTTTTCCATATTTAATTTCCAGTTTCCAGTGTTGGCAGGGCTCAGTGTTGCCAGATGTACGATAATTATCGTATTTGTATGATAAAGCTGACCTCTGTACGATGTACGATCAATAATCCCATAATGTACGATCATTTCAGAATTTTGTGACATTTCAAATTATGGTACCAGTGCCGTCATGATTGTGAAGAGAACGTTAAGCATGTCTTACATTTCATCTCACGTTTGTCTTCTCGGCTAATCATCGTGGAGAGAATGACTCTCTTTCATGAGCACAAGTTAATGTTCCTGCGCTAGGTCAGTTGTTTACAAGCTGAGGTTGAAAGTATAAGAAAATGAGTGCTGAAAAGGAAAGTGAAGACAGAAGAGAGGCGAAGAGGAAGGCAGAGAGAGAGAAAGAAAAGTTGTTGGTCTAGATAAAAAGCTGTATTCTGTACGCTTGACACGTGTACGATAATTTTCTTACAAATACGATAATTTTGTGCTTCTGGTACGATACTTGGACATTTTCAATCTGGCAACACTGGCAGGGCTACCCTGCAAGAGTCACTTGATGTAAAACACTGAAGGTGGATTAGATAGCATTTATCCTTTGTTGCTTTATCGCATTTTCAGTTTGCACTTTTAGACCATTTTGAATTCCATTACTATTGGGATGAGATAAAATAAAATAAAATCAAGTATTCATAAAACCAAGTATTCAAATGGATGACAATAATGATGCTATAACGATGCCAAGGTTTGATGATGTAATTTATACAGCATGCAGGGCCGTTGCTAGTGGGGTGAAAGGTGGTGACAATTATAGGGGCCCCCACTGCCCAGGGAGCCCACTAAATCCAATAGTTATTCTATATATTTCCCTACTCTTATGAATCAATATAGTATATACATTTGTATACCTTGTATACCAAAAACATGCAATTTAGGCTAGTTAAATAAGTTTTCCAAATTTCCTCTCTCCCCCCTCCCTAAAAATGGTTTAGGCTAATGGTTAGTGAACAGAACCAATCAGAGTTGAGGCTGCTCCGAGAACAATTGAAGTTAAAAAAAGTTACAGTGAAACTAAAATCTGATCTGGTACCAGTAACGTCATAAAAAGGAGAGGGAGGCCAGGGAAACTGCTTAATCAGTTTTGCTATCAAAACGTTCTTTAACAAGACAGGTTAGTGCACTGTAGCCAGGGAGTCAATGTGATGGGGTGCCGTGCAGTGGTGGACAGTATCAAAATTGTTTTACTTTGTTACTGTACTTAAGTACATTTTTCAAATATCTGTACTTTATTTTTTATTTTGAGATAAACTAACTTGGTGCTTCAAATAACGGTTGTATCGATTACATCGTTATGCCACTAGGTGGCGACAAGTGACTGTTAAAAGTGTATTTGGCATTGAATGATTCATTCAAAAGATTTGTTCAAAAACATTGGATCATCCAGTAATCTAACAAGTGAAGTAGTTATGAGTGAGTCATTGAATCATTCATTCAAAACCATTTTTTAAATAATTAAATTAAATAAAATATTTTTTTTAATAGAGTGCAGCAATTAATATTTTGTCCTCTAGTAAATAATTACATGTTATTTTGTTTAGTTATCTGTTCAAAATCGTGGGAAAATCATAATCTTTATTTGAAACAAAAATTGTGATTCTCATTCTCGTGCAGCTCTAACACAAATTAAATTAACGCATGTACGTTCTTCCTCCCCGCTGCTGTAGCAATTTTTAAAAATGTTATGCATTTAGCCCGCAATGTCTGTTTTTATATTGTTTGTCAGCAGTAAACACACATTACATATTATGTATCTGCATCCACTAATCTTCCATACTGACTAGTGCTGGCTATTTGACAATTCATAATCATTCATAATTATTTTGAGCAATAGGATTATATAAAACATATAATATAAAATTAAATAATATAAGTAGCCAATATAAAATTACAAAATAAACATTCATCAATCAGTACTTTTTACTTAAGTACATAAAAAAAATCAAGTACTTTTGCACTTTCACTCAAGTAAAATTGAAAAGGAGTACTCAATATTTTTACTGGAGTAATTTTTTATTATATGTATATGCACTTTTACTCAAGTACTTGATTTGTGTACTTCGTCCACCACTGGTGCCTTGTCCCAATAGGACACCTAATAAGAGCCGCCACCCGTCTGTCACATTTCTGTATACCAGTGAGGCACGCACCGCACTAACGATTGCGCGCTCTAAGGCCCTGTCTTTTTGCTCTATTATGTAGTTTGTTGTTTGTATAATATACAGAAAATAGATACGTGTGTCAAAAGTATTAAAGACTTGTCGGCTGCTGATGTGATATTGTTAACAATACTCAGAATATTGTTAAGATCAACTCATTGCCATTGATCCATACATTTATTAGCTTTATTTAATTAAATTGCACATTATCTTCATCAAAAAATGAAGACAGTGAGAAACTTAAATGGTTTTATTTTACATCTGACTGCATTCATTTTAATTTCTGAATATTTATCACTTTACACAGACTGACTGGAAAGACATTAAATTATTATTTTTTTTTTATCATTTTACTAATTTCTTGTCTTTTGTTGTTATTTTATTACTTTGGCTTGTGCAATAAAAAGTTATTAGTCGCTTAATGCCATTGTTTTGATATAACATTTATATACAACCTTGCATATAAAATAAGTAAAAGCAATTACCCTTTATTCGCATTTATTTATTTGTCTGTTTTGTTAGAAATCATTATTAGGTGCATGGCACCAGATGAGGGCCTCCATGCCTATATCGTATAGGCCCACCGTATATGATATGAGTGGAGGGCGTTGGGGGCCCACATAAATGTTTTTTTTCAGGGGCCCCAGAATTCCCTAGCTATGGCCCTGACAGCATGCATTAGTGTTTAGAACTATTCTGTAGATTCTAAAACAGTGACATTCAGTCCTGCTCCTGGAAATCTTCAATTTCTGTCGACTTTAGTTTCAACTCTAATCAAACACACCTAAACCGACTAATCAAGGTCTTAGTTCACTTGAAAATTACAGGCAGGTGTGCAAGGGCAGGGATGGAACAGAACTCTAGATTTCCAGGAGCATGATTGAGCAGTCCTGTTCCGGAGCATGATGATAGTTCTAGCCCACACTGTTTTTTTAATGATCAGTCTATTCTGTGCAATCTTCCTTAAATTGAACTCTCCACTTGATTGAATCTAGTGCCATTTTACATTAATTTCCATAGCAATTAAGATAGTGAGTGCAAACAGTTCTTAGCCATAAGCCCTTGCAGTCTAAATAAATAAAAACATCAGTCATTTGATGGTAGGACGGACTGACATGGAGATAAATCTCTGGAAGCACATCAAGGGAATGTATACATCTCCCACATCTTCACTGTGGAGGATGCACTGCTACACTCCTAATTACATACTCCTCCATCCAACCTTAATTAGCTGTGCTTTGCAATGAACCCCAATCAATCAGTCACGTTTTATTAAAGTTTGGCTGGGTTTGGAACAGGCCTCATCATGGAAACGATAATTAAACTGCACAAAGACAACCTAACTTCCAATAAAAGTGTTTGATGGACACTGATGCGAGTCAATCTCTCATTTTTAATAAATACATATTAATGAATAAAAACTGTTAATGTGCCTATGGTAATTTGCAGTCTGATTTTGACCATTCAAATATTTCAACATGGTGACAAGATAGAAAATGACTACTTTGAAGCTTTTAATTGCATTTAATTGGCTCATGTAAACATTCTAATTACTCATTTGAAAGTGTGAGACCTCTCATAATGCAGGTTTCCCTTAGCAAACCTTTCAGCAAACACCTAGCACACTCTTGAACGACTGACACATCAGACCAAAATAGAAAACATATAAATAATGAATTATTTTTCTTTAAAAAAAAAATGCTCAGTGCCCATTTTGCTGGCCTGATGAGAGGCCTTTTCCCCAGGTTCCTCTCGCAATTCTGTAATAAATCCCAGATCTCAGCTACTGCCAAAATGTCCTGGCAATCTGCATATTGTTACTGTCACACTACTGCACAGCCATATCCCTGCTTCATTATTTCACTTAGCCAAATCTCCCCCCACAGTCAGCGCCAAAGTTATACGGACATTTTAATGACTTGTCAGCAGCTAATATTCATAAGATATTGAACTTGCAGATCGCTCATACAATAGGACCTAATTAACAACAGGTCCAATCTCTTGTGTAAATCCGTTGTCACCTCCGTAGCTTTCATTGAGTGCTTGTGTGTGTGGAATGATTGATGGCCCGTCAAGTGGTGGACCCGGGGATTATTTGACTTCTAAATGGAATAGCCGATGTACTTACCAAGCATACTTTAGCTAAGCATTCACATAATGCACCTCATAGCCTTGTACTCCAGTTATATCAGATGAAATGCACGATTATCTTTTGCTTGAAATGTTATGAACAGCAGCTACGCTAATTTTTGTCCATTTGCTTTTCTACCTCGGGATGCCCACCCTGAGGTAACTAGATTACGCAAGATCCAGTTTGGATCCAGCCTCTTATCAAGATTTCAGATGACACCAACTCTGAATCAAAATGCACCACTGCCAGATTTTCTATATATTGTAATCACAACTTGTAATAATGGCTTTAATGAGATCATTGTTTCTCCCTAGATAAAAAAACATGATATTAGCTAACTAGAACTGTACATTTCTGACATATGGACATTACTTTGACACATTCACCTCTGATAACACATTACTCAAAATTGTAATGTAGAAACACGCAATTTTCTGTAAAGCTGCTTTGCAATGATATGTGAAAAGCACTATATAAATAAATGTGAATTGAATTGAATTGAATTGAATTACCACTGCAAGGCTCGAACTCAGACCCAACACAATTGAGAACACATTATAATATTACATAATAATGGAACATCAATCCTTTTGTCAACTATAATTAACCATATACTGGAGACCGCCACCTTCACTGTTTCAGATTATAACAAAAATAACTTGTGATAAAAAAATCAATCAGTCATGTTTTATTAAAGTTTTGTCAGGGTTGGAACAGGTTTGGAACAGGCCTCTTCGTGGAAATGATAATTAAACTGTACAGAGACAACCTAACTTCCAATAAAAGTGTTTGATGGACACTGATTTGAGTAAAACCCTCATTTTTTGGAAATTAACTAAAAACTCTGGTAATGTGCTTATGTGAATTTGCATTCTGACTTTGACTGTTCGTATATTTTAACACTGGTGACAAGGTAGAAAATGACTACTTTGATACTTATAATTGCATTTAAATGGCTCATGTAAACAGATTGTAATTACTCATTTGAAACTGAAACCACTCATAATGCAGATTTCCCTTAGAAAATTTACAGAAAACACCTAGTACAAAATATTACAAGCACATCAATCCTTATGTGAACTAATTGAACCGCAACCATCAAGTGCAACAGTCTGGTTCCGGAAGTAAAAACGGACCATTAGAATTAAAGCTAATTATCATAAACATATCATATCTCATAAACAGATTGTTTGAGAAGAATCTTTTTATCATTCAGTGACGTATTGAAGCCGTGATGGACGTGTTCAAGTCCATTATGTCAGATGATGTCTGACTATAGGTAGATGAGTATGAAAGCTAGGCCAGGGTTGTAGGGGAAGGTCACCCCATAAAAGGAGGAGTGTGGGCTTTAAATCACACCCCTCATTGTTGGCTGTCTTTTATCCGACATCCTTGGAGGTCATCATGCGAATGCGGACGGCTATCTCATAACTAATGAATATCCATTCCAGTGTCCTCTCCCTCCGACAAAGCACCTCCTCACAGCTGGCTCTGAACGGAAGGTCAAGCAGCATATCACTGAAGATAAGACTGTGCGATCACAGGTGGAAAACAGATAAAGAGAGAGAGTGGGGGATAGAAGGAATAAGAGAGAAAGATACCCAGGTTTGTGCCGCTAATAAGCCTAGGTAACCCTTTGATTTGATATGGGTCAGGGTCACATTGCACTCCTTTTAAGATGAAATAAAGATGAGAAATAGTATGATTGTGGTTGCCTCTGAATTGGCTTCATGTTAAAATCCTCACATTACAAATTTAACCCTGGGATGTGCAATATTGTGTCTCCATCAGGCAATTTAGCCCAAATCCTGACCGCAATCAACCACTGAATTTGTATTCATAGTACAAGAAGTCATTCTGTGAGTATTCACACAGGACATATTGTAATAATGTCTAGGGACATCTCAGTTATGAGAGAGGTGTAAGGAATATACTTAAGCAGAATATATGTATGCTGCCTCATACTGTTTTTTACCAGCAACCTCCCTTATGTTGTACTGCGGGCAAGCTTGGTTGCTAATTGTTTCCTGTTAATGAACCTGCGGTTTATAGTGGCAAGTCTAAGCAAGTCTGCAAACAACTGGTATTGTGACTAATTTTTCCAAGCAGCAAAATATGAACCCTTGGGAGAAGGAGGGGAAAATGCAAGTGAGACAGCTAAAGATAAAACAAAAGCCACGCTGTGTGGTGGAACAATATAAATGCTGTCTTTATCTGTCCGGTCTATCCCTCTCCTCTTACCGAATTCATGTTTTTCATGTCACTCTATTATTTCCCTGTTGTTCTAAAATGCCCTTTATCAAGATAGTTGTAAAAAACACATGAGGTACGATATCGTTTGAATCACTTTCCAAAACGACTTTTTTTTCCAGCTGATGAATGATAAAAATATTGACAATCAGATCCATCGTCTATAATCTGTTAAAACATCCCTTAATCACAGCACACAGCAGTCACTTTTGATAAATAAAGTACTTCAGAACACATATCTTTGAGCGATTTGTCTTCTTTCATTTTAGGAGCTGCTTTTTTGTTGTCTGGATTCATGACTTTAATTATAGTACTCTTTATAGTCCACCACTAAAAACGCTCTCTCTTTTCATCGTCACGTCTGTAAACACCTTGACAGTCTATTTCCCAATGCACAACAACGCAGAGACAAATCGCATTACTCACACTTTGCTTTGCCAGAGACTCCCACTGTCAGGTTGAGGCTAATGGAACTCGATTTGCAGGGGTCTGGCAAAAGCCACAGAATGACAGCCAACAGAGGGTCAAGATTGAGATGGAATGAGCGTGTTTATAAGAAAGAGATCAGAGGAGGATGTTGTTTGGGGAGGTGGATGGTAGGAGTTTCTTTAATGCTCCAGCCCTGAGTGGATGATGGCAGGCAGAGTCTGTCTTTAGCTCTCTGCCTGTGGAGTGATTGATATGAAAAGAACTACAGAAGCGCCATGAGGGCGGCTCCCTCTGCCCTCGCCCACACGACATGCACCGTTTCCCCTCTGCAGTCAAGCCGGGCTGCCCCCTCTGGCCGACAGTGATGGAGAGGAAGGGTGGGAAGCAGGGTGATGATGGCGGGGCATTACAACGTGGTCCCTCAGGACAGACCTCCCTCTACCCTCCATCACAGCAAGGTTCCTCTTCACCTCATCATTGCATCTATACTCATCCTTCCATCTATCTTATCATCCAATCTTTACGAAGTGAAGTGATTGTAATTATGAAGTAGAAGTAAGAGGTGGATGCTCTCTCTATTAAATCACTATCATTATCGTCATCATTAAGATGATTTACCATCATTATAGTGTTTTTATACAACAGTTAGATTCAGTCTTCTAATTTGAATGGACAAGAGGAATTCCAAAAGTGATGATCTTTAGTATAATTAGTACAACTCTTCTGTATTTTTTTTTATCATTAAGTTTGTTTGTGTTTGCAGCATTCAAAACAAGGTTTCCAATCCATGCACTGCTTGGCAAAACACAAAAGTTGATCCTGCTATGGTTTCCTTTTGAATTACTTTCTTTGGCGGACAAAACTAAATAATATCAATAATATTTCAAATTTCTAGTATTTATTAGACAATAATTATTATAGAAAATAAAAGCATGGAAACCCATTTCTGTCATAAAAAGTCAAAATTATGAGATAATAAGTCATAATTATGAGATAGAAAAGACAAAATATTACATAAAAAGTCAAAATTATGGCAACATTAAAACACTATAAGAAATTTACCTCTTTAAAAGCACCTCTTTAGCTCTTTCCTCTTGAAATTCTGGCATAAAAATTACATGTCAAAATTCAATTTCTACTCATGTCATAATTATGAATTACCACAGCATTTTCATAAAATTATGTGTGTGTACAGGTATGTGTTTATGAGGACACAATTTATATATAGTGTATAATGACATGGGTATTACAACGTAAACATGGTTTATGAGGACACTTAATGTGTCCTTGTAAACCAAATGGCTTAAAAAACATACTAAAATATTTTATGAAATTAAAAAAGTTTTGTGTGATGGTTAGGTTTAGGAGTAAGGCTAGTGTAGGGGGATAGAATAACAACCATTATGTCTATAGAGAGTCCCTACAACGATAGTAAACCAGAAGTGTGTGTGTGAGTGAGAGAGCGAGAGAGAGAGAGTTTGTGTGGGTGTGAGTTTGTGTGTGTGTGTGTGAAAATGTGGCAATAAATGCAAAGTGTGCATCCAGCTTTAGAGAATGAATGTTTTTCATTCATATCATCTACGATGAGAATGCCTAAACAAATCTTCAAATCCTTATGTTCTCCCACAACATGTGGGATTCCTTCCATCAGCAAAGAGAACCTTGGAATAGCTGGAGACTGCAAGCGCTGTTCCTAATCATCATACAGAGATGTGCAGCAGTAGGCTAATCTCATTTTAACATTACATACAACGCCTGCAGTTATGTGCATTCCTCACACTGCAAACCGCAAGCAAAAGAGAGCTGGAGTCAGCCTTAATGGAGAGATAGGAGGGAAATAAATAGATGGTTCAGCCCTATAATATACACAAGCTTTGAGTGATTAGCATTAACATTTATGCACATGCTTTTCAAGTCAGCAACTGACCTTCTGTCAGAGTCACTGTGGCCACACACTGAGAAATGCAATAATGCGTGAACAGGTTGTCCTTTTAAAGAATATGCATGGCATCTTCTTAGGAGGAAAACAATGTATATCTGGAATTTCCACACAGAAGTTCCCCAGTGTCTAGGTCATGAATTATACTTATTACTTATTCCAATGCGACAGCACATGTATAAATAGATATTCCTATTTCTCCTTCCTGTGACGCTCTCCCTCATTGAGGGACTGTGCTGTTTTTAATGTTATTTTCTCCTTTATATTTTCAAGCTATCTACGTTTTTCTCTCTATCATCACACTGCCTGACTGTCTGGCTGGCAGCAGGTGAGGGTTTATTTCAAAACCCTGTCATTAGACACTTCATTTGCCTGCACGGAAGAGCCAATATTTACAGTTGGTGAGGGCGGCCACTGTGCTGTGGAGTAAAACCTCTGCTCTATCGGCCTAGAGGCTGATAACACTGACCCTC
Organism: Rhinogobio ventralis; assembly: GCA_039654625.1. Taxonomy (NCBI): domain Eukaryota; kingdom Metazoa; phylum Chordata; class Actinopteri; order Cypriniformes; family Gobionidae; genus Rhinogobio; species Rhinogobio ventralis. The sequence continues at coordinate 21,116,027 of CM077198.1, read as the reverse complement.
ATTCAAGCACTGCCCTAAGGGAGCCACTCAGGGGGCTCGGTAAATCCTCCTCATGCACACAGCAGCAGTGGAAGGAAATAAAGAACTCTTCAATAAATAACCCTTGACAAAAAAGTGCAGCAGAGTTTGAACTGCTGTATCTTAGTTTTGTTGATATATCTCTCATTAACTCCAGCAGTGCGAAACTGTCATTTTTGAAAACACTATTTCATTTGATTCTGTTTAAAAATAATAGTCTTTATAGTAAGGTGAATTTCAGAGTTTGCTGCTGTAGATTAGTTACACTTTAACAGGTTCAAAGGAAATACTTTAATCAAAAACGAAATTCTGTCATCATTTATGACTTAACACATCAATAGACCATAAAGATGATTTTTGGCAGGATATTCATGCTGCTCTCAAAGCCTACATCACAGATGAAAAACTGTGGTGACGTCTTAATGGACCATATTCAAAAGTCTGGGGTCAGTAAGATTTTTCTTTTTGAAAGAAATTATTACTTTTATTCAGCAAGGACACATTAAATTGGTCAAAAGTGACAGTAAATACATTTTTGATGTTACAAACGATTTCTATTTCATAATTATGCTCTTCTTACCTTTCTTTTCATTAAAGAATCCTAAAAAAATGCACCAGTCTACACAAAACTATGAAGCAGCACATCTGTTTTCAACATTGTTCATAATAAGAAATATTTCTTGAGCACTAAATAGCATATCATGATTTCTAAAGGATTATAATGATCTAATTAAATATATATATAATTTTAAATTGTAGTAATATTTCAAAATATTGCTATTTTTACTGTATTTTGTGTAAATGTATTTACTGTATAGGGGAGAGCGGGGCACAACCTAACGCTTTTTGACTTTCTCAGTTTGTGTAAATCCACATGTGGTTCAGAGTATTTATTTTTTCCCACATTTAATTGCACACGTCTACTACAAGTATGTGGTTTTGTTTCATCAATACAGTGTATACTTTTTTCTTGATTTACCCCGAAAGAACTGTGACAACATGCCCCATATGTGGGATACATTGTAACATGTGAGGGGCACATTGTAACATGACCAAATGACCAAAATGTTGCCTGATATAATCCAAAAAATATCCAAGACAATCTAAAATATTTTGTCAATATATATACAAGTATTAACTTATTCAAATAAAATAATGGCATTTTTTAATTATTAAAAATAAACTAATTTTTGAGTTTGACAACAAACACACCTCAAAACACAGTTCCCATTCAGTCGGTCACTCTCGACGCCACGTCGGAGTACCGATGAATAGGAATCTCGCTAGCGAGAGCCAATCTACTTCGAGTGTAACTAAACGAGCCAATGCACATTGGCATGCAATTATTGCACCAGCTGCTCATGCCACTCCGTGTGGGTATAAATGAGGCACAGGTGCTTGCATCAAATTAGCTTTTTGCTTCGGAGCCGAGTGGTGGATGGTTTGTCCTGAAATCACTCTCTACAAAGCATGTGTTAACATTTTAACGAGTCAAGCTCTTCGGATGGACCTCTCCTCGTTTGGTGTTGGAGTGACGGCACTGCAGCGGGGTCGATTTTCTCTCTTTTTCTATTTTGTTTTATTGAGCAAAAACAAAAGGCTGTTCTCACAGCTGGTTCGGTGCGCTGTAAAGAGCGCTAAAAAGCCGTTTTCATGGCTGGTAAGAGATCGCCTTCTATGAGAGAGAGAGAGCGCGCATGACAGGCTGCACTCTTTCCCTGTCTGTGTCGCCGCGACTATTCCCCTGTGTGCTTCAGCACCGCGGAGTGCAGTTTCCCTAGAAGAGCTACACAGATAGAGCTTGCGTCTTTTTAAAGATGACATTCTACCTGTGTGTTTCTGGTTGCGGTTGTTTCCTGTCCTCACTGACGGCCACGAGCACTGTTTCACATGTCTGGGCGTGTGCATGCTGAGACGGTGTTCGTGGGTGGTTCACGTTTTCTAATGAGAACATGACCACGTCGGCACGCCGGTCGCGACTCTTCTTTCTCCGGGAAGCTTGAGTCCCCTTTGTTGTTGGCCAGCCGCCGCTCGTGTGTAAAAGCACAGCCGCGGGTCTGCTCGACACTCTGGGAGACCGCAGAGAGCAGCGAGAGCTGCCCGCCGGGGAAACCCGGTGGGACCTCACGCTTCTCTACGTGTCGTGTGCCGTCGAGTGCCGGGCCGAGTTGTCACGGCAACCCAGCGCTCACTCGCCACTCTAGGTGCGCTGTCCCCTTGCCTATTTCCCGTTGTAGCGCCCTCCCTGGTGGCCAACAGGAGAGGTCTACTTCAGTGAAATCGCTGGGGTGACCTGAGGAGTGGAGGGCTTCTCCTTCGGGGAACCAACCCCCTAGGGCCCCTCCCCCTCTAGTGCACTGCAAGCTGTGCAGCTTCTGGATGGAACTGCTGGTCCTTCTTATGGAGGAACCTAGCATTTCATTCGGGGCTCCAGCTGAGGATCAGATGTCAATCGCTGCATCGGAGAGAGGGCTGTTGTGCTCTGGAAATGAGGATGATGCTGAGCCCACTGTAATGGTGTGTGCTTTGCTGAATCAGATTCAGAGTTAATAGCCATGCTTTCCCGGGATCTTTCCCGGATGTGCATGGAAAACTTGGCAGTATGGAACAACTTTGGCGCCATAGATATGGAACGCCAGGGGGGCCAAAACTGCATAAGTTTTCCTCTCTCACTACCCTCAACGGTGGGGTGGCTGTGCGCAGACCACCTCCGCCCTGCACTTTAATGCATGAGGGTACTTCTGAGTCGGGGTTGAGCTGCGCATGTTGACTAACCGTGATCAAAGTCACGGCGCAGGCCCTCGGCCAGACGATGTCCACCTCGGTGGTCCAGAAACGCCCCCTGGCTTGCCTTGCTGAGGTGTGAGTGGTCGTCAAAGTGCGCTTTCTCGATGCTCCCATCTCACAAGGTAGCCTTTTCGGTGACACTGTTGAGAACTGGGCCCAGCAGTTCTTCGCAGTCGGTAGCATGCTGAGGCAATCAAGAGCTTCCCCCGACGCACCACAAGAGTGCCTCGTGGGCTGCCTCTCAGTCTGCTTGTCGCCAAAGGCGTCGTCCCCTGCAAAAAAAAAACAAAAAAAAAAACTTTGGCACAGCCTGCTCTACTGTGTCCGACGCAGGAAGGCGACGCCACCTGTCTCTGCTGCTGTTTAAGCAGTCGGTGAAACATCACCTCTGAGACGGGTGACCTGGAGATGGGCGGGGCTGCTCTTCCCCGGAGGAGGGCCGGGCAGAGAATCTTTTGAGTCAAAATTCTGTTCTGCCGCTGGTGTCACAACCAGTGGTACCCCAATTCTCAAAAAAAAAAAAAAAAAAAAAAAAAAAAGAGCAGTTCCTCTATCTCTGGGTCCCAAGGGGGTTCGGAGAGCTGTGGACGGTCCAACACCGGACCACACTCATCCTCCTCCTTCGCCAGCGGGCAGCAGTGGATGGTTCGAGGACGCAACCAAGCCTTCTCACGTACCCTCTGCCCACTCGTGGAATCAGGTAAGTGTTGCACAGCACACTCACACCCCGCTGCGGGCCGCCTCCACGAGACAGCCGCCCCAGCCCGGTACCTGCATTCCACCTCGCTGCCCCACGGTGGGTACGCCGGTGGTCCCTTTGGTCCCGCTTGCACGGTCTCGGCGAGCCTGGTTAGCGCTCCCCGGTCCGTCTCGCTGGCTCATCCGGACCATCAGGCTCGGCTATGCGATTCAGTTCGCCCGGCGCCCCCCACAGGTTCAAGGGCGTCCGCTTCACTTCGGTGAACGCCGCAGACGCCCATGTCCTGCGTGCGGAGATCGCGATAGAGCCGGTCCCTCCAGCCGATATGGAGACAGGCTTCTACAGCCCGTACTTCATTGTACCCAAGAAGACCGGTGGGTTACGGCCAATCTTGGCCGTCCCCAAGATTGGTTTGCAGCGATCGACCTGAAGGACGCGTACTTTCATGTCTCGATTCTTCCTCGACACAGGCCGTTTCTGCGCTTTGCATTCGAGGGTCGAGCATATCAGTACAAAGTCCTGCCCTTCGGGCTGTCCCTGTCCCCCCGTGTCTTCACAAAAGTCACGGAGGGGGCCCTTGTGCCCATGAGAGAACAGGGCGTTTGCATCCTCAACTATCTCAACGACTGGCTCATTCTAGCACAGTCCAGGGATCAGTTGTGCGAACACAGGGACCTGGTGCTCAAACACCTCAGCCAGTTGGGTCTTCGGGTCAACTGGGAGAAGAGCAAACTCGCCCCCGTGCAGAGGATCTCTTTTCTCGGTATGGAGTTAGATTCGGTCGAACGGACAGCGCGCCTCACAGAGGAGCGCGTCCAGTCGATGCTGAACTGCCTGAACACGTTTCAAGGCAGGATGGCGGTTCCACTGAAACAATTTCAGAGGCTCCTGGGGCATATGGCAGCCGCAGCGGCAGTAACACCGCTCGGCTTGCTTCATATGAGACCGCTTCAGCATTGGCTACACGGCCGAGTCCCGAGATGGGCGTGGCAACGCGGCACTCACCGGGTGAGCATCACACCGGCCTGCCGCCAATCCTTCAGCCCATGGTCAGACCCCTCGTTCCTTAGGGCCGGAGTGCCTCTGGAACAGGTGTCCAGGCATGCTGTGGTCTTCACAGATGCCTCTGCCATGGGCTGGGGAGCCACGTACAACGGGCATGCAGTGTCAGGGGTTTGGACGGACCCGCACCTGCATTGGCACATCAACTGCCTCGAGTTGCTAGCAGTGCATCTCACTCTGAGCCGCCTCAAAAGGCTGCTACGGGCAAAGATGTACTGGTCCGCACAGACAACACCGCGACCATTGCATATATCAACCGACAAGGTGGTCTACGCTCCCGTCGCATGTTGCAACTCGCCCGCCATCTCCTCCTCTGGAGTCAGAAGTGTCTGAGGTCGCTTCGGGCCATTCATGTCCCTGGTGTGAGCAACCGTGTGGCCGACGAGCTTTCACGAGCTGAGCTCCCAGGGGAATGGCACGGATGCACTTGCGCACAGCTGGCCCCAGGGGCTGCGCAAATATGCGTTTTCCCCAGTGAGCCTACTTGCACAGACACTGTGCAAGGTCAGGGAGGACGAGGAGCAGGTCCTGTTGGTGGCGCCTTACTGGCCCAACCGGTCCTAGTTCCCAGAACTTATGCTCCTGGCGACAGCCCCCCCTTGGCCGATTCCTCTGAGGAAGGACCTTCTGACTCAGAGACGGGGCACCCTGTGGCACCCGCGTCCAGATCTGTGGAAGCTTCATGTCTGGCCCCTGGAACTGCTCTCCTGGTACTGAGACCCCGGCCTGGCTATGTGCCCAAGGTTCCTACCACTCCCTTCAGGGACCAGGTGGTGAACCTGCAAGCGCTGCCCCTGGAGGAGGCAGACCCAGCCCTAGCTTTGCTCTGTCCCGTCCGCGCTCTGCGGATCTACGTGGATAGAACTCAAAGCTTCAGGACCTCAGATCAGCTCTTTGTCTGTCACGGAGGCCAGCAGAAGGGAAAGGCTGTCTCCAAGCAGAGGATGGCCCACTGGATAGTGGATGCCATCACCTTGGCTTACCAAGCACAAGGTGTGCCCTGTCCGCTCAGGGTGCGAGCACACTCTACTAGAAGTGTTGCATCCTCCTGGGCGCTGGCACGTGGCGCCTCGCTGTCAGACATCTGTAGAGCTGCGGGCTGGGCGACACCCAACACGTTCGCTAGATTCTATAGTCTACGTGTAGAGCCAGTGTCCTCCTGTGTTCTCGCCTCAAACGGGTAGAAGCACTGAGAGGCCCTGGCTCTTGTCGGCTTGCTGCCCCCCGGCGCTTAATTCTCCAGAAGCAAACTCTGTCGAGTCCTCCATCTCCCTCGGTGCCGGACGTGGCGGAACGTCTGGCATCAGGCCCCTTGCCGCTGAATCCTTGAGAACCGGTACTGGGCTGGGGATATATGAGTGACCCTGCAGGAATCCCATATATTTTTCCACGGTCGCTCCTACAGGAAGCCCGTGTCTTTCCCTTGGGAGAGCCCTCCCCTTGGTGGGGCTGGAGCCCCCTCTCAGTTGTGGGCTATGGCTCAGCATTGTACTCCACATAACTCCTTCGGTGTATGATGTGGGTTCCGCAGCGTTCCCTTCCACTAGGGCACGCTTCCCAGTGTTATCCAATAAGTCACTGAGCGGGTCATGCGGAACAGCAGTGATGGACTTCTCTGTGTGAGCCCCATCTCATCAGGGCACTGGATGGGGGCAGAGGCCATGGCACTTTGGTAGGGATTCCTATTCGTCGGTACTCCGACGTGGAGTCGAGAGTGACCGACTGAATGGGAACGTCTCGGTTACGTATGTAACCCTCGTTCCCTGAAGGAGGGAACGGAGACGCCACGTCCCGTCGCCATGTCCTCTGTACCCTGATGGGGTGCCAGTTCACCTACTCGGCTCCTCAGCAAAAAACTAATTTGATGCAAGCACCTGTGCCTCATTTATACCCACACGGAGTGGCATGAGCAGCTGGTGCAATCATTGCATGCCAATGTGCATTGGCTCGTTTAGTTACACTCGAAGTAGATTGGCTCTCGCTAGCGAGATTCCTATTCGTCGGTACTCCGACGTGGCGTCTCCGTTCCCTCCTTCAGGGAACGAGGGTTACATACGTAACCGAGACGTTATACAGCATAGTTAAAAACAATAATAATAAAGCATTTCTGAACATTGACTCTGTCTTTATTCACCTTTTTCTCATGGTTTCTCAACAGAATTGATAAAAGTATAGAATGTAGGATTGAAAATAATCAAAGATATTTGATATTTGAAATCGAACAAAGACGTACTGCTTTACTGTTTCAACCCCCCTCTTTCTTATCAGAAGGGCCATTTGGAATTCCTAAAGACAAAGAGATTCTGAAGGCCTGTAGGCCAAATGTGTGTCACCCCTGTAGTACAGTGGGGGAAGTTTGGTCTGATTGGTCAGTTTGAATGACTCACAATAGGGTTTGAGTTACATGGTCAAGGAAGTATAAAAGAAGATTGTAACTGTTGCGCTCTGCTTCTTTTTTATTCTCTAGCTCTTCTTCTATTCTCTGGCTCTCTCTCTTCTTGGGGGCCTTCTCTTTGGCTCTTCTCTTCTTTGCTCTCTTCTTCTCTTTGTCTCTTACTCTCTCTCTTTCTATCCCTCAGGTAACATTCATGTTGGGTACAATTAATGGTATAAGTTTTTATCATCTCATACATCTATTTTGTAACTATTTTAAGTGTAACCATAACCAGATTTTGTCATTAAATTCTTTCAATTATAAATGATTGCTAACTAGTTTTGATTTGGTATTGACTTTGAAGTGCTACCTCTATTGCAATACAATATAGTCACAGTATAGCAATGCTTTCCCACATATTTAGCTATTGTAACTGCGCTTATTTCCGTCGTTGGTATAAGTACAGTGGGTGGTAATAGACAAGAAATGTACAGTTTTCTACCATCTTGCTCATAACGTTTCTTTAGTCTTTCGGCAACCCTGCAGCCTGAACCACTGTAGGCGATCCACCCTTACAAGAATATAATAGCGTAGTTCTAATAGGGGCACAATGTAACGCAGTGTTACAACGCACCCCACCTGCACAACTGGGATTTAACCCTGGCTTGTGTCTTCTGCTAGTTAGATCAGTATTAAAGAACGATCTCAACTCTTAAATAACAGATATAAGATGAAAATAATTTGTCTTGTTTTAAATAAACACAAAAAACCAAGATAAAAAATTAACTTAAGAAATTTACTTTTGCTATGGTTAAATAAATGTTCAGTGATATCTTCCAAAGATTTTTAAATTTTGATGCAATTTTTTCTCTAAATAATGTTGATATGGCAACTAGTAAATACACTAAGTTTCGTCATCCTGGCATGTGTGGAAAGTGTTAAACCATGTGTGTTACAACTAACCCCGCGTTAGGTTGTGCCCCGCTCTCCCCTACTGCATTTTTTTTACTCTGTTATACCCTGTCCATAATCCACTTTCCAGCAGCATCAACAATTGGCTATAGGTACGTTTACACGACAGTGATGTAATAAAAATGGAAAAGATTTTCCGGTAACACTTTATTTTAAGGGTCCAGAATAATGCATTAGTTATTAATTAATGATTAACTTGTTCACAATTATGCATTAGTTAAGCACAAACACACAAGTAATTAATGATTAACTTAACATTATAGTAAGGGCATATTAGCCATTATTTACATTATTTACACTGTAGTGATGTAATTATATTTCTGTGCCATTCTGGGGTGCGTTTCCCAAAAGCATCGTTAGCCAACTATGGTCGCAAGTTCTGTCGTTATCAGCATAGTTCAACCAGTCGGTGTTTCCCGAAACCATCGTTCTAACGAATATTCGCAAACAGCGTTGCAAACTTGTGTGGTGACTCAGGTGCCATGTCCATAATTTATAGCAAAAAATCTAGCATGAATTCTATCTCAAACTAATTCATTAAAAGCAGTTATTACTCCACCACCTGCGTGACATCATTAACCAACGTGGTTGAACAACAGATTGGGACATCAGAGCCGGTGACGTCACAAACCAGGAAGCTATAAAGCCAGCCCAAAACAAAGCCGTGCTAGCTTCTGTGTCTTCAGTAGGGCTCTGTGTGATATCTGTTCAGTGGTTTTTCAAGTGTTTTTTCTAGTTCAGTAAAATAACGTTAACAAAAACACTATGGCGAGTAAGCAGCAGTTCAGAGTGTGTGTGCATCCCTGCCCGCGTTTTCTCATGAGTGGGGACACACACACTTTGTGTGTGGTTTCGGGAAACAGTCGTGACTAGCTAGTTAGCTAGTGAGTTACGTCGTTGTACAGGAAACGCACCCCTATTATGTTAACTGAACAATAAGCTAGTAATTGTTTAATTACTGCTGATTTTGCCAGTATAAATTGCTAAAATAGTGTAATAAAGACAATTTGACCCCCTATTCTAAAGTGAAAGTTTTATCCTCATTAATTATGGCACTTATTGAGTGATATTTAAGTTTATTAACCAGAATAAGCCAATAATTAAGCCTAACTACCATTAATACAGTACTAATAAAGGCAATTTTACCCCCTGTTCTAAAGTGAAAGTTATATCCTCAATTATAGCAGTTATTTGTTATATAATTAATAAGCAGCTTTAACAAAACATACTTTTTGTATGTTTGGATAAATGGTGAAAGGTACATAAACGTATTGGCAACATTTAAACAAACGTATTATGCTTTTACAGTAAAAAAGAACTAAAAAAACAATGTAAAATATATTTTATATCATAAAAAAGATGTACAATTTCCCTTTTACCATTTTATAGATATGTTATATCCCTAAACCCAAACATAACCATTTTACAGAGAATAAAATATGACAATATAACTTAATGGGCAGAAATGTTTGGGAAAATTACAATTTTAGTAACAATATAGCATTAAAATGATATTTTGAGCCACTAATCTCACTCAAACCTCTAAACCTACACATAACCATTTCTTAAAAGTATGTAAGTTAGGGTTATAAAGAAAAACATAACTAACAATAGTGTAATTACAAAATTTCTTTATTGTGAAAATGTCAAAAGCGGTACCAATAGTAGTCCGAATGACGATGTGTTGCAGTCGCAGTCCTCTCTGGCGATCTTATTTACTTTGTTAGCACACATTACAGGTCTTAGGGTGAACAATTAATCCGTGCAAGTTAATACACAAAAAAAAATTTGTTTGCCGTGGTAATCTTTAATCACAATCTGAAAAGTAACTTCCGGTCTGGAATGGCGTTCCCTTTCGGATGACGGCAGTTTGACGGCTTGGGTTTGAATATCCTTAACCACTCCCCTCCAACCTCTAGTCTGCTATGAGCGAGAGATGGAGAGGAGGAGCGCTGAAGTAAAACCCTGCCCTCAATTCAATATTCAGTTTCACTTTGAAATGCATCACAGCACTGAAGTAAAATCAGCTGCAACTTCCGGTTCACTGGGACTTTAAGTTATTTAATTTAAGCTTCGCACCACTATTTGAAGGCGCACGTTTCTCATTCAAACACTAAAACACGGCATGTCGCAATCGTTAACGAAGCAGACGAGAGCCAATGGGCGTTTGATATCACTGCCGTAAAACGCAAGTTTTGAATTCATAACGAGCGCGGGATTTGTTTACGGTCGCTGTTGAAGATAAAGATGAAGATCGCTGGATAAAGAAGTTCCTCGTATGGATTCTAAAGATGTGGATTAGAGCGAACAAATTAAATTGGTGTCTTTTGTGAATTTATGTTGCGTTTATGTGTACTTTCTAGTCATTGTGTCTCACGGCGAACTAAATAAGTATTACATGATATATATTTCATGTTACATGAATGTAGAACCACACTTTACATAAAAATACACATTCTCGTGAGATCACGTTGCAGAATAACTGCTAAACAAACCAATAGTGTAAATAAGAACGTATCTAGAATACGGGGTCAAATTGTCTTTATTACACTATTTTAGAAATTTATAACGGAAAAATCAGCAGTAATTAAACATAATTACTAGCTTATTGTTCAGTCAACAAATGGCACAGATTTATGATTACATCACAAAACAAAAATAATATATGGCTTATTAAGTTGTAAATAATGGCTAATATGCCCTTACTATAATGTTAAGTTAATCATTAATTACTATTGTGTCCATGTTTAACTAATGCATAATTGTGAACAAGCAAATCATTAATTACTAGTTTAACTAATGCATAATTCCAGACCCTTAAAATATAAAGTTAATCATGAATTACTAGTGTGTTTGTGCTTAACTAATGCTTAATTGTGAACAAGTTAATAATTAATTAATGCTTAACTAATGCATTATTCTGGACCCTTAAAATAAAGTGTTACCGATTCCCTTTCAAGGGAACTCCCATCGAATGACGCTATGGGAACGCAATGCGTGATGACGTCTTGAAGCACATGTAAAATCAGTCCAATGGTGTGATGGGACATCAGAGCCGGTGACGTCACAAACCAGGAAGCTATAAAGCCAGCCCAAAACAAAGCCGTGCTAGCTTCTGTGTCTTCAGTAGGGCTCTGTGTGATATCTGTTCAGTGGTTTTTCAAGTGTTTTTTCTAGTTCAGTAAAATAACGTTAACAAAAACACTATGGCGAGTAAGCAGCAGTTCAGAGTGTGTGTGCATCCCTGCCCGCGTTTTCTCATGAGTGGGGACACACACACTTTGTGTGTTGCTTGTTTGGGAAAGGAGCATGCACAGCTAGCGTTTGAGGGCGCTGGCTGTGAGCACTGTGAAGTACTTCCATTGCGGTCACTCCGATCCCGCCTGGCGTTCTTTCGCGAGGACGTTCAGGCTCGCGCTCCCCTGGGCTCTGGTCCCGCTGCTGTTGAGGCACAGCGGCGATTGCAGTCTTGGGGTTCGCAAATGGATCTATCAGCGGGGTTAGAGACGGGCCCAGCCTTATCTCTGCTTTCACCTGATAGATCCAGTGCCTTCTCTCTGGGTTTGGAAGCACGCGCTGCGGTTACTTCCGCCCCGATTGAGGCACCTCTGATGCAGCTCTCCAGTTCTGAGGATCTGGAGAGTGTTAGCATCAGAGAAAGTGAGGATTCGCCACCTCAGTCACACGCTTATGAAGAGCTGGTAGAGGTTGTGACGCGGGCCGTAGAGAGATTAAATATTAACTGGCCCGCAGATAAGCAGGATGTTCGTTCCAAAAGTAAACTAGACGAACGCTTCCTGCCATCTTGGTCACAACCTCAGCGTCGGGGCCTGCCGTTTTTCATGGGAGAAACCGGTCTCTTATAGAGTGTACAGTGCACAAACATCACACTATTCCTCTATATTAGACTATAAAGATCACGGTTATGGGGAGATGCCAAAAGTAGAAGATACACTAGCTAGTTATCTTTCCCCTGAGTCGGCATCTTCCCTAAAGGCCCTGACATTACCCACTAAGCCAGTGAGAACAACTTCAGCGCTAGTGGGTAAAGCATACTCAGCGGCTGGTCAGGCTGCAGCATGCCTTCACACAATGTCGCTGCTGCAAGCCTACCAGGCTGAGTTGCTTGGAGATATGGATGAGGGCGGGGGTATTGGCCCTGACGTGGTTTACGAACTACGTCGGGCCACAGACCTATCTCTCAGGGCCACCAAGGAGATGGCTAAATCGATCGGCCGCTCTATGGCAGCCTTGGTGGCTACTGAGAGGCATCTCTGGCTCAACCTGTGTAATATAAAGGAGAAAGATAAGAGTTTTCTTATGGATGCACCCCTGTCACCTTCGGGCCTATTCGGCGACGCTGTTAACTCAGTCGTCGATAGGTTTCAGGAGGCAGCTAAGCAGGCGGCTGCATTCCGGAAACTCCTCCCCCGCCGCTCACATATCTCCGGGGCTGCCGGGCAAAAGGGGCAGCCCCGAACGTCAAAATCCAGCTCTTCCCACCGTGACGCACAAAAACAGAGCGTGGCCTCTCATGCTCCCCCTCAGAAAGATTGGGGACGCGGGAGGCAGGCTCAACCGCAGTCTTCAAGGGGTAAAACGGATCTGAGGACCGTTATTATGTCCAAGAAGGCTACGGGGAAAAGGTCCTGATGCATGAGGGGTCAGGCCAATGAGGGCAGTCCCCCCCGAAGCAGAGCGGTTAACACCTCATTATACGGTGCCCGTCTCCCTTCGGTGCCCTCAAGGGGCTGTTCTGTTAACCCTGCCACCTCTGGTGTTACAGGGCGCAGTGGGCTCCCTCGAGCACATATCTCAGGGTCCACCCGGAAACGTGGTGGCCCTGGGATGCCTGCCCCCTCCAAGGAGGGTTCCAGAGCAGTCAGTTCGGTTGTTCCCTGCCGGTTCGCCGTTACATGCGTTACTGACAGCACAACAAAAACCAGAAGCCATCCTCAAGAGGATGGTACCTCTAGTAGATTTTTTGGCAGCGTGGAAGCTACTGCCAAATGTTTCTCGTTGGGTCCTGCAGACTATAGAAAAAGGGTATCAAGTACAGTTCGGGTCTCGCCCGCCCAGGTTTATGGGGGTCCTATCCACAGTGGTGGGCCCCGAGCAGGTTCTGGTAATGGAACAGGAAGTGAAAACTCTGTTAGAGAAAGGGGCCATAGATTATGTACCTCCCTCAGACAGGGAAACCGGGTTTTACAGCCGGTATTTCATAGTTCCAAAGAAGGATAGGGGGTTGCGTCCCATTTTGGATCTTCGGGTGCTGAACGCCACAGTCATGCAATTGAAGTTCAAAATGTTAACCTTGAGACAAATCGTGCCACAGATCAGGTCCGAGGACTGGTTTGTCACGATAGATCTCAAGGATGCATACTTTCACATATCCATCCTTCCATATCACAGGAAGTTCCAGAGGTTTGCTTTCGGGGGCAAAGCATACCAATATCGAGAGTTCTTCCATTCGGCCTAGCATTATCACCCCGCTCTTTCACGAAATGTGTAGATGCAGCTCTGGCGCCTCTGCGCCTTCAGGGTATTCGCATAATGAACTACATTGACGATTGGTTGATTTTAGCTCAGTCGCATCAGTTGGCGGTTCGGCATCGAGATGTCGTTCTCGCCCACATGAAGGAGTTGGGGTTACGGCTAAATGCCAAAAAGAGTGTGCTTTCTCCACTACAGAGGACCACTTTTTTAGGCGTGGTATGGGACTCAACGTCGATGCAGGCACGCCTGTCACTGGCACGTGTAGAGTCCATCCTTTCGGCTGTAATAAAAATAAAACTAGGCCAGTCACTCACTGTAAAACAGTTTCAGAGACTATTGGGTTTGATGGCAGCAGCATCCAACGTGATACCTTTTGGACTGCTGTACATGAGACCCCTGCAGTGGTGGCTCAGGACCAAAGGGTTTTCCCCGAGGGGCAACCCCTTTCGCTTGATCAGGGTCACGCGGCGATGCTTACGTGCCCTGGTTATGTGGAAGAAACCTTGGTTCCTGTCCCAGGGTCCCGTGTTGGGAGCTTCGGGTCGTCGCAAAATGCTAATGAGAGATGCTTCTCTCACGGGCTGGAGAGCGATCTTAGAGGGACGCTTAACTCAAGGTTTGTGGAGGGACCACCATCTATCATGGCACATCAACTGTCTGGAGATGTTGGCAGTATTTCTTGCTCTCAAGAATTTCCTCACAGATCTCAGGGGCCATCATGTGTTAGTTCGTACAGACAACACGTCGGTGGTCGCCTATTTAAATCATCAGGGGGGTCTGCGCTCGCGTCCACTTTGCAAACTGGCGCACCAGATCCTCCTGTGGTCCCAGGGGAAGTTACTTTCACTCAAAGCAGCTTACATACCTGAGGCCCAGAATATAGGAGCAGACGTCCTGTCGAGACAGGGGCTGAGGCCCGGGGAATGGAGGCTCCACCCCGAGGTGGTGGAGCAGATATGGAGGGTGTTCGGCCAGGCTCAGGTGGATTTGTTTGCGTCTCGAGAGACGACTCACTGTCCACTCTGGTTCTCCCTCACGCATCCAGCTCCCCTGGGGATGCGATGGTACAGACGTGGCCGAGGCTGCGTCTGTATGCATTTCCCCCGATCGCTCTGCTCCCAGGAGTTATGGAGACCAGTTGACCCTTATTTTGATAGCCCCGCGGTGGCCGGGCCAAATATGGTTCTCTGATCTAGTATCTCTCCTCGATGGGCCTCCACTGGAGTTACCCGTCAGGAGGGACCTTCTGTCCCAGGCAGGGGGCTCGATATTTCACCCCCATGCAGAACTGTGGAACCTGTGGGCTTGGCCTCTGAGGGGGCACAGCTCATAGGGACTGGTCTCTCAACTGAGGTTGTGGAGACCATTCTACACTCCAGAGCTCCTTCCACAAGAAAACTTTATGCCCTAAAGTGGAAAGTCTTCACTTCATGGTTAACTGCCCGGTTGGTACAGTGCTGAAGTTCCTGCAGGACCGGTTCACTGCAGGGCTATCCTCTTCCACCTTAAAAGTTTATGTGGCGGCCATAGGTGCTTACTACATTCCTTTGGGTGGTATGTCTTTGGGTAAAGATCCGTTGGTATCTCGTTTTCTCCGTGGTACTCTGAGGCTGAGGCCTGCAGTTCGTGCTAGGGTACCGACTTGGGATCTGGCTACTGTCCTTCAGGGCCTTTCCCTGGCTCCATTTGAGCCATTGGAGGAGGTTCCTGCTAAGTTTTTAACCTTAAAAGCTTTGTTCCTCCTCGCTATCTCATCTCTTAAAAGGATAGGAGATTTGCAAGCACTGTCGGTTGCACCCTCGTGCCTGGAATTTGCACCTGGTATGGTTAAGGCCTTCCTTCATCCGAGGCCAGGTTATATTCCAGGTAATAAGGTTATAAGGTCCCTACTAATGTAGCCAGATCTATTGTACTGCAGGCCTTTTGTCCTCCACCTTTTCAAAATGCGGACCAGGAAAAGAATAATTTGTTGTGCCCTGTTAGGGCTTTAGATGCTTATGTCCACAGAGCTGCCCTGTGGCGTAAATCTGAACAACTGTTTGTATGCTTTGGGCCCTCTAACAAAGGGTCCCCTGCATCTAAGCAAAGAATGAGCAAGTGGGTGGTTGAGACCATCTCGCTTGCTTATGAGTCGGTTGGACAGCCTTCTCCTATGACTGTCCATTCCCACTCTACTAGGAGTATGGCGGCCTCTAAGGCCCTTATGTCAGGAGTTGCTCTTCAAGACGTTTGTGATGCGGCTGGGTGGTCCTCACCGCACACATTTGTGAGATTTTACTCTCTGGATTTGGACTCTACACTAGGGTCCCAGGTGCTCTCGTCCTAGTGCTGCTCTTCGGATTCACACTGGACATTTGGTATAGACGTTCCCATAGCGTCATTCGATGCAACGGAAGTTCCCTTGAAAGGGAACGCCTAGGTTACGACTGTAACCTCGGTTCCCTGAAGAGGGAACGAGCGTTGCATCGCCCTGCCATATCTCCTACGTGCCTGTCAAAGCGACTACTTCAGACTTGCGAAGCTAGCGCGGCTTTGTTTTGGGCTGGCTTTATAGCTTCCTGGTTCGTGGCGTCACCGGCTTTGACGTCCCGTCACACCATTGGACTGATTTTACATGTGCTTCAAGACGTCATCACGCATTGCGTTCCCATAGCGTCATTCGATGCAACGCTCGTTCCCTCTTCAGGGAACCGAGGTTACAGTTGTAACCTAGGCGTTTTCCTCTGCGGTTTTCGTGTACAGACGACAATGTTGTCAAAATGATCCCCACAAAAATGACAAAAAATGCTGTATTATTCACACCAGGCAAATAGTTAGCGATGTCACTTTGTAAAGAAACTCTACGCACCTATAGACTGAAGAAGTAACACGCATACGCATGATGTCACAACTTCGTTTTTCACAAATTTGCGCTTTTGTAGTTGTAGTAGACAATAACGGTATTGTTTTCAAAAACCTGCACTTTGAAAAGTTTGCATTTTCAGGCTCCCAAAAGCTGTTGTTATGTAAATGAACAGACATTTTTAGTTTAATTTCTAATTTCGTGTTACAAGGAATACAAAAAAAAGAATAAAAACTAGCACTTTAAATGCTGCTAGCTTTGATTTTCTGAATGATTTGTGATCAACAAGGTTGTTTTTTTTCTTTTCTTTTTTTTTTACATGATTTATTGTAAACCCTGATTAGTTATTGGTTTATAAAATGCCTTGCAACCCTACAAATCTCTGGGGTTCCAAGCGTTTTGCATGGCGTCACTGTACGGTATGGATATGGCTTATGAGAGACATTTTGTTAGGTTGAGTGTCTGTGTGTGTTTGGACTCTAGGTCCTGTTGTGCGAACAAAGAAACCCATGCTTGGCAGTGCCATTGGCATGTTAAGAAATCTAATGGGGTTAACAGGGCTTTAATCTCCTAAGGAACAAATGCCACACATTAAGAACAAGCTGAAGAACCTTAGGAGAATTTGAACTCTGCCAGGTCTGCTAAGACTAAAGAAAGAAACAGCTTTTCAGCAGCTCCCTGGCACTGGAGATGTGCTGAATCAGGAAGTTCACTTGTAGTTGTTTGCAAGATGGTTCAATGTGGTACATGTGTTCCCCAAAGAATGGACTTAAAAGAGGGAGCACATTTTCAAAGCACTTTCCCTCATGAAATAAAAAGAAACTATGTAAATCAAAGCTATATGTGAAGCCACTAACAATTCATGAAGGACAGTGTTTTACATAATGTATTTTATTGTAAAGCTATAAGGAAGGAGTACTTACAAGATAGTATTTCTTTGATTTGCTCAGCAAAAATAAAAAGACAACTTTTTTTCTCTTTTTTCTTCCTCATCGTGTTTAACATGCGGATATTGATAAGAACATAATGGAACAAAAAGGGCTAAAACTCCTCAAAGCCACTGTTTTGCAAATAACACAAAACTCAGGAAAAAATAAGACTCATAAAAAGAGACAGTAAAACTTTAAAAATAGACTAGAAGCAAGTGAATGGTCACTGATGACATTTTAGACACAGGCACTCCAACTTTGTGCCCCCAACCACTCTCATTCTAACATATTCTACTTTTAAAAATATTGTACAATTTCAGTTTGTCTTTCAACATGTTCTTTTTTTTTGTTCTCTTTTTTTTTTTAAAAGCCACGTTATTAGCATGTACATAAAACTGTACAAAGAAAACAAGGCATCACAAGCGTTTTGATATAAATATAACCAACACTAAGGCTACAAACTTGTACTTCCTGTAATTATCTATTAAAACGGTGGCTTTTCTTCAGTTACTTACTGTAGAGTTTTTTAATATCGAGATCATATGGAAGCAGACGCCCACAAACCTCTAAAGCGCTATCGGTTTATTTCAGAGCCAAAGTCATAGTAATGAAGCCACTCAGCCACCGCTTCACAAAATAAATTACTGATTTCGTTTTTAATCTTTTTCGAGGGGTAGAATGATGCTGTTTATTCTCTACTTCTATTATGCGCAGAGATGCATGGTGAGCCTCATTATGCACGGTGACATTACACGATGACATGTTCGTTCATAACTCCTAATACCTGGACAAATGCGGCGGGTGGCTCTGCTCCAAAATGAGTCCATGTGTCAGACAAAGAACTGATTCTTAAGTCACATTGGATTTGATTGATTTCCATGTAATCAAATACACGATTCAGCACAAATGAAATAGAGCTTACAGTAGGATGAAATTGAACATCAGCCATAAGCAGGCCCACACGGAATCTGTGCCGGAAGAAAGCTCCATAGATTTTCACAGAATTGGAACGCCCATTATTTAAAAAGCCATACATATCATCAACCCCTTGTGTGTTCATTTATTAAATATTTGGCTAATTTGAAAGTGCTTTCAGTTACCGATTAAGCTCTATTTAAACCATTTTACCATGTTCAGATCCATTACACAGAATTTTTTCCCTCAGAAATTAAGGCAAGAAATGAAGATTCCATTTGGGCCTGGTCATACAGTGGACAAAAGCCTAAATAAAACAAGGATGCTGTGTAAAGTATCTGTTTTAGGTACAAAAATGTGATTGTTCACATTATTTGTGCTGCATCAGACATCATCATCATCATCATCAAAAAAAAAAAAACATGTATATGTATAGAACAAACAATTATTGTCAATTTTGCTGTAAGAGTGTGAAAGTGTGGAAGCAGGACAAATTTCTATTGCCGATAACAAAACTGCTTAACAGGGTTGTGTGGAATGTAACTTAAATTAGCTTAAAAAGAACTAATTAGAGATTATGTTTGGTATGAATTAACATTAGTTCAATAGTTTAAAATAATTCAGAATTCATTTAACACTGGTCTCCCTGACTTAAGAAACTGTACAAATAAGTTCCAAATAAATACAAAAAAATGTCAGAATCCCACACATGAGTAACAAACAGCTACAATTGCATGATTATAACATTGGACCATTTCCCCCCTTATACAATGTTTATTTTTCTTTCTTTTCACCCTATAATTATTTTTTTATTTTTTTACACCCAGTGTATAAGACATGTTTTCCATCAGATTCTCTGCACCACTGTCCAATGTTTGACACTGTGAGAGCCATTTTATTCAATGAGATGCCACAACACAGTTTGGCCGTTGAAAATCCAAGCAAAAATCAGAGCTTAAAAATTCCTTGCTTTAAAGGCAGTGAGCGGATCCCTCCGTGTATCTACACAGTTACAGAGGTGTGCAAAGACGCACGCGTTCACACACACTTTGAGTGATTTGACCTATCAGTATCTGTGACAGTTGCTCTCCAGGGATAAACTCCAGGTTTTCCCAGTGGGAGTGAGAGACTGTCTAACTGTCATACAGCGATTGGGGTTCACCAGCCTGAGCAGCTTATGTTTGTGACTGCAGTAAAGAGCTCTAAGGTCAGTAGTTGCTGGGATGATTAAAAGAACAGGAAGTTAAACGTGTACAATGAAGTACAATGGTATCTCGTCAGGTCTGAGACAAGCTCAGCAATGCTTGTTCAAAGGTGGTGTCACACGGCAAACAGGGACCAAAGACCCAGTCAAACTCGAAATACGTCTTATTTACTAAGTCATTCGAGTGTTTGGTCTGCCAGTGTTCAAATAAGGGGGTCTGCCGTGAACTAAATTAATTCACACTCACAAAAGGAAGTGTAATATCTGAAGTGTCACACCAAACATCCATCATCTGAGACAACAGCCTTTAGTGTTAGGTCATTTTGTCTGTTGTTGTTGCTGTTGTTTTCTTTAAAAGGAAACTTTATCATGTTGAACCCAAAGCACAGAGCTCTGAGAACGTTGTTAACAGCAAAATCACCCAAGTCGGTTTTAAGAGGTGAGTTAGCTGTGTGACATGGTGTAAATTATAGTGCACTTAACGTGTGTAGCTCGGGCCTTGAATACTCATTATAGCTTTTGCTGACTTGCATCACAACTGATGCAATCCCTGTTAATGTCAGCCGCTATTAATAATGGCCCTAAATGAACTTCCTGTAAACTATTTCTAAAAGACCTTGCTTTTAGATGTGGAAATTATTAATTATTAAATAAAATTTCCAACAAAAACACCCTGTTTAGGCGAGCGCCAGTGTGACTTTACGGTAATAGGTTAGCACAATTTAGACGTTTCTAAGCTCGCTTCAGGAGTCTTATGTCATATTCTCAAAGCACACTTAAAACAGAATCTCAGATGTTCTAGAATATACTGGATTTGTTGAATACAACTTTAATGTGGTCAAAAAATGTTCTGCTGTCATGATTTTTGAACTCGTCTATCTGTTGTGAGCATTCATTTTGACAGTGTCAGACCCACCACAGAGCAGACCAAAAATCTCTGACAAAACCACATCTACACAACAGTTTGACACGTCTGAAAACGAGTAGGCTATTGCACAGCACAAAACGGTGTTTTTTTTTGTTTTTTTTTTGTAAAAGTTCTTTCTCCTTTCTAAGGACTGGATGGGTTGAACAAAGCTCTTCCAGAGGGGAACTCACCTAAAGCCTCCTTGTAGATAGTCTTCTTATAAAGTAAAGACGTATTACAGAGAAAGAGTCACTGGAAGAGCTTCCTATGGGAACCGATGAAGCACGTCAAATTTGTCTGAAATGACAAATGGCATCATGCAAACCTGCTGTAATTCATTTGTTTCCGTTGGATTTTGCCCCAAATTCCATGTTCGCTTGAGTCCCATACTGTGGATTATCTTTATTCTGTGGTCCAAAACTGTTGTCCTTCTTTTACTGACAGGGAAGCAAATCCTCTGAGCAATGTTCCTTCAACTAACATCAACAGAAGGAAGTGGCGGCTACGAAGGCTCTGTACAGCTAAATCATAAATCAAAACTGTTCCGTCAGACGTATAGTATTTACATCACTGTACATTAAGAAAAGAGTTTCCTATGAAAAAAGACAAATGTAAGAAACAATTACCCTTCAGTGCTTTAAGAAAGGTGAATATGTTTTCTCTTCATTAAAGTATACAGGTTGATAATGTATGTCCCTCTTGGATTGCCAGTATTTGGTTTGCCAGTTCTCTGGCTCAAGTTCTTAGTAGAGATACACACACATAAGGGGAAAAAGGTACTATTTGGATGTATATGTTTTTAGGTAAGCATAACTACAGTCTGATCATAAGTAATATATATATATATACATATATAAAAAACAAACAAATCAAATCAGGAATCAAATAGGAATATAACCTTGACATTAATTATCACAAATTTCACTTAAAAAATGTCCTTACATTCTTTCATTATATGTTTACTTGGGGATTGTGTTCTTCATTTTATATTCACAAAATTGTTTTCTAATTTTTTTAATAATTATTATTCTCTTCATTCATATCTATTCGGCTTCCAGAGCCTCTAACAACGTGCAGGGTTGTATAAAACCCCAAGGGTTTTAAAGAAGGTCTCTAGCTGTTTTTTGTCAGCCATTAGGGTAATGGATGAGGGGATTGGAGATGCACGTCGAGACGTCAGTGTAAATCGGGGTCTGGTGGTGTAGTAGAATTAGCAGGTGTTCTGAAAACAAGGCCTTTTATCCTCTCACAGGCATTGCTGATCACAAGTAAATTGGATCAAATGTGGAATCGAACCTAGGCGGAGGACAGATGAATCACAGGTAGATTTCTCTTTTGGAGCCTTGGCTGGAGGGTGTAGTGGCAGGGACGTAATCGGCTGTCTGACTCAGGGGGATCTCTTCCCGGGGGCAGTCCTTGCCGGAGTCGCCTCCTGTAGAATAGGCACTAGTGTAGGGAGGCAAAAAGCGAATGCTGGCCACTTTGTTGCTCCCGCCTCCACTCCGCTCTTCTCCATGAGGCTTAGAGCTGCTGTCTGCCATCAGACGCTCCTGACCCTCCCTCTCCTGGTAAGGCACGAAGGTGGAGAGCTTAGGCCCACTCTTGTCACTCTTAGTGCGGTTGGGTGAGGGCTGTCCAGGCATCCAGCAGGAATCAGAGTGGCCGTATTCCGTACATTCGCGTGTGCATTTTCCCGTCATAGCCACGTCAGGTAGAGGCCTCAGATCTAGAAAAAAAGAGAACAGAACGATGAGCTCATTTTAATACATTTAAAACAATTTGTGGAAATGGTGTGTTTACTCATAAGTCACTTCGTGATTCAGAATATACTAGTTGCGTTGAATGCTTTTGATTCACTAAAAGGAACAGACCAGGGTTCCCACGGGTCTTTGAAATCCTTGAAAATCCTTGACAGTTTGTGAATCTTAAAAATTCAAGGCCCTGGATAGTTTTTGAAAATAAACATACATAGATTCAGGTCCTTGAAAGTGCTTGAATTTATTATGTGCAATGTGCAAAAAATTCCATATTATTCCCTCCAGTCCACTAATGTGTTATTTCGCCAACACTTCGTGGCCTATCCATTCTAGCTAGCTTGCTTGATTTACGCTACTTACATGCATTTACGCGTTACGTTAAGTGTTTCCTGCGAAACTACTGCGATGGTACCTCAGCGTTTTCAGTGCTTACACCGAACCCAAATATGTTCAGTCAATGGCTGTTTATTGTGTTCAATAAACATAAAACATTTGTGATAATCTGTTGCCCAAATATTTTATTTAACATAATGTTAAATATTCATATATCTTAAAACTTCTGGTTACTTCTGGTTACATGAGCCTAAGCTGTCCTAAGCTTTTCAATAAAATCCATGCAAAAGTTAATATCAGATCATTTTAGAATACAGTATAGGATGTACCGAATATTCTTCAGTTGAATATCAGATCTCTGTCATATGGCCAGAAATAAATGCAAAAACGAATGAAAAGTCCTTGAAAGGTCCTTGAATTTGAAGTTAACCAAGGTGTGGGAACCCTGACAGACTAACAATCAGGATACACAGTTTGTGCTGAATTTCCTTAATTTTAATTGAATATAGTTGTGATATCATTGAATAAGTATTGCAGGAAACTCTGTCAGAGTATTTTTACAGTAGTACGAAATTCCGTCCACATTGGCAGAGGAATTTGATTTGATTTGATTCAATTTGGTTCAATTCAATTCAATTCACATGTATTTGTATTGCACTTTTCACCATACCTATCATTTCAAAACAGCTTTACAAAAAATGCATGTTTCTACATTACAATTTAACATAATCTGTATTCAGAGGTGAATGCGTCAAAGTAATGCCCATATATCAAAAATGTACCGTTCTAAGATAATACAAATCATGTTTTCATTTAGGGAGAAACAATGATCTCATTAAAGCAATTATTAGTTGTGATCATAATGATTACATGTAGAAAATTTGGCAGTGGTTCATGTTGAATGGTGATTTCAAAAGAATGCAAGTGTGTGTGAACATCATTTGGTTCTGGTATTAAAATAATAATAACAAAAAATTATAATAAAACAACACTCAACCCTCTATAGCACTAAACAGAATTCATTGACTAAACCTTTTCAAATGACAAATTAAACAGAAACCTTACTATTGAAAAGCGTAATGGAGATGCTTTATTACGAAGACTCACTTTTATAGTCAATCAAAGCTGCACAAACAACTCTACAGCCTATTCTCACCCTTGTTCACTGTAACCATTCAGTGTAATGAATGCTAATCTTCACTATAAAAGGTTGCTGAAGCTGGATGGCATGACAAGAAGCGAAAATAATGTTCTCATCTGCAAATATTTAAATCTCTGTCTGGAAAATATAAATGCAAAAAATGAACCTAACCTTAACTCTGATAGTGACATTAGATTAGTTTGATAGTGTGCATGTGAAAAGGGGGCAGGCAGAATGGCAAGTTCTCGAGGGGAAACATTTATTTCCCGAAATGTCTGAGCTCTATATGAAAGGCCTGTGATTTGAGGCAGCGGATGCCATTATTTTGTCCCTTATATTGGACCATCATGGAACACACTTTAAGAAATCATTCTCTTTTTTTCATTCACACATCCTACACTTTTATAGATAGATAGATAGACAGACAGACAGACAGACAGATAGACAGATAGATAGATAGATAGATAGATAGATTTTTGCTCTTATATTTCTCTTTTACTATCACTCAGGGAAGAATATTTAAAGTTTGAGCTCTGATAGACCAATAGAGACCTTTGTCTCGGGCACACGGCACCTGAATCTCTCTGTCTCCTTTTCTTATCTCCTTCCTTCCAGTTGGAGTTAACCTCAGGAGTGTTCCCACTGAGCCTGAAGGCTTGAGAGCTGGCCCTGCACCACTGCCCCTATCACCAATCACTCCCAATCCGGCTCTCTAGCACTTTTTTTCCCAGCTAATTAGATTCCGCTGGCCCCTTGTCACCATAATAGAATGGAAATTATTTCCAGATGAGTATCTGACATTTGGTGCTGTCTAAAGTAAAGAGGAAAGATGTGTTAAGACTGGGCTCCTTGCGTTTTCTCTGCTCTTCTCCTCTGTGATGGAGGGCTGGCACAAGAGATTTGCTTAATGTCATTTTCATTCAACTGTCGCGCCCCTGGGGTGTGATATGGATGGAAATATACATACATGGTTCAAGCTGTTTTCTGATTCCATGTCCAATTGTGCAGCTGTCAAAATGTCCATTTGACCATTTCATTGAAGGTAAGAATTCCTATTTGACATGCAGGTGGAGGATTTTCATATGAAAGACTCATAATGATTTGATCAAAATGACAGCAATGAATAAAAATAAGCTTTTTGTGTGTATCAGGGGATGAAAAAAAACTAAGCTATTATTCAGTATCCACGGTACTAAGCCCTTGCTATCAATCAGAGGCAATTATTTTCCATTTATCTTCAATTTTATGCAGTTTATGTATATTCAGGGTAGACTCAGGGTTATAAATTGAATATAATGTAAAAGTCTACTGTGTGTGTGTGTGTGTGTGTGTGTGTATATAATAATAAATTCTATTAATAATAAAAAAAAATTATAGGGGTTCAAGCGCATAATTGTTCGAATTTTCAAGGATCAGCATTCTCCCCTAAAAGTGATCTGGCAGACCAAACCATAAGTCCTACAGACTTGAAGCATCATATTATTAATGTATATAATAATAATAATAATAATAATTTGTATTATCATTATTATTATTATTATTATTAGTATTATTATGTTCTCCAGTGGGAAGTGCAGTCATTGTAAGAGAGCAATACAGTAGTCAATAGCTCACTGTTCATTTACCCCAGGGCCCTCTAAGCGAATCCGTAATATATGCAGCCTCTTCACTTCATTCCATAACAGTTTTAGCCAATTGATTTTCAGCTTTGGCTGCGCCTTAAAGCCACCCAGGGGAGCCAACCGCTCAGGCCACAACACACAGGTTGCCCTGGGTGACAGGTGTGGAGGATAGCAGTGGGAAAACCAGCCTTTATTTGACAGTTAACACCAACACTCCAACTTTCCCACAATCCCTTGCTGATCCTGTGCACGGATGGAAGCAGACAGGCATAGTTGATGGAGCCTCCTCCCACCACCAACTCGCCTGTGCTCTACCCTTCCCAACCCCTTCGTTCCATTGCCATTCGCTCGGGTGTCCTCTCCCCCTGACCCCACGTCTGCTTGTATGCAAACCTCGCTGAGACTAATTAAACTTTGGGCAGATTAGAACTTTGCCTTGTCAGTCTTTATTCGTGCTTAAACGATTTATTACTTTTAGGAAAATTAAATTAGCCAGTTATTAATTAATCGACACATTGCTTTTGAGAGGATAGAAGAAGGGGGGAAACATGTAAAGTAAAATGTGAAGTAACAAAAAGGAATTAAATGTAACGAGGGATTCCTGTACAAAATCCAAAAAGGAAAAAGGGGTGAACCAATTATTATTTTTTTTTTATGTGGGTTATGTAGGTTTATTTAATAATAAAATGCATTTAAATGTATCTAAAATTATATATTTCTAATACTATTATCATATTCTCAATATCATATTATTAGGAATTATATTTCATAGGTATTATATTATTGATGTACAGTCAAATGCAATACCAGGAACATAACATGCAATCAAAGTGCCTATATGCAGACTGCAATTACATTAGACAGATGGAGTGCAAAAATTTTTTTACAAGCAGCAATGTTATTCCTGGCTGGGTTAAAAGCAGCTCAGAATAATATAAGGTTGGATACAGCAGGAGAACGAAGAAGAGACATTGCACTTTCAAATGGCAGCAAGCATAAAAGATAGCCAGTAGCCACAACACTAAAGAGATACATTAGTGAGTAACCACGAGAGCAAAGCACAAGCTATGCAGAAACGTTGTGGTCTTACATCTTGCATACAGCACAACATCATCAGAGCTTATCATACATTTTGCTCTAAACATGTTAAGCTTCTTATATATGCAAGTTTGATGATGCAAATTCAGGGGTTCCGGGCTATCAAGACATGTCACTATAGAGTCACAGAACTTTTCCTTATTAAACTAGAAAATAACATTTAACACAAAGCAAGACTGATCCAATAAATTTTCATTTGGGAATCTAATGATTGGGTCAGGCGTGCAAGTCCTGCTCCACATTCAAACGTTCCCACTTAGCTGGGGGTTTGCTTGTGGCGTCAATGTATTGATGAAGGTTTAAATTTAGACTTGCTCTATTGCCAGTTTCAATACATGCTGTACTGCTGTGTATTCTCTGGAATAAAAATCTAATTTGTATCCTCTGAAACGTGCTGCGACTTATATTTCAAAGCGACTTATATAATCCAGTTAATGTTAAAGGGGTGATGAATTGAGAAATCAACTTTCCCTTGAGCCTTTGATATATAAAAGGTCATGGTAATATAAGAATATCCTGTAAGTTTCAGAGCTGAAAACTTCCTAGTTAGTCAAAGAAAAGCTTTTATAGACACCAGGCCCAGAAAACGCGAGCTCTCAAATATATACTTATCTATGACGTAATATAAGGGGGAAACGCCGCCTCTACAGATAAATATGTACGCCTGTTTCTGTAGCCTCGCCCACCAACTCATGGAACTAAACTGATCACGTTACCGAGCTGTAAACATGCCGAAGATAGCAATATATTGCGTTGTGCCTGGTTGTGGAAGAACACAGTTGCTGCATAAGCTTCCTTTGGATTCTAATATTAGAAATGAGTGGTTGAACTTTAGTTTTAATGAAGTTCCAGCTCACGTGGGGAAGACATTACCCGTTTGTTCGCCTCATTTCACCGCGGAATCGTTTGTAAACAGGATACAGGTCGAGACTGGATTTGCAGACAGAATGAGATTAAAACACAATGCTGTGCCTTCTATATTGGATCCGACAGGAATGGTGCAACACACTTATGTGAGTAAAACATGTTTTTTATATGTGATAGTATTGCATTGTTACAGATCGGGGCTATATGTTTTCCAGACAGGCTACCAAAACGTAAGCCTGCCGATGGGCTATCTTAAATAGTGAAATAACATTCCTTTCTTGATGTGCGTTGTTCACTCTCTTGACTTGATATTTGAAGGGCGCACGCATGTGTGTGTGTTAGTGATGCACGGTTCGCGGTTATATTCACCGATCGTGCGGGCCAAGTCATAAAAAAATAATATTCCAATCAATCGCAGGTGGATGAGAGATAAAACATTGTGTTTGTTTGATAAAGACGTTTTGCGAGCCATGTGAGCGAATCATTCCGGTTGCTGTTTCCCCACATGCTTTCAAAACAATTCCCACATGTACTGACAGGGGAGCTGCCCATTAAAACCGAGCGTTTCTTGAGAGAGCCTCAAAACCAGGGTAGAAAATAGCCTATTACTTTTTCATTATGATGTTTTTGAATGTAAAAACCATGCAAACGTCATATGTTGACCTCAGACAACAGTATAAAAAAATTTAAAAAGCCAGTTCATGACCCCTTTAAACATACAACACATGCACAAAATGCACACATTTAGATTTGTACCAAATGAGAGAGCTACGTGAGCATAAGTAAATTTGGATAGCGCATTTGTCACATGGCAGTAGTTTCACTTTAAATACATTTATTTAGGCTTGGCATTTATAATAAATGTTGTTTATTACAATAATTTATGTTTGTATCATCAAAAACGAAAATTCTGTCATTATTTGCTCGCCCACTTTTTTTTATATCCGTAGAATGAAAGCAAGCGTGCCGCACACGTCCTGAAAAAGTGAAGCCAAAGTGTCTCGATCACCCCCAGGTGGTTGGTCCAAGTATAGCTCATAAACCCCGCCCCCTCCATGAAATGTAATGGGAAGTGAGACAAACTAAATAATCAAATTACACTTCAAACAAATTTTTTGTGTGGTTTGTATCATTTTTAGACAGTTTTTATTACGCTGATGTAAGTTCAGGTGTTTGTTTTTTTTTAAATATGTTTGGTTTTTAGTTAGTTATTTGATGCTAAACGAAGTTGTCACTAAGGCACCAACTGATTTTTTTCGGGAGTTTCGGGAAGAGATTTGAGCTTTAACTTTAATTTCTATGACTGCTTATTTTAATATTGTGGCTCTACTTCCTGCTCTCTACTGCACAGACTCTGGTCCCACGTTCACTACTGCGCAGACTCAGGTCCCAAATCAGCGCAAGATGTCAGCACCATAACTGGACGTTGGTGGCTTAATTTTCTTCAGTGGAAGGTAGTGAAGATGCGTCATCCATATTTTTTTAACGGTCTATGAATGAAAGTTGATGAGGACACTGTTGTTTTGAACCCCAGTGACTCATTATAGGACTAAAAATAGTTCAAAATTATTTTTATTTTTGGGTACAGTAGCCCAAGAGGCATTTGCAGTGAAGTTCTTCTGCGATCACCTTTGGTTCATTCTTATATATGATACAATTATGTGGTGTACATCAGGCTTGTTCATGCTACATGTAGCATTGCATGTCAATACAGTCATGGCTACACAATGGCCAAAACCTGTCAGGCATATACGCCTTCAATAATGTGAGCATAAATAATGTGAGCATAAACATCGAAAGCAGATCAGGCTATATAGTTCATTCATAGAAGCCCAAATAAATTCTAATCCTATCATTTAACTGCAGGTGGATTGAGGGATTTCAAACATTAAATATTTCATAGACACAGCCCTTTTTATGTGACGTTCTGTTCTTTTCCACCACTCTCACTGGCTCAGAGGAGCTGTATAAACCTCTGCAGCATTTTTTTCGTGCATACGTTCCACAATGCTCTTTGCCAGAACGGTGCATCCTCTTTGCCAAAGCTTCACTTACGGGCTAAACGAGTTGTGAGCAGAGTCAGAGAGTGCCATCATTTGGACCATGTCCCACTGGCCTACATCTGTTAAACATGGAACTTATCTGATCCGCAAAAATCAATGTCCTCACCCGCTGACCAAATTTGCTCTCCCGACTCTGCCAGCTAGCCGAGGGAAGGGGGGAGCGACGTGTGTCATTTTGCAAACCTCCACATGTTGGCACACTGTGTTTCAGTATGCATCAGTTGCATAGAATCTCCTCCTGGCTTAGGAAGATAAGCACATGGAGAAAGGCTGTAGCCCGCGGCTAAATCAACTAGGGTAAGCTGCATAACATCTTCCACTCATGAATGTTTTAAAGTTGAGTTTGTCTGCTCACAAGCTGAATCATTGAAGATGAAACAAGGGTGTAGTGTTTGATTGTGCTGCAGGCCTAAACAACTGCCTGTGAAGAAGAAAAGCAAGCACACAAGCATTAGATACAGACAAATGGGTAGATGAAAAAGGGAGTAAACTCAACTGATCAATGTCTATAGACGGTCACAGCACCCAAAGTCTTCATAAAAATTGCAGTGAACTTACATCAGTGTTGAATCGAGAATGCTTTCGAATTGCTTTGGTACAAACTGTAGTCCATTTTTAGACTCAGCTCCACTGCAAGTAGTGATTCACTATCCAAAACCTTGTTTTCAGCTAGAAAAAGACTTAATCACTGTACAGGAATCCAGACTGATTGGACATGTCTAATGAAATTAGCCAGTCCACTGACAAGTGCGACCAGACTTCAGTTTAATTTTGGAGGTGTGATAGGCATTATAAGAGTTGATTTTTGTAACAAGAGTATTTCAGTGAACCATGCTATATTCCAAGTTTCATTGTGCCATAGAAAATGAATAACTGTAATTACAGCTTATGTCTAAATGACTTTTGACAGAGGGGGAGAGGAACACAGCTATAAATATAAAAGTCTGCCATTAGTACAGCCTCCCACACTTTTACATTGTCTTTTCCTTCCCTTTTTCGTACCACTTTTTTTTGCTCATGTATGTAGAAATACAATACGTACGTGTACATACACACATTTTCGCCAATCCAAATTAATCCAATCTCATTTCAGATTCTGAAAGTTATGAACCTTAACTTTATAAATGTAAGGTTCATAAAGTTAAGCTAGACGCTGTAAATTTTTG
Organism: Rhinogobio ventralis; assembly: GCA_039654625.1. Classification (NCBI taxonomy): domain Eukaryota; kingdom Metazoa; phylum Chordata; class Actinopteri; order Cypriniformes; family Gobionidae; genus Rhinogobio; species Rhinogobio ventralis. The sequence goes on along the minus strand of CM077198.1, from coordinate 21,085,774 downwards.
CGACATCTAGCGGTGAGGTTGCGAAATGCAACTGCTCATTCCTCCTCTCTTTCGAAGCTACGGTGGCTGACGCAGGACAAATATGTTGTTGTCTGAGACAGCAGAGAGTAGCTAGCGCTTTGTAGATCAGTTTGGTGTATGTAGATATAAATGGCTCATTCTAAGGTAATACAAACATAACGGTTCACTATGTAAGGTCTTTATACAACACTGAAAAAAAATATGTATATTATATTGCAATTCTGTCAAATAGATCCTCATAAATATTACACACTGCACCTTTCAGTATTCTAAACAAAACTTTAGCGTATGCACTGCATCCCAGTCACTGGGTATCATTCACTAATAATTGTGTGGATTATTTCGTATTTGTACTCACAGGAGAACTTCTCACAAAAAATCTCCACCTGATTCACAAAATGAACGCACATGAATTTGTTCTTAACCTTGTTCTGATGTTAGTGAATTTGGAGTATTCTTAGTGAGCGGCCGCGTGCACAAAGTTAGTAATTTGCATTAAAGTCACCCTAACCATCTCCATATAAGTGCTTTCTGCACAGGCTTTCCTTACAGCCTTTCGTCACTCTAGTAAAACTTGCCGCTGTTCGCAGATGCACTCTCGCCCGGATCCTCGAGCAATGCCAAGTGTGCCATTCTCACAATAAACACCTTTTATAAAGACCCAGATTACGGCCCTCTCATTAGCCAGCTGTACATGTAAATCTGCGATATTCAGAGAAACCTTGCAGCTAAAGCTATAACTCAACTTGTCTTACTCTTTAACTATATATGATCGAATGTATTTAAGATTAAATTAAATTGTATTATTTAATAATTTCATTATATAATTTTATATATGGATTATATAATACAATTAATGCAATATACTTCAATGTAATTATAGTCATGTTAGGATGAAATATAACTTCTTAACATGATTATAAAGCCATACAGAGTAAGTTCTTTTTGCATACGAGTGGTTTCAGTTGTTCCTATATTTTTTCATAAATTTAGAAGAAAAAACAAATATTACGAAATCTTTGGTGAATTGTGATTTGTTCTTAAAATTGATGCTGTTGTCCAATTGTAGTAGGTCTCAGGCCTTCACTAAGCATACGTACACACAAATTTGTGCGTGAAATGTGCGTAGGACCCACTATGTTCACACGTGGACAACAGCATCGCTATAAATGTCACCGTAGTTATACCATAAGTATAATTGTAATTTTTCCCTTGATGAAATACTTGACCAAAATGTCAGAAGCATTCTTTTTTTTTTCTTTCTTTCTTAATATTTTTAGAAAGGAGGCATTAAATTAATCAAAAATGACATTAAAGACATTTATAATTTTACAAGAGATTTCTGTTTCAAATAAGTGCTATTATTTAAAGAAATTTATTTATAAAATAATCCTTAATTGTTCCACTGAAGACCGATGATGCTGAAAATTTAGCTTTATCATCACAGGAATACATTACATTGTAATAATATTTCACAATTGTCCCGTTTTACTGATCAAATAAATGCAGCCTCTGTGAGCATAACAGACTACTGTCAAAAACATTAAAAAGTACTGTCCCCAAACTTTTAAACATGTGGCTGCGCGTACAAAGAGAGATGAGATTAAATTATACCTATATATGTGACTTAAAAGTAGAGCTGTTGATTATGTAGAATTTTTAACTGAATTAATCACATGATATGCTGATAAATTAATCAAATCAATCGCAAACCATCCTTCCACTCTCATTGTGGACACGCAAAAACATGAATCGCTCCAATACCGGGAAAATTCCATATATGGATTTTACATTGGGGTCATTGCATTATTATTATTAATTTTTTAATCATGGTATAATTAATCATCATAAATTATTAAACTAAATTGACAAGCCTACTAAAAAGAAGAAAAATCTTTAATCAGGACCCCTGAAAAATCATATTTCCAAGAAACAGACTCAGAGGCAAATGCCATGCTGCACAAAATCATTTTCATTATTAATGAAGAAGATCTGAGGGACAGAAGAAAGAAGGGAAGAAATTCCTTTTTTTTTAAGGAAAGAGCCTCTTTCTTTCTCTCTTTCTCTCTCTCTGTCTGTCTCTCTCTACTCTCTGCAGAAATCAGTAGAGGGAAACTTCAATCATGCTACAAAAGTGAATAAATGTATGGCTGGAGCGAGCTGCCCTCAGGCCTATGCTCTCTCCTGTCTCACTAAGCTTTTAGGACCACAGTCGAGAGAAAACCGCATAACTGAGACAAGCTGATTTTTTGAGGACAGTAGCCGACCTTAATTTAGGAGAAACAAGCGCGCACATCCACGAACGCTCACAAACTTTGTGTTGCGGGAGAGATATTCTGCCTTATCTGTCATCATTAGAGACCTCTGACTTCTCTTTGAAAAGAACAGCGATATTTATGGTTGGGGGTAATTCATATTGTAACATGGGATAAAGGCAGGCTGGTGGAGAATGTGGGATGAATATGGATATCCTTCAATATCCAACATTTTCTTTCAAACCAAACAAAATTATTGAGCTTAGTCCCAGTAAATATCATTGTTTGATTCCGAGAGAATGTGAGTGAGAGAGAAAATCATTCCAGGATTCATAATATTAGAAAGATAAAATACCAAAAACAGGAGAAAAAACACCCCACAGCAAAACAAACAACAACTGAATAGTAGAATAGCATATATTAAATGCAAAGAGGCAGGAGTTTAGAGACACTGAATGGTTGTTAGTCATTTTTTCAGATGTCTTTTCCCCTGGCGGCTTACACTTTAAACACACACCTCACTGACACAATGTGAATCTCAGGCCTGTGTCATACCACACACACACACATCCTTGCATTTATTTCTGTGCCCATATTAACAGGTTACTGTATTCACACTGCCTGCTCAAGCAGAGCGGTGCTCCATAACAGTAACTTATATATACGCGAGTAGAGATTCGCTACTATAAACTATCTGTTGAGCTTGATGCCAGTGCACACACAGTGACAGGCACACAAACATTACTTTATGTTAAGTAGGCTAACTGACTGAATCCAGATGATGGTTTACTACTATACACTTTGGAGTTTGGGTTCTGAGCTATGCATATTAATCATCATTAAAGTGATAGTAAAACAGTTTTGGTCATCATTTATTTGATGAAAAACAACAACGACAGCAACAAAATATCGTAGGTCACACTTTATATATGGTGTCTTTGAATATTATGTACTTATATAAAAAAATATATTTATTGTGTCCTTGTCGTTTTACAGGTAAGGTTAGGGAAAAGTTTGTTGGTATGGGTAGGTTTAAGTGTGGGTTAAGGAGTAAAGGGGAAGGGTCAACAGTATAATTACAGATGTAATTAAAGAAATTAATTACACATATAATTATACACAGTTTTTTTTATTATGAGTACAATGTAAAAACATGTATGTACACAATAAGTGCATTGTATCAAATTATTAATTTACATAATCCTAATATATCCACACCTAATATAAAAAGTGGGACCATATCTTCTTTTGTGTTCCACAGAAGAAATAAAGTCATACAGGTTTGGAAGACATGAGGATGAGTAAATGTTGACTGAATTTTCATTTTTGGGTAAACTATCAATTTAAGATGTAAATTATATTTCCATTTTATAGTTTATAAAACAGAAGTTACATCACCATGTCATAAGTAATACTTTTTATAAAATATTATTATTATTATTTTCCATAAATTTAATTCATTATACGTGACCCGAGCCGGCAAAATGACTCAGAATGCGCACGGGATAATTTCAAGCCACAGGCAAAACAAGTACAAAATAAAATTCTGGTCGATTTTGAGGTTTTCACAAAAATTTGTTCATTAAGCCCTTGTCTAGCGATCCCAATGCTCCAAATAGCAATTAAACGTCTAAAAGTATCTTTATTTGTACGTTTTCGGAGAGGAGTACCTTTCCTTTGTCCAAGAAAACGATATCACTCGCGCTAACTGACAGCTCCGAAGCGTGCGCACAAAGACGCCTCAGACAGCGCACGATCCTGATATACACAGAATTATAGTATTTTAAAATATCTGTCTTGGTGAATATTAACTCATTCTAAGAGTCTATTCTCATATACTCATTCTCATGATCTATTATGTCTTATGTGAATGTTTGGTTAAATGTTGGGGAAAAACATCTGATGTGACTCATTTTGCCAGCACGGGTCACATATATTTACATACCTCCTGAATATTACATCAATGTCATGTTTTAATTAAAAGAAATATATCATCTGTTGTTTTTAACCATAGCCATACACAGTTTCAATGCTAACATTAAAGTCCTCATGAAATCAAAACGTTATTTACTTTGTTAGCACACATTACAGGTCTTAGGGTGAACAATTAATCCGTGCAAGTTAATACACAGAAAAAAAATAGTTTGCCGTGGTAATCTTTAATCAGAATTTGAAAAGTAACTTCCGGTCTGGAATGACGGCTTGGGTTTGAATATCCTTAACCACTCCCCTCCAACCGTTAGTCAGCTATGAGCGAGAGATGGAGAGGAGGAGCACTGAAGTAAAACCCTGCCTTCTATTCAATATTCTGTTTTACTTGGAAATGCGTCACAGCACTGAAATAAAATCAGCTGCAACTTCTGGTTCACTGGGACTTTAAATATTATGTATCATAATTGGGGAAAAAAAAAATATATGGTGTACAGTTTTACTCCCATTTTTTCAAGTAGTATCGCACCTGCAGCTGTCTGATCTGTGTGAACATTCTGAGATTATGTGCAGCTTTGACACTTACAGTGCAGACTGACTCAAGGCATTGTGGCACAATGCATCGCAACACTTCATCGCTAGCTTCTAGTGTATACACAGTGTTACACACCATGACAGATAAGAGAGGAAAAGAGAAGGGTTAGGAGGCAAGAGCTGATGAACACATGTAAAAAGATGCTCATTTACTCTTACCAGCACACACACACACACAGAGATATGGAATCGAGTGGTTACTGTTGAGTGTCATATTGCTGAGTGCGTTTTTGCAATGCTGTCTTTCTTTCTGTCAGCCAAGAGCCTCAAAGGAGAAAGGGTCACATATGAGGTCAGAGGTGGGTTCATTCAGAATGACAAAATGTCACAGCACTGCCTTCCCTGAGCCCTGGTGCCCTTGCTACAAAAAAATAAAAAAGAAAAGAAAAAAATTGTAAGCATATGTGAGTGTTTCAAAGAGACTACAAAAGAGTCCTGAAACCATAGGCAGCTTTGGGCGCACTTACAAAGAGTGCTGGTGTGTGAATATGAGATTAGATCACCAGAAGGGTGACGTGTTTGTGATGGTGTGTGTGTGTGTAACCTGCATGCAAACATATGGCTGTCGGACATCTTGTTTTGAGAGAGACCATATGCTGGTTTTGGACATGATGAGCCTTTTTTTTTTTTTTTTTTGCTTTCTACAGCACAGCACATATTATACACTCTCTCATACACACACGCGCACATGATTTCTATTCTTCTGTATCTAGGGAACCAACATCTATCCCTCCTCCAAAGAGAGTAAGCTACTCTTATCTTAGCAGGTCAGGGATGCATGGGCTGCGGTATATCCCGAACATTCACCTTATATTGATCTGGCAACTCAGCATCCTCCTCTTTCTTCACCTGTCCCAATAGAACACTCAAAAGCTCCAGAACACAGACGATGAATCCTTACAAAGATTTATCATGGTAGCCATAGTTTCAGCTGCAATACAGTAGTTGCTACTATTTAAAAAACAAACAAACAAAAAAAAACAGATATATAATAAACTGGCAAAGCTTCAGATAGTGTCTTACACTGTTTCAAAGAGATCCCATTTTGGTTTACAACAAACTAGTCTTTGGGACTGACTTTCTGCACTGTAATTTTGTAAGTGGCGAAACTGGATCTGTTTGCTTAACTTAGTGAACATGTGATATATCTATATTTGTTGCTATGGTAATGATGTAAGCGTCAGCACAATGCCAAGAGACTTTCTCATACAACAACTGAGAGTAGCTATCACTGACAGGCTGTCAGTATGGAAAAAGGACATAAAACTGAAAGTTTTTCCTCTGCTCATGTATATAATGACATCTCGCTGCAGTGCTGAACTTGCAATGTGGATGAGAGAATCTCAGCAACAGAAACATTTTACACATTCCTGCTTTTATTGTGTCTAAAACTGCTGACTTGCTTGTTCATTCTCTACATGGCATGTATAGTTCACTATATGAGGAAGGATATTAATAATGAGTGTATTTAAACATAACTCAAGATAGTATAGTGCACGTTACATCTGCGCCATGTTTTGAGCTTAAAATCCATTCACAACCCTAACCCTCATTAAAAAAAGCATATGGATGTAGTTTAGTAGTAAATTGCATATTTTTTCTAGAAACAAAAACTAAACAAATTTATGTGAAAAATGACTAATTCAGCTTTGCACATAGGTTTAAGGTTAATACAATAGTTCCTGTTTTCAGTATCCTCAAATATGTTTTTTTTTTTTTTCTTCTTTTTATCTCACAGATTTGAGAATCATAGTGACCTGATACTGGTCCACATAGGACATTGTGCCTTTGGTTCTCACTTTATATTGATAACTATTTTCTAAATAAACTACAAAAAATATATTTATTTTGTCCTGTTCCTTAACTCCCTCTCACATACCTCATCATGCCGCACATTTGTTATCTCAGGTGTAAATCGCAGCATTCATGATCGTTCACGCCTCTTCGCATATGGGTTTGTAAACAAAAAGTGTCTTACAAAATTTAAATCAATATATTGTTTTATGTGAATGAGTAGGCACAATGATTCTCACATCAGTTTGAAGCAAACACTCTAGGCAAGAACACCCATTAGTCAAAAGTCTTGTGGACTTAATTAAGTGACTTACATTTTTAGTTTTTTCAAAAACTATGCATAAACAAATATTCTCTCAAAAATACAAGCATGTACATATATGTTGCTCACCTATTATGGTAGCCCAGTTTGTGCTGAATACAGTGTATGACACTTTTGCTATTAATATGTTTTTAAGCAACTGAAAAAAGCACAAATGTCAGAGCATGTCAAAACTTCTAAAGGACCCCAAAACTTTGCAGACCCGTAAGAGTTAATGAATGATTCAATGAATCACTCAAAGTCATTAACTGCACCCTAAATTGCAAACTTCCCCACTATAGTAGGCAAAAAAAAAAAAAAAGTATGTGGTATGAGTAGTATGTCCGAATTCACAGTACTCATAAAACAGTAGCTGAAAAGTACTTGGATGACTTACTACTTCTGACAGATTGTTAATTGTGCATCCGATAGACACTTAACTATGTGTCGTCACCATGAGGCCAGTGGAGACGATGTCACATGACAATGACAACATGATGGCTGTAGTACGTTCAAATTATATTCATACTACACACATTAATACTATATAGAACATTCTTTTTTTACAGTGCCACAATGTAATTACTTATGCAAAAGAAATCTACTCAGAGAGTATGTGATTTTGGATGATTTCTAAATGAATCAATGGTTTTGAATATGTTGGATAAATTAATGAATCAGTGAATCAAATTCACATGTTTAATGCCTAACTGAATCAAAGGTTTTGATAAATAGTTTGAATAAATGAATTAATAACTCGTTCATAAATACACTTGTCGCCATCTACTGGTGTAACCTACAGAAAGAGTCATTGAAAAATCCCACTACTAACACAGATACATAAAGTATCTGCAGAATGATACAAAAATATCAGTGATGTTAAAAAGTATATAATCTACTTGATTTGATGACTAGAAAGTGTAATGCGTAACAGTTATTAAAAGAGATTAAAGCATTGTTTTGTTAGAGGAGGCTCTTGGTTTTACAAACATCATATGTAATTCTAGGGGCAAGAAAAAAAAGCAAAAACTAAAAAGATGTTCTCACTAAATCTACATCAAGCGCTGAGAGAAGAAGAGTAACAAACTATTCTCTCATTAACGTAATCGTCAGGAAGCTGGGCTGGGTTGCTTTATATGCCGTTGTTGTTTAGGGGAAAATATTAAAACAGTCAGCTTCCCATCCTGCCTATAAGAGTGCAGTCATGCAGATAAGTTTTGACCTTTTTGAACAATTCTTCCCCTCAATAGGACACGTTCAGCTTTCAGAACTGCAAGATGATTGTTTTGTTTGCTGCACAGTTGTGTGATGTCTCTGTTGTTATTCTTTTCTTGTTGTTGTTCTTATTCTCTCTCTCTTTCCTCCTCACTCTCTCTGCCACTGTAGCATCATTTCATGCTCCAAATTCCAAATTTACCATCATTATCTGAGAAAATGGAAAGACAAAAAAACAGCATTGCTTTCATTTAGCATTTTCTCTCTCCACACTGAACATGAAAACAGAACTGAGTTCTGTATTTGATCTGCGTGGTGATTAGCTCCTGAAGACGCAAACTTCAGGAGATAAGTCAGATCTACCATTATTTCACATACTGTTCACATAGTAAAATGGCTTGCTGTATTAAACAGAGTTAATACAAGTTAAATCCAATAGTGCCTCAGGCAAGTATCTCTCAAGTTAAACTGCCTGTGTTTCTTTTTCTATCTTGTTAGAGGCTGAAACAAGATAACTGGGAAGAAAAAAAACAACAACAGTAAAATACTTCTAAAAGAAATCATAAGACATTTTTTTTTGAGTAAGATTAGGGTGAAAACTGAACAGAGTGAAAATTAAACTAAAATGAACCAGAGATTATCTTGAATACCCAATTTATTGTTTTTCAATAAATAATGTGTTCTCGTGTACCCTTATCACAGGGGTACATTAGTTTCAATGTGCAGCATTGCTTACATTCCAACTCATCTTCCTTATTCTCTCTTTCTCAGGCCTCTGGGGAAAAGATGGAGCTACTGGATGCTTGGTGAGAGAGGAAATAGATTTGTGTCAGTATGTTATTGTACTGGGTCAAACCCCATGTTGGTCTAAATCAGTGGTTATTACTTCAAGACCCAGATTCTACATCGGGAATCAAGTGCTGACCCAACACACTAACAAAATAGTTTATCATACAAAGCGCCATTGAAATTTAAAATGTATGCATGGGGTCAAAATATGAACAATTACTAAAATAAAACAGGCTAACAAAACTATTTTCATTTTTATAAAAAATAATAAACAACAGTGGAAATGTAATTTACCAGCCTAACACATGGAACAAACAATAGGCTAAATATTATAATAGCATTAGCCATGTCACTAGGAAAACAAAAAACTTGCACCCACATACCCTAAAATATGGTTGAAAAAGCTTTCTGTCTTCCCTTATAAGTTTATGCACATATTTATTAATTTATTTATCATAATTATGCATGATTATATGGCTAGATTCATTTTATTTTATAGCATTTAACAAATACTTCCTCCTGTTTTCGAGCAGATTTACATTTTAAATTTTTTTCAACTTGGGAGACAAATCACTGATTTAAAATACAGTTTGCAAGTAAAATACGGTTAGAAGTAGACGAGTCTATCAATCAGCACAAGCTTCTAGAGTTTGAACGCCCACCTGAACTCACAGAATATGGAAAATAGCGACTCTTCAAAGGAAAACAACGCAGGGCATCCCAAAGAATCCCTATGTGCTCTGTATCTCTTCTGTTTTTGTCTTCTCCTTTCTTTCTTTTTTTTCTTCCTTCTCTTTCACCAAAAAAGTGTGCAAAGAATCAAGGGCTTTCAATATTTAAGGTGAAATATAGGAAGTGTGTATGCTGTGTCTGCGTGCTGCCGAACTTGTTTGATTCATTATTAAACACAATCCATTTTTCTCTCTGCTACTGATAGTAGGCAAAGCTCCCAGCTTTAATTCCCTTGCATTGCAGATTAGAAGCTGAATAACAATGGAAACGAGTGAAAGAGGGCACAAGAAAGTGAGCGTACAATGGCATTATTACTTTTCAGTTTTTTCTCCAATTCACTTCCACTTGTATCTTACATGACAGGAAGTACGGTGCTAATGTTTGAAGCTGAAAGATGGGGAACATCGACACATTGTGTGATGCTTTTTGGCTCTCCCTGGCAGACTATTGAGGACGAGTCATTGTTATGATTCCCTAAACTTGGCTTTTGGGGTTTTATGAGGTAACATACAGTAGTAGGGTAGGAATGAAGTCGTTTCTTAACTTGTTGATTACAAAGTGATTTTGGGCAGAAGATAAATGAGATGGATTCACAAAGCCACAGAGGCTCTAACAAGCAAATGCGCACAAGTCATACTCTCATATTTGCAACATTGCATCCGGAACAAGAAACAAACATAAATAAAAGCTTTGTGTCTGACTGCTATCCCTGCTCTAGATTCATTAATAAAAGAGCTTTGATTTTAAATGGAAATTAATGCCATTTTCCTCTTGAGGGAACCCCCAAAGTCAAATACAGTAGCTCACTCCACTGATAAAGGCCAGAATAAGCATAAATATGCATTTCATAAGACCTAAAAGGCGACATATCGTAAAAAAAGCCTTGACAGTGTGAACAACACGGGTAGTTTTCATATATAAGAGTAAAATGGTCTGATGAGGGTGAAATTCCATAACTATTTATAATAAGAAATGTTTATTTATAATGATGCTGAAAATATTGCTTTACCATCACAGGAATAAATAACATTTTAAAATATACTGAAATATTTTAAATTGTAATGAGAATTCTCCTATGACGCATGGGTGTCCGATGTTGAACATTGTCAGAAAAATTAGGCTGAAAGAAAATTAAATGGTTAAAATAACAAAGCTAATGGTGATCGAAAGAGTAGTTTCAGGGGATGAAAGAGGACATTGAGTCAAAAATAATACCTAAGAGTGGTCTGAAGGACATGTCAGCATGAGCGTGGTGGTGTAAGAGTGCAACATCAACACAATGTACCCACGGTTGTGTGTGTGTTTTGTGTGTCAGAGAGCTCTGAACGCCAGTGTGTGGATATGACCGCTGTGCTGCTAATTAACCAGTACAATACTACTTCTGGCCACACACTGTGAGATCTCTCCACGGTACACATCTTTACACACGTAACACACACACACATACACGCTTGTATGGCGGAAACACACCCACAGAGAGATCCACCACAGAGGAGCAAAGTGTCCCCTGATAGCACTGCTAGCACTCTCTCACATATACACACACACACATTACACACCCTGCCTGACTTCACTCTGACTTCAAAGGGTAACAATCACACCTGTGAAGCCTGTGATAATCATTTTAGCCTCTGAAATGGCTGATAACTTAATATAAGTGCATATCTGAAATACATGTTAGAATTTTTATGTTTTTTTAATATAACTTTTTTATATATAACTATTTTAGATCATGACTGTTACCTTCGAAGTTATCAATATGCTAATGTGCTACTTGAGAAAAAAAAACCTATAAACCCAAAAATTCTTTCATTTGCTGGAAAACAGAAATTCTGCTCAAGGGTACATAAACATTTTTGACAATAAACTGTTTTTATGAATGAGTCCAACTCGTGATAGCAAGTAACAAATTAATCATTGGCGGTGTGCCCTTTAAATAAAGGCTGCTGGCTATTTAAAGATGAAAAGTGTGAGATTTTATGATAAAATACTTAATTCTATGTCGTTATTATACTTTATTTAAAAAACAAGTTGTGTCTCCCTAAAGTGAAAAGCACAAAATTAGTGCTCGACTAGCTTTAAGGAGTACAGTTCCTTCTGACAAAAAATAATATGAAAAAGTTTGTGATCACTCTGCTTTACATATTGTAAACTGACAGGACAGAAAAGACTAAAGGCCTACGTTTTAACAGCCTCTTCCGCTGAAAGCAGTACTATTTTCAGATCAAAACGAATTTGTTCTGTGACATTTAGGAATGAGCAAGACTTTGGCACAACAATGCTGACCTGAGTTCAGAGTTAGAGGTGTTCGGTGACTGATGTTTGTGTGGCTTTTCGTTACAAGTGTCTTCCCACGTCCTCTGTGCTCTAGAATAACAAGTGCCCATGGGTATCAGTGGCACACTCATGCCAGTTCAGGCCATGCCAGGGCAGGGCGGCCTAACTGGGGCAGAAACACATTCGCCCTGTGGCTTACCAGAAACCCTATCCAAAGAAAACACGCCCACACACAAAATCCTACACCCTCATCCAAAAGCACTAGGGGTGTAAGAAATAAACTGGTTGTGAGTGAGTGAGTGAGTGGGTCTGTGTGTGTGTGTGTTTGTTTCCGGGACTTCATTGTCAGTTCAGCTGTACACTGATGCTGAGCGCCACCACCAAAAGAGCCTGAGCTGCCGCACCACTATAACAGGGCAGCTCAGTAATAGTCTCCCCTCTGACCCACATGAGGCTAGAACAACATAACACAGGAGGAGAGACAAACAACAGCTAATCCTCTGCGCACACAACAGCACTGAAATGGAGCCCATTAATAAGAGAGGATTAGCCACTGCTAACGCTAACGAGCGTCCTCGCCACAGGAGCACATTTCCTCTCTATCAGATATCTGCTTATCTCTGCCTGTCCCTCACTCCCTCCTCAACCTGTCTGTCTGTCACGCACAGCGCTGCAAATCACAGGCACTGTGGAAAAAGTAGGTTTGCAGAGACTGAAAACAATTAAGGGGATATGGCGAGCAGTGGGAGACAATAGGACAGAAGTGAAAGAAAACAATTGAGATGAACTTTGACAAGTGAAGCAAACAGTGTCAACTTACAAAAACACCATAATAAAAAAAAACAAATCTCACAATTGTGACTTTCTCGCGATTGCGACTTTATACCAGACATTATGATCTCGCAACTGTGACTGTTTTTTATTCTTTCATAATTGCGAATTTATATCTCACCATGTTACTCTTTTTTCTCTCGTAATTGCAACTTTATACTGGATATTGTGCTTTTATTCTATATCACCCAATTGTGTTTTTTTTTTTCCCTCTGGTAATTGAGACTTTATACCACTCATTGTGACATTAGATATCTTGCAGTTGTGACTTTTTTTACTTGTAATTGGGACTTTAAATCTTACAATGTGACTTTTTTTCTAATAATTGCGACTTTATATCTCACAATGGGACTTTTTTCTAATAATTGCAACTTTATACCACACATTGTGTCTTTATATCTCAGAGTTGTGACTTTGTTTCTCATAATTTTGACTTTATATCTCACAATGTGATGTTCTCTTGATATTGACATTTATATTAAACGCTGTGTCTTATATCTCGCAATTGTGATTTAAACCTAAAGTCGCAATGTAACAGAAGTAGTGGCAGATCATTTATTTCATGACATACATCTGAGTGAACCAGATTATCAAGGGTGAGGACTTAGATTTATGTATTGGTTGTTTGGATGGAGACAGATCTGAATGCGAGCTTGCAGTGGATTGTACTAAAAGGGGCGGGATTTAAGCAGACAAAATGATTGGAGAAGTACAGTGCCCCCCACTAATATTGGCACCCTTGGTAAATTAGATTAAAAAATAAATCTGCATTGTTTATCCATAATGTTTTTCTCTAGTTCACATTGGCCACAATTATTGGCACCCAATAATTGCAATGTCCCTTTCCCAACATAACAGCTCTGAGTCTTCTCCTATAATGCCTGATGAGTTTGGAGAACACCTAACAAGAGATCAGAGACCATTCCTCCATACAGAATCTCTCTAGATCCTTCAGATACTCCGCTCCATGTTGGTGCTTCTTCTCTTCAGTTCACCCCACTCATTTTCTATAGGGTTATATGGCAGAAGCTTAATTTTGTGCTCAGTGACACATTTTTGTGTTCATTTTGATGTTTATTTTGGATCGTTGTCCTGATGGAAGATCCAACCACGGCCCATTATAAGATTTCTAGCAGAAGCGGTCAGGTTTTGATTTTGCTAAAATCCATGATACCATGTATCTGAACAAGATGTCCAGGACCTCCAGCAAAAAAAAAACAAAACAAAAAAAAAAACGGCCACAACATTAAAGATCCAGCAGTATATTTAACCGTGGGCATGGGGTACGTTTTATCCCTGTTTCATCTGACCACAGAACCAGGTCCCTTTTGAAATTCCAGTCGTGCCTGACAACTGAATATGCTGGAGTTTGTTTTTGGATGAGCGAGGACGATTTTTCTTGAAACCCGCCCAAACAACTTGTGGTGATGTAGGTGCTGTTTTATATATAATTTTTTAGACTTTCTGACCCCAAGACTCAACTAATCTCTGCAATTCTCCAACTGTGATCCTTGGAGAGTCTTTGTCCACTCAAACTCTCCTCCTCGCCATGCATTAGGATGCTATAGACACATGTCCTCTTCCAGATTTGTAACATCTTTAGTTGATTGGAACTTCTTAATTATTGGTCTGATGGTGGAAATGGGGATTTTCAATGCTTAAGCTATTTTCCTACAGCCACTTTCTATTTTGTGAAGCTCAAAAATCTTTTGCTGCACATCAGAACTATATTCTTTGGCTTTACTCATTGTGATGAATGATTAAGAGAATTTGGCCTTTGTGTTTCTTCATATTTATACTCCTGTGGAACAGGAAGTCATGGCTGGACAATTTCATGCTCCCAGTCACCCTGAAAAAGTAACTATGAATGGGAATATACTTATGAGATATTTTAATTGAATTTTAGAATTTCTAGGGGTGCCAATAATTGTGGCCAACATGCATTGGCGAAAAACGTTTATTTCATAATGTGAGTTTCCCCCTACTTTCAATTGTTTTACCTCAATGAAAGGTTAGAATTTTGAGATGTTTTTTAAAATGAAAGATCAAAAGGTTAAACAATGCAAATTTATTTTCACAGCCTTCTTTGCTCATATTTACCAAGGGTGCCAATATTGTGGAGGGCACTGTAATCCATACGCCACCAAGTCTGTCGTTTCACCGGAAGGCCGAGTTAAAATTCTCGAACTCTAAATAAATGAATAAATGAAATGAAATATTTGCATGGATGAATTGTTCACAATAAAATGCATTTAAAAAAAAATGTTGTTGTTGTAATTTCATACCAACTTTAATCTCATAATTATTATTATTATTTTATTTTGAGGCAGGAACTACTTTCCATAAAAAGATGACACAATGTGAAGTGGGTCCAGGACATCATTGTCAATTCAGCTGTACACCGATGCCAATCAACATCTGGATATATGAATAATACACATTCAAAATGGAATAGATTTACAAAGAAACTGCCAATCTTTTCCCTGTTTGAAGATGGTGGAATAAGTCGAATCTGCATATGCAAAAGAACAGTACAGGACAAAAGAAGGGATAGTCTGTGGAGTGTGAGAGATGGAAGGTAATTTGGAAAACAGAGAGGATGGAGGTGTAGAGAGTGGATTATGCT